>JBBDGP010001590.1:0-1462235 GCA_037952835.1 Lithobates septentrionalis | reverse complement strand
ACCTTTTTACCCTTGACAAGAAATATGAAACAAAGCTTGTACCAGCCTTCAATTTTTTTTTGAGTTTTTTTTTATTTTTATTAATCAGTTCATAAAACAAGTCTTTTTTATATTACTCCTAGGATTTTTTTGCTTTCTTTTGTTATAGTATTGGATGATGGTAAGCCCCCTCAGGTGATAATTAATGGATGCCATATTTAGTTAAATAGCAATTAAAACTTGACCCCACTCTATCCAAAATCATTTAAAAAAATAAAATAATTAAAGTGATATTACAGCCTTAAAGTGTTACTAAACCCAGGACCCTTCCCCTGCTCTCTTGGGGAATCATGGCGGCAGCTTCCCCTTCCCCTGCTCTCTGGGTGCATCACAGCTTCCCCTTCCCCTGCTCTCGGGGGGCATCACGGTGGCCACAGCTTCCCCTGCTCTCTTGGGGCATTGCGGCGGCAGCTTCCTCTTCCCCTGCTCTCTGGGAGCATCACGGTGGCGGCTTCCCCTTCCCCTGCTCTCTGGGTGCATCACGGCTTTCCCTTCCCCTACTTTTTGGGGGCATCACAGCGGCGGCTTCCCCTTCTCTCTGGGGGCATCATGGCTTCCCCTTCCCCTGCTCTCTGGGGGCATCACGGCGGTGGCTTCCCCTTCCCCTGCTCTCGGGGCATTATGGCGGTGGCGGCTTCCCCAACCCCTGCTCTCCGCGACTTCCGTTTCCTCCCTTCTCCTCAGCGGTCAATCGGGACGCTTGTCTTTTCGGCCAGTTGGGAAATGGGTCTCATACCCGCTTCCTGATTGGCCGGGAGGAGGATCAGTGTTTCAATAGCGAATATTCATTGACTATTGTAACACACCTGGGTGGGCTCATAGCGCAATGCTCTGCGTCCCGAGCCCACCTTATTTTGAAGCCTATTAGAGCCTCGGGCTCCAATCAGGTGCTTTAACCCCCCCCCTTCGTTGGAATTTATGCATCCGGCATCCTAAAAGGGGCCGGACGCATAGATAGACGGGGTGGCCGCGGATATGGGAGGCGGAGCCGGGGCGCCTTTAATGGCCGTATTGCCCCCCTGCGTATTGCTGTCGGCAAGTGGTTAAGGCTTCATCATTTTCAATGCACTCCGAACATTCTCCGGCTTTTCTGCGAGCTTTTATATACTTCCTTCTCACTTCCCCACAAATCACGCGTTTAGTTCAGCCATGTGTTTTATTACACGCTATGCATGCTTTATGATCAGCATCTATTCCTTTTTTTTTTAGACTGGAGTGCTGGAAAGCACACAACGCATGGGACAGATGTGAAAGCATTGTGTCTTGCAGTTAATTCTCTGCAATCATCTGTAATGTACAGTAAGGCATCTGTTTAAGCGTGGTTAATCTGTTGGAATTTGACTTGCTTTACTGCTGATCAAAAAAAAAAAAGGTCCTTGCAGTCGTTTTTCTAAAACATCCTTTATGAGTAGCAGCATCCCCCCTGAGAAATACTTTTTTGTGAACTCTTGCTGAGTGCTCCTCTAGGGAATGAGCACAGTTATCTTTTTTTTATTGGTGTTTGAAATATTCTTTTTTTTCCTCCCCGGGTCCAGATGGTCTTCAGCAGCCTGATGGGACAGAAGTCCTGGCTCAGTTGTACGTGTCAGAGGATGTACCCTACATTGGAGTCTCGATGGGAATTAGCCGAAAGCAGATGTCTTTCAGTTTTGCAGACGCCGGAAAAAAAAAGGAAGAAGGTGCATGTACATAATTCTAGGCTAAGCGCACGTACAAGAGTATAATCGTGCATCACACCTCCTTCGCCTTGTCTAATGGGCACTTGAGCATGCAGAACATTGAATTCCATCTCGTTGACATGTTCCAATGTGAATTCCTAGCATGATGAAGAGTGTCTGTCAAAATATGGATGGGGATGGCTTTGCCTGGCAAGGGAATCGCATGAAAGACTCTTCTGTCCTGTGCAGAAAATAAACAGAATGAGAAAAAAAAAGGAAGTATGGTTAGCTGTGCCGCAGAAGGGCATGTATATTAAAGCTCCAGTATTGTTGCAAAAAAAAAAAAAAAGCCCTTTAAAATTGAACACCAGGCAGATATAAAAGACAACTAAAGCAGTTCTGTAGTCATTAGCTAGTTCAGCTTTTTAGACATAATGGATGCAGTGCAATAGCAGCTTGTGCCGGTTGGTAGGCAGATGCAATCTGTATTCCCCTCTGCAGGTGGCACTAAACCGAAGCGTCATTTAGAAGGGAAAGGAAGTTGTGAGGAATTAGGTTTCTCTATGACTTCCTGCGGTCAAAGAGAGACAGCTGTCCTATTGGATGCTGGTGCCCCAATTGACTCCAGCTACCATCTTGGGTCAAGCAGATTCTATTCAAGACTCGGCTCTTGGGTTTGGCGTGCTGTACACGAGTGACTGGCATAGGGACTGGATCCCTGTCTGGCAGGGGTAGGGAAAGGTTCCAGAGGAGTAGGGACAGTACAGGAACTACGTCTATCTCTCTTCTGGAAACCTCCCCTTTGGGTGTGGACCAGTCAGGCTGCATTACGCTCCTCGTTGCAGACACTGTTGGCATCTTCAAGTCTTCAGACTGCTATCATAGTTCGCAAGTGGCTCTGAATGCGTGTGCTTACCCGCCGGGCCTGAATAATTTGTGTCGAACCTTTCTACAATGCAACTTTGGTGACTGACTTGGACTTGTGTGTTTACTGCCTGCCACCCAGCACTTTGTTCACATGTTTTTCTCAGCTGCCTCCCAGCAGTGAAAGTGATCTGGATGGTTCCTAGGCTCTCCCGCTCTCACCAGGAGCCCGACACCACATCCGCCACTTTCAGGGATTTACTTTTACATCCCTGCCCTTGAGACGAGTTCCCGCTGCTGGTGGTTGGTCCTTGTGCCCCTATGCCTGCCCCCAGGCTGTACCTTATCGGATTTGCATGATCCACTGCAATACTGTAAGCATGTTCATGGGTTAAAGAAATAACATGTTTATAATGGTTAAATGCTACACTGTATGTATATATATTTTCTTTTTCTGTATAATAAATCTAGTGTTGCTCTACTTTGCCATATTGGGTCCTGAAGAAGCTGTGTTATTGGTAAAATGCTGACCTGGGTTACCGGAAGCATACATTTCCACAAGTGCTGATATATGTCTTGATATCTACATGGTTTAGGGTCTTCCAGTACCTTAGTAGAGTGTAATTCGCAACATTTATTGGATCTATTTTAGGCTTTTATGCCTCTGTTTTTATTCATTTTGTACAATAAAGATTATTTTTTATAAATGTATAATTCCCATGCTGAGCTTTTAAAGTCCAGTTAGTTAGGGTGGTTCTGGAATATCTGGTCCTGCAGCTTTTTGTACTTCCACCAACTTAATCATGCCACCTTCTACCTTCACTCTTGTGCAAAATCACAACTTGTGCTCTCACCTTGTCATTATGACCTAAAAGTTATATTAGGTTTTATATGGTATTTTTTCCCCTTTTAAATTGGGTCCTCAAATCATTCATTAAATGCCTATGTTACTCCTTCAATCCTCAGGGCCGATCGTGCACAACAAAAAAGAAAAAACTCCAATAGTGTTTTACCGTTTCAAACACTTTATTAAAATTTGATCCAGCCAATATACTCACATTATTCTGTGCACTTCACATTTGTGCACATAAACAGCAAAGTATATATGCAGGGACATCCAAAGCTCATAGAAATCAATACAGAGCTTTACTTCTGGGTTCACAACGTGCTCAATGATGTCACCCACAAGCTCCGTCCATTGCGTTTTGTCACTCGATCACATGACTTCCTAAGGGGGATCGTTTTTGGGTGACAGAGCTCCATATGTATAGCTCTGAAGAATCATACTAGTTACCTGTCATATTCCTGGAGATCACACTCTTATGCCCTCAACTCTAATCTCAATGTTGCACTATCTTTTCAAAAGACCTTTTTTAACAATTTACTTCCACCATTTTATCTAAGCCCAATGATTTTGTAACTTCTGGTTTCTGAGCTGTCATTCCCTGGCTGTTACAGCCAGGGAAGCATCTATCCTGGCACGATCTTTGCTTGGTTGTATGCTTTGAAGGGCAGGTGAGACACTGGGGTCTAATAAACCCCCAATTTTACATAGTGACATAGTTAGTCTGTTTGAAAAAAGACACAAGTCCATCCAGTTCAACCAATAGTCTCCATAAAGAGTACCTGTCACCTGCCCATTGCTATCACATGGGGGTTCGTTAACCCTTAAACTGATGAGCTGTAAAGGCTTCGAAAGTGCCACCTATGGAGATTTTCGGGTGCAATAGATTTTCACAATATCACGGGAGTACACAGCTTAACATGTTTGGTAACTATTTACTTGACGTAACCTCATCTTAAAAATTTTACCAAAAATTGGGTATTATATTATGTGTGTTTGCACTAAAATTATTTTTTTTTCCCGAAAAGATGCATTTAATAAACAGTTGCACACATAATTGCAACAACTCTCCTTTTTGTTCTACAGGTCCTCTGCTTTCAGAAAATATGCAATGTTCAGTAGGGTTTAATTTTATAGCCAAAAATGGCAAATTTTTACATATGTGTAAAAAATTAAATGATTACTCTAGTGTTGAAGTGGATAGTACATCATTAAATGTAAACCTCTTGAGTCCGAATGCCGTTTATAAAAGGGGCTAATATCATGACTCCATTAGCTCAGTTGAGTGAAGGGGATTCCCTTAATATCTCAATAAAGAGAACCTCTCACAACCTACATATGCTATGACATATGACAGGGGGTTATTGATTATGTGAAAGCAATAAAGATTTGTACATAAAAAAAAGTTTGAAATATATAAAGTGACAAAAAAAAATATATATAGCCACCCGTTGTCGTTTTTGGATAGAGTAACGGAGGGTCATAACCTCTGTCAGTTTATTTTTTGCCATCTGTGTCCCATTGCAGAGGTTTGCCTTCACTTCCTGTCCCATAGACAAAAGAGAAAGTGAGAGGAAATCCCTGCAAATTAATAGGAATTATTACTTTCACTTTCACTGATAATACATTTTTTGAACCAGCAAAAATGGGGATTGTATTATTTTTTTTTAATCAAATAGTTTTTATTGAATTTTTTCATTGTGCAACAAAAAACGCATAAAACATTCCATCACATATCCCCACCCATCATTGGTGCAAAAAAAAAGGGTGTCTTTAAAGGTGCCATAACACATATATCATAAAAATATAAATTTTTATTATACGCCAACATTAAAAATATGTAAATACAGACGGATATTAAAATAAAACAAGGAATATTGTATGCAAATTCTTATGTTGTTGACACATGCTCTTCCCTCAACATGTTTTGCTAAACGGCTTCTTCTTTGCCAAACGCAGCCGAGTGGGGCCCAGTGAGGATAAGAGTACCGCCGGTACAGTCTCCCAGCCAGGGGAAGAGAGAGGAAAGGAAGAGGCGAGCTGTCCGTATCAGCAGAGAGCTGAATTGCCCGATGTAAGAGCTTTCATTAGAACTTCCAGCGTTCCCGGGGCTCACGTCACATAGCTCCACCTTTTGGCCCGGTGCCTTTGATAGACAGAACGCCGATCCAATGCGGGACATGTGACGTCATCAAAGGCGTCGGGCCATGAGGTGGGGCTATGTGACGATGAGCTCCGGGAAGACAGGAAATTCAAATGAAAGCTATTACAGCGGGCAATCCTGCTCTCTGCTGATCTGGGTGGCTTGCCTCTTCCTCTGCATAGGTGGGGCTGTATGGGGCACAGGCAGACCAGGCTGTATTGGGCACAGGTCATGCTGTATTGGGCACAGGTCATGCTGTATTGGGCACAGGTCACGCTGCATTGGGCACAGGTCACGCTGTATGTGGCACAGGTCACGCTGCATTGACACTAGGGCAGCTGTGGGGGGGGGGGGGGCTGTTTGCAGGGGGGCCCCATACAACATTTTGCTATGGGGCCCTGCTATTTCTAGTTATGCCCCTGGGTTCTAATCCCTCTCCACTCTGTTCAAAACTAAATAAAAAAGGGTTTGCCTTTAGCTGTACTTTAATCACTTCAGCTCTGGAAGGATTTACCCACGTTCTGACCAGGCCATTTTTTGCGATATGGCACTACGTCACTTTAATTGGAAATTGCGCGGTCGTGCGATGTTGTACCCAAACAAAATTGATGTCCTTTTTTTCCACAAATAGAGCTTTCTTTTGGTGGTATTTGATCACCTCTGCGGTTTTTATATTTTGTGCTATAAACAAAGTAAGAGCGTCAATTTTGAAAAAAATCAATATTTTTTACTTTTTGCTATAATAAATATCCAAAAAAAACCTTAATTTTTTCATCAGTGTAGGCCAATGTGTATTCTACATATCGCAGTAAGTGTATATTGATTGGTTTGCGCAAAAGTTATAGCGTCTACAAAATAGGGGATATATTTATGGCATTTTTATTATTAATTTTTTTTTTCTACTAGTAATGGCGGTGATCAACGATTTTTAGCAGGACTGTGACATTGCGGTGGACAGATCGGACCTTTTTTTTATTGGGACCATTGACATTTATACAGCGATCAGAGCTAAAAATAGCCACTGATTACTGTATAAATGTCACTGGCAGGGAAGGGGTTAACACTAGGGGGCGATCAAGGGGTTAAGTGTTCCCTAGGGAGGCGTTTCTAACTGTGGGGGGAGTGTACTGACTGGGAGTAGAGAGAGATCGCTGTTTCTGATCACTAGGAACAGCAGATCTCCCTCTGCTTCCCTGACAGAACAGGGATCTGTCTGTTTACATTGACAGATCCTTGTTCTGGCGCTCTGAGGAGTGATTGCGGGTCACCGGTGGCTGCGCGCTACGCTCATGTGCTCCGGTGTCGCGCCACGGGCACGCGCCCCTTTTAGCTCTTAAAGCAGTCGAGGTACACCTACGGTGATTCATGCAGCCATGCCAACCTGCCGCAGTATAATGATGGCGGCTGGTCGGCAAATAGTTAAAGAGGAGTTCCCATTTTTCAAAAAAAATTAAAATTCAGCAGCTACAAATACTTGCAGCTGCTGACTTTTAATAATCGGACACTTACCTCTCCCAGGGTCCAGCGATGCGGGGGATAGAAGGTCCGCTCGTCTCCCCCTCCGTTCGGCGGTGCCGGCATTGCAACTGTGGGCGCCAGGCTGTGGCTTCACAGCTGGGCACCCGCTGCACATGCGCGAGCAGCTCCGCGCGCCGTGATTGGCCGCGCAGTCATCTGGGACCTGTAATTTGTCCCAGATGATTGACAAGAAGGAGGAGGAAGAGCTGAGCCCTTCCTGCGCTGAGGGGAAGTGATGTCACTAGCCCAGGCACAGAAGGAGGCAGACTACGAGGGACTCCCTAGCAACAGGCATTTAGAGATGAGTAAAAAAAAAAATTTTTCCAAATTTTTTTTTCTTTTTTTTAGGAACATTCATGCTTTTTTTTTTTTTTGGTGGAACACCACTTTAAGTCTAAAATGATGTCCTGTAAAAGATTTTAAAGCATCGCCTATGGACAATTTAGGGGTACCAAAGATCATCCCTGTTTCACTAGCTTGCACAATTGTAAGGCTTGACATGTTGGGTATCTACTTACTCAGCACATCCTCATCCTTTGTATTTTACCAAACAATTTAGCTACAGGTTTCACTTTATACACCCACCTGTACAAGTTATACAGCTCTAAACTGGGTCATTCATAACCTGTTAAAAAGACTGTTTTACCAAAAAAAAAAAAAAATTCCATAAATCCAGCCGTTGCAAAACATATTGCAAGTCTGAATTCGGCAGATCACCCGTTAAACGGAATGTGAGCAGTTCTTTTGTCTCTACATCTAACTTTCATATGCATGTAAATTTCGATTTGCACAACTAAAATGCCAAAAGTTAATGATCTACAAAACCCTGTGTGTTCTTTATAAAGTGGATACCATAGAAAACAGAGAGGGAGAAAAGACAGGAATATATTCCCCTTCTCTTTAAGGTTGAGTAATTTTATGTGGGCTCTAAACTTTGTAAAGCTCCGCAGCTCACCAAATAAATAAATAAAAATGTTTCCCATCTTTTGACACGCTGCCGCCTCAGTGATCGCAGTTAAACAAAATAAATGTACAGCGGGCATATTTCATTTTTACATTAAAGCAGAAATGGTAACTATTGCATTTAGAGGAATGCTCAGTGTGGTATCATGAGTGAGAGGAGACGGGAGGGCAATGTGTAGACTCTACAATGTGCCAATGAAATTTCTGTTGCCTTGAAAACACAATCAAATACAAGGGGGTTATTTACGAAAGGCAAATCCACTTTGCACTACAAGGGCAAACTACAAGTGCAAAGTGCACTTGAAATTGCACTGAAAGTGCACTTGGAAGTGCAGCCGCTGTAAATCTGAGGGGTAGATCTTAGGGGAAGCTCTGCTGATTTTATTATCCAATCATGTGCAAGCTAAAATGCTGTTTTTTATCTTCCTTGCATGTCCCCCTCGGATCTACAGCGACTGCACTTCCAAGTGCACTTTCAGTGCAATTTCAAGTGCACTTTGCACTTGTAGTTTGCACTTGTAGTGCAAAGTGGATTTGCCTTTGGTAAATAACCCCCAAGGTTTTGTTATGTCTAAATAGAACTATGGGCAAACTCTTTTTTTCATTTTTGGATAGAGTAATGCCCCGTACACACGATCAGAAATTCTGCCAGCAAAATTCGGATGTGAGCTTTTGGTCAGAAATTCCGACCGTGTGTGTGCTCCACTGGACTTTTGCTGGCAGAATTCCAGCCAGCAAAAGATTGGTATTTCATGTTCTCTTTTTCGGTCTGAAAAAGTTCCTATCCGAAAATGTCCTATCGTCAAAATTCGGATGCGCAAAAAATCACGCATGCACGGAAACAATTTGACGCATGTTTGGAAGCATTGAACTTCATTTTCTCGGCTCGTCGTAGTGTTGTACGTCACCGCGTTCTTGACGCTCGAAAGTTCAGAGAATTTTTGTGAACTTTTGAGAACTTTTGTGTGACCGTATGTATGCAAGGCAAGCTTGAGTGGAATTCCATCGGAAAAACCATCCAAGTTTTTTCTGACGGAATTTCTGATCGTGTGTACGGGGCATAAGGGAGGGTTATGACATCTGTCAGTTTTTTTTTTTCGCCACCTGTGTCCCTTTGGGGAGATTTCCCTTCACTTCCTGTCCCATAGACAAAACAGGAAGTGAGAGAAAACACGTGCAAACGAAGAGAATCCCTTGCCCCCCAACCCCCCTCCTTCCCGGGCATCAGAACTGGTGTCCCCAATGGAAGATTTTCTGGGGACAACTCAAAATTAGGGATTTTCTTTTACTTTCACATATAATGATAAACAGGGCAAGTAGAGAGGGAGAATCTCCCTATCAGGCACACAGACAGCAACAAAAACTGTCAGGGACCAAACAGGCCCCACCCACTACATTCTGCCTGCTGAAAACTACGGGAGGGGGGTGGAGACCAGACCTGTCCCCCTGCACAAGGAGAGAGAAAGCAGCAGTGAGCGGTCTTTATTACAGGAAGCTCCTGCACAGTGGGAAAGTGTCACACTGGATTACTGCACAGATCTGCAACAAATACACAAAGCACACCAAGATTCAAGGAAGATATATATATATATATATATATATATATATATATATATATACATATATAAATACACACATATATATATATGCTTATGCTGGAGCTTTAAATATTTTGATCAGTTGCAGTTTGTTTGTTAGGAGATGATTGTCTAGTGCAATAAAATGCCATACAGTGCTAGATTTTAGTTAGGGGTATCAGAGTAAATCAGAGAGACAATTATGTGCCACTTTGTGTTTGTCTATCACATAAAATCTGAATAAAATACATTTACGTTTTTGGTTGTAACATGACAAAATGTGGAAAATTTTTAAGGGGTATGAATTATTTTTCAAGGCACTGTTCAGTTTCAATTCCAAGTATTTAATCTATGGGGATTAATGGAAATGGGAATTTTAAGTGGTATGAAGACTTTTTTTTTTTTAGTACCATTTGCCTTCAGAAGTCACCTAATTAGTCAATAGAGTCCACCTGTGTGTAATTTAATCTCAGTATAAATGTAGCTGTTCTGTGAACCCCTTAGAGGTTTGTTAGGGAAACTTAGTGAACAAACAGAATCATGAAGGCCAAGGAACACACCAGACAGGTCAGAGATAAAGTTGTGAAGAAGTTTAAAGCAGGGTTAGGTTATAAAAAAATATCCCAAGCTTTGAACATCTCATGGAGCACCGTTCAATCCATCATCCGAAAATGGAAAGAGTATGGCACAACTGCAAACCGTCCTTGAATAAAGACAATAGTCCATTCAGCTCAACCTGTGTAGGTGTACGTGTGTCATGGTCATCAATCATTTCCCATATCCCTGTATGTTGTGTTTACTAAAACGCACGTCCATGAGTCTTTTAAAAATATCAATACTCCTTCCACTGACACCACCAATTGTGGAAGAGAGTTGCACATCCTTATCGCCCTGACAGTGAAAAAAACCCTACATGGCTTAAAGCGGATGTGCACTCCCTATTTTTTTTTCTTTACAGTTAAAAATTCCTATCTTTCTAATGTCACACTCACTTTTAGTGTTCTTTTCCTCCATCCATGTCCATTTTTCTTTAAAATCATAACTTATATAAATAATATACTGCAGTTTTCATCTTGCTTGTGGGCATTTGAAACCCATAAGCAATCACTTCCTGGTTCCAGTACAGTAGATGTACCAGCATTCCTTGCTGGTTCCCGTGCATGCTCAGTGGTAACTGCGCCGAGCGGCGTAAACATCTTTGTTGCCATCACAACGGGTGGCGTCTTAGGAAGTTCCAACCCCCCCGTTGTAATGAAATCCAGTTGAAATCCTCCTCCAAACTCATTGTATGGCCCCATGTGGCCTACACTCCCTGAGACTATATTTTTTTTCCTACACTGGGATTACCATTAAAGTATGTGTATATCACTATCATAACTACTCTCAAGCGTCTCTTCTCCAGGGAGAATATATTTAGCGCTTGTTGTCGTTCCTCGTAAATTGAGGTCCTCCAGTCCCCATTTTGTTGCCCTTCTCTGGACGCTCTTCATCTCCAGCACATTCTTTCTGAGGATTGGTGACCAGAACTGGAGGGAATACAAAATTAGAACTGTAAAGCCCTGTATTTTAAGCCCCTCCCTCTTCATATGAAGCCACACCTCCATTCTTCATGTGTTCTCATGGCTACAGATAGCTGTCCAGACATGACATAGATGCTATAACTATAAGAACTCTATATTTGAGCGGAACGGTTGAAAAAAAAGCTTTTGGCAGCTAATCCATGGAAACATATTAGATTGCCATTCCATATTTGTGGCCAACTGTAATGACAAACAAGGAAATGAAGCTGGCACAGCCAGCATTTGTAACACTTGTCAGGGGAAATCATTGGCAAGGAAACCAACAGGAGAGTAAAATTAAAAATTCAAGAACATAAAGAATCTGAGTCACATTCAAGTTTAGTCCTTTGATCTCCACTTGTAATTTGAATATTCAACTATTATGTCCTTGGCTTGTCTCTTTGGAGCGGCTGGGGCAATTATGTTCATGTCTCTCCTTCAAACACCCATTCCATATTTATTCCACATCCAGTGAAATAATCGTGAATTTCTTCAAAAATAAACCAGTGCAGCGTCGGCCAAACTCCAGGCCAACAGCTAAATGTCTAGATGAAATTTGTACTGTATATGGCATATACAGGCATGGCCAAAAAAAATATTGGCACCCCTTTCTATCAGATAATGCACCACTTCGCCCAGAAAATTGTTGCAATAAAAAACATTTAGGCATTCTCATGTTTATTTCTTTTGTTTATATTGGTATGACACAAAAAAAGTGGAGAAACAAAATAGCCAAATCTGACACATTCCACGCAAAACTCCAAAAATGGACTGGACAAAATTATTGGCACCTTCTCAAAATTGTAAGAAATAATTGCGTTCCAAATTTGTGATGCTCCTGTAATTCGTAATTAAACTCACCTAATAGGTGCTGACAATATAGAAATCACACCGGCAACCAGTTAAAATGGTCCAAAAGTGACTCCATCTTTCTGTTGTGTGTCTCTGTGTGCCACATGGAGTATGCAGAGGAGAAAGAGCAGCAAAGAATTTTCTGATGATTTGTGAACAGAAATTATGGAAAAGCATGGACAATCTCAAGGTTATATGTCCATCTCAAGAGATCTTAATGTTCCTGTGTCCACTGTGCGCAACGTTGTCAAGAAGTTTACAGCCCATGGCACTGTAGCTAATCTCCTTGGACATGGACGATAGAGCAAAATTGATCAAAGATCTTGCCAAAACTTAACTGAGGAAGCCAAAATCCTTTTGGGAGAATGTACGGTGGACAGACGAAACAAAATGACAGCTTTTTGGTAAAGTCCATCATTCTACTGTTTTCAGAAAGAGAAATGAGGTTATTAAAGAAAAGAATACAGTCCCTAAGGTCAAACATGGTGGAGGTTCACTGATGTTTTGGGGTTGCTTTGCTGCTTAAGGCACTGGATGTCTTGACCGTGTGCATGGCATTGTGAAATCCGAAGACTACCAAAAAATTCTGGGGGTGCAATGTAGGGCCCAGTGCCAGAAAGTTAGGTCTCTGTCAGAGGTCATGGGTCTTACAGCAGGACAATGACCCAAAGCACACATTAAAAAGCACCCAGAAATGGTTTCAGACAAAGCACTGGAGAGTACTGAACTGGCCAGCGATGAGTCCAGATCTAAATCCCATAGAGCACCCGTGGAGGGATCTCAAAACAGCAGTTGGGAAAAGGAACCCTTTCAATCTGAGAGACCTGGAGCAGCTGGCAAAAGAACAGTAGAGAGGTGTAAGAAACTCTTCGATAGTTACAGGGAGTGATTGATTGCAGTTATTTTTTCCAAGTAGTGTGCTACCAAATATTAAACTGAGAGTGCCAATAATTTTGTCAATTTTGTCCATTTTTGGAGTTTTGTGTGGAATGTGTCAGATTTGGATTTTTGTTTCTCCAATTTTTGTGTCATACCAATACAAACAAAAGAAATAAACATGAGAATGCCTACACATTTGTAATTGTAATGCCTCGTACACACGGTCGGACATTGATCGGACATTCCGACAACAAAATCCTAGGATTTTTTCCCGACGGATGTTGGCTCAAACTTGTCTTGCATACACACGGTCACACAAAGTTGTTGGAAAATCCGATCGTTCTGAACGCGGTGACGTAAAACACGTACGTTGGGACTATAAACGGGGAAGTAGCCAATAGCTTTTATCTCTTTATTTATTCTGAGCAGCCGTGGCACTTTGTCCGTCGGATTTGTGTACACACGATCGGAAATTCCGACAACGGATTTTGTTGTCGGAAAATTTTATAGCCTGCTCTCAAACTTTGTGTGTCGGAAAATCCGATGGAAAATGTGTGATGGAGCCCACACACGGTCGGAATTTCCGACAACAAGGTCCTATCACACATTTTCCGTCGGAAAATGCGACCGTGTGTACGGGGCATAACAGTTTTTTGGGCAAAGTGATGCATTATCTGACAGAAACGCAGAGGTACCAGTATTTTTGGCCATGGCTGTACCCGCCATATATTCCCATTCATCCTGTCCCAAGTCTTACATAGCTTTGCCCTGCAGCACAGCCAGGCAGAGAACACTCTAGTTAGGGAGTGTAGAAGGGATGCAGTGGTGTGGGTACAATTGGTGGTCAAATTCCCGGTACTCAAAACTATAAACCAACCAAAAAGTGAGAAACCCTGATGTAGGGGCCCAACCAACCACTGTTTTACATATAATACCACAGAGATATCTTATATATCAGCTAATATATCTTATATATCAGTTAGTTAGCAGTAACTGCTTCTTGCAACATGTACAAAATGTATTGCACACACAAAGTATAAAAAAAAAAACTTTGGCCAAGATGCTTCCAAATAAAAATCTTCCCTGTAACCATTTCTCCCATTTATAGATAGAAATAAGGTAAATACAATTGTCAAATATACAACAAACACATTTAAGGATTGTGGGATAAACTCAAGAAGTCTCCAAATCGGAGGCTGTAATTATTCTGAAGTTCCATAAAGGACTGTGCTGGTGTATCATGTGTAAAGGCACATCCCTTGTGAGTAAATAGGTCCAACAGTATCCATTGTACCCCTCAAGAAAAAAGGACTGACCCCAATGGGTGGGTTTGGACAATATAATCTACTGGGGCACATGAACAGAAAAAAACAAATATAATAGAAGAACGAAAATTAAGGAAAGAGGGGAGTGATGGGTTGGCTGGAGAACTGACTCCTCTGGCAATTCTTTCCCTCAGGACCTTGGATACAATTAGAGATGCAAATCTCGAAGGTTACAATTTGGGGGGAAAAGTCCAAGAGGACAAAACCTCATAGAACACCAATTTAAAGATTCAAAACAGTCATTATTTTATAACTGTCTATCAATGAGACTGGAGCCCTAACTTGTTCGAATTAGGAGTACACCATGTTTTTGCAATAGTTTGCTTGTGGCTATCAGGAAAAGTGTCATAAATGTCATAAATGTTCATGTGAACATATGAAATAGCTTCCAGTTTTTCAACATGCTTGGCAATGGATTTTTTTTCAAGCAAACCTTCCATGAAAAAGGAATGTCAGTTTTACTCTTTGGCATGGGTAATGCTACAAGAATGAATTTATTTTTTTTAAGGCTTTTTAAACCACTTGCATTTGGGGCTGTCAGAGAAGATGACCTACTATATCCATAGAAGGTCCACTTTTATGAAAACCAACGTTACCCTTTTATCCCATCATTTCATATGTGCATCATAGTTACATAGTTAGTCAGGTTAAAAAAAGACACAAGTCCATCAAGCTCAACCAAAAAAATAAATAAAAATACAATCCCATATACACAAATCTACACCCACAGTTGATCCAGAGGAAGGCAAAAAACCCTTCAAAGCATGATCCAATTTGCTACAGCAGGGGAAATTATTCCTTTCTGATCCCCCTGAGAGGCAATTGGATTTTCTGTGGATCAACTTTACCTATAAATGTTAGTACCCAGTTATATTATGTACATTTAGGAAAGAATCCAGGCCTTTTAAAGCAATCAACTGAGCTTCCCAGAACCACCTCTTGAGGGAGTCTATTCCACATTTTCACAGCTCTTACTGTGAAGAAACCTTTCCGTATTGGGAGATTAAATCTTTTTTCCTCTAGACGTAAAGAGTGCCCCCGTGTCCTCTGTGATGACCTTAAAGTGAATAACTAAACACCAACTTCAAGATATGGACCACTTATGTATTTGTATTTGTACATGTTGATCAAATCATATTTTCTCAAGAGTGAATAGATTCAGTCCCTCTAATCTTTCCTCATAGCTGAGTTCCTCCATGCCTCTTATCAGTTTGGTTGCCCTTCTCTGCACTTTCTCCAGTTCCCCAATATCTTTTTTGAGAACTGGTGCCCAAAACTGAACTGCTTATTCAGCATGAGGTCTTACTAATCAAAAGCAAATTAAATGTATAGTCGTAAGGCAGGCCCCATATACCAGAGAGCTTACTTATATATTTCCAGCCTGTCCCTCGACCCACCACGACAGCCTTTTGTAAATACCAATTTCATGAAAGTATTGGCGCTGAGCCAGGCTGAGGTCCAGTATTCAATAGAAAGGATTAAACTTGTGTCTTGGCTCGGAAAAAAAAAAAAATGAAATAAATAACAGGATCGTCCCGGGCAGAATAAACCATTCCATTTCTTGTCGAAACCGTTTCCCAGACAAGTTAGCACCAATAAAACTGATTCAGTTTCTACAAAGGATAAACATTTTCCCTCACCTGGATGTTCTACAATCACATCTGTAGTTTAACTGCAAACACAAATCTGTCTGCTCCATGAATTGCTTCATATATCCTTCTGCTGCGTTCCTCTGTTTCCATCTTGTCTTGAATGTCAGGCGAATATTTACCACATATTCCTATGATTGTGTTTGCGCGCTTTTCCATCTGTAAATAAATATTTTTAATTTAATTTAAATTAATTTGTATTTCTATAACACGTTTCTCCCTGGTAGCTCAAAGCGCTAAGGAGATGAGTCAAGCATCTTGGGTCATTCATTGAATATCTGTGCATGCAGAAGTTCCAGTCATTCCGTATACTTAGGGGAGTTCGGACCGTACAGGGCTCATTCTGGGGGTGTTGTGGCCACCGCTGACTTTTTTGTGTTTCATGGTGCTCCAGTGCCTTGATTGGCTTCAATCACCAAACATAACCCCCCCTCCAAGCTGGATAGAGTAAGCATTGTCACCCTGAAAAAGGCTGTGCCTCTAAATAAATATTATTAGTAACATGACTTACCAGATAATTTGAGCAGATGATATATTTTTAAATGTTCAACTTTTTGACATTACAGGGATATGTGCAACAACATACTGTATTTATCGGTGTATAACACGCGCCGGCGTATAACAAGCACCCCAAGTTTAGGAGGGAATTTTAAGGAAAAAAAACTTTTAGGAGTGAAGTTTAAGGAAAAAGAACTTACATTAAAATGCCCATCAATGCAGCCTTATCTGTCCATCTGCAGCCTTTTCAGTGTCAGTGCAGCCTTGCCCCAATGCAGTCTTGTCAGTGCAGCCTTGTCAGTGCAGCTTTGTCAGTGCAGCTTTGTCAGTGCAGCCTTGTCAGTGCAGCTTTGCCCCAGTGCAGCTTTGCCCCAGTGCAGCTTTGCCCCAGTGCAGCCTTGCCCCAGTGCAGCCTTGCCCCAGTGCAGCTTTGTTAGTGCAGGTTTGCCCGTGCAGCTTTGCCCCAGTCCAGCCATGGGTAGATTCAAATATGGCGCCGAGACTGCAGGGCTTCGTCGGAGCCGAGATACACATACCCGAGTGTTCTCGGCTTTTTTCGCCGAAAAAAGCCGAGAACACTCGATCTCGGCTCCGAAGTATCCCTGCAGTCTCGGCGCCATATTTGAATCTACCCACGGCTGTGTATGTCGGCGGCGACCGCGGCAATTGCCGCGATCGCTCTGATGACACAAAATCGGCGGGGATCAGCCTATAACACGCACCCACGATTTTCCCCTGATTTTCAAGGGAAAAAAGTGCGTGTTATATGCTGATAAATACAGTATTTTGTTCAAGAAATTGTGTTTAAATCCAATAACAAAACGTTCTCTGCATGTGAGCAGCTATTTTATTCTCCTCTCCGGTGGGTAATGTCTCTTATCTCCCTGCTGTTCCTGTGTCTCTCCTATGTGTTGTGGTTCCTTCCTCTAACCCCTATGTCACTGCTGAGCCCTGTAGTGATGTGCGGGTCAGAGGAAGGGGCTACACAATATTATCAAAAGTATTGGGACACCTGCCTTTACACGCACATGAACTTTATTGGCATCCCAGTCTTAGTCCAGGGGGTTCAATATTGAGTTGGCTATAACAGCTTCAACTCTTCTGATAAGGCTGTGGGCCAGTGAAGTTCCTCCACCCCAAACTCGCTCATCCATGTCTTTATGAACCTTACTTTGTGCACTGGTCCAAATCATTTGGTGGAGGGGTGATTATGGGGTGGGGTTGGTTTTCAGGGGTTGGGCTTGGCCCCTTAGTTCCACTGAAGGCAACTCTTAAGGCGCCAGCATACCAAGACGTTTTGGACAATTTCATATTTTCTGGGAACAGTTTGGGGATGGCCCCTTAGTGTTCCAACATGACTGCACACCAGTGCACAAAGCAAGGTCCCTAAAGACATGGATGATTGTATTCCACTTAAGAAGTTGCCCACTTCTAAGGAACTGGCTTCCATTTTTGTTCGGGAGATCTTTCACTTAAATGGGCTACCCAAGGTGATTGTCTCGGACAGGGGTAGTCAGTTTGTGTCCTGGTTCTGGCGAGCCTTTTGTGCACAGTTGGGAATTCAGCTTGCTTTTTCCTCTGCATATCACCCACAATCTAATGGGGCCGCAGAATGAGGCAATCAGTCCTTGGAGCAATTCCTACATTGCTATATTTCTGACCATCATAACCACTGGTCAGACCTTTTACCGTGGGCAGATTTTGCTCACAATAGTGCCTTGAATTCTGCTTCCTGATTGTCCCCGTTTATGGTGAATTATGGTTTCCAACCTTCCATGTTGCCTGACTCGTTTGTTCCGCAGAGTATTCCTGCATTAGAGGAGCATCTCCGTGGTCTTCGTCCACTTGGGCACAAGTCCAGGAGGCTTTGCGACATGCTAATGATAGGTACAGACTCCATGCTGACCACAGACGCCTGCCTGCACCTTCCTACCAGGTTGGGGACAGGGTCTGGCTGTCATCTCGCAACATCCGATTTTGTGTTCCCTCTCTGAAGTTCGCACCTCGGTTTATTGGGCCTTTACGTATTCTTTGCAGGATTAACCCAGTGGCTTACGTATTAGACCTTCCTTCTAATATGCATATCTCAAATGTATTTCATGTCTCCTTATTAAAACCTTTGGTCTGCAACCGCTTTACCACCTCAGTGCCTCGTCCTCACCCTGTACAGGTTGAGAACCATGAGGAGTATGAAGTACAGTCCATTGTTAATTGCTCTTGGGTCTCATCCTCGGACGTACATGCCCCTGTCCTCCTCCGTGATTTCCATAGATGTTTTCCCATCAAGCCTGATGGTCTTCCGAGGGGGAGGGGTCATTGTGGAGGGGGTACTGTCAGGGCTGGGCTCAGCCCTTCCTTCTCAAAGCTGGCAGCTCAGCTGTCGGCTAATTGTCAGCTCCTTTCTCTCCACAGTGACTCACCTGTTGAGGATATCCTGCACGTCAATCCTGCCTACTTACTGTAAGCCGCCCAGCCCAGATGATCTCTGCCTTGGCCTTGGTCACATCACTAGAGATGCTCTCCTGTGTTCCTGTTAATGACTTGCTTGACTGACATTCCTTCTGGCTCCAGATCCTGCTTGCTGTTCTACTACGCTCATCTCTGGCTCCCTGACGTTTTGGCTTGTCTGACTATCCGTTCCGGTTCCTGAACTCTAGCTATGTTTTGACTACGAAAGAGAGGATGTTTTCTATAAAGAGATATGCCCATCACTCTGCGCCCTGGACTCAGAAATCCCCGTGGTATTAATGTAATAAAAATTGAAAATAGAGAAGCAGCTACTTGAAATAAAACATATAAGAATGTATAAGTTGCAACGATCAAAAGGTCCTAAAATCAAAGTCTTTTCAAATATTGCAGCAGCGCTTCATGTCCAAATTGTTTCACAAAAACCAAGCTATCATATACAATCCATGCATAAGACATATATTTCACCACGTGAGGCGAACTTTCCCTATGGGGATGCACTCACCAGAGATACGGAAATAGTACGCCTATGGCCCAAGGCGTACTATTGCTGTATCTCTGGTGAGTGCATCCCCATAGGGGAAGTTCCCCTCACGTGGTGAAATATATGGTGGAAGGCCCTCTTCACAGAACACAGCGAAAGCTACAACAAACCTCCTCCGCTGCATGGTGTCTTATGCATGGATTGTATATTATAGCTTGGTTTTTGCGAAACAATTTGGACATGAAGCGCTGCTGCAATATTTGAAAAGACTTTGATTTTAGGACTTTATGATTGTTGCACCTTATACATTCTTATATGTTTTGACCACATGTACTCTATTTACCTTTTTATTATTATTATTATTATTAAACAAGTGTGAAGGCTTAATGTACACGGGACGTTTTTACAACCTCTCCTGAACGATTTAACTTGACAGATAGTAACCCATGTTTAAAACGTCCGTTTTGCCACGTTTACCACATTTACATGCCGCGTTTAGCCGCGTTTGCGTTTAGAAGCGTTTGAAAAAATGTTTTTTTTAAACGAAATGCAAGTTACCGCGTTTAGAAGCGTTTGGCGCTTGAAATGCCTCTAAACTCAGCATCTGAACTCATTTTTTTGCTTTCTAAAAAAGGCCTCTAAACTCAACTGCCTAAAAACAATGAACTAAACAAAATAAATGAACTTGTGTACATATACACATAAGATAACATTGGATGTGTTCAGGGGCAGCTGAAAAAAGCATCCAACTGCCTCTGAATGTCCGTCTACCAGCAGCAGTGTACCTGCAGCCTAATTGTACTTCTGTCTCAGTCTCATTCATGGTTTCTGACAAATACCTGGTTCCAGACTGGAGGAAGCTGTATACTGGCAGAAGCACCCAAGAGGGGTGCCAAGTGGTGTCACAGTCAGTATTATGGCTCTTCTCATGCAAGGAACTTTGTCAGTATCAATACAAGACTGGTGCTCTTTAGCAATTTTTCAATTAATTCATTTACAGTATATATCTAATAGACTTTACAGTATATTGAATAGACCTCCTGGCCTTCATGCAGTTGTTGGGCTTGCTGGATTCCTTTAGCAGTTAATACAATTCCTAGTTCTCTGGGGTGGCAATTGCATAGAAACTTTGAAAGAAAAAGAACTGACAAGTGTCAATCACAGTGTGTCTAAATATTACAAGCCAAATTCTTTTGCCAAGCAACCATAACAATGACAACATGCTGGAAGCTTTGAAGATGCTACCAAGCATCATTTAAGGCATTTTGACACTGCTGAAGCGAAGCTTTGTTCTGCAGAGTATAATTTTACTGATAGTGTTGTTATCCTGAGGGATAAGCTTTAGCCTCAGATACACAGCACCACAAAAAAATCCAATCGTTGTAGTATTCTACAACATCCATGATTTGCCGCGGCTTAATGATCCGTATGAAAGAACCGTACGGCTACAGGCGGTTATATACAAGATACAAACATGATTGCAATAAATAGAAGCCTGAGGGAAGGAAAAAACTTTTTATTAAGAATTACAATGTGTCAGTACAAGGTGTATTGGCACCCAAGGCAGCATGACAAAACGGCTATTTCCTTCCAGTTAAGCCTTTGAAATCTTCTGAGAATCTTGTTTTTGATAAATAAAAACACAAAAGAAAGAAATTTCTAATTGAAGGTGACTATTTCCTAACACAATGATGTAACATTCATCAAGATCGATGAGAAATAATAATTTTGATGGCTCAAAAAAATATCAAAGCATGATTCCCACCAAAACCTTCCTTTTATTTAATTTTAGGTAATGTGGAAAGACTTATGCCGTGTACACACGAGCGGAATGTTCGACAGAAAAAGTCCGACAGAAGCTTTTCATCGTCTATTCCGATCGTGTGTAGGCCTCATCGGACTTTTTCTTTTGAAAATTCTGATGGATCTAGAAATGGAACATGTTCTAAATTTACCCGACGGAACCAATTCCTATCGGGAAACCCACTCGTCTGTATGCTTTTCCGACGGACCAAAAACGACGCATGCTCTGAAGCAAGTACGAGACGGAAGCTATTGGCTACTGGCTATTGCACTTCCTTTTTCTAGCCCCGTCGTATGTGTGGTACGTCACCGCGTTCTGGGCGGTCAGACTTTGTTGTGACCGTGTGTAGGCAATACCGCTTGAGCGGAATTCCGTCGGAGTTCCGTTGGAGAAACCTTCGGAGTTTATTCCGACAGCAAAACCGGTCGTGTGTACAGGGCATATGACTCTCATATATATATATATATATATATATATATATATATATATATATATATATATATATATATATATATATATATATATATATATATATATATATATATATATTTATGAAATGGGTGTGTGGGGTGGTATAGATCGGTGTTTCTCAACCTTTTTTCAGTCAATGCACCCTTTAAAATGATAGACAATCCCTGGGCACTCTTTAAAATTATGGACAGTCTTGAGGCACCCCATTCTAAAATGTAAAAAACTATTCTAATACTAGCTTTACGTACTGCAGCAACATCCACATGTAGAACACCCAAAGTTAGAGGAGATTTCTTCTAAATCAAATATACTTTTGCACACTGGTACTGACTAGTACGCCAATGTTTCTCCCTCTCCCTCAATTTCTCTCCATCAGTCAGCTAATGTGACCCCAGTATTGAGGGAGAGGGGCACAGGAAGGTCAAACAAGAATGCTGTGGAGGCAACAGACATCCTCCTTATTAACTGATGACACCATTGGTTGTTAGGATGCCAGTGTCTAGAAAGTCATAATGGTGCATAATGAAATTCCGTGGCTTTGTGTAACTAAAAGGCAAGCTTGATTCACCTGCTGGTTTGTATACAATTTTTGATACATTTTTAGCCAAGGCACCCCTAAAGAAACCTCAAGGCACCCGGGCTGAAAAAGGCTGGTATAGGCAATGACATACCTCCCAACTGTCCCTGATTTCGAAGGACTGTCCCTCATTCAGAAAAAAGTCACTCTGCCCCTCTTTCCTCCTCATTTGTCCTTAATTTTGGTCTGATCTATATAGTTGTATATAAAATTAACTTTTTATCTATCCAAAACTGTTTTCCAGTGCAAAACCCCTCATCCAATTTCTAAATAGACGCATTTTTAAATGCCAAAAGCCGGTATAAAGGAATAGTAGTGGTAAGAAAAGCACTTGTGGGTTTAGCCAAACATTTTTGTGTACAATGCTCCCTTAAAGGGGATGTGGCATGGGGTGTGTCCTATGCCTATATACCTTTGCCAATAGGTGTCCCTCATTTCCATTTCAGAAAGTTGGGAAGTATGCAATGGTATTGACAGAGCCGCCAATAGATGGTTCGAGCTGGCCCTCCTCTACTGGGCCAAGACTCTGTTAGTTCAGTAGGAGGGCCGAGGGGCAGAGAGTGACCTTTTTATTTCCCATAAGTATTACCACCAGCCACAGCTCCCAGCAATAATTGTAAAGTTCCCTGGACCCCATTAGTTCAACAGGAAGACCCCAGGCAGAGAGGGGATTGTTTTTTCTTTTGGGAGCAAGCAAAGTAATAACAAATTATAACTATAGGCAAAACTTTTTTTTTTTTTTTTTGGACAGAGTAAGGAAGGAGTTTTGCCCATTGGGGATATTTATCTTCACTTCCTGTCCCATAGCCAAAACAGGAAGTGCGAGGAAATCCCTGAAAATTAGTGCCCCCCTTTGACAGATTTCCCCTCTATTACTTTTCTGTGGACAGTACAAAATTTGTGATTTTCTTTTACTTTCACTTTCAATGATAATGGTAAACAGGACAAACAGAGAGGGAGAATCTCTCTAATGGAGACACAGACAACAATAAAAACCTAATAGGTGCTCTAATCTATCTCTACTCTATCCAAAACTAAAAAAAATGCTTTGCCTTTAGTTATACGTTAATTAACCATGGTATGCTGACTCATTATTATTCTCTAGGGGTTCAAGGGGGCACTGTCAGGTAGGCTGTACAGGACTCCACAATTTCTAATTGCAGCCTTTGGTATAGACCATGTATATGGAACCCAATATTGGGGATTCCATAAAGGACCTGCTCTTGGTCCTAGGCTGCTCAACTCTTGAAGAGACTAATCTTAGTGCTTGCCTTTCAGCAAAGTGGCATCTCTATGCGGTAGACGTGGAGCACCCTTCAAAACACCATAAACACTCTGGCTATGTTCTTGCCAGTTCTATCAGTAAAAGACTGGATGACAATTATCCCTGGGTATACAACAGAAAGTAAATAAAGATCTCCCCAAAATTAGGGGAGATCTTTTCACTAAGAAGTTTTGCATTGGAAGATATTTCCTACATTCCTCTTCCAGAAATTGTATTTATAACCTGCCAGAAGGGGGCAGCATCATGAACACCCAAGAACAAGGCAAAAGCAGTATAACTCTTAGCACCCAACCCAAGTACACAGATAACATTTAACATCATAAATGACAGCAAGCTTACAAAATTGACACCTGCCTACACCAGCATTGCTCTTACTGAAACAAAAGTGAATTTCATTTCATTTTAAGGCAATTTAGTCATCACCCCTTCCTTGTAATGAGAGTTCCAAAGCAATACAACTATTACAGGGAAGGTTAATTTCTGTATTGACAGTGAAAATGCCTTTGATGACCTGAACGTGAAGTGCAGAATGATTGTACTTATATTAGGACATTCTATATTTCTCATAAAATAACCTATTATAAACATCACAGTCATGTCACATCAATGGGACAAAGCTGCAGCTCTAAGTAATACTAATGAGACTGAATGGCACTTTTATAGACCTTGTACAGTAAAGGAGTATATAAATATAGGAAGGTAATTATCACAGCATTTGTCACCTGTATCTATTTTAATCAGCGTATTATAAAACGGCGTTTACATGCTAATTATACTTTCAGAGCCAATTCTTTACCTTATGTGTTCACATGACGGGCTCTCCTGGAGACTCTCACAGCCCACTACGGACCGCGGGCAGAGGCAAAACGGTGGGCCGTGACTCGGCCAAAAGCAGTGACCCGGGTCTGTTCTCCTCCTCCCCCCCACGAGCTGCTAGGCCGCAACCGCGGCCTTTCCTGAGGGCTCGGAGCCGCCGGATCGGCTGGGAGAGTGCCTGACCCCACTGGCCTGGAAGAAGGGGCCCTGTGAGGGCAGGAGATCGCAGTCTGGAAAGCGGAGCAAACCCTGCACCATCCCCACCCCTGACATCCTGGATGAGACAGGTTGTGGCTGGCTTGAATACCCCTGTAGGCCTGTGGACGTTTTAAGAGGATAGCTCCTCCACTATACAACCTGCAGGTGACAGGGGGGACTGTCTGGGGGATACATACTACTCTGCACCTACTGCCTGAACACCCCTGACCACACAGACTAGCTTTCACAGTCAGTTACTGAATACTGCCCAGATCAGGGCCCCAGACATCTGAATGAGGCGCAGGAACTTCAGCGCAAAATACAGTAAAAGGGGCAAAAGGTCGACCTTTCCACCACAGTCGGACTCCCCTCAGACCCCCACCTGTTTCGCTCCGGAGGCTCACATCACACGCAGTTCCCATAGAGCTTCGCAGACGAACCCTATGGAGTCGGACGACTCTTGTCCCCCCTGGCTGGCAGACGTCATGGCGGCTATCGCAACTTGCCAATCCACATTAACGACAAAAATTGAAGCTGTTCAGCTGGATATGGGTCTAATCCGCCAAGATATAGACAAACTCAGGTCACGAGTTACCGAGACGGAGCAAAGACTGAGTACCAAGGAAGACACCACGGTGGAACATGGAGCAACACTCCGTACGCTTCAAACCAAGGTAAAAGCCCTGGAATACAGAGCCGAAGACGCGGAGAACAGAAACCGGCGCAACAATCTTCGGATTATCGGTCTACCAGAGGGGGCAGAGCAGAACAATCCTACCTTCTTCATAGAGGGCTTGTTGCGTGACCTGCTACCCGAGGCCCGTTGGTCACACTGCTACACAGTCGAGAGGGCGCACCGCATCCCACCTAGGCCGGGGCCTCCTGGATCCCCTCCCGACACCTTCATTCTCCGCCTCCTCAACTTCAGAGACAGAGATGAAGTTCT
This sequence comes from Lithobates septentrionalis, assembly GCA_037952835.1. Taxonomy (NCBI): domain Eukaryota; kingdom Metazoa; phylum Chordata; class Amphibia; order Anura; family Ranidae; genus Lithobates; species Lithobates septentrionalis. Next base: position 1,436,820 of record JBBDGP010001590.1, on the reverse strand, counting down.
CCGCGCCTCCAGAAATGTTGGGGACCTCAGATTCCAGAACACTAATGCCTCGTTTCCACTGAGCGGATCGGTTTGGTTCGGTTCGGTACGGTATGCTATTTTGGGTGTTTCCATTATGAAAGTGGCCCATACAACCGAACTGAACCATTCCATTCAGGGTCCTGCTTCAGATGTGGGGCCATAGAAAATAAAAAAAGGTTCGGTTAGGGCGGAGCTACGATACATTCCACTGATTGGCTGACAGAAAACCCTCTGCTGTGCTATGCTGAGGCATTTTTTCTAAACCCTGTATGGCCCCTTGTGGTCCCACATACAGTGGAAACGCTCACCAGAATAGACCGGACCATTCTAGGCCATTCAAACTGTACTGACCCGAACATATCCGCTCAGTGGAAACAAGGCATAAGTTGATGATTTTTCCTGATTACTCGGTGGAGACCCAGAAACTCAGGAAATCTTTCGACCAAGTTAAAGCTGCATTGAGAGCACGCAGCATTCACTACAGTGTACTCTTCCCTGCTCGTCTGAGAGTCCAGGACGGCGAGACAACTCGATTCTTCAGCACACCTAGAGAGGCCTCTGCCTGGCTGGACTCGCTACCGCAGATCCGCTGACCGCCTGACCGGTATGTGCCGTGTGACCTCTTCATTGTTTACTCACAACAACCTGGGCCCAGGTTTGAGTTACCATACGATCTGCTCCATGGATGACTTAGTTTCGTTGCACAGGTTGTGCCCAGTTCAGTTCCATGGTATGTGAGGATTTGAGGGGGGTAAATGACTATCCCCCATCAGGAAATTCTAAGTTAATGCCCCTGCCAAAGAACATGGTCAGGAGACAGTTGAGATATGAAGCTTCTTTACACTTGCTTGCCCCCTTGAGGAGCGCTGAAGTTCTCGTTCTGTGTATCCTCTTAATGCTGGATCGACTTTACTGTGGGGTCGCAATATGCTTTACTTACCTCCGTTTGACTTTTAGTACCTCACAGCCTGTTATAGTCTACTATAGGCCTATTTTGACGCTTTTGCATCATCTCCCAAAGGATCACCAACTTAAATCTGACGCTCTCCTGTTTTGATGACATTTGGTTGCCTATTATAAACTGCTTAAATGTGAGTACCATTCTGTCATCTGCGTTCAATAAAGAGTGTTTTATGGTTTTACGCTATGGAATCTCCTCTTTCTTCTCTTATGCCTAAAACGTCACCGTGACCCAGAAACAGCCTGTGGATTGCCTCACAGTGGCATACACTGTGACTGCGCATTACCCCCGCAGGAGTTAAAGAAGCTGCCTAAAACGTCACCGTGACCCAGAAACAGCCTGTGGATTGCCGCACAGTGGCATACACTGTGACTGCGCATTACCCCCGCAGGGGTTAAAGAAGCTCGTGTCCACATGATCACAAGACACGAGCACCTGGTCACCAAGATTAATACAAATACCTGCCTTGTTTTACAAAGATGTCAAGTTTTTCACTTAAGTTGCACTGAGCACTAGTCACAATTTAACTTTGTAATTATTCAGCAATGTTATGTTTGTTAATCACTATATGGGGTTTTTATGTGGATGGAATAGCTTTGGCTAAAGTCATTTTTTGATTTCATCCCCTGTTCCCCTTCCCCCTCCCCCAATTCAAAGGGGGCCAACCTAGCCGTTAAATTTGCTATATGCGATTTTGTTTATAGTTTGTTTACAATTTACATGCGACTTTACATGTGGGATTTGGCTACACACGATTTACAAAGTATTTTTTAAACTAGGACAACGTTACACCTACACACTCCAAAGGGGGTCACTTTGCTGTTTTATGTTTGGTTTTATTTTCGTTGAATTTTTTATTTGCAATTTTGGTTTATACTTTATATGCGACTTTACATATGGGATTTGGCTACACACGATTTACCAAGTATTTCTATGAATTAGGACTGCGCCACACCCACACACTAACCCTTCACTTACCTTCTGTTTTTTCCACCTTGGTGGAAATCACATCTGTGGAGGCAGCAGTCCTTTATGCGATTTCTTCCATTGTTTCCATTTTTTTCCATTTTCTCCACTTTTTTCTCCACTAGGACAACGTTACACCTACACACTCCAAAGGGGGTCACTTTGCTTTTTTATGTTTGGTTTTATTTTCGTAAAATTTTTTATTTGCAATTTTGGTTTATGCGACTTTACATATGGGATTTGGCTACACACAATTTACCAAGTATTTCTATAAATTAGGACAGTGCCACACCCACACACTAACCCTTCACTTACCCCCCGTGTGAAGTCTCGAGGGGTTAGGCTCGCCTCTTCCACGGACCCCTGTTGCAGCCGGTGAGCTGAATCGGTTTGAGATTGAAACCCACCTCAGTTTGGCGTTCCCCTAATGGGGCTAGTTTAATTCATGTTAGATATTGGGCTGTTTTTAGTTTGGTTTTGTTTTACAATTGCACTAAAATAATTGACTTATCAGCATTGCACTGTATCCAGATGTGTCCGTTGTGGGTCCGGGGGTCCAATTCAGGAGCTGTGACCTACACTGATCCTAACATTCTTATCATTCTTAGTAACCATGTCCTCCCTTAACATCATCTCCTGGAACACCAGGGGACTGAACTCCCCAGTCAAGCGTTCCCTAGTGTTCCAATTTATTAAAGCTTATAACCCACATATTTGTGTGCTCCAAGAAACGCACCTAATAGGAAGTAGGGTTCTGGCCCTTAAAAAACCATGGGTGGGCTACCACTACCACTCTACGCACTCCAGCTTCTCCAGGGGTGTTACTATCCTGATACTGAAATCTCTTCCTTTTCGGCTACTGGATTTGGCCCTGGACCCCGATGGTCGATATGTTATCATTCATGCTAAAATATACTCTCTAACGTGGACCATTGTGGGCTTATATTTGCCCCCTCCGGCTTCCTTGTTGGTGCTCAATCAGATCACCAGCAAGATGGCCGACTTTGCATCTGACAACAATGTCATACTGGGTGACCCGGATCTTGATAGACTAACGTCTGCGGGACATCATTGCCCTGGGTTGACTGAGGCCATCAAAAGAAGGCTTTTGACTCCGTCGAGTGGGGCTACTTATGGGAAGTGCTTGCGCGATTCGGGTTTGGCCTGGGCTTCACGAAATGGCTCCGCATGCTATACCATGGCCCTTCCGCCAGAATACGCACCAACGGATGCCTATCAGAGAAGTTTAAATTATTTCGGGGCACGAGACAGGGGTGTCCCCTCTCCCCGGGTTTATTTGCTCTGGTGATGGAACCCCTGGCTATATTGCTGAGGGCCGACCCCGGCGTAAGGGGGCTTCAGGTGGGCCCAATCGAGGAGAAGATATCACTGTACGCGGACAACGCTCTGCTCTATTTAGCAGATGCGTCGTCCTCTTTACAGACTGCATTAGGTCTGATTTAGGGATTAGCTTCGTGTTCGAGTCAAACCCATGTTCGACTCGAACATCGTCTGTTCGCCCATTCGCCGAATTGCCGTTTGCGCCATATTCGTGTGGCGCGTCACGGCCCATAATTCACTGCGGCATCGCAGTGCATTGCTGGCTGATGATTGGCCAAGCATGCACTATGACCCGCATGCTTGGCCAATCACAGCGCCATCTGAACAGAGAGCCATAATTGGCCAAAGCCAAGGAGGCTTTGGCCAATTATGGCTCAGAGGATTTAGTACACGCCCCACACTATATAAGGCCGCCTGCACGGCGGCCCTGTGTAGAGTGTGTTCCGGCATTCAGAGATAGAGAGAGAGAGAGAGAGACAGTGTCATTTGATTTGAGTTAGATAGATTAGGCAGAACAGTCAGTCAGTTAGCTGCACTTACAGTGTATTGTGTATATATATGCATCCCAGGTATTGCATATATATATATACACTGTATTCAGTTTAGCTAGATCCGTTCCTGTTATCTTCTTACTGACAGGCAGGCTTGTCTTGTTACAGTATTTACAGCTACCCGAAGAAAATTGCTGGTGTTCTTTTGATCCTATTAGTACCACAGTCAGGCAGCTAGATTATTTACAGTTAGTGCAGCGCGTCCTGCTCACAGTGTTCAGCTAAACCTACAAGTTAGTGCAGTGCGTCCTGCTCACAGTGTTCAGCTAGATCCGTTCCTGTTATCTTCTTACTGACAGGCAGGCTTGTCTTGTTACAGTATTTACAGCTACCTGAAGAAAATTGCTGGTGTTCTTTTGATCCTATTAGTACCACAGTCAGGCAGCTAGACTATTTACAGTTAGTGCAGTACGTCCTGCTCACAGTGTTCAGCTAAACCTACAAGTTAGTGGGGTGCGTCCTGCTCACAGTGTTCAGCTAAACCTACAAGTTAGTGGGGTGCGTCCTGCTCACAGTGCTCAGCTAAACCTACAAGTTAGTGGGGTGCGTCCTGCTCACGGTGTTCAGCTAAAACTACAAGTTAGTGTGGTGCTTCCTCCTCACAGTGTCCAGCTAAACCTTTAAGTTATTTTTTTGCGAGCTCTGCACAGTGTTCAGCTAAAGCTACCTGTAGAAGGTTGGTGGTGTTCTCATACTACAGGCAGGCAGTTGGTTTTTGCTAGCTGCAGTATCAGTACATATATATATATATATATATATATATATATATATCATAGCTTAGTGCAGCTACAGGCCATTAGTATGTCTGGAAGGCCAAGAAGGAGAGGCAGACAGTCACAAGCCAATAAGAGAGGGCAAGCAGGCTCTGTGTCTAGTGCTGGTCGTGGAGGCGGTGCATCCTCATCAGCACGTTGCCGTGGGACACGCTTGGCCTTTTTTTCGGCAGCTGGCCATGTTGAGCCGCAACATGCGGAAGACTTGGTCGAGTGGATGACCAAGCCGTCCTCATCCTCCTCATCCTCTCTCACCCATGCCCAGGGTACTTTGTCTGGCAAAGCAGCGGCCTCTTCCCTTGGCTCAATGTCATCAGTGACTCCTTCCCTAGCCCCACCATGTCCTCCTGAGGAGTCCCTCGAACTGTTTGACCACAGTGTTGGGTACATGCTCCAGGAGGATGCCCAGCGTTTGGAAGGCTCTGATAATGATACTGAGCTCGATGAAGGCAGTAACGTGAGCACGGACAGAGGGGGTGCCCAAGAAGGACAGCAATCTGGCAGTCATGCTCCCCCTGCTGCAGCATACTGCCAGGTTTGCTCCAGTGATGAGGAGGGAGGGCATAATGAGGTCACTGACTCAACGTGGGTGCCTGATAGGAGAGAGGAGGAGGAGGTGGCACATCACCAACGAGGCAGGATGCCCTCCAGGGGCCAGCCTAAGGGCAGCACATTGACTGCATCACACCCCAAAGCTCCACATGTGCAGGGCGCTGCAGTGTCTGCGCATTATTCAAAATGTTCTTTGGTGTGGGCCTTTTTTGAGACGAGTGCATCAGATCGCACCGCTGCTATTTGCAACATATGTCTCAAGCGTATCTCGCGTGGCCAAAACATCTCCCGCTTGGGTACCACATGCTTGACCAGACATATGTTGACCTGCCATGCAGTTCGTTGGCAAGCGTATCTAAAAGACCCACACCAAAGAACAAAGAGGACCTCTCCTTGCTCCTCATCAGCTGAGATCTCCAACCCCACTATACCTTCAGTCATCTCTGAGACCTGCACTGAGAGGAATGAAGGCGTAGAATTAGGTGTGTCACAGCCAAGTACTTGTGGGCAATCTGCTTTTGGTACACCTACGTCAGATTGTACCAGGCAAATTTCCCTGCCCCAGCTGCTGCACCGCCGAAAGAAGTTTGCTCCCAGCCATCCACATGCCCAGCGGTTGAATGCTAGCTTGGCAAAATTGCTAGCACTTCAACTGCTGCCTTTTCAGTTGGTAGACTCTGCCCCCTTCCGTGAGTTTGTGGAATGTGCAGTTCCTCAGTGGCAGGTACCCAAACGCCTCTTTTTCTCATGGAAGGCGATTCCGGCTCTCTACCGGCATGTGGAAGGCAATGTCCATGCCTCGCTGGACAGGGCGGTCAGCGGTAAGGTGCATATTACCGCTGACTCGTGGTCCAGCAGGCATGGACAGGGACGTTACCTAAGTTTCACGGCGCATTGGGTGACTCTGCTGGCAGCTGGGAAGGATGCAGGACAAGGTACAGTAGTGTTGGAGGTTGTTCCGCCACCACGCCTCCAAAATGCTAATGATTGTGACACACCTCTCTCCTCCACCCCCTCCTCTTCTTCTTCCTCCATGGCCTCTTCCTGTGCTTTGTCCTCGGAACCAGCGGTGCTCCGTAGCCGTTCAAGGGGCTACGCAAGTACGCAGGCCAAAAGATGCCATGCGGTGCTTGAGCTGGTGTGCTTGGGGGACAGGAGTCACACTGGGGCAGAGGTTCTGTCAGCTCTGCAGGGGCAGGTTCAGAGGTGGTTGACGCCACGCCAACTTAAGGCAGGAATGGTGGTTTGCGACAATAGCACCAACCTCCTCTCTGCCCTCCGACAGGGACAAATGACCCATGTGCCCTGTTTGGCTCACGTCCTTAACTTGGTGGTGCAGCGGTTCTTGGGCAGGTACCCGGGCTTACAGGATGTCCTGAGGCAGGCCAGGAAAGTCTGTGTGCATTTCCGCTGGTCATATAATGCCAGTGCTCGGCTGGCGGACTTTCAAAAGGAGTTTAACCTGCCCAAGAACCGCCTAATCTGTGACATGCCCACCAGGTGGAACTCAACGTTGGCCATTCTGCAGCGGCTGCACACGCAGCAGAGGGCCATCAATGATTACCTGTGTGACTATGGCACCAGGACAGGGTCAGGGGAGCTTGTTTTTTTTTCCCCACGCCAGTGGGCCATGATCAGGGATGCATGCACTGTCCTGTCACCATTTGAGGAGGCCATGAGGATGGTGAGCAGTGACAGTGCATGCATCAGTGACACTGTCCCCCTTGTCCACCTGTTGGAGCACACGCTGCGTGGAATAATGGACAGGGCACTTGAGGCAGAACAATGGCAGGAAGAGGAGGACTTCCTTAGCTCTCAAGGCCCCCTTTATCCAGACAGTGTTCCTGCATGCCCGCCGATCACACAGGAAGAGGAGGAGGAGGAGGAGGAAGATTGTGTCAGTATGAAGGTGGAGCCTGGCACTCAGCATCAGCATCAGTCTTTAAGGGATCAGTCCCAAGAAACACATGGACTTGTACGTGGCTGGGAGGAGCCAGAGGACTCCGGACCGAATGCCTCAGCAAACCTACGCTGCATGGCCTCCCTGATCCTGCAAAGCCTGCGTAAGGATCCTCTTATTCGTGGTATCAAGGAGAAGGACCAATACTGGCTGGCAACCCTCCTTGATCCACGTTACAAGGGTAAGGTTGCGGACCTTATCTTGCCATCGCAGAGGGAGCAGAGGATGAAACATCTTCGGGAGGCCTTGCAGAAAGGTCTGTGCAACGCGTTCCCAGAGACTGGGAGGTTACAAACTCCTGTTTCTGGACAACGTGTTGCTGAGGCTTCGGTCAGTCAAAGAAGGTGGTCGTCTGACCGATGCGTTCAGACAGTTTTTTGGTCCGCAGCCCCAAGGTATGATCGGTTCCAGCAACCATCGCCAGCATCTGTTTTACATGGTGCAGGAATACCTAGGGGCAAGATCTGACTTGGACACCTTTCCCACCAAAAATCCTCTGCTTTACTGGGTCTTGAGGATGGATCACTGGCCAGAGCTTGCACAGTATGCAATTGAGCTACTGGCCTGTCCTGCATCCAGCATTCTTTCGGAACGCACATTCAGTGCTGCTGGAGGCTTTGTAACCGATCACAGGGTGCGTCTGTCCACCGACTCGGTCGATCGACTGACCTTCATAAAAATGAATAAGTCTTGGATCACCACCAGCTACCAAGCACCTGATGCTGATGTAACCGAATAATTTTTTTTGAAATCTCAGATCCCTTCAAAGACTGCCTATGCTGATGCTGAGTGACTATCCCTAAGTAATTATCCTCTTCCTCCTCAATCATCACGCTGATAGCTTGTAAGAACATTTTTGGTTCTGGGCGCCACCACCAGTGCCTAAGGCCCAATTTTTCAGCCCCTGTTTAACAGGGGCGTGTAATTACAGTTTTTGATGCAATACTTTGCAGCAGGGCCCGTTTCTGCGTTACAACTAGAGTATCTGTGAGGGGTTGCAGTGTTGTGGCACCAGCACCAGTGCCTAAGGACCAATTTTTCAGCCCTTGTTTAACAGGGGCGTGTAATTACAATTTTTGATGCAATACTTTGCAGCAGGGCTCATTTCTGCATTCCAACTAAAGTATCTGTGAGGGGTTGCAGTGTTGTGGCACCAGCACCAGTGCCTAAGGCCCAATTTTTTAGCCCCTGTTTAACAGGAGCGTGTAATTACAATTTTTGATGCAATACTTTGCAGCAGGGCTCGTTCCTGCGTTCCAACTAGAGTGTCTGTGAGGGGTTGCAGTGTTGTGGCACCAGCACCAGTGCCTAAGGCCTAATTTTTCAGCCCCTGTTCAACAGGGGCATGTAATTACAATTCTTGATCTAATATTTCACAGCAGGGCCCATTTCTGCACCCACCAAGAGCGAGTGAGGACTTACAGTGTTGTGGCACCAGCACCACCACCACCACCACCAAAGGCCCAATTTTTCTGCCCTTGTTCAACAGGGGCATGTAATTACAATTCTTGATCTAATATTTCACAGCAGGGCCCTGTGAGGGCTTACAGTGTTGTGGCCACAACAACACCTAAGGCCCAAATTTCTGCTGAGTATATAGGGCAGGCCCCTACTTTCAAACATCTAACTTACAAATGACTCCTACTTGCAAACGGAAGGAGACAACAGGAAGTGAGATGAAATCTACCCCTAGGAAGGGAAATTCTCTCCTGTAAGAGTTAATATGGGAAAAACATTTCTCCTTTCCACTGATGCTTTACAATCCTTGTTCCACAAAAAACCCCAAATTTTCAAAAAACATTTGTCATTGGGACAAAAAGTGAGGTGAAATCTTCTGAAGAGGAGGAAAGACAGCAAAACAAATGTCACAGGGGTAATAACCATTCCCTATGTTTTCCAAAAAGCTTAAAAAAGATTTTTTGGCTGGAGCTAAACACGTTAAAAATGTACCCGTTCAAAATTACAAACAGATTCTACTTAACAACAAACCTACAGTCCCTATCTTGTTTGCACCGTCTGTATACTGCTGTTCAGAGTATATAGGGCCTGGTGGCCCCCCACCTTTCCTTATTTTAATTTGGGTGCGGGGTTCCCCTTAATATCCATACAAGACCCAAAGGACCTGGTAATGGACTGGGGGGTACCCATGCCGTTTGTCTCACTGATTTTCATCCATATTGCCAGGACCCAACATTACATTAAACCCGCAAGCAGTTTTAAATGAGATTTTTTCCTTTAAAAATGACATTTTGTGCAGGGACTGTTCTAAACACGGGAAACACGTGCCACTTTACAGGCATACTATTGACACCCCCCAGGTACGATATTTAAAGGAATATTTCACTTTTTTTTTTTTACTTTAAGCATCATTAAAATCACTGCTCCCGAAAAAACTTCAGTTTTTAAAAGTTTTTTTTGCATTGATACATGTCCCCTGGGGTAGGACCCGGGTCCCCAAACCCTTTTTAGGACAATACCATGCAAATTAGCCTTTAAAATGAGCACTTTTGATTTCGAAAGTTCGAGTCCCATAGACCTCAATGGGGTTCTAACGTTCGTGCGAATTTTCGGTCCGTTCGCAGGTTGTGGTGCGAACCGAACCGGGGGGGGGGTGTTCGGCTCATCCCTAGTCTGATTAACCGATTTGGCGTGTATTCAGGGATCCGTATCAATTGGGACAAGTCGGTTCTGTTCCCGCTCCATCCCTCGACTCCTAGGGTTCCACACTCGCAGCTTAAATGGGTAGATGACTTCAAGTACCTGGGGATTAAAATTAGTGGTAAAGTCCAGGACTACATGGTCAACAATTTGCGGCCACTCATGACACAGTTAACGGCTAAGTGCGCTGCTTGGCGTTCCTTTCCACTAACTCCGGTAGGCAGAGTAAATCTGCTAAAAATGATTTACCTTCCCAAATATTTATATTTTTTCCATAACACACCCATACACATCCCTAGAGCTTTTTTCCGAAGGTTGGAGAGTCTGCTGATACACTTTGTCTGGGCCGGGAGGCCACCCAGGGTGGCCAAGCAGATCCTATATCTCCCACTTTCGAGAGGGGGTCTGGCACTAACGAATTTTAAAATTTATTATTGGGCAGCTGTTCTTGTCACGATTCGGTGGTCCACTGGTAGCAGCCATTCTGGGTTCCTTTGCTGCCCTGAGTAATTTCCCGCTTCGTGGACTTAGAGCTAGCCCGCCCATGACAACTCCGATGTGTACCACCGTAAGGGTCTGGCAGGAGGCTAGGAAGATATACAGGAAACCTAATCATATCTCACCTCATATGCCCCTATGGGGTAACCCTATGCTCCCTCAATTCCACAGTATACCGGACCCCTCTCTATGGGCAAAAAAGGGTATTCTTACATTAAAACATATAGTTCAGGATGGTAGGCTTATGACCTTCCAAGCCCTGAGGCAAGCATTTGCTATCCCATCCTCCTTCCAATTCAGGTACTGGCAGCTAAAGCACGCCTTTGAAGCTCAGTTCCCTGCCCCCCTTATTTTGGAACCAGACTCCATTGAACGGCTCTTGATTTCCAGTGTGATGGGGATGCCACTTTCAACATTATATCTATACCTTACAGTAGAGTATGACACCAAATTAACTAAGACATGGGAAAAGTGGAGGGTTGATATTCCTTCCTTGGACGAGGAGGAATGGAAGGAGTGTTTAATCTCCTACATTCCTTCCATGATCGCGGCAAAAGATAGGTTCATACAATTTAAGTTCCTACACAGAGCGTATTTCACCCCACAGAGACTGGCACGCATTTACAATCAAAGAGATCCCAATTGTCAGAGATGCAGACAGGAGGTGGGCACCTTCTGGCACATGGTCTGTTCCTGTCCCAAACTCCGACCCTTTTGGTCAGCAGTGTCCTCCACACTGAGCAATGTCACAGGTTTTAATGTACCTGTCGATCCTCAGATATTATTGCTCAGCCATTTGGAGGATGTTGAGGGAGACAGGTATAGTAAATTGTGTCTTACCTTCGCATTATATTATGCTAGGCGTGAAATCTTACTGGGGTGGAAACTAGCCGAGCCTCCTACTCTGGTCTCGTGGAGAAGGTCAGTGAACATGGCACTTCCCCTGTATAGAATGACATATGAAAATAGGCAATGCCCAGGGAAGTTTGATAAAATCTGGTCCTCTTGGGTGGACGCCTCTGGGGTCCCTGAACCCCCTTCCCCATAATTATGCCGTGAAACACATTGGAGGACATCATGTATCCCATGCCTATTCTCCTTGTGCTCGTTCCCTCTCTCCCCCTCTCTCTCCTCCCCCCCTCCCCCCCCTTCCCTACTGGGCTGGACTGAATATTGGTTACTTACATAATATTATCTAAGATGGTATAATTATAATACTATAATGTAATAAGGTGTACTATTAAGTGATATTTCGGACAACTGCACAACTGGAATATCTGATAAACAGAGGCTATAGGTTAAAGGTAGATCTTACTGTCATTATCCTTTCTGCATTGAATGTACTAACTTATCTTGTATTGTAATGCTGATTTGTTTAATAAAAAATTAAAAAAAAAAAATATAACAATACAATTTCAGAATCCAGTATAGTAATTATAAATCCACAAAAGGAAAAAAAAGAAGCAAACGATTTTTAAAATAAACATTAATTCCTACTTTCCCCAATGACCCCCAACATCACTCATATGGGAGCATACCTATTATAAACAATAAACTGTGCCCTGTGGCAGAACTGTGTAAATGTAAATTCTGCACTGGTGTCAATAGGAAAATATTGCCCATTGAAAATTTTGTTTGTCCCATACACTTTTTAATTATAGCAAGTGATGCCCATTTCATATCTCTGTGTGGCAATCACAAAAATTGCAAATTGCTGAGAGCGATTTGTTGACAGTGTTGCTGAGAGCACGCCACTTTGTGCTATAAAATATTCAGCATCTCTCCATAGCTTCTTCAAAAAAAAAATTTAAATAAAAAAAAATAAAAATGTAATATTGGAGAAATATTAAATATATATATTAATCATATCAATATTATTAATATTGGAGAAATATTAAATATAAATGAGTCCAGCCCCTGATGAAGCCTTCAGTGCAAAACGTGTCGGGACAAGGCATCCCTCCCCCTCCCTTTTGAAATGCGTGATATTAAATTCTTTAGGATGCCATTAATATATATATGGTGTATATTTGTATTTAGGGGAGTTGCCTCTCATTTGGGAGTTGCGTTACGGAATATGGTTTGCTGAATTACTTAATGGTTTTAAGGGATTGATACCCACATACTATTTTAATGAATTTGTAATAAAAATGTATTTTTATTTTTTTTTTTAATTAAAGTGTATGGGTGAATCATTCTGACAGTTTTTCTTCAAACAGTTTTTTTCCTAAAATAATTAAAATAAAATAATTAAAAATAAATAAAAAACATGGGGCAAAAATATTAAATAGACCTAACTTTTCCCTAATTTCCGCCAATGGTGCCTAGGCGACATCATCCTCCTTCTAGCAAGACCCCAGGAAATGCCTAAATCTTGTGAAAAGATGCTCTTTGCGTTGTGCTCTAGTGTCATCTTGCACAATTTTTTTACCTACTTAGCATTTTCCTTGATCTTGTTGCATACAGAGGTATCACCCCCTTTAGTATGGAAGCAGGGAAACACTGAACAATATCCTTATCCTCCAAAAATAATTCATACATATTCATTACCTAATGGGCATGTATTTATTTTTCATGAAGTTGTTTCTTACTGTCTTTTTCTGCCTCCTTGTCCTCTGTGAGCTCCCGAACCTCTTTTCTTTTCCCCCCTCTCACTTCTGTCCTCATTCCAATCAGCACAGTAAAGCCTTCTTAAAACAGAAGGCGTTCACACGTCTTATTCCAAATATATTCTCTTTCCAGGACCATGGACAGAGCCGTCCAATTCATTTCTTTAAGTCTCATCAGCTCGATGCACACCCAGAACTGCTGGTATATAATACAGCCTAAAGCCTCGTACACAATACAGTAAAACCTTGGAGATCCAGAAACATGCTTGTAATCCAAAGCACTTGTATATCAAAGCAAATTTCCCCATAAGAAATAATGGAAACGCGGGTGATTAGTTCCACAACCATTTTTTCATAAGCCCTTCAGTTTATAGTTCATATAAAAAGATTATAGTAATGTGACCAGGTTGTGTAACCATAAAATGTCCATCCACAAATGGAAGCCTCCACAAGGGGATTAGAAGCAAAATCCAGCAGGAGCTCCAAAGTATAAAAGAGAAGAGAGGCGCCTCTAAGTGTAGCAATATGGTTACATTTAATGAAGGTACAACATTTAGCAACTCACATGGTTAATGATTAAAAGAGGCGCATCTAAGAATGCAGGCATCCGGGGTAAAGAGGTCCACATTGACCACCCCCCCGCCCCCACCGTCGGCTCTCACCGATGTCAGTCTGCAATCGTGATCGGGAAGACTACCCTGCAGTAGAGCGATCTGAAATAGAGGCTTGAACTGATCGTAGAGCGCAGTGTGGAAGGGATAACATTGATGGCGGTGTGGAGGACGGTCTATGTCAGCCTTTCTCAACCTTTTAACCCTGGAGGAACCCCAAAAATAATTTTCAGGTCTCGAGGAACCCTTACTAAAACCAATTTATCAGGGGTCAATATCAACAATGCCCCTTATACTGGTGGCCAATAGGAAGAATGTCCCCCTTAAAGTGGTGATGAATGAATGAATGAATGATTTGTATAGCGCTGCAAATGTGAACTGAATGGCCTCAAGGCGCTAGATGCGTTCTCTGTTGTCAGCTTCTTAGAAGAGGTAGGTCTTGAGTTTTTTCCTGAAGGCCTGATGGTTTTCTTCCATGCGGATGTCAGTCGGAAGAGCGTTCCATAGCCGAGGTCCCTGGACTGCGAATCTTCGTTCTCCCTTTGCTTTGTAGCGGTATTTGGGAACGAGGAGGAGGTTTTGGTTAGATGATCGAAGATTGCGATTGGGTGTGTAGTGTTTTATTTTCTCTCGAAGGTATTGAGGAGTGTTTCCTTGTATGGTGCTCAGAATGCCACCCTTAAAGACAGCTAAAAAGATATTTGGTGTCATGCTGCTGGCTTTGCCAAGTGATGCTGAACCTCGAACTCTGTAGGCATCATCAAAAAGGTGGTTCATCAGCCACGGCTCAAGGAACCCCTAGCAAACTCTGGATGAGTTCCATGGAACCCTGGTTCAGAATGGCTGGTCTATGTGGACAGCTTTATCCCGGATGCCTGCATACTTAGATGCGCCTGTTTTAATCATCAACCATGTGAGTTGCTAAATGTTGGACCTTCATTAAATGCAACCATATTGCTACACTTACAGGTGTCTCTCTTCTCTTTTATAATCAGTTGTGACTTGACGCTACTTGTATATCAAGACATTGTTTGTATATCAAGGCAAAATTCATTAAAAAAAAATCCTTGTCTTGCAAAACGCTCTCAAACCAAGTTACTCTCAAACCAAGGTTTTACTGTACTTGTTTTTCGTCCCAGCAGGTTGAACGAAAAAAGCTGGCAGCTCAGGTCGGAGCAGCTGTACTAACAATCCAATGTTAGTACAGCCATCTCGGGGCCCCAGACCACTCCGGTCAGAGCTCTCAACCATTGGCTGAGAGTGCTGATCAGGGGCTGGTCGGCAGACCTTTTTCGGTCATGAGCCTTTAATTAGACATGTGCATGACGATTTGTTTAGTTTAGATTCTTTAATCTAGTTATTTTGTTTCATTAAATTTGGTTAATTCGTTCAATTCATATTCGGGATTCGTATTCGGGATTCGTTTCATGTCTTTTTTGAATCTTCATCAAATGATTACAATGACTCTTTAAATCACCTTTGGCTTAACAAAAACAGCATTATTTCTAAATGGTACTCTAGTAATACACACAGTCTTTGATTTCAGAAATATGTAAAATACGATACAAATTTCAATTCGAATTTCAGAAATTCGAACAAACTTCATTTCATTATTCGGAGCATTTGGTAAATTTCCTTTATACTGTAATTCGGGTATTCGGATATATCTGAATCTCCAAATAACGAAAAATTTGTCTGCATATTTATTCGGAACGAAACGAACAGCATATGTCTACCTTTAATAGAACCCAGTTGAACGGCCCATGTGTACTAGGCTTAATGCTACAAAGCCATTTATTTCCAACTTAGTCTGTAGGGTTCAAGATTGAGTTGGCCCACCGTTTGCAGCTATAACAGCTTTAACTCTTCTGGGAAGGCTGTCCACAAGGTTTAGGAGTGTGTCTATGGGAATGTTTGACCAATCTTCCAGAAGTGTATTTGTGAGGTCAGACACTGATGTTGGTCAAGAAGGCTTGGCTCGCAGTTTTCGCTCTAATTTATCATAAATGTTTCCCATCGGGTTGAGGTCAGGATTCTGTGCAGGCTAGTCAAGTTCCTCCACCCCAAACTCGCTCATCCATGTCTTTATGGACCTTGCTTTGTGCACTGGTCCAAAATCATTTGGTGGAGGGGGGGATTATGGTGTGCGGTTGTTTTTCAGGGGTTGGGCTTGGCCCCTTAGTTCCAGTGAAAGGAACTCTTAGGCTGGGTCGCACTTATGTGAATTGAATGCGGGTTTCCCCGCATGGCTCGCAATGGAGCTGGTTCACACACCTCTGGGCTGGCTGCTGTCCGCATTTGGAAAGGGTCCTGTGCATCTTTGGTTCCAATTGGTCTGAATTCAGGCAAAAATTCGAACTTGATTCACACCTGAATTGGTGAACAGGGACGCACCGGACCCCGTGCTGTGAGCCGCGACCGCAGCATGTGTGAACAATTTCATGTTTCCATCTTTGTGAGAACAGTTTGGGGATGGTCTCTTCCTGTTCCAACATCACTGTGCGCCAGTGCACAAAGCAAGGTCCACAAAGACATGGGTGAAGGAGTTTGGGGTGGAGGAACTTGACTGGCCTGCTTAGAATCCTGACCTCAACCCAATAAAACACCTTTGGGATGAATTAGAGCGGAGACTGCGAGCCAGGCCTTCTCGTCTAACATCAGTGCCTGACCTCACAATTGTGATTCTGGAAGAATGGTCAAACATTCCCATAGACACACTCCTAAACTTTGTGGACAGCCTTCCCAGAAGATTTGAAGCTGTTATAGCTGCAAAGGGTGGGCCAACTCAATATTGAACTCTACGGACTAAGACTTGGGTGCCATTAAAGTTCATGTGCGTGTAAAGGCAGACGCCCCAATACTTTTGTCAATATAGTGTATATCCCCCAAAATAACAGCATTATTTCTTGCTTCAGGACAGTGGGCAGAGCTGTGCAGATCATTCCTTTATGTCTCAACAGCCAGATACACATCCACAACTACTGACGTAAGTAAAGCCTACAATTATAGAGCCATTTATTCCAAACTGCATACAGATGTTTCAGGTGTTTGGGCCATCATCAGTTCAGTGCTTGGAAGCCATGTCTTCTAGAGGGTTTGGAACCCTACAAGACAGTATAACCATACAGGTCATAGGCGTGTGTGCACAGGGTGTGCCAGGTGTGTCCAGGCACACCCTAATCACTCTGTGCAGCATAGATTCCCCTACTGCCCTAGTCCCCCCCACTTCCTCCCGCACCGCAGCTGGCTTCCCTCCTCTCCTGGCGGCTGTTGCTAAGGGGATGTTTTAGGATGGAGGAAGGGGCCGGTAAATATGTAATTTACTGACCCCTTCCCTTTCTGAATGAACAGTGAACGATCAGTAGTGTGTGTTTGAGCTTTGGGGTGCACACCCTAATGCAATGGGCTGCGCACACCTATGATACAGGTTATGGTGAGAAAGGACTGAAAGAGTAAAAAAAGCTTCTTTTTAGAACAGATTGTATTCATGCATTATTCCATCAGTTATCCCAAAAATTTGAGGATTATTTCTCATTTCCAGACAATGGGCAGATCCATGCAAATCATTCCTATAGGCTCAGACAGCTTGAATATGTGTATGTCACAGTCAGGAGTCAGTAGCTATAGCAGTAGTGAGGCTCCCACCGACCAGCTGGATAAAAGAACAAGCAGATCACCCTGGTGGATGACGTGGGCTCACCCGAGGTCTAAGTACTAACCAGTGTCCACCAGGTCTCCAGATGGTGGAGATGGATTTTGCTGCATGTTAGTGCCAGGTTGCGATCCTCAGCATCACCCCACCCAGGGATGATCAAGCCAGAGTCCAGTAGCAGATAAGGATTAAGCAGAAGCATAGTCAGTAAACAAGCCAAGATGGTAACAAGTGGTTGCAGGTTTGGATCAAAAAGAAGCATAGTCAAGGAACAAGCCAAAAGTTGATAATGAATGGTTGGAGGTTGAGATCAAGTGGAAGCGTAGTCACAGAAGCCTAAGGTCGATAACGAATGACAGTGGAGATAAGGACAGCTACACAAGGGAGCAAGATATTAGCTGGAGAGCACAATAATCTGGCAAACAGGAAGTGCAAAGGCATGGCTTAAATAGGAAGCTCATAGGAGCAGTAAGGAGTTCAAGGTTACCCAAAAATAAGGTACAAGCAAGATTTCCTGAAGAATCAAACAGTATGTTGTTCAACTTCTCAAGTGACCTAGTAACAAGAGCCACTGCCAGACACAGCAGAGGTTGCAAGTTCAGATCTAGGTCCTGAAAGTGTATTATAAATTAAGTCTTTAGCTGTTTGTCTGGAGTTCAGCTTTAAATGATGTACTTTGATATCAGAAGAGCGTTCGTCTTTAACTTTAATTATTTAGGTTCTCCAAATTTCCAAGCTTCTTTTATTGAAGTGCCAATGCTAAAGTTAAAGGTAAATACAAATTTAAAGATGGAATTCATTATTTATTTCAGGATTCCCTTTGAACCACAGAAGACGCCAAGTTATAAAGCTATTTTAAGAATTTTAATTACCTGTTTATGAGGAACATTTATTAGTACTAAACCCCCCTGTCATCTCTTTTCCACAATGAAGAATCTTTTCTTATGAAGGTTTTTCAAAAGCTTTTTTTTTTTTTAATATGATGAATGCGCCTCTCCCTTAAATATTCGTTTAGCAGACAAAAATAAGTCTATTCATTTTATTATAAAGGTAATTGGTACATTAACTCTAGTGCACTCTCTTCTGTTTCAATTCATTATCAGCTTTGTTTGAACAGAATCTAAGCATACGGATTTCAATGAACAATTGGATCAGTGAAATAGAGTACCGTAATTATTTGTCCATGCTTAATTAAGGCTCATCTAGCCCAATATCTCCTTTTAAATTAGAGCGCCTAATGTTATTCCAATGTCCTGTAATCGAAAGGAAACAAAATCTATTTAATGGAAGACTCGTCCTGCTTAAATATTTAATTAAAGGCCCAACTTCAAACAGTGATCCTTAGAAGATGCCATTCATCAGAGCAGAAAGGAAGCTATCTGTTGAGTTTGTGGTCATCTTCTGAAGATAATGCAAGTATCGAGTGTATCTTTCCCTCATCTTCCATTTGTAGGGGTTTATAATATAGTGTAAATATTATTTTTTACGGCATTTTAAAGAGAAAGTATAGTTTTGAGTTATTATTGTGATGTAAGTTCTGACTAAAGTGTATGTAAGCCCTAACAATGACCCCTGAGGACATGCATTATTACGAAACGCGTAGGGGAGAGCCTTTGCATGCTGACTTCACAACGCCTGTTCATGTGGCGGCCTTATCTGTAAGTGACCACTGAGTTTTTGTCTTTGTTTGTTGACCTTGCATGGGAGACATTATGTAAAATAAATGTGTGGGATTTTTTTTTTAACTTTTTTTTTTTTATAATTGACAATTTTTATTATTTTTCCACAGAAAAGAAAAAAAAATAACAATTACAGCATTTTAGTATTGGGTACAGGAATAGAAGAGGTCATAGTGTCACATTTCAATTTGGCACATAGTCATCCAGACAGTGGACGGTTAAGCCTGGCAATATAAACAGTTAGTGATGAAACGGAGTAGGTTAACTAGACTGTTAGGCGTTTCATACAATGTATCCATTAGTACCCTTTACATATGTATATAACTTCACAAGAAGGGAAAAAAAAAAAAAAGGAATAAAAAAGAAAGAGGAAAAAGAGTAGAGAGAGGAGGAGAAGAGAGGGGGGGGGGGAGGTCGCCACCCATCTCCAAACCCGGGACAGGTCCGTGGGGGACGGGTTATAAATACATGAATGTCCCATATCATTAGGTCACAGGAGTCTCAAACAGAACCCAGGGTTCCCAAATACGGTTATGCTTTTCAAGAGTATCATTCAATGAGGCCGTAAGATATTCCATTCTCTTAACATCCCTAATTCTGGAGTGCAGCTCAGTCAGTGAAGGAGTCTCTCTCTTTTTCCATTTTAGAGCCACCAGACAGCGTGCTGCAGTGAGCACATGAGCTAAAAGTTTTTTGGATGTTTTTGAGAAGGTGGTAGGTGGAAGGCCCAAAAGAAAGATATTCGGATCGAGAAGCACTCCAGTATCAAAGATAGACTGGAGCAGGGATTGTACCATACTCCAGTAGGGGCTGATTAGAGGGCAGGTCCAATAGACATGAAATAATGTTCCCCTGTCCTTATAGCATCTCCAACAGCGAGAATCAACTGTGGGATATATGGAGTGGAGCAGGTCAGGGGTCTGATACCAATGGAATAAGATTTTGTATTGATTTTCTTTATAAAGTGTGCATATGGAGCTTTTAGTAGCCTGGTTCCATATAAATTACCAGGTCTTAAGGGATAGGTCTGAGCCCAAAGCCTGCTCCCACTTAGCCATATATGGGTGTCGTGGCCCATCTGGTGAGAAATCAGTGACCAGTATTTGGTAGGAGCGGGAAATCATGCCTTTAGGGGACGAACCCTCTAAACATAGTTTTTCGAAGTCTGTCAGGGGAGAGAATCTTAAATTCGACCTCAGCGATTGTGCATAATGGCGTATTTGTAGGTAACTGAAAAAGGCCTGCTTGGGAATATCAAAAATCTTTTGTAGTTCTTGGAAGGATCGTAGCAATCTAGTTTTAGGGTCAATTAATTGTCCATACCGAAATATAGCCTTATCCATCCAGAAATGGGACATCTGTGAGGTTAAGCTGTCGGGGATATTGGGTGTGAATAGGAATGAGGTGACTGGGGACGACATGGTGGTGAGCGGATATTTCAGTTTGGCCCGTCGCCATAATGTACGTAGGAGAGCCATTGGTCCTAGCAATTGTACGCTGCCCGGAGGTATATCAGAGCTCCAAAGCATGGAATTTGGGTGTATGGGGGCTAGCCATAACTTTTCTATCTGTGTCCACCTGTTGTAAGCATGTAGGGTGCACCAGGAGGCTATAGGTCTTAGTTGGGCTGCTAGATAGTACTTAGCTATATTGGGGAACGCCAGTCCTCCTTGATTACGTGGGGCATATAGAACCGATCTAGCAACACGGTGTCTTTTATAATTCCAGAAGAAGTTTATTAGATCACCCTGAAGTTTTTTTAGGTGTGAACTCGGAATGGGGATAGGGAGCGTCTCAAACAAATATAGAAGTCTAGGTAGTATCGTCATCTTCAAGGTTGCAAGTCTACCAAAAAGGGACAGTTTCAAAGATTTCCATTTATTTAAGGAGGTTCTGATAGAAGTGAATATTTGGGGGAAGTTGGCCTTGTATAGAGTGTCGTATGTGGGTGTAATATGCACCCCCAAGTATTTTAAGGAAGAGGTTCGCCAAGAGTATGGAAAAGTTTGTGAGAGCGTTGAGAATGTATGGGGAGATAAATTAAGAGGGAGAACCTCTGTCTTGGAACTGTTAATTTTATAACCCGAGAGGGTGCTATATCTCTCCAGTAGGGATGAGCTTCGAGTTCGAGTCGAACTCATGTTCTACTCGAACATTGGCTGTTCGCAAGTTCGCCGAACAGCGAACAATTTGGGGTGTTCGCGGCAAATTCGAATGCCGCGGAACACCCTTTAAAAGTCTATGGGAGAAATCAAAAGTGCTAATTTTAAAGGCTTATATGCAAGTTATTGTCATAAAAAGTGTTTGGGGACCCGGGTCCTGCCCCAGGGGACATGGATCAATGCAAAAAAAAGTTTTAAAAACGGACGTTTTTTCAGGAACAGTGATTTTATTAATGCTTAAAGTCAAACAATAAAAGTGTAATATCCCTTTAAATTTCGTACCTGGGGGGTGTCTATAGTATGCCTGTAAAGGGGCGCATGTTTCCTGTGTTTAGAACAGTCTGACAGCAAAATGACATTTGGAAGGAAAAAACTCATTTAAAACTACCCGCGGCTATTGCATTGCCGACAATACACATAGAAGTTCATTGATAAAAACGGCATGGGAATTCCCCACAGGGCAACCCCGAACCAAAAAAAAAAAAAAAAAAATGATGTGGGGGTCCCCCTAAATTCCATACAAGGCCCTTCAGGTCTGGTATGGATATTAAGGGGAACCCCAGCCAAAATTAAAAAAAAAAATTGACGTGGGGTTCCCCCTAAATTCCATACCAGACCCTTCAGGTCTGGTATGGATTTTAAGGGGAACCCCGCGCCAAAAAAAAAAAAAAACGGCGTGGGGTCCCCCTAAAAATCCATACCAGACCCTTATCCGAGCACGCAACCTGGCAGGCCGCAGGAAAAGAGGGGGGGACGAGAGTGCGGCCCCCCCCCTCCTGAACCGTACCAGGCCACATGCCCTCAACATTGGGAGGGTGCTTTGGGGTAGCCCCCCAAAACACCTTGTCCCCATGTTGATGAAGACAAGGGCCTCATCCCCACAACCCTGGCCGGTGGTTGTGGGGGTCTGCGGGCGGGGGGCTTATCGGAATCTGGAAGCCCCCTTTAACAAGGGGACCCCCAGATCCCGCCCCCCCCCCCTGTGTGAAATGGTAAGGGGGTGCTTACCCCTACCATTTCACAAAAAAACTGTCAAAAATGTTAAAAATGACAAGAGACAGTTTTTGACAATTCCTTTATTTAAATGCTTCTTCTTTCTTCCTTCATCTTCTTCTTCTTCTGGTTCTTCTGGCTCTTCTGGTTCTTCCTCCGGCGTTCTCGTCCAGCATCTCCTCCGCGGCGTCTTCTATCTTCTTCTCCTCGGGCCGCTCCGCACCCATGGCATGGGGGGAGGCTCCCGCTCTTCTCTTCATCTTCTTCTCTTCTTCATCTTCTTCTTCATCTTCTTCTTCTCTTCTTCCTTCTTCTCTTCTTCATTTCTTCTCCGGGCCGCTCCGCAGCCATGCTGGCATGGTGGGAGGCTCCCGCTGTGTGACGGCGTCTCTTCGTCTGACGGTTCTTAAATAACGGGGGGCGGGGCCACCCGGTGACCCCGCCCCCCCTCTGACGCACGGTGACTTGACGGGACTTCCCTGTGACGTCACGGGGAATGCCACAGGGAAGTCCCGTCATGTCCCGTGCATCAGAGGGGGGGCGGGGTCACCGGGTGGCCCCGCCCCCCGTTATTTAAGAACCGTCAGACGAAGAGACGCCGTCACACAGCGGGAGCCTCCCACCATGCCAGCATGGCTGCGGAGCGGCCCGGAGAAGAAATGAAGAAGAGAAGAAGGAAGAAGAGAAGAAGAAGAAGAAGATGAAGAAGAAGATGAAGAAGAGAAGAAGATGAAGAGAAGAGCGGGAGCCTCCCCCCATGCCATGGGTGCGGAGCGGCCCGAGGAGAAGAAGATAGAAGACGCCGCGGAGGAGATGCTGGACGAGAACGCCGGAGGAAGAACCAGAAGAGCCAGAAGAACCAGAAGAAGAAGAAGATGAAGGAAGAAAGAAGAAGCATTTAAATAAAGGAATTGTCAAAAACTGTCTGTTGTCATTTTTAACATTTTTGACAGTTTTTTTGTGAAATGGTAGGGGTAAGTACCCCCTTACCATTTCACACAGGGGGGGGGGGCCGGGATCTGGGGGTCCCCTTGTTAAAGGGGGCTTCCAGATTCCGATAAGCCCCCCGCCCGCAGACCCCCACAACCACCGGCCAGGGTTGTGGGGATGAGGCCCTTGTCTTCATCAACATGGGGACGAGGTGTTTTGGGGGGCTACCCCAAAGCACCCTCCCAATGTTGAGGGCATGTGGCCTGGTACGGTTCAGGAGGGGGGGGGCCGCACTCTCGTCCCCCCCTCTTTTCCTGCGGCCTGCCAGGTTGCGTGCTCGGATAAGGGTCTGGTATGGATTTTTAGGGGGACCCCACGCCGTTTTTTTTTTTTTTTTTGGCGCGGGGATCCCCTTAAAATCCATACCAGACCTGAAGGGTCTGGTATGGAATTTAGGGGGAACCCCACGTCAATTTTTTTAAAAAATTTTGGCTGGGGTTCCCCTTAATATCCATACCAGACCTGAAGGGCCTTGTATGGAATTTAGGGGGACTCCCACATCATTTTTTTTTTTAAATTTTGGTTCGGGGTTGCCCTGTGGGGAATTCCCATGCCGTTTTTATCAATGAACTTCTATGTGTATTGTCGGCAATGCAATAGCCGCGGTAGTTTTAAATGTGTTTTTTCCTTCAAAATGTAATTTTGCTGTCAGACTGTTCTAAACACGGGAAACATGCGCCCCTTTACAGGCATACTATAGACACCCCCCCAGGTATGAAATTTAAAGGGATATTACACTTTTATTGTTTGACTTTAAGCATTAATAAAATCACTGCTCCTGAAAAAACGGCCGTTTTTAAAACTTTTTTTTGCATTGATTCATGTCCCCTGGGGCAGGACCCAGGTCCCCAAACACTTTTATTGACAATAACTTGCATATTAGCCTTTAAAATTAGCACTTTTGATTATTCATGTTCTGTCCCATAGACTTTAACGGTGTTCGCGTGTTCGAACGAATTTTTTTCCTGTTCGCATGTTCTGGTGCGAACCGAACAGGGGGGTGTTCGGCTCATCCCTACTCTCCAGCTCTACTTGTAAGTTCGGAAGAGATATGTGAGGTTGGGTGAGAGTGAGGAGGACATCATCCGCAAATAAAGAGATTTTGAAGTCTCTAGTACGGACTGGTATACCATGTACACTTGGGTTGTTTCTGATATGGGCTGCCAGTGGTTCAATGCATAGGGCATATAAAAGAGGGGAGAGTGGGCAGCCTTGGCGTGTCCCATTAGAAATCAAAAAAGTAGGGGAGGTTGCAAAGTTAGTGCGAACCTGGGCTGTTGGAGCCGAATATAGGTGGGTGATAGCTCGAAGGAACGGGCCCTCAATACCAGCCCGGTTGAGAGTCGCGAACAGGAAAGGCCAGCCCAGCCTATCAAAGGCTTTTTCGGCATCCAAACTGAGCAGTATTGCCTCTAATGTGTTCCTGTTCGCAACCTCAACCAGGTCAATGACCCTCCGGGTGTTATCCCCAGCCTGTCGACAGGGGATAAAGCCCACCTGATCTCTATGGACCAGGGACGGCATGAAGTTGTTTAATCTATTGGCCAGTATTTTTGTAAAGATTTTTAAGTCTGTATTTAGAAGTGCTATCGGCCTGTAATTGGACGGGAGGGTGTGGTCTTTCCCTGGCTTTGGGATTAGTGTCAGGTAGGAATTTTGCATATCTCTGGGGATGGGTGTGTTAGAAAGAAATGAATTAAAGAGATTCGTCATATGGGGAAGTAAGTGTGGTAGAAACGTCTTATAATAGAGGTACGGTAGTCCATCAGGCCCAGGGGCCTTATTATTTGGCAAGAGTTTAATTGTTTCTGTTATCTCCTCCTCTGTAATGGAGGCATTAAGAGTCTCCAGGGCAGAGGAGGTAAGCTTAGGAGTGTCCGCTTCCGCTAAATAGGTATAGATGGCCTGGGTTAGGTCAGGAGGAGGTGGGTTGTGCCGAACATTCGGGTCGTTATACAATGCAGAATAAAAGTCGTGAAAAAGTTGTGCTATTTTGTCAGGGTGGGAGTGGAGGGCGCCATTTGGTTCCCTAAGTTGTGTAGTGGTGGTGGTTGCCGCCTGGTCACGGAGCTGCTTCGCCAAGAGTGTGTGTGGTTTGTTGGCTTTGTCGTAGTAAGTCTGTCTAAGCCTGACTAGCGCCTTTTCTATCTTCCCTATTTCGATATCTCTCAGTCCAGCCCTTACACAGTGAGTTCTCTAAGGATTGTCAGGGATGGGGACTTGAGCAAGCGTGTTTCTAGATGCTTAAGTTTGTCTAGAAGGGCTCTGCGTGTGGCATTAGCGTTTCTTTTTAAGGCCGTGGAGAGTGAGATACATTGGCCTCGTAAGACCGCCTTATGGGCCTCCCACAGAGATGAGGCGGAGATCTCAGAGGAGCAGTTTTCCGCAAAGTAGTGCTTCAGAATTTGTTCTAGTTCTGTTCTGGATGGGTCATGTTTAAGTAGGAAGTCGTTTAGGCGCCAGTGGCATTTACGAAGGGAGCTCGAGGAGAGTGTCAAAGATAATGTAATCGGTGCATGGTCCGACCAAGAGATGGCCTGAATGTCTGATTTCGTGCATGTTCGCAAAGTCGGGGCATTAACAAAAAAATAATCTAGTCGTGAGTGGGACATATGAGGATGGGAATAAAAAGTGAATTGTTTAGCTGATGGATACGTGGTGCGCCAGGTGTCAAACAGGGCATATTTCCTAGTGAGTTGACGAAACTGGGTGGCTGTTCTATTGGTGTTTGCCTGAGATTTACCCCGACCCATTGAATGTTTATCAAGACCCGGAGAATGGACAAGGTTAAAATCTCCTCCGATCACCAGGTATTGATGGGGGGCCTCAAACAAGCGGTCAAAGACCCTAGACAGAAAAGGGATTTGATTCGTGTTTGGGGAATAGATATTGCATAGAGTGATATTCACTCCTCTCCAAAGGCCTCGGAGGATGAGGTAATGTCCCGAAGGGTCAGAGTATAGGGATTGCAACTGGAAGGGGGAGCCTTGCTTAAAAAGGATTGCCACCCCTGCCTGTTTATGTGGGCCAGAGGTTTGATATATGTGAGGGTATTGCCGTTGTGCGAATGTCATGGTGCCTGTTTTATCAAGGTGGGTCTCTTGAATGAAAATAATGTCCGCTTTAGACCGTTTGAACTCTCGTAGCGCTAGGCTTCTCTTAACATTGGAGTTAAGGCCCTTTACATTTAGTGAAAATATATCAATCATGGTGGGTATTTGGTGGAAAGGAACAGTAGCTTACCTAGTAGGTGCAGCAGAGCCTTGGAGTATAGGGGGTCCCTATAGTGGGTCTCCCTGGTGATTGCGGTATGAAGGCCTATGACCCCCTGAACATGAACCCGGTCCCGGAGACGGGCGGCGCCCAGAGAATTGAGAAAGGAGAGAGACATGAGAATAGCAGTAGGAGAGAAACATAAAAAAAGGTACAAAAAACAGAAAAAAAACACAAAGGTTAGTGCAACGTTAAGGTTATTTAACCATTCACAATATAACCCACCTATACAGAGTGATGGGATGGGAGACTCCGAAGGGCCCTCTCCGACGCCGGGGCCAAAAATACCAGTGTCAGAGAAAATAAAAAAAAGAGCCATTCGGAGAATCCCGGGGGGGAGGAAAGGATGGACCCAAGGAGGGGCGGATAACCCCCTTCCGGGCCTGCCTGCATCGAAAAAAAGATTTTTTGAAAACTTAAATAACAGAAATAACAGGGAACCTGCATGCGTAAAAATGGCAACCGACATGTCTATACTTATGCCACTGATCTGAATAAAAGAATAAGCCCATGAGGTTTGGAGCAATAGTAAGATAAGTTCTGCGGGTTCAAAAATGATGATATAAAAGTATACGTATATGAGATCCCCTCTTCGTAATAGTACTCCCCTATAGTTTAACCTCCAACAAGGGGGGGAGGCAAAACAGAGAGGGGGTGCCATGTCCCTCCCCTGAGACAGACAAACAGTAAGAAAGAAGGGAGAGAGTGAGAGTAGGAGAGTAGGGGAACAGGTGTAGATAGATGTAGGAGAAGGGAGAGGGGGAGAGGGAGGGGGGGGAGAGGAAAAAGGATGGGAGAGAAAGGGTAGAGAAGGGAGAGGGTAGAGAAGAAGAGGGTGTGGGAAAAAGAGGAGGGGCATGGGGGGGGGGAGATGGCACAATCCGACTAGTTATGTAAGTCCTATCTAAACTTTATCTAAACTTTATGATCACAATCAAACATGAATTGCTAAACATGAATTGCTAACTCAAGAGAGAATCAGTTCGCTGAGTAAGTCCATACTGTAAATGAGTAGGATGAGCAGGATACGTCTCCGGGTTCTCAGGTAGAAAAATAGAAAAAAAAAACAAACCGTACGAGACTGAGGTGATTCAACTGGGTGAGAGGAGAGTTCAGATGAGCAGCATATTCTCAGGTAGAAAAATAGAAAAAAAAACAAACCGTACGAGACTGAGGTGATTCAACTAGGTGAGAAGAGAGTTCAGATGAGCAGCATATCATCGCTGACGAGGTGGAGGAGACGGACCCGCAGATCGTGGTCTTGTGCGTTTCCGGCCTGTGACTTGGATCCAAGGGTCTGGGCGAGGTGGGGGTAGTGGCAACGGATCCCATCCAGGGGTAGGTGGTACCGGTATATCCAGTTCTCTGCAGAAAAATTGAAGATCCTCCGGGTAACGGAGGGTTGTGGACTTTCCATCTTTTTTTGCCGTGAGGCTGAAGGGAAAACCCCAATGGTAGCGAAAGTCATGTTCTCTTAGCAGGGTGAGGAGTGGTTGTAAAGATCTTCTCTGTTGGAGGGTGATCCACGAGAGGTCTGGAAAAAGTTGCAGGGAAGCCCCGTCAAAATCAATAGCATGCATGTTTCGCGCCTTTCTCATAATGTCCTCTTTGAGAGTATAGTTGTGGACTCTACAGATCACATCTCGTGGGCGAGATCCTGGCCCACGGGGATGCAGAGCTCGGTGTGCACGGTCCAGTTTAACCCGCTGATGTTCTGGGCGGCCTAGAATGCTATTGAAAATGGCTTGCAGAGTCACATTCAGGTCTTCTTCTTGTGTCGCCTCTGGTAGACCTCTGACCCTAATATTATTACGTCTACCTCTGTTGTCGAGGTCCTCGAGGTGGCGTTGGAAGTCTCTAAGGGTGGTAGCTTGTGAAGTTAAGCGGTCGTGTATTTGTGAAAGTTTAATTTTTGTGTCATTTGTTTCTTCTTCTAAGGATGCGACTTTAGTGGACAGTTGATGAAGATCAGTGCGAAGCATATTAATCTCTGTTCTACATGTGTCACGCACTTCTTGAATTAGCATTCGGAAGTCCTGTTTTGTGGGCATGCAGCGGACGTAATCTCGCCAAGATGTACATGCTTCAGGGTCAGGGTCAAAGTCTGGTGTAATGTGGGCATGAGAGCCCTGCACTACCGCAGAGTAGGAAGCTGGTGTGGGGGGTCCCCTCTGAGGTGGTAGTGATGGGGTAGTAATGCTGGAGTGCTTGGCTAGCAATGGGCCTTGTGGAGTCCCCGTATGTGAATAAGCCCCCTGTGATCCTGGTGGCTTTAGGGCCTGGGATGGTGCCGGAGCCTGGACTGTGTCCCTCTGGAGAGGGGAGAGAGAAGGGGCTCTGTCCATGTGCGGCTGGGAGCGTTGTGGCAGGGAGCGGGGGTCCCATTCTGGAGCATATGAGTCCCAAGAGGGGGATGGTTGGCCGGATGATATAGAGGGCGCAGGCCCTATGAGGCATGGGGGGAAAGTCTGCGATAGACTGCCCAGTATGCGGCCTCCGGAGGAGGGGGCGACCGAAAGTTCAGGAGGGGGGATCGGAGAGTGGGTAGTAGGTAGGTCACCTTCGGATCCGTACCTGTTGCTTCTGCGGTCCGCAGAAGCTTGCAGAGAGGAGGATGGTGAGATTGCTGCATGTGGCGCCGGCGCCATCTTGGCCTCGTGGTGTCCGGCCGTAGCTCCTTGCCCGAAATACTCAGTAATGAGTGGCGGGGGGACCGAGGAAGAACGGGTAGCATGTCCTCTGGGGTCCGTTTCCTTGTTTTTGCGCGGTTTGCCCATGTTTAGTGGCGGTAAGGTGCAGGTTCCAGCTCTATGCAGGCAGGCCGGAGCGGGAGCTTCAGTGAGACACGTCCGCTCGGGAAGCCATCCCTTTTTTTTTTAACTTTAATGAATAAACCACTACACTATGGTGAGCGTTTATGCCTCCCTCCATGCAGTCGCAGTGATTGCTCGTCTGTCTTGTATGGTGGGGTTTTCATTCAACTAGTTATTGCCCTAAAGTGACCAATACCTGTGTCAAGAAGTGGAGTCTGTCTGGATGGTGTGATAGCGCACTTTTTTGCTTCAATAACATTTTGCAGCCATCTTTTTTGGCGGAGTGCGGAGTGTTGGTAATGGTTTCAGCTGCACACATTGTGGAAATCACCATCAATATTTATTTATACATGATGACTAGTGGTGGAAGTTTTTGTATCATTTTCTATGAACTGGTGGAATCCTATATTATTGATTAATGGACCTCTTTTTACTATTTACTGTATTATTGTTTCATGAATTTTCCTCTTGATCACTTTTTGATGTATTTAATTTTATCACGTATGAATTATTTATTTGATTACTTATTGATACATTTTAGTATTGTTATGAATTAGCTGTGCTGGATTTCTTTATGCAAATGTTTGTACATCGTTTCAGCAATGATGATTAGGTGCTGCACTTTATATACAGTATCTCACAAACGTGAGTACACACCTCAAATTTGTGTAAATATTTTGTCACATTACTTATAATGTGACAACACTGAAGAAATGACACTTTGTGAGTGAGTAGTGAGTGTGCAGCTTATATAACAGTGTAAATTTGCTGTCCCCTCAAAATAACTCAACACACAGCCATTAATGTCTAAACCGCTGGCAACAAAAGTGAGTACACCCCTAAGTGAAAATGTCCAAATTGGGCTCAAAGTTTCAATATTTTGTGTGGCCACCATTATTTTCCAGCACTGCCTTAACCGTCTTGGGCATGGAGTTCACCAGAGCTTCACAGGTTGCCACTGGAGTCCTCTTCCACTCCTCCATGACGACATCACGGAGCTGGTGGCTGTTAGAGACCTTGCACTCCTCCACCTTCTGTTTGAGGATGCCCCACAGATGCTCAATAGGGTTTAGGTCTGGAGACATGCTTGGCCAGTCCATCACCTTTACCCTCAGATTCTTTAGCAAGGCAGTGGTCGTCTTGGAGGTGTGTTTGGGGTCGTTATCATGTTGGAATACTACCCTGTGGCCCAGTCTCTGAAGAGAGGGGATCATGCTCTGCTTCAGTATGTCACAGTACATGTTGACATTCATGGTTCCCTCAATGAACTGTAGCTCCCCAGTGTCGGCAGCACTCATGCTGCCCCAGACCATGACACTCCCACCACCATGCTTGACTGTAGGCAGGACACACTTGTCTTTGTACTCCTCACCTGGTTGCCGCCACACACGCTTGACACCATGAACCAAATAAGTTTATCTTGGTCTCATCAGACCACAGGACATGGTTCCAGTAATCCATGTCCTTAGTCTGCTTGTCTTCAGCAAACTGTTTGCGGGCTTTCTTGTGCATCATCTTTAGAAGAGGCTTCCTTCTGGGATGACAGCCATGCAGACCAATTTGATGCAGTGTGCGGCGTATGGTCTGAGCACTGACAGGCTGACCCCCCACCCCTTCAACCTCTGCAGCAATGCTGGCAGCACTCATACATCTATTTCCCAAAGACAACCTCTGGATATGACACTGAGCATGTGCACTCAACTTCTTTGGTCGACCATGGCGAAGCCTGTTCTATGTGGAACCTGTCCTATTAAACCGCTGTATGGTCTTGGCCACCGTGCTGCAGCTCAGTTTCAGGGTCTGGGCAATCTTCTTATAGCCTAGGCCATGTATGTAGAGCAACAATTCTGTTTTTCCATTCTGTTTTTCAGACCCTCAGAGAGTTCTTTGCCAAGAGGTGCCATGTTAAACTTCCAGTGACCAGTATGAGAGAGTCAGAGCAAAAACACCAAATTTAACACACCCGCTCCTCATTCACACCCTGAGACCTTGTAATACTAACGAGTCACATGACACCGGGGAGGGAAATGGCTAATTGGGCTCAATTTAGACATTTTCACTTAGGGGTGTACTCACTTTTGTTGCCAGTGGTTTACCATTAACGGCTGTGTGTTAAGTTATTTTGAGGGGACAGCAAATTTACACTGTTATACAAGCTGTACAATCACTACTTTACATTGTAGCAAAGTATCATTTTTTCAGTGTTCTCATATGGAAAGATTTAATAAAATATTTACAAAATTGTGAGGGGTGTACTCACTTTTGTGAGATACTGTTGTAGCACTAACCCACGGTGGAGCTGCTGGTTTAAGGGGGTCTGTTACCTTCACTTTGCTTCCCTCTGTTTCACCGGCACCGGCTCTAGGGGTTTCGTTGAGTTTACTGCTGGACGACACACGCACCAACA
Organism: Lithobates septentrionalis; assembly: GCA_037952835.1. Lineage (NCBI taxonomy): Eukaryota > Metazoa > Chordata > Amphibia > Anura > Ranidae > Lithobates > Lithobates septentrionalis. The sequence goes on along the minus strand of JBBDGP010001590.1, from coordinate 1,405,350 downwards.
CTGGAGTACGTTTTCAATGAACAGTCAAACTTTAGGAAGTAGCAGGAAAAAGACGGAAAAGGAAACCTTCAGGAGACACTCAAATATCTTCTTACAAGATCTTAGCAACAAATGTCCCGGTAGAATTCAGATAATTATGTGGAATGCGTTCCCCTCATAGGATGCACTCTTTGCTCATCTGGATAGGCCTCTCTCACCGGTCTAGCAGCCAGTACGCAGCACGAATCTAAAATCTCTGCCACAGACTTATTTGGGGGGGTAAATCTGCACGATCCTCTGCCACAGGATGTATCAGATCTTCTGCAGTGAACAGTCAGTCACAGTGCCTGAACCTTTAAGCCGAACCGGCGACACTATGCTGTATAATTACTTCTTTTGGATACGTCCTCCAACCGAGTCACCAGGCCCCTCTATAGAGCAGCACGCTGCGTGATCTCTCCAAGGCGGGTCCTCCCCTGGGATCTCCTCGGCTGTCCAGCTTCGTCACACAGGACCGACAGCTCAGTACCATTCCTCGGCCGCGGTGGTAGGCCCCAGACAAGCCTCTGGACCCACCCCTGCGCCGTAGCATCGTGGGCCTCCCGATCGGAGGACCACAAGGTAGCTCCTTAATGCATACCTGTTGGCCAGGAGGGCCAGCAGGCAGCTGCAAAACGACCTTAGAACATCGCGTCTGTCCCATAAATACCCCCTTCCCAGAATGCAACTCGGAGGACCACCGAGCTTGCCTCCGAGACAGAGGAGCATCTCTACACTTCGACACGTTGCCCTTCCAACACTGACTAATGCATAGCTGCCAACTGTCCCGAATTTCCCGGGACATTCCCGGGACTTGGACTTCATTCCCCGATTTGTGGTGTCCCGGGAAATGTCCTGAAAAATCCGGTTCCCGTTTTCGAAACCGCCGCCGCCGCCGCTAGACAATGTCTCCGCCGGCCGCCATTTTGTGGAAGTTCAGGAAGACGGCTGGGGGGGGCTAGGCGAAGCTTCTGCGTCGCCGCCCACCCCCTGCCCCGCTCCGCCTCGGCCCGCCCCGCTCCGCCTCGGCCCGCCTACCCCCCGCCCCACTGCCAGTCTGATATGGCAAGGGGCGGGGGTTCTAGCCATGCTGCGGACACACCTCTGAGGTGGGGGGGGGAGCGTGTGCACCGCTGTGGGACACCTGATGTGAGTGGGGGGGGCACTGGGGACACCTGATGTGAGTGGGGGGGGGGCACTGGGGACACCTGATGTGAGTGGGGGGGCACTGGGGACACCTGATGTGAGTGGGGGGGCACTGGGGACACCTGATGTGAGTGGGGGGGGCACTGGGGACACCTGATGTGAGTGGGGGGGGCACTGGGGACACCTGATGTGAGTGGGGGGGCACTGGGGACACCTGATGTGAGTGGGGGGGGCACTGGGGACACCTGATGTGAGTGGGGGGGGGTGGGCACTGGGGACACCTGATGTGAGTGGGGGGGGCACTGGGGACACCTGATGTGAGTGGGGGGGGGGGCACTGGGTACACCTGATGTGAGTGGGGGGGGCACTGGGGACACCTGATGTGAGTGGGGGGGGCACTGGGGACACCTGATGTGAGTGGGGGGGCACTGGGGACACCTGATGTGAGTGGGGGGGGGCACTGGGGACACCTGATGTGAGTGGGGGGGGCAATGGGGACACCTGATGTGAGGGGGGGGCACTGGGGACACCTGATGTGAGGGGGGGCACTGGGGACTCCTAATGTGAGGGGGAGCTCCGCCGGGGACTCCTGATGTGAGGGGGGGCTCCGCCGGGGACTCCTGATGTGAGGAGGGGCTCTGCCGGGGACACCTGATGTGAGGGGGGCTCCGCCGGGGACTCCTGATGTGAGGGGGGACTCCTGACTGTGAGGGGGGCTCCACCGGGGACACCTGATGTGAGGGGGGAATCCGCCGGGGACTCCAGATGTGAGGGGGGGCTCTGCCGGGGACACCTGATGTGAGCGGGGGCTCTGCCGGGGACTCCTGATGTGAGGGGGGGCTCTTCCGGGGACACCTGATGTGAGGGGGGCTCCGCCGGGGACTCCTGATGTGAGGGGGGACTCCTGATTGTGAGGGGGGGCTCCGCCGGGGACACGTGATGTGAGGGGGGCTCCGCCGGGGACTCCTGATGTGAGGGGGGACTCCTGATTGTGAGGGGGGGCTCCGCCGGGGACACCTGATGTGAGGGGGGGGCTCCGCCGGGGACTCCTGATGTGAGGGGGGACACCTGATGTGAGGGGGGGCTCCACTGGGGACTCCTGATGTGAGGGGGGGGCTCCGCCGGGGACTCCTGATGTGAGGGGGGCTCCGCCGGGGACTCCTGGTGTGAGGGGGGCTCCGCCGGGGACTCCTGGTGTGAGGGGGGCTCCGCCGGGGACTCCTGGTGTGAGGGGGGGCTCCGCTGGGGACATCTGATGCAAGGACGGACTCTGCTGGGACATCTGAAGCAAGGACGGACGGCTGGTGGTAGGCGACGTGGCAGGTGACACTCTTAGGGCTCCCACTGATTCTGCATTATGGTGAGTTGAATGATTTCATTTTATATTACAATATAATAATAGAAATAATGCGCTTCAATCATCCTGACACCATAACAACCATGGTGCCGGGATGATTGAAGTGCTAACACCAGGTGTTTGGAGTATCTTTATCTGCTGATTGTTAAACTTTCTAGAATACACATATTTCTATTGTGTAGGATCTGGGGCTGCTGTTCCGTCATTTCCCTCTCTCTCCCCCTCTCCATCCCTCATCCCACACAATTTCGCGTAAACCACGCCCATTTTTTGCCGCGACGCGCTTCGCACGCCGCACTTGTCTATTTTTACTAGGCCACGCCTGCTGACGAATGACCCGCCCCCTAATTATTGGACAGCTCCGCCTACAGCCACAAAAGTGTCCCACATTTTTTTTTTACAATGTTGGCAACTATGCTAATGTTAACAGCGACACCCACCGGTCAGCACGGAAGCACACACAACGTCAGTCAAGCTGGAACAGAGGCGAACTTTTAACCTTCCTAACACACAATTTACTAAATTTACCTAATCTGCGGTAGATTGTAAATCTACCAGCGCTACACTGTGTAATGACCTTTTCCTATTAGTTAAATATACCATTGAACACTGCAATGTTATTTCAAGCAATATTTTCTTCCTTATCCAGTTCACCTCTCTGGACTACAGAACACCTCTCGCCTATGTCAAGGACCCAAGGAAGGAGAAGGGTTCTTATAGTCCCTACTTTCTGTCCTAAGCAGACATGTGCAATTCGTTTTGATCCAAATATAAATGCAGATGAATTATTGGTTATTCGGAGATTCAGATGTATCCGAATCTCCGAATGAAATAGTAACCAAATTAGTTGAAATTCATTTTTTGTATATTCCTTTTATAACAAATTACAAATATTGCAACTATTCGAATTCGGATCGGTTGAAAAACGATCGATCGATTCAAATTCTGTGTGAAGAATAGCTGGTTGTTAATGTGAAATGACTTCATGTATGTCATGTAGGATAGAACCTTATCATCAGTTAAGGAGCGGGCTGGTAAGCTGGCCACCGCGTCCTTAATAACCGATGATTCATCAGCTATCAGCGGGCTTCCCCACTGACAGCTGAAATGTAAACAAAAGAATGTCGGCAATGAAAAATTCTGAAAAAAAACCCCTGAACCATTAGAGAGGGGAAGGAAGGACTCCCCGGTGCCGCACATCCATGCATGTAGTATATTGGTGGAAGACACAACTTCAGCCTGGGCTCCCGCCAGGCCACACCCCAATGCGTTACGCTCCGCCCCCAGAGCTTAGTCGTGGGGATGGAGAACCCATATGTGTGGGGGAGTATAAGAGCATCATCGGCAGTCACTAATAAGAGCTGGCAGGTGTGTGTAGTTGATCGTCCTGGGCTGTTAGGTGGTGATAAAAAAGTGAGATGTAAAAAAGGGGAGAAGGAGGAAGAAAACAAGAAAGAGAAAGAATGTGCTAGGAGTAGAAAGGTGAAATGGAAATCCCCTCCTGAACCATACTAGGCCACATGCCCTCAACATAGGGGGGTGCTTTGGGGCAGGGGGCCCCCACTCCAAAGCACCTTGTCCTCATGTTGATGGGGACAAGGGCCTCTTCCCAACAACCTTGGCCAGTGGTTGTGGGGGACTGAGGATGGGGGGCTTATCAGAATCCCAGATCCCAGCCCTCCCCCTATTGATGGGGACAAGGGTCTCTGGCCCTTAACCCTGGGCTGTGGTTGTGGGGATCTGTGGGCGGGGGGCTCATTGGAAACTGGAAGCCCCCTTTAACAAGGGGGACCCCAGATCCCAGCCCCCCTCCATGTGAATGAGTATGGGGTACAAAGTAGCACTACCCATTCTCCAAAAAAAAGTAAAAAGTGAGTAAAGACAACACAAGTTTTTGACAAGTCCTTTATTAAAAAGGACTAAGATTCTGGTGTAGATTCATCGTTAATCACGCCGCCCCCCGCAATGCCGAACATAAAAAAAGAAAAGCAGCTCCCTCCTGAACCATACCAGGCAATATGCCCTCAACATGAGGGGGTGCTCTGTGACCCCACCCCAAAGCACCTTTTCCCCATGTTGATGGGGACAAGGGACTCTTTCCCACAACATTGGCCGAACAGCCGGACCCAAAAAAACAAAACAAAAAAAACCTCCAGTCTCATCCTGACAGTTCTCAAATAGTGAAGGGGTGGGGCCACCCAGCGTCATCCTACGGTGACAACACCGCTCCTTTAGAGTCCCTCTTATATGTCAAAACCCCCCTAAATGTCAAAGTACCCCATGTCATCAAGTCTTCTCTTAACATCAGCATCCCCTCATCACAGAGTCCCTCCAAATCCCAACCCCCCCCCCCAATCACACAGTCCTCTCTTACCATGAAAGCCCTACCTTTTGGCTCCGGCTGCAGTGGCGGCTGGTGCTCAAAATTTTTGGGGGGTGCGCAAACAAACTGAAACATTTTTGAAAAAAAAACATCAATTGCAGCCACTGTGTCATCAAACGCAGCCACTGTGCCCATCAAACGCAGCCACTGTGCCCATCAAACTCAGTCACTGTGCCCATCAAACGCAGCCACTGTGCCCATCAAATGCAGCCACTGTGCCCATCAAACGCTGACACTGTGCCCATCAAACGCTGACACTGTGCCCATCAAACGCTGACACTGTGCCCATCAAATGCCGACACTGTGCCCATCAAAAGCTGCCACTGTGCCCATCAAACGCAGCCACTGTGCCCATCAAACACAGCCACTGTGCCCATCAAACGCAGCCAAAGTGCCCATCAAATGTTGCCACTGTACCCTCAAAAGTAGCTACTGTGCCAAACGCTGCCACTGTGCCCATCAAATGCTGCCACTGTGCCATCAAACGCAGCCACTGTGCCATCAAACGCAGCTACTGTGCCAAATGCTGCCACTGTGCCTATCATATGCTGCCAGTGTGCCCATCATATGCTGCCAGTGTGCCCAACTTCCCATCATATGCTGCCAGTGTGCCCATTAAATGCTGCCAGTGTGCTCCCTGCCCGCACGCCGTCTGCCCGGCACTTACCCTGTGTCTGTGAGGCAGCGGGTGATGGAGACGAGCGGGGGTCCTTAATGCGTCTCCTGCCTCCTGATGGGCATCCAATAGCAGTGCCTGTCGTTTTAGCCAATCCGGTGACAGGTAACAGACCAGAGCACCTGATTGTCGGAGAGGCGGTTCAGTGTTAGGAAAGCTCGCACTTCACCTATTTTTCAGCCTTAGAGCCATACTTACCAGCTCTGCTCAGGCCGTGCATTCCACGGAGCTTCTGACGTCACTCCCGGCTTCCCTCTGGCACAGGGAAACAGGAAATAACGTGTTAATTCAAAGAACAAAGCACCCACCCGTAGTGATACTACGAGAGGATGTTGCTCGGCGCTTTGGAATGCGTCACAAGGCAGGTAAAAATCTTGCAAATGAAGCGCCTTATCTGCAATCTCGTGCACTTACAGTTTCTTTTTTTTTTAAAAGGGCCTTTTTTACTGTTGGGGGGGGGGTGACACCCGTGCGCCCCCTATGGACGGGCTGCCACTGTCCGGCAGTGTAATAGAGGGCAGGAAGTGGAGCAGATCTAGAGGAGCAAGACCTCTGTCTGCTCCTGGATGCTAGGAAGGGGCCCTGCATGCCGCCTGCCCTGAATCAGCGTCATGAGTTGTAATGATGCCGCCACCAACACTATAGCAAAGAATGGAGCAATGCATACTGTCATAGAGTGTCATTGGTTGTTAGGATGCTGGTGGCCAGCCTGGCAACTCATGACACTGATCCAGGGCAGGCACAAAGCAGTTCTGTCCCCAGCATCCAGAAACTGACAGAAGTTTGGCTCCTCTAGACCTGCTCCACCTTCCGCCCTCTGGCAGGACTAACAGCATTATTTCCAATTACAATGCATCAGAAGCAAAATATAAAGAAAGTTAGGAGCTTGCTGGAGTTCTGGTGGAATCAGCAGGAATTTATCTGTACTTGCAGCATTTTTAAACAAATGAAAAATGGAGCAATGTGCATGCGTTGCAGAGATATGCTAAATAAGATTTTTTTTTTTCTATTTAGTTCTGGCATATACAATAAAAAACAACTAATTAGCGCTAATTAGCAGCATCCCAAGCGCTAAATTCGGTTTGGATGCTTGAGCGGTGCCTCCCCTGATACAAGTAGATTTAAATGCACTCTGCATCTTTCTCATCATGCTCTTATCTTTTACAGAACAACAGCCCCTGAGCATTTTACTCTTGTGATGTGAGAAGCAAAGTCACCAGCGTAGAGTCAGGCCAGTGTAATTGTTAACATTATTCATTTATGGATGCATAAAGAAGAATGAAAAAAGGACACTCGTGTGTTTGATCCGGCACCTAGGGAAAGACCACTTCCCCCATAAACTCTGACACAAGACGTTGTTGGGTTAATAAGAAAATTCTGGGGAATCACTATCATGATGACTGAAGTCTGATAAAAAAAAAAAAGGGCGAGGATTAAAAAATATGGCTTGATATCGAACATCAAAGGGGAAGCCTTGCTAGCAACCAGCAGCCGCGTGAGAGCTCTGGGGGGAAAGACGGAGAGCTTTTTATTCACGGATCTGGGGAATTGGCAATGAAAGGAGAGAAAGGAACGTGACGGCAGATTAGATATAACTAAGTTTTAGAATTAGGCTTCGAGCAGATGGTTTCCATCTCTCGGCAGGAATTGTTTGGTCCGGTATTCGGCAGGAAAGCTAAACATCTGCCTAGTTTACCGCATTTAAATATTTTGTACTTAAACAGTGAGCGTTCGCTGTTGTTGTTTATGTCATATTCAGCTGTTGCTACACAGCGTACCTGCCAATGGATCAGGGCAAGCCTTCAAAAATGAATAGGGAGCATTCCTTATTGAGCTGGGTTCATGCACATGGGCGGTTTGGCATGTATAGTGTAAAAAAAAAACCTGATGTTTTGGGGTATCAGGGAGGCACAGGTGCAACCTGTGAAATTTAAAGCAGAGCTCCGGGGTCCTTAAGAAAAATTTAAAAGTCAGTAGTTACAAATAGCTGTAGCTGCTGACTTTTAATATTAGGACACTTACCTGTCCACTAATTCAGTGGTGTCTTCACCCGAGCCGATTATTTAATTGGCTCTCGGGTGCTGGTGCTGCCATCTCGACTAAGGGAAACCGGCAGTGAAGCCTTGTGGCTTCATAGCCAGTTCTCTACCGCACATACAAGAGCTTCCCCTTTTGGGTGGAGCTCTACTTTATGGACAGGCAGAAATATGAGCTGTGACAATTTAAATCCTGGAATGCCCGCGGTGTAGCACTATGGTGGTGAGTTACACAGCCCTTCACACTTGAGTGTGTTCTGACATGTTCTAACTTGCACTCTCCTGGGTCGCAGGCCAGATTGTAGGCAGGTGCAATCTGTTTTCTCTGCTGCAAGTGGCGTTTAACCACTGGGGCATAGTAGTTGGAAGGAAAGTCAAGAGGAACTTGGTTACTCTATGGTTTCCTGGGTCACTAGGGAAGCTATCCGATTGGATGCTGCTGCCCCATGTGACTCTGGCAGCAATCTTGGGTTGGGCAGAGTCTATTTCAGGCCCTGGCTCCCAGGCTTGGCACTCATTTCACGTGTGGGTAGTAGACATGTGCACACTGAAATATTTTGTTTCGGAATTTCGTTTTCGTCCGAAAAATTAATTTATTTAGTTACTCCCGAAATTTGTTTTTATTTATTTCGTTTTTCGTTAAAAATTGCATTCGTCCGAAAATCCAAATTAAGGTTGAATCTGTCATTGAAGGCTTATGTTGTCTGTCGAATGTTCAAAGAAGATTCGATGGAGCAGCTAAACTGTACGACGCTGTATAGTTTACCTGCTCCGTCGAATCTTCTTAGAACTTTCAACAGACACCATAAGCCAAAGTACGTGTGTACTTAGTTCTAGCTATTTTACTGCTCCTCCTCTTTGGTTACAATCAGCCAATAACATTCATCATGATCATCATTATTTTTATTTATCTTTTCTCCCCTACATCAAATCTTTTCTCTCTATGTCGAATCTTTTCTCTCTATGTAGAATAATCTTGGACTAATAGAGTTAAGGTTAGGCACATTAGACCACAGGTTAGATGGACACAGGTTGTTATTGTCATCATCATGTCGAATCTCCTATCTATATCGAACTGTTGTAGCAACGAAAACGAAAATAAAGCATTTGTTTATGTCGGATCTTTCGGATTCTGCACTTTCGTTATCATTTGTTAAAACGATAACGAAAATACCTGAAATTCGGACGAAAATGCATTCGGACGAAAACGAATGCACATGTCTAGTGGGTAGTGTAGGGACAGGTCAGGCAGGGAAAGGTTCCAGATGAGTAGGGAAAGCATAGGGACCTCTCCATTTAGGTATAGACCAGCCAAGACACATTCCGCTCTTCAAGACAGATGCTGTTGGCACATCCGAGACCTGCTCCGCTACACACTGCTGTAATATGAGTGTTCACAGTCGAGTGTCTTCCTACCAGTTTTGTTGGGAATTATAGGATTCTACATCTTTTTGGAGTAGTAGAACAAATAACATGTGTATACATTGTACTATTGGTGGAAAATAAGTATCAGGAATCTGGAGCAGCAGATTAATGCCGCGTGCACACGAGCAAACTTTTCGTCAGAGTAGACTCTGACGGTCTTTCCGACAGAGTTCCGCTGAAACGGACTTGCCTACACACGATCACACCAAAGTCCAATTGTTTAGAACGCGATGACGTACGACGGGACTAGAAATAGGAAGTTCAATAGCCAGTATCCAATAGCTGCCCTTGCGTCGTTTTTGGTCTGTCGGACTAGCATACAGACGAACAGTTTTCTCAATAGGAATTGAGTCTGTCAGAAAGATTTGAAACATGTTCTATTTCTAGGTCCCTCAGAATTTTCGAAAGGAAAGGTCCAATGAAGCCCACACACGATCGGAATGTCCGATGGAATGATTCAGAAAGAAGATCAGAAAGAATGTTGTCTTCAAGTTTCATCCAATCTTTTGAAGAACATAGAGGTATTTGATAGGTTTACTGGTGATGGTGTTTCCAGTATGATCCAGAAACAAAACACCAGAGCATTAGAACGATAACAAACAGGTGCAGCACTCACAACACTATATGAATCTGGAATGCAATCCAAAGGCGGATGCTCTGGCTTCAATTTTCTCAACTATCAGTAGTACTTGAAAGGAATGATAGAGCCGACAACTCCAAAATCCATATGAACTGTTCTTTATTGCTACATATAGAGTATAAAAAGCACAGCTTAATTAAGGGTAGTTGCCAAAACACGTTAGCCCTTTGTATACCCTTTTTATACCATGTAGCAATAAAGAATAATTTGTATGGATTTCCTAGTTGCTGGCTCTATCATTTGTTTCAAAAACACCAGAGCATGCAGCGAAAAACAAAGAATTCTCCTCTGTCAAAGAAAGCACACATGTCTTCAGTTCAAAACCATGCTGGTGTCTTTTTTTGATCACAAGGGGATAGTTCACTACAAGTTCATAGAACATGGCACAACGGTCAACCAACATTGTCACTTGGAAATTATGAAAAGGTTATGGGAATCTCTTCAGGGAAAAAGACCGAAACTCTAGTCCGACAAGAGTATTCTCCACCATAACAATTATGCTTTAAGTGATCTCAAGTTCCTAAATCCAGAAACATGACCAGTGGAGCCTTAAACCCTACAATTGAAAACATAGAGCCCAACCTCAGGTAACTTACAATGTATCCCTTGCAATGGGGCTGTGCCCACACTGCAAGGATTAATAGCTAGGGCTATTAACTAGCTAGGGCTAGGGGAAGATACAAGTCAGATTTCAGGCATCCCCTGGAACAAAAAATGTCATTTTTGGTGAGATACTCCCAATAGGAAATCACGTCTGCCACGTTCCTCATTAGAACCCTGCAGGTGCAGCAGCTGATAATTATGAAACCACTCCCATTGCCACATGGACACAGACAAACACACAGAGTTTATTCCAGAATAACAAAAAGGTAGGAATCTGCAACAATGTTTGTTAAAATCATACATAGATCACCCAGAGGAGAATGTTTTTTTCTCAACAAAAGTGGAGTTACTCTTTAAGTATTGGAATGCACTTAAAGCCCAATTTTGGGATCAGCCCACACACCCCAATTGCTGCCCCTGACAGTATGTTTTGCTTTATTGTATTTTTTTACCTTTTCCAGAAATCTTCAGACATGTTACACAATGTGCTGGATCTCCTAGTTTTGGGCATAAAAAGCGCCAAAATGCGTCTAAATGCATCTAAGCGCTGGGTGCATATAGAACAGCATTTATTAATTTCACTGGCCAGAATAGATTAAAATTATGGCCAATGAAATTAATAGACTCCTAAACACCAAATGCCATGACTAAGGTATTAAATATGGCATGTTCTGCACTGCTATACCAAAAAAACCCACCCTTCCTTTATAATAATCACACAACACCAGGATTGGAGTTAAATGGCTATAGCAGCCTTTTTATTAACCAAAATATAATAACAAATAGATCACAGATAAATAACTTAATAACCTGAATATATATTGCATCAAAGAAAAATGGAGCCACAAGGTCCTAATAGGCATCAAAACCAATAACGTACCTGCGAGTCACTTCTCAGGCCTCCAGCCGCAAACCACCGACTCGGAGACAACTCGCAGGTACCCATACACCAACTGGGAGCCGTACCTCAGACAGGTCCCTACACCATACCTTTTGTACCCAAATGAACCTAAAAGGACCTTGCACCTTGTCACCACCTCAAAAACCTGACACCTTAGGTTTGTGCGGACCTCCACGCCCTCAGGGCCTGTCGGACACCATTTGGTAAACCAAGACACCACATGTCAATGCCAATGGCATTCAAATGAACACCGTCACCACTCAAATACCTCCAAGAGACTAATTCTAACTCACGATGTCCCACCACCAGCTCCCCATTGTGTACTACAAATCGTGTTGCCTCCATATTCACCTTCCCCCGTGCCCTGTTCAAACTATCCATTGACCTAGCCATACGCTGTTGGGTACGAGCCACTATGTCAGACCACACAATCAATAAATCTGGGTAGGAAAAGCGAAGCCGTAAGAAACCGTATTTAATGTCTCTAACAAGCTCTTGCATAGAAAGCAGCCCCAAATAATTTTCCCCAGCTTGTATTACAAGCACGTCAGAGGCCCTATCGAGTTGAGCAGAACGCTCCACCTCTGGAACCACTTTACTCCACAGGAGGCACCCCGATCCAGCATACTACCTCATCCGCCCTAGTAATGCCCACTTGACGTCCGTTAGGCCGGACATCAGCTCTCCTCGCCCCCAAGTGGACATATGAGTGGTCCAAGATCCAAACCAGTCCCGAGCCATCACCTGTAATCAGGGTTTTTTTTTCTAAGAAAATAGGTACAGGACTTAAAAGGGGGATCAACTCCAGAGATAAAACGATAATTCTCCCGCTCTACAAGACTCTGGTCCGGCCTCACCTGGAGTATGCTGTCCAGTTCTGGGCACCAGTCCTCAGGAAGGATGTACTGGAAATGGAGCGAGTACAAAGAAGGGCAACAAAGCTAATAAAGGGTCTGGAGGATCTTAGTTATGAGGAAAGGTTGCGAGCGCTGAACTTATTCTCACTGGAGAAGAGACGCTTGAGAGGGGATATGATTTCAATTTACAAATACCGTACTGGTGACCCCACAATAGGGATAAAACTTTTTCGCAGAAGAGAGTTTAACAAGACATGTGGCCACTCATTACAATTAGAAGAAAAGAGGTTTAACCTTAAACTACGTAGAGGGTTCTTTACTGTAAGAGCGGCAAGGATGTGGAATTCCCTTCCACAGGCGGTGGTCTCAGCGGGGAGCATTGATAGCTTCAAGAAACTATTAGATAAGCACCTGAATGACCGCAACATACAGGGATATATAATGTAATACTGACACATAATCACACACATAGGTTGGACTTGATGAACTTGTGTCTTTTTTCAACCTCACCTACTATGTAACTATGTAACTATGTAACTCCTCCCTTCTAAGTCACCCCTTAACTCTGCCCCCTATCCACCTCCGAGCACCATTTCTTTTAGGGAATACAGAACCAAGTAACATTTTGTGGTGCTAAGTATTTTGTATGGAATTGGTAATGATAACAAGAAAGGCAGTAAAATAGATGTAGCAACAATGGACACCCCTGTGAAAATAGATCCACCCCATAAACAGCGGACTCCCAACAGCCAGCATCAAAAGACCCTCCAGCAGCCAGCAACCTTAGACCCACCTCTCAACAGTACACCCCTCCCAGCAACGATTGAAACCCTGCATAAGACACACCCCCAGCAACAAAGGATCCCCGCTGAGCCACAGAAGAAGACCTCCCCAGAAACAATAGATCCCCCTGCAAAAATAGATCCCCTTTAGCAACAATAGATTCCCCAGCAGCCAACATCAATAGACCTTCCAGCAGCCAGCAACAAAAAACCCTCCCTTCACAGTAGATCCGTCCCAGCAAAGATTAACCCCCCAGCAACATAAGACCCACCCCCAGCAACAATAGATCCCCCACAAACAACAATAGATCCCCCACAAGCAACAAAAGACCTCCACAGCAACAATAGATCCCCTTCCTCTGCAAAAATAGATTCCCTCCAGAAAAAATAGATCTCCCAGCAGCCAGCATCAACAGACCCTATAGCACACCCCAGCACCCCTTGCCGTTACATACATTCAGTTCTGGAGGTGCCGGAACTGCGTTCCCCCGCGTTCCTGCTGAAAAAAAGCCCTGCCTTTAATAAAGAAAAAAACAAACCACACACAAACGTAATATCATTAACGCCCAACCACCCATGACGTACAACGATAAACCACAATCAGCAGCTCACAGCAAAATAAATTCCCACCCGAACAGCCCCCAAACCGCTACAACAAATAAGGATGTACTTACAAGCGATACCGCTGCGGTTCCCACCTGCCAACACGCAGCAAGAACCTTTCGCTCAACCCACAGCTCGCCGCCTATATGGCAGCTCCAATTCGTAAAGAATGTGATGCAAAGTTAGACAGGCAAAAAACCCTGAAGCTGCCAAACACCTCCGGGAACACTGCCGTCAACTGAGAGCGAGACAATGCCGAACAGTCCGTGTATATCAAAAATGTACCAATGCGCCCCGGGCCGTCTGAAACAACGTCACCTCGTAAGATGAAGAACACAACCTGTGGAGCTCTTCCAACAAGGAACCCAACAACTCAAAAACACCGGCCGGCATCCATTAACCTAGCGATATTCCTGAATCGCCATCGAGTGGTTATTTGAGTTACTGTTGCCTTTCTATCATCTAGATCCAGTCTGCCCATTCTCCTCTGACCTCAACAAGGCATTTTCGTTCACACAACTGCCGCTCACTGGATATTTTCTCTAAATCCTAGAGATGGTTGTGTGTGAAAATCCCAGCAGATCAGCAGTTCAGCCACGTTCAAAGTCACTTAAAGGGGTTGTAAAGGTTTGTGTTTTTTCACCTTGGTTAAATCCCCTTTCTTCCCCATTCTGATGCTCAGTTTGAACTTCAACAAGTCATCTTCACCACGTCTAGATGCCTAAATGCATTCAGTTGCTGCCATGTGATTGGCTGATTAGCAATTTGTGTTACCAAGCAATTGAACCTAATAAAGTGGCGTATGAGTGAGTGTATGTAAAAAATGTGGAGGTGACATTAACAATTTTTTAGAGCAAGCTACAGAATGGCAGGGAAGAATGAGGGAAGAATGATTGCCACCTGAAGTCACAATCTAGTTTTTTTTTTTTTCTGCAGCGCCAAGTTCTCTCTGAGCGAGTCTCCACAATGGCCATTTTCAGGCTTTGTTCCTAAATTTAGTAGGATGTGTTAGAAGTGCGAAAGTGTATTTCATTCCATACAGACCATTTCTCCAGACTAATGAGACCGGGAGAAGGTACAGATATCTTATCCTTCTGATATCCTTAAAGGGATTGCTAAAGAAACTTTCCGCCTTGCCGGAGCCTTACAAGATTCGAGACGGAAAAAAAAATCCTGGAAAATATCACTCCAGGAACAGAGGAAACCGCTGCAGGGCAGTGTCAGGTTTAAACATAATCAAAGGTTCATTAAAGGGAGATCCATTTAATTAAGTTACCGGTGACTGCTTCCATGGGTCACAGCCAGGATGCTGCTTCATGGGCAGATAAATGGCAAATAAAAACGTATTATTGAAAAATGCAATGGTCTACACCGGGGTCGGAATAATGGTATTGTTCCCTGTCCAGGAAAAGAAACAGCTGGGGAAGGACTCGGGAATATCGGTTAAACGCAAAACTTTTTTTTTAACCGCTTGACCTCCAGAAGATTTACCCCGCTTCCTGACCAGGCCATTATTTGCGATACAGGACTGCGTTACTTTTTTTTTTTTTTTTTTAAATCATGTAATCTTTATTCAAAAAAATGTTTTCATCATTACATCCACATTTGATCCAACACCCCACTATTTAACGTATACAAAAAACACAACAATCTATTTCTCTTATAATATTATCCTGTTTAAATATCCCACTATATTTTATAAAAAAAAGAGAGAAAGAACAATCCCCCAGATAAATGAGGAAAGAAAAATTATTCCAACATTATTTTCACTTTTAACCATACATTGCACTTTTACCCTTATCCGTCAATCCAACATTCCCGTATTTTTTATACACAAATTTTTCCTTCCTCATTGCATTTTTAACCTCGTTTCCCCATTTAGCATAAGTTGGTGGATTTGTTGCCAACCACCTCCTTGTTATTAATTTCCATGCTAAGAAGAGACATCTAATTATTGCTACTGTGGTACTTTACCTGATAATTGCGCGGTCGTGCAACGCTGTACCCAAATAAATTCTCAGGTCACACAGCTACGCCATTGGGGGTCTTTTGAATGGAAAATTGAGAGGCATATATATTCTCACATGTTTTTAAAGATGCAATTCTTGGAATGTCAACCATAATGCCACAACGCCTAAATATGTTTTCTTCCTGCTTATACCCCTGAGGAAGGAGACCACTTAGTGCTCTGAAACGCGTCGGGTGCAAGAAACCATAAACTGTATTGTATACTTCTGTATCGATGGTGTAAAACTGCAGATGTGTTAGAACATTCCATGTTTTTAATTTTATATATACTCTATATATTTTTCTAAATAAATGTTTTCTTGAAACTTTCACAACTCTCAACAAAAATCTTTTCTAAAATGAGTGTGCCCTAAAAGTCCACCATACAGGGGACCCCCTTTTTTCCTTCTTTTTAGAATACTGGATGTGGCACCACCCATTGCTCAATATCACTGGCCTAACAATAATTCTTAATAGGCGAATATTGATTGGTTTGCGCAAAAGTTATAGTGTCTAGAAATTATGGGATATTTATATTTATTTTTACTAGTAATGGTGGCAATCAGCGACTTATAGCGGGACTGTGATATTGCAGCGGAAATTCTGACACTAACTGACACTTTGCGGGAACCAGTAACACTAATACAGTGATCAGTGCTAAAAATAAGCACTGTCACTGAACTAATGACACTGGCTGGGAATGGGGTTAACATCAGGGGCGATCAAAGCTTTAAATGTATGCCTAGCCAGTGTTTATGTGTATTCTGTGAGTTGTTTTTACCAAGGGAAGTGATGGAATTTATTCCCTGCTTTGCAGGGACACCAATTCCATGCCCTCCCCCCACTGTCAGAACGGGATCTGCCTTGTTTACATAAGCATATTGCAGTTCTGTCTCTCTGCCTAACGATTGGCGGGTGCCGGACAACATCGGGTACCGTGCACCCCGCCGGTCGGCTTGGATGCGAGCCGCCGGCGGCGAGGATGCGTGTCCCCTATGCGGAAGAGTCGAATTACGTATATATACATGATCCAGCGCACAGGTGCCGTCCTGTAGCAGTAAAACTGCTATAGGGCGGACCTGAACTGGTTAATTTTGGAAAGTGCAAAGGGAGAGTATAACCATACCTCCCAACTTTCTGAGATGGGAATGAGGGACACCTATCAGCAAAAGTATGCAGGTATAGGACACACCCCTTGTCACACCCCCTTAAAGGAGAATTGTACAAAAAAAGAAGATTGGTTAAACCCACAAGTGCTTTTTTTTTACTACCACTATTCCTTTATATTGGCTTTTGGAATTTACAAATGCAGCAATTTAGAAATCAGATGAAAGGTTTAGCTCTAGAAAACACTTTTTGATAGATAAAAAGTGCATTTTATATACCTCTATATGGATCTGACCAAAATGAGGGACAAATGAGGAGGAAAGAGGGACAGAGGGACATTGCTCCAAGTCAGGGTGAGTCCCTCGAAATCAGGGACAGTTGGGAGCGATGGTATAACCACTGTCAGGTTTTTTTTCTGCCATCTGTGTCCCAATCAGGGAGATTTCCCTTCACTTCCTGTCCCTTAGCCTCCAAAGTGAAGGAATCCCTGGTTGCCCCCATTGGAAAATGTCCCCCCTATTCCTGTTCTGGTGACAGCCCAAAATTTGGGGTTTTATTCCACTTTCATTTTCAGTAACAATGGTCCCCGGGGCAAATATAGAGGGTAAAATCTTCCTAACAGAGGCATAAACAGCAATATAAATCTGACAGGTGTTCTAATTAGAGATGTTCGAATTAATAATTCATTCTGAATTGAAATTCGGACAAGAATTACAATAGTAACAAACTTAAAGGGGTTGTAAATCCTCAGGGTTTTTTCACCTTAATACGTATGCATTAAGGTGAAAAACCTCCTGTGATGCAGCTGCCCCCCAGAGCCCCCCCTTTTACTTACCTGACCCCGGTGTTTCCAGCGACGGGAACGAGCACACCAGCCAATGTCTCTGGTCCTGATTGGATAGATTGATAGCAGCGCAGCCATTGGCTCCTGCTGCTGTCAATCAAATCCAATAATGCGGGAGCCGGGGGGCGGGGCCGAGTCCTGCTGTCTGTGTCAATGGACGCATCTGCAAGACATGGGAGAGCGGCTCTCCAACGGGGCACTCGAGGTGAGGAGGAGCCAGGAGCGCCGCTGAGGGACCCCAGAAGAGCAGGATCGGGGCCACTCTGTGCAAAACCAACTGCACAGAGGAGGATGTCCGCCGGCCACCCGCCATCGCTCCACAGAGAGACAGAATGGGGATCTGTCAATCTAAATACACATCCCCGTTCTGTGAGGGGAGTTCAGAGCGATTGTCTGTTCCTAGTCATCAGGAACAACGATCGGTCTCCTCCTCCACTCAGTCCCCTCCCCCCACAGTGAGAAACACCTCCCAGGGAACACATTTAACCTCTTGATTGCCCCCTAGTGTTAACCCCTTCCCTGCCAGTGACATTTATACAGTAATCAGTGCATTTTTTTTTTACACACACACAAATCCTTGTTCCTGCTCTCGTGCATGCAATGTGACCGGCGGCGATCGCGCCCTTAAAGGTACAGGCATACCTATATGGCGATTCGCGGGAACAAACCACTTTGCCGACGTATATCGGGATGAGCCGGTCGGCAAGTGGTTAACTTTGGATAGTAAAGCCATTTTTTTTTTCTGCCAGTAAACACCTTATACAGCCCACTTCCCATTTCTCGTCTGTTCATTAGCCTAGGTTTATGACGTCATGCATAGGACTCTCTCTCTCACTCTACTGAGAGTTTGCCAGCAAGGGAGGGGGGATGAGTCATAAGAGAGCCAATGAGAGCTGCAGAGCTGGAGATGTGCCTCTGTGTAAATCCAGGAAGTGAACAGGCAGCAGCTTCAGCTGCCCACAGTTAAAATGGCAGCAGCCACACTCAGTGGAGGGAGATTTCTGCAGCCTATTTGGCAAGTACAGAATCACAGTGTATATAAAATAATATGCAAAGTGGTAGAAGGGAAGCTTCAGAATGGCAAAGATGTTTTTATTACAAATTATGTGAGCAGACTGCAGTTCCTCTTTAAGGATGCATATACCCCTGGCTAAAAACATTCTGAATATCAGTGAGCATGCACAGTGTGTCAGAAATGTAGCTGTGTAGACGGGTTTATTCAGAGAGTTATTGCAGTGTGCACTGATAATTACAAAACTTGATGGTCCATAGCAATCAACTACATTTTACTTTAGTCGATCAGTTAAGAGATAAACGCTCTGAAAACACATGTACATCAATTCAGTTTTCAGATGTCAGCCAGCTTTGGAAAATGCCAATAAATGCCAATTTTCTAAATAAATAATTTTTATAATGCTACTACTACATATAATAATAATAATGATAATAATAATAAAAATATTAAAATTATAATAATAAATACAACTAGAAAAGCTACAATTTCCAGGGAAATTGTGTGAAGTGTTCTTGCCTACAGTAGTCTACAACTGGAGTGGGTGGGGTAACTGGGTGGAGTGGCTGGAGTAACTGTTGTGTGGTTGGAGTGGCTGGAGTAACTGTGAAAAGTGTTAAAAAGCTTAATATTTAAAAAAAGTATAAATAGTAGTAAAAAAGTTGAAGAAGTCCCATCATTAGCTGAAAGAGCTGAACATTTTTTTTTCTTCAAAAATGATTTTTTTTTTCAAAAATGTTTTTTTTTTTTTCAAAAATGATTTTTTTTTCAAAAATGATTTTTTTTTCTTCATTTTTTTTTTTTTTTCATGGGGTGGTCATAATGTTTTAGCTGATCATGGGGGGGGGGGGGGGGGGGTCATAATGTTTTGGCTGATCATGGGGGGGTCATAATGTCAGCTTTTGTCACCTCCCACTCTAGTTTTGAACATTTCGCCATTCATTCCTATGAGACCAATTTTGCCACAAAAACGACGATATTTCGTGAACCATTCGGCGAAACGTTCCACAAAGTAATAGTGCACCAATCAGGAACAATCCGCACGTTTCGGTATATTACTGTCTATGTAGTGTAAAAGCTGTGGGAGGAGTTAGGGTGGTAAATTTGGCTATAATAAGAATAATAATATATGTGAGATAACAGTAACTGGTCTTGCTATGCAAGAACACTTAATAATAATAATAATAATAATTAAAATATTAAAATTATAATAATAAATACAATTATAACAACTAGCAGCCCTACCCAAATGTTTTTACATTTACAATCTCAAAAGCCAAAACATGAACACTCATATTAAAGCCTTGGTTTTCTTTTTTTTTTCAAATCACAAACATGTCACACTTACCTGCTCTGCAGTGGTTATGCACAGAGCAGCCCTGATCCTCCTCTTCTCGGGTCCCTCCTCAGCAAGCAGCTTGCTGTGGGGTCACCCAAGCAGGCGCGCTCCCAAGACTGACCATTCACACACAGAGACACGGCTCAGCCCCGCCCTGCCCCCTCCATCTGATTGGCTTACTGGCTCTGATTGACCAATGGCTCTCACTGCTGCCGAAAAGCCAATCAGGAGTGCGAGTCCCTAGAAAGGCAAGGCTCTCGTGGACGTCACTGGATCGAGGTGTGTAGTAGGGGGGAGGGGGGGGCGCCTGAACACAGAAGGTTTTTTTTACCTTCATGCATATAATGCATGAAGGTAAAAAAAACCTTTTTCCTTTACAACCACTTTAAACATAACACTAGCCCTCCGCCCTGGTTCACATTGCAGCGATTTGGCATGCGATTTGACATGTCAAATTGGCAGCTATTGCTGGCAATGGCACCGGACGGTGCGACGCCACATTTGCAGCGCCGCACCGATTCTCAAAAGTAGTTTCCGTACTATTTTTTTCGACTTCGGCAGTGGCGGCTGGTGGGTTTTTGTTTGTGGGGGGGCAGCAAACAACCGAACCCCCCCCTGCGGCAAATCAAACACCTCTCACCCCCCCGCCGCTGTCCACCGGCACTTACCCCATCTAGACGTCCGAGGAGTGGCGGGGATTGGGCATCTGAGGCGCAGTGGCGGGGACGGAGCATCCATGCATCAGATGTTCTCCTCCTCGCTGCTGCCGTCTCCTCCCCTCCTTCTAGGTGTCCAATAGGAGCGCTTGTCCTTTCAGCCAATCGGGTGACGGGTATTAGACCCGCTACATGATTGACTGGGAATGAGGATTAGTGTTGCAACAGCAAATATTAATTTGCTGTTGCGTCACACCTGGGTGGGATCGGAGCGCACGCTCTGCAACCCGATTCCCACTCTATTTTGAAGCCTATTAGAGTCTCTGGCTCTAATCTGGTGCTTAAAAAAAAAAAAAGAAACCCAGCCGCTGTAATTCATGCGACCGGTGACCTGAAAGGGGCGGGACGCATAAATACAGGGCGGCTGCGGCAGCAATAGATAGATTCCTGCCAGAAATCTATCCATGGCAATTAGGGGGTTCGAGAGGAGAGAGGGGGCGGTGCCCCTAATGGACGGACCACCACTGGACTTCGAGGGGGTGTGCGATTTTAATAGACATCTGTGCAGAAACCCGCACAGATGTCTCTGAAGTTGCCCCCGAAGTCGGGACTGACATGCGTGAATGTAATCCTAATCTTCCCTTTAACCCTAACACTAATCCCTCTCACTAACATTGGATGTAACCCTAACACTGTTTCCGCACACTATTCCAGTAACCCCAATGCCCCGTACACACGATCGAACATTCCGACAACAAAATCCTGGATTTATTTCCCACGGATGTTGGCTCAAATTTGTCTTGCATACACACGGTCACACAAATCTTATCGGAAATTCTGAACGTCAAGAACGCGGTGACGTACAATGCGTACGACGAGCCGAGAAAAATTCAACAGCCAGTGCTGCTCTTCTGCTTGATTCCGAGCATGCGTGGAACTTTGTGCGGCGGAATTGTGTACACGCGGTCGGAGTTTCCGACGACAGATTTTGTTGTCGGAAAATTTGAGAACCCGCTCTCAAATTTTTGTTGTCGGAAATTCCGACAACAAATGTCCGATGGAGCCTACGCGCGGCCGGAATTTCCGACAAGCTCCCATCGAACATTTGTTGTCGGAAATTCCGATTGTGTGTACCCGGCATAACAGTACATAGTTACTTATATAGTTAGTCAGGTTGAAAAAAGACACAAGTCCATCTAGTTCAGCCAATAAAAAAAATAATAAATAAATAAAAATCATACCATCCCATATACACAATCCTTCACCCACAGTTGATCCAGAGGAAGGCGAAAAGCCCCAGCAGAGCATGCTCCAATTTGCTACAGCAGTGGAACAAATTCCTTCCTGATCCCCCGAGAGGCAATCGAATGTTCCCTGGATCAACTTTACCTATAAATGTCAGTACCCAGTTATATTATTTACATTTAGGAAAGAATCCAGGCCTTTTTTAGAGCAATCTACTGAGCTGGACAGAACCACCTCTGCAGGGAATCTATTCCACATTTTCTCAGCTCTTACTGTGAAGAAACCTTTCCGTATTTGGAGATGAAATATCTTTTCCTCCAGATGTAAAGAGTGCCCCCTCGTCCTCTGTGATGACCTTAAAGTGATTAACTCCACACCAAGTTCACTATATGGTTCCCTTATGAATTTGTACAGTAATTAAAGCTTTCCCTGTACTAGTGACATTAACACTTTCTGTACTCCCAACACCAACTTTCACAATAACCTTCCTTGAACCCCTAACACTAATCTTCCCTGTAACCCTATTACTATTCTGTAACAGGGTGTAAGTCTCACATAGTTTCCTTCTAGTAAGATCTCCAGCGCAGTTCTCACTTTCTACCACTAGATGTCCCCACTTATCCTAAGTTCTCCTAAGAGAAGAACTTCCCTTCTATCTTCTAGAGCAGGGATGTGCAATTAGTGGCCCTCCAGCTGTTGCAGAACTACAAGTCCCATGAGGCATAGCAAGAGTCTGAAAGCCACAGGCATTACACCCGGAGGCAGAGGCATTATGGGACTTGTAGTTTTGCAACAGCTGGAGGTCCGCTAATTGCATATCCCTGTTCTAGAAGGAATGTCACTGTTGTGTCCTCTGCCATGGACACCAAGTGCCATTTTGAGGGAGCCTGTGTCTGAGTGGACACAGAAATCTCTGAAGATTTGGGGGGGGCACTTTTGCAATGGATGGGTTATATAGCACTTGTTGTGTGGGGAACAAAGGCATGCGCACAGGGTGTGCTGGGTGTGCCTGGGCACACCCTAATCTCCTAGTGTGCGTTAGCATTATCGCTCTGTGTAGCAGTGGGGAGACGGGAAAGATCTCCCTTTTACCAGCTCTGCCATAAGAGAAGAGCTTACGCACTTCTCCTCCACTATGATGGCAGGGAGAGCAATGTGCCGAGGCCATATACAGTGCCTTGAAAAAGTATTCATACCCCTTGACATTTTCCACATTTTGTCATGTTACAACCAAAAACGTAAATGTATTTTATTGGGATTTTTTGTGATAGACCAACACAAAGTGGTACATAATTGTGAAGTGGAAGGACAATGATAAATGGTTTTCATAATTTTTTACAAATAAATACATGAAAAGTGTGGGGTACATTTGTATGGCGCCCCCCTGAGTCAATACTTTGTAGAACCTCCTATTACTGCAATTACAGCTGCAAGTCTTTTTGGGAATGTCTCTACCAGCTTTGCACATCTAGAAAGTGACATTTTTGCCCATTCCTCTTTGCAAAATATCTCAAGTTCTGTCAGATTGGATGGAGAGTGTCTGAACAGCAATTTTCAGGTCTTGCCACAGATTCTCAATTGGATTTAGGTCTGGACTTTGACTGGGCCTTTCTAACACATGAATATGCTTTGATCTAAACCATTCTATTGTAGCTCTGGCTGTATGTTTAGAGTCGTTGTCCTGCTGGAAGGTGAACCTCTGCCCCAGTCTCAAGTCTTTTGCAGACTCTAACAGGTTTTCTTCTAATGCCCTGTACACACGACCGGTTTTGCCGTCAGAATAAACTCCGAAGGTTTCTCCGACGGAACTCCGACGGAATTCCATTCAAGCGGTCTTGCCTACACACGGTCAACCCAAAGTCAGACCGTCCAGAACGAGGTGACGTACAACACTTACGACGGGACTAGAAAAAGGAAGTTCAATAGCCAGTAGCCAATAGCTTCCGTTTCGTACTTGCTTCAGAGCATGCGTCGTTTTTGGTTCGTCGGAACAGCATACAGACGAGCGTTTTTCCCGATAGGAATTGGCTCAGTCGGAAATATTTAGAACATGTTCCATTTCTAGGTCCATCAGAATTTTCGGAAAAAAAGTCCAATGAGGCCTACACACGATCGGAATAGACGATGAAATGCTTCCGTCAGACTTTTTCTGTCGGACATTCCGCTCGTGTGTACGTGGCTTTAGATTGCCCTGTATTTGGCTCCATCCATCTTTCCATCAACTCTGACCAGCTTCCCTGTGCCTGCTGAAGAAAAGCATCCCCACAACATGATGCTGCCACCACCATGTTTCACAGTGGGGATGGTGTGTTCAGGGTGATGTGCAGTGTTAGTTTTCTGCCACACATAGCATTTTGCTTTTAGGCCAAAAAGTTAAATTTTGGTCTAATCTGACCAGAGCACCTTCTTCCACATGTTTGTTGTGTCCTCCACATAGCTTCTCGGAAACTGCAAACAGGACTTCTTATGACTTTCTTTCAACAATGTCTTTCTTCATGCCACTCTTCCATAAAGGCCAGATTTGTGGAGAGCACGACTAATAGTTGTCCTGTGGACAGATTCTCCCACCTGAGCTGTGGATCTCTGCAGCTCCTCCAGAGTTACCATGGGCCTCTTGGCTGCTTCTCTGATGAATGCTCTCCTTGCCCGGCCTGTCAGTTTAGGTGGACGGCCATGTCTTGGTAGGTTTGCAGTTGTGCCATACTCTTTCCATTTTCGGATGATGGATTGAACAGAGCTCCGTGAGATATTCAAAGCTTGGGATATTCTTTTATAACCTAACCCTGCTTTATACTTCTCCACAACTTTATTCCTGACCTGTCTGGTGTGTTCCTTGGCCTCCATGATGCAAACCTCTGAGGGCTTCACAGAACAGCTGTATGTATGCTGAGATCAAATTACACACAGGTGGACTCTATTTACCAACTGGTGACTAGGGATGAGCTTCGTGTTCGAGTCGAACCCATGTTCGACTCGAACATCGGCTGTTCGACTGTTCGTTGAATTGCGAACAATATGGGCCGTTCGCGCCAAATTCGTGTGGCGCGTCACGGCCCATAATTCACTGCGGCATCGCAGTGCATTGCTGGCTGATGATTGGCCAAGCATGCACTATGACCCGCATGCTTGGCCAATCACAGCGCCGCCTGAACAGAGAGCCATAATTGGCCAAAGCCAAGGAGGCTTTGGCCAATTATGGCTCAGGGGATTTAGTACACGCCCCACACTATATAAGGCCGCTTGCACGGCAGCCCTGTGTAGTGTGTGTTCCGGTGTGCTGAGAGATAGAGAGAGAGAGAGACAGTGTCATTTGATTTGAGTTAGATAGATTAGGCAGAACAGTCAGTCAGTTAGCTGCACTTACAGTGTATTGTGTATATATATGCATCCCAGGTGTTGCATATATATATATACACTGTATTCAGTTTAGCTAGATCCGTTCCTGTTATCTTCTAGACTATTTACATTTAGTGCAGTGCGTCCTGCTCACAGTGTTCAGCTAGATCCGTTCCTGTTATCTTCTAGACTATTTACATTTAGTGCAGTGCGTCCTGCTCACAGTGTTCAGCTAGATCCGTTCCTGTTATCTTCTAGACTATTTACATTTAGTGCAGTGCGTCCTGCTCACAGTGTTCAGTTCCTGTTATCTTCCTACTGACAGGCAGGCTTGATTGGTTACAGTATATAAAGCTACCCGAAGAAAATTACTGGTGTTCTATTTGATCCTATTAGTACCACGGTCAGGCAGCTAGACTATTTACATTTAGTACAGTGCGTCCTGCTCACAGTGTTCAGCTAGATCCGTTCCTGTTATCTTCCTACTGACAGGCAGGCTTGTCTGGTTACAGTATATAAAGCTACCTGAAGAAAATTACTGGTGTTCTATTTGATCCTATTAGTACCACGGTCAGGCAGTTAGACTATTTACATTTAGTACAGTGCGTCCTGCTCACAGTGTTCAGCTAGAACCGTTCCTGTTATCTTCCTACTGACAGGCAGGCTTGTCTGGTTACAGTATATAAAGCTACCTGAAGAAAATTACTGGTGTTCTATTTGATCCTATTAGTACCACGGTCAGGCAGCTAGACTATTTACATTTAGTACAGTGCGTCCTGCTCACAGTGTTCAGCTAGATCCGTTCCTGTTATCTTCCTACTGACAGGCAGGCTTGTCTGGTTACAGTATATAAAGCTACCTGAAGAAAATTACTGGTGTTCTATTTGATCCTATTAGTACCACGGTCAGGCAGCTAGACTATTTACATTTAGTACAGTGCGTCCTGCTCACAGTGTTCAGCTAGATCCGTTCCTGTTATCTTCCTACTGACAGGCAGGCTTGTCTGGTTACAGTATATAAAGCTACCTGAAGAAAATTACTGGTGTTCTATCCCAGCTTAGTGCAGCTACAGGCCATTAGTATGTCTGGAAGGCCAAGAAGGAGAGGCAGACAGTCACAAGCCAATAAGAGAGGGCAAGCAGGCTCTGTGTCTAGTGCTGGTCGTGGAGACGGTGCATCCTCATCAGCACGTGGCCATGGGACACGCTTGGCCTTTTTTTGGCAGCTGGCCGTGTTGAGCCGCAACATGCGGAAGACTTGGTCGAGTGGATGACCAAGCTGTCCTCATCCTCCTCATCCTCTCTCACCCATGCCCAGGGTGCTTTGTCAGGGTGCTTTGTCTGGCAAAGCAGCGGCCTCTTCCCTCAGCTCAATGTCATCAGTGACTCCTTCCCTAGCTCCACCATGTCCTCCTGAGGAGTCCCTCGAAATGTTTGACCACAGTGTTGGGTACATGCTCCAGGAGGATGCCCAGCGTTTGGAAGGCTCTGATGATGATACTGAGCTCGATGAAGGCAGTAACATGAGCACGGACAGAGGGGGTGCCCAAGAAGGACAGCAATCTGGCAGTCATGCTCCCCCTGCTGCAGCATACTGCCAGGTTTGCTCCAGTGATGAGGAGGGAGGGGATGATGAGGTCACTGACTCAACGTGGGTGCCTGATAGGAGAGAGGAGGAGGAGGAGGAGGCGGCACATCACCAACGAGGCAGGATGCCCTCCAGGGGCCAGCCTAAGGGCAGCACATTGACTGCATCACACCCCAAAGCTCCACATGTGCAGGGCGCTGCAGTCTCTGCGCGTTATTCAAAAAGTTCTTTGGTGTGGGCCTTTTTTGAGACGAGTGCATCAGATCGCACCGCTGCTATTTGCAACATATGTCTCAAGCGTATCTCACGTGGCCAAAACATCTCCCGCTTGGGTACCACATGCTTGACCAGACATATGTTGACCTGCCATGCAGTTCGTTGGCAAGCGTATCTAAAAGACCCACACCAAAGAACAAAGAGGATCTCTCCTTGCTCCTCATCAGCTGAGATTTCCAACCCCACTAGACCTCCAGTCCTCTCTGAGACCTGCAGTGAGAGGAATGAAGGTGTAGAATTAGGTGTGTCACAGCCAAGTACTTGTGGGCAATATGCTTTTGGTACACCGACGTCAGATTGTACCAGGCAAATTTCCCTGCCCCAGCTGCTGCACCGCCGAAAAAAGTTTGCTCCCAGCCATCCACATGCCCAGCGGTTGAATGCTAGCTTGGCAAAATTGCTAGCACTTCAACTGCTGCCTTTTCAGTTGGTAGACTCTGCCCCCTTCCGTGAGTTTGTGGAATGTGCGGTTCCTCAGTGGCAGGTACCCAAACGCCACTTTTTCTCACGGAAGGCAATTCCGGCTCTATACCGGCATGTGGAAGGCAATGTCCATGCCTCGCTGGACAGGGCGGTCAGCGGTAAGGTGCATATTACCGCTGACTCATGGTCCAGCAGGCATGGACAGGGACGTTACCTAAGTTTCACGGCGCATTGGGTGACTCTGCTGGCAGCTGGGAAGGATGCAGGACAAGGTGCAGTAGTGTTGGAGGTTGTTCGCCACCACGCCTCCAAAATGCTGATTGTGACACACCTCTCTCCTCCACCCCCTCCTCTTCTTCTTCCTCCATGGCCTCTTCCTCGGAACCAGCGGTGCTCCGTAGTCGTTCAAGGGGCTACGCAAGTACGCAGGCCAAAAGATGCCATGCGGTGCTTGAGCTGGTGTGCTTGGGGGACAGGAGCCACACTGGGGCAGAGGTTCTGTCAGCTCTGCAGGGGCAGGTTCAGAGGTGGTTGACGCCATGCCAACTTAAGGCAGGAATGGTGGTTTGCGACAATGGCACCAACCTCCTCTCTGCCCTCCGACAGGGACAAATGACCCATGTGCCTTGTTTGGCTCACGTCCTTAACTTGGTGGTGCAGCGGTTCTTGGGCAGGTACCTGGGCTTACAGGATGTCCTGAGGCAGGCCAGGAAAGTCTGTGTGCATTTCCGCCGGTCATATAATGCCAGTGCTCGGCTGACGGACCTCCAAAAGGAGTTTAACCTGCCCAAGAACCGCCTAATCTGTGACATGCCCACCAGGTGGAACTCAACGTTGGCCATGCTGCAGGAGCTGCACACGCAGCAGAGGGCCATCAATGAGTACCTGTGCGACTATGGCACCAGGACAGGGTCAGGGGAGCTTGGTTTTTTTTCCCCACGCCAGTGGGCCATGATCAGGGATGCATGCACTCTCCTGTCACCATTCGAGGAGGCCACGAGGATGGTGAGCAGTGACAGTGCATGCATCAGTGACACTGTCCCCCTTGTCCACCTGTTGGAGCACACGCTGCGTGGAATAATGGACAGGGCACTTGAGGCAGAACAGAGGCAGGAAGAGGAGGACTTCCTTAGCTCTCAAGGCCCCCTTTATCCAGACAGTGTTCCTGCGTGCCCGCCGATCACACAGGAAGAGGACGAGGAGGAGGAGGAGGAAGATTGTGTCAGTATGGAGGTGGAGCCTGGCACTCAGCATTAGCAGCAGTCTTTAAGGGATCAGTCCCAAGAAACACATGGACTTGTACGTGGCTGGGAGGAGGTGGCTGCGGACGTTGTCGTCCTTAGTGACCCAGAGGACTCCGGACCGAATGCCTCAGCAAACCTACGCTGCATGGCCTCCCTGATCCTGCAAAGCCTGCGTAAGGATCCTCGTATTCGTGGTATTAAGGAGAAGGACCAATACTGGCTGGCAACCCTCCTTGATCCACGTTACAAGGGTAAGGTTGCGGACCTTATCTTGCCATCGCAGAGGGAGCAGAGGATGAAACATCTTCGGGAGGCCTTGCAGAAAGGTCTGTGCAATGCGTTCCCAGAGACTGGGAGGTTACAAACTCCTGTTTCTGGACAACGTGTTGCTGAGGCTTCGGTCAGTCAAAGAAGGAGCGGTGGAGAAGGTGGCCGTCTGACCGATGCGTTCAGACAATTTTTTGGTCCGCAGCCCCAAGGTATGATCGGTTCCAGCAACCATCGCCAGCGTCTGTTTTACATGGTGCAGGAATACCTAGGGGCAAGATCAGACTTGGACACCTTTCCCACCGAAAATCCTCTGGGTTACTGGGTCTTGAGGATGGATCACTGGCCAGAGCTTGCACAGTATGCAATTGAGCTACTGGCCTGTCCTGCATCCAGCGTTCTTTCGGAACGCACATTCAGTGCTGCTGGAGACGTGGTAACCGATCACAGGGTGCGTCTGTCCACCGACTCGGTCGATCGGCTGACCTTCATAAAAATGAATCAGTCTTGGATCACCACCAGCTACCAAGCACCTGATGCTGATGTAACCGAATAATTTTTTTTGAAATCTCAGATCCCTTCAAAGACTGCCTATGCTGATGCTGAGTGACTATCCCTGAGTAATTATCCTCTTCCTCCTCAATCATCACGCTGATAGCTTGTAAGAACATTTTTGGTTCTGGGCGCCACCACCAGTGCCTAAGGCACAATTTTTCAGCCCCTGTTTAACAGGGGCGTGTAATTACAATTTTTGATGTAATACTTTGCAGCAGGGCTCGTTCCTGCATTCCAACTAGAGTGTCTGTGAGGGGTTGCAGTGTTGTGGCACCAGCACCAGTGCCTAAGGCCCAATTTTTCTGCCCCTGTCTAACAGGGGCGTGTAATTACAATTTTTGATGCAATACTTTGCAGCAGGGCTCGTTCCTGCATTCCAACTAGAGTGTCTGTGAGGGGTTGCAGTGTTGTGGCACCAGCACCAGTGCCTAAGGCCCAATTTTTCTGCCCCTGTCTAACAGGGGCGTGTAATTACAATTTTTGATGCAATACTTTGCAGCAGGGCTCGTTCCTGCATTCCAACTAGAGTGTCTGTGAGGGGTTGCAGTGTTGTGGCACCAGCACCAGTGCCTAAGGCCCAATTTTTCTGCCCCTGTCTAACAGGGGCGTGTAATTACAATTTTTGATGCAATACTTTGCAGCAGGGCTCGTTCCTGCGTTCCAACTAGAGTGTCTGTGAGGGGTTGCAGTGTTGTGGCACCAGCACCAGTGCCTAAGGCCTAATTTTTCAGCTCCTGTTCAACAGGGGCATGTAATTACAATTCTTGATCTAATATTTCACAGCAGGGCCCTGTGAGGGCTTACAGTGTTGTGGCCACAGCAACACCTAAGGCCCAAATTTATGCTGAGTATATAGGGCAGGACCCTACTTTCAAACATCTAACTTACAAACGACTCCTACTTGCAAACGGAAGGAGACAACAGGAAGTGAGATGAAATCTACCCCTAGGAAGGGAAATTCTCTCCTGTAAGAGTTAATATGGGAAAACAATTTCTCCTTTCCACTGATGCTTTCCAATCCTTGTTCCACAAAAAAACCCAAATTTTCAAAAAACATTTTTCATTGGGACAAAAAGTGAGGTGAAATCTTCTGAAGAGGAGGAAAGACAGCAAAACAAATGTCACAGGGGTGATAACCCTTCCCTATGTTTTCCAAAAAGCTTAAAAAAGATTTTTTGGCTGGAGCTAAACACGTTAAAAATGTACCCGTTCAAAATTACAAAGAGATTCTACTTAACAACAAACCTACAGTCCCTGTCTTGTTTGCACCGCCTGTATACTGCTGTTCAGAGTATATAGGGCCTTTCCTTATTTTAATTTGGGTGCGGGGTTCCCCTTAATATCCATACAGGACCCAAAGGGCCTGGTAATGGACTGGGGGGGTACCCATGCCGTTTGTCTCACTGATTTTCATCCATATTGCCATGACCCGACATGACATTAAACCCGCAAGCAGTTTTAAATGAGATTTTTTCCTTTAAAAATGACATTTGGTGCAGGGACTGTTCTAAACATGGGAAACACGCGTCACTTTACAGGCATACTATAGACACCCCCCAGGTACGATATTTAAAGGAATATTTCACTTTTTTTTTTTTACTTTAAGCATCATTAAAATCACTGCTCCCGAAAAAACGGCCGTTTTTAAAAGTTTTTTTTGCATTGATACATGTCCCCTGGGGTAGGACCCGGGTCCCCAAACCCTTTTTAGGACAATACCATGCAAATTAGCCTTTAAAATGAGCACTTTTGATTTTGAACGTTCGAGTCCCATAGACGTCAACGTTCGTGTGAACTTTCGGTCCGTTCGCAGGTTCTGGTGCGAACCGAACCGAGGGGTGTTCGGCTCATCCCTACTGGTGACTTCTGAAGGCAATTGGTTCCACTAGATTTTAGTTAGGGGTATCAGAGTAAAAGGGGGCTGAATACAAATGCACGCCAAACTTTTCAGATATTTATTTGTAAAAAATGTTGAAAACCATTTATCATCTTCCTTCCACTTCACAATTATGTGCCACTTTGTGTTGGTCTATCACATAAAATCCCAATAAAATACATTTTTTGGTTGTAACATGACAAAATGTGGAAAATTTCAAGGGGTGTGAATACTTTTTTTAAAGCACAGTACATACAGACACATGTGTGTTTGAGCTTTGAGGTGCACACCCTAATACAATAGGCTGGTGGGGAATGTAGGTAGGGACAGGGACCTTACCTGTAAGGGTGAGAAAGGCTGAGCCTAGGGACAGGTTCCTGTGGAGGGACAGTCTAGGGACATCCCGGACACCTCCTGTTTGTACGCAGTGATGGGAAGAAGAACCCTTTCTGTGTGTAATCAGCATATCAGTCTGTGCATCAGTTGCCCGGTGGAGCATTCTACGTAGAAGGTCCATTGAAGGCATTGGTGGTCAGTGGTGTTTTCCCACCTCCCACTTTTAATGGTCTATGTAGTTTGTGATG
This sequence comes from Lithobates septentrionalis, assembly GCA_037952835.1. Lineage (NCBI taxonomy): Eukaryota > Metazoa > Chordata > Amphibia > Anura > Ranidae > Lithobates > Lithobates septentrionalis. The sequence continues at coordinate 1,373,565 of JBBDGP010001590.1, read as the reverse complement.
TGCCCCCCTCCCCCCAGGCTATTGGCATTGGTGGTCGGTGATGTCCCTCCTGTGGCATTAGTGGTCAGTGGGAGGCCCATTTGACATAACTGTCTCCTGTGTTGTGTCTTCTCATGGTGCTGTGAACTATGCTCATGCTATTGGGCAGGAGATTGCTCGACCCTGTAGTATGTGCATAGGGGTGGAGAGGAATGCTGGAATAAAGGCTATAGCCCAGATATGCGGGATTCTGTTGCAATCCCAGTACAGTCCCATGGAATCCGGGATGTTTGGTGAGTATGATTGTTGAGTGACCGGGGATATGTGGAACCTGTGGCTGTACAAGGCCCGGTGGTCCATTGATATAAATCACATTTTTTGGACTAGATCAACCTTTCTTAACCTTATCAACACAGAGGAACCCTTGAAATAACTTTCCAGTCTCAGGGAACCCCTACTAAAAATGACTCTATCTACAACTCATGGTACATTATGTGTGATGGTCAGTGGGAAGAACGCTCTTTACACTTGTGGATATTGGGAGGAACTATACCCTTACGGATAGCTAAAAAGATCAATGGTGTCAGTGGGAACTTATCTGAGAGGCAGAAGTTGCTCATTACTCAAGGAACCCCTAGCAACCTCTGGAGGAACCCTAAGGTTCCATGGAAAACTGGTTGAGAAACCCTGGACTAGATTGTTATTTCTCAACCTTTTGTTACTCCAAGTAAGCAAAATCTCAAGGCAACCCAGTTTAAAATGAAGTTCCTCTGTCACATCATAAGCTCCTCTTTCCCAACTGAGACCCCCATTTACATCAGAGTCCTCAGTATTGCTCCCCCCTCCTCCAATCACATCAGAGTCCTCTGCCCCCCTCCACTAAAGAGTCCTCAATACCCCCGTTCACGTCACAGTCCTCAGCACCCCCTTTCACATTTTCACATTAGAATCTTCAGTCTCCCCCTCCACATTAGCCCCCCCCCCTCCACTAAAGAGTCCTCAATAACCCCTTTCACATCAGAATCCTCAATCCCCCCTTCACATAGGAATCTTCAGTCCCCCCTTTTACATCAGAGTCCTCTGCCCCATTCACTAAAGAGTCCTCAATTGCCCTTTCACATCAGAATTCTCAATTCCCCCTCCCCTCATTCACATCGGAATCTTCAGTTTCCCCCCTTTCACATCAGAGTCCTCATCCCCCTTTGGAATCAGAGTCCCCTCTCCCTCCCACCTTCACATCAGAATCCTTAACCCCCCTTCACATCAGAGTCCTCAGCCCCCCCTTTTCATCAGAGTCTTCACCCCTCCATCTTCCAAAATCAGAGTCCTCATTCCTCCCTACCTTTATATCAGAATCCTTAACCCCCCCGCTTTCACATCAGAGTCCTCAGTCCCCCCTCTTTCACATCAGAGCCCTCACTCCCCCCTTTGACATCAAAGTCCTCTGCCCCCTTCACTAAAGAGTCCTCAATAACCCCTCTCACATCAGAATCTGCAATCCCCTCTTCACATTAGAATCTTCAGTCCCCCCTTTTTCACATCAGAGTTCTCAAGCCCCCTTCACGTCACAGTCCTCAGCACCCCCCTTCAAAATCCAATTCCTCACCCCCCTCCCCACCTTCCTATCAGAATCCTCAGCCCCCCTTTCACATCAGAGTCCTCAGCCCCCGCCCCCTTTTTCATCAGAGTCTTCACCCCTCCATCTTCAAAAATCAGAGTCCTCATTCCTCTCCTACCTTTATATCAGAATCCTTAACCCTCCCTTTCACATCAGAGTGTTCAGTCCCCACTCTTTCACATCAGAGTCCTCAGTCCCCCCTCTTTCACATCAGAGTCCTCAGTCCCCCCTCTTTCACATCAAAGTCCTCAGTCCCCCCTCTTTCACATCAGAGTCCTCAGTCCCCCCTCTTTCACATCAGAGTCCTCAGCCCCCCCCCACACACACACTTTCATATTAGAGTTTTCAACTGCCTATCTGTACCAGGAAACCCCATGACTGTGTAAGTATATGGGATGCTGTGCAGCAACCCCGACAAGCCCAAAAGTCACCCCAGGCTGAGAAACACTGTACTAGACTAAGTACAAAGAGCCTCTATGTGTAACTCTAATAGACATTACAGAACAATATTTCTTGTGAATCAGAGAACAGCAGCTTCCACCTCTGGCTTCTCACTCGGGTGTTACTCTTCCCGACACATTTTCTTTGGTATAGAAGGAACATGGGAGATCCGGCAGCTGTCAAAACATATAAACTATTTGCCAACATTTTGCAAGGAGATGCTTGTTAGTGTCAAAGATTACACACAGGGACCATATACCGGCTCTTTGTTGTTTTATACTTTTTTTTAAGTATCTTGTCAACATCTACATCTGAGGGCAGATTTTTTTTCTCTTTTTTTTGTAAAAAAAAAAAAAAAGATCAAATGATGTAGCTATGTACATTCCATAACATTTCAAACCTTTGAATCCCATATTCAAAGATTTGTAGCAGCGTGAGCCGGCCTGCGTAAAATTCTGTCCGCATGTGAATGAAGGGCTGACTAGTAAAAATAAGCAAAGCTGATATATATTTTGTCAGAATTGTAGCCGGGGACTCGGGTGTGATGAGCTTTCCATGTCCTAAGACTTTTAAAAAGAACACAAATCTTTAGATGTTGCAATACATTTCCAAGCATTTTTTGGAACTAATACTAGAGGTACACTATATTACCAAAAGTATTGTGACACCTGCCTTTACACGCACATGAACTTTAATGGCATCCCAGTCTTAGTCCGTAGGGTTCAATATTGAGTTGGCCCACCCTTTGCAACTATAACAGCTTCAACTCAGCTTCAACTCTTCTGGGAAGGCCGTCCACAAGGTTTAGGAGTGTTTCTATGGGAATGTTTGACCATTCTTCCAGAAGCGCATTTGTGAGGTCAGGCACTGATGTTGGACGAGAAGGCCTGGCTCACAGTCTCCACTCCTATTCATCCCAAAGGTGTTCTATTGGGTTGAGGCCAGGATTCTTTGCAGGCCAGTCAAGTTCCTCCATCCCAAACTCATTCATCCATCACGTCTTTATAGACCTTGCTTTGTGCATTGGTGTGCAGTCATGTTGGAACAGGAAGGGGCCTCCCCAAACTGTTCCCACAAAGTTGGGAGCATGAAATTGTCCAAAATGTCTTGGGATGCTGACGCCTTAAGGGTTACCTTCACTGGAACTAAGCAGCCAAGACCAACCCCTGAAAAACAACCCCACATCATAATCCCCCCTCCACCAAATGATTTGGACCAGTGCAAAAGCACATTTTGTGAGGTCAGGTTGGACGAGAAGACCTGGCTCGCAGTCTCCACTCAAATTAATCCCAAAGGTGTTCTATCAGGTTGAGGTCAGGACTCTGTGCAGGCCAGTCAAGTTCCTCCACCCCAAACTCACTCATCCATGTCTTTATGGACCTTGCTTTGTGCTCTGGTCCAAATCATTTGGTGGAGGGGGGATTATGGTGTGGGGTTATTTTTCAGGGGTTGGGCTTGGCTTCTTAATTCCAGTGAAGAGAACTCTTAAGACGTCAGCATACCAAGACATTTTGGACAATTTCATGCTCCCAATTTGGGGGGAACAGTTTGGGGATGGCACCTTCCCTTCCCAACATGACTGAGCACCAGTGGTCTGGACTGGTCAGGACTCTGTGCAGGCTTGTCAAGTTCCTCCACCCCAAACTCGCTCCTCCATGTATTTATGGACTTTGCTTTGTGCACTGGTGCGCAGTCAAGTTCCTGCCTATGAGAAGCTGCATTCCAGGCTGGTTGGACAACAGTTGAAGGATCTCCCTATGACCGCAGATCTTGTCTTCAGGTCTCCAACACAAAGGCATATGCCGCATCATCCTTAGGGGCTCCTGCAACTGGACTTTGCTTAAATATTATTCTGAAGGTATCTCTGTTAATAATAACTACAGTATATACTGTATACCCGGGTATATGTGCACATTTCCACCAAGACTCCTATAGTGCCCTTTGCGGATAATATCTGTACATTAGATGCATGTACCGTTAAAATTTCTTCTTATCTAAAGCTTTTATTTCTTTATGCATCTGTGTATTCATGACTAATGTTATAAGGTGGTTGCAGTCTGCGCCTAATGACTTTGTTTAGATTACTTAATAAGTTCCCAGGAAGGGAATCCCCTCTGTTCACAAATGCCCTGTCCTGGGTAGAGGCACTGCCAACTTTATTATCCACTTGACCTCCAAAAGATTTACCCCCCTTCATGACCAGGCTATTTTTTGCGATATGGCACTGCGTTTAACTGACAATTGCGCGGCCATGCAATGCTGTACCCAAATACAATGTATGCCATTATTTTCCCCAAAAATAGAGCTTTCTTTTGGTGGTATTTGATCACCTCTGGGGTTTTTTTTATTTCTTGCACTATAAACAACACCAACAAAAAAACATAAATTTTGAAAAAAAAAAAAAAAAATAAAAAAAAAAAAAAAAAAAATATATATATATATATATATATATATATATATATATATATATATATATATATATATATATATATATATATATATATATATATTTATATATATTTATTTATTTATTTATTTATTTACTTTCTGTTATAAAACATGTCTAATAAAAAACGGAAAAAAAAATCTAATTTCTTTATAAATTTAGGTCAATATGTATTCTGCTACATATTTTTGTTTAAAAAATTCCAATAAGTGCATATTGATTGGTCTACGCCATGGGTCTCAAACTGGCGGCCCTCCAGCTGTTGCAAAACTACAAGTCCCATGAGGCATTGCAAAGCTGACAGTTACAAGCATGACCCCCACAGGCAGAGGCATGATGGGATTTGTAGTTTTTCAACAGCTGGAGGGCCGCCAGGTATATATTTATGGATTTTTTTTTGTATACTAGTAATGGCAGTGATCATCGACTTATAGCGGGACTGCAATATTGTGGCGGACATTCGGACACTGACACTTCTGAGACTTCGAGGGAACCAGTGACACTAATACAGTGATCAGTGCTAATAATATGCACTGTCACTGTACTAATGACACTGGCTGGGAAGGGGTTTAACATAGGGTGATCAAAGGGTTAATAAGTTAGTGTTAGGTACCACAGACACCAGGGTGCCTTGACGAAGCTCTGTGGCTTACGCATGCATTTGCAAATGTGTGCAGACTAAACCCCTGCTTTTAACACATATTGTTAGACAGGTTATTTGGTTGTCTGCGGGCTGGTCGCTAAGTTAAGCTTGGTTTTTCCCTTGGATTTATCCTTGGCCTTGTTTGTACCTTATCAAAGGTTTAACTGTGTGCCTAGCCAGTGTTTTTGTGACATATGTGTGCTGCTTTGCAGGGACACAAAATCTATTCCTTCCCTCCTGTCAGGATATAAGGATCTGCCTTGTTTACATAGGCAGATCACAGTTCTGTGTGTTTTTTTTCCAGCAATCAGCAGGTGCTAGTGGACATACAGTGCCCAACACCTGCAGATCGGCTGCTGCTGTGATTAATCATGGCGGCGCACGCCCCCTGTAGGTAAAAGTGTGGGATCACATAAACATACCTCCCAACTTTTTGAGATGGGAATGAGGGACACCTATCAGCAAAAGTATGCAGGCATAGGACACACCCCTTGTCACGCCCCCTTGAAGGTGAATTGTACAAAAAAAAAAGATGCTTTTTTTTACCACTACTTTTCCTTTTGGAATTTACAAATGCAGCAATTTAGAAATAAGATGTAAGGTTTAGTACCGGGAAACACTTTTTGATAGATAAAAAGTCCATTTTGTATACAATTATATAGATCAGACCAAAATGAGGGACAAATGAGGAGGAATGAGGGACAGAGGGACATTGCTCCAAATCAGGGACAGTCTCTCGAAATCAGGGACAGTTGGGAGCTATGCATAAATAGGAGGGCCGCCCTGTAGCAGTATATCTGCTATAGGGCGATCCAGGACTGGTTAACAAACCCACTCTTCCACTTAGTGAAGGGCATTTGTGAGGTCAGGCACTCATGCAGGCCAGTCAAGTTCCTCCACCCCAAACTCACTCATCCATGTTTTTATGGACCTTGCTTTGTGCACTGGTCCAAATCATTTGGTGGAGGGGGGATTATGGTGTGGGGGTTGTTTTTTAGGGGTTGGGCTTGGCCCCTTAGTTCCAGTGAAGGAAACTCTTAAGGCGTCAGCATACCAAGACATTTTGTACAATTTCAAGCTCCCAACTTTGTGGGAATAGTTTGGGGATGGCTCTTTCCTGTTCCAACCTGACTGCACACCAGTACACAAAGCAAGGTCCATAAAGACATGGATGAGCGAGTTTGGGGTGGGGGAACTTGACTAGTCTGCACAGAGTCCTGACCTCAACCTGATAGAACACCTTTGGGATGAATTAGAGTGGAGACTGTGAGCCAGACCTTCTCGTCCAACATCAGACCTCACAAATGCGCTTCTGGAAGAATGGTCAAACATTCCCATAGAGACACTCCTAAACCTTGTGGACAACCTTCCCAAAAGCTGGGCCAGACTGGCCTTCAGGGATACCGGGAAATTTCCCGGTAGGCCGCCTGCCCTGGGGCCACTTTGAGCGGGGACTGCAGTGCTCTCCTTCCTCTGTCCTCCGGCGCTCCTATATCACAGAGCTGGGTCTGTGTGCAAGGTCCCGCCCCCCTAGACTGGCTCGTGTGATAGTAGATTGAATCAGTGTTCCGCCTATCACATGAGCTGGTCTAGGGGGGCAGGACCTTGCACACAGACCCAGCCTAGTGATATATGAGCACTGGAGGACAGAGGGAGGAGAGCGCTGTGTTATCCAGAAAAGGGTGAGGCTGACATTAGTAGGAACAGAGGCTGCAGAGGGGTTGCAATTGGTGGGCAGAGAGGGTACAATTGGTGGGCAGAGAGGCTGCAATTGGTGGGCAGAGAGGCTGCAATTAGTGGGCACCGAGGCTGCAATTGGTGGGCAGAGAGGCTGCAGTTGGTGGGCAGAGAGTCTGCAATTGGTGGGCAGAGAGGCTGCAATTGGTGGGCAGAGGGGCTGCAATTGGTGGGCACAGAGGCTGCAATTGGTGGGCAGAGAGGCTGCAATTGGTGGACACAAGAGCTGCAATTGGTGGGCACAGAGGCTGCAATTAGTGGGCACAGAGACTGCAATTAGTGGGCACAGAGGCTGCAATTGGTGGGCACAGAGGCTGCAATTGGTGGGCAGAGAGGCTGCAATCGGTTTACACAGGAGCTGCAATTGGTGGGCACAGAGGCTGCAATTAGTGGGCACAGAGGCTGCAATTGGTGGACTGATAGGCTGCAATTGGTGGGCAGAGAGGCTGCAATTAGTGGGCAGAGAGGCTGCAATTGGTGGACACAGAGGCTGCAATTGGTGGGCAGAGAGGCTGCAATTAGTGAGCACAGAGGCTGCAGTTGGTGGGCAGAGAGGCTGCAATTGGTGGACACAGGAGCTGCAATTGGTGCGCACAGAGGCTGCAATTAGTGGGAACAGAGTCTGCAATTAGTGGGCAGAGAGGCTGCAATTGGTGGACACAGAGGCTGCAATTGGTGGGCAGAGAGGCTGCAATTAGTGGGCAGAGAGGCTGCAATTGGTGGGCAGAGGCACTGCAATTAGTGGGCAGAGAGGCTGCAATTGGTGGGCAGAGAGGCTGCAATTGGTGGGCAGAGAGGCTGCAATTAGTGGGCACAGAGGCTGCAATTGGTGGGCAGAGGTGCTGCAATTGGTGGGCAGAGAGGCTGCAATTGGTGGACACAGAGGCTGCAATTGGTGAACACAGATGCTGCAATTGGTGGGCACAAAGAGGCTGCAATTGGTGGGCACAAAGAGGCTGCAATTGGTGGGCACAGAGAGGCTGCATTCGTGCGCACAGGGAGGCTGCATTGGTGGGCACAGGAAGGCTGCATTGGTGGGCACGGTAAAGCTGCATTTGATGGGCACAGTGAGGCTGCAATGATGGGCACAGTGAGGCTGCATTGGTGGGCACAGTGAGGCTGCATTGATGGTCACGGCGAGGCTGCATTAGTTGGCACAGTGAGGCTGCATTTGATGGGCAAGGAAGGGAATAATGACGTTATGATGTTGGGCAGGTATAATAATGCTATGGGGCTGGTACGATATTTTTTCCAGGGCTGGTTTTTATTCCCAGTCCGGCCCTTCCCAGAAATTGAAATTGTTATAGCTGCAAAGGGTGGGCCAACTGAATATTGAACCCTACGGGCTAAGACTGGGATGCCATTAAAGTTCATGTGCGTGTAAAGGCAGGTGTCCCAATACTTTTGATAATATAGTGTATATACAGTATGTGTATATATATATATATATATATATATATATATATATATATATATGCTTTTTTGCTTTCCTAAGTAGATATAATAAAATGCTTCTAAACCAAAAGGGAGCAAGAAAAAGAAAAAGCTTTACATACCATTTAATATCTAAAAAAACTGATATTAAATATAATTGTTCATATTCATATTCATGTTCATATTACAGACACCTCCGATGATTTTGCAAGTACAAAACATCTATTTGCATGGGGCTGAAATAATTCTGTGAGCAGACAATCCAAGATCCCTAGCACATTCTAACATCCATTTCATGAACAGTCATTCAGTACTATAGTATGACACTTGAATCAATCATACTCAGGCAGTGACTGCCCCCTAGAGGCAAAAAGTAAACCATATAAGAGCAGATAGCTGCTTTGCTGCAGAGCCTTGATACAATGTAGCATCCTTGATATACATTAACACAGGGTATGCTTCTTGATTCGATGACATACCGACAAGGTAGACAGTAGGAAACAAATACAGCATGACTGATAAGGATCTGTATTTTTTCCTAGTTCTAGCAGAGATAGTACAAACATACTAAGTTAAGAAGGGGCTAAACATCCCTAACCAGAGAGTGTCTCTAGCTAAAATGTTTGTTTTGTTTTGGATAAAGTGGGGAAGAGTTAGAACCTCTGTCATGTTTTTATTGCTGTCTGTGTCGACATTGCGGAGATTCACCAAGTTTCACATACCTGGTCGGAGGGCGAAGTGGTGAGAGGGTCTCCCTTGCAGCTGAGTGCAGGACACCCCTGAAGGTGGTGACAGGAAGTGCTATGCACAAAGAAGCAGGGATTGCCAGCTGCGACATGCTGAAGTGATGGGGAGATGTCTACTGGATGGCTGCTTGACGAGCAAGGTGCACTGCTGGACAGGAGTCCTTCAGATGTACCAGATGAGACTTGGCAGAAGGAAGAGCCAGGAGCAGGGACAGTAGCCGGGCGAGTAGTCATTCACAGGATATTAGCCAGGGTAAAGCAGCAAGCAGAGTCAGGAGTAAGCCGGGGTCATACACTGAAAATCAGGCAGCAGCGGAGTCAGAAGAGCACGCCAAAGGTCATACATGGGTCAGCAGGCAGAAGCGGAGTCAATGGAGCAAGCCAAGGGTCAAAGCCAGGAATGGAGACAAGACAGGTCAAAGGCAAGCTGGGTCGGTAACAGGAAATCTAATGATAGAAGAAACAGGAACACAGGAGCACACGGGGGAGCTGAAGATCATCCAGCAACTTGTGGACTAGATTGCTGGCTTTAAATAAGGCACTGGGCGCTAAGGATCTGTCATGCATTACATGCGCCATAATGTTCGTCGCCGTTTACGCCCTTGTGCATGCGCATTTGCATTGGAGAACGACTAGATGCCCACAATCTGTGATTCTATTGGGTATTAGCAGATGTGCCAGTTCTGCTGTGAACCGTTCTCTGAAAACCCCTCAAATTGTCCTGTGTTCAATGTATCTGGCAAAGAAAGTTGGGGAAATTGAAAATGTTAGAATTGTCTCCAGAACAACAGGTAAAGACATAAAAGATGATACAGGAAGTATTTAAAGAAAAATTATTACAAAACAGACATAGGCAACAGTAAAATAAAAGAATTTAAAAGTGGAAACACTTAAGTAGAATCTGTTTGGTCGTCCTATCTTAGTACAGAATTTGATCATTTGCATAGTAAATCTGTTGAGCAAGAGTCACTGGCCCTTCTCATGTGGCTCACAGTATCCTTAGCAGTTCAGAGAGTAAAAATGAAAGCTCCAGCAGTCATCTTTTCTTGTTCCCAAACAGGGTGTCGCAGATCCTACTCCACCCAATCAAAGGGTCCGAGGGGTGTGGTATAGGTGGGTTATTTTATGATGCTCCACTGCACACGTGGTTACTTCCAACTATTTGGGGATAATCTATTTCTAAAGACCAGTATATTGTTCAGCAGAATGAACTTATGATTTGTTAGATACCAAATATGATATAGAGTTTATGTAGATTACTCTTATGCCGCGTACACACGAGCGGACTTTCCGGCATACTTGGTCCGGCGTACCGGAGTCCGTCGGACAATTCGATCGTGTGTGGGCTCCAGCGGACTTTTTTTCTCAAAAGTTTGACGGACTTAGATTTGAAACATGTTTCAAATCTGTCCGACGGACTCGAGTCCGGTCGAAAAGTCCGCTCATCTGTATGCTATTCCAACGGACAAAAACCGACGCTAGGGCAGCTATTGGCTACTGGCTATGAACTTCCTTGTTTTAGTCCGGTCGTACGTCATCACGTATGAATCCGTCAGACTTTGGTTGATCGTGTGTAGGCAAGTCCGTTCATTTGGAAAGTCCGTCGTAAAGTCCGTCGAAAAAAGTCAGTTGGACAAAGTCTGCCGTAAAGTCCGGTCGTGTGTACGCGGCATTAGCAGGTCTAATGTTTCTCATTAGCTTTCTGGACCTTGAAAATTAAGCTTGTTGGTGTTTAACTGAAAGGTAAGTTCTTAGGAAGATTGTATGAAATTTAATGATATAGGAAATATAGTATAAAATGTTTACTGAACCAAAATAATATAGAAAGATTAAAGGTTTATATCCACTTTAATAAAATAACTTCTATACTATTTCTAACTAAGGTTAAATCTTCTCTCCCTCCCTCCCCCTTTTTAAACCTTATGTCTACAGGGGTTGGGCAAAGTTATGGAAACAAGAATGGTAAAAAAATGAAATAGTTACCTAATATGGCGTTGGACTGCCTTTGGCATCCAAGTTGGCCTGAATTCTCCTGGGAATTGACAAATATAAGCCTTGAATGGTGGATAATGGAATCTGATACCACTCTTCATGCAAAAATCTGGGTCACACTCCCTTGTAATGTCTTTTTGTCTCTTTTGGTCAGTTGACCATCTCAACCATGCTTACCAAATAACGTTTTCACATAACCCTTGATACTGTACCTCATGACACTGCAAATAAATTGGCAACTTCAGTCACAGAGGCACCAGCTAAGCGGGCATCAACAATTTGCCCTCTTTGAAAACCAGTAAGCTCTGACATGACTCCGTATTACTAGCAGCACACTGAATAAATGGTGAGGCTGCCCACCTGTTAGCTAGGTGTCTCATCAGACAGCGGAAGCAAATAACGCAAACCATGTCACTTTCACACCTGCAAATCATTTAGTGTTTCCACTTCCATTCCATTTTTGTCAACCCTTGTACACTTACCTATTCTAGAGTGATCCAGTCCACTGTAGAAGAGGAATAGATGACAGCTGATGCCCCATTGTAAGCCTATGGTGTCAGCACCCAGACACTGCAGCCGTTGTTAGTGATCTCTCCTCTTCACATAAGAGGGAAGATCATGTGACTGGACCAGATCGCTCTCAGAATAGGAAAGTATAAACATTTTCCCCTTCACAGGTTAGATAGAATAAAGTTTAGAAAAGGGGGTTGGAGCATGTTTAAGCTTAGTTAGAAAATAGGCTGGACTTCAACGTTAAAGTCATTTTATTAAAGTGGAATTAAACCTATCTTTTCAAAAATTGTGAGCAGGCAGGCTTATTGCATGAGACATGGCCGTCCACCTAAACTGACAGGCTGGGGAAGGAGAGCATTAATCAGAGAAGCAGCCAAGGGGCCCATGGTAACTCTGGAGAAGTTGCAGAGATCCACAGCTCATGGGAGAATCTGTCCACAGGACAACTATTAGTCGTGCACTCCACAAATCTGACCTTTATGAACCAGTGGGAAGAAGAAACCCATTGTTGAAAGAAAACCATAGGAAGTCCCATTTGCAGTTTATGAGAAGCCATGTGGGGGACACAGTAAACATGTGGAAGAAGGTGCTCTGGTCAGATGAGACCAAAATGGAACTTGTTGGCCTAAAAGCAAAACGCTATGTGTGGCAGGAAACTAACACTGCACATCACCCTGAACACACCTTCCCCACCGTGGTGGCAGCATTGTGTTGTGGGGATGCTTTTCTTCAGCAGGGACAGGAAAGCTGGTCAGAGTTGATGGGAAGATGGATGGAGCCAAATACATGGCAATCTTAGAGGAAAACCTGTTAGAGTCTGCAAAAGACTTGAGACTGGGGCGGAGGTTCACCTTCCAGCAGGTGAATGGCCCAGTCAAAGTCCAGACCTAAATCCTATTGAGAATCCATGGCAAGACTTGAAAATTGCTGTTCACAGACGCTCCCGATCCAATCTGACAGAGCTTGAGCTATTTTGCAAAGAAGAATAGGCAAAAATGTCACTTTCATTTTGAAAACCATTTATCATTTTCCTTCTACTTCACACATATGTGCCGCTTTGTGTTGGTCTATCACATAAAATCCCAATAAAATACATTTATATTTTTGATTGTACAAAACAAAATGTAAAAATTTCAAGGGGTGTGAATACTTTTTCAAGGCACTGTATGTATACATAAAAAAAATGATTAACACTTGTAAACATATGAGCTGATATAACGCAAGTTAAATGTGACTTTCAGTCTAGAAACTGTATTACAAAATCAAGACAGAATTAAAGCAGACTAAATGAGTTGAACATTCAGTTCATGTACCGTAGATAGATATAGCATATGGCCATATTGTGTAGATACTGTAGCACTTAAACATAAAAACATAGGAAATCAGCATTTTGTATCTATGCCCTGTAAATGCAGACACATCCAAAGTGGGAAGATAATGGAAAAGTTAAGTACTTGTCAACCCAATAATATACCTGGTTAATAGGTCAGGCTGTTGGATGTTCTTGAAAGTCTTTTGAAACCCCATTAACTCTCCATAGTCTCTATGCAAAAACAAGTGGTACACTGGAAGCACAGTCAATGTCAAAAATAAACGGTATATAGCAGGCTATATGAAATACACAGCCAACTCTAAATGTACAGCCATATATGTACTGATATATAAAACATAATCAAGCCTCCTTGGGGTGAACATAAAAGTCATTCCAGTAGAAAAGGGTGCTGGTAAAAGTAAAACATATGAAGTATCCAACTTTAAACGTCAGAATATGAGCTACGTATATTATGGCATACACAACCAATATGTAAGTCTTTGTTGTATTCTATGGCATTATGCAAAAAAAAAAAAAAAAAATCAAGTATACTGTATATCTGCATTAAAGTTACCAGAAAAGAGCAAAGACTATAGCATATTGACTGTATAACTCAGATCCAAACCTATATTGGTATATCCAGCAATGTTTTCATCCACAGCAAAACAAAGTTATTGTAAATGGCTGATAGAATAATTGATCAAAGTGGCAAATATAGATGTACAGCACCTATAGCTGGAGGCTTGCTTGAGGATAGTGCATCAAATACCTGTCAGTGATTGATTGGTATAATCCTGCGTCATCCACCGTGTTTAAGAAAGTAATGTTGCATGCTTCTGTGGGACGTGGCGTGGAGGGTGCCTTTTCATAAAAAGTTGGCTGTGTGTGGCCCCAAAAACCAAACACTTTATATGCAACATGTTTTGATGCCTAGCAGGGCCACTTTATTAAGCGAGCAGTGTGTAACACATCATTTGCTTGACAAAGTCACTATGCAAAGTTTTATCAGAAGTCTGTTGAAGACCCTCTTATGGAGCCAGGCTTTGTTTTATTGAATGTGGCTCTGTAATGCTTGCCCCAACTCTACTCAACTAAACCTAACAAGTGTAGTTTCACCTATAGCAACCCTGTTCTCTTAGACCAGGGGTCTCCAAACTTTCTTAACAAAGGGCCAGTTTACTGTCCTTCAAAATTTAGGGGGGCCGGACTAGGGTCAGTGGGGGTAGAAAATTTCTTGTCGCACAGTGGGAGTAAGCAATGCCCTATTTTTGGTTTCAGTGGGAGAACTAATGTTGTATCGTTGGTGTTAGTGGAAGGAATAGTGCCCCATTGTTGGTGTCAATGGAAGGAACTCTGCTCCATCGCCAGTGTCAGAGGGAGGAACTGTGCCCTTTAATTGGCTGTCAGTGGAAGGAATAGTGGTCCATTGTTGGTATCAATGGAAGGAATTTTGCCTCATCATTGGTGTCAATACAAGGAACTGTGCCCTATCACTGATGTCAATGGAAGAAATGGTGCCCCATCACTGGTGTCAGTGGGAGGAATTGTGCCCTTTTAATGGTGTCAGTGGGAGGAATAGTGCCCCATTGTTGGTGTTAGCGACAGAAATTATGCCTCATTGTTGGTGTCAGTGGATTTAAAAGTGCCTCAAGAGCTGGATAAAGGCAAGCACAAAGCCACCAGGCCACAGTTTGGAGACTGCTGTCTTAGACCAAGCAGGTCTACTAGTACTTGGTTGCCCCCAGAACTTCATATGCAATGCTATAGTCTCTGACCAAGTGGTGCAAGAGGCTGAGAAAAGATTTAGCAAAAGTACAGCAGGGACAGGAAGAGGTCAGGAGAAGGAGCAGAGAGTAGCATAATCCAGGGACAGGCTGAGGTCAGAGTAAGAAACAGACAGAAAGTAGTGCAGGGACCAGATGAGGTCACGTTAGGCTGCAGACAGACAAAGCAGAGGTCAGGACAAGTGGTGAGTGATAGAGTACGGTAATTCAGAGACAGGCTAGCTAAGGTTGCAGCCTATCAGGGTGAAAACAGGCAGAGCTATTCCAGCCAACCACTGCCTAACAAACCAGATTCTGTTTGAGGGAATGCTGCTGCTGGCCAATCAGAGCAGAAGGGACATCATGGGTAGAGCAGGGCCTGTTGCCAGGCTATGGATGCAAGCTAGGGAAAGAGAACAGCGGGCTGTGAAGGGGCAGGGATGAACAGTGCAGAAATAGGTGATGTACAAGCCTGAGACATTACCTTACCTAACATTAACCCTCTCTAAAGAGTGACATCTGGACACTCCAACCACAACTTTATTCTATGGTGGGTTGAACAACCCCACAACACCCAAACTTGGCAGAAGAGAACCATCTGGACCAAAACTCTGGCTAGGTGACAAGCGGCCAGGGTTAATCAAGTCACCAGCCCACTGGACAGCAAGCCTAAGAGGCCAAAACTAGGTCCCCTCAAGATTCCCAAAAGAGTATGAGTATACCAGACACTGGGGTATTTATTCAGGTGCATAGAGGAACTTATCAGTAGCCAAAGTAACCCCTAAAAACTCCTCAGAACCTAGCTAACAATAATTAGAACATGCTAGAGTAGTGGGCTCCAAAACCCTTTGCTCGCCTTTATCTAGTCCTTGGTCACTATTCCTCCCACAGATACCCGGCATTATTTCTCCCACTGACATTAAAAGTGGGGCATAATTGCTCTCACTGACACCAATGACAGGGCATTATTTCTCCCGCTGACACCAATGATAGGTCACTATTCGTTCCCCCGATACCAACAATGGGGCACATTTCCTCCCACTGGCTCCAGCGACAAGACAACATTTCTGCCACTGACACCAACGGTGAGGCACTGTTCCTTCCACTGACACCAGTGACGGGGCACTATTTCTCCCACTGACACCAATAATAAGGCACTATTTCTTCCACTGACACCAATGATGGGGCACTATTCCTCCGAGCAATACCAATGATGAGGCACTATTCCTCCCACCGATACCAATGTTTGGGAATTGTTTACTCCCATTAATGTCGGGGCATCTTTATCTTCTACTCACAATGGCCACAGTCTGGCCCCCTCAAATTCTAAAGGACAGTAAACTGCCCCTTTGCTTAGAAGGTTTGGAAACCCTGTGCTAGAGTATAGACTATATTAGAACTCACTTTAGCATGGGAAGCCTTAGGACTTGCCTGAATGAAAGCAACACCTTGGAAAGCTTAGTCATAGGCAATATCTGGCAAAAGTAGTATCTGGGCATGCAAGGACAGAATAGGCACCAGAGTGAAACTTGGACCTCTCTGCAACATAAAGGATACCCAAACAATTACATTTGTTAAACAAATAAGACTAAGTAACAAACTATACAACAGAAGGAAACTGTGAGTCTTTAAACATATGGGAAAAAAGCTCAAGAACAGCTGACAGTACAGAAACAGAAGTAACGGAAATGTGAGATCCAGAAGTTCTAGATCGCAAGAGGTCAGTCTGGCGAAATTTTCAAAGGAATTCAGAGCTAAGAGGGTCTTGGGAATTTGTGACATAGTGGATGATCTGTTTGTGGCCTGAGCAGGATTCATGCGCTAACGTCATCTGGCTTGCTCTGTATCAAAATGCTCACCTCCAGTCAGTTTACCTATCTGGCTCGCAATACTGTAATACCCACCCTGTACCAGTTGACCATGACTATAACTGGCAAGTATAGCGTTACCTATCCCCGTTCCCTTAAGGCCTACCAGTACTTGGTTGCCTCCAGGACTTAATACATAATGCTATAGTCACTGGCCAAGTGCACAAAGGACTAAGGAAGGATGTGGCTTGAACACCTTTGGTCTTCAGGAGTATCAGATGTGGCCTGAAGAACAGCAGGGACAGGCAAGGGTCAGGGCAGGCAACAAACAGTAGCATACTCCAGGGACATGCTGAGGTCAGAGCAGACAAAAAGTAGTCCAGGAACAGGCTGAGATTATGGCTGGCAACAGACAGAATGTAGTTTAAGGACAGGCTGTAATCAGGGCAGGCAGCAGTCAGATATTAATCCAGGGATGAGCAGACTATAGGGCAGGCAGTGGACGATAGAGTAATCCTGAAACATGCTAGCTAGGGTCAGGTATCAGACTATAGGGCAGGCAACAAACAGCAGCATACTCCAGGAACAGGCTGAGGTCAGGGCAGACAGAAAGAAGTCCAGGAACAGGCTGAGGATAGGCCTGGCAGCAGACAGAGTGTAATTCAACAACAGGCTGAAGTCAGGGCAGGCAGCAGACATATAGTAATCCAGGGATAATCAGAGGTAAGGGCAGGCAGTGGACAATAGAGTAATCCTAAAACAGGCTAGCTAGGGCCAGGTATCAGACTATTGGGCAGGCAACAAACAGAAGCATACTCCAGGGACAGGCTGAGGTCAGAGCAGACAAAAAGTAGTACAGGAACTAGTTGAGGTCAGGCTTGGCAGCAGACAGAGTGTAATGCAAGTATAGGCTGAAGTCAGGGCAGGCAGCAGGCAGATAGTAATATAGGGATGACTAAAGGTAAAGGCAGGCAGTGGATGATAGAGTAATCCTGAAACAGGCTAGCTAGGGTCAGATATCAGATTATAGGGCAGGCAACAAAAAGTGGTATACTCCAGGGAAAGGCTGAGGTCAGGACAGAAAGAAAGTAGTCCAGGAACAGGATGATGTCAGGGCTGGCAGCAGACAGAGTGTAATCCAAGGATAGGCTGAAGTCAGGGCAGGCAGCAGACACATAGTAATGGGGAGGTGCGTAGAAGTAAGGGCAGTGAATGATAGTCACCCTGAAAAAGGCTAGTTAGGGTCATGTATGAGACTATAGGGCAAGCAACAAACAATAGCATGTTCCAGGGACAGGCTGAGGTTAAGGCAGACAGCAAGTAGCCCAGGAACAGGCTGAGGTAGGGCTGGCAGCAGACAGATTGTAATCCAAGAATAGGCTGAAGTCACAGCAGGCAGCAGACAGATAGTAATCCATGGATGAGCAGAGGCAGTGTTGCCAACCTACCAGATTGAAATTTACTGACACACCACCCAAAATTTACTGGCACAGCCACGTTTTTACTGGCATTTCCAAAAGTTACAAAATTACAGTTTTAAGTGCAAATTACAGTATTTAGGCTATAAACAAATACAATATGCAATTATCAATGTGATTTAACCACTTCAATACAGGGCACTTATACACCTTCCTGCCCAGACCAATTTTCAGCTTTCAGTGCTGTCACAGTTTGAATGACAATTGCGCAGTCATCCATCACTGTACCCAAACTAAATTTTTATCATTTTGTTCCCACAAATAGAGCTTTCTTTTGGTGGTATTTGATCTCCTTTGCGGTTTTTATTTTTTGCTAAACAAATAAAAAAAGACTGAAAATTTTGAAAAAAATAAAAGTTTTGCTTTTGTTTCTGTTATAAAATGTTGTAAATAAGTAAGTTTTCTCTTTCACTGATGGGCACTGATAAGGCGGCACAGACAGGCACTGATAAGGCGGCACCGATAAGGTGGCACCAATGAGCCGGCACTGACGATGGGCACTGATATGCGGCACTGATGGGCACTGGTAGGCGGCACTGATATGCAGCACTGATGGGCATTGATAGGCGGCACTGATGGGCACTCATGGGTGGCACTGGTGGGCACTGATGGGCACTGATAGGCACTGAAAGGCTGCAAAGATGGGTTCTTATGGGTGGCACTGATTGGCGGCACTGCTGGGCACTGATAGGCGGCACTGCTGGGCACTGATAGGCGGCACTGATGGGCATTGATACGTGGCACTGATGGGCACTGATATGCGGCACTGATATGAGGCACTGATAGGCATCCCTGGTGGCACTGGCAGTGGTAGGCATTGTGAGCGGGCACTGATTGGCAGCTGCCTGGACATTGATTGGCAGCTGCCTGGGCACAGATAAGTATTTCCCTGGGGCTTTAGGGGGGCATACCTGGTGGTCCAGTGTGGATGGCTACCCTGGTGGTCCTGGGCGGCTTCCCTGGTGGTCCTGGGTGGGATCTGAGGGGGGCTGTGCTGATAAACAATCATCACAGACACCCCTGTCAGGAGAGCAGCCGATCTGCTCTCCTCTGCTCACGTCTGTCAGACGCGAGTGAGAAAAAGCCGATCACCGGCTCTTCCTATTTACATCGTGATCAGCCATGATTGGACACTGCAGATCATGTGGTAAAGAGTCTCCGTCAGAGACTCTTTACCTAGATCGAAGTTCGGTGTGTCAGACTAACACATCGCAACAACGATCGCCGCGATGCCTCCGGGGGCGTGCAGCAGCCTAATATCCCGAGGACGTCATATGACGCCCAGTCAGGGTATTGAAACCACTTTGCCGCTGTCATTCTGCTATATGGCGGGAGGCAAGTGGTTAAGGTAGACATTGACTCTCACAGTAACACCGACAGCACAGCAGCACAGATGATGATGATGATGATGAGACCTCACTGACACAACACATCACCTCCTGAGTCACAGTGACAGTCTCTCCAAGCCAAGTGGTTCCTCCAGTCCACTCCAGTCTGAACAGCAATGACAGTCCTGGTCCCAGCCCACCTTGCTTCCATACAGCAGACCCGCACATGAGGCTCAGGCCGCTCTGCTTGGCTCCAATGCATCATGACATCACACGACATGCTCAGGTACCGCCTCCGCCAGAGCCACCCAATCACACTGTAGCAGGCACTCGGATGTTCTCAGCTGCCTCTGGACCAAGCCGAGCATTACAGCCATATTTTTTACTGGCAACCTTTTACTTTTACTGGCATTTACTGGCAGGATGAAATTGCCTGTTTTTTACTGGCTGCCAGTAAAAATACTGACGGTTGGCAACACTGGAGCAGAGGTAAGGGCAGGCAGTGGATGATAGAATCATCCTGAAAAAGGCTAGTTTGGGGTCAGGTATCTGAGTAAGAGAGGACAATGCAGGACAAGGGAAATTTGAAACACAGATATCAGGACCAGGGTACTAAATATAGGACAAACAGGAACAGGGTACAGGATCTTAATGTTACAGACTTAAAACTATTGAAAATTACTTTTAATTACATTAACAAGGCTTATATAAGATTTTAGTAGTTGAGTTTACATATAATTTATGAACCCCAATTGGAATCTGTTCCTTTTACGGAGTGAACTAGATATCCAGCAATGGAAGACAATGACCTCCTTCCACATGGCAATTCCCTATTGGGTCCCCTTCACCTTCTGGGTCCAGTCCAGTGACAGAGGCTGCATAGGCAGTATGTCCAAACCAGATGTTATAAGGTTTACTCAGGGAAAACATTTTTCTTTGAAGTTACCACTGGTGCAGATGTTAATGTAGGTAAATTAAACTTTCTGTGCCGAGCTCTTTCTCAAGTAGCTTTGAAAGTTTTAATAAAACAATTATCAAAACCAAACCTGACATGAAAACCAATTAATAAGATAAATGGAGCAGGATGCGCCTCCCAGGCATAAAACTGCAGCAGTGGTGGGAAATAAAAACAAATATTTCAAGTCGTGCAGAAAAAAATAGATTTTTTTAACACTTTTCAAGAGTGGTAAAGGCACAGTATACAAAGTAACTGAAAAAGCACAATATGCTTGCAAAATGAAACAAGTGTATATAATATCTATCTATCTATCTATCTATCTATCTATCTATCTATCTATCTATCTATCTATCTATCTATCTATCTATCTATCTATCTATCTATCTATCTATCTATATATATATATATATTGCACAACTGTAGAATGCAGCAACCAATCAAGTCTTATTCTGTTAGCCTGCCTTCTATTATATGAAAATGTAATAGTTTGTGATCAATTTTTTTTTTATATATATATATTTGTTTTTTTAAAGTTGAAAAGAATTATTTGGGAGTATGGGCCCCACCCCAGACTCACCAAGAGCAAGAAGGCAAGTGGACTATAGAGGTACATATAAAGTGGGTGTAACCATAAAGTACAGGTTATTAGTAAAAACAAAATGTTTATTTATACAAAGGTAACAAATAAATAACAAGCACATATGTATTAAAAGAATTTTGTGTTCTCAGATGACATATAGCATTTCAACATGTTTCGCGGATATTACCGCTTCATCAGGATCATACATCCGAGCCCCAGGGTGTAAGGCGGAAGGGCTCTCCGGCCAGGCCTCCCCCGGCGATTGGGAAGGGAAATTATGGCACCCGCCAGACACTAGATAATAAAGGAATTAATATGAGGAGCCCAGGACTCTATAGTCAAGGGGACATGCATACATCATGGGTGTTCCGTGAACCCGAACAAACTGTGTCAATTGGGCGAAGCAGCAAACACATGAACCTTGGGAGCTTAATCCAGAGTAATGCAGTCTCCCAGGACACGTCAGGGTCTCCTACAATACCACAAAAGATTTCAAGCTGTCATTGATGTTAAAGGGGGCAATACACGGTATTAAGAGCTGGGGTATGTAAACTTTTGTTTAGGGTCATTTGGGTAGTTTTTGTTTTCATTATGATTTAAAAAGAGTAAACACAGTTGATTGATAATACATGGCTTCAGCCAAACACTAACCATGAGTGAAAGAAAAGTTTTTGTGTTATCATTCATAATCTCTAAAAAAGAAATAATACATTCTGAGTATGTAAACTTATGATTACAACTGTGTGTATAATATATGTGTATGTATAATAAGACAAAAAGTGCACTCCCTATATAACCCCTCCCACTACTGGGAGCACCTCAGGTTTTTTCGCCAGTGTCTAAGGTGTTGGTCACGAGTAAAGATGTGCTGTGCTGAGCTCCACTGGAGCAATCCTTGCTGGGGCTAGCCAGGCAGACCGGATCCATTTAAAGCGTCTTTTTGGCCAATTTGAATGGTACCCGGGCCTCGTATTTGAAGAAACAAGGTCTTGCCTGTAACGCTTCTCTTTTTAGAGAGCTGGACCCCGGGATCCAGTACTTTTTGGTAGTAAGGTCATAAAGTTTTACTGGCGGAATGCTATTACAGGTCCAGGATAGTGGGTTTCCTCGAGGATCCCCAGCTCCTGAAGGTTCAACGGAACCCACCGTGAAGGGTGAAGATTGGGTCTGTTGGTTTACCACAGAAAACCCTGTGGCGGGAAAGGTAAGTGGAGTTTTCTAAGAAATTTTAAAAAACTTTCTTATGAATGTCTCCTTTAAATTTGTAAATGTGTCATGCCTATGTGATCACCACTGGGGGCTGTATTGAGCACTTACTTCTCATGCTTCTCAGAGAGCCACGATGTGTCCAGGAAGTAGAAAGTTCTTCCTCCTCCGGACAGCAGCAAGACCTCCAGTAAGCCTGGGGGGGTTCCCTCTTCCCCTCAAACGCCCCATGTGTAGTTTTCTCTCCCCCTCATCCTCGGGGGAAAAGAGCCCCATTTTAAATAAATAAATAAATAAAACGGCACGAACGGGCGCCGCTCGGCAGCTTCCCCCTCGTCATTCCCCCCTCCTTCCTGATCCCCATAAGATCAGGAGCGCGGGAAAGTTAAAAGGGAAGGGCCGTAAGCAACGGGGGGGGGGATTATTGCTGCGTTGGCATCCTCCAACGTTCTGCGCGGGAGGGCAGGTTTTAAAAGGCACCATTTGTGCTGTTTCATGCTGCTGGAAGGACACAAGAGCAAAGGTGGTATTAAGAGGTTTGGTGACACAGGCATTCCTTTTTGACACATTTACTGCATCAGGCTGAGCATTAATAGCAGCAACAGAGCTGGACTATTGCTCAAGCAGCGGATGCATTCCTTCTGGTAGTACCTCTGCTTTGTGCATCGGGCTATGAGTGGAAGGGGGGGCAAAAGCACCTAAAAAAAAGGCTCTAGTAAGACTACTACAGTCACTTGGCAGCCTAAAACCATCTAAAAAAAGATGGCATCCTCCCCTGAAAGTAATATGGCTGGTCAGAGTGAGCCATCAGGAGGGGCAAGTGTTGCTGCTGCTCCTGACACTGCAGCCCCTATGTATATTACCCAGGAGTTTTTTTCTTCAACTATTTTAAGCTTGGAGCAAAAAATTGATGCTTTATTTGCACTTAAGAGTGGAGCTAAGCGTAGCAGGTCCCCGTCCACTGCTCAGGACCCTCATACGAAGGAACATGGAGCAAGAGAGGACGATCTGCTTTCTAAGGACCAGGAAGAGGCTAATGTCTCCTCTTCTGAAGAACCTGATACGTAGATATCAGGTTCGCAGGAAAGGTTGTTGGTATAATCTCCCACTGTGTTGGTCCGCTCCACATTTTTACTGCCAGCAGCGCAGTCAGTCGATGAGCCCACCTCTGGTTTGGGTTCACTAAAGCCTCCCCAATCTGATCATTCCTTTCCTATCCATTCATGGCTAAGGAAGCTTATGTATTCTGAATGGGAGCACCCAGATAAACAATTTTTCCCTCCAAAAAAGTTTTCAATACTTTATCCTATGGAGGAAGACTTTTATAAGAAATGGGGATTTCCAGCAATTGACGCTGCTATATCATCCGTAAATAAAAACCTGACTTGTCCAGTTGACAATGCTCATATGCTAAAGGATCCAAAGGATAAGAGGTTGGAGTTCCTTTTTAAAAACTATATTTCGCTCGCAGGTTCAGTCGTTCAACCTGCACTGGCAGCGATCAGAGTTTCTCAGTCCTTAAAGGACCAGTTTATAGATGTACTCAAAGTTATTCCTGATCAGCAGGCTCAGAATTTGGCCAGAATATCAGAAGCATTGTGTTTCACAGTACACGCTATGAAAGATTCTATTCTCCAGGCCTCATGGCTCAGGCTAGGGCTGGTACACGTGCGTAGAATCCTATGGTTGAAAAATTGGTCAGCCAAAGCGCCATGCAAAAAGCTCTTGGCCAGTTTCCCTTTTCATGGTGAACGGTTGTTCGGGGATGATTCTTTGGATAAGTAAATCCAAACAATTTCTATCTCCAAGTGCCAATTTTCCCCGCTCACCAGAAATTTCTATGCTTCGAGGTAGAAAATCTTCATTTTCAGTTTGTAGCTCTACCTTTCAGTCTGGCTACTGCACCTCGAGTATTCACAAAGATCCTGGCTCCTCTTTTAGCCAGGTTAAGGGCCCATGGTATAACAATACTAGCCTACTTAGACGATCTACTCTTGATAGATCAATCAGTAGCCCATTTAAACCAAACTTTAGTCACTACAATCAGCTAACTGGAAGACCTAGGTTGGATTCTCAACCTAGAGAAATCCTCCTTAAAACCATCAAGGAGATTGCAGTACTTGGGGCTGATCATAGATACAGCTCAGAAGAGGGTGTTTCTGCCCCAGGAAAGGATCAGTTCCATAAATGAACTGATTCAGTTGGTCAAAACAAAGAAAGATCCTTCTATTCGACTTTGCATGAAATTGTTGGGAAAGATGGTGGCTTCTTTCGAGGCCGTTCCTTATGTGCAGTTTCATTCAAGACTGCTACAAAACAGTATCCTGTCAACTTGGAACAAGAAGATCCAAGCTCTGAACTTCCCAATGCATTTATCCCCCATGTGCATCAGAGCCTCAATTGGTGGTTAATATCCAAGAATCTTCAAAAAGGAAAATCCTTTCTACTAGTTACCTGGAAGGTGGTAACAACAGATGCCAGCCTTCTGGGCTGGGGAGCAGTCCTGGAAGAAGTGTTTGTCCAAGGGAAATGGTCCAAATCAGAGAGGATCTTGCCCATCAATATTCTGGAGGCCTGGACACTCAGACTACGGAATTGTCCTGTCAGAATCCGATCAGACAATGCTACGGCAGTGGCCTATATCAATCACCAAGGGGGCACGAGAAGTCGTGCGGCCCAGAGAGAAGTGAATCATATTCTTTCTTGGGCAGAAAGCAACATTCCTTGCCTATCAGCAATTCTGATTCCAGGGTAGGGATGAGCCGAACACCCCCCGGTTCGGTTCGCACCAGAACCCGCGAACGGACCGCAAGTTCGCACGAACGTTAGAACCCCATTGACGTCTATGGGACTCGAACGTTCGAAATCAAAAGTGCTCATTTTAAAGGCTAATTTGCATGGTATTGTCCTAAAAAGGGTGTGGGGACCCGGGTCCTACCCCAGGGGACATGTATCAATGCAAAAAAACCTTTTAAAAACGGCCGTTTTTTCGGGAGCAGTGATTTTAATGATGCTTAAAGTAAAAAAAAAAAGTGAAATATTCCTTTAAATATCGTACCTGGGGGGTGTCTATAGTATGCCTGTAAAGTGACGCGTGTTTCCCATGTTTAGAACAGTCCCTGCACCAAATGTCATTTTTAAAGGAAAAAATCTCATTTAAAACTGCTTGCGGGTTTAATGTCATGTCGGGTCCTGGCAATATGGATGAAAATCAGTGAGACAAACGGCATGGGTACCCCCCAGTCCATTACCAGGCCCTTTGGGTCTTGTATGGATATTAAGGGGAACCCCGCACCCAAATTAAAATAAGGAAAGGTCCCTATATACTCTGAACAGCAGTATACAGGCGGTGCAAACAAGACAGGGACTGTAGGTTTGTTGTTAAGTAGAATCTGTTTGTAATTTTGAACATTTTTAACGTGTTTAGCTCCAGCCAAAAAATCTTTTCTAAGCTTTTTGGAAAACATAGGGAAGGGTTATCACCCCTGTGACATTTGTTTTGCGTCTTTCCTCCTCTTCAGAAGATTTCACCTCACTTTTTTGTCCCAATGAAAAATGTTTTTTGAAAATTTGGGTTTTTTTGTGGAACAAGGATTGGAAAGCATCAGTGGAAAGGAGAAATTGTTTTCCCATATTAACTCTTACATGAGAGAATTTCCCTTCCTAGGGGTAGATTTCATCTCACTTCCTGTTGTCTCCTTCCGTTTGCAAGTAGGAGTCGTTTGTAAGTTAGATGTTTGAAAGTAGGGTCCTGCCCTATATACTCAGCAGAAATTAGGGCCTTAGGTGTTGCTGTGGCCAAAACACTGTAAGCCCTCACAGGGCCCTGCTGTGAAATATTAGATCAAGAATTGTAATTACATGCCCCTGTTGAACAGGAGCTGAAAAATTAGGCCTTAGGCACTGGTGCTGGTGCCACAACACTGCAACCCCTCACAGACACTCTAGTTGGAACGCAGGAACGAGCCCTGCTGCAAAGTATTGCATCAAAAATTGTAATTACACGCCCCTGTTAGACAGGGGCAGAAAAATTGGGCCTTAGGCACTGGTGCTGGTGCCACAACACTGCAACCCCTCACAGACACTCTAGTTGGAACGCAGGAACGAGCCCTGCTGCAAAGTATTGCATCAAAAATTGTAATTACACGCCCCTGTTAGACAGGGGCAGAAAAATTGGGCCTTAGGCACTGGTGCTGGTGCCACAACACTGCAACCCCTCACAGACACTCTAGTTGGAACGCAGGAACGAACCCTGCTGCAAAGTATTGCATCAAAAATTGTAATTACACGCCCCTGTTAGACAGGGGCAGAAAAATTGGGCCTTAGGCACTGGTGCTGGTGCCACAACACTGCAACCCCTCACAGACACTCTAGTTGGAACGCAGGAACGAGCCCTGCTGCAAAGTATTGCATCAAAAATTGTAATTACACGCCCCTGTTAGACAGGGGCAGAAAAATTGGGCCTTAGGCACTGGTGCTGGTGCCACAACACTGCAACCCCTCACAGACACTCTAGTTGGAATGCAGGAACGAGCCCTGCTGCAAAGTATTACATCAAACATTGTAATTACACGCCCCTGTTATACAGGGGCTGAAAAATTGTGCCTTAGGCACTGGTGGTGGCGCCCAG
Organism: Lithobates septentrionalis; assembly: GCA_037952835.1. Lineage (NCBI taxonomy): Eukaryota > Metazoa > Chordata > Amphibia > Anura > Ranidae > Lithobates > Lithobates septentrionalis. The sequence goes on along the minus strand of JBBDGP010001590.1, from coordinate 1,346,953 downwards.
AACCAAAAATGTTCTTACAAGCTATCAGCGTGATGATTGAGGAGGAAGAGGATAATTACTCAGGGATAGTCACTCAGCATCAGCATAGGCAGTCTTTGAAGGGATCTGAAAAAAATTATTCAGTTACATCAGCATCAGGTGCTTGGTAGCTGGTGGTGATCCAAGACTGATTCATTTTTATGAAGGTCAGCCGATCGACCGAGTCAGTGGACAGACGCACCCTGTGATCGGTTACCACGCCTCCAGCAGCACTGAATGTGCGTTCCGAAAGAACGCTGGATGCAGGACAGGCCAGTAGCTCAATTGCATACTGTGCAAGCTCTGGCCAGTGATCCATCCTCAAGACCCAGTAACCCAGAGGATTTTCGGTGGGAAAGGTGTCCAAGTCTGATCTTGCCCCTAGGTATTCCTGCACCATGTAAAACAGACGCTGGCGATGGTTGCTGGAACCGATCATACCTTGGGGCTGCGGACCAAAAAATTGTCTGAACGCATCGGTCAGACGGCCACCTTCTCCACCGCTCCTTCTTTGACTGACCGAAGCCTCAGCAACACGTTGTCCAGAAACAGGAGTTTGTAACCTCCCAGTCTCTGGGAACGCGTTGCACAGACCTTTCTGCAAGGCCTCCCGAAGATGTTTCATCCTCTGCTCCCTCTGCGATGGCAAGATAAGGTCCGCAACCTTACCCTTGTAACGTGGATCAAGGAGGGTTGCCAGCCAGTATTGGTCCTTCTCCTTGATACCACGAATACGAGGATCCTTACGCAGGCTTTGCAGGATCAGGGAGGCCATGCAGCGTAGGTTTGCTGAGGCATTCGGTCCGGAGTCCTCTGGGTCACTAAGGACAACAACGTCCGCAGCCACCTCCTCCCAGCCACGTACAAGTCCATGTGTTCCTTGGGACTGATCCCTTAAAGACTGCTGATGCTGAGTGCCAGGCTCCACCTCCATACTGACACAATCTTCCTCCTCCTCCTCCTCCTCCTCCTCGTCCTCTTCCTGTGTGATCGGCGGGCACGCAGGAACACTGTCTGGATAAAGGGGGCCTTGAGAGCTAAGGAAGTCCTCCTCTTCCTGCCTCTGTTCTGCCTCAAGTGCCCTGTCCATTATTCCACGCAGCGTGTGCTCCAACAGGTGGACAAGGGGGACAGTGTCACTGATGCATGCACTGTCAGTGCTCACCATCCTCGTGGCCTCCTCGAATGGTGACAGGACAGTGCATGCATCCCTGATCATGGCCCACTGGCGTGGGGAAAAAAAACCAAGGTCCCCTGACCCTGTCCTGGTGCCATAGTCGCACAGGTACTCATTTATGGCCCTCTGCTGCGTGTGCAGCCGCTGCAGCATGGCCAATGTCGAGTTCCACCTGGTGGGCATGTCACAGATTAGGCGGTTCTTGGGCAGGTTAAACTCCTTTTGGAGGTCCGTCAGCCGAGCACTGGCATTATATGACCGGCGGAAATGCACACAGACTTTCCTGGCCTGCCTCAGGACATCCTGTAAGCCCGGGTACCTGCCCAAGAACCGCTGCACCACCAAGTTAAGGACGTGAGCCAAACAGGGCACATGGGTCAGTTGTCCCTGTCGGAGGGCAGAGAGGAGGTTGGTGCCATTGTCGCAAACCACCATTCCTGCCTTAAGTTGGCGTGGCGTCAACCACCTCTGAACCTGCCCCTGCAGAGCTGACAGAACCTCTGCCCCAGTGTGGCTCCTGTCCCCCAAGCACACCAGCTCAAGCACCGCATGGCATCTTTTGGCCTGCGTACTTGCGTAGCCCCTTGAACGCCTACGGAGCACCGCTGGTTCCGAGGAAGAGGCCATGGAGGAAGAAGAAGAGGAGGGGGTGGAGGAGAGAGGTGTGTCACAATCAGCATTTTGGAGGCGTGGTGGCGGAACAACCTCCAACACTACTGCACCTTGTCCTGCATCCTTCCCAGCTGCCAGCAGAGTCACCCAATGCGCCGTGAAACTTAAGTAACGTCCCTGTCCATGCCTGCTGGACCATGAGTCAGCGGTAATATGCACCTTACCGCTGACCGCCCTGTCCAGCGAGGCATGGACATTGCCTTCCACATGCCGGTAGAGAGCTGGAATCGCCTTCCGTGAGAAAAAGTGGCGTTTGGGTACCTGCCACTGAGGAACCGCACATTCCACAAACTCACGGAAGGGGGCAGAGTCTACCAACTGAAAAGGCAGCAGTTGAAGTGCTAGCAATTTTGCCAAGCTAGCATTCAACCGCTGGGCATGTGGATGGCTGGGAGCAAACTTCTTTCGGCGGTGCAGCAGCTGGGGCAGGGAAATTTGCCTGGTACAATCTGGCGTCGGTGTACCAAAAGCAGATTGCCCACAAGTACTTGGCTGTGACACACCTAATTCTACACCTTCATTCCTCTCACTGCAGGTCTCAGAGAGGACTGAAGGTCTAGTGGGGTTGGAAATCTCAGCTGATGAGGAGCAAGGAGAGATCCTCTTTGTTCTTTGGTGTGGGTCTTTTAGATATGCTTGCCAACGAACTGCATGGCAGGTCAACATATGTCTGGTCAAGCATGTGGTACCCAAGCGGGAGATGTTTTGGCCACGCGAGATACGCTTGAGACATATGTTGCAAATAGCAACGGTGCGATCTGATGCACTCGTCTCAAAAAAGGCCCACACCAAAGAACTTTTTGAATAACGCGCAGAGACTGCAGCGCCCTGCACATGTGGAGCTTTGGGGTGTGATGCAGTCAATGTGCTGCCCTTAGGCTGGCCCCTGGAGGGCATCCTGCCTCGTTGGTGATGTGCCGCCTCCTCCTCCTCCTCCTCTCTCCTATCAGGCACCCACGTTGAGTCAGTGACCTCATCATCCCCTCCCTCCTCATCACTGGAGCAAACCTGGCAGTATGCTGCAGCAGGGGGAGCATGACTGCCAGATTGCTGTCCTTCTTGGGCACCCCCTCTGTCCGTGCTCATGTTACTGCCTTCATCGAGCTCAGTATCATCATCAGAGCCTTCCAAACGCTGGGCATCCTCCTGGAGCATGTACCCAACACTGTGGTCAAACAGTTCGAGGGAATCCTCATGAGGACATGGTGGAGCTAGGGAAGGAGTCACTGATGACATTGAGCTGAGGGAAGAGGCCGCTGCTTTGCCAGACAAAGCACCCTGGGCATGGGTGAGAGAGGATGAGGAGGATGAGGACGGCTTGGTCATCCACTCGACCAAGTTTTCTGCATGTTGCGGCTCAACACGGCCAGCTGCCGAAAAAAAGGCCAAGCGTGTCCCATGGCCACGTGCTGATGAGGATGCACCGTCTCCACGACCAGCACTAGACACAGAGCCTGCTTGCCCTCTCTTATTGGCTTGTGACTGTCTGCCTCTCCTTCTTGGCCTTCCAGACATACTAATGGCCTGTAGCTGCACTAAGCTGGGATAGAACACCTGTAATTTTCTTCAGGTAGCTTTATATACTGTAACCAGACAAGCCTGCCTGTCAGTAGGAAGATAACAGGAACGGATCTAGCTGAACACTGTGAGCAGGACGCACTGCACTAAATGTAAATAGCAGGAACGGATCTAGCTGAACACTGTGAGCAGGACGCACTGCACTAAATGTAAATAGCAGGAACGGATCTAGCTGAACACTGTGAGCAGGACGCACTGCACTAAATGTAAATAGCAGGAACGGATCTAGCTGAACACTGTGAGCAGGACGCACTGACTGCACTAAATGTAAATAGCAGGAACGGATCTAGCTGAACACTGTGAGCAGGACGCACTGCACTAAATGTAAATAGCAGGAACGGATCTAGCTGAACACTGTGAGCAGGACGCACTGCACTAAATGTAAATAGCAGGAACGGATCTAGCTGAACACTGTGAGCAGGACGCACTGCACTAAATGTAAATAGCAGGAACGGATCTAGCTGAACACTGTGAGCAGGACGCACTGCACTAAATGTAAATAGCAGGAACGGATCTAGCTGAACACTGTGAGCAGGACGCACTGCACTAAATGTAAATAGCAGGAACGGATCTAGCTGAACACTGTGAGCAGGACGCACTGCACTAAATGTAAATAGCAGGAACGGATCTAGCTGAACACTGTGAGCAGGACGCACTGACTGCACTAAATGTAAATAGCAGGAACGGATCTAGCTGAACACTGTGAGCAGGACGCACTGCACTAAATGTAAATAGCAGGAACGGATCTAGCTGAACACTGTGAGCAGGACGCACTGCACTAAATGTAAATAGCAGGAACGGATCTAGCTGAACACTGTGAGCAGGACGCACTGCACTAAATGTAAATAGCAGGAACGGATCTAGCTGAACACTGTGAGCAGGACGCACTGCACTAAATGTAAATAGCAGGAACGGATCTAGCTGAACACTGTGAGCAGGACGCACTGCACTAAATGTAAATAGCAGGAACGGATCTAGCTGAACACTGTGAGCAGGACGCACTGACTGCACTAAATGTAAATAGCAGGAACGGATCTAGCTGAACACTGTGAGCAGGACGCACTGCACTAAATGTAAATAGCAGGAACGGATCTAGCTGAACACTGTGAGCAGGACGCACTGCACTAAATGTAAATAGCAGGAACGGATCTAGCTGAACACTGTGAGCAGGACGCACTGCACTAAATGTAAATAGCAGGAACGGATCTAGCTGAACACTGTGAGCAGGACGCACTGCACTAAATGTAAATAGCAAGAACGGATCTAGCTGAACACTGTGAGCAGGACGCACTGCACTAAATGTAAATAGCAGGAACGGATCTAGCTGAACACTGTGAGCAGGACGCACTGACTGCACTAAATGTAAATAGCAGGAACGGATCTAGCTGAACACTGTGAGCAGGACGCACTGACTGCACTAAATGTAAATAGCAGGAACGGATCTAGCTGAACACTGTGAGCAGGACGCACTGCACTAAATGTAAATAGCAGGAACGGATCTAGCTGAACACTGTGAGCAGGACGCACTGCACTAAATGTAAATAGCAGGAACGGATCTAGCTGAACACTGTGAGCAGGACGCACTGCACTAAATGTAAATAGCAGGAACGGATCTAGCTGAACACTGTGAGCAGGACGCACTGACTGCACTAAATGTAAATAGCAGGAACGGATCTAGCTGAACACTGTGAGCAGGACGCACTGACTGCACTAAATGTAAATAGCAGGAACGGATCTAGCTGAACACTGTGAGCAGGACGCACTGCACTAAATGTAAATAGCAGGAACAGATCTAGCTGAACACTGTGAGCAGGACGCACTGACTGCACTAAATGTAAATAGCAGGAACAGATCTAGCTGAACACTGTGAGCAGGACGCACTGCACTAAATGTAAATAGCAGGAACGGATCTAGCTGAACACTGTGAGCAGGACGCACTGCACTAAATGTAAAGAGCAGGAACAGATCTAGCTGAACACTGTGAGCAGGACGCACTGCACTAAATGTAAAGAGCAGGAACAGATCTAGCCTAATCTAGCTCTCAAATCAAATGACACTGTCTGTCTCTCTCTCTATCAGCACACCGGAACACACTACACAGGGCCGCCGTGCAGGCGGCCTTATATAGTGTGGGGCGTGTACTAAATCCCCTGAGCCATAATTGGCCAAAGCCACCCTGGCTTTGGCCAATTACAGCTCTCTCTACTGACGGCGCTGTGATTGGCCAAGCATGCGGGTCATAGTGCATGCTTGGCCAATCATCAGCCAGCAATGCACTGCGATGCCGCAGTGAATTATGGGCCGTGACGCGCCACACGAATTTGGCGCGAACGGCCCATAACGTTCGCAATTCGACGGACGGTCGAACAGCCGATGTTCGAGTCGAACATGGGTTCGACTCGAACACGAAGCTCATCCCTATTCCAGGGATAGAGAATTGGCAGGTGGACTACTTGAGTCGCCAACAATTGTTCCCAGGAAAATGGTCTCTTCATCCCGACATCTTTCTGTCAATATGTCAGAAATAGGGAGTTCCAGACGTGGATTTGTTTGCGTCCAGGTTCAACAACAAAATTGACAACTTTGTGTCAAGGACAAGGGATCCGATGGCATGCGGAACAGATGCCTTGGTCTTTCTGTGGGATCAGTTTTCACTAATCTATGCGTTCCCTCCTGTTCTGCTGCTTCCGCGTCTTCTTCACAGGATCAAGCAAGAAGGGAAGGAAGTGATTCTTGTGGCCCCAGCGTGGCCCAGGAGATCTTGGTTTACTGAAATCATAAAAATGGCGGTAGGGGACCCTTGGACCCTACCACAGTGGCCAGACCTTCTCTCGCAAGGTCCGATATTCCATTCTACCTTACAAATGCTAAGTTTAACGGTTTGGCTATTGAGACCCACATTCTAAAGGACCATGGGCTATCAACTTCAGTAATTTCTACTTTGGTTAATGCCAGGAAGCCGGCCTCCAGAATCATATACTATAGAGTCTGGAAGGCATATGTCTCCTGGTGTGAATCCAGGGGTTGGCACCCCAGAAAATATGTCATAGGTAGAATCCTTGAATTCCTAAAGATGAGATTAGAGTTGAAGCTGGCCTTGAGTACTATCAAGGGCCAGGTGTCGGTATTATCGGTATTTTTTCAATGTCCACTTGCTTCACACTTGCTGGTTCGTAACTTTATTCAGGGGGTAACGCGGATTAATCCTCAGTTAAATCACCCCTGAACCCTTGGGACTTAAATTTAGTCCTGTCTGCTTTACAAAAACCTTTTGAGCCTATTTGAAATATTCCCTTGGTCCTCTTGACGAGGAAAGTAATTTTCTTGGTTGCCATATCTTCTGCAAGAAGACTATCAGAGTTGGCTGCTCTTTCTTGTAAAGAGCCATATTTGATTATTCATAAAGATAATTTTGTATTGCGGCCTCATCCTAATTTCCTACTGAAGGTAGTGTCAGGTTTTCGTTTAAACCAGGATATTGTTCTGCCTTCATTTTTTCCAGAACCCCGTTCTGTGCAAGAAAAGTCACTACATTCTCTTGATGTGGTGAGAGCAGTCAAGATCTATTTGAAAGTATTCGTAAAACAGATGTTTTGTTTGTATTGCCAGACGGTCCTAAAAGAGGACAGGCAGCGTCAAAATCTACTATTTCTAAATGGATCCATCAAGTGATTGTTCAAGCTTATGGTTTAAAAAGGAAAATTCCTCCTTTTCATTTTAAAGTGCACCCCACCAGGGCTGTTAGTACTTCTTGGGCAGTGAATCACCAAGCCTCCATTGCTCAGATCTGCAAGGCCGCAACTTGGTCTTCAGTCCATACATTTACCAGATTCTATCAGGTAGATGTAAAAGGTCATGAGGATATCGCCTTTGGACGCAGTGTACTGCAGGATGCAGTATAAGTCCTCTAGTCTCTTGGTGCCCTACTTTTTGTTGTGTCTCCCTCCAGTTACCATTGCTATGGGACATCCCACATAGTAACTACTATGGCTCTGTGTCCCGTGATGTACCATAAGAAAATAGGATTTTTATAACAGCTTACCTGTAAAATCCTTTTCTTTGAAGTACATCACGGGACACAGAGGTCCCTCCCTTCTTTGGTATACACGTGTATTGCTTGGCTACAAAACTGAGGTACTCCCAGTAGTGGGAGAGGTTATATAGGGAGTTCACTTTTTGTCTTAGGGCGTGCCAGTGTCCATCACCTGAAGGTGGCCTATAACCCACATAGTAACTACTACGACTCTGTGTCCCGTGATGTACTTCAAAGAAAAGGATTTTACAGCTGTTATAAAATTCCTATTTTTTCACTAAGAACTACTGCACTGGGGTCTCAATACTAGCAAACTGTAATACAATCCAAACATCTACAATACATTATACAGTAGTTCAGTAGTGGCAATAACCCAAACCATTTCCTTTGAGGACCTTGTATAGGATTCCTCTTACATAAGTCTGATATATTCAGTGTAAAACATTTAAATCCAATTACCATCACAAGATAGGAAAAGATGGGAAATATTGAAAATGATGTGATAATGTCATCTCTAATGCTACAAATGACTTTGGCAGCACTATGTTGCGGTGTTGTCGAGTGCTAATACACAGAAAACAGCTTACATTACTCCGCATTAACCAACAAACAACTGTGGAGGTGAATTAAACACGATGTGAAAATACAGACTTTATTGGAGCTGATCACACATCCCGGTGTGTTATCTGTAAATAATTCTCTCTCTCTGGGTGGCATCAGAAGTAACTGTTACACCAGAATGATACAGATAATGTAAAATAAAGAGGAATAATGCCTAAAAATATAAGATACATAAAAGCAACAAAGTGCAAATACTATATATATATAGATATTTACAATGTAACCCCTGCTGTGTTATATATACAGTATATACAACTTTAATAGTATATTTATAATGCTAAAGTATAAAATAAAATAACTAAATCTAATAGCAATAATAATAAATATATTCCTTATAGCATACAATTATTATGTACCCAACTTAATCTATTGAAAGTTAACCCCCTAGAGCGTGTGTATGTATGTATGTATGTATGTATATATTATATATATATATATATATATATATATATATATATATATATATATATATATACACGCACATGCACTTTAATCTCATCCCAGTCCGTACGGTTCAATATTGAATTGGCCTACCCTTTGTAGCTATAACAGCTTCAACTCTTCTAGGTATTCTATGGGGTTGAGGTCAGGACTCTGTGCAGGTCAATCAAGTTCATCCATGTCTTTATGGACCTTGCTTTGTGCACTGGTCCAACTCATTTGATGGAGGGGGGGATTTTGCATTTTGTAAACTGATAAATAACCAATAAAATATATATTTTTGAAAACATTCTTACTTTACAGTGTTTCTTCACACTTGCCTAAAATGCACAGTACTGTATATATCTATATATCTATATCTATATATCTATATCTATATATCTATATCTATATCTATATATCTATATCTATATCTATATATATATATATATATATATATATATATATATATACACTTACTATATATAAAAAATATATTATAGTACATTTGTCTGTGAATTAATTTTTTTTTTCCCTTAGTCCCCTATCTTAGAGTTCTTCTCTCTCTCGTTTTATTTTACAAATGTCGAAGAGATTTACTGGCCTTTGTATTTCATAGAGAAACCTTAAGCGAATTGTACCGTATTCAAATGCGCTCCATAAATGTATTTCAATTATGTTTTATTCTCATTCTGTATTCTGTTTGCATTTCTATAAATCCTTCTTATGTACAGTAGCAAAGTGGTCATAAAAATGGTGCCGGTTATTGCATTTAAATTGCACAGCATTAAACGCGGCAATCGTGGCAAGGTATTAAGGTTGTTGTGAGGATCTTTCTAAACATATCAGTCGGAAATAAAAATGTAGCAATCTGGGGGAGATGTGGCCACTGACACAGTGGCAGTGTGTTCATAAGGGCGCACGGGCACCGCCCCCTCTCTTCAGTCACCCCCTCTATCCCCAATAGATAGATTCATGCATTGCCGCTGCTGCCACCCCCTATTCAGGCCCCCGGCCCCTTTTCAGCACCTGAATTACAGCGGCGGGGGTTGTTTTTGAACCACCTGATTAGAGCCATAGGCTCTAATAGGTGTCAGAAAAGGTAAACAGCGAGTGCCATGCTTGGCGCTTGCAGTTCACCCAGCTGTGTTAGAAAAGCAAATGAATATTGGGCACAGTGGCTGCGTTTGGCCACATTGGCTGCGTTTGGCCACAGTGGCTGCGTTTGATGGTACAGTGGCTGCATTAGATAGTACAGTGGCTGCATTTGGCAGCCACTGTGCCACCAAACGCAGCCACTGTACCCATCAATTGCCGCCACTGTGCCCAAATGCAGCCACTGTGCCCATCAAACTCAGCCACTGTGCCATCAAACGCTGCCACTGTGCCCATCAAACGCAGCCACTGTGCCATCCAATGCCACCACTCATCAAACACTGCCATTGAGTTTGCTGGAGCTTAGACCAAGTAGAACTGGACTAAGTGGTGAGTTAAAAACCAGAGTGGAAAACAGAAGGTTATAACAGGGGTCAGAGTACCTGTGTAGTGTGAGTGTGTACCTGTGTATTGTAAGTACATGAGTGCTGGCAGTGCACGTGGGCTGTATTTTGTATTAGTGTCAGGTAGTACCTGTGTATTGTGAGTACCTGAGTGTTGTCTGAGTAGTGTGTATGGATCGTTAGTACTTGTGTATTGTGTATACTTTTGTATTGTGTGTACTTGTGTTATGTGTGTGCACGTTGGTCAGCATGTGCACATTGGTCTGCGAGTGCACGTGGGTCTGTGAGTGCATGCGGGTCTGCGAGTGCACGTTGGCCTGCGAGTGCACGTGGGTCTGTGAGTGCATGTGGGTCTGTGAGTGCACGTGGTTCTCCCAGTGCACGTGGGTCTGCACGTGCACATGGTTCTTTGAGTGCACATGGGTCTGCTAGTGCACGTTGGTTTGTAAGTGCATGTGGGTCACTTGTGTGTTGTCTTGTTGAGTACCTGTGTATTGTCTTGTTGAGTATTAGTGTTAGGAAGCTAGCTGTTAGGTGTTTTGGACAGGGTATAATCCCCAATCCTCATTAAATTAGTAGGTACGATGCCCGGCGGGTGTGGAGATGCGACTCGGTGTACATCCGATCAAGGGCGAATACTGCTGTGCAAAATGTAAGCACATTGTTTCCCTGGAAGCCCAGGTTTTGAATCTGGGGAAGCAACTGTCAGCACTGAGAAGACCCTCCATACTAAAGGAGAGCCAGGAACATACCCGGCAGGTGCCAGCAGGAGCCAGCACAGAGGAGGGTGGAAACAAGAGGTGCAGGCACTAAAAAAGAGTAGATGGGTGACAGTCAGGAAGGGTAGAGGTGGAAGTGCCAGGAAAGCTGATACAGGGCTGGAGCATCCCAATAAGTACCCTCCATTGAGTGACACTGGTGAAACCAGTCAGGGACCAGCACTGCTGGAGCTGAGGGACTCTCCTTGCTGCCAGGGGAAGAACTCCTCCAGTGAGAGTGGAGGGGGAAGCGAAGGGAAAGGAAAGACAGATTCTGGTGGTAAGGGACTCAGTTCTTAGACGGACAGAGAGGGCAATCTGTGACAAAGACCTGAAGCGCCAAACTGTATGTTATCTACCGAGTGCTCAGGTTCGGCACATCACGGATATGGTGGACAGATTACTGGGAGGGGCTGGGGAAGACCCGGCTGTCATGGTGCACGTTGGCACCAATGACAAAGTCAAAGGCAGATGGAGTGTCCTAAAGAACGGTTTTAGGGACTTGGGAGCTAAATTGAGGAAAAGGACCTCCAAGGTAGTATTCTCAGGAATACTACCGGTACATCCAGCCACACCAGAAAGGCAGAGCAAGATTAGGGAAGCAAACAAGTGGCTGAGGAGCTGGTGTAGTAAGGAGGGGTTTGGGTTCCTGGAGGACTATAGTATGCAATTGGTCTAAACTACGTGGCATGTTCACCAATGCCAGGAGCCTGGCGGACAAGATGGGTGAACTAGAGATACTGTTCGAGGAGGATTTGGATTTTGTGGGAAATTCAGAGACCTGGTTCAACAGCTCTCATGATTGGCTGGCAACCATTCAAAGGCATAACCTTTATCGCAAGGATATAGAGGGTAAAAAAGGGGGAAGGGTATGCCTATATATCAAGGATAATATACAAGTGAATGTGAGAGATGACATCACTAAGGGGGCTAGGGAGGAGGTGGAATCCTTATGGGTAGAGCTCCAAAGGGATGAAGCTAAGGGTAAAATAATACTGGGAGTATGCTATAGGCCCCCTAACCTGAGGGAGGAGGGGGAGATGGATCTCCTATCACAATCTGTATTAGCAGCAAGGATGGCAAGTGTTATCATAATGGGGATTTTAATTATCCAGACATAGACTGGGCAGAGGGAACCAAGCATTAGTCTAAGGCTTTCCGGTTCCTAAATGTCTTGCAGGACAATTTCATGGTTCAGATGGTAGACGCACCAACTAGAAATAAAGCGTTACTGAATCTACTGATTACCAACAATACAGACCCGATCACGGATGTGGAAATAAAAGGCAATTTAGGAAACAGCAATCACAGGTCAATTGGCTTCAATATAAATCACAATAAGCGGAATATAAAGACACTGAATTTCAAAAGAGCCAACTTCCCTAAACTTCGAAACCTTGCTAGAAGGCATAAACTGGGATAAAATCTTAGGAACAATGAACATGGAGGAGAGATGGGTTTGCTTTAAGAGCATATTAAATAAGGGCATTAGCCAATGCATCCCATTGGGTAATACATTTAAAAGAGTGAACAAAAGTCCTGGATGGCTTAACTCCAATGTAAAAATGCATAAAAAAGCGAAGGAGAAGGCCTTCAAAAAAAGGTTGAGGGATCATCATCAGCATTCAGACTTTATAAGGAATGCAACAAGAAATGTAGGGGGGCAATTAGGGCGGCTAAGATAGAACACGAAGGACACATAGCGGAGGAAAGCAAAAAAAATCCCAAGAAATTCTTTAAGTATGTAAACAGTAAAAAAGGGAGGACAGACCATATTGGTCCCATAAAGAATGAGGAAGGTCATCTGGTTACAAAGGATGGGGAGATGGCAAAGGTATTGAATTTTTTCTTTGCTCAGTCTTCATGAGGGAATCGGGGGGTGTTCAGTAACTAAAATTGCAGTGTGGATTCTCATGACACATCACAGGAAGGGAACTTAACATTAATAAATCACCGGGACTAGATGGCTTGCACCCGAGGGTGCTTAGGGAACTCAGTCAAGTAATTGCCAGACCATTGTTCCTAATTTTTACTGACAGTCTACTGACTGGAATGGTACCAGCTGATTGGAGAAAAGACAATGTAGCACCAATATTAAAAAAGGACCCAAAATACATCCCTGGGAATTACAGACCAGTTAGCCTAACATCAATAGTATGCAAGCTCTTGGAGGGGATGATAAGGGACTATATACAAGATTTTAGTAATAAAAACTGTATCATTAGCAGTAATCAGCATGGATTATTGAATAATCGTTCTTGCCAAACCAATCTATTAACCTTCCATGAGGAGGTGAGTTGCCATCTAGATAAAGGAAGGCCTGTAGACATGGTGTATCTGGATTTTACAAAACCATTTGACACAGTTCCCCATAAACGTTTACTCTATAAAGTAAGGTCTGTTGGCATGGACCATAGGGTGAGTACATGGATTGAAAACTGGCTAGGGGCGAGTTCAGAGGGTGGGGGGGAGTACTTGAAATGGTCAGGGGTGGGTAGTGGGGTCCCCCAGGGTTCTGTGCTGGGACCAATCCTGTTTAATTTGTACATAAATGACCTGGAGGGGTAAACAGTTCAATCTCTGTATTTGCAGATGATACAGACGATACTAAACTAAGCAGAGCAAAACTTCTCTGCAGGATGTGGAAGCCTTACAAAATTATCTAAACAAATTAATGTGGTGGGCAACTACATGGCAAATGAGGTTTAATGTAGAAAAATGTAAAATAACACATTTGGGTGGCAAAAATATGAATGCAATCTATACACTGGGGGGAGAACCTCTGGGGGAATCTAGGATGGAAAAGGACCTGGGGGTTCTAGTAGATGATAGGCTCAGCAATGGCATGCAATGCCAAGCTGCTGCTAACAAAGCAAATAAAATATTGGCATGCATTAAAAAGGGGACCAACTCCAGATATAAAACGATAATTCTCCCACTCTACAAGACTCTGGTCTGGCTGCACCTAGAGTATGCTGTCCAGTTCTGGGCACCAGCCCTCAGGAAGGATGTACTGGAAATGGAGCGAGTCCAAAGAAGGGCAACTAAGCTAATAAAGTGTCTGGACGATGTTCTCTCTGGAGAAGAGACACTTGAGAGGTAGATATGATTTAAATTGACAAATACCGTACTGGTGACCCCACAATAGGGATAAAACTTTTTCATGGAAGGGAGTTTAACAAGACACATGGCCACTCATTAAATTTACAAGAAAAGAGGTTTAACCTTAAACTATGTAGAGGGTTCTTTATTGTAAGAGCGGTAGGATGTGGAATTCCCTTCCACAGGCAGTGGTATCAGTGGGGAGCATCGATAGTTTAAAAAAACGATTAGATAAACACCTGAACGACCACAACATACAGGGATATACAATGTAATACTGACATATAATCACACACATAGGTTGGACTTGATGGACTTGTGTCTTTTTTCAACCTCAACTACTATGTATCTATGTAACCATTCCTTCACTAGGCTGGGAAAACCCTGGCCCTGGGGCACTTCTTCTCCTTCACTACATTGGTAAAACCCTGACCATAGGACACTGGCCCTTCACTAGGCTGGGAGGACCCTGGCCCTGGGATACAGGTCTTTCAATATATTAGGAAAACCCTGGCCCTGAGACACTGATCCTTCAATGGGCTTGAAAAACCCTGGTCATGGGACACAGGCTCTTCACTAGGCTAGGAAAGCTTTGGCCCTAAACACCAGTCATTAGGCTGGGAAAATCCTGGCCCTGGGATACTGACACTGGGACACTGACACTGGGACACTGATCCTTCATTGGGCTGGGAAACACTGGTCATAGGACACAGGCCCTTCACAAGGCTAGGAAAGCTCTTGCCCTCAACATTGTTCCTTTACTAGGCTGGGAAAATCCTGGCCTTGGGGCACTTGTCCTTCAGTATGCTGGTAAAACACTAATAACGGGAAACTGGCCCTTCGCTAGAAAAACCCTGTTCTGAAACACTGGTCCTTCACTGGGCATGGAAAATGGTCAAGGGACACAGGTTTTTCATTAAGCTAGGAAAGCTCTGGCCCTCAACACTGGCTCTTCATTAGGCTGGGAAAACCCTGGGCTTGGGACACTTGTCCTTCATTACACTGGTAAAACCCGGACCACATGTAGGTCCTTCACTAGGCTAGGAAAACCTGGCCCTGTGACACTGGTTTTTCACTAGGCTAGGAAAACCCTGGCTCTGGGATACAGGTCCTTCATTAGGCTTGAAAAACCCTGGCTAGTGGCTACTGGAGTTCATGGCCTGCACTATAAGCACCAAAAAGCACTAAGGGCATAGAAAGAAAAAGGATATTGAATCAAATTCAGCCATCCCTTAAACAGGTGGCCCTCGTGCAGTTCTATATGTGGTTCAAGCCACGAAAAAAGGAAGACGAAAAAAAAAAACCAAATACAGCAAACTAGTAGCCTCTTCATTATAACAGAAAACCTGATGTGAAACAATTAGCAGGCAGCCATGAGGTGAAATGGGTGTAATTGTTCTGCAACTACGTTACACGTTCCATCACAGAAGACATTTCTAATCTTATATCTGTTTTTCTAGTTTCATAATCTCCTGCAGTGCTCTTGTTCCCTGCTGCACAAAAGCCGATGCTAATTGAAAATATATGATGCATAGCATATGGATAGGCGTGTATGCAGTGCTGAGAAAGGTTATGCTGGAAGCCAAGGAATAGAAAAAGAAGAAGAACGTACAGCATTTGTCATTTTATTCCCCATATTTATATAGCCCTGATCAATTCCGTAGCTTCATATAGATTACATTTTTACAACAGCCTTTCTTAACCACTTCAGCCCCGGAAGGATTTACCCCCTTCCTGACCAGAGCACTTTTTACAATTTGGCACTGCGTCGCTTTAACTGCTAATTGCGCGGTCATGCAATGGTGTACCCAAACGAAATTTGCGTCCTTTTCTTCCCACAAATAGAGCTTTCTTTTGATGGTATTTGATCACCTCTGCCATTTTTATTTTTTGCGCTATAAACGGAAAAAGACCGAAAATTTTGAAAAAAAATGATATTTTCTACTTTTTGTTCTAAAAAAATTCCAATAAACTCAATTTTAGTCATACATTTAGGCCAAAATGTATTCGGCCACATGTCTTTGGTAAAAAAAAAGTCAATAAGCGTATATTTATTGGTTTGCGCAAAAGTTATAGCGCCTACAAACTAGGGTACATTTTCTGGAATTTACACAGCTTTTAGTTTATGACTGCCTATGTCATTTCATGAGGTGCTAAAATGGCAGGGCAGTACAAAACCCCCCCAAATGACCCCATTTTGGAAAGTAGACACCCCAAGGAAATTGCTGAGAGGCATGTTGAACCCATTGAATATTTTTTTTTTTTGTCCCAGGTGATTGAATAATGACAAAAAAAAAAAAAAATTTACAAAAAGTTGTCACTAAATGATATATTGCTCACACAGGCCATGGGCATATGTGGAATTGCACCCCAAAATACATTCAGCTGCTTCTCCTGAGTACGGGGATACCACATGTGTGGGACTTTTTGGGAGCCTAGCCGCGTATGGGGCCCCGAAAAGCAAGCACCGCCTTCAGGATTTCTAAGGGCATAGATTTTTGATTACACTCCTCACTACCTATCACAGTTTTGAAGGCCATAAAATGCCAAGATGGCACAAAACACCCCCAAATGACCCCATTTTGGAAAGTAGACACCCCAAGGAAATTGCTGAGAGGCATGTTGAACCCATTGAATATTTATTTTTTTTGTCCCAGGTGATTGAATAATGACAAAAAAAAAAAAAAATTTACAAAAAGTTGTCACTAAATGATATATTGCTCACACAGGCCATGGGCATATGTGGAATTGCACCCCAAAATACATTCAGCTGCTTCTCCTGAGTACGGGGATACCACATGTGTGGGACTTTTTGGGAGCCTAGCCGCGTATGGGGCCCCGAAAAACAAGCACCGCCTTCAGGATTTCTAAGGGCATAGATTTTTGATTACACTCCTCACTACCTATCACAGTTTTGAAGGCCATAAAATGCCAAGATGGCACAAAACACCCCCAAATGACCCCATTTTGGAAAGTAGACACCCCAAGCTATTTGCTGAGAGGTATGTTGAGTCCATGGAATATTTTATTTTTTGACACAAGTTGTGGGAATGTGACAATTTTTTTTTTTTTTGCACAAAGTTGTCACTAAATGATATATTGCTCAAACATGCCATGGGCATATGTGGAATTGCACCCCAAAATATATTCTGCTGCTTCTCCTGAGTACGGGGATACCACATGTGTGGGACTTTTTGGGAGCCTAGCCGCGTACGGGGCCCCGAAAACCAAGCACCGCCTTCAGGATTTCTAAGGGCATAAATTTTTGATTTCACTTCTCACTACCTATCACAGTTTTGAAGGCCATAAAATGCCAAGATGGCACAAAACCCCCCCAAATGACCCCATTTTGGAAAGTAGACACCCCAAGCTATTTGCTGAGAGGCATGTTGAGTCCATGGAATATTTTATTTTTTGACACAAGTTGCGGGAATGTGAGAATTTTTTTTTTTTTGCACAAAGTTGTCACTAAATGATATATTGCTCACACAGGCCATGGGCATATGTGGAATTACACCCCAAAATATATTCTGCTGCTTCTCCTGAGTACGGGGATACCACATGTGTGGGACTTTTTGGGAGCCTAGCTGCGTACGGGGCCCCGAAAACCCAGCACCGCCTTCAGGATTTCTAAGGGCGTAAAGTTGTAATTTCACTCCCCACTACCTATCACATTTTTGAAGGCCATAAAATGCCCAGATGGCACAAACCCCCCCCAATTGACCCCATTTTGGAAAGTAGACACCCCAAGCTATTTGCTGAGAGGCATGTTGAGTCCATGGAATATTTTATATTTTGACACAAGTTGCGGGAAAGTGACAATTTTTTTTTTTTTTTTTTTTTTTTTGCACAAAGTTGTCACTAAATGATATATTGTTCAAACATGCCATGGGCATATGTGGAATTACACCCCAAAATATATTCTGCTGCTTCTCCTGAGTACGGGGATACCACATGTGTGGGACTTTTTGGGAGCCTAGCCGCGCACGGGGCCCCGAAAACCAAGCACCGCCTTCAGGATTTCTAAGGACATACATTTTTGATTTTACTCCTCACTACCTATCACACTTTTGAAGGCCATAAAATGCCAAGATGGCACAAAACCCCCCCAAATGACCCCATTTTGGAAAGTAGACACCCCAAGCTATTTGCTGAGAGGCATGGTGAGTATTTTGCAGCTCTCATTTGTTTTTGAAAATGAAGAAAGGCAAGAAAAACGTATTTTTTTTTTCTTTTTTCAATTTTCAAAACTTTGTGACAAAAAGTGAGGTCTGCAAAATACTCACTATACCGCTCAGCAAATAGCTTTGGGTGTCTATTTTCCAAAATGGGGTCATTTGGGGGGGGGTTGTGCCATCTGGGCATTCCATGGCCTCCGAAACTGTGATAGGCAGTGAAGAGTGAAATCAAAAATTTACGCCCTTAGAAAGCCTGAAGGCGGGGCTTGGTTTTCGGGGTCCCGTACGCGGCTAGGCTCCCAAAAAGTCTCACACATGTGGTATCCGCGTACTCAGGAGAAGCAACAGAATGTATTTTGGGGTGTAATTTCACATATTCCCATGGCATGTTTGAGCAATATATCATTTAGTGACAACTTTGTGCAAAAAATAAAAAATAAAAAAAAAAATGTGTCTTTTTCCCGCAACTTGTGTCACAATATAAAATATTCCATGGACTCGACATGCCTCTCAGCAAATAGCTTGGGGTGTCTACTTTCCAAAATGGGGTCATTTGGGGGGGTTTTGAACTGTCCTGGCATTTTATGCACAACATTTAGAAGCTTATGTCACACATCACCCACTCTTCTAACCACTTGAAGACAAAGCCCTTTCTGACACTTATTGTTTACATGAAAAAATTATTTTTTTTTGCAAAAAAATTACTTTGAACCCCCAAACATTATATATTTTTTTAAAGCAAATGCCCTACAGATTAAAATGGTGGGTGTTTAATTTTTTTTTTCACACAGTATTTGCGCAGCGATTTTTCAAACGCATTTTTTGGGGAAAAAACACACTTTTTTAAATTTTAATACACTAAAACACACTATTTTGTCAAAATGTTTGATGAAATAAAAAAGATGATCTTAGGCCGAGTACATGGATACCAAACATGACATGCTTTAAAATTGCGCACAAACGTGCAATGGCGACAAACTAAATACATTTTTAAAAGCCTTTAAAAGCCTTTACAGGTTACCACTTTAGATTTACAGAGGAGGTCTACTGCTAAAATTACTTCCCTCGGTCTGACCTTCGCGGTGATACCTCACATGCATGGTGCAATTGCTGTTTACATTTGACGCCAGACCGACGCTTGCGTTCGCCTTTGTGCGAGAGCAGGGGGGGGGGCAGGGGTGCTTTTTTTTTTTTTTTTTTTTTGCTTTTTTATCTTATTTTTAAACTGTTCCTTTCATTTTTATTTTTTTTTTATCATTTTTATTGTTATCTCAGGGAATGTAAATATCCCCCATGATAGCAATAGGTAGTGACAGGTACTCTTTTTAGAAAAAATTGGGGTCTATTAGACCCTAGATCTCTCCTCTGCCCTCAAAGCATCTGACCACACCAAGATCGGTGTGATAAAATGCTTTCCCAATTTCCCAATGGCGCTGTTTACATCCGGCGAAATCTAAGTCATGAAATGCTTGTAGCTTCCTGTTTCTTAGGCCATAGAGATGTTTGGAGCCATTCTGGTCTCTGATCAGCTCTATGGTCAGCTGGCTGAATCACCGGCTGCATTCTCAAGTTCCCTGTTGGGACAGGAGAGCCAGAGAAAAACATGGACGACGGTGTGGGGGAGGGGCATTCCCTCCCACTGCTTGTAAAAGCAGTCTAGAGGCTAATTAGCCGCTAGGATTGCTTTTACAAGAAAGCCGACCACTGGCTGAAAAGAATGATACCAAGATGATACCTAAACCTGCAGGCATCATTCTGGTATAACCACTCAAAGTCCAGCAACATACCAGTACGTTGCTGGTCCTTGTTGGGCATACATTGTAAACTTTTTTTCATGCAGCCTGTGGGCTGAACGAAAAAAAGATATTGATCGGTGGGTATGCCCACCATTAGAATACCTCCCTTCATCCACCCACTTCTAATGATGGGCATACATGCACCGTATATATATGCCGAAGCATGGGGGCATCCTCCCGCAAAAGGCAGGAGCAAATCGCTCCTCCACCCACTGCTGCCCCCACGCTTCGGCATATATGCTGAAGTATGTAACTGTGGTGGTGAAATCACCTCCGACAGCGCTGGAGTCACGGCTTTATGTATCGTGGGAGCAAACGCTGTTGCTGTCAAGATAAATAAATCCGT
The DNA here is from genome assembly GCA_037952835.1 of Lithobates septentrionalis. Lineage (NCBI taxonomy): Eukaryota > Metazoa > Chordata > Amphibia > Anura > Ranidae > Lithobates > Lithobates septentrionalis. The sequence goes on along the minus strand of JBBDGP010001590.1, from coordinate 1,326,755 downwards.
GCTGCAACTGAATGGCGTACCTGCTAAGCAAATGATGGTTAACAAAAAAACAAAGTAACATTACAGTATAACAGTATTACTTACCATACCTGCAAAGCAAAATACAAAAAAAACATAGTAAAAAATAAAACATTTAACGCAACCTGTGCCTACCTAAAAATATATATATGCCGAAGCATGGGGGCATCCTCCCGCAAAAGGCAGGAGCAAATCGCTCCTCCACCCACTGCTGCCCCCACGCTTCGGCATATATGCTGAAGTATGTAACTGTGGTGGTGAAATCACCTCCGACAGCGCTGGAGTCACGGCTTTATGTATCGTGGGAGCAAACGCTGTTGCTGTCAAGATAAATAAATCCGTGCTGCAACTGAATGGCGTACCTGCGAAGCAAATGATGGTTAACAAAAAAACAAAGTAACATTACAGTATAACAGTAATACTTACCATACCTGCAAAGCAAAATACAAAAAAAAATAGTAAAAAATAAAACATTTAACGCAACCTGTGCCTACCTAAAAAATATATATGCCGAAGCATGGGGGCATCCTCCCGCAAAAGGCAGGAGCAAATCGCTCCTCCACCCACTGCTGCCCCCACGCTTCGGCATATATGCTGAAGTATGTAACTGTGGTGGTGAAATCACCTCCGACAGCGCTGGAGTCGCGGCTTTATGTATCGTGGGAGCAAACGCTGTTGCTGTCAAGATAAATAAATCCGCTCTGCAGCTGAATGGCGTACCTGAAAACACAAAGGTGGTTAACAATAAAAAAAACAAAGTATAAAAAAATTGCATACCTATAAAGCAAACATGATAAAAACATAACAATAAAACATTGCAGTATAGAATGCAGAACAATAGAGAGAGAACAATAAAACAACAACTATTTTTGGTTTTTTTATTTTATATTTTTTTTGTGTTTTTTTCTTTTTTTTTACTTTTTTTTGTTTTTTTTACACTTTTTTTTGTAACTTTAACTTTTTTAACTGGTACCAGGTTTGGGTCTCTCAAAATGCGACAGCATCTTGGGAGACCCTGTGGAAGTGTGCCTAGTCTGTGCAGTGCTGTACCCTACGCTAATACTCCACTAGTGTGTGGTAGCGTTCAAAACATTCACCAATGCAAAGACCAGGATTGCCAGGACAGAGGGGACAACAATACCGGGTGTCACGCCTAAATCCGCGCTTGCTGCAGACACGACATCTTTTTTGGGGGGTTCGTTGGGTAGGGGTACTCGGGAGGGCATAAAGAAAATGCCTCTCATGCAGCCGGCTGGGGATGGTGAGGTGGAGCACCGTCTGGATACAGAAGGGCTCTGACAATCTCTTCCTGGAATGTAAGGAAGGATCCAGTCCGTCCTGAAGCTCTGTATAGCACATGAGCGTTCAGCAAAGCCAATTGAAATAAATAAACAGACACTTTTTTGTACCAGCGTCTGGCCTTACGGGCAACTAGGTACGGCGCCAACAACTGGTCGTTGAGGTCCACCCCTCCCATATTAAGGTTGTATTCGTGGACACAGAGGGGTTTCTCCACAACACCAGTCGCCGTAGGAATTTGGACCGTCGTGTCTGCATGAAGGGAGGTGAGAACGAAAACATTCTTCTTATGCCTCCACTTCATAGCGAGCAAATTATTATACTTCAAGCAGGCTCTCTCCCCCAGCCTAAGACGGGAATCTACAAGCCGCTGGGGAAAGCCCCGGCGATTAGGTCGCACGGTGCCACATGCTCCAATCTGATGATCAAAAAGGTGGCTAAAAAGTGGCACGCTCATATAATAATTGTCCACGTACAAGTGGTACCCCCTTTCCGAATAAGGGTGACACCAAGTCCCACACTATCTTGCCAGCGCTTCCTATGTAGTCAGGGCAGTTTGTCGGCTCTACGTGACTATCTTTTCCCTCGTAAACCATAAATCTACATGTATAGCCTGTGGCCCTGTCACAGAGCTTATACATCTTGACCCCGTATCTGGCACGCTTGCTGGGAAGGTACTGTTTGAATGACAAGCGGCCAGAAAATTTAACCAGGGACTCATCAACGCAGACAACTTGATGGGGGGTAAACAAGTCTGCAAAACGTTGGTTGAAGTGGTTTACGAGGGGCCGAATTTTGTAGAGCCGATCGTATCCAGGGTCTCCACGAGGACGACAGAGTTCATTGTTGTTGAAGTGCATGAACCGCAAAATCTGCTCGTATCGTGCCCTGGCCATGGAAGCAGAGAACAAGGGTGAATGGTAAATTGGGTCAGTGGACCAATATGACCGTAACTCACTCTTTTTATTCAACCCCATGAGGAGGGAAAGGCCCAGAAAGATCTTAAATTCGGAGACCGTAATTGGTCTCCAATCTCTGGCAAGGGTGGACTGGGGCATAGTGGCGATGTGTTGACCAGCGTATAAATTGCTTTGGTCCACAATAGATCTATAGAGATCTTTGGTGAAAAACAGCGAATAAAAATCCAGTGGCATAAAGTCAACTGTTTCCACCTGAATTCCGGGTTGGCCAGTGAAAGGGGGAAGTACGGGTGCTGCAGAAGTGGTGGGTACCCAATTCGGATTGGCCAATGCAGCAGGAAGGGCACTATGGGCACGACGGGCCTGTGTTCGTCTTCTTGGTGGCAGCGGGACACTACTAGTGCTTGCCACCTCGCCAGCTTGAACTGCACTTATGGGACTCGCCACGTCACCACGTGATACTGCAGTGCTGGATGTACGACCAGGGTGTACTAGGCCGCTGGTGCTTGCCAGTTCACCAGAAGGAGTAGCGGCGCTAGTACTTCTCTGCTCCATACGAGAGCCCTGCGGTTCTTGCACTTCAAGGACAGCATAAGTTCGGGGTCTGGTACGCCTGACCTTAGCAGGGACCACAACTCCGTCGTCAGAGCTATCTGTCATGGAGCCGCTGTCCTCTACAGGATCGTATTCTGAGCCTGAATCTGACAGATGAGTGACTTCCTCTTCACTATCTGTCATGCTCAGAATCCTGTAGGCCTCTTCACTAGTGTACCTTCGATTTGCCATTTTGGCCTCTAAATTTAGGGGTACACTAGTGAGACTCACAGGCAAAAAAGCTCCCGACTGTCAGCGACTGATTCAAAACGCTACCAAAAAACTGTTAGCGATCGCAGGGATCAGGCCTGACTCTGCGACCGCTGCAGTTATGTGTGCTTAGTGTTTTGTAAGTGTCAGTAATCGATCGATACTGCACTTGGGTGGGCTGGGCTGGGCTGGGCCGAGGAGCAAAACGCAGGTGCTAGCAGGTATCTGGGCTGATCCCGCTAACACTGCGTTTCAGGGAACCCTAAACTGCTGGGGAGTATAGATCTGATCGGATCAGATATCGATCCGTTCAGATACTATAGCACTAAGGGAGGTGTATGCTGCGTGCACGGGTTTTAGCGGTACTGGCGCTAACCTGACGCTGCCTGGGGCGACGCAGACCTTATCTGATCCTAAAAACTTAACTTCTATCACCGCCGGGCAATTAGGGGGTTAAACCTTTATAAGGTAATAAACGGCGGGTGCCCTAAAACTATAATAAACTGTAATAAACTATAATAAACTACAAAAAACAAACTATCTAACCAGCGTCACCCGTAACACTTATATGGTGATCGCTGGTGAAAGGGTTAACTAGGGGGCAATCAGGGGGTTAAAACCTTTAGCAGGTAGTATATGGGGGTCCCTGTCGCTATAAAACACTGACAGCGAACCTATATACTTACCTCCCTAACTAGCGTCACCTGTGTCACTAATACAGCGATCAGAAAAACGATCGCTTAGCGACACTGGTGACGGGGGGTAATCAAGGGGTTAACTTTTATTAGGGGGGGTTAGGGGGTACCCTGGACCTAAGGGGGGGTACCCTAGACCTAAAGGGGGCTAACCTAACTGCCCTAACACTTATAACTGACAAACTGACACCAATGCAAAAAAAAAAAAAACACTGCTATTGGTGTCAGAGTGACAGTGGGTACAGGGGGGTGATCGGGGGGTGACAGGGGGGTGAAAAGTGTGCCTGGCGTGTTCTACTGAGCGTGTGGTGTTGGTGCACTTACTTGGATGTCTTCTCTCCTCGGCGTCGGATCAAAAAGACCGGCTCCAGGAGAGATGACATCACTTCCTCTCCCTCTGTTTACATTACAGAGGGAGAGAAAGCATTTGATTCGTGGGAGCGATCGGGAGGGGGTGGCAATCAATGGATGGCCTCCCCCTGACCCCCAATCGCCCGCGAACAAGACCCGACCACCCAGGGCACCGGGGGGGGGGGTCCGATCGGGCCCCCCGCCCGCGGGAAGGCATCACGTTTCAGGTACGTGATTTTGCCTGCCCGTGCCGACCTGCTCACGTATATAGGCGTGAGGCGGTCGGCAAGTGGTTAATGGAGATTGCAGTCTATTGTCCCTGCAAGTGCCGGTTCACACAAGGGCGACTTGTCAGGCGACCTAGCCACCTGACAAGTCGCCTCCCGTTCTGTACAATGGAACCGTTCTAATCGGAGCGACGCAAGTCGCTTCGACTTAGAAAAAGGTTCCTGTACTACTTTGGGGGCGACTTGAAGCGACTTGCATAGACTTCTATACAGAAGTCGTTTTGCAAGTCGCCGTGGAAGTCATGTGCAGGTTGCCTCGGTGAGGCGACCTGCAAGTCGTGCCGCCCCTGTGTGAACCGGGGCTAATTCATCACACACATCTGTACACACGCAGGATGTAACTACAAGTCACGCATAGGTGTGCGCAGCCTCTTGCATTAGGGTGTGCACCCCAAAGCTCAAATACATATGCATGTGTATATGTACTGATGGTGTCAGTAGGGCAGTGGACAGTGTAATTTAGTTTATTTTCTTTTCCCCAAATTTTTGGCCTTGTTTAACATTTTTTTGGGGGGATGAAATATCAGTGGTCAAAACAGGGGGGAATATGCAGCACACAAGGCAATTAGGGTGTGCCCAGGCACACCTGGCACACCCTGTGCGCACGCTTATGAAGTCACGGGACCCTAAGAAAACATTTGATAGCATTACCTACTGGTGGGCATAGTCACCAAAACGCCCCTGTGCAGGAACCCATTCAACTATATGACTATGGATCAAAAGATAGATACATAGATACATAGATAGATCATTACAAGCCAGGATCATGGTTAGGGTATACTAATAACTGAGGGTGGTTCCTGCTTTTCACCTGCCCAGAAGAAAGCAATGTCCACCAGCATGTGACAACACATCAGCACTAGCTCAAGTCCCATCTAGTATAAATAGACCCTTAAGGTAAAGGTACAAGGTTTTTTACCTTCATTTTAAATCACTCTCTGCAGTAAGGTAAAAACCTTTAAGGCGCAGCTCTGCCCCCCCCCCCTTTTAATATCACCTAAGCCCAATCTTGATCCAGTGATGTGCACAAGAGCATAGGCTCTCTCAGCTCTCTTCATCCTCAGTGGTTTAGACACAGCCATTGGCTCCAGCTGCTGTCAATCGCAGCCAGGGAGGAGGGAGCAAGGCGGGGCCAAGACACGCTCTGTGTGTCTTATGCAAACAGAGCGGGGCTCGGGAACAAGAACGCATGAGTCCCCCCCCCCATAGTAAGCAGCTTGCAATGGGGACAATCGGTGGAGGGAAAGAGCCAGGAGTGCCAGCGGGGGACCTGAGAAGAGGAGGATCAGGGAAAATACCTACTCCCTATGTTATGAAGATAATAAGAAGGGAGGTTTTCTAAAGTCCTAACACACTTCATATCTTAGGGTGACAATGCTGTTCCTCCATAGATACTGTACAGTGAGTAAGGGCTTTCTTACCCAGGACAGGAAGTACACGATATCGCCTGCCTTTACACACACATGAACTTTAATGGCATCCCAGTCTTAGTCTGTTGGGTTCAATATTGAGTTGGCCCACCCTTTGCAGCTATAACAGCTTCAACACTTCTGGGAAGATTGTCCACAAGGTTTAGGAGTGTGTCTATGGGAATGTTTGACCATTCTTCTAGAAGCACATTTGTGAGGTCAGGCATTGAAGTTGGATGAGAAGGCCTGGCTCACAGTCTCCGCTCTAATTAATCCCAAAGGTGTTCTGTCTGGTTGAGTTCAAGACTCTGCGCAGGCCAGTCAAGTTCCTCCACCCCAAACTCGCTCATCTATGTCTTTATGGACCTTGCTTTGTGCAGTGGTCCAAATCATTTGGTGGAGGGGGAGATTATGGTGTGGGGGTTGTTTTTCAGGGGTTGGGCTTGGCCTCTTAGTTCCAGTGAAGGGAACTCTTTAGGCGTCAGCATACCAAGACATTTTGGACAATTTCATGCTCCCAACTTTGTGGGAACAGTTTTGGGGATGGCCCCTTCCTGTTCCAACCTGACTGCACACCAATGCACAAAGCAAGGTCCATAAAGACATGGATGAGCGAGTTTGGGGTGGAGGAACTTGACTGGCTTGCACAGAGTCCTGACCTCAACCCGATAGAACACCTTTGGGATGAATTAGAGGGGAGACTGCGAGCCAGGCCTTCTTGTCAATCAGTGCCTGACCTCACAAATGCACTTCTGAGAGAATGGGCAAACATTCCCATAGACACACTCCTAAACCTTGTGGACGGCCTTCCCAGAAGAGTTGAAGCTGTTATAGCTGCAAAGGATGGGCCAACTCAATATTGAACCCTACGGACTAATGCACCGTACACACGGTCGGATTTTGTGACGGAAAATGTGTGATAGGACCTTGTTGTCGGAAATTCCGACCGTGTGTAGGTTCCATCACACATTTTCCATCGGATTTTCCAACCCACAAAGTTTGAGAGCTTGCTATAAAATTTTCCGACAACAAAATCTGTTGTCGGAAATTCCGATCGTGTGTACACAAATCCGACGGACAAAGTGCCACGCATGTTTAGAATAAATACAGAGATGAAAGCTATTGGCCACTGCCCCGTTTATAGTCCCGACGTACGTGTTTTACGTCACCGTGTTTAGAACGATCGGATTTTCCGACAACTTTGTGTGACTGCGTGTATGCAAGACAAGTTTGAGCCAACATCCGTCGGAAAAAATCCTAGGATTTTGTTGTCGGAATGTCCGAACAAAGTCCGACTGTGTGTACGGGGCATAAGACTGGGATGCCATTAAAGGTCATGTGCATATAAAGGCAGGCGTCCCAATACTTTTGACAATATAGTGTATGTTGCTGGCAGGATCACCAAGTTCTGATAATGAAATGTTTACATTCATGTTTTTGACTTCACATTTCACTAAAAATCACTTTAGCATACAGCTCTGCATGCTGATAAGAAATCATTTTACATTCATTAGTTAAACAAATGTATTTTATTTAACTTTTTAGTTACAATGACTGTTTTTCCACTTCCTGGTTAGGTAAAGTACCTGGGACATAACCCTGGCCTCACAGTTGCATCCTGGAAAGTTCCTGCCACATGTTCCAGGAGCAGACCCAGAATTCCAGATAGAGTTCTAGCAAGTAATGGGAAATAGATTAATCTGCCCTTAGTGAAACTGGTCACTGTGAGAAGAATGGGGAGGAACAGAAAATTAGGGTATACAAAGAATAAAAAGCTTTTAATTATCTATACGTATCTGTTAGTAGATTGCTATTAGGAAACATCCCTAAAGGTGGCTTTGTTCTTTTTTTAATATAAGGGATGATAGACGTGCAGAATGAAAAAAATAGTTTTGTTTTGTTTCGTTTAAATTCGTTATTTACATAAATTTGTTTAATTCAATTTGTTTAATTCGTTTCATTAGTTTTCGGAATTCGTTTTGTTTATTCATATTCTAATCTATTTGAATTTTCAAATTCAAATTCGGATCGATTTGAAAAGTTTTCGAATCAATTTTGAATAGTTTTCAAATCACTTTCGAACAGTTTTCGACATCGAATAGTTTTCGAATTCGAATAGTTTTTGACATCGAATAGTTTTCGAATTTGAAAAGTTTTCCAACTTCCAAGGCTAATAAAATAGAATAGAAAATAAAGGAATAGAACAGAAAAAAAAATAATAGAAAATAATATAACAGAAAATAAAAGACTAGAATAAAATAGAGTAAAACAGAACAAAATATGATAGAAAATAAAAGAAACAAATAGAATAGAAAGGAATAGAATAGAATAAAAAAAAGAATAGAATTAAATAGAGTATAACCATCTTCTGAAATTCAAATAGAATAGAAAATAATAAAATAAAAAAAAACAATAACATTGAATAGAATAAAATAGAAATAATGTAACCATTTTCCAAAATTCTAATAGAATCAATTTGAATAGAATAGAAAAGAATAGAGTAGAATAGAATAGAAAATAACACAATAGTATAGAAAAAAAATACAGAATAGAATACAATGAATATAACCATCATCCAATTCTAATCTATTCTTTTCTATTCTATTCAAATTAATTCTATTTGAATTTTGGGAAATGGTTATATTCTTTGTATTCTATTGTATTCAATTTTTTAAACTTGTATTTTTTTTCTATTTGTTTATTCTATTCTATTCTTTTCTATTCTATTATTTTATTTTCTATTCTAGTCTATTCAAATTATTCTATTCAAATTTCGGAAGATGTTTATATTCTTTCTATTCTATTCTATTCTGTTGGTTTGTTTTTTTCTAAACTATTCTGTTATTTTTTATTCAATTCAAATCTATTCTTTTCTATTCTATTCAAATTCGAATTGATTCTATTTGAATTTTGGGAAATGGTTATAATCTTTCTATTCAATGCTATTCTATGCTATTGTTTTTTTTTCTTTTCTTTTCTATTCTATTATAGTCTATTCTATTCTTTTTTTCTATTCTATTCTTTTCTATTCGTTTCTTATGTATTCAAATTTATTCTATTTGAAATTCGAATTTCAGAAGATGGTTATATTATTTCTATGTTATTCTATTCTATTCTATTTGTTTCTATAATATTCTAGTGTATTCTGTTATTTTATTTTCTCTTCTATTTTGTTCTGTTTTACTCTATTATATTCTATACTTTTATTTTCTGTTATATTCTTTTCTATTCTATTTTTTTTTTCTATTCCATCCCTTTATTTTCTATTCTGCTTTATTCCCTTTGGAAATTTGAAAACTATCCGAATTCAAAAACGGATCAAATTTGAAAACTATTCGAAAACGTTTCGAATTAGAATTTCGTCCGAATTTTTTTTTCTCGTTATTTTGGATATATTCAAATTCAGTGCTATTGTAATTCGGAAATTCGGATACATCCGAATTTCCGAAAAAGGAAAATTTGTCCGAATTTCAATTCGGAACGAAACAAACCGCACATGTCTAAAGGGTGAAGTTCCTCACACGTATAACAATTGGGGCTGTGGTTATTGGTCGAAAATGCGCAGTGAAAACACATATCAAGCCATGTTTACAGAGGGATAATTAGAAGGAAAGTTTATTTGAAGGGAGGAAGGAGAAACGTTAGAGGTTATTGCTCTAAACATCTCAAGGTTGGACCTAGGAAGAAATAGAAGAACACAACAACGTGAATCAAATGTATTCCATTATAAAGCTAAGTAAAAACACAATGGGTTGAATGGCTCCTATCACGCCTTAGAAAGAAGAAAGTTCTCAAGGTCACTGACTAATTCAACTAACATTCATTTATTGCCTGAATGGAACGCGTGTGTTTCATAAGCCCTTTCGTAAGTCTACTGAACAGGATGTTCTGTTCAATTATTTTTTTTTTGCTTTAGACTAACATGAGATTGGAGCAACTGAGAGCTGCTTATCAATGAGTACGAAGGCAACACCACTGTTCAAATTGTAACATACGGTATGTCTTTAAAGTCAATCTTTACAAGTCTGCATGAATGCATTCCTGACGTATCACAATATACGTGAACAATATAACTAAAGAGCTCTACCCTTTATTATTAAAAAGCTGTCCTTGAGCTCCAGGCAAGTGACTTTGCCTCAGCCGAGATGGAGCTCCTGGATGGTGTTCGCTTATTGAAGACCCAAAGGTCTGGGACATCAAGGGTACTCTAGAAAATTAAAAAAAAGAATAAAGCCCAAACCCAGAGCTGAAATGTAATAAAGGTATATATAGAAACCTATTTAGGGCTGCATTTAGACAACAGTTCACCCTAACCTCACCTAAATAATAGTGCCCTTTTGTAAAGCTCTGCCTTTTCTATTGTTTATTATTTCAGTAAAAAGGCAAATGCCGCAATGAGGTCCTGAAGGTGAAGTGTGCTGCAGGAATGGTCATCGGACCTTAACAGAGACCTAACCTCTACACTTTAGGTAGAGTTTTGCCATGGTTATTACTAAGGAAGAGATTTGTCGCTCAGGTTGGCTGGATTAAGGATATTCAGGGAGATGTGGATGGAATCGGGGGGGGGGGGGGGGGGGTGGCACAGAGAACCATGAGGAGGGACTCTTCTTGGAGAGAGAGAGAACAGAGCAAAAAGTTGAGTTTTATCCCTGAAGTATGGAGTGCACAGGTATGAAAAAGAAACTAACCAACACAATACAATCTCCTGCGCTCGGTCAAATTAGTAGATGGTGCAGCCAACCCCTTTGAAAAGTATATGGAATGTCGCAGGTCTTGCTGCCCTCCTCAGAACAATGGGTATCCTTACAATTGAAACATACAAAAGAGAATGAGGGCGCACCGACTTTGTGCATTACCAAAGATAAAATTTAATTATAAAATATAACAAGAATTATACTCACAAACGAGCTTTAAAAAAAGGCGTATCAATATTTTAGCAATTACGAGCAGTATCTCTAGACGCCTGCAACCTGGACCAGATATTTGGAGGAACCAGATGACATCACAAGCGGCTTACGCGTTACGAGGGAGAACCCTCTTCTTCAGAGCCACAGCAATGGTAAATTGACATCCTCGAGCATCCTCTTAATATACCCACAGTCACATATATGGGTAGACGCCCACCAGAGCCTGCCACACCTATCCGAGTGGGCTCCGCCCACCATGTCAATCCATCATATGATGCATACTGCACACTGCCATTAATCCTCTAAGCACCAAAAATTCTCTTCGCATGGAGTTGTCTGCCATGCCGCTGCTTCCACCACAACACAAAATATCAAATTATAACCTGCACTAGGCTGTCATCTCATATGGCAACCAAACCTATTGTGTCCCCATACCATGCTACAACCTAGCACTATTTATTTATTTGTTTAGGAAGCACCTTCCATACTAAATGTATTCCAGATGTATTCCAGGCACCCTCCTTATTATACCAGGAGGAGATGAAAGGGGTGCTTGAAGGAGACAGGGGGAGTTTTGGGGGCTGAAATGGAGCACCTAACCTAAGTGGAGATCTAACCAGCGTTACCACTACTTGGTGGGGTACGCACGCCAAGCCGCAACCAGGAAGTGCGGGGGGATTTGCGTTCCACCCATCACTTCCGGTCATGGCCAACGTCATTTCCGCCCCCCAGAAGGGGGCGAGCTCCCAAATGACATCATATTCTGCGGGATAGCTCTGAGTGGACGGAATCAGGCGATCTAGCTTTTTTTGTATGTCTCTTTTTGTATGAAAAAGTAACTGCATGGACACTAGAGTTCTTATACTGAGGCCTCATGCCCACGGACGTTTGTACAGCCGCTTTTAGGAGCATTTTTCACAGCTTAAAAATGCCTCTCCATTATAGCCTATGGCCTCATGCCCACCAAGGTGTTTAGGAGCTGTAAGCAGCATAGGCGTTTTTAAGCTCCAAAAAAAAAAAACAGTACCAGAGCGTTCTGAGGCTCCAGTGCTAGAGCGATTTAATGAGGCTTGACGCTGTATACACAACGTTAAGCCTCGTCCGGCGTTTCTCTGTCTCTATTCAAAATCAATGGTTCCCTATGGGAGCCCATTGATTTGAATAGAAGTCGCACCAGAAGTATGATCACAATGATCCGATTTGCGGTGCGACTTGTGTGCTGAGAATCTTGAAAGGGGACCCCGCCAAAATGTAAGAAATAAATTAGCATGAGGGCCAAAAAAAATGGGTCCCCCCCAGGATCCATACCAGACCTTTATCCGAGCATGTAGCCCGGAAGGTCAGGAAAGGGAGGGGGACAAGCGAGCGCCCCCCCTGGACCATAACAGGCCACGTGCCCTCAACATGGGGGGTGGGTGGTTGTCAGGGTCTGCGGGCGGGAGCTTATTGGAATCTGGAAGCCCCCTTTAACAAGGGGGCCCCCAGATCATGGCTACCACCCTAGATGAATGAGTATGGGGTACATCATACCCCTACCCATTCACCTACAAAAATAAACACACTACACAGGTTTTTAAAGTATTTTATTAAGGCAGCTCCAGCTTCTCTCTCTCTTCTGGTGACGTCTTCTCCCTCTGCCGGTCCTTTTTCTCTCTGTGCTGTCCTCTCTCTCCGCTATCCTCTTGCTCTTTTGCAGAGTCTGGCTCTTCTGGCTCTTTTGCTGGGTCTTCTCCCTCTGTATTTCTTCCGATGTTGACTCAACGCGGTGTAATGCCTTATATTGGAATGGGGCGAGGCCACCAAATGACGTAATTTGGAGGTCACGCCCCTTGTGACGTCACTGCCTGGGGCATGATGGGGTGATGACATCACAAGGGGCGTGACCTCCAAATTCCGTCATTGGGTGGCCCCGCCCCCATGCCAATATAAGTAATTGCACATGGCGGACTCAGCATTACACTAGGAGATCGCGTCGAGTCAACATTGGAAGAAGAACAGAGGTAGAAGACCCAGCAGAAGAGCGAAAAGACAGCAGAGAAGACATGGCAAAAGAGCAAGAAGATAGCGGAGAAAGAGGACAGCGAAGACAGGAGAAGAACCGGAGAGGGGAGAAGGACCGGCAGAAGGAGAAGACGTCGCCAGAAGACGGAGAAGAGCCAGAGCTTCCTTAATAAAGTACTTTAAATACCTGTGCAGTGTGTTCATTTTTGACATTTTTTTTGTAGGTGAATGGGTAGGGGTACGATGTACCCTATACTCATTCACCTAGGGTGGGGGCCTGGATCTGGGGCCCCCCTTGTTAAAGGGGGCTTTCAGATTCCGATAAGCCCCTGCCCACAGACCCCGACAACCATCGGGCAAGGGTTGTCGGGAGGACAAGGTGTTTGGGGTAGGGAGCGCAGGGCCCCTCTGCCCCGAAGCAGGCACCCCCTCATGTTGAGGGCATGTGGCCTGGTATGGTCCAGGAGGGGGGTGCTCGCTTGCCCCCCTTTCTTAGCCCTTCGGGCTGCGTACTCGGATAAGGGTCTAGTATGGATCTTGGGGGGAGCCTCACGCAAAATTTTTTTTTTTACATTTTGGAGGGGTTACCCTTTAAGATTCTCAGCACACAAGTTGAGAACTTTGAGTTTCGTCAACCTTTTGTTATCTGGGGTTTAAAGTGGTTGTAAACCTAGTTGTTTTTTATTTTTTGCTTTATGTGTCTCTTTTTCATTATTAATTTGGATTAATACAACCTACCGGGTTTTTGTATTTATTCGGCTTTCTGCGCAGTACACTGACTGTTTTAATACCTAATGCTACTGTGCATGTCCGCCGACAGACTGGATACAAAACGAGGCCTGCTTAGATTATTTTGGTATATAGGGAGGTGACGCAGCGCGCCGCCCGTGCCCCTGGACGACATAACCTATTACGAAACGCATAGGGCAGAGCGACGTGCTTGCGTAACCTCGCATTGTCGTTGATGTCTCAGTAGGACAGGTTCTGTCCATGTGTTCACTGGCCGGAGCACCAGACACCACAGGTGCTTATTTCTGCCATCCATATGTGAGTGCAATACATGTTTTCTTTTATCTTTAATAAATCAAAGGTTTTACACTATTGGAGCTTCTCTTATCTTTCATGCTACACTCGTTATCTATGAGCTGGGGAGATATGATGGGATCTGAGGTCTAATAGTTCCATTTGGTATCTTTGGATGTTTCATTACCACCAACAAATCCAGAGTCTAGGTCCACTTGCTAAGCTCCGGAGGGATTTCTCTGCACAGGCTTCCCCTGATCCTCTGTAGTGGGGGGTCATGGGGTTCTAGTAAGCGGCAAATCTTTATCGCTGGTGGTGGATTGAACACAAGATTTTTCACGTCATGGAAGATTTCATATAATTCATAATTTGATGGACTTTTCCAATATTTTTGTATTTTGATTCATTTGTTCATGGGTGTTTGGCCATTTTTAGTGTTTTGGATATTACACTATATGCCATATACATTTTAATTTTATCAACATTTATTGATTTTAAATTTTTGTCTCTAATTTTGGTATCACATCATTAATGTATACATTATTAAGTTAATGCCTTAGCGAGACTCTATTATTTTTCTTTATTTTTCTTTCTGTAAACCTAGTTACACCACTTGTACCTACAGGTAAGTCTATAATAAGGCTTACCTGTAGGTACTGAAAATATCTCCTAAACCTGCATCCGCACTGAAGAAACGGCTCTCCAGTGGCGATTCTTTAGCAGCTTGCTGTGACCAGCGGCTCTCGCACGCATTCGCGCGGGAGTGACGTAATTGCGGCTCCGGCCAATTACAGCACCGGAGCCCACGAACCCGGAAATAACCCCGGGAGAAATGTCGCCGGTCACAGCGGTGTTCGGGGACCACTGCAACAGCGTCGTTCTAAGGTAAGTATTTCATAATGTGCTAGTATGCAATGCATACTAGCTCATTATGCCTTTGTCTTACAGGTTTTGTTTGTTTATTTATTTTTTTACTTCAGGTTTACAACCACTTTAAGTTTTCAATCATGAGCTGCAAAGATTCTAAAGCTGCGTACACACAAGGGGAATGTCCGACAGAAAAAGTTTGACGGAAGCTTTTCATAGTCTATTCCAATCGTGTGTGTGCCTCATCGGACTTTTTTTTTTCGATAATTCTGACGGACTTAGAAATAGAACATGTTCTAAATATTTCTAACGGAACCAACTCCTATCGGGAAAACCGCTCGTCTGTATGCTGTTCCGACGGACCAAAAACGATGCATGCTCTGAAACAAGTACAAGATGGAAGCTATTGGCTACTGGCTATTGAACTTCCTTTTTCTAGTCCCGTCGTACGTGCTGTACGTCACCGCGTTCTGGACGGTCAGACTTTGGTCGGACTTTGGGTTGACCAAGTGTAGGCAAGACTGCTTGAATGGAATTCCGTCGGAGTTCTGTCGGAGAAACCTTCCGAGTTTATTCCGATGGCAAAACCGGCCGCGTGTTCGCGGCATAAGGTGTGCTTCTATTATATGAGCCTTTTCTCTTCGATTTTTGTGTGCCCTTTGTTTTCAGAGATATAGGAGACCAAATCAATACCTTTTTACTCAACAAAAAGACAGTTTTCAAAATACCCGTTGCCCCCCTCAGAGAAACTGTCCACTGAAAACTACTTAAAGTAGGATTTTCACAATTGTATTAATATTAAGTCTTAGTATGTTTGAGACATTTTGACTTATGTGGAGGAATCAAAAAAGAAGATCACAGTTTTAGTGTTTAAAACCAATGTAAATGCAGCAAAAAATGAAGGCTGCTTAGACATTGCAGATACTGTAGCTCTGAGCATTAACATAGCCTTATATGTAATGCAGAAACTGAATTGTGGTACAGCACTCTTAGAAAAGTGCAGTTAAGCATTCAATGAGCTTATATTCTGCTTTTGTATATAGGTAGAGCTACTTGTCAACTGTGTCTCATCAACTGTGAAGGAAAAGAGGGTTTCCATAACAATACAAAGTCTTCTGACTCCTTTCCACATCCCCAGGTACCGGTTCCCCTACAGTACTTTAGTAAAATTTATCCAAAATATTAAGAAGAATAAAACAAAATAAGGAACATTTCTTACAATTTGTACATTTCAAAGTTTGGTGTTGCCCCTCAAACCTTGGTTCCCTAGCCACTGGCCCAGGAGGGTCATTATGGCGAATATAGCCCATGAGTTATTTTTGCTTTTATATTGCTGTACAAAAATGTGTTCAGCTTGAATACAGCAACACTTCAAACCTTTTAAAACGCTGTGGTATGTCGTTGCTTCAGGCCATAACAATGAACATTTAATCACGGATGGAGCATGTGTTGTGGAACGCAGGGCACACTTACCCACTCGATTTGGTACAACAGGCTCTGGCTGCATTTCCAGCACACTGTATCAGCATTCAGCAGATTTCATGGCAAATTTCAGTCTTAGCATCTGATCCACTGGTATGCCAAAAACATAATGCATGTCAGGGCTGGCATCTTGTCACCGTTAAACAGAATCTGTCTTAGAAAATGTATGAAAAATGCCATACTTGCTACTAAATGGGACCATGGAAACGATTATCATATATTACATTTTTCAAATATTTTCAAAAAAGTGTTGATGCTGATCATCATGGTATTGCTTAAAATATTTTCACGAAAAAGTCAAATCTGATCATTATAAGCAGTTGTTGCTAAGCTGTATAACCCAATTGGTTTGTACAACTGTAAAGTGAAATAGAAAAACACTCCTAAAGTCCGTATTGGAGAGATAAATATTAGAAAAAAGGAGGGCCAAAATGGCCTTAGATAGGACTTTAAAGTTAGCACAAATCCCCCTTCTCAGCACAAAATGCCCCCCATATCCCTCCTCCCAGTATAAATCCCCCTAAACCCCTCCTTCTTATACAAATTCTCTTACCCCCTTATCATTACAAATCATCCCTCTTCTCCCTCCTCCCTGCACAGATATCCTCCCTCTCAGCACAAATCCCCCCATATCCCTCCTTTTAGCATAAATCCCCCCAAACCCCTCCTTCTTACACAAATGATCTTAACCACCCCCCAAATCTCAACTATGATCACAAATCCACACCCCAAAACCCCTTCCTTCCAGTATTAAACTCCCCCCCCCCCACCCAAGCCACCTGCAGCACAAATCCTTTTATTTAACCCCTCCCCGCTAAATTCCCCCTACAAGAACAACCCCCACCCCAATACAAAAGGTACTTGTCTCCTGATTTTCTCCAGCAAAAAAAAAATCTTAATCCTTCCCAGCATGAATCCCCCTTCCTCTTCTTGCACAAATCCTCAGATTCCTGCCCACAGCACCTACCGGTTACCAGTTACCGGGACCTCAGCCCCGGGAGACCTCCTTCCCAGGCTCCTCCTCCTGTCCTGTCAGAAGACACGTCAGAGCAGAGGAGGAACCTGCAGGAAAGTTCCCTCGGCACTCTGACACTGCTATAACCATGCAGCTGGCTGGGACAGATACCGCGGGCCAAAGTGTCGGCAATCACTGCGCTGGAAACTCGCGGGACATACTGCAGAAGATGTGGGTAAATGCTCCGTGCTAGTCATCACTGATACTGTAGCAGCCCATTGGCGCTCCCTCCATGCTAGCACACTGCGCTCAAGACTGGAGCCCCTCCCGCCGACCGCATTGTCCTGGCCCATGGTTTCACCCCCTGTTCCCCCATAGCAACGCCACTGGCAGGGATGATGAGATCTGTGTAACCGAACTTAGGAAACTGAAATCAGACTGTGTATATTAAAGTCAGTTTATTAATAGTGAAACAAAACACATCCAAACACCAGCAAATAGAATAAACAGCAAACGTGAAGATATAAGTGAACAAAAAAACAAGTGCCAAAATACCTAACTAGATCACTAACTATGGGACAGAAAACCAGCAGACTAACTATATTAAAATATATATACAAAATGGGGAACATGGTTCAACAGGGAAAAATTAGAGGTCCAAGGAACAGCCAGAAAGGGGGCCAGAATTAGAATCAGGAACAAGGGGAGCAGGTACAAGGCAGCAGGGCTCAGGTTATAGGTACATAGCAGGAGAAGGATCAGGATCAGGAATAAGGCTCACGACGAATCAGCAAGTGGTATCTGGCTAGAAGGCAAAACTGGCTAGCAGGCAAAACACTGAAGCAATAGGGAAATGAAGAGAAGGGACTAACCACCCTCCTAGCAGCCAACATCAGGTGAAGACTAATTGCTGGCTGCTGGGAGACAACTGCTGGTGGACACCAGAACTACAAACCTCAGGTCTGGGATTCTGGGAGTCCTGCATTCCTCGTGAGATGCTTATGTTAGGCAAGTGCCTGCAGACGGAGAAAAGTGTTGACTGTCAAAGCAGACATCTTCTTGCTAGCTGCGTTGTTGGATGGCTGTGGAGGAAGGAGGGGAGCCCTGTTCGACCGGCTTACAGCAAGCCTTAGACTGCACATAGGAAGATGGGACAAAGTCCTACATGTTGTCTGTCCCTTGAGGGAACAGACCACATTAATAAAAATTAAAATGGGTCTTCTTTTCCCCACTTGGCAACATGGTGGAAAATATAAAATGCAAGATTTTGCAAAAGAGGATCGGTCAGGAATCAGTAGCAGGGTGGGCATTTCGGCATGGCTACACTCAGGAAACTGAGACCAGACTATATACAGTACATTTAAAGTTGAGTTCCAGGCATTTTATAAAATTCATCCCCCCCACTTCCGCAGTACCTCATACCTACGTCATGTCCACCTGCCCATTGGCTCCTAGGATATGAGTGTCATCAATCCCAGGAATCAAGATGCCTCCTCCGCTTGTAGCATTGTGCCACACTTTGTTATTTATGCACATGTTCGAGATTGGGAGGTGCATACTGGGTAGCCAGCAGCACCATATCCCAAAACAGGATACCAGTGGGCTTCAGCTGCCCACACTGGAGATGGGAGAGCACCCGAGGTGGACACCTAAGTAGGTTTTTTAAAATACATAACAGTTACAAAAGCTACATTAACTAATAATGGCAATTGATATCGGATTATGTGCAAACAACACTGAGGTTTTTTTGTTTTTTTTAAATGCTGGAACTCCACTTTAAAGTATGATTTATTTACAGTGAAACCAAAATCCAAACACCAGTAAACAGCAAACATAAAGATAAAAGTGAACCAAAAATCCAGTGACAAATACCTAATAACCTAACTATAATATATACAATATTTAAAAATGAAGAACACAGATCACAGTGTAAAACTAGAGGTGTAAGGAAAAGTCAGGAGGGGGGAACCAAGACTGGGATAAGGAGCAAGGGGTCAGGTATAAGGGAGGAGGGTACAAAGTACAGGTAAAAGGCAGACAGGAATCGGGTCCAGGAACAACCATTAAACAGTATCTGAGAGAAGCACTAGTAGGGGAGGACCTAAATAACTTTCCAACAGCCAGCATCAGGTGGAAACTGATTACTGGGATCTGCTGGCGGCTGGGAGACACCCGCTGGTGGACACAGGAACTAAAACCTTCTGCTCTGGGAAGCACAGTGCCACCAGCAGGTGATCCATGTCCTGAGACAGAATCATAAAGGTAAAATAAGGCATGTTAGGATTATTAGACTTGTAGCGAGTGCAGGTTCATGTTAATGCCTACCCTGAACACACTCGCTGCTTGACAACACACTGAACATAGGTAGAAAGCATACAACAAACAACCTTACCGTTTTATAAAGGAACCCCTTTATTATTTTAATGTATCCTTCAATATATTGAGTCAGACATATATAGCATGAGCATGTTCAAGCAAGGACATTCTTGTATGAATATATAGTACTATATGACAATGTACAACTGAAGTCAACAGTTTATATGGTTTGACCTCTTCATCCTTGCTTAGCTTGAAGTTTCCTTGAGTGCTTCATGGCCACGTTCGTATTATGTATGTTCTGATCAGACACATTGGCTTGTTAGTGAATTGACTCTATTACTAGCTTTTTCTGACCCCACTGATGACCTTTACTATGTCCTTGTTTATTCTTTGGCATCTTATTATCTCTTAGGGAACAGCACAGGGCAACTATTTTGTAGATACTGATGCAATTTGACAGCCTTGTTTGTCTTCCAGTGCCTCTATAGCTTCGTACACAACCCAACCAGCATCACCTGATAAATTAATTGTACAGTTAGTCCATTTTTTTAAAGAATGCATCAGGCTTAAAATGTATTTCCACTTTTGCAGTCAAATTGTGATAACACCTACTTAGTTAACTGTTCCTATTGGTTGGTATTAAAAAAAAGAAAAAAAAAACAAAACAAAACAATAAAAACAAAAAAAATATATGCTCACCTTTCTGACACCAAAATGGAGGTTTTCCCCTTGTATGTAATCTTAAGTGGAGGGTTGGGAAGTTAATGCTACTATAATGAACCCTGTCGTACTGTGCATTAACCAGTGCATCCCATTGGGTAATACATTTAAAAGAGCGAGCAAAAGTCCTGGATGGCTTGACACCAATGTAAAAATGCATATAAAAGCAAATGAGAAGGTCTTCAAAAAATACAAGGCTGAGAGATCATCATCAGCATTCAAACTTTATAAAGAATGTAACAAGAAATGTAAGGGTGCAATTAGGGCGGCTAAGATAGAACACGAAAGACACATAGCGGAGTAGAGCAAAAAAATTCCCAAGAAATTCTTTAAGTATGTAAACAGTATAAAAGGGAGGACAGACCATATTGGCCCGATAAAGAATAAGGAAGGACATCTGGTTACAAAGGATGGGGAGATGGCGAAGGTATTGAATTTATTCTTCTACTCAGTTTTCACAAGGGAATCGGGGGGCTTCAGTAACCAACTCTGCAGTGTTTATCCTCGTGACACATCACAGGAAGCACCCTCATGGCTAACAGAGGACACAATTAGAACTAGACTTGGGAAAATTAACATCAATAAATCACTGGGACCGGATGGCTTGCACCCAAGAGTAGTTAGGGAACCCAGTCAAGTAATTGCCAGACCATTGTTCCTAATTTTTACTGACAGTCTACTGACTGGAATGGTACCAGCGGATTGGAGAAAAGCCAATGTAGCACCAATATTTAAAAAGGGCCCAAAATATATCCCTGGGAATTACAGACCAGTTATTTTAGTAATGAAAACTGTATAATTAGCAGTAATCAGCATGGATTCATGAAGAATCGTTCTTGCCAAACCAATCTATTAACCTTCTATGGGTTGCCATCTAGATAAAGGAAGGCCCGTGATGTGGTGTATCTGGATTTTGCAAAAGCATTTGACACAGTTCCCCATAAACGTTTACTGTACAAAGTAAGGTCCATTGTTTTGGACCATAGGGTGAGTACATGGCTTGAAAACTGACTACAAGGGTGATTTCAGAGGGTGGTTATAAATGGGGAATACTCGGAATGGTCAGGGGTGGGTAGTGGGGTCCCCCAGGGTTCAGTCCTGGGCCAATTCTATTTAATTTGTTCATAAATGACCTGGGGGATGGGGTAAACAGTTAAAGATCTGTATTTGCGGATGATACTAAGCTAAGCAGGGCAATAACTTCTCCGCAGGATGTGGAAACCTTGTAAGAAGATCTGAACAAATTAATGGGGTGGGCAACTACATGGCAAATGAGGTTTAATGTAGAAAAATTTAAAATAATGCATTTGGGTGGCAAAAATATGAATGAAATCTATACACTGGGGGGAGAACCTCTGGGGGAATCTACGATGGAAATGGACCTGGGGGTCCTAGTAGATGATAGGCTCAGCAATGGCATGCAATGCCAAGCTGCTGCTAACAAAGCAAACAGAATATTGGCATGCATTAAAAAAGGGTTTAACTCTAGAGATGAAATGATAATTCTCCCGCTCTACAAGACTCTGGTCTATGTAGACTCCTGGAGTATGCTGTTCAGTTCTGGGCACCAGTCCTCAGGAATGAAGTACTGGAAATGGAGCGATTACAAAGAAGGGCAACAAAGCTAATAAAGGGTCTGGAGGACATTAGTTATGAAGAAAGGTTGCGAGCACTGAACTTATTCTCTCTGGAGAAGAGACGCTTAAGAGGGGATATGATTTCAACTTACAAATACCGTACTGGTGACCCCACAATAGGTATAAAACTTTTTCGAGGAAGGGAGTTTAACAAGACATGTGGCCACTCATTAAAATTAGAAGAAAAGAGGCTTAACCTTAAACTACGTAGAGGGTTCTTTACTATAAGAGCAGCAAGGACATGGAATTCCCAAACCTCACGGAACGTGCACTTGGCGGTTGAACCCTACCTTACTGACTGACCCCGTACCTTCCCAACAGATAGCCGTAGCACTTAAAATGTACTTTCAGCCTAATGACACAGATGGAATATCTCCCTTGATGATTTGGGAGGTGCATAAGTGCGTCATACGTGGCAAACTTATCCGCCTTGGAACCCACAAGAAAAGGGAAGCCAATAAAATCACTGCGACACTAGCGAAAAAAATTGCTGCCTTAGAAAGCCAACATACGCAGTCTCGCGTGGAAGCCATCTCTACAGAACTGTTGGAAACGCGTGAAAAATTAAAGTCCTTGCTCAATCTTAAAGAGAAGTGCATTCTTTATTTTAAGAAGGGTTTCTATTATGAGCACGGGGATAAATGTGGCAAATTTCTTTCAAAAGCTCTTAAAGCATTAACCCACGCTCTATCTATTCTATCCATTAAGAATTTAGAGGGTCAACTCTTGTACAAAACAGATCAGATTCGGATAAGAAACGCATTGCAATTTCACGCCTTCTACACCAAGCTTTATAATCTGCCCATGTCCCATAAAGCCTCGAACTTCCAAGGAGATAGAGAGCACATTTTGTGTGACTACATTAAAGAGAGTGGCATGCCCACTCTAATCTTGCCTGAAGTTGAATCCTTGGAGTCACCTATTTCAGAAAACAAGCTTCTATTGGCAATTAAGGCTCCCCAATACGGTAAAAGCCCAGGTCCTGATGGGTTCACGGCATATTATTACAAAACCTTTAGGGACATCCTAAAGACGCCGTTTCTCCATGCCCTTAATCACCTGAAAACCACTCCACCCATATCAGACACCTTTACGATGGCACATATAGCTCTGCTCCCCAAACCGGCTAAAGATCCTACAGACTGCGCTAGCAGACTGTAGGCCAAAATTCTGGCCATTAGACTGACGACTTTTCTACCCAAACTTATTGGGCACGAACAGGTGGGATTTATGCCGGGGAGGGAAGCCCGTGACAATGTGATTAAAGCCCTCAACTTGGTTCATTGTGCACATACAAAGGGAATCGAAGGTCTTCTCCTGTCTACCGACACGGAGAAGGCCTTTGATCGTGTGGCCTGGGACTACCTGTTTACCACCTGTAGACACATTGGCTTTGGATCTCACATGATGTCGTGGATAGCGGCTTTATACCATAAACCGCAGCCCCGACTTAAAATAAATGGCACCCTCTCTGAAGCGGTACTGTACATATCAATAACGGCACAAGGCAGGGTTGCACCCTATCCCCCCCCCCCCCTCTTGTTTATATTATCACTAGAGCCCTTTATCCGCCTGACCAACGCAAATCCAGACATAAGAGGATTTCAGATAGGTCCTAACACTTACAAAATAGCAGCTTACGCGGATGACCTCCTATTCTTTCTCGCTCAGCCACATATCTCAATCCCAAACCTCACTAAAGCCTTCCGACTTTTCAGGTACATCTCCAATTTGAAAATAAATTATACCAAATCAGAAGCCCTTAATCTTACCCTACTCCCTGACCCACTAGCTAGAGCACACGCCTCATGCTCGTTCAAATGGGAAACTTCGGCCATCACCTACCTAGGAATTAGACTCACGGGCAATCTTGTGGATACTTATACGCTAACTTCCCTCCGTTGTTAAACAACATACAAAAAGACCTGAAGGGTTGGACAACTAGGCCCTTCTCATGGTTTGGCAGAGCCAGAGCCTTAACCATGATTAAGCCCTAAGTGAGCATGAAACACATAAATTGTCCTCCTTCCTCCACTGCTGTTTGTTGCTGCTTATGTTTGTATAGTGACAATAAAGATTACAAGAAGTGTAACCATCCCCAATTCTTTTATTTGCGCTGAGAGGCTGAGACAGCTGATGGTCAGGCATCTGTGCAGATCCTTACATTATTGTCAGGATCCCTGCAGAGCCTAGACCAGCTCTGTGATGTCAGTCAACATCGGACCTTAGCTCACTGTTGGCTGAATCTGGTTCATAGGAGTGTAGAATGAAGTGCACTCCTGTGACCCACAGAGGAAGTATAGCTAAAATAGCTTCAGCCATTCTACTCCTTTAACCACTTGCCTACTGTGCACTTTCACCCCCTTCCTGCCCATGATAATTTTCAGCTTTCAGCGCTGTCGCACTTTGAATGACAATTGCGTGGTCATGCAATGCTGTACCAACATGACATTTTTAGAATTTTTTTCACACATATAGAGATTTATTTTGGTGGTATTTAATCACCACTGGGTTTTTTAGTTTTTGCTAAACAAATGAAAAAAGACCAAAAAAAAAAATTTTTTTTTCATAGTTTGTTATAAAATTTAGCAAACAGGTAATTTTTCTCCTTCACTCATGTGCGCTGATAAAGCTGCACTGATAGTCCCTGATAAGGTGGCACTGAAGGGCACTGATGAGGCGGCACTGATAGGCACTGATAAGGTGGCACTGAAGGGCACTGAGAGATGGCACTGATAGGTGGCACTGAGAGATGCCATTGATAGGCAGCACTGATCGGTGGCACTGATGGGCACTGATAGGCAGAACTGATAGGTGACACTGATGGGCACTGATTGGCAGCACTGATAGGAACTGATAGGTGTCGCTGATGAGCACTGATTGGCAGTACTGGTGGGACTGCACTGATAATCAGTGCCAATGTCCATTGATAAGGCACTGCTGAGGCTGCACTGATAGGTGACACTGATGGGCACTGATGGGCACTAATATGCACTGGTAGGCAGCACTGATGGGCACCGATAGGCAGCACTGATGGGCACTGGTAGGTGGCACTGATGAGTACTGATTGGCAGCACTGGTGGGCATTGATTGGCAGCACTGGTGGGCACTGATTGGCAGCACTGGTGGGACTGCACTGATAATCAGGACACAATCAGTGCCCTGATTATCCTTGCCAATGTTTCTTTAACATAAGCCGGTTATTATCTTTCTTCTTCCCTCTTCACGCTCCCAGCGTGAGGAAAGAAAATCCGATAACCGGCTTGTGCTTACATCCTGTGGTCAGCTGTCATTGGACACAGCTGATCACGTGGTAAAGGGCTGCTGTGATTGGTCTTTTACCCTGATCTGTGATTAGCTGAGTCCGAAGGACTTGGCGATCACACAGCGAACCGCCCGCGCCACAGGGGGCACATGGGCAGCGCGATCACGGGGGGACGTCCATGGCTATAGAGTGGCAGAAAGTAATTAAGGACATTTTTTGGTGGACCAAAGTGGCCTTTCTCCTGCAAAAATCAGTTCCCTCTCTGTTCTCCTTCCCTATTGTTTCAAGCGTTCCTACGCAAGGAAAGCCTTCGCTCCTCATCAGTCAGTGATATGAAATGTAGATTGCTTTTCATCCACATTTTATAGATGATAACGTTTTTGGATTCTGTGCTACTTTAGTGCCACATCTTTGTTACGCCAGTTTATTGCTCTCTGATATTTCTTGTGGGTACTTCCATTTCTTGTCATTTCTAATCACACCTACATTACACTCAGGCCAAATACATTTACCATAAAGTCAGTGAACATTATTCATATCCTCTGTCACTGATAGGAGCCGGAGCCATCAATTTTACCCTCACTCTATAATTCAACTAGCAGTCCTGTGGCTAAATTGCATTTTCTTTTCCTTTTTTTTTTTTTTTTTTTTTTTTGCTTTTATTCTTACCCACATTAATGTTCCTAAAGCAAAATTCATTGAACACTAAATTGGCTCTGGCAGCAAAAGAAAATCAAGAGGGTATAACGTGAGACAATGATATTTAATGAATGAGCAAAAATTCTTCCGTTAGAGAAGAGAAGTGTCAGAAAGCCATCTTCCGTGTCTGATGTTTGGTTCCAAAGAGCAGACGCTGCTCACACCTGCTAATCCTTGTGATATCTGTGTCTTAACACTCCAGACAGTTCTTAGTTCCATTCATTTCCCTTTTGAGGTGTGACAGCTGCACCCCGAAGACCGTCAGCGCAGCGACATAGGGGGCGCCGGGTGAAACCACAGCGCACAGCGGGGGGACGTGCTATCCTACATACCCAGAACTGTCAGGTAGCAGTGAAGCCCAGAGCTCTTCAGGAGAGCGAATTTCTAACAGACCACCAGAAAGGTGAGTATTATGCTGCGTCTTTTACTATGCTATTTTTAATATGCTGATACTGTTTTTTAAGGGTTAAAGTGGTTCTAAAGGCAAAAGTTTTTTTATTAAAGTCTTGTTTTGTATTTTTCTAAAATAACAAACATGTTATGCCGCGTACACATGAGCGGACTTTTCGACCGGACTGATCCGACAGACTATGCGGCGACTTTCGACGGACTTCCAATGGACTTCCCGAATGAATGGACTTGCCTACACACGATCACACCAAAGTCCGACGGATTCGTACGTGATGACGTACGAACGGTCTAAAATAAGGAAGTTGATAGCCAGTATCCAATAGCTGCCCTAGCGTCGGTTTTAGTCCGTCGGACTAGCATACAGACGAGCGGATTTTTCGACCGGACTCGAGTCCGTCGGAAAGATTTGAAACATGTTTTATTTCTAGGTCCATCAGACTTTTGGGGGAAAAAAAAGTCAGCTGGAGCCCACATACGATTGAATTGTCCGACTGAGTCCAGTCCGCCGGATCAAGTCTGCCGGAAAGTCCGCTCGTGTGTACGCGGCATCATACTTACCTGCTCTGTTGCAATGGTTTTGCACAGAGCGGCCCGGATCCTCCTCTTCTCGGGTCCCACACTGGTGCTCCTGGCCCCTCCCTCCTGCCGGGTGCCCCCACAGCAAGCAGCTTGCTGTGGGGGGCACCCAAGCTGGCGTGCTCCAAAGCTGCAGCTCTGTATGTCTATTCACACATGAAGCCGTGGCTCGGCCACGCCCCCTCCATCTCTTGATTGGCTCACTGGCTGCCACTGCTGCCAAAAGCCAAACGGGAGTGCAAGTCCCCGAAGAGCCAAGGCTCTTGTTGACATTGTTGAATCGAGAGGGGGCTCAGGTAAGTATTGGGGGGGGGGGAGTGCTGCTGCACACAGAAGGCTTTTTACCTTCATGCATAGAATGCATGAAGGTAAAAAGCCTTTTGCCTTTACATCCACTTTAACCACTTCCAGACCGCCACATGCCGATATAAGTCCTAACTCTGAAGAGGGATATCTTTGTTATGGCAGCAGCTAGCTGCCATAACCCTGGTATCCTCTTCTTCAGCCGGCGGTCCGGTTTTCAATAATAGTGGTCTCTGCAGCAGGTTCGCCGCAAAATTACTTTTATCGGCGGCGGTGCCCTCCGCCACTTACCAGAGCCGCCGGCAGCGGCGGAGGCAATCGGGTCCTTCTACTGGCTGGGTATGGAGACGAGTGAGAGCAAGATGGTCCCTACCCATCTCCATACAATTGCAGGGCGGAAGCGATGTCTGAACGTTTTAGTGTGAATATGAGATCTGAGGTCTTTTTGACCCCAGATCTCATATTTGAGAGGTCCTGTGATGCTTTTTTTCTATTACAAGGGATGTTTACATTCCTTGTAATAGGAACAAAAGTAACACTTTTTTTTTTTTTTTAAGAACAGTGTAAAAATAAAAAATAAAAGGTAAACTAAAAAAGAAAAAAAAAATGTTTAAACGCATCCCGTCCCGCCAAGCTCGCACACAGAAGCGAACGCATACGTGAGTAGCGCCCGCATATGAAAACAGTGTTCAAACCACACATGTGAAGTATCACTGCGATCGGTAGAGCGAGAGCAATAATTCTAGCACTAGACCTCCTCTGTAACTCAATACATGCAACCTGTAGAATTTTTTAAATGTCGCCTATGGAGATTTTTAAGGGTAAACATTTGTCGCTATTCCACAAGCGGGTGCAATTTTGAAACTGGGTATCAATTTACTCGGCATAAAATGATCTTTTACAATATAAAAAAAGTGGGGTAACTTTACTGTTGTCTTATTTTTTAAATCAAAAAAAGTGTATTTTTTCCAAAAATAGTGCGCTTGTAAGACCGCAGCGCAAATACAGTGTGACAGAAAGTATTGCAACAACCGTCATTTTATTCTCTAGGGTGTTAGAAAAAAAATATATAATGTTTGGAGGTTCTAAGTAATTTTCTAGCAAGAAGAACTGTTTTTAACTTGTAAACAACAAATCTCAGAAAGAGACTCGGTCCTTAAAGAGGGAGTCCACCGGAAAAAAAAATATTAAAAGCCAGCAGCTACAAATACTGCAGCTGCTGACTTTTAATAAACGGACACTTACCTGTCCAGGAGTCCAGCGATGTCGGCAGCCGAAGCCGAGCAATAGCTCGGCTCTCGGCTGCTGCCGCCTCCATTCTCAGTGAGGGAATAAGGAAGTGAAGCATTGTGGCTTCATTTCCCGGTTCCCTACTGCGTATGCGTGAGTCGCGCTGCGCATCCTAAGTGGTCCCCGCTATCTCCTGGGACCTGTGTGTTTCCCAGGAGACAGCAGGGGGGTGCGGGAGGGGGCGTGACTCCCGCGGGAGTCTATTCACGGAAGTCGGTGGAGATACCTGTCTAATACAGGTATCTGCACCCCCCTCCCCCCTTAAAGGTGCCAATTGTGGCACCGGAGGGGCGAGGAATCAGATAAGCGGAAGTTCCACTTTTGGGTGGAACTCTGCTTTAAGTGGTTAATGCATTCTCTGCATTAAGGCAAAAAACCTTCTGCATGCAACTCCCCCCCACCCAGCTCCCCTTCCCCTGAAGCACAAGAGCAGAGGCTTTCTCGGCTCTCTTCCTCCTCATTGGCTCAAAGGCAGCAGTGGGAGCCATTGGCTCCAGCTGCTGTCAATCCCAACCTGTGAGGAGAGAGCGGGCGGGCGGGGCCGAGCCACCCTCTATGTGTCAGTGGACACACAGAGCCCAGCTCTGGGTTGAGCCCACATTAGTACCCCCAAAGCAAGCAGCTTGCTATAGAGGCATTTGTAAGAGAGGAGGAGCCAGGAGAATTGGTGGGGGACCCCAGAAGAGGAGAATCCCGGCTGCTGTGTGCAAAGCCATTGCACAGAGCAGGTAAGTAAAGTATGTTAGTTATTTTAAAAATAAAAAATGTTTTCCTTTACAATCATCTTAGCTTCACATCAGAAGCCCCCCTTCACATCAGAGGTCCCGACATCACATAAGAAGCCCCACCATCAATTCAGAGTCCCCCCTTCAGATCAAAGGCCCCTATCACGTTGAGCTCCCCCCAACATGTCTAAGTCATCCCCATACATCAGATACATAAGAGTCATCCCTATATATCAAAGTCCCCTCTGGATTGTAGACTTTCAACTATCACATTAAATTCCCCCAATCATCAACCAATCTTCACGTCAGAATTCCCCCTTCACTTGAGAGCCTCCCCAACATGTCTTGGCTTGGGTTTAATAATAAAGTTGGCAGTGCCTCCACCCAGGACACAGCCTTTGTGAACAGAGGGAATCTCTTCCTAGGAAATTAACCAGTAATCTAATTACTCTAGTAATATAAGACTGAGAAGCGAGCGATCTAACACCACTGATCGCACAGTTCTCACAGCTCCCCGAGCAGAGAGCTGGTGACCATAAATCACTGGCTCTTTGCTCTGCCCCCCCTCTTCCACCATGCTCACTGGAGCGCCTGGCTGTGGAGGGGATGGGAGTGGACGGCTCAGGCTCTCAGCGGCTCGCTGAGAGGCTGAGCTGGGTGCCAGTCCAGGCATGTGGGCGGATCCTGACTCCATTGTCGCTATCTTGCCAAGCCTGGACCGGCTCTGTCATGTCAGCAGACAGAATTCTGCCCGCTGTCTGCTGAAAATGGGTCACAGGAGTGCAGAACGAACTGCACTCCTTTGATCGATCCGCAGGAGAAGTACAGCCAAACAAGCTTTGGCTGTACTTCTTCCTTAATAGAGATACTTTCATATAAATGCTGCAGCAAAGTCCATTTTCAGGTGCCCCTGAGGATGATGTGGTGTCTGCCTTTGTGTCAGAGACCAGAAGAGAAGATCTGCATTCGTGGGGAGATCTTCTGACTGTTTGTTCAACCAGCCTGGAATGGAGCTTCTCACTGACAGGAATTGTGACACTGGAACATACCTCCCAACTTCTCGAGATAGAAATGAGGAACACCTATTAGCAAAAGTATGTAAGTATAGGGCACACACTCTGTCACGCCCCCTTAAAGGAGAATTATACAAAAAATATATAATTAAACCACCCACACATGCTTTTTTTTAATCACTACTATTCCTTTAAACTGGCTTTTGAAATGTACAGATGCTGCAATTTATAAATTGGATGAAAGATTTAGCACCGTGAAACACTTTATAAAGGATAAATAGTACATTTTATATACATCTATATAGATCAGACCAAAATGGGGTACAAATGAGGAGGAAAGAGGGACAGAGGGACATTGCTCCAAATCAGGGATAGTCCCTCAAAATCAGGGACAGTTGGGAGCTATGCTGAAACTCAGAGTCAGCCTATCTACTCTGTACTTTAGTCCCTCTGTAATAGTTTCTAATCTGAAATGCAATCGGACCGCTCAGCTAATGAGCCTGAAGTGGCCACCAGATGCCTAACCTGGCTCTGGTCTATGCTGGTAATGAAGCCCTAAGCTAAAACTAACTAAAGAATTCCAGACCAGAAGGGACAGGGTTAGCTAAAATAACAGGACCTGCATATAAACTATATTGCAATAGACAGATTCACCTGCCATTATTCTGGAAGGTGACCACTATACACATACAGTAGCACGGAGCCTGGCTGTATACTGCACAGGAAGAAATACAGTAGTTGTATGTCACGAGAGCTAGGTAAGAGGGAGGGGAAAAGAAGGGGGGCGGAGTCTAATAGAAGTTCAAGAAAAAAAATCTACTATATGAATAATCAATAAACAGTCACTATTTGTGATGCCTGCAGCACCCCTTTTTCAGAGTGAAGGATGGATCCTTTGTGTTTATTTACTGTAAACGAATAATGGGACAAGGGAGCGCCACCATCTAAGTGTAGATTATTTATTAAAAAAAACCTATAGATAAAACAATATGCACTCACTTGGATAAAAGCAAAAAAACCTTTTGTGGTGCTGCTGCCCCCCAGAGCCCCCCTTTTACTTTCCTGAACCCAATCTTTCCAGCGACGAGAACAGGCCCAGCTGCTCCAGCTGCTGTCTCGGGTCCTCGGCTCCTGCTGCTGTCAATCAAATCCAGTGACACGGGAGACGAGGGGCGGGGCCAAGTCCTGCTGTCTGGGTCAATGGACGCAGCAACAGGACTCAGGAGCGCGCCCGCACAAGTGCCCCCATGGAATGCGTGTCTCTATGTGGGGGCACTCATTGCGGAGGAGGAGCCACGAGCTTTGCACAGAGGAGGTAAGTATGGCAAATTTGTTATTTTAAAAAAAACAAACCTTTACAATCACTTTAATCATTTAATCATAATAGAAAATACAAAAACGAAATGATCCAAATGTTTTTCGTTCTTTCAAATTTTCGGATTTCCGTTCTTTCTGATTTTCAAATTTTTGGATTTTCGTTCTTCCGAATTTTCATTTCGTTACTTCCGAATGAACAAATATGCAGAATTTTGACGAAAAAACAAATTTGGAACAAAACGAATTGCACATGTCTAGCATATACTATGTGCACACAATGCACTGTTTTGGAGGCAAGGACGCAATACTTGGAACTCTCTGTGACACTTAACCCAGCGCCATAAGTTTTGCTTAACCCCAAATAACTTCACTAAACTAAGTAAATTAAACACACTGAGATTTGGGATGCTTTAAATAAACTAACATTTTTGCCACATCAGGGCTTATTTTACGCACTTCACCAGGATACCACCGGTAGGCACGGATGTCATAAATAAGAAGCCAGCTTTTCTCAACTCTACAATAAATGCTTTTGTGCGGCAGTTAAAAGTTGACAGCAATCCTCCTAATAAAGGGAACACAATACGGAAATTAAAGCAGACAAGCCTTTGAATCCCTGAAGTCTTCTATAATTTTACAGCTGGGCTTGTGCAGTGTGGGAACACCGGGTCTGAGTGATAAAATTGCTAAGCAGATGGCAAAACAAGTTTTGTTTAAGGCCTTAGAGTTGTGCTGTCAGAAGCTGACATGAGTTCCGGAACTGCGGAGGAAGTGCAAAACTCCGGTACGTATTATTTCCATCTAAGCTGCCCACTAATATACCATAGCACGGTTCTAGAAAAACATTTTCCGCCTAATAAAAAAAAATGTTACTTAAAACATTGTGGACCTTGGGCATGAAGTACACCCCCCAAAATACATGGAAATACACAGGGCATATGTAGTATGTCCTTTCCTTCTGCCCTGCTGCAGCTCCAACTCTTGCTTTTGCCAGCAATTCCCGGCTGTCAAAATGGTAGCCAGGAGTTGCTGTGTAAGGTTAAGTTCACACTAGCCCAGGCTTCAGGGGCGTAACTAGAATCTTCAGAGCCCCGGTGCAAGAAACCATGAAGGGCCGCCACCAAGGGCATTGCTAGGTCTACAAAAGATCTCGGGCTAGAGCCCATAGGAGCAAAGTAAAGAATGCCATACGCTTGGGCAGGCATACACATGTATATAATTTACATATGTGTGTATGTATATATATATATATGTGTATATATGTATATATATATATATATATATATATATATATGTTTTGTCACATATTTGAGTGCGGATCCCCCCTTACATCAGTGTCCCCAGAGATCTCCCACTTACATCAGGGTCCCCAGAGCCCCCCTGTTTACATCAGGGTCCCCAGAGAACCCCTTCCTTACACCAGGGTCCCAGAGAAATCATACTTACCTAGGTGGATGCAGCATCAGACTTTCTCCTGTAGGTTCTAAGGCTGAGAACAGAGCGATCAAACACATCTGATCACTCGGTTCTCAGTGATCCGTGAGCTGAGAGCTGGTGACTATCAGTCACCGGTTGTCTACTCTGCTCCCCCCCCAACGCTCACTGGAGTGCTAAACTGTGGATTAGTGGGAGTGATTCACTAAGAGGCTGAGCCTGGTGCCGGCCCAGGCATCTGGGTGGATCCCGACCGTGTGACATCAGCTAACAACGGGCTTCAACGAGCTTCAGAACAAACTGTAATGCCGCGTACACACGAGCGGAATGTCCAATAGAAAAAGTCCGACAGAGACTTTTCATCGTATAATCCGCTCCTGTGTAGGCCTCATCGGACCTTCTTTTTCGAAAATTCAGACGAACCTAGAAATAGAACATGTTCTAAATCTTTCTGCCAGAACTCCACCGGAACCAGTTCCTATCGGGAAAACCTCTCGTCTGTATGCTGTTCCGACAGACCAAAAACGACGCATGCTCTGAAGCAAGTAAGAGACGTAAGCTATTGGCTACTGGCTATTGAACGTCCTTTTTCTATTCCCATTGCATGTGTTATATGTCACCTCGTTCTGGATGGTCGGACTTTGGTTGGACTT
Organism: Lithobates septentrionalis; assembly: GCA_037952835.1. Lineage (NCBI taxonomy): Eukaryota > Metazoa > Chordata > Amphibia > Anura > Ranidae > Lithobates > Lithobates septentrionalis. The sequence continues at coordinate 1,293,375 of JBBDGP010001590.1, read as the reverse complement.
TAGTTTGACCATGTGTAGGCAAGACCGCTTGAATGGAATTCCGTCGGAGTTCCGTCTGAGAAACCTTCGGAGTTTAGTCCAACGCCAAAACCGGTTGTGTATACGCGGCATAATATATAGGAGAAGTACAGACAAACAAGCTTTGGCTCGACTTCTTTAATGCCTGCTTCCTCTTTATCCATAATCTATTATTTTCCTGCTGTTTTTCTGTTGTTTCCTTTCCGTTTTATTTATTTTTGTTTTCTAACTATTAATATTTTTTTTAATTTTATTTGTTTTATTCAATAATTGTTTCAGTGTTGCACAACATTCAAAAAAGCCTTTATTTTTTTGTAAATGCTTTGAACAAAAAACATAAATTTAGCATAATTTTTAACAGGACAAATTATAGAATAAAAAGTATACTTTTATCTACAGTAACACATTATTTTTTTTTAACACTGCTCAGATTAGAAAAAAAGAGCACTTTGTTGTGATTTTTTTAATGGAAATGCATATAAAATGAAATCATTTTTTCCAACACCATATAACCAAATTGATTCCTTATTTGTTCTTAAAAAGTGATATATGTATTACTTTGCTATACTAAGTAGTCACAACATTATTGTGGAACAAAACAGGTCCATAGCAGAAATTTAAAAATTAATTTGCTCTGGTCCATAAAGGGGTGGGGGGGGGGGGTTACAGGTGTGAAAGCTGAAGGGTTACCAAAGTATCCAATTTTAAGCTGATATAATTAAAGTTGCTTTTGCCACAGTCTGGACCAAAACCTCCTAGCATTTCCTGTGAAATACATTTCTGGGATTGCTATATTTAACATATGGATAAACTATAGCAGTAGTTATATTTTTATGATATTTATTTGCTCCTTTATCTGTTATTAAAAAGAAAAGTAAATTGGTGTTTTATCTGTCTAATGCCCCGTACACACGATCGGAAATTCGGCCAGCAAAAGAACGATGAGAACTTTTGGTCGGAAAATGCGACTGTGTGTATGCTCCATCGGATTTTTGCTGGCCGAATTCCTGCCAGCAAAAGATTGAGAGCAGGTTTTCAAAACAAAGCTTGCAATACATTTAATTTGCCAACAGTTTTAGGTGTTTATTTTATTTTTTTCATTTTTTTCTTTATAAATGTAATTTTTGCTGTAAATACTGAAAAAAAAAATGCAAAAAGTTCCTCTGAAAATACATATCTATGAGAAAGAAAGTAGAGGGGTGACGGTGGACCATACCAGGCAACATGCCCTCATCAAGGGCACCTTGCCCACAACCCTTGCCTGGTAGTTGTGGGGGTCTAGGGTTAAGGGGCTTATTGAAATCTGGAAGCTCCCTTTAATAATAATTGGTGGGCAAAATACCACCCCCCTACTCATTCACAAAAAAAATAAAAGTTAGATACCCAAACATTTGACAAGTCCTTTTTAAAAAAAAAAAAAGTCCCTAATTCTAAATCCATAGTCAACCACAATACCTCCAAACTAGCAGAAAAAAAAAGACAGTGAGCTTGCGCACACAACTGATCCTGACACTAGCCAAATCAAGGCTCCCCAAGCTGTCCTCAGCTATATAAGGGAAGGGCCGGGGATATTGGTTACGTCATTGACCAAAAATGGGCATGTAGGTGCCATACCTGTAGAATCGCAGTGGTAAGGGAAGGGCCGGGGATATTGGTTACGTCATTGACCAAAAATGGGCATGTAGGTGCCATACCTGTAGAATCGCAGTGGAAGTTGGAAGTCACTGTAGTACTATGGTGACCTCCACTGTGACCACCAAGCAACTGCCATACTGCATTTTGAACACACCAGTTTGTTCGGCATGGGCTCCATTTAAGGAACACTTTTCCTTATCTTAATGTATACAAAGAATTCCCTGATTGGAAAAAGTGGACCAGTGAAAATTCAAGACAATGTTGAACGGCACCCGTGCCGAGCATGTGACAGCCTTTGCAGGGCATGTGTTCAGCATGGTACCCAGCAGCTAGCTGCATTAACTGTAGTAGCAGTGCCTACTAAAGTGATTTCCAGCTTTTATTGCAGTGGTTGTCAACTTATGAGCTACAGGGAGCCTCAAATGTGGTCCTCAACTTTAACCACTTGAGCCCCGGACCATTATGCTGCCTAAGGACCAGAGGTCTTTTTCCAATTTGGCACTGCGTCGCTTTAACTGCTAATTGCGCGGTCATGCAATGCTGTACCCAAACGAAATTTGCGTCCTTTTCTTCCCACAAATAGAGCTTTCTTTTGATGGTATTTGATCACCTCTGCGGTTTTTATTTTTTGCGCTATAAATGGAAAAAGACCGAAAATTTTGAAAAAAAATGATATTTTCTACTTTTTGTTATAAAAAAAATCCAATAAACTCAATTTTAGTCATACATTTAGGCCAAAATGTATTCGGCCACATGTTTTTGGTAAAAAAAATGTCAATAAGCGTATATTTATTGGTTTGCGCAAAAGTTATAGCGTCTACAAACTAGGGTACATTTTCTGTAATTTACACAGCTTTTAGTTTATGACTGCCTATGTCATTTCTTGAGGTGCTAAAATGGCAGGGCAGTACAAAACCCCCCCAAATGACCCCATTTTGGAAAGTAGACACCCCAAGGAAATTGCTGAGAGGCATGTTGAACCCATTGAATATTTATTTTTTTTGTCCCAAGTGATTGAATAATGACAAAAAAAAAAAAATATTTACAAAAAGTTGTCACTAAATGATATATTGCTCACACAGGCCATGGGCCTATGTGGAATTGCACCCCAAAATACATTCTGCTGCTTCTCCTGAATATGGGGATACCACATGTGTGGGACTTTTTGGGAGCCTAGCCGCGTACGGGGCCCCGAAATCCAATCACCGCCTTCAGGATTTCTAAGGGCGTAAATTTATGATTTCACTCTTTACTGCCTATCACAGTTTCGGAGGCCATGGAATGCCCAGGTGGCACAAAACCCCCCCAAATGACCCCATTTTGGAAAGTAGACACCCCAAGCTATTTCCAGAGAGGCATATTGAGTCCATGGAATATTTTATATTTTGACACAAGTTGCGGGAAAGTGACACATTTTTTTTTTTTTTTTGCACAAAGTTGTCACTAAATGATATATTGCTCACACAGGCCATGGGCATATGTGGAATTGCACCCCAAAATACATTTAGCTACTTCTCCTGAGTACGGGGATACCACATGTGTGGGACTTTTTGGGAGCCTAGCCGTGTACGGGACCCCGAAAACCAATCACTGCCTTCAGGATTTCTAAGGGTGAAAATTTTTGATTTCACTCTTCACTGCCTATCACAGTTTCGGAGGCCATGGAATGCCCAGGTGGCACAAAACCCCCCCAAATGACCCCATTTTGGAAAGTAGACACCCCAAGCTATTTGCTGAGAGGCATGGTGAGTATTTTGCAGCTCTCATTTGTTTTTGAAAATGAAGAAAGACAAGAAAATACTTTTTTTTTTTTCTTTTTTCAATTTTCAAAACTTTGTGACAAAAAGTGAGGTCTGCAAAATACTCACTATACCTCTCATCAAATAGCTTGGGGTGTCTACTTTCCAAAATGGGGTCATTTGGGGGGGGTTGTGCCACCTGGGCATTCCATGGTCTCCGAAACTGTGATAAGCAGTCAAGAGAGAAATCAAAAATTCACGCCCTTAGAAAGCCTGAAGGCGGTGCTTGGTTTTCGGGGTTCCGTACGCGGCTAGGCTCCCAAAAAGTCTCACACATGTGGTATCCCTGTACTCAGGAGAAGCAGCAGAATGTATTTTGGGGTGTAATTTCACATATTCCCATGGCATGTTTGAGCAATATATCATTTAGTGACAATTTTGTGCAAAAAAAAAAAAAAATTGTCTCTTTCCCGCAACTTGTGTCGCAATATAAAATATTCCATGGACTCGACATGCCTCTCAGCAAATAGCTTGGGGTGTCTACTTTCCAAAATGGGGTCATTTGGGGGGGGTTTGAACTGTCCTGGCATTTTATGCACAACATTTAGAAGCTTATGTCACACATCACCCACTCTTCTAACCACTTGAAGACAAAGCCCTTTCTGACACTTATTGTTTACATGAAAAAGTTTTTTTTTTTGCAAGAAAATTACTTTGAACCCCCAAACATTATATATTTTTTTAAAGCAAATGCCCTACAGATTAAAATGGTGGGTGTTTCATTTTTTTTTTCACACAGTATTTGCGCAGCGATTTTTCAAACGCATTTTTTGGGGAAAAAACACACTTTTTTAAATTTTAATGCACTAAAACACACTATATTGCCCAAATGTTTGATGAAATAAAAAAGATGATCTTAGGCCGAGTACATGGATACCAAACATGACATGCTTTACAATTGCGCACAAACGTGCAGTGGCAACAAAATAAATACATTTTTAAAAGCCTTTAAAAGCCTTTACAGGTTACCACTTTAGATTTACAGAGGAGGTCTACTGCAAAAATTACTGCCCTCGATCTAACCTTCGCGGTGATACCTCACATGCATGGTGCAATTGCTGTTTACGTTTGACGACAGACCGCCGCTTGCGTTCGCCTTAGTGCGAGAGCAGGGGGCGACAGGGGTGCTTTTTTTTTTTTTTTTTTTTTTTCTTTATTATTTTTTTGCTTTTTTATCTTATTTTTAAACTGTTCCTTTCATTTTTATTTTTTTTTAATCATTTTTATTGTTATCTCGGGGAATGTAAATATCCCCTATGATAGCAATAGGTAGTGACAGGTACTCTTTTTTGAAAAAATTGGGGTCTATTAGACCCTAGATCTCTCCTCTGCCCTCAAAGCATCTGACCACACCAAGATCGGTGTGATAAAATGCTTCCCCAATTTCCCAATGGCGCTATTTACATCCGGCAAAATCTAAGTCATAAAATGCTCGTAGCTTCCGGTTTCTTAGGCCATAGAGATGTTTGGAGCCACTCTGGTCTCTGATCAGCTCTATGGTCAGCTGGCTGAATCACCAGCTGCATTTTCAGGTTCCCTGTTGAGACAGGAGAGCCAGAGAAAAACACGGAAGACGGTGGGGGGGGGGGCATTCCCTCCCACGGCTTGTAAAAGCAGTCTAGAGGCTAATTAGCATGAAAGCCGACCGCTGGCTGAAAAGAATGATACCAAGATGATACCTAAACCTGCAGGCATCATTCTGGTATAACCACTCAAAGTTGTGAATGGCGTACCTGAAGACAAAAAAATGGTTAACAATAAAGCACAGTAAACGGTAAAGTATAAAAAATTGCATACCTGAAAAGCAAACATGATAAAACATAATAACAATAAAACATTGCAGAATAGAATACAGTAAAAAAGAGCAGAACAATAGAGAGAATAGAGAGAGAGAGAGAACAATAAAACGACAACTATTTTTTTTTATTTTATATATTTTTTTTTTTTTTTTTTACACTTTTTTTGTAACTAACTTTTATAACTGTAACCGGTTCCAGGTTCGGGTCTCTCAAAATGCGATGGCATCTTGGGAGACCCTGTGAAAGTGTGCCTAGTCTGTGGAATGCTGTACCCTACGCTAATACTCAACTAGTGCATGGTAGCGTTCAAAACATTCACCAATGCAAAGACCAGGATTGTCAGGACAGGAGGGACAATAATAGCGGGTGTCACGCCTATATCCGCGCTTGCTGCAGACACAATATCTTTTTTGGGGGCGTTCGCTGGGTAGGGGTACTCGGGAGGACATAAAGAAAATGCCTCTCATGCAGCCGACTGCATTTGGTTGGGGATGTGAATGGGGGAAGTACGGGCGCTGCAGAAGCGGTGGGTTCCCAATTAGGATTGGCGAATGCAGTAGGAAGGGCACTATGGGCACGACGGGCCTGTGTTTGTCTTTTTGGTGGCAGCGGGACACTACTTGTGCTTGCCACCTCACCAGCTTGAACTGCACTTATGGGACTCGCCACGTCACCAAGTGTTACTGCAGTGCTGGTTTGACTACGACCGGGGTGTACTAGGCCGCTGGCGCTTGCCAGTTCACCAAAACGCTACCAAAAAATCTGTTGGCGATCGCAGGGATCAGGCCTGACTCTGCGAACGCTGCAGTTATGCGTTTTAGTCTTTTGTAAGTGACAGTGATCGATCGATACTGCACTTGGGTGGGCTGGGCTGGGCCGGGCGGAGGGGCAAAACGCAGGTGCTAGCAGGTATCTGGGCTGATCCCGCTAACACTGCGTTTTTGGGAACCCTAAACTGCTGGGGATGCTAGTATAGATCTGATCGGATCAGATATTGATCCGTTCAGATACTATACCACTAAGGGTGGTGTACAGTGCGTGCGTGGGTGTTAGCGGTACTGGCGCTAACCTGACGCTGCCTGGGGCTGGTGCTTGCCAGTTCACCAAAATACTACCAAAAAAACTGTTAGCGATCGCAGGGATCAGGCCTGACTCTGCGAACGCTGCAGTTATGCATTTAGTGTTTTGTAAGTGTCAGTGATCGATCGATACTGCACTTGGGTGGGCTGGGCCGGGCGGAGGGGCAAAACGCAGGTGCTAGCGGGTATCTGGGCTGATTCCGCTAACACTGCGTTTTTGGGAACCCTAAACTGCTGGGGACGCCAGTATAGATCTGATCAGATCAGATATTGATCCGTTCAGATACTATACCACTAAGGGAGGCGTATGCTGCGTGCGTGGGTGTTAGCGGTACTGGCGCTAACCTGACGCTGCCTGGGGCTGGTGCTTGCCAGTTCACCAAAATACTACCAAAAAAACTGTTAGCGATCGCAGGGATCAGGCCTGACTCTGCGAACGCTGCAGTTATGCGTTTAGTCTTTTGTAAGTGACAGTGATCGATCGATACTGCACTTGGGTGGGCTGGGCTGGGCCGGGCGGAGGGGCAAAACGCAGGTGCTAGCAGGTATCTGGGCTGATTCCGCTAACACTGCGTTTTTGGGAACCCTAAACTGCTGGGGACGCTAGTATAGATCTGATCGGATCAGATATTGATGCGTTCAGATACTATACCACTAAGGGAGGTGTATGCTGCGTGCGTGGGTGTTAGCGGTACTGGCGCTAATCTGACGCTGCCTGGGGCGACGCATATCACCGCCGGGCGATCAGGGGGCTAAACCTTTATTCGGTAATAAACGGCGGGTGCCCTGACACTATAAAAAATAAACAAACTAACCAGCGTCAACCGTAACGGTTATACGGTGATCAGTGGTGAAAGGGTTAACTAGGGGGCAATCAAGGGGTTAAAACATTTATTCGGTAGTATATGGGGGTCCCTGACGCTATAAAACGCTGACGGCGAACCTAAATATTTATGTCCCTAACTAGCGTCACCAGCAACACTAATACAGCGATCAGAAAAATGATCGCTTAGTGACACTGGTGACGGGGGGTGATCAAGGGGTTAAAACTTTATTAGGGGGGGTTAGGGGGGTACCCTAGACCTAAAGGGGGGTAACAGTAACTGTCCCAACACTGTAACTGTCACAAACTGACACTATGCAGTAATCAGAAAAAAAAACAAAAAAAAAAAAACTGCTGGTGTCAGTTTGTGACAGGGGGGGGGGGGGTGATTGGGGGGGGATCGGGGGGCGATCGGGGGGGGGATCGGGGTGTTTTGTGTGCCTGGCATGTTCTACTGTGTGTGTGTGTGTTGGTGCACTCACATTGATGTCTTCTCTCCTCGGGCCGGAACGGAAATTACCGAGCCGAGGAGAGATGACATCATTTCCTTTGCTGCTGTTTAGCATACAGCAGCAAAGGAATGATTCGATTGGCCGGCGGCGATCGCGAGGGGGGGGGCCACGAACGGATGGTCTCCCCCTCACCACCAATTGCCGCTGGACAAACGACGACCGCCTCGGGCACCGGGGGGGGGTCCGATCGGACCCCCCACCCGCGGAAGGCAAATCACGTACCATGTACGTGATTTTGCCTGTCCGTGCCACTTTGCCGACGTACATCGGCGTGAGGCGGTCGTCAAGTGGTTAAGGGCAGCACCTAATGTTCAATATATGTAATGGTGAGAGGACTGTCAGAAACTGCAAACCTAATAGAGGGAATGAGGGTCAGAGAGTGTGGACATGCTTCATTTTTGGCCGGAGATATGCTACAGGAGACATAGCAAAATTGAGAAAATTTTACATGAGGCTAGTAGAGATCAATGCTATTATCCTATCAATGTTCCCACTACAGACTGCTGAGGTCCAAGGGCTCTACATCATATACCAAAGGGCCGCATGGTTGGACATCAGCGTTCTAGAGACATCCCACAGGTATGGCACATACATACTTACATTGGTCAAAGCTAATGTCACCATATAAAAATTACCTTACCTGGACCTCAGCTTTACCATACATGGTCCCAACATCATTTCCTCATATTCCAAGGGTAGATTGCATATCCGAAATGGTGCTGTTTAGGAGGATTGCATTATATACAGTTGATAGAGCCATTTACAAGGGTACCGCTATATTAACATACTTGGCAAAGAAAAGGTTCTCTTTAAATTCTGCTATTTGATGAGCTATACACTTTTTGTATGCAGGATGCCAACTGCTTTTTTTTTCTTACATTGGGGACTTTTCCCAACAATTTTAGATGCTATAAATGCATTTATTTTGGCAATGTGAACTTGAAAGTGTGCATAAAATACCGTCCCGATGAAATATACTTACACAAAATACATACAGCTTTGCCACCTTTAAAATTTATTCAGGATTTCAAGGGATTTCAATTCAACATTGACTTTAAAAAGCATGTGTACTTGAGAGTTTGTGCATTATTAAAGTTATCCATTTGTAACTCTATCTACAGCCAGTAACTTTGAAGAGGAAGGAAGCTCTATAACATTTCTATGACCCATTTTGGACAGTTTCATTATCTTAACAGATCCGGAGCCTGTTTTCTCTCATTCTGTACAGTGCCAGAATTTTAAATTCCCCCTACATGGCGAATATGTGTTTGTACCAGCTATCTGTTTAACCACTTCAGCCCCGGAAGGATTTGCCCCCTTAATGACCAGGCCATTTTTTTGAGGTACGGCACTGCATCACTTTACCTGACAACTGCGCGGGCGTGCGACGTTGTACCCAAACAAAATTGACGTTCTTTTTTTACCACAAATAGAGGTTTATTTTGGTGGTATTTGATCACGTCTGTGGTTTTTATTTTTTGCACTATAAACAAAGAGCCACAATTTTGAAAAAACATTTCTTTTTTTTTACTTTTTGCTGTAATACATATCTCAAAAAAAATATAAAAAAAAACGAATTTATTCATTAGTTTAGGCCGAAATATATTCTTCTACATATTTTTGGTATAAAAAATCCAAATAGGCGTATATTCATTAGTTTGCGCAAAAGTTATCGTGTCTGCAAACTATGAGATAGATTTGGGGACTTTTATTTATTTTTTATTGTTTTTACTAGTAATGGCAGCGATCTGACCCCAAATGACACTTTTTGGGGACCAGTGACATTATTACATTGAACAGTGCTATAAAAATGCACTGATCAATGTATAAATGTCACTGGCAGAGAAGGGGTTAACACTAGGGGGCGATTAAGGGGTTAACTGTGTTCCCTGGGTGTGTTCTAACTGTAGGGGGGATGGGCTGCCAGGGACATGACAGAGATCACCGTTCCTGATCACTGGGAACAGTAGATCTCTGACATGTCCCCTGTCAGAATGGGGATTTGCCTTGTTTGCAAAGGCAGATCCCCGTAATGCCTCTGTACTAGGAGATCGCGGGTAGCCGGCGGACATTGTGTCTGCTCAACCCGCGGGCACGCTCCTGCAGCGTGCAGCGGGCGTGAACGTGCGCCCACCTGCAACTGCGCCTGCGCAAGCCGACTTACAGGTACGCCGATTCGCGCAGGAGGGCCAACCTGCCGCCGCATAACGACGGCGGCTGGTCGGCAAGCAGTTAGGCTAAAATCCAGGCTAAACACTAAGTTGATGTACAAGTTCTTGAGGAAGGAAGGGTGCAGGCTCTCTGACAGCCAAAGAAGGCTACAGAATGTTTACCAGATAACACTACTGACAAGAACAAGTGGCCTCTCATTGGTGACTCTTGTCAATGGTGGCACCTCCATAAACATTCTGTAGCCCTCTTCAGATGTCAGACAGCCTGAGTTCAAGAACTCACTGACGGGACGTTGCTTCTGCTTGGAAAGAAAAAGAAAAATAAAGAACATGAAAGAAAAAAGAAAGAAGAAGAAGAAAAAGAAAATGATAGAAGAAGAAGAAATAAGAAGAAAAAGAAAAAAAAAGGAAGAAGTAAAGAAAAAAGTAGAGAAAACAAGAAGAGGAAATAAGAAGAATAATGGGAAAGAAGACAAAAAGAAGAAAGAGGAAGGAAGAGAAATGAAGAAAGAAGAGAGAATAATGCCGCGTACACACGGTCGGACTTTTCAACCGGACTGGTCCGCCAGACTTTCCAGCGGACTTTCGACTGACTTTTGACGGACTTCCGACTGACTTTTTAACGAACGGAGTTGCCTACACACGATCACACCAAAGTCCGACAGATTTGTACATGATGACGTACACCGGACTAAAATAAGGAAGTTGATAGCCAGTAGCCAATAGCTGCCCTAGTGTCGGTTTTTGTCCATCGGACTAGCATACAGATGAGCGGATTTCTGGGTCCGGTGGAGTTACGATGTAAAGATTTGAAGCATGTTCCAAATCTAAAGTTCGTCAGATTTGCGACTGGAAAAGTCCGCTGAAGGTCCGGATTTGGTCCGTCGGCCAAGTCCGGTCGAAAAGTCCGACCGTGTGTACGCTGCAAAAGACTCTACCAACCTGTGAAATTTGAATCTATGTAAGAAAATGAATAAAGTTTTGCATTGCCTTCGGTAAAGCCCTTGAATATGTCAACTGTTTTACCTGTCAAACTATTTGTAATACCTTTCAGCTTACCTTCTGATCCAGGCACTTCTGCCAGTCAACAGTGCCAGGTTCCTTCTAGAGGTCCCAGTCTGCCATCCTCCTGTAGTCTAAGAGGCGCCTGCCCTTCAGCCCCCGATCACATCAGGGCGAATTGTCATGTCAAGTAGTTGCTGCACTACTTTTTTGCAAGTTCAAGTGCGACTTGTATAGACATCTGTGCTTGAAGTTGCACTGATATCCAACTTTATAATTCGCTTGAAGTCGCAGGATTTCAAAGGCGGATTCGGTGTGACCGAAGCCTCAGAGTTTCTTAATGTCTGTCCTGAGGAAGGGGGAGTGCGTTTGGCTCCCAAAAGACATTGGCTCTACTCTGCTATGAATCAATGTTATCAATAAATGACCTTGGACTCTTGCTTGGTGCTCTCGTTAAATTGTATGTGACTAGATCCTCCTTGTATATGTCACAGGGAGCCGGTTGTCTCTGCCTGGTTCCTGCAGCCGGTCTCTTGATGACACAAAGCCAGACATGACAATCTCAAACATGTGCAAAGATATAGCACCATGTCTGTTGACATGTTCTTTGAATGGAGGATAGTAATGCCTTCAGGGACATCCAACATCACTTATCCCAAGGAGACATTATGTTTCCACCATTCATCGAACAGTATGCAAAGGGGCATCTCTGACTTCAACATGTACAAGATCACCTCTTTTTGCAGAACTTCCCGCATTCTGTGAATTGAGAAGTACTGTCTCTTGGGATCTGTAATGTCAGAAACCCGAGAGGGAAGCAGGAGGAGAGTAAAATGTCATTCTCACCTGGGCGAGAGAATGGCTGAACGGCAGAAGGGGTATATCAGAAGCAAAAATGAAAAGGGAAATAAAAGAAAAATTAGTAAAGACAGATCGGCTTCATAAAAAAATTTGGAGGGTAGATTTAGAATGGTGAAAAGTTAGGTTTTCTGTGTAAGACTGCTTTAAGCCGATCAGCTTAGTCACCTACTCACTCTCCAGCTTGCTGGTTAGACAATGAAGGAACAGCTCTCTGGTGGGGTCATCACTCTGAACTCTCCTCCTGTCTGTATGTTCCCATTATTAAAGTGAACCTGAACATGAAAAGTGTAGATTTGCTCTCTTATAAGGAACATTTAGAAATGTTAAATGTGCCTAAGCAGTACCCAGAACAACCTATCTTCTAAAAATAGCAGTTTAATTGTTGGTATGTGATGTTGGGGCACTCCTTTGCATACAGCCTCATACCTGTATACATGTAGTGTGAGATCTAAGGCACTACTGTCTCTGACTGGTCGTATCAGGAGATTTAGTTTGAGATTTGGAGATCTCACTACTGTGCTGCTCACTGTTCTCCTTGCTGGAAGTTCTGACCTGAGGAAGCAAAGCCCTGCCTCCAAAAAGATGACCAGCACCACACAGAGAAACAGTGGAGAACAAGGCATTCCAAGGCTTTATATACACTAGCAACTCCTAAACTCAATTCCTAAACTTGAGTTTAGGAGCTTTTGCCATTTTTTTTTGCCAAAGCTCCTAAACTCAACTCCATATAAGCCTATGTGTCCATGTACATATAGGCTTCTAGCAGAATTTAGAAGCTGTTGCAGTTAGGTGAGGTTCAACCTCCCTCTGCTGAACATGGAAGAATCGCATTCCGGATAGGAACGTTTTGACGCAGGAAAACGCAAAACGTGGCAAAATCGCAGCCAACAAGCCTTAGTCAATAATGGGGAAAAGTGCTGGATTCTTGGACAGGTAAGTGTTACTTTTATTTTTTTCATGCAGCCTGAAGATCCTCTGAAATCTGTATACAAAATAGATTTCATTACACAGATTAACTGAAATGGCATTGCACTTATTTCATTGAATCAAAAATAGATTCAGTACAAGTTTAGATGTAAATCATTTTAGTTAAGTTTTCAGGAAATAAAGACATACCATTTATTTATCATGTTTGAAAGCCATATTTAAAAAATCTAAAGTCCTTATACACTATATTGACAAAAGTATTGGGACTTCTGCCTTTACACGCACATGAACTTTAATGGCACCCCAGTCTTAGTCTGTAGGGTTCAATGTTGAGTTGGCCCACCCTTTGCAGCTATAACAACTTCAACTCATCTTGGAAGGCTGTCCACAAGGTTTAGGAGTGTGTCTATGAGAATGTTTGACCATTCTTCCAGAAGCGCATATGTGAAGTCAGGCACTGATGCTAGACACGAAGGCCTAGCTCGCAGTCTCCGCTCGAATTCATCCCAAAGGTGTTCTATCGTGTTGAGGTCAGGACTTTCTGTTCAGGCCAGTCAAGTTCCTCCATCCAAAACTCGCTCATCCATGTCTTTATGGACCTTGCTTTGTGCACTGGTGTGCAATTATGTTGGAACAGGAAGGGGCCATCCCCAAACCGTTCCTACAAAGTTGCGAGCATGAAACTGTCCAGAATGTCTTGGTATGTTGACGCCTTAAGATTTTCCTTTACTAGAACTAAGGGGCCACGCCCAACCCCTGAAAAACAACCCCACACTATAATCCTACCTCTAAAAAATGATTTGGGCCAGTACCCAAAAGCAAGGTCCATAAAGACATGGATGAGCGAGTTTGAGGTGGAGGAACTTGACTGGCCTCCACCGAGTCCTGACTTCAACCCAAAAGAACACCTTTGGGATGAATTAGACCGGAGACTGTAAGCCAAGCCAAATGCGCTTCTGGAAGGATGGTCAAACTTTCCCATAGACACACTCCTAAACCTTGTGGACAGCCTTCCCAGAAGAGTTGAAGCTGTTATAGCTGCAAAGGGTGGGCCAACTCAATATTAAAGTTCATGAGCGTGTAAGGCAGGTGCCCCAATACTTTTGGTAATATAGTTTATATATAAAAAACAAAATGTGCAGCGCTACTATGAAACAAAACAAAATTGGTATATCGTCAAACAGAATGTGCTCCACTCATAAAAAGAAGTGTTAAACCAAAAGGACTGCAACCTAAAAAGTGTCCATATAAGAATTATATAAAATTCTTCCAAAGATGCATAACCTTCACACAGAATCGTCAGTGCTCATAATATGGTAAAGCAAATCAATAGGGGAAATTTATCAAAACTGGAGCAGACAGAATATTCAGCATGTTCAGGTAAGCTTTAACAATGAAAGATAGAAGCAGATTGGTTGCCATTGACAACTGCTCCAGATCCTAGCTGCTCTAAGCTTACTAAATTCCCCTCAGTGTCCACAACTCAATCTTCAGTGCTCCAAAATTTGTACTTGCAAGACCACCACTATCACCGCCACACTGTGTGCAATAAATATGCTCATCTGAATCAAGACCAGGAGGTCACACAAGCTCATTTCAACCATACACTGGTCAATTTAAATCTTCTGCTCCTTTACTGCTCCCAGGTTGCTCCCAACAGATACAGAGGAGATGGTGGGAGAAACCTGGGGTGGTTAAAGGAGCATAAAATTTAAATTGGCCATTTCCTTTTTATTTGTTGATTGGATATGAGTGAAACACATTAGAGAGCTAGCTGGCTTTACATGTAGTGAGGCTGCATGGACACTATATATATCACATTGTAAGAACCTTAGCTATGGTGGAAGCGTTAGTTTTCTTTTTGCTTCAGATTTTTTCCTACAGCAGGTTTTTGTTTCCTACAAGATACAACAGGCCCAGCGGGAAAACATCCCAACCGGGAACACTCACAGGATGTAACAGAAGTGGAGCAGTGGACAGAAGATTCAGAGGTGCCGACAGCTTCTGGAGGAGAGGAGCAGAATGTGGAATGTGGCCTGGCTGGACCGTACCTTAAGGGGATGCTTCCAGTAAGGTTGGCGTAGTCCCTGCATTTTTCCTACTCCTTGGCGCTAAGCACTGTCCCTGCCAGATGAGTGACCTGCCCCTATTCCAGTCGCTTGAAAAATGTGCGCCAAGCCTGGGATCCAGGGTTCTTAATAGACTCTGCCTGACTCAAGATGGCCGTCAGAATCACATGGGGCACCAGCATCCAATTGGACAGATGCCTCCTTGTGACCCAGGAAACTATAGAGGAACAAACTTCCTTATGACTTCCTCCCCCACCTGTGGTCGAGCGCCTCCACCTGCAGTGGAGAAAAGAGATTACACCTGCCTACAAGATCAACAGGTTTTTTTCTGTACTTGCAGACAACATTCTCAGCCTTTAAAAAGGAAACAAGTGCAACCACCTCTTCTAAGGACTGCCAAGCTGAAATATATTCTTGGCTCTAGATATCCTTGAACTTCCATTTTGCTGCCCAATCACCTCGTCCTGTGCCAGGAGCCTTTGCACCAATAGTATATCATCCCATGCCCAAAACCAAGCCGCACTTTAATCCCAGCGCCCACCAGAGACTGTCTCAAAGTAGCGACAGCTGTTCTGTGTTAAAGAAACTTTTACCCTTGTAACATTCGTTCATGGCCGTTTTATAAACAGCAGCCTTCACTTTGGATTTTATTGGACCTTTAAGCAGATGAAGACATGTTCACATCGCATCTAAAATGTATTAGATTGCAACTCAATACGACTCTTGGTCCTTCATGCATTTATTGATTTAGAAGTCTTCAGACAAAAAGCCTTGTTAAACCTCTGCCATTTATTTCTGCCAAGGAAATCAAATCTTTCCTGACACCAGTAATAAACAGTATTGTGGTTGGTGTGCATGAAAAAAGATGCAAGCTTATCAATTTCAGTCTATGCCGTATCCCTGCACCACATGTCTAGACACAGTCAAGGGTGGAAGGGTAAAAATTCCATCAGAGCCTGAAAAATAAAATAGCTCCTCTTTGGGGTTTCTAATCAATTTTTCAGATTCTATCTATTTTTCTCGCAAGGGTCTTTCATGTATAACCAGCTATAGTATATGTACGTTGTATGGGGTATGATCCATACATGTTCCTAACTAGGGTTGTACCGATACTACTTTTTTAAGACTGAGTTCAAGTACTGATACTTTTTATTAAGTACTCGCCGATACCGATTACCAATACTTTTTTTTATGTCATGTGACAGTAGCACTGACATGCAGCACTGATGGGCACTGATAGGTGGCACTAATGAGGCGTGGACTTTGTCAGTAGTTGCTCATTTTTATTTTTTTTTACAATTTTATTTTTTACAATTTACTGTTTTTTTATTATTTTTTACAATATATATATATTCTTCTTTTTTTTCTTTTTTTTAAACAATGCTTTCTTTTCTTGGGGGGGGGGGGGGGGGGGGAGTGGACAGTCAGTGTCAGTGTTTTTTTTTTTCATTTTATCATTTTATTTTTTGTTATTTTTACAATTTTACTTGTTTATTTTTTACAATTTATATATTTGTTTTCTTTTTTTTCTTTTCTATTTTTTTACAATGTTTCTTTTCTTCTTTTTTTTTATTCAATCCTGTTGATGGTTAGGGGGCTTTGGTGAGATGTCAGGAATCTAAAAAGACCCCTGTCATCTCCCCTTTGAGACATGGAAAGGGACTGAGGATAGAGATTCCCTAGTCCCTTTCTCAGCAGCCTCAGCTGCACTGAAGATGAATGGACAGGAGACAGAGACTCCTGTCCATTCATAAACTGAAGCATCGTAAACACAGGTTACAATGCTCAGTTATGAATGGACAGAGTCAGTGATCACTGACTGTGTATTCAGAAAAGGAAGGAGCTGGTAAATGACAGATTTACTGGCTCCTTCCTCTGCTCTCTATCCTGAAAGGTCTGGGACGGGTTGGGGGGGGGTGGAGGAGCACATGGAGGGGGAACGGAGGAGGACGGGGGGGGGACCAAAGGACCACACAGAGGGGGACCAGAGGAGGACAGGGGGGGACCGGAGGAGCTCATGGAGGAGCACAGAGGAGGACGACACAGAGGGGAGCCGGAGGAGGATACAGGGGACGCTCAGGAACGATCGGTGCAGTGGTGGGGGAAGTTATAATCACTGATCTCCCTGTGTGGCTTTCAATAAAGTAGCTGAAAGCCACAGAGGGGAGAGAAGGAGAAGCGGCTGTCAGCTGCTTTATTGAAAATCACAGAGGGAGATGGGTGATTATAACTTCCTCTGCTACCGCACCAATCATCCCTGAGTGTCCGGGTATTGGACTAGGCATCAGGAGCATTTGCAGGAGTACAAGTACACCTGCAAATGCTCGGTATCGGCACCAATACCGAAACTTGTATCAGCATCGGTGCAACCCTATTCCTAACCATAGAATTTCCTAATCTATATATCTCTATAGACCTTAAGGCCTGGTTCACACCAATGCATTTTTTAGTGCATTTTCCATTTTGCAGAAACACACTACAGTCCATTTAACATGGTTTCCCATGCTTTCACATCTGTGCATTTTATGGAAAGGGCCAGGGACTTTTTTGGGGGTTTTTGGTTCCATAGACTTCAATGGATAAAAAACGTGTATTGAAAAACGCAAAATGCACCTGGAATATGCAAACTGCATAAGTGTGAACCAGGCCTGAATCCCAACTCCCGGAAACTGCTAGGGTTATTTGCTTGTTTAGGTCTAGGAGACATTGGATTTACAGACCCAATCCTCTGCTCCTCTGCACTGTTAGACTGGTCCCTGAAGCATCTTCTCCCCCACGTTCCATCACCAAGACCAATGCAGGACGTGATGATGCTGAGGGACAGTCCACCACTGGATCATAGGGGAGCATCATCTGCCGGGGGAGTCAGGTAAGTTAGAGTGCTTTTGCCCTACCCTAGATTAAACAAGCAATTCACCCATTAGTGAGGGCTCAATCCCACGGCAAGGGTTAATTAAAGAATTTCCTGGCGTTGGGATTTAAAGAAAACCTGAAGAAAAATCAATCCCACACCTTCGTCTTTGAAGACTTAAAGGGTAAGTTCACCTTTTCATAAAAATTAAAAGATGAACTAACTACAAACATCCTTGTCACCCCTCTGAACCCCTGCTTCACATAGCTTGTACCGATCTGTAACTACAATGCAATACATAGCCCTAGAGTGAGTATCCATCATAATGTTCGCAATGACGAGTGTGTTGGCAGGTGCAGTCTATTTTCTTCCCTGTAGGTGGCGGTTGTCCGCAGCAGCACTGCAATTGAAGAGGAAGTCAGGAGGAACCTGGTTCCTCTGTGGTTTTCTGGGTCACTTGGGAAGCTATCCAATTGGATTCTTCAGCCCTGTGTGACTCTGGCAGCCATCTTGGGTCAGGCAGAGCCTACTTAAAGCGGAGTTCCACCTAAAGATTGAACTTTCGCTTTAAGTGATGGTGACCCCCTGACATGCCACATTTGGCATGTCATTTTATTGGGGGAGGAGCGGGTACCCTGTTTTTACGGGCACCAAGTCACAGGTCCCAGAAGATTGCCCGGCCATTCACAGCGCGCAGAGCGGTTTGCTCATGCGCAGTGCACGCTCGGCTGTGAAGCCACAGCCGGGCACCCACAGTAAGAATGCCGGCGCCGTGAAGAGGATGGGGAGAGGAGCGGGGCTTCATACGCCCGCAATGTGGGACAGGTGAGTGTCTGATTATTAAAAGTCAGCAGCTACACTTTTTGTAGTTGCTGACTTTTAATTTTTTTTCGGCGGAACTCGGACTACAGTTAGGACTACAGAAAATACCAAGTGCCTTGACAGGGATCTGTAGGTTACACATGTATTTACAAATGTGTGCAAACTAAACCCCTGTTTTTAACGCATACTGTTAAATAGGGTAATTCGGTTGGTTAGCAGGCTGGTCAGTAAGTTGAGCTTAGAATTTCTTTGTGGTTTTTTTTTGCATGCGTTGCCCTTCCATGTGCTCCTTGCTGCAAAGGCCAGTTATAGATGGGGGCAATGGTCATTTATTTGTACTGTTGAAATAGTGGTGAGGAGACAAACTGGACACCTTTGATGCCATTGTGCTATATGCTGGGTGTCCAGTACACCCCTGTACCTCTAAGGAGGGGTGAGCTCTCTTCAGGCCCACCTGCCCTCTTCCTATCCATTATAATTCATGTGCTACCACTGTGGAGGCTCTCAAATTTAGAGTTAGGACTATAAAAAATACAGTGGTACCTTGACGGGGCTCTGTAGCTTTTGCATGTATTTGCAAATGTGTGCAAACTAAACCCCTGTTTTTAACGCATACTATTAGACAGGACAATTCGGTTGGTTAGCAAGCTGGCCGGTAAGTTGCGATTGGAACTTCTTTGGTTTTGTTTTGTATGCGTTGGCCTTCCATGTGCTCCTTGCTACAAAGGCCAATTATAGGTGGGGGCAGTGGCCATTTGTTTGTACTGTTAGAATACTGGTGAGGGGACACACTGAACACCTTTGCTGCCATTGTGCTACATACATTATATATATATATATATATATATATGTAGGAAGGCCAGTATGGTGGCCTGAATTTATGGGAGGAGCCCGGGGGGTATTTAAGCAGCCCGCTCACCTGTGGTGCTTGTCGGTTTCCTGTGCGCGATACGTTACGTCACTAGGCCGACTACTCGAATACCAGCGTCCGCAAGTTCTTGCCTCGCAAGATCCCGTATTCGTTACTTCCGTGCTCAAACTTTCGAAGTCCGTGTTTACCGCTCGCAGTTCGTACCACGCGTCTCGCTTGGCTGTCGCAGGTAGGGTCCCATCGGACTTTCTTTTACGTTTCATGTCATGTCACTAAACCGTCATTTCAAATTACGTATCACTCGCATTTTACAAACGTAACCGCAATGTATATCACTCGTACTATCGTCATGTTACCATTTCGCCTTACTCGAAAAAACCACCGCGACGCAGACGTCGCTTCATTTCTAGCATGTCGATAATTTGACACACGTCTGTAGACAGCCACAGCGAGTCGCAATTCTCAAATCCATCGGATCAAGTCAGTTCGATGCCAATCATGTCTCATTTCTGAAACATTTCTAAACTCATTTCTAATGCCGCGTACACACGGTCGGACTTTCTATCCTACTTGGTCCGGCACACTTTCCGACGGACTTTGTCCGCCAGGTGCGCCGGACTTTAAAACAGACGGACTTGCCCACACACGCCCGGACTTTCCGGCGGGCTAAGTCCGCCCGTCTTTCCGACGGACTTTTGCCGGAGTTCCGGCGGACTTTCAGAATGAACGGACTTGCCCACACACGGACAAGTCCGTTCATTTTGAACGTGACTCAGGTGCGACGGGACTAGAAAAGGATGTCAATCTTGCCGCTTTTATCGGCGAGATTGACACCTTGCGAGCCCCGTCGCGGGGCATACCAGGCCCTTAGGTCTGGTATGGATTATAAAGGGAACCCCCTACGCCGAAAAAACGGCGTGGGGTCCCCCCTAAAATCCATACCAGACCCCGATCCGAGCACGCAGCCTGGTCGGTCAGGAAAGGGGGTGGGGACGAGCGAGCGCCCCCCCCCCTCCTGAACCGTACCAGGCCGCATGCCCTCAACATGGGGGGTGGGTGCTTTGGGGGAGGGGGGCGCCCTGCGGGGCCCCCCCCCACCCCAAAGCACCTTGTCCCCATGTTGATGAGGACAAGGGCCTCTTCCCGACAACCCTGGCCGTTGGTTGTCGGGGTCTGCGGGCAGGGGCTTATCGAAATCTGGGAGCCCCCTTTAATAAGGGGGCCCCCAGATCCCGGCCCCCCACCCTATGTGAATGAGTATGGGGTACATGGTACCCCTACCCATTCACCTAGGGAAAAAGTGTAAGTAATAAAACACACTACACAGGTTTTTAAAATATTTTATTAAACAGCTCCGGTGGGGGGATCTTCCTCCGGCTTTGGGGGTCTTCTTCCGGCTTCGGGGGTCCCTCCGCTTCATCTTCTCCCGGCGTCCGGTTGGTTCTTCTCCGCTCTCTTCTCTCCAGTTCTTCGGCCGGCTCCTCTGCTGTCTTCAGGTAGCTCTCTTGCCAGCAGAGGTCCGGACTTCTTGTCTTCTTGTCTTCTCTTCTCCAGATGTTGACACGACGCTCTCTCCGGCTGGACTGCTCTCCGAGGGCTGCGTTGTGACTTATATAGGCGGAGACCCCGCCCCCTTTTGATGTCACAGTCCCTGGGCATGCTGGGACTGTGACGTTTTAAGGGGGCGTGGTCAACATCACCCAGGGACCACGCCCCCTAAAACGTCACAGTCCCAGCATGCCCAGGGACTGTGACATCAAAAGGGGGCGGGGTCTCCGCCTATATAAGTCACAACGCAGCCCTCGGAGAGCAGTCCAGCCGGAGAGAGCGTCGTGTCAACATCTGGAGAAGAGAAGACAAGAAGATAAGAAGACAAGAAGTCCGGACCTCTGCTGGCAAGAGAGCTACCTGAAGACAGCAGAGGAGCCGGCCGAAGAACTGGAGAGAAGAGAGCGGAGAAGAACCAACCGGACGCCGGGAGAAGATGAAGCGGAGGGACCCCCGAAGCCGGAAGAAGACCCCCGAAGCCGGAGGAAGATCCCCCCACAGGAGCTGTTTAATAAAATATTTTAAAAACCTGTGTAGTGTGTTTTATTACTTACACTTTTTCCCTAGGTGAATGGGTAGGGGTACCATGTACCCCATACTCATTCACATAGGGTGGGGGGCCGGGATCTGGGGGCCCGCAGACCCCGACAACCAACGGCCAGGGTTGTCGGGAAGAGGCCCTTGTCCTCATCAACATGGGGACAAGGTGCTTTGGGGTGGGGGGGGCCCCGCAGGGCGCCCCCCTCCCCCAAAGCACCCACCCCCCATGTTGAGGGCATGCGGCCTGGTACGGTTCAGGAGGGGGGGGCGCTCGCTCGTCCCCACCCCCTTTCCTGACCGACCAGGCTGCGTGCTCGGATCGGGGTCTGGTATGGATTTTAGGGGGGACCCCACGCCGTTTTTTCGGCGTAGGGGGTTCCCGTTATAATCCATACCAGACCTAAGGGCCTGGTATGCCCCGCGCTCGCCGCAATAGGAAAATTTGTTTTTCCTATTGCAGCGAGCGCGAGATGCAATACCCTGCCCTCGTGTCGTATCTGGTCCGTCGGACCAGCATACACACGAGCGGGCTTTCCGTCGGACCAGCACACACACGAGCGGACTTTCCGCCCGAAACTGAGTCCGGCGGAAAGATTTAAAACTTTCTTCAAATCTAGGTCCGGCGGGCTTTTGGGGAAAAGTCCGCCGGAAAAGTCCGCCGGCGCCCACACACGGGCGGATTGTCCGGCACACTCTGGTCCGCCGGACCAAGTATGCCGGAAAGTCCGACCGTGTGTACGCGGCATAACATTTCAAATCATTTCAATCATTTCTCATTTCAGTCACCTACCGCGCTCTGATTAAAATCCAGTCGCACCTAAAAGATGCACCGATTCGCTCCGGTGTGCCCCAGTAGTTATGGCCTCATTTCAGTACATGCTCCACAGTTACGTTATTTTCAGTCATTCGTACCTCTGTCATGGTTATCATTTCATTACCACGTATCACGTTCCGACATGAATTCAGTCGCATGGAAATGCACCGATTCGTCTCGGCGTGCCCCAGGGTTGGCCACATTTCAGTACATGCTCCGGAGTCCGATTCGTAGTCAGTCGCTACAACAGCACGACCGATTCGCGCCTCCGTCATGGCAAACGATATGTTACACCTGCACTTACCGCGCCCCGCTTCGAATCCAGTTGCATCTTCCATGCACCGATTCGTTACGGCGTGCCCCAGGGCTCGGCCTCATTTCTCAAACATGCTCCAGAGTCCGGATCACAGCTAGTCGCAGATATCGGGCGACTGATCCATGTCTCTGTCATGCAATTTCTACCATTTCACTCCCACAGCATCACCGTTTCGAAACCAGTCGCATCCGAGAATGCACCGATTCGTCACGGAATGCCTCACTTGTTTCGGCCGTATCCATACCTATACCAGAGCTCGGTTCGTTGCCAGTCGCAAAATACGGCACAACCAATTCGAGCCTCGGTCAAGGTAAACATTTCTCTCATTTCATTTTACTGCGCTCCGATTCGAATCCAGATGCATCAAACAAGCACCGATTCGTCCCGGTGTGCACCAATGTTTCTTCAGTTGCCTCATTTCAGTACATGCTCCAGAGCCCGGTTCACGGTCGCATCAGTCACGATACGACCACGCCGGACCTTTGTCATGCAGTTCATTCATTTCATAATCAAGGCAAACATTTCGAATCATTTCGTTGTCACAAGATTGCAAGCACCATACGAATCGTTGCTTCAAGTTAGTTAACAATCCCTTCACGAATTATCACCTTTCATTTTCTCTAGGTCAGTCAAAGTTCAGTAGGTCCACCTTGCACCAGGTTGGACGATATCTCCCCAGGTAAAAAAAAAAAAAAAAAAAGAAGAATGGGAGGATAAATCGGGTAAGTATGACTCAGGGGATCAAAGAAAAAACTTGAAATTCATGTCACCCCCAATAGGTTACAGTCAACCAAAAAAAATAAAAACTCGAGACAGGAGATCCTCACCAGATCAACTATGTCTCAGGCCGGCAGCGAAGACTTCACGGCCCCTGTGTCACCTTCCCTGGTCTCAGAGAGCGGCAGCGTGCAGTCCCTCAGGGGATGGACTATCCCCAAACTGACGGCAGAGCTCAGACGCAGAGGTGTGCCCTTCCCCGCCACAGCGAGGAAAGCCGAGCTCTTCAAACTCCTCTTTCCCCCACCAGCAGCAGGACCCAGTACCCAACAGGCATCCCTTCAATCAATATCATCAGCTATCTCACAATTACACACGATGGTGTCATCCTTGTCTACCTCAGTTACAGACGTCCAAACCAGGGTGGCACTCCTGGAGGCTCGACCGGCCACGGCTGTCCCCGACCCAACCGCGACCCAAACCTTGACACCCCTTCCTGCAGGTACCTCAGGCTGGAGCCCCATTGTCTACCCCTCCCATTTGGTCCCAACCAGTACCAGGAAGGACATCTTGGACGGCAGGGACATCAACCTGGCCTCTCTCCTAATTTCCGTACACGACCTGGCAGAAAATAAGGCCTACTCCTGGGGTGACATATCGGTGGTCCTTAAAGCCAAAGACCCCAGATTGAACCGCAAGTTATCGGTCCCAGAATTTACCCTTGCCTTTGGCATGCTCAGAGACGTCCTATGCTCAGCCACCCCCAGCAGACGGGAAGAGCTGGACTTGTATCTCCATACGGTAGTAGACTTGGGCTACAAGTATGGAGGATTTGCATTTTATGATTACCACCGTTCCTTTTCCGCTAAGGCCGCCGCCAGACTCACACAGTTCCAGACTACGACAAATTGGAGTCTCATGGACACAGAGCTCTTCTGCCGCCACTTTGCCGGCTTACGCTCACCTCTGTGTGCGATTTGTCAGTCCTCCACCCACACTGCCACCTGGTGCGCCAATGCGGCGACCAGACGGCCCTTCGAGTTTCCCTTCACCTCGGGTACAATTCAGGGTCAGTCGCCCCCCGAACCAACGCCTCAGGTGGACAAATTCGGACGTCCAGTCCGAACCGTGGGAGGGGCAGCCATCTGTAATAACTACAACTACGGGTCCTGCAACTTCAGCCAGTGCCGCCTACTCCACATCTGCACCTTATGCCAAAGAGCACACCCAAGGAATTTGTGTGAAGTCAAACAACACAAAAGGGCATGACTAAGCCGGATCAACCTCTTATGGTTAGGACTGTACCTCACCTCACATCCCACCCCTTCCCTGACCACCTACCTTATCCAAGGCTTCACAGTAGGCTTTCACACCGGCCTCATTTCACTACCCCACTGTACTCACGAATGTGCCAATCTTCGTTCAGCAGCCATTGACGAACAAGCCATAGATCAGCTCTTACAAACAGAGGTAGATCGAGAGTACGTCATAGGCCCTTTCACTCGCCCCCCTTTCAGCACATGGAGAGTCAGCCCTATTGGGCTTGTCAAGGGCAAGTTCACGAATAAATTGCGTTTGGTGTACGACCTGTCTCCGCTTCATTCTTCCCACATCCCCAGTCTCAATTCCCTGATCCCCTCCGAAGAGTTTTCCCTAAAATATTCCTCCGTCGACATGGCAATACAAGCAATCATCAAAGCAGGTACAGGTGCCTGGCTCTCCAAAGCCGACATCTCGGATGCCTTCAAGCTCCTGCCCATCCATCCATCCCTTTGGTGCTGGCATGGCATCAAGTGGAAGGAGGCATATTATTTTGCCACAAAACTGACCTTCGGTTCGAAGAGTAGTCCATGGCTCTTCGACACGTTCGCTCAGTCCCTTGTTTGGATACTGTTACACAAGGGTCAATGCCAAGAAGTCATCCATTACCTGGATGACTTCCTACTAATAGAACCTCCCAGCAAGCCACCAGGAGACCTCGACAGACTCAGAGTGATATTTGGAAACCTCAATGTTCCCATCGCCGAGCACAAAGTCGACGGCCCAACACACATCATCACCTTTCTCGGGGTCAGCTTGGATACCTGCGCTATGCAAGCCAGTCTCCCCCTCGACAAACTAACACGCATTAGGGCGGTCCTTCACGAATTCACACACACCAAAGGCTGTACCAAAAAGCAGTTGCAATCTCTCCTGGGAATGCTTAATTTCGCCATGCCAATTATTCCACAAGGCCGCACCTTTGTATCACGCCTGCTTAGATTCCTGTCAGAAACTCAAGACCCCGATCAGATCTTAAAACTAGACTCCGCAGCTATAGCGGACCTATCTATGTGGGAGGAATTCTTGTCCGCCTGGAATGGCATATCCCTATTTATACCCACGGTTTCGTCCCTGTCACCCCAGGTAGTGACAGACGCTGCAGCCTCCACAGGTTTCGCGGCAATTTTTGGCCACCATTGGTTTTCAGGACCCTGGCCTCAACAGATACTGTTGATACCCGGTTTTACTCAAACATCTGCCCTCTTTGAACTTTATCCCATAGTGGCAGCTGCACAGCTCTGGGGCCACCACTGGACAGGACAAACCGTAGTCTTCACCACCGACAACCAGGCCACAGCAGACATTATCAACAGAGGCAGGTCCAAGTCCCTAGCAGTCATGTCCTTCCTGCGCAGATTGGTACAACTGTCTTTACAGCGTCAGTTTAATATACACTGTGCATTTATTCCCGGCAGATACAACTTAGCTGCTGACGCACTGTCACGTTTTAATTACACCTCCTTTTTTGAACAGGTTCCCGATGCCGAACCAATGTCGGCCCCTATCCCAGTCTGGTCACATCTGACTCTGGACTAGTTCAACATTTACACAGAGCAACGCAACTCATCAATCATTCACTCTCTCACAACACACTCAAAGCCTACCAGACAGCTTGGAAGGCGTTCAATAAATTCCTCACATCCTGCCGTAAAGCACCAACAGATCTCAAACAGGTACTGGCCTTCACTGCACACTGTCACTCGCAGCTGGCCTTATCCTACAATACCATTCGGCTATACCTAGCCGGCATTCAACATTTCTTAACGCTTAAAGACCCCACGAAATCTTCACTGTTTTCGTCACACGCTATACGAGCCATCCTAAGGGGCATTCAGAAACAACAACCAGTCATCAGCCCCAAGCGCTTACCCATTACGGGGCCCATCTTTAGGGACATGTCAACTATTCTGGCTACTTCACCATTCGGTCTGCTCCCCAGCACGGTCTTACAAGCAGCTATATATTTAGCTTACTATGGGTTCTTGCGACCTGGCGAATTCACCTCTAACAAACCCACAGACCAAGTACTATGCAGACGGCACTTGCTTCGATACCAAGACCATTTCATCCTGCACCTCGAGGTCTCTAAAACCCAGCAAACGGGCTCAGGAGTGAACATTCACCTCTACAAAACCAACAACAGCTGGTGTCCAGTCGCCGTACTCAACCGACTCCTGTCACTCCTGCCTGAGCAACCAGACAGCAGTCCCCTCTTACCATTCCCAGTTAAACCCTTAAGCGCCTCTCAGTTTGTGAAACACATAAGGATACTTCTCCGCAATCTTCACCTTAACCCTAGTCAGTATTCCGGACACTCCTTTCGCATCGGAGCAGCCTCCGCAGCGTCCCGCCACGGGGTTCCAGACCACATCATCAGAAGACTAGGCAGGTGGAAATCAGGCTGCTTCGCCCGGTATATCCCCAATCCACAAACAGAGATGGCACAGGCATTTTCCAAATTGGCTCAATAAATAACTGAAAACCAATAAAAATTATAACCCTACCTGAATGTTTTTGCCCCCTTATTTTGGCATACCGGCCATTAGACCAAGGCACACTTTCAGGTCCATTTCATATGGTAAGTCCACACTTCCAGGTCTATTTCCGATGGTAAGTCTTATCTTAACTATAAATGTTATCTATGTCCATATCGGACATAGGGCTCCGACCATAAGTAGAAAGGCCAGTATGGTGGCCTGAATTTATGGGAGGAGCCCGGGGGGTATTTAACCACTTGACGACCGCCTCACGCCGATGTACGTCGGCAAGGCGGCACGGACAGGCAAAATCACGTACAGGGTACGTGATTTGCCTTCCGCGGGTGGGGGGTCCGATCGGACCCCCCCCCCGGCCGCCCGAGGCGGTCCCGTTTTGTCCCCCGGCGATCGGAGACGAGGGGGAGGCCATCCGTTCGTGGCCCCCCCCTCACGATCGCCGCCGGCCAATGGGAACACTCCTTTGCTGCTGTATGCTAAACAGCAGCAAAGGAAATGATGTCATCTCCCCTCGGGTCGGTAGTTTCCGTTCCGGCCCGAGGAGAGACGACAAGTGAGTGAGTGCACCAACACACACACACACACAGTAGAACATGCCAGGCACACATTACACCCCGATCCCCCCCCCCGATCGCCCCCCGATCCCCCCCCAATCACCCCCCCCCTGTCACAAACTGACACCAGCAGTTTTTTTTTTTTGTTTGTTTGTTTTTTCTGATTACTGCATAGTGTCAGTTTGTGACAGTTACAGTGTTGGGACAGTTACTGTTACCCCCTGTAGGTCTAGGGTACCCCCCTAACCCCCCCTAATAAAGTTTTAACCCCTTGATCACCCCCCCGTCACCAGTGTCACTAAGCGATCATTTTTCTGATCGCTGTATTAGTGTCGCTGGTGACGCTAGTTAGTGAGGTAAATATTTGGGTTCGCCGTCAGCGTTTTATAGCGTCAGGGACCCCCATATACTACCTAATAAATGTTTTAACCCCTTGATTGCCCCCTAGTTAACCCTTTCACCACTGATCACCGTATAACTGTTACGGTTGACGCTGGTTAGTTTGTTTATTTTTTATAGTGTCAGGGCACCCGCCGTTTATTACCGAATAAAGGTTTAGCCCCCTAATCACCCGGCGGTGATATGCGTCGCCCCAGGCAGCGTCAGATTAGCGCCAGTACCGCTAACACCCACGCACGCAGCATACGCCTCCCTTAGTGGTATAGTATCTGAACGCATCAATATCTGATCCGATCAGATCTATACTAGCGTCCCCAGCAGTTTAGGGTTCCCAAAAACGCAGTGTTAGCGGGATCAGCCCAGATACCTGCTAGCACCTGCGTTTTGCGCCTCCGCCCGGCCCAGCCCACCCAAGTGCAGTATCGATCGATCACTGACACTTACAAAACACTAACCGCATAACTGCAGCGTTCGCAGAGTCAGGCCTGATCCCTGCGATCGCTAACAGTTTTTTTGGTAGCATTTTGGTGAACTGGCAAGCACCAGCCCCAGGCAGCGTCAGGTTAGCGCCAGTACCGCTAACACCCACGCACGCACCGTACACCTCCCTTAGTGGTATAGTATCTGATCGGATCAATATCTGATCCGATCAGATCTATGCTAGCGTCCCCAGCAGTTTAGGGTTCCCAAAAACGCAGTGTTAGCGGGATCAGCCCAGATACCTGCTAGCACCTGCGTTTTGCCCCTCCGCCCGGCCCAGCCCACCCAAGTGCAGTATCGATCGATCACTGTCACTTACAGAACACTAAACGCATAACTGCAGCGTTCACAGAGTCAGGCCTGATCCCTGCGATCGCTAACAGTTTTTTTGGTAGCGTTTTGGTGAACTGGCAAGCGCCAGCCCCAGGCAGCGTCAGGTTAGCGCCAGTACCGCTAACACCCACGCACGCACCGTACACCTCCCTTAGTGGTATAGTATCTGAACGGATCAATATCTGATCCGATCAGATCTATACTAGCGTCCCCAGCAGTTTAGGGTTCCCAAAAACGCAGTGTTAGCGGGATCAGCCCAGATACCTGCTAGCACCTGCGTTTTGCCCCTCCGCCCGGCCCGGCCCAGCCCACCCAAGTGCAGTATCGATCGATCACTGTCACTTACAAAACTCTAAACGCATAACTGCAGCGTTCGCAGAGTCAGGCCTGATCCCTGCGATCGCTAACAGTTTTTTTGGTAGCGTTTTGGGGAACTGGCAAGCGCCAGCAGCGTAGAACACCGCGGTCGTAATCAAACCAGCACTGCAGTAACACTTGGTGACGTGGCGAGTCCCATAAGTGCAGTTCAAGCTGGTGAGGTGGCAAGCACAAGTAGTGTCCCGCTGCCACCAAGAAGACAAACACAGGCCCGTCGTGCCCATAATGCCATTCCTGCTGCATTCGCCAATCCTAATTGGGAACCCACCGCTTCTGCAGCGCCCGTACTTCCCCCATTCACATCCCCAACCAAATGCAGTCGGCTGCATGAGAGGCATTTTTATGTCCTCCCGAGTACCCCTACCCAGCGAACCCCCCAAAAAAGATGTTGTGTCTGCAGCAAGCGCGGATATAGGCGTGACACCCGCTATTATTGTCCCTCCTGTCCTGACAATCCTGGTCTTTGCATTGGTGAATGTTTTGAACGCTACCATGCACTAGTTGAGTATTAGCGTAGGGTACAGCATTGCACAGACTAGGCACACTTTCACAGGGTCTCCCAAGATGCCATCGCATTTTGAGAGACCCGAACCTGGAACCGGTTACAGTTATAAAAGTGTAAAAAAAAAAAAATATATAAAATAAAAAAAAATAGTTGTCGTTTTATTGTTCTCTCTCTCTCTATTCTCTCTCTATTGTTCTGCTCTTTTTTTTACTGTATTCTATTCTGCAATGTTTTATTGTTATTGTTATTGTTATTATGTTTGATCATGTTTGTTTTTCAGGTATGTAATTATTTATACTTTACTGTTTACTGTGCTTTATTGTTAACCATTGTTAACCATTTTTTTGTCTTCAGGTACGCCATTCACGACTTTGAGTGGTTATACCAGAATGATGCCTGCAGGTTTAGGTATCATCTTGGTATCATTCTTTTCAGCCAGCGGTCGGCTTTCATGTAAAAGCAATCCTAGCGGCTAATTAGCCTCTAGACTGCTTTTACAAGCCGTGGGAGGGAATGCCCCCCCCCCACCGTCTTCCGTGTTTTTCTCTGGCTCTCCTGTCTCAACAGGGAACCTGAGAATGCAGCCGGTGATTCAGCCTGCTGACCATAGAGCTGATCAGAGACCAGAGTGGCGCCAAACATCTCTATGGCCTAAGAAACCGGAAGCTACGAGCATTTCATGGCTTAGATTTCGCCGGATGTAAATAGCGCCATTGGGAAATTGGGGAAGCATTTTATCACACCGATCTTGGTGTGGTCAGATGCTTTGAGGGCAGAGGAGAGATCTAGGGTCTAATAGACCCCAATTTTTTCAAAAAAGAGTACCTGTCACTACCTATTGCTATCATAGGGGATATTTACATTCCCCGAGATAACAATAAAAATGATTAAAAAAAAAAAAATATGAAAGGAACAGTTTAAAAAAGCAAAAAAATAATTAAGAAAAAAAAAAAAAAAGCACCCCTGTCGCCCCCTGCTCTCGCGCTAAGGCGAACGCAAGCGGCGGTCTGTCGTCAAACGTAAACAGCAATTGCACCATGCATGTGAGGTATCACCGCGAAGGCCAGATCGAGTGCAGTAATTTTTCCAGTAGACCTCCTCTGTAAATCTAAAGTGGTAACCTGTAAAGGCTTTTAAAGGCTTTTAAACATGTATTTATTTTGTTGCCACTGCACGTTTGTGCGCAATTTTAAAGCATGTCATGTTTGGTATCCATGTACTCCGCCTAAGATCATCTTTTTTATTTCATCAAACATTTGGGCAATATAGTGTGTTTTAGTGCATTAAAATTTAAAAAAGTGTGTTTTTTCCCCAAAAAATGCGTTTGAAAAATCGCTGCGCAATTACTGTGTGAAAAAAAAAAATGAAACACCCACCATTTTAATCTGTAGGGCATTTGCTTTAAAAAAATATATAATGTTTGGGGGTTCAAAGTAATTTTTTTGCAAAAAAAAAAAAACTTTTTCATGTAAACAATAAGTGTCAGAAAGGGCTTTGTCTTCAAGTGGTTAGAAGAGTGGGTGATGTGTGACATACGCTTCTAAATGTTGTGCATAAAATGCCAGGACAGTTCAAAACCCCCCTAAATGACCCCATTTTGGAAAGTAGACACCCCAAGCTATTTGCTGAGAGTCATGTCGAGTCCATGGAATATTTTATATTGCGACACAAGTTGCGGGAAAGAGACATTTTTTTTTTTTTTTTTTTTTTTTTGCACAAAGTTGTCACTAAATGATATATTGCTCAAACATGCCATGGAAATATGTGAAATTACACCCCAAAATACATTCTGCTGCTTCTCCTGAGTACGGGGATACCACATGTGTGAGACTTTTTGGGAGCCTAGCCGCGTACGGGACCCCGAAAACCAAGCACCGCCTTCAGGCTTTCTAAGGGCGTGAATTTTTGATTTCACTCTTCACTGCCTATCACAGTTTCGGAGGCCATGGAATGCCCAGGTGGCACAAAACCCCCCCAAATTACCCCATTTTGGAAAGTAGACACCCCAAGCTATTTGCTGAGAGGTATAGTGAGTATTTTGCAGACCTCACTTTTTGTCACAAAGTTTTGAAAATTGAAAAAAGAAAAAAAAAATGTTTTTTCTTGTCTTTCTTCATTTTCAAAAACAAATGAGAGCTGCAAAATACTCACCATGCCTCTCAGCAAATAGCTTGGGGTGTCTACTTTCCAAAATGGGGTCATTTGGGGGGGGTTTGTGCCACCTGGGCATTCCATGGCCTCCGAACCTGTGATAGGCAGTAAAGAGTGAAATCAAAAATTTTCACCCTTAGAAATCCTGAAGGCAGTGATTGGTTTTTGGGGTCCCGTACGCGGCTAGGCTCCCAAAAAGTCCCACACATGTGGTATCCCCATACTCAGGAGAAGCAGATAAATGTATTTTGGGGTGCAATTCCACATATGCCCATGGCCTGTGTGAGCAATATATCATTTAGTGACAACTTTATGAAAAAAAAAAAAAAAAAAAAAAAAAAAAGTGTCACTTTCCCGCAACTTGTGTCAAAATATAAAATATTCCATGGACTCAATATGCCTCTCAGCAAATAGCTTGGGGTGTCTACTTTCCAAAATGGGGTCATTTTGGGGGGTTTTGTGCCACCTGGGCATTCCATGGCCTCCGAAACTGTGATAGGCAGAGAAGAGTGAAATCATAAATTTACACTCTTAGAAATCCTGAAGGCGGTGATTGGTTTTCGGGGCCCCGTACGCGGCTAGGCTCCCAAAAAGTCCCACACATGTGGTATCTCCATACTCAGGAGAAGCAGCTGAATGTATTTTGGGGTGCAATTCCACATAGGCCCATGGCCTGTGTGAGCAATATATCATTTAGTGACAACTTTTTGTAAATATTTTTTTTTTTTTTTGTCATTTTTCAATCACTTGGGACAAAAAAAATAAATATTCAATGGGTTCAACATGCCTCTCAGCAATTTCCTTGGGGTGTCTACTTTCCAAAATGGGGTCATTTGGGGGGGTTTTGTACTGCCCTGCCATTTTAGCACCTCAAGAAATGACATAGGCAGTCATAAACTAAAAGCTGTGTAAATTACAGAAAATGTACCCTAGTTTGTAGACGCTATAACTTTTGCGCAAACCAATAAATATACGCTTATTGACATTTTTTTTACCAAAGACATGTGGCCGAATACATTTTGGCCTAAATGTATGACTAAAATTTAGTTTATTGGATTTTTTTTATAACAAAAAGTAGAAAATATCATTTTTTTTCAAAATTTTCGGTCTTTTTCCGTTTATAGCGCAAAAAATAAAAACCGCAGAGGTGATCAAATACCATCAAAAGAAAGCTCTATTTGTGGGAAGAAAAGGACGCAAATTTTGTTTGGGTACAGCATTGCATGACCGCGCAATTAGCAGTTAAAGCGACGCAGTGCCAAATTGGAAAAAGACCTCTGGTCCTTAGGCAGCATAATGGTCCGGGGCTCAAGTGGTTAAGCAGCCCGCTCACCTGTGGTGCTTGTCGGTTTCCTGTGCGCGATACCCACCCTCCCATCCCCATTTCAAGGCATTTATTTCATTTCATTCATTTCATCTCATTTCTCTCTACAGAATAATCATTTCTTAAAACCAGGGTATGCCCCCTTATTTTGGCATACCGGCCATTAGACCAAGGCACACTTTCAGGTCCATTTCATATGGTAAGTCCACACTTCCAGGTCTATTTCCGATGGTAAGTCTTATCTTAACTATAAATGTTATCTATGTCCATATCGGACATAGGGCTCCGACCATAAATATATATATATATATATATATATATATATATATATATATTCAAACTTTGGGTGGGTTACTGCCTTTTCTTTGTCCTTGCTGTTAGACTGGAATGGTGTCAAGGTGGACTCCCTGTTCTCCACCGATACCCATTAACATAAACGAAGGGACACGTTCTCCAATGCAAATATGTTTACTGAATCTTCAAGTCATCAAAATCGTCATGTACAATCTATTGCAACTACTTTATACAATTGCGAGCATCCCTGCTCTTCCTCAGGCTGTATGGCTTTTCCTCAGGCCATACAGCCTGAGGAAGAGCAGGGATGTATACAGTAGCTGCAATTGATGTACATGACGATTTTGATGACTTGAAGATTCAGTAAACATATTTGCATTGGAGAACGTGTCCCTTCGTTTATGTTAATATATATATATATATATATATATATATATATATATATATATATATATATATATATATATATATATATTGTAGAGGGTCAACCTGGGGCAGGGTTAGGAAGGGGTTAATCGAAGAGGGCAGGTTTTTCCCCGTTTGTCAGGTGTGCTGAAAGTGTCAGAGAGGAGCTATTTGAGTAGGAGAGAGAGACACAGCAGTACGCTGTGTGAAAATGTCCGTTGCTGGATGGGTGAGCTTAACCACAAAGATTGTAGCTCTGATTGGAGCCATGAACTATTAGCTGTACCTATGTGCACAACCGTGTGACAAGACAAGTCTGTCTTATGTTTTTTTTGCCATTTTTGCTGAATAAAGCCACTTTTGTTTTGCTGGACTGTCTCTGAGCCAGCTGTCCACCCCTCTGATCCCCTAAAATATATATATATTGGGGATGGGTCATGGAAGGCGAATATATTTCCCCATTATTTTGTCTGTGATCCCTTTTAAAGGGGGGGGGGGGGGGCAATATGAGACATTTTTGAGTACTCATGGGTTCTCACTCATGCATGTTGAGGGGTTCCGGGGTTGTTCAGTTGGAGAGGAGAGGATTGATCTCTCAGGATTGATAAATCCTCATTTGGGACCTGGAATTCGAAATCATTCGGTGAGAAAGAGACTCCAACCCTAATTACATAGACTTTGGATCTGTAAGGGTTATCCCATCTGCAGGGGAGGCTTGAAGGGGAGCAGAAAAAGTCAGAACCAGTTTGTGAAGAAGAGTGGAGTAGTTCACAGTTGTGGAAAAACTGTCCGGAGACTGAGACTTGCTGGACTCCTGCTGTCCCTGTACCCTGAAGCAGATAGGAACTCTAAACCCTGATGTCGGACTGGTATATTGGCGGTGAGCCACTGTATTATTTTCACTATACCAGAATTATGAACTTTTTGCATTTATTGCTGTTTTATTGAAAGTTGTTTTATTTGCTTGATTTAAAAAAAAAAAAAAAACATTATAGACTGTTTAGTTTTACAAGCAGCTGGTTCATGACTGGCATATATAAATGTGTGTGTGTGTGTGTGTGTGTGTGTATGTATATATATATATATATATATATATATATATATATATATATATATATATATATATATATATATACAGTGGGGCAAAAAGTTTTTGCCCCACTGTATATATATATATATATATATATATTATATATATGTGTGTATATATAGTAAAATGTTTGGAATAGTGGTGTACAGTAGCTTGCAATTATGCTAAGAACGTTCAGCTTCATTGCAATGAATCTTGTGTATGACACAGATTTTGGATGATGACAGCTTCAGGCAGAGGATATTAGGCTTTATCTCATCCAGGCTCAAAGTGTTATGTCAGAATCTCTGTAAGCCCTGTCCATACGGTGCCAGAATCAGAGGCAATCATAACTGCACACACAGATTTGTAAATGTTCCCTCCGGGTCATCTATCATGGAATGTGATTAGCATCCCTACTTAAAGTGGATCTAAATCCAAACGGGGTGGCATTTAGTTTGCTAAAGCCAGGTGTATCATAAACAATAGCCATTTATTTTTCTAGAAAATATTTTTCTCTAGAAGTGCTGATGATCTTCTCCAGGCTTTCCGACACTTTGTTCCTGTATTCTCTCACTCCACATAAATGTTCCGGACCAGCTTCCTAACAAACTGTGTGTGCTGGCCCAGCTGCTTGTAGTCTCCACTGAACACCTGTGTGACGGGGTGACAAAAACTGGGGATAGAAATAGACTCCACCTTTACAAGAACATGCCTCAACGAGGACTGTCATGGCAGGATAACCACGTAATATTTTAATAGGGACGCTTTTTCCCATTATCTGGCTGTAGATGTAAAATAGCTGCAACTAAATTGACTCCTTAAAGCTGAGCTGGCCCCTTCCACCAGACATTATTTGCATGCATTGCATAGAGAAGCACAGAGACCCACTGAAGGCATTACTGCATCTAAAAAAAGGTAAGTAATGAAAATAATAATGCAATATGCTAAAAAATTTCTTTAATATGTATCTTTAAACATTTCATATATGGCTGCCCCTATCTACAATACACTGCTTGTCCACTCATGTTAGAAAATCTCCTGTTATATTTCAATTAAACTAGAAGGCCAAAATTGTTTTAGCTTTGGATGGAGTGAGGCACGATTTTACTGCTGACTGTCACCTGTCCTTTCATTTTCTGTGTCTGGGATGAATCAAGAAGTAGGAGGAAATAACCCCAAAGTGAGGGCTGTTGACAGCTATTACCAGAATAGGTCTACCTACTGGAAAATTTCCTCTAATATCCTAACTTCGGTGAAAACTGTATAAGTTTGGATTTTCCATCACTTTTTGTCCCAGTTACAGTGGTTACCATAACAGACACTATGGATAGATCTTACAGATGGAGACACAGACAGCAATAAAAACCTCAGAAGACAGAAATGGAGCACCGCATCAATTTTTAAGCGCCCAAATGTTTATTTCTTCATACTATAAGCCAATGCATTTTGGGGCTTCCATGCAATGACCAGCTGTGGAAATGGTCTTTTGTCATTATGGAGTTTTGTTTACACTAAACTGTTCTTCGTTTGCTGTTTTTTTCCTCCAACCAATATCAAAGCCTTGATGAAGAAGGCACTTGGAAGTCCTCGAAATGTGTTGCCTTCCAGGACTCCTACTCTCACAATTCCTACCATGACTTCCAATGGAGCTTACAAAATGCCTGCCATGACTTTCAATAGAGCTTGCAGAATCCCTGCCAAGACTTTGAATGATACTTGCGGAATCCCTGCCAGGACTTCCAATGGAGCTTGCAGAATTCCTGCCAAGACTTCTGATTGTAATCTCAGAATCCTTGTCAGAACCAATGGTAATCTCCGAATCTCTGCCAGGGCTTCCAGTGGAGCTGCAGAATCCTTGCCAGGACTTCCAATAAAGCTTACAGAATCCCTGCTCGGCCTTCCCACGGTACTCACAGAATCCCTGCCAAAACTTCTAATGGAGCTTCTAATGGAGCTTGCAGAACCCTGTCAGGACCTCAAGTCGTACTCTCAGGACTAGGGATGAGCTTCGTGTTCGAGTCGAACCCATGTTCGACTCGAACATCAGCTGTTCGACCGTCCGTCGAATTGCGAACGATATGGGCCGTTCGCGCCAAATTCGTGTGGCGCGTCACGGCCCATAATTCACTGCGGCATCGCAGTGCATTGCTGGCTGATGATTGGCCAAGCATGCACTATGACCCGCATGCTTGGCCAATCACAGCGCCGTCAGTAGAGAGAGCTGTAATTGGCCAAAGCCAGGGTGGCTTTGGCCAATTATGGCTCAGGGGATTTAGTACACGCCCCACACTATATAAGGCCGCCTGCACGGCGGCCCTGTGTAGTGTGTGTTCCGGTGTGCTGAGAGATAGAGAGAGAGACAGACAGTGTCATTTGATTTGAGTTAGATAGATTAGGCAGAACAGTCAGTCAGTTAGCTGCACTTACAGTGTATTGTGTATATATATATGCATCCCAGGTGTTGCATATATATATATACACTGTATTCAGTTTAGCTAGATCCGTTCCTGTTATCTTCTATCTAGACTATTTACATTTGGTGCAGTGCGTCCTGCTCACAGTGTTCAGCTAGATCCGTTCCTGCTATTTACATTTAGTGCAGTGCGTCCTGCTCACAGTGTTCAGCTAGATCTGTTCCTGCTATTTACATTTAGTGCAGTCAGTGCGTCCTGCTCACAGTGTTCAGCTAGATCCGTTCCTGCTATTTACATTTAGTGCAGTGCGTCCTGCTCACAGTGTTCAGCTAGATCCGTTCCTGCTATTTACATTTAGTGCAGTCAGTGCGTCCTGCTCACAGTGTTCAGCTAGATCCGTTCCTGCTATTTACATTTAGTGCAGTGCGTCCTGCTCACAGTGTTCAGCTAGATCCGTTCCTGTTATCTTCCTACTGACAGGCCTGGTAATGGACTGGGGGGGTACCCATGCCGTTTGTCTCACTGATTTTCATCCATATTGCCATGACCCGACATGACATTAAACCCGCAAGCAGTTTTAAATGAGATTTTTTCCTTTAAAAATGACATTTGGTGCAGGGACTGTTCTAAACATGGGAAACACGCGTCACTTTACAGGCATACTATAGACACCCCCCAGGTACGATATTTAAAGGAATATTTCACTTTTTTTTTTACTTTAAGCATCATTAAAATCACTGCTCCCGAAAAAACGGCCGTTTTTAAAAGTTTTTTTTGCATTGATACATGTCCCCTGGGGTAGGACCCGGGTCCCCAAACCCTTTTTCGGACAATACCATGCAAATTAGCCTTTAAAATGAGCACTTTTGATTTCGAACGTTCGAGTCCCGTAGACGTCAATGGGGTTCTAACGTTCGTGCGAACTTTCGGTCCGTTCGCGGGTTCTGGTGCGAACCGAACTGGGGGGTGTTCGGCTCATCCCTACTCAGGACCACTGACAGGACTTCCAATGGTAATTTCAGAATCTCTACCAGGACTTCCAGTAGAGCTGCAGAATACCTGCCAGGATTTTCAGTGGTAATCTCACAATCTCTGCCAGGATTTTCAGTGGTAATCTCAGAATCTCTGCCAGGATTTCCAGTGGATCTGCAGAATCCTTTCCAGGACATCCAATGGAGCTTGCAGTATCCCTATCAGGACTTCCAATAGTAATCTCAGAATCTCTACCAGGACTTTCAGTGAAGCTGCATAAATACCTGCCAGGACTTCCAGTCGTACTCTCAGAACCACTGCCAGGACTTCCAATGGTTATTTCAGAATCTCTACCAGGACTTCCAGTAGAGCTGCAGAATACCTGCCAGGATTTCCAGTGGTAATCTCACAATCTCTGCCAGGATTTCCCGTGGAGCTGCAGAATCCTTTCCAAGACATCCAATGGAGCTTGCAGTATCCCTATCGGGACTTCCAATAGTAATCTCAGAATCTCTACCAGGACTTTCAGTGGAGCTGCATAAATACCTGCCAGGACTTCCAGTGGTAATCTCAGAATCTCTGCCAGGTTTTTCAATGGAGCTGCAGAATCCCTGCCAGGACTTCCTAAATAGTAATCTCAGAATCCCTGCCAGAACTTCCGATAGGGCTTGCAGAATCCCTGTCAGGACTTCCAATGGTAATCTCAAAATCTCTACTTTCAGTGGAGCTGCAGAATACCTGTCAGGACTTATCACCAGCTACCTGAAAGTTAAAGCATTATAATACTCACCTACCAGGTGCCTGTTTGTTGCCAACCCAGACTGACCCAACTCTTCTCTTGCTTGTTGCCTGCCTAGACCTCTGCTCAGACTTGACTAGTCTCATGCTTGCTACCTACCTAGACCTCTGATCGGACCTGACTAATTTCTCACCGTCCACCTGCCTCAATCCCTGCCTAAGCCTTACTATTTTTTTCATCTGCAGCCTTGTGATTGGTCTCTGCATCATAGCCTCACCATTCCACCTTGATGGGGTGATCCGGACAGACAGAACCTGGTGTTGGTTTGCATCACAGTAAACCTGGACTACTAGGGTTCCCTGTCTTGGTCAATCAGGAGTTCTGGTGAAGACCTACTGCCACTTAGATTCCATGCTTTGGGGGATCCCACCTCATCTGACAGGGGGCACTGTAACACTGTTTTGCCTCTTTAGAGTTAGTGTGGCCCTCAGTTTTTTCTTTTCTGGTGGTGTCTTCATGTATATTTAAGCAGTAGTAAACCCCACCAATTATTTTTTTTTTAACCCTGCAAGGTAAAGGCATAATGTGCTAGTATGCATTGCATACTAGCACATTATGTTAAACTTGCCTGAAAATGAAGCCTTCCAGCGCCGAGTTGTCATCGCTGCAGGCGCTTCCATCTTCAGCGGGTCTTACTTACGGGTCCCCGGACACCGGCTGTGTGAGTGGCCAAGGCCGCGATGACGTCACTCCCACGCATGCACGTGGGAGCCGCTGTTTACAGCACAGGAATCTGAAGGAATTGCCCAGGTGGCCGTTCCTTCAGAGTGCATGCACCGGTGATGTCACCAGCTGCATGTACAGTAAACATTTTCTAAACGGTGCATGTTTAGGAGATATTTACAGTACCTATAGGTAAGCCTTATAATAGGCTTACCTATAGGTAAAAGTCAGAGATGGGAGTTTACTCCCACTTTAGGCTGACTAGCCTAATCTAGACTAATTTAATTAAAGAAGAACCTAATACAGTGTTGGATCCAGAGCCTATCAACTATAAAAACCTGACAGATATTCTTCCCCACTCCTTCCAAAACTAACAGGGGGCAAACAAGTTAAGAAAAAACATACTTTTTTTAATAGCACATATATCTAGAGCAGTGGTCTCCAAACTGTGGCCCGTAGGCCGGAAGTGGCCTTTTACTTGTCTGTATGCAGCCCTTGGGGCACTGTTCTTCCCACAGACACCAATGATGGGGCTTATTCCTTCCACTGACACCAATGAAGGACACCTATTCTTTCCCCTGACACCAATGATGGGGCCCTATTTCTTCCACTGACATCAACGATTGAACATTGAATCTCCAACTGACGCCAATGATAGGCCATGGAATCTTTCACTGACACCAATGATGGGGCACCACTCCTTCTACCAATACGAATGAAGGGACAATATTCCTCCCACTAACATCAATGATGGGGCCCTGATCCTCCAAATGACACCACCAGTGATGGGGCACAGATCCTTCCACTGACACCAAAGATGGGGTACTATTTTTTCCTTGAGAGGTAAACGAGAAATCCTGGACAGCCACACTCAAAAGTAATCTTCGATCTTTATTTAAATATGATCATAAAAATACATGCCACAGCATCACAAAGCAGGTAAGCTGACGCGTTTCACACTGTAGTCAGTGCTTAATCATAGCTATGACTATTTTTTCCTCCAACTGACCAGAAGCGCTTTATAATTTTTTACTCCCACTGACACTGGGGCATTTTCTACTCCAACCGGCCACAGTCCGGTCCTCCTAAAGTTTGATGGACAGAAAAACTGGGCCTTTGTTTAGAATGTTTGGAGACCCTGATCTAGAGTAAATACAGGAACCCTTTTGAAGCCTCTCTGGATTTTATACTTCTTTATTTCTTATGATGAAATAGGGGTGCTTCACATCATTTTTCTTTTGTTCTTCTTTGCTTTGATTCATACGAGTCTTCTTCATCTTGGAGTCTATACCAACACA
The DNA here is from genome assembly GCA_037952835.1 of Lithobates septentrionalis. Taxonomy (NCBI): domain Eukaryota; kingdom Metazoa; phylum Chordata; class Amphibia; order Anura; family Ranidae; genus Lithobates; species Lithobates septentrionalis. The sequence continues at coordinate 1,252,342 of JBBDGP010001590.1, read as the reverse complement.
GAATTACAAGTCTCATTTAATCTCCGGCGTTATATTTATTTGTCACATTGTAATAAGCAATCTGTAGTAAACTTTAAGAAAAAAAAAAATCCCTTGAAATTACATTTCTGCATTTAATTATTTTTTGAATCGTCTGCTTCTTTTGCATTATTTATACCGATCATATATATATTTCATGCCTTGTGAAAGTTTTAATACTAGTTAGACTAGTTGTGACAAAGACTGTCATATCTGGTTGTTATTAAGTAGTCTCAGCTCCATGTTAATCACTTCGTTGTCATTGTGCCACTGGCTGCTGCCTGCAGGGCATGGCGGATGTGGAGGATGTTGATGGGTTAAAACTCTGAGTAAAAAAAACTCACTTGACTGTATTAAGGCAAAAAAATAATCATTTCAAAGCAAATATTTAATTTGAAGTAACCCTGTCTTCATTTTTCTTTTTTTTTTGATAGCTGTAAAAGAAGAGCATCTATATTCACCCTTCCCAGTGTTGTCACCACCCAGCTTCACTCTGTTCATGAGATATGGTCACCTGAAGTTCCTTAGCAAACTGACACTTGCGGGAGTGTCAATCGCCTGCCCCCCACTTCCCTCCAAGCTCTCATTGAATCCCCCTGCTGACCTCTACATCACTGCATCTCTGCCTTTTGGCTAATGTAGTACCCTCTTCCCTCTACCCTTTGGCAGGTTCTAGAGTTAGATTTTTGGCCAGTGCAGGTAAATTTTGGCAGGCCTAGGCCTGTTTGTTGTGATCTGTGGGGCGTGGAGTGGTTTAGAGTAGTCTGGTGACTCACAGGCAGTGACACTTCTTGGTTACCTCCCTCTGGCTCTCAGAAGATTCTGGAAGCAGAGGAGGGTAAGATAGGTGGGGCTGTCTGGGGTGTGGTAAGGAGCCCTGACCAATCCCCAACTAGAATTGGCAGGGGGCAGGCCTCCTTAAATACCTTGGGTCAGCCCAGCTGGGGAGGAGTTGTTCGGGTGGAAGAAGTGAACTGAGAGATGGAGTGTTAGGCTGTCGGGGCCTTGGAGGGAGCCCCCACAGTCTGGGGGGGGAGGACCTTGGGCCAGGGGCTCGGAGCTGTGAAGGAACCCCACACAACCCAAGGGGTGTCCTGAACAGGTACAGGAGAGGACAGCGAGGAACACTGCCGGGCAAGTCTTTAGGAGGGATCCACCAGGTGTTGGTGAGTGACAGGCGGGCTGGGAGAGGCATGTCAGGAGTGGATGTAGAGCCAATGGGAGAGACTGTGATGTTACTGGCATTGAAGTCGGGCTGCTGCAGCCAGGAGGGCTGGTAGAGTCTGCACAGGACTGACTGGGACCAGTAGTCCACCTTGATACAGCTACCACTAAAGACTTTGTTTTCTACTGCTATCGATTGCTACACCAAAGGGGTCACGGTCCCTGCCAACAAATGGTAAATCCCTGAAGTTGGGCTTAATTCAGAGTTGGGCCTAATCATGTGCTAACTGTGCCAGGAACCAAGTATTGCACAGGAGAGAAAGTAAGTCTACACCTAAGCGTTGTGCTGGAGAAGTCTGGAGCTTTAGAGGATGTGAATAGAGGTTCCAATCAATTATTTCATTGTTTAAAACTATTGATCTGGGCATCCCATAGCCCCTTTACCCCATCCAAGTTTAATCCCTCAATAAAACAACACAAGCAAAGCTGATGGACTGTTCATTGTCTGGGGAGTGACTGGAAGTGAATGCCAGGCTGGGGCAGGGTGACAGGTGGAACTACTACACTCAGCGACCCCATGGGGTGTACCGCTACACTAAGATCAAGTGTAGTATTTGTTCTTATCAGTTGTGGGGAACGAGAAAGCTGGTGCCTCTTGTTGTATGGAGGCGCCAGTAAGTATTCTTCCTGATATAGTAAGGTTGAAATAGCGGGAGGGCCTTTTTCCTCTCTGGTTGCTTCTGGCCTGGTGCACCAGGTTGGTTCCCGGTTGAAGGCAAGGCTCTCACTAAGTTCTAATGCCTTCCTGATTTGAATGGGGCTGCATTTGTCTGGCCAGACGCTGGGAGGCGATAGGAGCTCCTGATGATGTGCCCTCTAGGGGTGGTGTCCCAGGAGTGCCAGAAGAAACCCTTTTGGACTGCACACCATTTTCATTGGTTTATTGTTTCATTGCCACTTCTTTTTTTTATATATATTATTGTTGTTTTTTCTGTAACGAGCACTTGTACTGCATATGTGTCTTTGTATAGAGACCTGCAGGTCATTGGAGAACCTGTTCTGATGTCAGGCGGAGGTTCTGTGGTCCTCAGGTCTCCTGCCTCTCACAACTGGAGGTGCAGTCTACTTCCTTTAATGCAGGTGGCGCTCTCCTGTAGCAGCACTGTTGTTGTGGAGGAAGTTTAGAGGAACAAGGTTCCTCTATAGCAGGGATATGCAATTAGCGGACCTCCAGCTGTTGCAAAACTACAAGTCCCATCATGCCTCTGCCTCTGGGTGCCATACTTGTGGCTGTCAGAGTCTTGCTATGCCTCATGGGACTTGTAGTTCTGCAACAGCTGGAGGTCCGCTAATTGCATATCCCTGATCTATAGTTTCCTGGGTCACTGGATAAGCTGTTTAATGCTGCTGCCCCATGGGAACCAAGCAGCCATCTTGGGTCAGTCAGAGCCTATTTAAGGCCCTGGCTCCCAGGTTTGGCATTTGCCGGTTGTTAGTGTATGGACAGGTACTCCACCTGTTAGGGACAGTACTAGCATTAGGGAAAGGTTCCTGATGAGGAGGGAAAGCACAGAATTGCAGCTCCTTTAGACATCATCCCACTTGGACACAAGACAGCCAAACCATATTCTGCTCTCTTAACGGACACTGTCATGCCCCGTACACACGGTCAGAATTTCCGACGGAAAATGTTTGATAGGACCTTGTTGTCGGAAATTCCGACCGTGTGTGGGCTCCATCACACATTTTCCATTGGATTTTCCGACACACAAAGTTTGAGAGCAGGATATAAAATTTTCCGACAACAAAATCCGTTGTCGGAAATTCCGATCGTGTGTATACAAATCCGACGGACAAAGTGCCACGCATGCTCAGAATAAATAAAGAGATGAAAGCTATTGGCCACTGCCCCATTTATAGTCCCGACGTACCTGTTTTACGTCACCGCGTTCAGAATGATCGGATTTTCCGACAACTTTGTGTGACCGTGTGTATGCAAGACAAGTTTGAGCCAACATCCGTCGGAAAAAATCCTAGGATTTTGTTGTCGGAATGAACAAAGTCCGACCGTGTGTACGGGGCATTAGTCTGGCTGATGCCTGCTCTCATGTATTCCTATGCTTTCTGCTGCTGAAGGTCAGCAGAAGGAACCAGTTAGAACTGCGGGGGCCTAGGAGATGGGAAATGTTGTTTAATGGAGTGGTAACACGATATTAACAATTACAACTAATAACACCAGAGATATTTGAACCTGGGAATATCCAATGGCCTTAGGAGATGAGGAACTAATTTTTTTCCTCCTGTAGGATCAAATTGGATCTTGCCCTGTGTTTAAGGAGCCTAAGAGATGTATTTATAAATGTTTTCATCCAAGATTCACAACTTTTGGCCAGGCCAGATTTTCCCAATTAAATCCAAAGAGAAAAATGTGTACAGTGTGAATGGGGAAAATACCACATTATGGCCTCTAGTTGGAGCTGAGGAGCATACTTATTTCTATGATACCCATCTCCATCTAGTGTTCATAATGCTGTATTTTCCCCATTCACCCTGTTTTGAATTTTACGAAAAGAGGGGAAAGGTCCACTTTAAGTGAAACCTATATCAGAGGGTCACACGGTTGGAAGGCTTTTATGGGTTTTTCAAGAAGCGTAGCAGATAGACTCCCGGGAGTTCTCAGAACTTTTACTTATAAAAGATTACAATGGCTGACATTCTCACTTTAATCACTTCAGAAGAGGATATCATGCGCTATGAAAAGTACATTTTTGATCGCGGTATTGATTGATGCTCTGGTTTCAGCAGGCGAGTGGGAGTGTTTGTGTTTACAAAGAAAAAAATACACACATCCTCTCTGCTCCCTGACAATGTTAAAGATTGCTCAGTAAGTTGTTTTAACCGACTGTGAAACAATTATAGTGCAATATCTCAGGTAATTTTCCTGCTGGACCAAAATAACCGTCATCTTGAATGTAATCTTGGTGAATATTATTGGGACTGAGAAGCCGAGTGTTTTCTACCAATACTGTTCTTGCATTTTTATTGTTCAATACAAGTCTGCATTGCAGTACTGAAACTGAGACATGGGGCTTGATACTAAAAGCAAATAGGCTGTTCATTTTGCAAGGGAAGTTGCACTTCCAATGGCAACTAGTTTTAAATTTGTTCTGTGCAAATGGGGAAAAATGGAATACGCTCAGGCTATATTCTCTACAGATCGAATGTTATTCACGGGGGAAAAAAAGTGTGAATGGGGAAAAATCTGCATGACTATTGGATAACAGATGTCTATTACCTCTGATAAAATCCTTATACTCCTACTCCAAACAAATAAGACCACACCAGCTTTTGGAGTAATAAAAGGCCGTAGCAGCCTACTTTATTTTTAACAAACCTTTTCTATAAAAATATAAAATATATAAAAATATAAAATTCTGTCATCAGAAAAAACAATAACCAAAAACATCTGTTATTCAAAACTGTTATTCAAAAGAGCGTTGGTCTGAGCAATCGCTTAGCAAAACAAAACTGATGGCCATAACCACTATCGCACTGTAGCCCCAATCCCGAATCTCCAATAGGCCTCAAGCCGACAAGCTGGCTCAGAGACGGCCGTGACCACAGTGCCCCATATCACTTCCCGGCTAACCTCCGTTAACCGGGAACCAAAAACCTCCGGACCCATATCAACGTTGGATCCCCACTCTTACTTATTTGCCATCTTCCTTCCTTTTTGCCCAGACCAACGCCCGCCACTGCCACGACATCTTCTCGCTTTTTACCTGTGAAAAGAGAAAACACAATACCCTTCTACCCTAACATTTTCACATTATTAGGGAGGGTGGGCGGGAACTTTCCTAATCTTTCTGTTGTCCCTCCCAGGGCGGGAACCCCTTTTAACTAGTCCCTCCCCTGCTCCTCCCTCCCCCTCGGCTCCACATTCACAACATAACCTTAACCCTTTACACTGCTACCACTGTCATGTGCGCCCTTCGCATACATCATTGCATGCTGTTGCTCCAGGCTTTTCTTGACTATTGGATAACAGATGTCTATTACCTCTGATAAAATCCTTATACTCCTACTCCAAACAAATAAGACCACACCAGCTTTTGGAGTAATAAAAGGCCGTAGCAGCCTACTTTATTTTTAACAAACCTTTTCTATAAAAATATAAAATATATAAAAATATAAAATTCTGTCATCAGAAAAAACAATAACCAAAAACATCTGTTATTCAAAACTGTTATTCAAAAGAGCGTTGGTCTGAGCAATCGCTTAGCAAAACAAAACTGATGGCCATAACCACTATCGCACTGTAGCCCCAATCCCGAATCTCCAATAGGCCTCAAGCCGACAAGCTGGCTCAGAGACGGCCGTGACCACAGTGCCCCATATCACTTCCCGGCTAACCTCCGTTAACCGGGAACCAAAAACCTCCGGACCCATATCAACGTTGGATCCCCACTCTTACTTATTTGCCATCTTCCTTCCTTTTTGCCCAGACCAACGCCCGCCACAGCATCCCAATAGTAACACCTTACTCTTGGGTGCCCCTCCACACCCGAATAGCTCGCTGTATACCATCCTGCAAGCCTAGAGTCCACAAATCTGTACCCACATCGTTAAGGTGTACCCCATCGCGTCTCAGATACCTCCATGTCTCGAATTCCAATTCCCTATGCCGTATAGCCAACCCCCCATTACTGACCACAAACTTACTAATTTCCCTGTTGATCTTCCTCCTGGCTCTGTTCACACCTTCCACTGACCTGGCCATTCTCCAAGACATCCTTGCGACCATGTCTGACCATATAATGATCATCTTCGGGAATTCCTTCATCAATCGCCAGATGTCAAATTTGATATCTCGCGTGATGTCAATCATCGATCGAATGCCCAAATCGTTCCCGCCAACATGTATCACCAGGACATCCGGAGGTCCCTCTCTGTTTGCATAACGCTGTACTTCCTGTACCAATCTACCCCACAACATCCCCGGTATACCAAACCACTTTATATACACTTCCCTTCTATCAAAACTTAGCTGTCTACCCTCAGGCCGCGCGTCTCCCCTCCGAGCCCCCCAACATACATAAGAATGGCCCATAATCCAGACCATTCTCGGCGCTGCACCTGTAATTAGAAGAAAACAAAACACTATTCTCAACATTGACTATTCCAACTATAATCCTGGCCATAACAGATAACTCTAACTCCCATGCCCCATATAGCCGACAGAAAAAACCCCACTCTACCACCTACAATTTTAATGCCAGCTGTGGCCTAACATAAGATTGAAATCTGTTAGATTCCCACCGCCCAATGCTTTTTATTACCTCCACATCCATCCCCAACCTGGCCGCTTCCGTCGCAGCTCCTATCCTAAATGAGTGGGATGAAAAATCCTTCTCTTCCAGCCCCAGTCCCTGCAAGCATTTCTTCAACACAGCAATAAACTGAAAACGTGATAACCACGTACCATCTGAATGCATTAACAAGGGGCCTGTAACATCCGGCCTAACCTTCAAGAATTCCCTGACCGTGCTCACCGGGCACAGGGGGGAACCGTGAATTGGATAAATTCTCACCATCTTGCCTCTTCCCCCTTGATCCGTCTTAGATTTCCTCAAAAATATCGATACCCCCTCCGCTTCTAGTTGCACCTCCTGTAACCCAATTCCCCCTTGAACTTTTTTGGAAGGACTGACCAGTTCCCCAATTCTAAATGCCCCAAAAAATGCCAACACAAAAGCAACCTTAAACAAAATAGCTTCGTATTCCGATGAGCAAACCACACCCAACTGATCCACAATGCCCCCCAGAATCTCAAAAGTTACCGGTCTCCTCGAATCGCGCTTGACCACTGTCCTCCTATAACCCTTCAACGCTTGTCTTACCCAAAAACCCTTAGTCACGTCGGGCTGCCCTTGTAGCCTGAAAAGGAAAGCCAAACCAGCCAACTGTGTGTTCATTACTGACACCGACACTCCCTCATCCAATTTCTTTGCCACGTAGTACAGCAATAACGAACTTAGTCCTTGCCCTACGGGCTCCTCCCCCACCTCCTGTCCAAATGACATCCATTCCCGCCATACCTTATTGTATGTTGCCCATGTACTCCCACTTACCGACCGCTTAATCCATCCCTCTACGATGCCAGCGCAATCTCCCACAGCCAGTCTGGACAAGGCACCCCCTGTTGCTCCGCGTCCGGCGCCAACTCTCGGAACCTGTCCCACTGGAAGCGAGACAGTGCATCAGCAATGACGTTTTCCACCCCCGGCAAGTGCACAGCATGAATGAAAACATTCAGTTGTAGACATCTTAAGACTAAGTGCTGCAGCAACCTGATCACTGGCGGAGATGACGCCGTGACCCTGTTGATCACTTGCACCACCCCCAGATTGTCCCCATGAAAACGCACTTTCAGATCCCTGAAAGATGCACCCCATAGCTCTACTGCCAGAACTACCGGAAACAGTTCCAGCAGAACCAGGTTCCTCGTGAATCCCTCGTCTATCCAAGATTGCGGCCATGGACCCGCGCTCCATTTTCCCTGAAAAAACGCCCCAAAACCTGTTGCCCCTGCGGCGTCGGTAAACAATTCCAGGTCAAAATTGCTGACTGGCCCCGACATCCACATTGCCCTGCCATTAAAGGATTCCAGAAAGGTATGCCATACCCTCAGATCCTCCCTATGCGTTTTCCCCAAACGCACGAAATGTTTTGGTGATTTTACCCCACTCGTGCTGGCCGCCAGCCGGCGACTGAACACTCTCCCCATCGGAAGTATGCGGCAAGCAAAATTCAGTTTGCCAAACACCGATTGCAACCTACGCAGTTGTACCTTTTTAATTCCCATCAACCCGGCCACCTCTTTTTTCAAATCCTCCAATTTGTCCGCAGGTAATCTACATTCCATAGCTTCTGAGTCTAGTACAATCCCTAAAAACGAGATGACCGCGCAGGGTCCCTCCGTTTTGTCATCCGCCAATGGAATGCCAAACCTGCTAGCTATATGTTGCAATGAAGCTAGCAATACCGCGCATACTCTAGAAGATGCCGGGCCTATGCATAGGAAATCATCCAAGTAGTGAATTATCGAATTCACCCCGGCTATATCCCTTACCACCCACTCCACAAAGGAGCTGAATTGCTCAAATATCGCACACGACACCGAGCAACCCATTGGCAGGCATTGATCGACATAGAATCCGTCATTCCAATGGCACCCGAGCAACCGGAAACTATCCGGATGAACCGGCAGCAGTCGAAACGCTGACTCTATATCTGCCTTAGCCATCAATGCACCTTTTCCATAGTATCTCACCCACCTTACCGCAGCATCAAAAGACGTATACGTCACTGAGCATGCTTCTTGGTCTATAGCATCATTCACTGATCCTCCTTTTGGGAAGGACAAATGGTGAATGAGCCTGAATTTGTTGGGTTCCTTTTTGGGCACCACGCCCAGCGGAGATATCACCAAATCAACTATAGGTACTACTGGGAAAGGGCCACTCATTCTACCTAAAGCCACTTCCTTCCGCAGTTTCTCTGAAACCACTTCCGGATGCTGCAGAGCTGACTTTAAATTTTTGGGTACTGGGGGAGTCACTGATAAATCACATGGAATCCTAAAACCTACCGCAAATCCATCTTCTAATAGCGATGCTGCCTTCCTGTCTGGGTACTTACCGAGAAACGGCCGCATCCTTTCCACCATCACCGGCGTCCTCCCTTTTGTTCCCAGCCTCTCCTTGTCGACCTTTTCCCTGCTTAAAGCATCTGGATGATGGATGTGTTCCCCCGCAGCCTGAACACTCATGCTTGAACTTACATGTTCCTCCAAACTTACAGGATCCTGAGTTGTACTGCCAGCAAACCCCTTTTTTGTTTCCAGCCGAATGTCCCTGGGCGGACGGTCCACCGGCTCCCCCTTGAAAAAACTGATTCGGCGCCCTCGCCGTCGTCATCAGGCGCATCCATAGGCTGATGTCCTTATGGTCCCAACGTAGCTCTGGGCGAACTGCTCTCCTCTGCCTGAACTGTTCGTCATATCGCAACCATGCCGAACCTCCATATACCCTATACGCTTCCCCTATCGCATCTTGATAGCAGAAAAGCGGAGAACAGTGTTCCGGTTGCTTCTCCCCTATCACACTTGCCATGATCGCGAACGCTTGTAACCAATTTGTAAATGTCCTGGGTATCAGCCTATACCTTCTCTTTTCCTCATCTTCCTTCTTGGAGTCGTCCGGCTTGACTCTGTCAAGATTGAACTTCTCCAAGGGCAGTAATGAAAATATCTCCACATACTCACCTTTCCATAACTTTTCCCGCACTTCTTGTTTCAAGTGCGCTCCTAACGGCCCCTCGTAGCACACATACACTTCACAGCGAGCCGCGTCCGCCAGCCTAATAATATCCTTCCTCGCCGCAGCCTCACCTGTCGGCGCTGCTTTTTCCTTCCCTTGCGCAACCCCACTCCCCGTGGCTTGCTGAGCAGGCACCGCGACCACAGCTGAAACCTCTGTGGTCGGGTCCCCCCCAGTACTTCCTAAATCCTTCCTTGCCTGCTGTACCCATGCGGCTCCCGGACCTTCTACCGGCTTCTCTGCAGCCTCCAACCTTTGCACCAGTTCTTTTATGCCTGTCAGAAAACCCAGGAAACCCGGATTACCCACCCCTATAGCAGGTCCCACCATGCTTTGTTCTGACCCCCCAGCCCCATTTGCTACACATGCTGCATCATTTAAGCTAGACATTGTAATGATCTGTGCTGGCTCACCTGGCTGCATAGGTGTCGCCCCATCAGCCGACCGTCTGCTCTCCTCAGGCCCCATCCTCCTGGGCAGGGGGGCCGCCTCCTCCTCCGATCCGGACTCCTCATCTCTTCCGCTCCGACCCGACTCTTCACCTGCATCCGACGTAGGCCCGCCCGGGATGTGCACCGCAGCTGCCGCATTGTTCGCCATCCTTCCCCTCCTCCGCGCAGCAAAACCTTCTGTGGATTTTCGGATCGCCTTCCCAGGACCGGTGCGGGCTACCTCAGTCCTGCCAGCCTCCGCTCCTGCATTTGTTATGCCAGCCCTGCTTCTCTCTCTCCTCTGCCTGTCCCCTGCCGCCGAATTAGAAGGCCCGGGGATCCCTCCAGGCAGTGCGGTTGCCGCGATGGCGGAGCTCCCCGCCGTCATCCTGGGGGCGGGGCTAGCGCTCTCCGTGCGTCTCCTAATAGTAGGCCTCACTGTGGCCGGTTCCCTGGCTTGCCTCTGCTCCTGTCCCGCCGGGGCCGCACGCCCGCTGACCCGCTCTCTTCCCGCTTGCCGTTTCGCCGGTGGTCCCCCCGGGAGTCTGGCAGACAGACTACCCGAGTGCCGCTGCGCTGGTGTCATGCGGTCCGGAGAGAACCGCTCAGGCGGACGAGAGCGGCGTGCTCTGGTGCCGCTTCTCTCTCCCCCACTTGCCTGCATCATGGAGCCTTGGAGTGCGGCTGCGATCGTCTCCTGGAGCCACTCAGCACCCCGCACCGCTGCTTCTTCCCTCAACTGGGCCATGAGCCCCTCCAATTCAGCCATGTTGGTAGCACAACCTTCCTGAGAACTTTCCTAATCTTTCTGTTGTCCCTCCCAGGGCGGGAACCCCTTTTAACTAGTCCCTCCCCTGCTCCTCCCTCCCCCTCGGCTCCACATTCACAACATAACCTTAACCCTTTACACTGCTACCACTGTCATGTGCGCCCTTCGCATACATCATTGCATGCTGTTGCTCCAGGCTTTTCTATATGGCCACTAGATGGGGGTGAGGAGTTTACTTATTTCGTATGATACTAAGTGCCATCTAGTGGGCATAATGTGGTATTTTCCCAATTCACATTTCTTTTCAGTGACTAACATTCAATGCCTGAAAGCATTAATTAGATTTGTCCCATTTGCACGGAACTAATTTACATGCAGTTTTAACCTCTTGCCAACCCGCTCAAAGTGGATGTAGTGCAGGCGGGCAGCCCAGCCTGGTATGTCGCGGTGTACTTCCTGGTTAGGTGGTGTGCAAGCATGATCCCTGCTGGCCTGTGCTGTGATTGGACACTGCATGAGTTTAGCAGTAGATTTCAGCCAATGATTTGGGCTGAAACCTGCTGATGTCCAATCACAGCACAGAGTTCTGTGTTTACAAACACACAGAACACACAGAGAACAGCAATCTGGCTGTTTCTTCTCCCTGAAAAGTAGGAAGAAAAAACAGCCAGATCAGTAAGTAAAAGCAGCACACATTCCACACATTCCACTTGTTAGGCACACAGTTAACCCATTAATGTTAACCTCTTCCCAGCCAGTATTATTAGTACAGTGTACAGCAACATTATCACTGATCACTATATTAGTGTTACTAGAAACGTAAGTGTCAGTTAGTCATTTAGTGACCCTCCCAACCAGTGTCAGTTAGTGCCAGATTGCCCTCCATACTATCACAGTCCCACTATAAGTCGCTCATTATCAGTAAAGCATCTATAGCTGCCAAAATTCCAGTATACAGTATATACCATTTGCAGACGCTATAACTTTCACTCAAACCAATTAATGTACACTTATTGGATTTTTTTTACTAAAGACGTAGCAGAATAAATTTTCGCCTACATTTATGAAGAAATTAGATTTTTTTTTTAATTGGATACAATTTATAACAGAATGTAGAAAATGTCTCTTTTCTTTTCAAAATTATCGGTCTTTCTTCGTTTACATAATAAAAAAATCTAAAAAAAAAAAAAGACTAAAAGAAAGTTCTATCCTTGTGAAAAAAAATGATATACATTTTATTTGCATACAGTGTTGTATGATCGCGCGATTGCCTATAAAAGTAGCACAGTGCTGAATATCAAAAAAAAAATGCTCTGGTCATTAAGGAGGTAAAACCTTCTGGTGGTCAAGTGGTAATGGACCAACAGCTATGCAAATTATTGATAAATACATCCCATAGAAACGTAGGGGATCATTTACTGTGAGAGGTCTTTTTTTTTTTAAGTTTTCAACTAAGATTCACATAACTTTCACCCAGGACTCACACATTTCCCCAAAATTTGTGAAAATTTGTGAAAATTTTGTGTGAAAAATGTATTTATTTTTTTAATTCTTTATTTTATTACGTATTTTCTTTTTTTTAACATAGGACTTATTGAAGACACAAAAATATCGGACATCAAGTATTGTAATCGGTAGCATGCAATGCACCTTCGAGTAGTCTGAACAAACAATGTAATAGGGAAAAAAGGAAAAAAAAAAAAAAAACTAAGAGGAAAACAGTAAGGGGATGGAGGGAAGGGGGGGAGATACAAACGAAAATAATATACTTATTATGTAAACCAGTGGCGGCTGGTGCTAAATAGTTTGGAGGGAGTGCGGGCAGCAAACAAACCCCCCCACACTCTACGCCACCCCCCCCCCCCCCCGCAGGAGATGGACGGGAAGGTGGCCTTACCTTAGGAGATGACGAGGATCATCGAGGACGAGGGGTAGGACTGCCGCTCCTCGCTCCAGCCGAACAGACTTGCTTCTCCTCCCGGCCGAACACACTCGACGCCACCCCCCCCCCCCCCCCCCCGCAGGAGATGGACGGGAAGGCGGCCTTACCTTAGGAGATGACGAGGATCATTGAGGACGAGGGGTAGGGGTGCCCCTCCTCGCTCCAGCCAAACAGACTTGCTTCTCCTCCCGGCCGAATAGGAAATCCTAAGACTGCCTGACCAATCCAGTCTCAGGACCCGCTTCCTGATTGGCTGGGAGGAGAAGCAGGAAGACAATTGCGAATATTAATTTGCCTACTTTTACCTACAGGTAAGGCTATAATAAAGCTTACCTGTAGGTACCGTGAATAATAAGACTTACCTGTAGGTACCGTGAATATCTCCTAAACTTGCACTGTTTAGGAGACATTCACTGTATCCAACAACGTCATCCACACAAGCACACTGAAGAAAGGGCTCGCTCGTGGAGTTTCTTCAGTAGCTGTGCCGTGACGTCATCGCGGCTCTGGCCAATCACATCGCTCTACCCGGAAATAACTCTGGGAGACATGTCGCCGGTCACAGCGGTGTATGGGGACCACTGCAACCGCTTCGATCTAAGGTAAGTATTTCATAATGAGCTAGTATACGATGCCTACTGTCTCATTATGCCTTTGTCTTACAGGTTGTTTTTTTGTTTTGTTTTGTTTTGTTTTTTTAGAGTTTACAACCACTTTAAAGTGTTACTAAACCCACAACAGTAAAAACTGTCTGTAAATGCAGTAAAGCATGCTTGTTATATTCACTGTGGAACCTAAGGGGTTAATCCTGTGCATTGTGTAAAAAGGCTGTTTGATGCTGTCTTGTCTGAAATTCCTCTTCTTCCGCTGTCCTCAATTCATCTCCCGATAGGAGAGAGCCTTGGAGTCACTCTGCACATACTCAGTTTAGTGTGTATTGCTAGAGACATTTTTTTTTGGGAGGGTGCATGTGATCAGCACAGGGCCAATCAGCACTGTCCAGACAGAGGGTCAGGGGTCCTGCAGCCTCATAGGACAGTCAGAGTAGAATAAAAACTCCACCTACAAGCTTTAACCAGACACTGATAGAAGACAGAAGACTACTATATACTGCTGATTAGAAATGTGCACTGACAAAAAATGTGTTCGTTTTTGTTTCATTCGTTTTTTTGCTTTTTTCGGAAATTCGAAAATTCTGAAATTCGTAAATTCAGATTTTCGAATTTCCGAATTTTCGAATTTCCAAATTTTCGAATTCCGAATTTCTGAATTTTCAGAATTAGAAAATTCCAAAAATTAGGAAATTAGAAAATCTGAAAAAAAGAAAGAAAATCAGTAAAATTCGAAATAATAACTAACTAATAATAACTATTAAATTATAGGTATTTCCTTTCAAATTTGGCTGTTAGTGAACGTAACGAATACAAATTTATCTGAAGTTACAAATTATCCGAAATAACGAATGCTGCATCTAAACAAATGGAATGGAACAAATGAATAATAAATCATAATAATAACAAAGGTTTTATTATTATTATTGTTATTTATTATTATTAAATCGTTACATTCCATTCTTTTTAGATACGGCATTCGTTATTTCAGATCATTCGTAACTTCGGATAAATTCGTACTCGTTACGTTCACTAACAGCCAAATTTGAAAGGAAATTCCAATATCTATAATTTAATAGTTATTATTAGTTAGTTGTTTCAGATTTTCGAGTTTTAGAATTTTCGGATTTTCATTCTTATTTTCGGACTTTCAAATTTCCAAATTTCCGAATAAACGACTAGACGAATTCGGGAACTAAACGAATTGCACATGTCTACTGCTGATAAGAAAATGTATTTAGCGCTTTATATTTACCAAAATAATTGGATTTCCATGTTCTGTGTACTGTGGGAGAGCAGATATAGTGAATGCAGGGTCCTGGGTTTGATCATATCTTCAATAGCTGAGCTATATGGTTATGTAAAACAGTTGATACTTATGCTATGAGTCTTGCTTAATTGATTATTTTATGAATTAATGATTTACGTCTTGTTTGTTGATGATAAAATAAATTTATAATTTATTTATACCTATAATAAAGCGCCTATTCAAATCCACAGGTTTGAGTCAAGAGTGATTATTTATGGGGTTAAGAAGTTCTGACTGCGATCCCATAAAGATATCGTTTTTTAATGTTCTCCTGGTAAGGGGCATGTTACATTTGGACTTATAAAGCTGTATTGAGGTCACAAGGGGAATTAAAGATCCTGTAAAATAACAAACAGGCATGTAGCACTTTGGTGCTTCTTTTTTTTTTTTTTTAATTATTAATCCAATTTTTGTTTTGAGACTCCTCTGACGATTCCAGGAGCCTGCAGCTTGAGACACCGCGTTCTAACATCACCCGCGCTCCAGCAGCTGGGAGGAAAGCCTTGCGTAGGACTGTGCTCAGAAGCACCCCGAGGCTTCCATCTACTTTGCTCAGTACTGACCCTGCGTGATCGGTTTGTAAAGAAAAACAGCCACGTGGAGGCCAGCAGTTTTACGCAAGGCTTCTCTTTTATCTGCCGGAGCCCTGGTGGTTTCAGAGCGGCTGTGATGTCGGAGATTGCTAAAAAAAATAAAAAAAGTATTGATACCAAAGTGCTCCAGTAAGTGCTACATACCTACTTTTACTACATATGGTCAGGATA
The DNA here is from genome assembly GCA_037952835.1 of Lithobates septentrionalis. Classification (NCBI taxonomy): domain Eukaryota; kingdom Metazoa; phylum Chordata; class Amphibia; order Anura; family Ranidae; genus Lithobates; species Lithobates septentrionalis. The sequence goes on along the minus strand of JBBDGP010001590.1, from coordinate 1,236,953 downwards.
CAATGTGCGAAGATCTGGTTCATTTAAAAAAATAATAATAATATTTATTTCAGCAGGCAAATTAGTCATAAAACAGAAACACATACACAGATCCATACCTAAACTCAACACTGGCCTCCCTTATACACTCACCGGCCACTTTAGTAAGGTACACCTGTTCAATTGCTTGGTAACACAAATCGCTAATCAGCCAATCACATGGCAGCAACTCAATGCATTTAGACATCTAGACGTGGTGAAGACGACTTGGTGAAGATCAAACCGAGCATCAGAATGGGGAAGAAGGGGCCACTTTGAACGTGATATGGTTGTTGGTGCCAGATGGGCAGGTCTGAGTATTTCAAAAACTGCTGATCTGCTGGGATTTTCACACACAACCCTCTCTAGGGTTTACAGAGAATGGTCCGAAAAAGAGAAAATATCCAGTGAGCGGCAGTTGTGTGCAGGAAAATGCTTTGTTTGAGGTCAGAGGAGAATGGGCAGACTGGTTCCAGATGACAGAAAGGCAACAGCGACTCAAATAACCACTCGTTACAACCAAGGTATGCAGAATACCATCTCTGACCGCACAATACATCGAAACCTTGAAGCAGATGGGCTAGAGCAGCAGAAGACCACATCGGGGACACTCCTGTCTGCTAAGAACAGGAAATTGAGGCTACAATTTGCACATGCTCACCAAAATTGGACAATAGAAGTGTAGCACCCTCTGGGAATGTAGGTGCTAGAATTGGGCTGGTAGCCAGGCCTGTTTGTTTTGATCTGGGCTGGGAGTGGCTCAGGGCAGCATCACTGAGACCTCCCTCTTCTTTCCAGAGCTTTCTAGAATATTCTGGAAAGAGAGGAGGAGAGGATAGGTGGAGTTGCCTGGGGTGTTCTAGAAAGCCCTGACCAATCCCCAACCTGAACTGGCAGGGGCAGGCCTCCTTAAATACTTAGGGTCAGCCCAGCTGGGGAGAAGTTGGATCAGGTTGAAGCTGGAAATGAAGTGCTAGGCTGTTGGGGCCTTGGAGGGAGCTGTCCAGTCTGGGGGGGAGTGACCTTGGGCCTGGGCTTGGGTGCAGACGGGGCCCTCCTACAATACACGGAGGTGTCCTGGTTGGGAGGCATAGGAGGAGCAAGAGAGGACAGCAGGAGTGAGCACTCCTGGGCAAGTCTCCAAAGAGGAACCACTGGTCACAGCCAGGAGGGCTGGTGAGTGACACACAGTTAGAAGAGGATTTGGGAGGCACTTGGTCAACACCTTGTTGAGAAGACTGGGAGAGCGTAGTCTGGGATGGGTGCAGAACCAACGGAGTGGACTGTGGTGTTATGAGCAGAAGAGAGAGAGGCAGCTTCAGCCAGGAGGGCTGGCAGGACCTGAAGAGCTGGTACTGGGCTCAGTAGCCGCATGTAGGACAGCTAGCACCAAAGGCTACTCTATTTTGCTACACTATAAGGGCCCGCGGTCCCTGCCTGAAAGGGCATTTACTAAGGCCTGGCTGAGTTAGTGTCACGCCTATCTAACTGTGCTAGCTAAACTGGAAAGAGCAAGCAAGTGATGTTCTGGAGGTGTGAGGAGGAATAGTCTGCAAGCAAGTAATGTGCTGGAGAGAAGACTAGGAGTGTATCTACAGAGTGTATATAGTTGGTCCCATGCGATGTTCTCCAATCTACTGGGCATCTCATAATTCCCTTTTCCCTATCCAAGTTCAAATCCCCTCGATAAAATACAAAAACAAAGCTCATGGACTGGATTTCTGCCGGAGAGTGGGTGAGAACTGTGTGCTGGGCTGGGTAGGGTGACCACAATTACCAGCAGCCCCTGCTGGGGTATCGCTACAGAAGATTGGAAAAACGTTGCCTGGTCTGATGAGTCTCGATTTCAGCTGCAACATTCAGATGGTAGGGTAAGAATTTGGTGTAAACAACATGAAAGTATGGATCAAACCTGCCTTGTATTAATGGTTCAGGTTGGTGGTGTAATGGTGTGGGGGATATTTTCTTGAGACACTTTGGGCTCCTTAGTACCAATTGAGCATCATTTAAATGCCAACCTGAGTATTGTTGCTGACCATGTCCATCCCTTTATGACTACAGTGTACCCATCTTCTGATGGCTCCTTCCAGCAGGATAATGCACCATGTCACAAATCTCCAATCATCTCACCACTGGTTTCTTGAACATGACAATGAGGTCACTGTACTCCAATGGCCTCCACAGTCACCAGATCTCAATTAAAAGAGCACCTTTGGGATGTGGTGAAATGGAAGATTCACCTCATGGATGTGCAGCCGACAAATCTGCAGCAACTGCGTGATGCTATCATGTCAATATGGCCCAAAATCTCTGAGGAATGTTTCCAACACCTTCTTGAATCTATGCCATGAAGAATTAGGGCAGTTCTGAAGGCAAAGGGGGGTCCAACCCGGTACTAGCAAGGTGTACCTAATAAAGTGGCCGGTAAGTGTATAGCCACACTTTGAACTAAGAGAGATCACTGCCTCCGCACAGAGAGCAAGGGTGCTTCTCCAAAGCATGCTGCTAGGGGACAGGCTTTTCTACCCAGGCTGTGGCTGCTTTCTAAAGAAAACAAAATGTAAGACTTTGCACACCTTTGGGGTTGACGCACCTGGGTATTTAGCAGATTTAAACTGGGCTTCCAAAATTCTGCACATTTATTATTTACAAGAAAAAAATTGTGATTGCATTGTTTAGTTCCTGTCTCCTTCATAACTTACGGCACATGCTGACCAGAGGAATGTCTTATGCTTCATTTACATGCTGACTTGATACAGATTGTGAAATTAATATCACCCAGAAGACAAACACCGGGTTGTTTATCGGTCGAAGGTGCTATCGATTTGCAACCACTAATCTATTAACACGTTTTAAATGATTTTTCCAAAGCTATCAAGCGTTAGCTGATTGAGGCACCTTGGTGAATACACGGAGGTTTAGACACTGACCACACATGATCCATTACAGGGTCTCACTATATCACATGCTAGGCACAGCGGGGAATACTATGTTACATGGCATTAGGTAAGGTGGAGGAGTGAACATCAGATACAGTTCTGCTTAGCGAAGTGCTACTGTCAATGAGCGAGGATTAATAAAGCTTGTTCTGTTGAGAAGAGAAGCATAAATGGCTTCATCGATTTCAAAATGGCATTGATTGCCAGCGCTAATCCATTAATACATTATTAAGTCTGCAAAACAGTGAAGTGAAGTTAAGAAATTTGAGATCAATGGTTTTTAAAAGAGTGCCTGTCGTTTCTTTACAGACCTTAAAGCCCAATTGTCTAAATTGGCTAAACATATTCCGGTTGCTTAAAAAAAGGTTTGAAAGCAGCCACATCCTGAGTGGAATTGGGCGAATTGAGCATGAGTTCGGGCCGAACATTGGCTGTTCGCCTGTTCGGCGAACACCTGAGTTACCAGGGCGTTTGACCATTTGTTTGGCCCGCCAAACAACCACAATGCACTGCGCCGCCGCACAGTGCATTGGAAGCCCTGATTGGCTGAAGCAATGAAAGCTTTGCCTGATCAGGGCACATAGCACTGTCAGAGCCATGATTTGACACTGTGATGATGACTCTATCCAATCATGGCTCATTGCTCTTAGTACCACCCCACACGGCCATTCACAGTATGATATCGGCGTGGAGAGAGATAGAACAGGGCTCTTTTCAGTGCTACTAGACAGTTAGTGTGCTATAGTGTGCTTCTATTGTCAGTGTAGAGGCTCAGTTTAGTGTGAATCTAGTGATAGTGCAGTGTGAGTGTAGTGACCTTTCATTTTTACTTTAGTGTTACATTAGTGGGAATCTAGTGATAGTTCAGTCAGTGTGAGTGTAGTGTGAGTATTCATTTTTACTTTAGTGTCATTTTATTTTGTCAGGGCAGGTTTCAGTGCGTTACTGCACATTTGCCGCAGTATATTGCAATGCGTTATTGCAATTTTGCCGCAGTATATTTCAGTGATGAAAGCTTTGCCTGATCAGGGCACATAGCACTGTCAGAGCCATGATTTGACACTGTGATGATGACTCTATCCAATCATGGCTCATTGCTCTTAGTACCACCCCACACGGCCATTCACAGTATGATATCGGCGTGGAGAGAGATAGAACAGGGCTCTTTTCAGTGCTACTAGACAGTTAGTGTGCTATAGTGTGCTTCTATTGTCAGTGTAGAGGCTCAGTTTAGTGTGAATCTAGTGATAGTGCAGTGTGAGTGTAGTGACCTTTCATTTTTACTTTAGTGTTACATTAGTGGGAATCTAGTGATAGTTCAGTCAGTGTGAGTGTAGTGTGAGTATTCATTTTTACTTTAGTGTCATTTTATTTTGTCAGGGCAGGTTTCAGTGCGTTACTGCACATTTGCCGCAGTATATTGCAATGCGTTATTGCAATTTTGCCGCAGTATATTTCAGTGTGTTATTACATGTTTACCGCAGTATATTGCAGTGTGTTACTGCACATTTAACGCAGTATATTTCAGTGCGTTATTGCAGGTCTACCGCAGTACATTGCAGTGTGTTAGTGCACGTTTAACGCAGTATATCTCAGTGCGTTGGTGCACGCTTAACGCAGTATATTGCAGTGCATTACTGCACGTTTAACGCAGTATATTTCAGTGCCTTATTGCAAGTCTACCACCGTCTATTGCAGTGTGTTGGTGCATGTTTAACACAGTATATTTCAGTGCATTATGGAATGTTTACCGCAGTATATTTCAGTGTGCTTCTGCACATTTACCACAGTATATTGCAGTGAGCTGGTGCACGTTTACCACAGTATATTTCAGTGTGTTATTGCAGGTTTACCGCAATATAGTGCAGTGTGTTAGTGCACGTTTAACGCAGTATATTTCATTGGGTTACTGCACATTTAGCGCAGTATATTTCAGTGCGTTGGTGCATGTTTACCGCAGTCTATTTCAGTGTATTACTGCACGTTTAATGCATTATTTTTCAGCGCGTTATTGCAGGTTTACCACAGAATATCGCAGTGTGTTAGTGCACGTTTAACGCAGTATATTTCAGTACACTGATGCATGTTTACCGCAGTATATTTCAGTGCGTTACTGCACATTTAACGCAGTATATTTTATGGAGTTAGCGCACCACCAGCCATAGACTATAGCAGACAAATTTCTCTGACCCATCTGCTGCAGCAGGAAAAAAAATACAGTCAATGCCACCCACATGCCATGCGTCTAGATTCAAGCTTGTCAAAGCTGCTAGCTTTACAACTCCTGCCTTTCCGCCTGGTGAATTCTGCCCCCTTCTGTCATTTTGCAGACTGTACTGTACCACAATGGCAGGTTCCCAGTTGCTATTTCTTTTCACGTAAGGCCATTCCAACTCTGTACCATCACGTGGAAGGTGACACGTGTGACATCGTTTGGCAAGGCAGTCAGCTGCAAGGTCAACGATACTGTTGACACGTGGTCCAGCAAGCATGGTCAGGGACATTATATGTCATTCACAGCACACTGGGTAACTCTGCTTGCAACTCGGAAGAATTCAGGACAGGGCTCAGTGCTGCAGCTTGTTGTGCCGCCACGTCCACATAGAGCTACTGGTGATGATGCGAGATTTGTCAGCTCCACCACTTCCTCCTCCTCCTACTCCTCCACACCCTCCTCTGCTGAATAGTCCTAAGCGTTCAAGGGGCTATTCCATGAGTCAGACTAAAAGGTGCATGCAGTGCTTAAGCTGGTCTGTCTAGGGGACAGGAGCCACACCAGAGCAGAGATTCCTGCAGCTCTGCAGGGGCAGGCCCAGATGTGGTTCACGCCATGCCAGCTGGAGCCAGGAATGGTGGTGTGCGATAATGGCACAAACTTCTTGTCCGCCCTTAGACAGGGAAAGATAACACTTGTGCCATGCCTGGCACATGTCCTCAATTTGGTGGTGCAGAGTTTCTTAAGCAGGTACCCAGGTTGGAAGATCTGCTAAAGCAGGCCAGAAGAGTCTGTAGCCATTTCAGGCAGTCATACACAGCCAGTGCTCGGTTGGCTAAAATTTGTGACATGCCCACAAGGTGGAACTCAACTTTGGCGATGCTGCTGCACATGTAGCAGAGGGCCATCAACGAAGTACCTGTGTGAGTATGGCAAAAAGACAGGCTCAGGCCGGTTCAGCTTTTTTTTTCCCACGCCAATGGCTGCTGATAAAGGATAAATGCACTGTACTGTCACCAATTAAGGAGGCCACAGGGATGGTGAGCTGTGACAATGCATGCATTAGTGACACAATCCCTGTTGTGTTCCTGCTGGAGCAGACTCTGCGTAGTATTATGGACTTGGCACTCGAGGCAGAGCAGCAGGAGGAAGAGGAGGACTTCCTTTCCTCTCAAGGCTCGCTTTATGCAGATACCATTCTTGCAACGCCATACAACAGACAAGAGGAGAGGAAGGAGGAGGATTCTGGCAATTTTGAAGGCATTGAAGCAGGGGAACACATACATCAACCCTTAACAGATGGTTTTCCATCCCCAGAACCTTTGGGAGCAGTAAAGGGCTGGGAGAAGGCAATTCCAGATACTGTATTCCTCAGTGACCCCCGAGGACTCTGCTTCTCATATCTCTGCAAACTTTCAGTTCATGGGCTCCCTCATTCTTCAAAGCCTGTGAAAGGACCCGAGAATACATGGCATCAAGGAGAAGGATCACTATTGGTTGTCAACCCTCCTTGACCACCGTTACAAGGGGAAAGTCTCGGAACTAATCCCATCCCCACAGAGGGAGCAGATATGAAATCTCTTGAGGACACCTTAAAGAGGAGTTTATGTACTGTAACGCCTTTCCAGACTCTGGTAGGTTAGAGTCTCATGGAAAACGTAGTTTTGAGGCTTCTGTTGGTCAAGAGAGGAGCAGTGAGGAAGGTAGGCGATTATCTAGGGGTGAAAACAGACATGGAGAGCTTTCCAGTTGACGATCCACTGGGTTACTGACTCATGAGAATAGACCACTGGCCAGGACTTTCCCAATATGCAATTGAGCTGCTGGGCTGCCCTGCATCCAACCTGCTTTCTGAACGGGTATTCAGTGCTGCCAGAGGTTTTTTGACAGATAAGAGACCGCGTCTGTCCACAGACTCCGTGGACCAGCTGGCATTTATCAAAATGAATCAGTCCTGGATTAGCAGCGTTATCAAGCCCCTGATGTCACTGATAAAGTGCTTTCTGGATCTGAAATCTCTGAAAGACTGTTTAGGATGTCTAGCTTTGTGAGTGTTGATTTAATCTGGAAGAATTTTTTTGGTGTAGGTTTCCTGGGCATAATTAACACCCAAAGACCAATTTTCCCACACTAGTTTGACAGGTGCATGTCATTTAAATTTTTAACAGCAAGGACAATTCTTGCTTTCTACCTCTCAAGGGTTTTGGTGTGAGGGCACCACCAACACCCAAAGCCCAATTTTTCCACACTTGTTCTTCTATCCAAAGTATGCAAAAGAGACACCATAATCCATCCAAAAAATCTCTAATCTTTTTCTGAGTGTACTAAATTGTGGCCTTATCATACAGACTGTCTCCCCAAGCCGTTGTTTACAAAATAAACACAGATTGCAGTGAAAATGTTATTTTTTTGGCTTTGTAAATGTCATTATTTGCTGCAGTAGATTCTATACACCACACAGATGTGCCACTTTACAGGCAGACCAAGGTTGCCCCCCAGGCACTATATTTAGAGGAATTTTTCATTTTTGTTATTTCTCATTTTTATGGTTTTACTTTAAGTATCAGTAAATCCCTGCTCATTTAAAACTGATGTTTTTTACAAACTTTGTGTTCATTGATACATGTCCCCCAGGGCAGTACCTGGACCCTCATACCCTTTGTATGCCCAATTATTTGCAAATAGGCCTTCAAAACGGACACTTTCGATTTTATTAGCTCGGGTCCCATAGACTTCAATGGCGTTCGTTATTCGGTTTCAAACTTTTGCAATGCTCAATAGTTCTGCCGTGAACCGAACCGGTGATCGTTTGACCTATGTCTAATACTGAGTAGAAAAGCCATACCCATGACAGCATGCTGCAATGGCTCTATGTAAAAGCAGTGGTCTCTCTGAAGAGGTCAAACCCAACCCCTACTGTTAAAGATTTAGAGCCCTCCAATCAGCAAAACACACAATGTGCCACAAATGCCCACAATGCAAACAGTTGTGGTGAGGTGATGCAGCATTTTGAGGGGCGGAGCCACTGTAGGATTCCAATGTAGGCTGCAATGATGTGCCAGGAGATCTGAAAGGTGTGCCCCCCTTTTAACATGCCATAGATAAGCAGGTGTGAACCAGGTAAAAGGTTCCACTGCCTTGGACCAATCAGAACTTCCCTCATGTGTCTCTATACAAACTGTGCTACCAATCAGCACAAATAATTAGAGGGGTGGGCACAAGCACATCGTTTTTAGGGTGCCAGGGTGGCAGCTGTTTTCCCATCGCAGGAAAAGTAAAATGTTATCTAATTATATTAAAATGGAACTAAACCCTCATATTCTTTACAGCCAAGGAAGCTGCCATCTCTGTTTGATCTGCAGTTACTAGGGCGCTGGATAATTGATGGCTTGATGGTTCAGTTAAGGTTAGCACAAGCAACTGTGATAGTTATCATTCACAACATGCCTCGAGTGTAACTGTTTTGAGAAACAGTTAAATTGATGGGTTTAGTTCAGCTTTAAGTAATTTCATCAGTTTGTCATTTTAAAAGAATGTATGAATTTTTTTCTTTCCTCCTAAATTGTAATTCGGAGTTAACTAGAATTCAGTTGTCTTAACAAGTGTTCATAAACAAAGGCACCTCAACTATCTGCAAAAGTTTTCTTCTCTTCTTCTTTGTAATTAAACACGCGGTGTGATAGACCATAAAATATACTGTTTGTGTTTCTTATTGTACTGCTCCATTTGAGGGAAATATTAGGAGCTGTTAATCTATAATTAAATGCGCACTGAAGAGATAAATGAGCTGTTATTTATTTGCACCGCTATTTGTGATTCACTGCACCAGTAAAAGGGAAAAAAAATGGTGCAGTTTCCCCCCGAAAAGTCATCAACTTGCAAAAATAAGTTTACTGGAATCGGAGAGAGACTTCCAGAGTTAGAAATAATTAAAAAGAAGAACAGAATAATGGATCGGAATCGCAATTTCAAATAAACCAAGGATGGGAGAAATCTCTTTTTTATTGATTATAAAAGTATAATTAGAAATATAAGTTTCCGAAATGGTGAAGAGAGGATGAAATAAAATATTACTGTGATATTTTCAACAGCAACATGAAAGAATGTTAATTAGGTACTTCATTAATGCAGGAAACATGGGATAGAACATTGGCTTTCTTTCCTATTAAAAGATCTTCATTTCACAATGTATTACTTATAATTCTTGCTTTTTCTTTCTTTCTTTCTCTCTTTTTTCTTTCTTTCTCTTTCTTTTTTTCTTCTTTCTTTGTTTTTCTTTCCTTACTTTTTTCTTCTTTCCTTACATCTTTTTTTCCATCCATCCTTTCTTTCTTTCTTTCTTTCTCCCTACCTCCCTTTTCTTTCTTTCTTTCTTTCTTTCTTTCTTTCTTTCTTTCTTTCTTTCTTTCTTTCTTTCTTTCTTTCTTTCTTTCTTTCTTTCTTTCTCTCTTTCTCTCTTTCTTTCTTTCTTTCTTTCTTTCTTTCTCTCTTTCTTTCTTTCTTTCTTTCTTTCTTTCTTTCTTTCTTTCTTTCTTTCTTTCTTTCTTTCTTTCTTTCCTTCCCCTTTTGTTTTTTTTTCCTTCCCTTTTCTCTTCTTTCTTTCTTTCTTTCCTTCCTTCCTTTTATATTCTTTATTTTCTTCTTTTGTTCTTTCCTTCCATCTTTTTTTCCATCCTTCCTTTCTTTCTCCCTACCTTCCTGTTTGCTCTTTCTTTCCTTTTTTTTTCTTCCCCTTTTCTTCTTTCTTTCTTTCCCTCCATCTTTTTTTCCATCCATCCATCCATCTTTCCTTTCTTTCTCCCTACCTCCCTTGTTTTTCTTTCTTTTTTTCTTTCTTTATATACAAAATTGGAGCTACCCTTTAAGGCAGCCCGTTCATTTGGATTTGCATCTGTGGTGGCTTGCCTTGTGCTGTAACACACTATGATTACTAGGGCATCCCTTGGGGTTGACATTTATTTTACCCAGCTTCTAACCATAAACCATAACACAAACTATCCCCTCTTAAAATCTTGTCCCAGCTCTAGACTAACTTAACACAACACCGGCCCAAGTATACTGGTTTAATGCCCAAATATAATTAAACAGAGAGAAGGACATTGAAATTAATGATCCAATAAAAATTTCTTGATGATCAATCTTTGGACAGTACGATTAGCTAATTGACGGGAAAGCCCAATAGGTTGGGGGTTGAGGGGGAGAACAAGTTCCTCCATGAACCGCTACAGCGATAGATCAGCTATATCAGGAATAATTCAGTCCTGTAATTGAAAGTCCACAAGCTAAAAGAATTAGTTCTTGGGCCTTGCACTGTCAATAACAAACTGCAGTTCGAGCTCCTACACCCAATAGTTTGATCAACTTAATTAAATTCAAACGAAAACGTTTTATTTCATTTTTAGAACTTCTGTTTTAAATGGTTTTGTATCTCCTTTAAATTAGAACTGAAGGCAAAACTTTTGGGAGGATTTTGGATAGAGTAAGGGAAGGTTATAACCCCCTTTTTTTCCTTCTGTGTCCCATAGGGGAGACTTCCCTTTACTTCCTGTCTCATAGCCAAAACATGAAATTCCAGTTTGGGACTAGTGTCTCCATTAAAAGATTTCCCCCATTCCTATTTTGGTGATAATTTCAGATTTTCTTTCACTTTCATTCTTGGTGATAAAGGTAAGCAGAACAAATAGAAAGGGTGAATTTCCCACATGGGGACACAGACGGCAATAAAAACTTGATGGGGTTTTAATCCCTCTTTACCCCATCGAGAACTTTAATTATACTTTTGGAACTCATTTCTGTCAAGTTTTAAGATTTTTTTGTGTTCTTGTGAAGAGAATTTCCCACAGTTTTAGTTTTTCCAACACCCATTACCTGGGCATGAAGTGAGGAACCAAACTGTTTACAGGATCTGTGTCCCTTTCCTCAAGGTTGAATTTTTGGGCTGACTATTTCACAGGGAATGCAGGTACCAAACATACATTGAGTCCTCTTGAATTTTTAACAAATTATTCTTGTCTTTTTAAGTTCCTTTTTGGATACTTGCCCTTCCTTCTTTTTTCCCTTCTTTCCTCTCTCCCCCCCCCCCCCCCCCCTTTCTTCCAAACATCCTTCCTGTTTTCCTGTGCACTAACCTAATTAGGTGTAAATTTTTGGACAGGTATGGAGGAACAACTGATGCAAGTGTTCATCTCACTTAAAGCGCTTTTTAAAACCTTTATTGGTTAAGAGCATCAAATACAGTCAGTGCATTTCAAGGGAAAAAGCAATGAAAATGTCATCAACTCACCAAGGATTCCTCAAAAGGGTCCAAAGCTTTATTCCATGGTCCCATGATAAAAATACAGCAACGTTTCGGAGCCACACAGGGCCCCTTCATCAGGCGAGGTACAGTAGGTCACTTGCCTGACAAAAGGGCCCTGTGTGGCTCAGAAACATTGCTGTATATTTATCATGTAACCACGGTATAAAGCTTTGGACCCTTTCAAGGAATCCTTGGTGTGCTGATTACTTTTTATTTACTTTGACTATCCACAGTTTCCAGACTATAGTCAATACAGCACCCAGCATCACTGAACAGCCGGTTTCTTGAATGTGTGCGCGGGGAACGTTGCATTTCAAGGGAAAAAGCAACTCCCTTCTTCAGGGCTTGAGCTCACTCTCAACAGAACGCACTAGGGGAACTGTGTTAGTCTTGAGGAAGGCTAGCGTTTCTTGACAGTGCTAAAAGCAGTCGGCTGAGTTCCTTCTTGGATGGAAACTACTTAGTTCCCTCTTGGACACACTGGTCAATCATGATCATGCTCATGATCTTTTCCTCTCAACCATTTGTGCACATAGAAAATATTTTACCCCTTACCAGCAGCAAACCTATGACCCTTAGACTATCATACTTTGACCTGCACCCTTAAGTGTTCTATATCTTTATAAAATACTTTGGCTGCATTTGGGCTTAAATATAGTTGGCCAAAAGCCATTAAAGCGTCCATGGTGACAGGTGATCACCAGTGCATGAAGTGAGTGGATGTTGCCTAAATGGAGACACAGACAGCAATAATTACCTTGCAGATTTTCTAAATCCTTCCTTTGTCAAATACAAAAAAAATCTTTTTTTTTTTGGATGTAATCCTACTTTAATTAAAATATTACAGATCATGTAATAATTGTAGCAGCCATCTGACACCCCAAAGGCAGGATAGCACCTCCAGCAGCAGGGTGTGCTAGCATTTCACCCCAAGGCTAAAATAGGGTGACTGAGAAAGTATATTGGGCACTAGTCACTTTTGTCTTTTTAAAGTTTTACTGCAGAAAGGAGGTGAGGGATTAGGGGTCTCAGATACTGTAGCAGATCATTTACAGACTCTCCAGATCAATTTCCAGCTTCACAAAGTGGGAGCATTTAAGCTGACCCGGCAACAACACTGTAGGAATGTTCCCAAATTTCAGTGTGCCCTCTAAGTCACCAGGCCCTTCTGAAAGACCAGCCTTCTTCTGAGCTCTCTCCCGCAAGGGGACTTCCCTTGGTCTCCTCTTTGGCACAGCTTCCTCCAGACCAGGCAGGACAGCTTCAGGACTACTTCAGCACACATTAGGCCCCAAAGCAGGCTATTGGGCCTAACAGCAGAGCTCTATCCAGCAGCTCTTCCCTAGGCCTCAGGCCAGGAGAAGAAAGCAAGCACATGGCATGTCCCAAATATGTATATCCTCTCCCAGCATGCACCAGTGGCATAACTCTCCTACTGGATTGCTGAAGGAGATATAAATATTCAGAACTCAGTGTTGTTTGTAAAAGCTCATACTATGACCAGTGATACCAGTGACATCTACTGGAGAAATCCAGTCAGAAATCACAAGCCAGCTTAACCACTTCCCGCCCGGCCTATAGCGGATTGACGGCCGGGCGGTGGTTCAGTTATCCTGACTGGGCGTCATATGACGTCCTTCAGGATAACATGCCGCTGCGCGCCCCCGGGGGTGCGCATCGCGGTGATCGGTGGACCGGTGTGTCAGTCTGACACACCGCTACACCGATCTTGGTAAAGAGCCTCCGGCGGAGGCTCTTTACCACGTGATCAGCCGTGTCCAATCACGGCTGATCACGCTGTCAATAGGAAGAGCCGTTGATCGGCTCTTCCTCACTCGCGTCTGACAGACGCAAGTAGAGGAGAGCCGATCGGCGGCTCTCCTGGCAGGGGGGGTCTGCGCTGATTGTTTATCAGCGCAGCCCCCCCCGCAGATCACCACACTGGACCACCAGGGATCGCCACTAGGACCACCAGGGAAGGGAAACATGTGGATGGCCAGGTATGTACCCCATGGCCATCCACATGTGCCCAGTCAGTGCCAAATCTGTGCCAATCAGTGCCCACAAATGGGCACTGATTGGCACAATTATGTTGCAGTGATGCCCAGCAATGCCACACTTAGGGGCATCACTGCCATCAATTAGTATCATCAGTGCCACCCATCAGTGTCCATCGGTGCCACCTGTCAGTGCCCATCTGTGCCCACCTATCAGTGCCCATCCATGCCTATCTGTGCCAACTATCAGTGCCACCCATAACTACCCATCAACGCCACCTACGAGTGCCCATCAATGCCACCTACGAGTGCCCAACAGTGCCGCCTATCAGTGCCCATCGTGCCACCTATCAGTGCCCATCAGTGCCACCTACCAGTGCCACCTATCAGTGCCCATTAGTGCCACCTATCAGTGTGCATCAGTGCCGCCTATCAGTGCCCATCATCAGTGCCCGTCAGTGCCACCTCATTGGTGCCACCTCATCGGTGCCCATCAGTGCCGCCGTATCAGTGCCCGTCAGTGCAGCCATATCAGTGCCCGTCATTGAAGAAGAAAACGTACTCATTTACAAAAAATTTTAACAGAAACAAAGAAAAATTTTCGGTCTTTTTTTATTTGTTGCGCAAAAAATAAAAACCCCAGAGGTGATCAAATACCACCAAAAGAAAGCTCTATTTGTGGGAACAAAATGATAAAAAATTTGTTTGGGTATAGTGTAGCATGACCGCGCAATTGTCATTCAAATTGTGACAGCGCTGAAAGCTGAAAATTGGGCTGGGCGGGAAGGTGTCTAAGTGCCTGGTATTGAAGTGGTTAAAGAGGAACTGCAGTCTGCTCACATAATTTGTAAAAAAAAACATCTTTGCCATTCTGAAGCTTCCCTCTAGCCACTTTGCATATTATTCTATATATAAGGTGATTCTTTACTTGCCAAATATGCTGCAGAAATCTCCCTCCACTGAGTCCTGGCTGCAACCATTTTAACTGTGGGCAGCTGAAGTTGCTGCCTGTTCAATTCCTGGATTTACACAGACACACAGAGGCACACCTCCAACTTTGCAGCTCTCATTGCCCCTCTTATGACTCATCCCCCTCCCTTCCTGGCAAACTCTCCTGAGAGTGAGAGAGAGAGCTGTGCATGATGTCATAAGCCTAGGCTTTTTACCAGACAGGAAACAGGAAGTGGGCTGTAAAGGGGAATTTACTGGCAGAAAAAAAATGTTTTACTATCCAAAGTTAAAACAACAAGGGCAGAAGATTTAATAGATGGAAAGTTGAAAAAATGACTGAAAGTGCGCTTTAAGCTTGGGAAAAAAACAGGTGAAAAACGATACAATCAGTCTGAACTAACTACAGCCCAGCAAAAAAAAAAACCTGACACACAGTAGCCCCTGTTTAGGACGGGGGGTTACATAATGTACAAGGACAGGGGGAGTTTTCATGACAACATAAGAAAGGTCCATATTTTGGTTTTTACTTCTGTACTAGGAAAAAATATATAACATAAATGGATCAAGGGTTCCAAACTTTTCCCACGCTAGCTCTCGATTTGGGCTTAAAAATGAATTAAGCCATTATAGTTTCCCTTTAAAGGGATGGCAGGTGATCACCAGGGAATGAAATGAAGGAAGACTGCTCCAAAGGGGACACATCTAGCAATAAATACTTGATTGATTTTCTAAACCCTTCCTATGTCAAATCCGTTCTTCTAGTCCAAAACAAAATCATTTTGGACGGGGTCCCACTGCAACTGAAATATTACAGGAGATTTTATCACGTACAAGGACAGAAGCGGTTTACATGACAACACGTTCCATTATTATTATTTTTTCTTTTTTTTTTTCCACTGCTGTGCTCATTTCCATTTTATCTGTGCCATTCTAATACATGCAGCTCACATTACAGAGATTTAAATTTTTTTCTACAAATGCGCTCATAATGAACCATGACATTTCAGTGTTCAGTAAAAGGTAGTCTAATTTATCAAACCTCTCCGCTGCGGCCATTTTTGCAGATGCAGGTGTACAGGAATCTGATATGGGAGCAGATTTGCATTATTTATATCTGTTACTAAGCCTGTTAGCAATGTATCTTGGGATTGCTCATAAATTCCACCAGGGAAGCCATTAGGGTCTACTGGGCTGAGTCTTAATGTAGCTATTACTGATGTTAATTTGCAAGCAGAATTATAATTGTGACTCATATGCAACAGAATCCGCAACTACGTGTTGCACAGGTTAAGAAGGTTTCAGGGCTTTTTCCAGACAGGTGGTAATTCTTACCACTCTCTAAAAAGCTACCCACGGTGGATGCTTTTCAGAGGGCAGTATAGCAGCCGCTGGCGGGCATTTAGGAGACTCTACTGCCACTTCCTATCACCTGTTTGGGGTTTTTTTTGTTTGTTTTTTTCTTTTACTTTTTTTTATTTCCTGAACGCCAATTTTACATTTGCCAGCAATAGCAGATGAAGAGTGGTAAAAAAAACAGAACTGATCTATGCGGTTCCTGATCACATGGACAACATGATTAGCCAATCATGATAACCTTGTAGTGAAATAATTACCTTTTTTGCAGTAATAAACTCTCCCACTTTTTCTCACTTGCAATAAAAGATATCAGCTTAGGCAAAAAAAAAAGAATTTATCAGGGACTAAACTGGATTTTCATTTTTAAATCCAAATGCTTTTATTAATATTGAAGGTCAGGACAAGAATAGAAAAGACATCATATATGTATGAAAAAAAAAAAAAAAAAAAGGGAAAAAGTGGGACTTTGAATGAGGTGGCTGACATGTGGAGGTGAATTTGAACAAATAAAGTTTATTGGGCAAGAACATTATATGAAACATGGCAGTATATAAACCACATAAACTCTGGTCTACTGAATCATATTAATCCACCCACACATAACATACAGGTGTGGTGTGGATACAAAGTACATAGGTAAAAAAGTTTCTATTTATTACATTGCATGAGATAAATTCATATAAATGCATTTGACATGGGAGCAGCACTAGCAGCAAGAGTATGGATAAATAAATAAAACAATGAGACCGTAACAGATACCTCAAGTTGAACAAATAAATAGTCTATTAGGACAAAAATCAACATCATGATTCATTGCAGATATGGGTCAGCATCGCATATGACCGACGCGTTTCGTGTAAGAACACTCTTCAGGGGGAGGATGCTGAATAAATCTATAAGGTATGAAAAATGGTAACATTAGTCTAGTTATAAATAATATAGAGGAAAGGCAGATTGGCCCATCCTGAATACTTACAGAGGGTCCAATGTGGTAAAATACTGCGACCATGCAACCAAGACTCCAAACATGGTCTTTCCTGGGAGCTAAGGTAATTGAAGCCGTGCGCGGCAGGACGCATACTACCAAATTCCCCCGATGACACAACGACATGCTGCTGGTAGCTATGTGGAAAAAAAAAAAAAAAGGTATGTAAATGTGATGTGAAAAAATAATAAATGTGTGGATTGTGTGAACAAGAGTCAATGGCATGAAAAGGAGTGAAGGATGGAAAATGGTGGGGCCAAAGAAACAAGCCCAAAGTGAGAGGCATGCAAAGGAATAACATAAAAATGTGTCAAACAGTGAACAAACTTACTTGTGGAACAAACTAAAAAAGAGGATCATATATCACATAATATACAGGCTATACAGTCTTGCATAGATAAATATGATCAGAGATGGTCAAGACCAACATATCAGTGACTTTTGAGTCTTTTGCAAAACTAAAATGGATTTGACAGAATTTTATCTTCATTTTTTAATTGTTAGATACATTGTATTTCTCAAGGAAGCTTCTGAACATTGTTTAAACTTGGATAAGAAACTATATTAATACTGAGCACTTCCCAGCTGTCGTTTTGACAGCCGAGATTTGCCAGCAATAGCAGCAGGAGAGTGGCTGCAGGGGCAGAAAAAAGCAGCAGAACATACATTGTATGCCGTAAACCCAAATTCTACAACTGGTTAAAATTATTTCAAGGGGTTCAGCTCTGGGGTTAAGAACCAGAGCTGATCTGTGTGGTTCCTGATCATATGTTCACCATGATTAGCCAATTATGATAACCTCATGGTGGGATTATTATTTTTTGCAGTAACAAACTCTCCCACTACCTGCTTTTCTCACTTGCAATAAAAGATATCAGCTTGATAGGCAAAAAAAAGGATTTATCAGGAACTAAAATGGATTTTTCTTTTTTAAATCTAAACTCTTTTATTAATATTGAAGGTCAGGAAAAGGATATAAAAGACATCATATATCACATAATATACAGGATATACAGTCTTGGATAGATATGAACAGAGATGGTCAAGACCAACATATCAGTGACTTTTGTGTCTTTTGCAAAACTAAAATGGATTTGACGGAATTTTATCTTGATTTTTTAATTGTTAGATACATTTTATTGCTCAAGGAAGCTTCTTAACATTGTTCAAACTTTGATCAGAAACTATACTAATGCTGAGCAATTCCCAGCTGTCATTTTGACAGCCGAGATTTGCCAGCAATAGCAGAAGGAGATCAGCTGCAGGGGCAGGAAAAAAAAGTGGCAGGACATACATTATTTGTCATGAACCTAAATTCTGCAACTTGTTAAAATAATTTCAAGGGTCTCAGCTCTGGGGCTAAGAACCAGAACTGATCTGTGTGGTTCCTGATAAAATTATCACCATGATTAGCCAATCATGATAACCTCATGGTCAGATGATTACTTTTTCGCAATAACAAACTCTCCCACTGCCTGCTTTTCTTACTTGCAGAAAAAGATATCAGCTTGATAGGCAAACAAAAAAAAAAGATTTAACAGGAACTAAAATAGATTTGATGTCATTTTATCTTCATTTTTTTAATTGTTAGATACATTGTATTTCCCAATGAAGTTTCTGAACATTGTTCAAACATGGATCAGAAACCATACTAATACTAAACAAGTCCCAGCTGTCATTTTGACAGCCAAGATTTGCTAGCAATAGCAGACAGAATGTTGCTGCGGGGCAGGAGAAAAGTTGCAGGACATACATTATATACCATATACCCAAATTCTTCAACCGGTTAAAATAATTTTATGGGTTAAAAGAGAAGTTTTTTGTTTTTTTAAGAATTATACTTACCTAGGTGGAGCGCTTACTGGAGCGCTGGGCTGTGGAGGGGGCAGGAGCCGCTGGCTCTCAGTGGCTCGCTGAGAGATTGAACGGCATGTGGATGGATCCTGACCATATGGTCGCGATCTTTCCCCAGCCTGGACCAGCTCACTGTCTGCTGAAAACGGGTCACAGAAGTTCAGGACGAACTGCACCCCTGTGATCATCCACAGGGGAAGTACAGCCAAATGAGCATTGACTGTACTTCTCCTTTAAGAACCAGAACTGATCTGTGTGCTTCCTAATCATGATAACCTCATGGTCAGATGATTACAATTTTGCAGTAACAAACTCTCCCACTGCCTGCTTTTCTCACTTGTAGAAAAGGATATTGGCTAGATGTATTAGGGACTATAATGGAATTGACTCCATTTTATGTTAATTTTTTAATTGTTGGATATAAAAAAAAAGAAAAAAAAGTTTTATTTATTTTTTCTGTTCTGGCCATAACAAGTAAAGAAAAATATCTATAAAACCACTATACCTTTCCATCATTTTATTTTTTTAGGTCTAAATAAACAAATAAAATGATGTGCCCTCTAGGCTTGATCACTAGAGAAGCTGAGTACATCATCACAGGAGGGTACTGTGGATGTACGATAAGGTAGCAAGGTCCTATTTAGTTGAGAAAATATCTATAAAATCACTATACCTTTCCATTATTTTATTTTTTAGGTTTAAATAAACAAATAGAATGATGTGCCCTCTAGGCTTGATGGCTTTAGGCCATAAACAACTCCTACAGTGTCAGCACCAACATTGATCCTGGAATCAGGCAATGAATAAGTTCAATGATGCATGTTCCCTCAGTAAAAGCTTTATTTCTGTTTCTTCATTGAAAAGGGAGTAATCACTTATCGGTCACAAATTTTCTGTTGGAAAACGATTTTATGCTTTATAACCTCTGTAGTTCTGCCATATGGACTGAATACCACAAATGACACTCAAATGGGCATTGCCTGGGATTATTGGTTTAGGAGGACCTGGTGCAAACTCAACAGCAACACAGGCCACAGCTGTAGAGGCATCTATATGGAGAATGAGACCCTCTCCAATTTTTTCATTACCACCTACTTGCAGAACAATACCAAAGCTTTTGGAACTGAATAAAGATTTGCTTCTAATTAGTAGTGTTGTATAACGCATTTGGATCCCCAGCTGCTTCTACGCATAGCTCAGAGTCTGCAATGCAGCATGTGCTCACACAGAGTGCAGACAAGATCATTTGCTTTCTAAGGCACAGGTGAAACTTCACAGATGTAGTAGAGAGTATCAAAGCTTTCGAAATCTGTCTTCTTACTGCTCTGTTTCAAATGCTGCTTTATGCATTAACGTACCGCCTTAGACCCAGACAGTATGGTCACCTGCTGACTTGGCACCATCCAAGGTACAGAGGATGTTTATCCAGTCTGTAGCGCTGGTAGATTTTTTAATCTACCGCTTATATGTAAATTTAGTGGGTCATCTGTTCTGTACATAGTTCAGATTCAATCTAATGTTATATTAGCCTCTATTCCAGTTTGGCTGTGTTGCGTGCAGTTCCACATTGTGCCTGTGGGTGTCGTTGTCACCGTAGGTCAGTGTTGGAAAGCAACAAGCTGAAGTGTATAAGTGCTCTTCTGTCCCGGAGACAACTCGGCAGAGGTGGTCCTCCGGGTTGCATTCTGGGAGGGAGTATTTATGGGACAGACGCCATGTTTCTGAGAGTCTTTTGCCTCGTGGCCCTCCTGGCCTAGAGGTATGTGTTAGTGAGTCCTACCTCGCGGCCCTCCGGGCTGGAGGGTTGCGTTGCTGCAACCGTGTGGGTAGACCCAGAAGCCTGTCTGGGGTCTGCTATCGCTGGGATGGTCCTGTGCTGTCTGTCCTGCGGGAAGAAGCCGGACAATCGGGAAGATCCAGGGGAGGACCCATCTTGGAAGGGACCATGCAAGGCTGGTCTTAAGAAGGGCCTGGTGACTCAATTGGAGGACGCATCTTAACCACCTCAATACAGGGCACTTTCACCCCCTTCCTGCCCAAGCCATTTTTCAGTTTTCAGCGCTGCCGCACTTTGAATGACAATTGCGTGGTCATGTTACACTGCACCCTAATGAAATTTTTATCATTTTTTCCCCACAAATAGAGCTTTCTTTTGGTGGTATTTGATCACCTCTGCGGTTTTTACTTTTTGCGCTATAAACAAAAGAAGAGGGACAATTTTGAAAAAACACAATATTTTTTACTTTTTGCTATAATAAATATCCAATTTTTTTTTTTTTAACAAATTTTTTACTCAGTTTAGGTCGATACGTATTCTTCTACATATTTTTGGTAAAAAAAAAATGCGATAAGCGTATATTAATTGGTTTGCGCAAAAGTTATAGCGTCTACAAAATAGGGGATAGATTTATAGCATTTTTATTATTTATTTATTTTTTACTAGTAATGGCGGCGATCTGCGATTTTTATTGTGACTGCGATATTGCGGCGGACACATCGGACACTTTTGACACATTTTTGGGACCATTCACATTTATACAGCGATCAATGCTATAAAATTGCATTGATTACTGTGTAAATGTGACTGGCAGGGAAGGGGTTAACACTAGGGGGGGATCGAGGGGTTAATGTATGACCTAAGGTGGTGATTCTAACTGTGGGGGGAGGGGACTGACTGGGGGAGGTGACCGATCGGTGTCCCTATGTACAAGGGACACACCATCGGTCTCCTCTCCTCTCTGACAGGACGTGGATCTGTGTTTACATGCACAGATCCACGGTCCTGCTCTGTTACCCGGCAATCGCGGGTGCCCGGCGGACATCGCGGCCGCCGGGCACGCGCACCGGGTCCCGAGCGACGCAGCGGGCACGCGCCCCCTAGTGGCTCGGGAGGGCGAGGACGTCATATGACGCCCGCCCAGAACAACAGAAGCCTCGTCCAGCCGTCATATGACGGTGGGCGGTGGCTTAGTGGTTAAACTAATTTACTGCACAAGTACTGCCGGGTCGGCTTAAAGGTTCTGGTACTGTGTTTGCTGTTCACCGAAAACTACTACATCCTGTGGCAGAGGATCGTACGGTTTTGTTTCACCCAAGCCGGTGGCAGAGACTTTTTGTTCATGCTGCGTTCTGGCTGCTAGGTTAGTGAGAGAGACCTACCTGGGCGGGCAAAGATTTAATCCTGAACTGAAGATACATTCCTCCTTGAGATTTCAATTACTTAGTGCTACACCAAGAAAAGGTATTTGAACTTCCCTACAACTCTTCTGCTACTTCTTCCAGTTATCTCCCATTAAAGCATTGGAAAAGTATTAAAGTGACTGTTACCTACATTGTCTGATAATAAGCTCAACCGGGACCCTAGACCAGGTATTAGTGAAACTACAGGTAAAAAGTTGACGGAAACAGCCCGCTTTAAACCAGCAGCTCCACCGTGAGTTATTGCTACAAGTCTTATGAAGTGTTTTGGAGACAATGACTTTCCTAAGCCCTGTGTCCGTGAAATATTAACATTGAGTGAGGGAACATGGAGGAGGTCTAAACAGAAACAGAACAGAACAAACAGAAAGGAAGGACAAAGGAAACACTTTTAAGTGGTCAAAAACCATCACTAGATTAAAAGAAGAGAAGTATGCATTTTTTTTTTCAAGAATCTAGGTAGATGCAGCATCAGTCCGATGCTGCATTTGTCTCCCCCGCCGGCTCTAGGACTGGGCGATCGAACACCTCTGATCGCTCAGTTCTCAGAGCTCTGTGACATGCCGTGTGTGACGGACCCGTACTCAAGATGTCTGCCGTAAATGCTTCCTCTGTCCAGTACCACACAATCCAAGACCCCTTAGCTTTCCCATTCACTAGTCGTAGCTCAGTGTAGGGTAATACATCAGACCACACCAGTCTTGAAGTACATCAGGAATAACCTTTTATTTGAGAATTCACACAAATATATACTGTAACCAGAAACCTAATTAACATGAGCTAATTATCTAATCCTTTAGACAGCCTAAGTGACTAAGAGACATGACCTTTAGGACAGACTTGCTGTCTCTTTTAGCTCAGAAGACACAATCGACATTATCAACACAGAACTCCTTCATACAATAGCAAGGTTAATTAGCACAAATAACAATGGGTGAAATACTTAGAAGTAGACAACAGGAGACCCAGGGATTTCCAGATCTCATTAATCAGCATTCCTTTCACATACATCTGCTATATGAGTCCTAAGCATGCAGAGACCATCATGGCCTCTTTAATAATGTCCTTTTGCATTACATAACAGAGTATCTTCCTAAATGCTTGTAGCTTCCTCAAATGCCAGGGCCCATAGTTGGTAGGCAAGAGGCTTGCATTCAGTCCTCTCTCTCTCTCTCTCTCTCGGGCCTCTGTCCCGGGTGAGTCTGTCACACCGTGAGTGACTCAGTCCCTGCTGTCCGCTATGCTGCCCCCCCTCTCTCATTGGAGTGCTGGGCTGTAGAGGGGGCAGAAGCATCTGGCTCAGGCTCTCAGCAGCTCCAAATGCTTCTCAGCCTTTTGGCTAAGATCAAGTGTAGTATCTGTTCTTATCAGTTTCCAGAGGAGGCGCTGTGTCACTCTCGTTGGGGAGGGCCAGCAAATCCAATGGTGTTATAGTGCCTGGAAGGGCGGAACTCAGCAGGGACTATGCCTTGTTGCCCGGCAGTATACTGGGGACCAGCCAATGGTTGAGTCTGAGCCGGGTGCTGCATTTTGGTCTGGCCGGAGGGTCGGGTCCCTGGCCTTCTGGCCTGGATTGTGGTGGCTCTAGCTGCTGACAGTTATTTGGGTAAGAGAACGCTTACTCCCCTTTTGCTGGTTGGGGGGAGTGGTTAGTATCTATCTACCCGAATGTGAAATTGGAAGGGGTGATGGGAGTGATGGTGGAGCCTTCGGGGCAAGGGCTCTAACCAAGCTTCCTGAACCTCATGCCTTTTCTGTCTGCGGTGGGGGCTGCCATGGTCCAGGGTTGGTCTTGAAAGCCTATGGAGTATGTGCCCCTGGAGTGGCAGTCCAGGGGTGCCAAATCATCACTGTGAGTGGCAGTCACTTTGATTTGAGGCACGACGGTCACTGCACCATAACACGCTTTTTTAGCACCTGCCTCTTGGGCCGGGCCTTTTGGCTGGGACCAGAGGAATTTTTTATTCCTGGCCGGAGGGCCTGGTCATTGTTTTACACAATGGCCACTTCTTTCACTCTCCTCTCCACTATCCCTTCCCCCACTTTTTATTTATTTTTGATTGGAACCTATGTTTGTCACGTCTTGTTTTTGTACACGTTCACTGTGTGATGAGTAAGGATGCGGGTCCTCGGGCCAGCCCCTGAAAGTCTTGGGAAGGGGTGGACATGGCCTTTTGGCTTAGTTCGCCCTCTCTCATGGGGTCTCCCTTCGGGGGAGCCCCACCTAGTACTTGGGTGGGTCCTGTCTTGGCAGGCCCTCCAGAGAACGGGGTCTGTCTGGTTCCGGCCAGATAGACCATAGTAAGTACCTTTGTCCCCGTCTGGAGCCTAACGTCCCTGGGGATCAGGGAATTGGCACGTATGTGTACCCATTGCACTTTTTTGTGAGCACTCTTTATGTGTGTGCACATTTTTTATGCACCGGGTGAAGATTTTGGGTGTGTTTTGCACGCCATAGGCTTTCAAAAAAGGCTCTCAGCAGCTCGCTGAGAGGCTGAGCCAGTTGCTGGTCCAGGGTTGTGGGTGGATCCTGACCATTGTGTCGCAATCATACTCCAGCCTGGACCGGCTCTGTGATGTCAGCCGACAACAGGCTTCAGCCCACTGTCTGCTGAAAATGGGTCACAGGGGTGCAGAAGAACGAACTGCACTCCTGTGAAAAATACAGCCAAATGAGCTTTGGCTGTACTTCTCCTTTAACCCCTTGCCGACCAGCGAACAACGATATACGTCGGCACAATGTCATGTCCCCTTTAAATCGCGGCATTGTGGGCCGCGTACTCCTTGACCGCGCCCGTTGGTCCCGCGGACTCGATGTCCGCCGGGGGCCCGCGATCGTGTCACAGAGCGGCAGAACGGGGAGATGACTATGTAAACAAGGCATTTCCCTGTTCTGCCTAGCAACATGTCAGAGATCTACTGCTCCCTGTCATCGGGAGCAGTGATCTCTGCTATGTGAGTTGTAGCCCATCCCCCCACAGTTAGAATCACTCTCTAGGACACAATTAACCCCTTGATCGCCCCCTAGTGTTTAACCCCTTCCCTGCCAGTGTCCTTTACACAGTAATCAGTGCATTTTTATAGCACCGATCGCTGTATAAATGACAATGGTCCCAAAATATGGGAAATGGTGTCAAAAGTGTCCGATCTGTCTGCCGTAACATCGCAGTCACAATAAAAATCGCAGATCGCCACCATTACTAATAAAAAAAAATAATAATAAAAATGCCATAAATCTATCCCCTATTTTGTAGACGCTATAACTTTTGCGCAAACCAATCAATATACGCTTTTTGCATTTTTGTTGCCAAAAATATGTAGAAAAATACTTATCGGCCTAAACTGAGAAAGAAATTTGTTTTTTATATATTTATGGGGGGTATTTATTATAGCAAAAAGTAAAAAATATTGCTTTTTTTTCAAAATTGTCGCTCTTTTTTATTTATAGCGCAAAAAATAAAAACCGCAGAAGTGATCAAATACCACCAAAAGAAAGCTCTATTTGTGGGAAAAAAAGGACGTCAATTTTGTTTGGGTGCAACGTCGCATGACCGCGCAATTTTCAGTTAACGCATGCAGTGCCGTATCGCAAAAAGTAGTGCTCTCGTCAGGAAGGGGGTAAATCCTTCCAGGGCTGAAGTGGTTAACTCAGATCAAAGATACATTATAGACATTTGCCATTCATAAAAATTATCCAAGTACATATAGAAGGTACATATATCATAACACTTTACATATTAACAAACTACTAAACCTCCATATTTCCCTGAATATCTAGTGTTATCCCTCTATATTGTCCTATTATTAGTCCCATATCAGAGTTTGGGATCACTGAAGAATGGAGATATGTGTTCCTCAACGTGTTTCTCAAGCTAACTGTCTACTTCTTCAGGAGAAGCAAAAAAGCTCAATATCTATGTTAACAGAAATATTAAACGATTAACATTTGTATATGTATGAGAGAAAATAAAAATCCTCGGTGTGGCCGTCCAATAAACCGAGGCAGGAACATCAAAAAGGGAGAAAGGGTGGATCAATAGGTGGCATCCTAAACCATTCAATAGGTGGGAATCCTAGACCAATAAGAATATATATATATACACTATATTACCAAAAGTATTGGGATTCCTGCCTTTACACGCACATGAACTTTAATGGCATCCCAGTCTTAGTCCGTAGGGTTCAAGATTGAGTTGGCCCATCCTTTGCAGCTATAACAGCTTCAACTCTTCTGGGAAGGCTGTCCACAAGGTTTAGGAGGGTGTCTATGGAAATGTTTGACCATTCTTCCAGAAGCGCATTTGTGAGGTCAGGTACTGATGTTGGACGGGAAGGCCTGGCCTGCAGTTTCAGCACTAATTCATCCCAAAGGTGTTCTATCGGGTTGAGGTCAAGACTGTGTGCAGGCCAGTCAAGTTCCTCCACTCCAAATTCGCTCATCTATGTCTTTATGGACCTTGCTTTGTGCACTCGTCCAAATCATTTGGTGGAGAGCGGATTTTGGTGTGGGGTTGTTTTTCAGGGGTTGGGCTTGGCCCCTTAGTTCCTGTGAAGGGAACTCTTAAGGCGTAAGCATACCAAGACATTTTGGACAATTTCATGCTCCCAACTTTGTAGGAACAGTTTGGGGATGGCCCCTTCCTGTTCCAACATGACTGCGCACCAATGCACAAACAAGGTCCATAACACATAAAGCCTCAACTCAGCCCTGCCCCCAGCTCTCTCCTCATTGGCTTTGATTGACAGCAGTGGGAGGCAATAGTTCCTGCTGCTGTGTCTCAGCCAATGAGGAGAGAGAGAAACCAGGGATAGTCGAGTCTCCCATGCACATCGTACAGCCAGTGAGCAAATCAGGAGACGGAGGGGGCGGGTCCAAGCCACGTGACTGGACACACAGAACCATGGCTCTGGAGTGTGCCTGCTTGAGTGCCCCCATAGCAAGATGCTCGCTGTGGGGGCACCCGGCAGGAGGGAGGAACCCAAGAAGAGGAGGATTTGGGCCACTCTGTGCAAAACCATTACACAGAGCAGGTAAGTATAACTCGTTTGTCTTTTTTTTTTTTTTAAAACAAGGCTTTAATATCGCTTTAAAGAATATGAAGTAAGGGGAGATTGTATCTTTTTATATACAATTTTGTCATCAATATTTGGTCTTCAACCCTTTCCTTCCTTTTTTCCTATCTTCCTGCCCTCCTTCATAAACATATCAAAAGCTCCAGATAGATTAGACGGTTATAACCGATCTCCTGAGTTTTTGATCATAGAAATTCTTTTTATTTAAAAAAAAAAACTCCTAGCTTCAATACAGCAGCACCAGATGTTGAATTACAAAGAGCTATAAAACTGTTGTCACAAGGGTTTAATTAATGATAGTTTAGCTCTGTACTCTCTCACAAAAGTCTCCCTTAGTTGATTGCTGCCATGACGGAGACTCAAGGGCAAAGAGATTCAAATCCTTCCAAGTCACCCCAGTGTCCATGTCACTGTATCAACCCCTTGAATTCCAGAGGGAGTCTTGGCAGGTTTGGTGTGTATTGGTTTGAATTATAACCCTCTACCCACGCTGTATACCAAAGGGATTGGATATTTAAAGCCTATAATTGGTTGGTAATCAGTTTAATGTAATGTATGTGTTTTATCTTTTATTACGGTAGACTGATGAATTACACATATCAACACTTGCACTTTCAGGATGTTACATGTACACCGTGTTGAAAAATGGAATCTCAAACATACAGCTAAAACCGTTTTTCAAATATTTTAGATAAAGTTTTGTTTACATTGACATTCATTATACACCAGTAAACTGGTTAAGGGCCTGAGGGACGTCTAACACCAGTTTATATCCGGAAGGAGGCAATGACCTACTTGCAAATTATGGAGGGGGGGGGGGGGGTGGTTGGCACCTAAACCTGGTGCCTGTCAGGTACATTTGTTCTTTTTGGAGAAATCTCAAGGTCCCCCCTCCCAATGCAGAAGGTATGTTGGTACTAACATGCCAAGGGAGCTACAGGCTTGCTCACTGTTTGTTATGGTGTTCTGGGCTCTCTGGTTAGTTTGCATGCCCATTGTTCTAGGCTGGCTGGGAGAGGGATACACCTTTTTTATTTTTCTTATTTATCCTCCAGTGTTCTCACTATTAGCAGGTTATTGAATCATGCGCTTGGAAGCTTGTTGTATTGTATGCAGAGAATACTTTACTTTCATAGAGGATGTCTTTATCATGTCTTACAGGAAACAGGAATATACAAGTACATGCACTTAACATAGACAGAACATCCTGTTATTACTTTACCATATTATAACACTGCAGTGCCACCTACTGATAAAGATAGGTATAATGCATATATATATAGTTTACAATATAGAAAGCTACTTGCTGTTGCTTCTTTCAACACTAACTGCATATATGTATAGTTTCAGCACTATGCAAAGCTGTTTCAGGCCAGACAAGCCTTGGCATTAGTGCACCAGGGGTTAACAGAAGCAACAGTCACTCAGATCCTGCACTCAGGTCTGTATTAATAAGTTCTTGGGTACTGGGATGCCTCCCTCCTGTGTTAGGCAGACAATTCCTTAGTGGACTATCCAGACTGGAACCTGGGTGAAATCCCCCTTCTTTAGCTTCAGAGGTTCTTAGTAAATAGGCCCCCAGTTTTAGAATAGCTGGAACCTCAAAGAGCTTCTTCGCAAGTGTCAGCTAGGCTGCCTGGGAGGCCAGCAGCCCTTCAGGCTGAGAACTTCTCCTCCTAGACAAGAACAGGGCAGCTCCAGGCTTCAGACTATTTATGCTCACTCCCAGCCACCATCTGGGCATCTTCCCCCAGGGACTGGCTGAGAGAAAAAAAATATTTAGCTGCTGATTTGCTTCATCCAGCCAATTACATTCTCGAATCTTCAAGAAGACAGGGAGAAGCAATCAAACCTGCCAGTGAAACCCAGGACAGATCAAAGCAATCACACACTGCTTCACTACTTACAGAGGTGCTCAAAAATAACTAAATTTGCCTGACAGCCTAGCACTTTCCTAGGAGGGTGCTACAACTTCATATGTTAAAATCTTTTGGCTGTAAACTTACTAAAAACCCACAGAATAGTATACATTTTCTGAATGCAGAGGCCTTGTAGAATAAAAAGTTGGTAAATGTTTATAAAATCATTGTAAAATAGATTTTAGTGCACGCAAACACAATTTCACCCCGCTTTATTTGTACACAATAAAAGATGGCATTGTGTTAAGTAGATACCACATTTATCAACAGGTGACACTTTAAATGCTGTTGCAGTTTGTCAGTTTAAAATTAATTATAGACATTGGCCTCTCACCCTTCAGAAAACCCTGTATTCTTTTTTTTAAATTACTCTTATTATGGTTAGTATTTTTGGTATGATTTCCTTTCAATTACTAATGTTTGGCAACCAAATCAACTACCAGCTACCACAGTGACAAGTCTGTACTGTTATACATTGCACTTCTTTACAAATTGGTTAGGTTTTATGAATTTTTTAAAGTATTTTCTTTCTAACTACCGGTGTTTTACAAACATTGGTATCAGTGAATTCAGACTTTTGATTGTATGCAATACTACGATTCACATGTTATGTGACTATTTATTGTATGTAAAACACTAAATAAACATTTTAAGAAACTAAAATTAATTATAATTGAAGGATGTAGAATTATTGCCCTCCTTCTGGCATTTGTGGCAGTGTGGTTTAATTGTTTGCATACACATGTGTGCTCAACGCATGTGTTTGTATTTATATATGTGTGCGCGGGGTAACAAAGGTGCTTTTAATCTTATTTATTTTATTATATTTAAAAAATGTTAACACTTTATTTTATACTTTTTGGCTCTTAAAATTATTTGCTATCACAAGGAGACTAACAGGGTAACAGGCACACTTTATGGAGATATCAGAGGGCTTTTAGACCTATAATGTCTCCCCTGACCACTGTTCCAGCCAACCGAGCACAGGAATATGTTCGATCAGCTGTTTATCTGGCTTTCTACCAGGGATTTTGACAGCTGTGAACCAAAAGTGCTCAGAGCTGAGCACTTCTGGGCTCACACACTGCAGAGGAGATCAGAAAACAGATGTTTCCCGAGCCACTCCTGTCTGCCATCCTGACAGTGTTTGCTGTGGTCCCAGGCTTCTGGGAGGTGCAGGATAGCCCCGAAAGCACTGAGGAGGGGTGCTGCTGACTCCCATAAGTCATATAAAAGTGACCAGGGATGGATAGGACTAGCTGTAATATACCTGGAAATGGAGTCTGAAATGCACAGGTAGGCCTCTCTTTCATCTTTTGCTCAGGAGTCCTGGTAATGTAACGGAATTACCGTTACATTACCATTACAAAATAATGTAATCGCTGGAGCACAGAGTGGCACGAGTCTTGTGCCAGCAGGTGCAGATGTGCGTTGTGACTTGCAGAAGAGGCCGGTGAGACGCACACAGGTGGAAGGACCAGGCTGAAGACAGGCACAGTTCAGCAGGTGCAGATGCGGGTATGCAGGCCAAGACAAGGTCAGACAGTCCAAGTTAGCAACGTTTGAGCAGATAAAGACACGGACAGCAGGCAGCGGGATAGTCAGGAACCAGGCCAGGGTCGATAACAGCAAGGTAGATAATCCAGGAGAGCAGGCAGAAGAATAGACCAAGGGGAAAGTCAGGGGTTTGTACAGACAGAATTCAGACAAAGTCAGGTTCAGACACAGTAACAGATGCACAGATGCTCACGAGCAAATAAAACCAAACAGGACTGACACAATGATATACTGCTGTTTAAATAGCCCACGTGGCGCCAATGCACACACACACGTGCACGCGCACCCATTGGCGGTCACGCACGTGTAATTAGCTGCACTGCCATGGGCAGGAGTTCTCTTTTCTAGTTACTGTGCATATGAGAATTCCAACGTCTTTCCTGACACTAGCCTTTGATGTCTAGGGTTAAGGAAGAAATACAACAAGCATCTCCAATGGGACTTTGTGGCAGCCAAAATACTGTTAAAACAACATGTTTAAAAGAGCAAAGCTTAATTTGTACAAAATGTTAGTTAAAATTGCACCCATAGATCAAGGTATCAGGTCTAGGTATTATACATAATCATCTGGTTGTCTCCCAACTAGGGGTGATTACAAAGTGCATTGTGCAAATATCAAATGTTGATAACCACTGATTTGTCCCAATGCGTTTTCATTGAAATTAATCTTCCTCAAGGGATAAGAGGGAACGGGCAAACGCCCAGTGCAAACCCAACCCAAACTTATGGCCTAACAACATCTATAGAGGTAAGATTTGAATATGGAAGTGGCCAGAGATGGTAAACAATAGGGATCACCATTGGATCCTGAGCATAACTGTGTGGAGAGGGTCCCCTGGAAGAGTACAAATATCGCAGTTGAGGAAGAGGGTGGCCTGTCCAACAAGGTGGCCTTGAGGTTAGAACTGTTCTCAAAACCACTTGTTACAGAAGCAGAACCCACTTTTCTCATTTTCTCTTCCTTTCTTTTATTCTCTCTGCCTTGCTGCCATTACCTTGTTTGCCTTTTTTTCGCTGGCCATCCCATATGTTTTACCAGCTGGTCTTGTCCTCTTAGATGTGAAGTTCTGTATAATCAAGATGCAGCTCCCAAATGTATCTCTTCCTTAGATGTTACCTAACTTGAACTGTGATATTGTCAGATGTACCCTCAGAACTTGACTTTTTTCATTCCCTGTAGACTGCTACATACCGGTATTTTAAGTCGGTCTGACAACTATGCTTCTGGCACTTTGTAAATACCGATTGAGAATGCAATGCACTTTGTAATAGTATGCTCATGTGAATCTATGGTTGGCCCTTTTATTTGAAATGTCAATAAAACCATTAAAACATAAATGATGTTTATATAGCTTATTTGAGATATTAATGGTTGGGTTCACATTTACTTTACTATAGTTCTAGTTGCCTACATTTTTTTTTTTGCTTTCCATGCTCTTAGGGTTTTGTGAATGCTGGCTTTTCAATTTCACTAATGGTTGTACTCAGTGGACATGTGTCCTTTTTCTCAATCTGATTAACTATGTACTATCTAGGGATAGAAAGACAGACATATCCATATTTATATTTCACAAAGAAATCAGATCTTCATTTAGAAATCTCCCCAAATGAAGCCTTTGGACATTAGATTCTCCACCCAGGCAGTTGCCGAGTTCCGAGTGGAACATCTAGGGAAATGTCATTCTCTTAATGTGTTTAACTTTATAAAGTCAGCATTCTAGGGCAGCATATGTCAGTTCATCTGGGGAATTTAAAACTTACTGGAGAAGCACAATCCACTTAGTCTTTAGATAATAGCGTTGCCAGATTAAATACGTCTTGTAGGTAGCCGAGGCAACCAGAAAAAGAATTAAAGACCTGTTTTATGTTGTTTTACGGGAGTTATGTGCAAGGGCCTAATTAGCATCTACAAGTAATTAGAGCCGTTTCAGCATTTAACCGTTTCGCCAGTGACAGCGCTGTTCATAACCCTCCACAACGAGTACATTATTTAATGTGCCGGGTGCTGGAACATTGGCGTCCTCAGGCTAGACGTAACAATGGGTCATGCTGATATTGGTTACGCTGCGTTCACTACAGGCAGGCGGCGAGCCGGGCTCTCCAAACGTTTGTCAATTTCCAGCAAAGAGAGAACTAGCGGGATTTAATCTTTACACTGCCCTTAGATACAAAATAATAAGATAAAGCGGCGCGGATGGTTTGGTTGGCTGAAGCTTCTGATCATTAGATAGCGGGTAATCAAGACTAATTGCCGCACCTCGCGCAGGCTGCGGCTCGACGGCGCTCTCTCTTTTTTTTTTTCTCCTTGCCCTGCTCAATGGGAGGAATATAAATACTCATTATTTGAGCCTATTAAATGGGGACAAATATCCCTGAGGTGCAAGCTGTTCTAACATTAAATAATGAAAATTATCCTATAGAGAAAGAACGTACTCTTCAGATCTAAGAAGACAAAGAAAATTTAATGAAACAGACCACAAAAAAAGCAAGCAGCGGAGGGCTTGGAGCTGTAGACTTACTGGGTTAGGCGGGCTTTGCTCTCTAGTTTCTAAAGACAGATTTGTTTAGATCTCTATGTATTAAAGTAGATGTGAATCCAGTCACCTAAATCTTATACAAAGTTTAACGTATTAATGTGTATAGCCAAAACTTTTTTTTTGTTAGTTTTAGAAAGAACAGGCAAGAGTTAAAACCTTTGTCAGTTTACTGTTTGTTCCAGATCAACATACCCCAAGAGGCATGAGGAATTGTCAAACTTTCCCGTGCAACAATGGCCAAAAATATTGGCACCCCTTCGTTTCTGTCAGATAATGCACCACTTTGCCCAGAAAATTGTTGCAATTACAAATGTGTAGGCATTTTCATGACTATTTCTTTTGTTTGTATTGGTATGACACAAAAAAAAAGTGGAGAAACAAAAAGGCCAATCTGACACATTGCATGCAAAACCCAAAAAATGGACAACAAATTATTAACACCCTCAATTTAATATTTGGTAGCACACCCCTTGGAAAAAATAACTGAAATCAATCGCTTCCTGCAACCATCAGTGAGTTTTTTTCACCTCTGTACTGGAATTTTGGACCACTCTTCTTTCGCCAACTGCTTCAGGTCTCTCAGATTGGAAGGGTTCATTTACCCAACTGCTGTTTTGAGATTTCTCCACAGATGCTCTATGGGATTTAGATCTGGACTCATTGCTGGCCAGTTCAGTTCCTCTCCAGAGCTTTGTCTTAAAACATTTCTGGGTGCTTTTTGACGTGTGCTTTGGATCATTGTCCTCTGATGGAGACCCAACTTTCTGACACTGGGCCCTACATTGCACCCCAGAATTCTTTGGTAGTGTTCAGATTTCGTAATGCCATGCCCACGGTCAAGACATCCAGTGCCTGAAGCAGCAAAGCAGCCCCTAAACATCACTGAACCTCCACCATATTTGACTGTAGGGACTGTATTCTTTTCTTTAAAGGCGTCATTTCTTTTTCTGAAAACAGTAGAATGATGGGCTTTACCAAAAAGCTGTAACTTTGTTTCTTCTGTCCACAGCACATTCTCCCAAAAGGATTTTGGCTTCCTCAGGTAAATTTTGGCAAAATCTTTGACCAATTTTTCTCCTTTATCCACATCCAGGGAGATTGGCTACAGTGCCATGGGCTGTAAACTTAACAATGTTGGACACAGGAACATTAATATGTCTGGAGATGGACTTGTAACCTTCAGATTGTCCATGCTTTTCCACAATTTTTCTTCTTGAATCCTCAATGGTTTGCTACTTTTTCTCTTCTCCACACTCCGTGTGGCACACAGAGACACACAACAGAAAGGTTAAGTACATTTTTCATCATTTTAACTGGTTGTTGGTGTAATTTCTGTATTGTTAGCACCTGCTAATTGATACAGGTGAGTTTACTAATTACAGGAGCATCACAAATTTGGAATGCAATTATTTCTTACAATTTTGAGAAGGTGCCAATAATTTTGTCAAGTCCATTTTTGGAGTTTTGCGTGGAATGTGTCAGATTTGGCTATTTGTTTCTCCATTTTTTGTGTCATACCAATACAAACAAAAGAAATAAACATGAGAATGCCTAAATGTTTGTTACTGCAACAATTTTCTAGGTGAAGTGGTGCATTATTTCAGAGAAATGCAGGAGTGCCAATATTTGTAGCCATGACTGTAGACATAAGAAGGAAAACTTCAAACAACCTCAATAGCTCTGGTGAGGTGGCTTCCACTCAGGATGGCTTCTCTCAAGGGGCATCCAACAGTAGCTTAAAATCATAGAAATATAGAAAAGAGCACAGACAGACGAAAACCAGAAGAAAGAGTCCAAGATCATTTTAATTGTTGGTAAATAAATCATATAAAAACAGGCAACGCATTTCAGGAGCAAAACCACTCCCTCTTCATCTGGGCTTCAAGAGCAAACATGAAACTCAAAATGAAAGGTTGAGTCCCAGGCGCTAGTCACAGGAAAAACCTGTCAGGACTGGGCTCAGCCCTTCCTTCTCTGAGCTGGCCGCTCAGCTGTCGGCTACTTGCCAGCTCCCATCTCTCTCCACAGTTACTCAGCTGTTGTTCATATCCTGCTCGTCAGTCCTGCCTACTTAAGCCGTCCAGTCCAGAGGGTCTCTGCCTTCGCCTTGGTCAACATCACAAGAAACATCTCCTGCGTTCCTGTTTAAAGACTGGCTTTGGTGACATGCCTTCTGGCTCCAGATCCTGCTTGCTGTTTCACTACTTTACCCCTGACTTGGCTTGGCTGACTATCCGTTTCGGTTACTGAACTCTGGTTTGACTATGTTTGTTCTTTTACTTTTACTTCTGTCTCAGTCTGATTTCATAGTTTCTGACAAAACCACATAAGGCAATATATGTTAACCAGAAATATATATAACAAGGGTTGTGGCGCTTCCTATGGGGTACTAAATGGGAAGGGTGGTTGTGGTGTACACGGGTAGTTACCCTCACTAAATCCTAATGGAGGTACCTGGTGGCTACCAGGGAAAAAGCTTTGTTACCGTAAGGGTATATATGTCTGTACCTGCACATATACACACATATATCCACATGCCCCCACATATATCAACAGAGATAATGTCTCCAGTGGTGGTTCATTCAGACCTTATTTTAAGGGGTGTGGGCTGAGGCCCCTATAGCTGTGATACATATGCCACCACTAGGTGAGATACCTATACCATATGTGTGTAACCTTATGTGCGCTCTGCTGCCAAAATAATCCAAAACACTCTACTGCCCGTGCAAAGTAAACATCCATAAAAATATGTTACCAAAACATTACATATTGTAATCAAAATTAGTGCAAATAAACATATTGTGATCAAAATAAGTGCAAAAAAAACCAGTATTAACAGTTTTTCAGTGATTATAGTCCTTAAGGAAAAAACTTGTTCAAATCCAGTGTTCCAAACAATTTCGTGACTTGAGTGCTCTCAGATAATTCCTGTGACTTTTGTGCGCCCCCTTGCGGATCCCCACTCACCAGATCCAATAACCCCGAAGAGGGGCAACCAGCATAAGATGTCTCAGTCACGGTCTCTTCTCCACGCTAATCGAGCGGGCTATACAGGATGATTTCCGTTGGTTTTCCCAATAGATTCCCGGGACCTCCTGTTTCAGATGGAACTGGTAGTATGGGGTATTCCAATCACAATTTTCTCTCCCCCACCGTCCTCCCGGGTATCCAGGTAACTTCCTACTATTGGGTAGAATGTTCACAATGGCTCCCTCATGGAAAGAAAAAATAGGAAGCTTCCATGGTGTAGTATGTATGAAGGCTTTTATTCAAAAAAACTCCATCAGCAAGCAGCGGAGTAAAATATATTGAGCAAACTTAAATGCATAAAAACAAACTTAAAAACAATAGGCTAGCTCAAAAAGGAGCCTGAGAGCAGACCCGTAGCGGTGTGAAGATCGCGTGCCGCTGGTTGGAGCTGTTTGCGCTCCACCTGCGTTCCAGCTAGGGTCCGTAACCGGAAGTGACGTAGCGTGCGTGGCGTCGTTGTACGCGTTTCGTCATAGACGTCTTCAGCAACGATGCCAGCACGCCACGCGCTACGTCCATTTAAGGAGCCGTCAGTCTAGATCCGCCCCATGTTTCTACCCCATCCAATCCTATCATACCAAGGCGGGGTGACACTCCTACCTCGTCTAGAGTGTCAGCAAGGGATGATCATTCACCTTTACTCGTATTGCAAACCCAACTACTGGGTTAGAAGCTACATTGCCATCCTATATACTAAATACATTATCCATAGATCAAATGAGCAATAAAAGGATCTAAAACAAATATTAAGAAAAAAGTAGGAATAAAAATATAAATATAAGTATATACCCAGAACATTGTGAAACAGTAAATATGGAAAAAACGGTGAAACTTATTGTGGACCAAATTCGTGAGGGGGAAAACCTTTCCATAGACTTGCTCTCAAACACTATAATATATCATCAGGTGATTGTCCTAATATGATCCCTACTAAGGAGGGGGGGGGGGAAGGGGGGGGAAGGAAAAGGGGGAAAAAAAAGGAAAGGGGACGTGTTACTAGTATTCCCTGGTTTTCACTCATCTCGGGCCTTGGGCACTTGCCCAGTAGTTAGCCTTATAGGGGGTATTTGTAAACCCCAGTGTTTTAATGTTCTAAGAGAGGCCCTCCTTGGGAATAATGTTACACATATTGCTACAAGTCGAAACCACCAATATTGTTTATAGTGAAAGTATACAGAGGTTTCTGTATTTCAAATATTTGGGGGTACGGCCTTTTAGGGTTTTTACCTTAAAGTCAGATAGATTCTAGAAAGAGATTTGGGGTTGCCCCCATGTTCTTGGTGTAGGTGGTTAAAGGGCTATGTATGCACTCCCTTGCACCTTATATCCATAGAGGGAAAAAACGATGGGTGTTCCCAGATATAAGTATGTATACCCCTATCCCTCACGGGTTAGCCAGAAAACAGTTTAAGTCGATATCCAGGTTGAGGCCCCTCGGAGCAAGGGACCTCAACCTGTATATCCATGCGGTTTCGTTTTGTGATATAAGTGTGGTTTTGTTGCCCCCTCGCCAGTGATCCCTCACACAGTCAATCCCATAGAAAATCATTCCTGTGGGGTCCCGGTTGTGTACTGTGTCGAAGTGGCGGGAAAGATGGTGTTTTGGGAACCCTTTTTTGATGTTTTTAATATGTTCCCGTATTCTCACATATAGGGGTCGGGTGGTTCTGCCCACATATTGCATTTGGCACGGGCACTCGATGACATAGGTCACGTGCGTACTCTGACAAGTAATGAGTTCCCTGATCTGGTAATGAGGGAACTCATTACTCGTCCCCTTTCCTTTTTTTTCCCCCTTTTCCTTCCCCCCCCTTCCCCCCCCCCCCCCCCCCCCCCCCCCTCCTTAGTAGGGATCATATTAGGACAATCACCTGATGATATATTATAGTGTTTGAGAGCAAGTCTAAGGAAAGGTTTTCCCCCTCACGAATTTGGTCCACAATAAGTTTCACCGTTTTTTCCATATTTACTGTTTCACAATGTTCTGGGTATATACTTATATTTATATTTTTATTCCTACTTTTTTCTTAATATTTGTTTTAGATCCTTTTATTGCTCATTTGATCTATGGATAATGTATTTAGTATATAGGATGGCAATGTAGCTTCTAACCCAGTAGTTGGGTTTGCAATACGAGTAAAGGTGAATGATCATCCCTTGCTGACACTCTAGACGAGGTGGGAGTGTCACCCCGCCTTGGTATGATAGGATTGGATGGGGTAGAAACATGGGGCGGATCTAGACTGACGGCTCCTTAAATGGACGTAGCGCGTGGCGTGCTGGCATCGTTGCTGAAGACGTCTATGACGAAACGCGTACAACGACGCCACGCACGCTACGTCACTTCCGGTTACGGACCCTAGCTGGAACGCAGGTGGAGCGCAAACAGCTCCAACCAGCGGCACGCGATCTTCACACCGCTACGGGTCTGCTCTCAGGCTCCTTTTTGAGCTAGCCTATTGTTTTTAAGTTTGTTTTTATGCATTTAAGTTTGCTCAATATATTTTACTCCGCTGCTTGCTGATGGAGTTTTTTTGAATAAAAGCCTTCATACATACTACACCATGGAAGCTTCCTATTTTTTCTTTCCATGAGGGAGCCATTGTGAACATTCTACCCAATAGTAGGAAGTTACCTGGATACCCGGGAGGACGGTGGGGGAGAGAAAATTGTGATTGGAATACCCCATACTACCAGTTCCATCTGAAACAGGAGGTCCCGGGAATCTATTGGGAAAACCAACGGAAATCATCCTGTATAGCCCGCTCGATTAGCGTGGAGAAGAGACCGTGACTGAGACATCTTATGCTGGTTGCCCCTCTTCGGGGTTATTGGATCTGGTGAGTGGGGATCCGCAAGGGGGCGCACAAAAGTCACAGGAATTATCTGAGAGCACTCAAGTCACGAAATTGTTTGGAACACTGGATTTGAACAAGTTTTTTCCTTAAGGACTATAATCACTGAAAAACTGTTAATACTGTTTTTTTTTGCACTTATTTTGATCACAATATGTTTATTTGCACTAATTTTGATTACAATATGTAATGTTTTGGTAACATATTTTTATGGATGTTTACTTTGCACGGGCAGTAGAGTGTTTTGGATTATTTTGGCAGCAGAGCGCACATAAGGTTACACACATATGGTATAGGTATCTCACCTAGTGGTGGCATATGTATCACAGCTATAGGGGCCTCAGCCCACACCCCTTAAAATAAGGTCTGAATGAACCACCACTGGAGACATTATCTCTGTTGATATATGTGGGGGCATGTGGATATATGTGTGTATATGTGCAGGTACAGACATATATACCCTTACGGTAACAAAGCTTTTTCCCTGGTAGCCACCAGGTACCTCCATTAGGATTTAGTGAGGGTAACTACCCGTGTACACCACAACCACCCTTCCCATCTAGTACCCCATAGGAAGCGCCACAACCCTTGTTATATATATTTCTAGTCAATAGAGAATCCCTAGGGAAGCTCTTTTAAGGGAGGCAGCATACCTAACCCATTGTTCTAAGCGCGGCTCTTTGTTTTTAACAATATATGTTAACCACTTCAGCCCCGGAAGAATTTACCCCCTTCCTGACCAGTGTGTTTTTTGCGATTCGGCACTGCGTCGCTTTAACTGACAATTGCGCGGTCATGCGACGTGGCTCCCAAACAAAATTGATGTCCTTTTTTCCCCACAAATAGAGCTTTCTTTTGGTGGTATTTGATCACCTCTGCAGTTTTTATTTTTTTGCGCCAAATAACGAACAATTTTGAAAAAAAAGCATTATTTTTTACTTTTTTGGTATAATAAATATCCCCAAAAAATATATAAATATATAAATAAAACATTTTTTTTCCTCAGTTTAGGCCGATACGTATTCTTCTACATATTTTTGTGTAAATGACACTGGCAGTGAAGGGGTTAACCACTAGGGGGCGGGGAGGGGTTAAGTCAGTATTAGGGAGTGTTTTCTAACTGTAGGGGGGATGGGCTAGCTGTGACACATCACTGATCTCTGCTCCCGATGACAGGGAGCAGAGATCAGTGACACTATCACTAGGCAGAACAGGGAGATGCTGTTTTTCATCAGCATCTCCCCGTTCATCCTCTCCATGAGGCAATCGCGGGTAGCCCCACAGCGATCGAGTCCGAGGGACCCACGACCCGACTCACGGAGCACCCGGCCGGCGCGCGCGTGCCACCGGCGGCGCGCACACAATGGCACGGCGGGAAATTCAATGGGACTTACCTGTATGCCCATTTGCCCAGCCGTGCCATTCTGCCGACGTACATCGGCGTGCGCCGGTTCGGGAAGTGGTTAAGCTGAACCATGCTGCTGTCTAATAGCAAAGGATCAGATGCTGCAATTCTGAAGACAAAAAGGGTTGACAGCGCTCAGGAACTGAGCTGGATCTGATGGGTAATGGCTGCAATGAACCACATGTATACTCAAAAAGGTTGCTGGCGATTTATTCCAAAGATTAAAACAGTACAAATTTGAATGACAACGTTACCACAAGGCTGTAAGGCTGGATCAGGCACTGATGGATCACTAGGACCGACCGGGACAATCAACCAAGGGAAACCGACCTTGGAAAGCCACAAGGACACACCAGCAGGAGTGTGTGGTGTGTAGAGCCGGACCCGGGAAGATGGTGTCACTGACACTAGCGATGTGAATAGAGCCAAGCAGCTGACTGTGTTCAGGGGAAGAAGCTCCATGGTGAGCATCGAAGGAAGGGTTTTAATTTTTGGAATAAATCACCAGCAACCTTTTTGAGTATACATGTGGTTCATTGCAGCCATTACCTATCAAGTTCCTGAGCGCTGTCAACCCTTTTTGTCTTCATGAAACTCAAAATGATGATGTTTGGTTTAGACCTGTGATATTTCAACAAAGCCCTCCACCCCCAACCACACACAACAGTGTTGTTAAAAAAAAATGTAAAAGAATATAAAAAATAAAAATAGAAAATTGAAGGGTCCTTTACATGTGCTTTGCTTTCTGAAGAGCATTCCGCATTCGAAATGCTTATCAGAGAGCATTTGACAGGCAGTGAGGGGGCATTGAATCACCTCCTCACAGTCTGCTTTAGCACCTTCAACCCCACCCTAGTGTGCCACAACCACGTGCATTGCACAAAGTTGCAGGGAACTCGCTGAGCAGCATCATTCCCTTAATTGGGTCCCGTTCGACAGAGGGTATCTTCCCGCCATGGCCGGGAAGCCTGGAATGCAAGGCTGAGAACCGGGCAATCAATCACTGCAGATCTCTCGGTTCTCAGAGCTCCCTGAGCAGAGAGCCGGTGACTATCAGTCACCGGCTCTCTGCTCTGCCCCCCCCCCACAATCACCTGAGCGCTGGGCTCTGGAGGCTCAGGCTTCAGCGGCTCACAGAGAGGCTGAGCCGGGTGCTGGTCCAGGCATGTGGGTGGATCCGGACCATATGGTGGCAATCTTTCCTGAGCCTGGACTGGCCGACGTGTGATCCACAGGAGAAGAACAGCCAAACGAGCTATTGCTGTACTTTTCTTTAAGGTAAAATACACCCAGACTTTAGAACCACTTTAAAGGGGACCAGTTGGGGGTGGTGAAAAAACAGCTCAGCCATTTGCTGAACCCCCACCGAAAAAAAAAAAAAAAACATCTACGGCCCTGCAAATAAGTATCATGTCCTATAGAACACCACAAAGAAGTACATTAAAGTCAGATGAGTAATGCTAGTTCAAATGTTTCTGAGCCTAAAGCTAAGCAATTATGAAGGGTCGGCGCAAAACAAAACAGTTGATTTAGTTCCATAACATGTTTAACCAGAATCAAAATGATGAATTAGCTCTAATATTTAGTATGCCAAAAGGCACCCAAGTGTTAGTGCAGATTGAATTAAGTTTTGTATTACAAAGATTAAAAAAAAAAAAAATACTTGGCTGAAAAGTAATGTCTACTTTTCAGTTAAAGGGATTCAAACGTCCTCAAACTCGCCATTTTCCGTTTGTTAACCTTTTAAATCGCTGATCCTTTTTCACCCTAAACCCCTATGAGTGTTTTGTTTTCAGTTCTATACCTTAATAAATTTTAGTGTTTGTAGTCTACAGATAGTGCTTTAACGTCTTGGCGACCAACCGACCATATAAGAC
This sequence comes from Lithobates septentrionalis, assembly GCA_037952835.1. Classification (NCBI taxonomy): domain Eukaryota; kingdom Metazoa; phylum Chordata; class Amphibia; order Anura; family Ranidae; genus Lithobates; species Lithobates septentrionalis. Next base: position 1,194,889 of record JBBDGP010001590.1, on the reverse strand, counting down.
ATATATGTGGCTGCAATGCCCAGCCGCCGCGCAAACACTATATTGTCAAAAGTATTGGGACACCTGCCTTTACACGCACATGAACTTTAATGGCATCCCAGTCTTAGTCCGTAGGACTCAATATTGAGTTGGCCCACCCTTTGCAGCATCACAGCTTCAACTCTTCTGGGAAGGCTGTCCACAAGGTTTAGGAGTGTGTCTATGGGAACGTTTGACCATTCTTCCAGAAGCGCATTTGTGAGGTCAGGCACTGATGTTGGACAAGAAGGCCTGGCTCGCAGTCTTCACTCTAGTTCATCTCAAAGGTGTGCTATCGGGTTGAGGTCAGGACTCTGTGCAGGCCAGTCAAGTTCCTCCCCCCCAAACACGCTCATCCATGTCTCTATGGACCTTGCAGTGAAATCAATTTCTTTATCAATTTAGGCCAATATGTATTCTGCGACATATTTTTGGTAAAAAAAAATCCCAATAAGCGAATATTGATTGGTTTGCGCAAAAGCAAATTATCCTACAACATCTACAAACAACTGGATATTTATTTATTTATTTTTTACTAGTAATGGCGCTGATCATCAACTTATAGCGGGACTGCAAAATTGCGGCAGACATTCTGACACTAACTGACCCTTTTGACATTTTTTGGGAAAAAGTGACACTAATACAGTGATCAGTGCTAAAAAATATGCACTGTCCCTGTACTAATGACACTGGCAGAGAAGGAGTTAACAGCAGATCAAAGGGTTAAATCAAAGGCGATCAAAGGGTTAAATTTGTTCCATAGCAATGATTACTAACTGTGGGGGGTGCTTTGACTGGGGGAAGGTAAAGATTAGTGTTCCTGCTTATCAGAAACACAGGATCAGCACATTCCCCTCTCACAGAACGACAATCTGCCTTGTTCACATAGGCACACCGCCCTTTTGCCTTTCTCCTGAGCGATCGGCGGGTCCTTATTCACTGTGTGGGAGGTGCTTCTACTAAGGGAAGGCACAGAACCAGGAACATAGGATAAATGTTTTCCCTACTGACAGAATGGCTGTTTGCCTGTGTACTAAACAATCAATGGGTGCCGGCGGACATCGAGTCCGTGGTACCCGCCGCTGGGCTCCTGCTGGGTGTGATCACAGCGGGAGTGGGTTGCCGGCAACATGCACGCGCCCCAGACCTGGAATTGTAAGATCATGTACTAGCCCACCCTGCCGCAGTATATTTGCGGTGAGCAGACATGAAGCTGTTAAAGTACCCAACAAATACCTATTTTCTTCAGACTTTAGGTTGGTCCTCGTTGAGATCACGGCTCATCCATCTTCTTTTCCCATGGCTGTCGTAAGCAGTCCTATCTCCTGTATAGTAACACCCACAAAAAGTCTCAGTTCAGGAGTATACTGTGAACCTTACTTTGCTTCGAGGTGCAACCCCCAGGGGGCGGGTCCATGACAGCCTGGGCTCACAGGAAATAGGGCTAAATGATGCTGGCCATCACTTAACCAGAAAAAGACCAGCCAAACAAGATGGAGGAAGGGAACTGTACTGGGACATGAAAAAAGTGAATAATGCCTGGTCCCTTTTTTTTGTTTTTATACAAGGGGGAGGAGATATGATTTAAAAAGAAAGCTGGAGTTCTGCTTTAAAGGGCTTGTAAAGGCAGAAGGTTTTTTATCTTAATGCATTCTATGCATTCTATGCATTAAGATAAAAAAACCTTCTGTGTGTAGCAGCCACCCCAGCACCCCCCTAACACTTACCTGAGCCCCATCTCTCTCCAGCGATGTTCACGAGTGTCTAAGTCCTCCGGGACACTCCTCCTGATTGGCTGAGACACAACAGCGTTGCCATTGGCTCCTGTGGCTGTCAATCAAAGTCAGTCATCCAATCAGGGGAGCAAGGGTCGGGGTTCCGTGTCTGAATGGATACACGGAGCTCTGACTCGGCTCAGGTTCCCCCATAGGAAGCTGCTGACTGTGGGGGCACTCGATAGGAGGGAGGGGCCAGGAGCAGCAAATAGGAACCCGAGAAGAGGAGGATCTGGGCTGCTCTGTGCAAAACCAACTGCGACAGAGGAGGTAAGTATAACATGTTTGTTTTTAAAAAAAATAAAAATAAATAGCCTTTACAATCACTTTAAGCTGCAGCGGGAGCCTTAGCAGGAGTAAGATCAATCAACCTACAGCTTCCCACCTCCATCCAACTTCCTAATGGCTATATCGGCAGGGCTCTGGAGGAGGGAACCTCTCAGTGTGCACAATGTAAGTATTGCTCCTTCTAATTAAATGGATATTACTGATTAAACAGACCTCACTTCTCATTTACATAATGACTCGGCAGCGGTGCTGCAGCTTTCATTTTTCTGAGATGCGGATAATTAAGCTCACGCTGGACAAGATGTCTTGGAACAGATATATTTATGTTTAAAATACTATCAATGGACACAAAATTGATGATTATTTCTTTTTTTCTGAAATCCAAAGTGTTTACTGGGTTTTTCCAAGTGTTTCACTTGAGTGGTATTATGATCTGCATATCTGGAGAGTAGTGATGTCATCACTTAAAGAAACCCTGTCGCCAGACTATTTCTTTCCACAACAATCTTCCCATAAGATGTGCATTTGACATATTTTTGCATTTTGCATTAAAGGAGAATTGCAAGTCTGCTCACATAATTTGTAATAAAAACATCTTTGCCATTCTGACGCTTCCCTCCAACCACTTTGCATATTATTTTATATATACTGTGATTCTGTACTTGCCAAATATGCTGCAGAAATCTCCCTGCACTGAGTCTGGCTGCAGCCATTTTAACTGTGGGCAGCTGAAGCTGCTGCCTGTTTACTTCCTGGATATATACAGACACACAGAGGCACACCTCCAGCACTGCAGTCCTGCAGCGTTCATTGGCCCTCTTCTGACTCAACCCCCCTCCCTTCTTGGCAAACTCTCACAAGAGTGAGAGAGAGAGCTGTGCGTATGTCATAAGTCTACTATTATTATCAGACAAGAAACAAGATTTACTGGCAAGAAAAAAAAATGTTTTACTATCCAAAGTTAAAACAACAACAAGGGCAGAAGATTTATTAGATGGAAAGTTGAAAAAATGACAAAAGTTCTGCTTTAAGCTGTAATAGCCTGCCCTGTGTAGACATCCAAAAACTCAGAGACTGGTTCTGCTGGGCCCTGCCATCTTGGATGTAATGGAAAGAGGGTGCCAAACAAGCTGTGTGCTTTTAACTCACACTGGAATAAATACCATTGTAGGTCCAGTTCACTAATGGTTTATTCACTGTGTTGCCAGTCAAGCCCTAATAAAGGGGGCACCTAACCCACCGAAATGCGTTGACTATTTCTTGAATTGTACCCCCGACCTTTAGCGGAATAAAGTTGTACCTGCACCTCTTAGCAGTGATGTGGCGCTTACATTTCAACCCATCTTGGATGTAATGTCTGCAGCCCAAGCAGACTCAAGTGTCACTCAATTCATACTTAAAGTGGAAGTAAACTTTCATCACTAAATTTTACCTATAGGTAAGTCTATAATAATGCTTACCTATAGGTAGTGTAAATATCTCCTAAACAGGCACCGTTTAGGAGATATTTACTGTACATGCAGCCAGTGACATCACTGGCGCATGAGAGCTGAAGGAACGGCCACCCGTGCCGTTTCTTGAGAGCCCTGTGTCATAAATGGCGGCTCCCGTATGCATGCACGGGAGTGACGTCATCGCGGCTCCGGCCAGTCACAGAGCCGGAGTCCGTGAACCCGGAAGCAAAAACGAGTGAAGATGGGAGCGCCTGCAGATCTGACATCTCAGTGCTGGAAGAGCTTTGTTTTAAGATAAGTTTAACATAATGTGCTAGAATGCGATGCATACTACACTGGACCTACAATGGTATTTATTCCAGTGTGACTTAAAAACACACAGCTTGTTTGGCAGCCACTTTCCATTACATCCAAGATGGCAGGGCCCAGCAGAAGCAGTCTCTGAGTTTTTTGATGTCTACACAGGGCAGGTTATTACAGCTTAAAGTGGACCTTCGGTCATTTCCTGAAGAAGAGCTGGTGACAAGGTCTGTTTAAAGGAGACAAAAACAGAATCTACATGGCTTATCCCAAATGCAGGGCGACTAGCTGTCATCCTGATCCAGTGACTTAAGTAGTTTGTAAATCTCTGATCCAGAACAAGTATGCAGATTAGAGTTCTGCTGTGTTCCAGGTCAGTATTCAAGCCAGAAACAGCGAGACAACTGGGAGGAGATCAGTGATGAAAGCCCTCATATTTCTCACCATATAGTTTTCTATTAAAGAACCCCTACAACTAATGCCATCCAGAAGTGCAAGGTTAGATAAATCAGAAAGTAATGGCCTGAATGGTTTGACCCTCCCTTGCCTCTCTCCATCAGCTTTGGATTCATTAACTAAGTGATGGAGAAAAACTGAGGGAGAAGAAGTACCGTATTTATCGGCGTACAACACGCGCCGGCGTATAACACGCACCCCAAGTTTAGGAGGGAATTTTAAGGAAAAAACTTTTAGGAGGGAAGTTTAAGGAAAAAAACTTGCATTTAAATGCCCATCAATGCAGCCTCATCAGTGTCCATCTGCAGCCTTGTCAGTGTCCATCTGTAGCATTGTCCCTCATTGCAGCCTTGTCAGTGTCCATCTGAAGCATTGTCCCCCATTGCAGCCTTGCCCCCCATTGCAGCCTTGTCCTCCATTGCAGTCTTGTGCCCCATTGCAGCATTGTCCCCCATTGTCCCCCATTGCAGCCTTGTCCTCCATTGCAGTCTTGTGCCCCATTGCAGCATTGTCCCCCATTGTCCCCCATTGCAGCCTTGTCCTCCATTGCAGCCTTGTGCCCCATTGCAGCATTGTCCCCCATTGTCCCCCATTGCAGCCTTGTCCATCAATAGTCTGCAGCCCATTCCAGCCTTGCCCTGTGTCGTTTGCAGTACATCTGGCGTTTAAAAATGGCGCCGCCGTTCTTAGTCGCTCTCGGCAGCTTTCTTGGCGGCTTTCGGTTACTTTCGGCCATTCTCGGTGGCTCTCGGCCGTTCTCGGCGGCTTTCGGACGCACTCGACTTTCGGCGGCACACGCGGGACTGCGAGAGCCGCAGAGAATATTCGAAAGCGCCCGAAAGCTGCCGAGAACGACGGAAACCCGCCGAGAGCCGTCAAAAGGCTAACTGATTTTAAGGGGGAAAAAGTGCGTGTTACACGCCAATAAATACGGCATTTGTTTTGGAAGAATAAATCACTTTGGGTGTCCTACGTGGATTGATAATGCCGCGTTATGTAAAGCTGTCAGAATAGTTTTTACATTTTAGAATGGGGTGCCTCAAGACTGTTCACAATTTTGGAGGGTGCCTCAAGATTGTCCATAATTTTTAAGGGTGCCGTGGCTGAAAAAAGGTTGAGAAACACTGCTCTAGACCAATATTGGGGGCCCCCTCCTCACTGCTCACTCACTCCAGATCACTGGCTGGCAACACCAGTTCTGTCACACCATGCTTCAACATGTCCACTCTTCACCCCATCCATGCACAGCTGACCTGAAAAACACACCGTGCACGCACAACTACCTTCTAGCTGCTAGAAAGCTAGCGATTGGCCATGCCTGTGCAATGCACACTCCATGCCAACCATGGGAAGCCAGAGTAATGGGGCAGAGGGAGGTATACCCATTCTACCCATCTGCTTCCACTCATACGCAGACGACACCCAACTCTACCTTCGCATCAACGGAAAAAAAGATCTTCATCAGCAATTACAGAAATGCCTCACTTTAACAGATGACTGGATGACCACTAGCTCCCTCAAACTCAACAGATCAAAAACAGAACTTCTTCTCCTGCAAGCCAACAAAAATTCCAAAATAAAGACTCCGTGGACACCACCCTCCATCCTCGGACAGACCATCTCCCCTAGCACCAAAGCCAAGAGTCTCGGAGTCATCTTTGACTCAGGAATGACAATGGATGCACAAATAGGATCAGTGGTGAGCGGATCCCACCATCTCCTCCGCCTGCTTCGCAGACTCATCCCCTTTATCCCAGAAGAGGACAAAGCGACAGTTGTGGGAACAATCATCAATTCCCGGCTCGACTACGCAAACTCGCTCTACGTAGGACTACCACAATATCAGCTTGCGCGCTTGCAACTCATCCAAAACACGGCGGCAAGACTGTTAACAAGAAAAAAGCCCTGGGAATCCATCTCCCCATCCCTAAAGAGCCTACATTGGCTAACTGTGAAGAATCGGATCACATTCAAGACCCTCTGCCTCACCCACAAATGCATACAAGGAAACGCTCCGCTATATCTCCGGGAAAAAATAAAACACTACACACTGAATCGCAGTCTTCGATCAGCTAACCAAAACCTCCTCATCATTCCCAAATAACGCTACAAAGCAAAGGGAGAACGAAGATTCGCAGTCCAAGGACCTCGACTATGGAATGCTCTTCCAACCAACATCCGCATGGAAGAAAACCACCAGGCCTTCAGGAAAAAACGAAAGACCTTCCTTTTCTAGAAGCTGACTACAGAGAATACATTAGCGCCTTGAGGTGATTCAGTTCGCATTTGCAGCGCTTTACAAATCATTCATTCATTCATTCATTCGTTAGCAGAAGCAGAGAGAGGCGCTGCTCCACATCCTTGCCCTGGGCACTGAACGAACCTGCCCCTACACTAGTAATGCTGCATCCACATGCGATTGCCTACCTTCCCCCTCTCTTTCCAATATTTATTCCTTATATTTGGTTTTATAGGTTCAATTAATTGTGCTGTTATTATTTAAGGTGGTGTTCATTGGAGCAACCAGAGTCTTTGGCAAGGGGCCTTTATACTTTAATGTGTCTTTTTTGCATACAAGCTTGGCTGGGGGAAACTGGACAGGTCTACTGAATACTTCACAAGGTCATATCCAAATTTAGTATTTTATTTTGTACATCTTGAAATTTGTTTATCCCTACCGAAATAGAGCTCAAGTATGTCCGTCTTGTACCTGGCAACTTTGTCCAAAGGATGTTCAGTCCATATAAGTCCACCCAAAACTTATATTTCAGATCTTAACAGATGCCAACAAGCTGAATTATCTGTCGTTTTTTTTTTTTTATACTACACAAATGCGGAGGCCTTTCCATCAGAGTGCTTGACTCTCCTGCCAAGGCCATAACAATGTCTCCTTGCTTTAGGGGGAGAGAAGGAGAAAGCAATATAAAACGCGATAAAGATGGTTTCATAACCACAGGCACCGATCATGTTTTTAATATATGGGGTGGGAACCATCATAAGTCAACTTAAAAGAAGAAAAGAAGTATTGAAGGTTGCTTTGTGATAAACGAGTTCTGTGATTGCTAAGACTGCTAAAAATGTTTACAAAAAAAATATATCCAAACGACGTTGTAAAAAAATTTATTATGAACATAAAATAGAATTACATTTGTCTAATATTGACACTTATTTCGCCTAAGCATTTCATTAAGTAAAACTAAAAATGCTAATATTAATGATACACACTGTAATAATAATATTAATATTAATTGTTACTAATCGTATTATTTGATAAATAATAATAATACTGATAATAATAATTATTATTAATATTATTTTTAATAGTATTATCATAATCATCGTTGTTCATATTATTAGTAGTAGTAGTAGTGGTGTTGTTATTATTTTTTTTATTATCAAATAAATCAATATATCAAATCTACATACATATAATAATGTTGGAAGATTTATCAAATCCAATAATAATTATCACATTTAATAAAATCAAGATAAACCAAAAAGCATATTCTAGCGTCATACACTCTCCTTGAAACTTGCTCTTTCCATTCAAGGTCAAACCTCCCAACTCCCCTTAAAACTCCAGAATCATCTGCTGTATAATATTACTTATTAATATTACTTATTCAAATATTAATTATTAATATAGTATAACCTCCTCTTGGCTCATCTTCTAAGTAGTGCTTTTAATGTGGTCAATGTTATCAAGATTACAAATAAATATATTAATAGATTATTACTTATTTGAGATATTTCACTCTTGGTTTATCTTCTAAGCAGTTCTTTCACAGTTGTCAATATTATCGAGATTATTAATGATGATGATAATAATACCATACTAGTAATACTAGTAGAATAGTAATAAAATAACTTCTGAAGGCAGTGACGGGACATGAATTAAAGAGATAATTTTGTCAGACCAATCATTTCAATTCAAGATGATCTTCCATAAGATATGTACATTTATTCCATTTTAGACATAAAGACTCCTCGCTGCCTGTCAAACACCCCCTGAAAAGTGGGGTTGCTGATTCCTGTTCAGAGGGCTTACACAAGTGTAAATGAACCCTTAGGCAATGCTGCTTTTACAACATAGATGTCCTATAAAATGTCCTATAAAAAGTCCTATAAAAAGTTGTACGTAGAGTTCACAGTGTCCTCTTATAGCGCATTCTGGGGAGATTCTTCATACCTTGTAGCTTGTGATGATAAAGCCACTGTGATTAAAAGCATGGCTAGCTGGATCATCATAAAAGCCTATCTGACATAATCACTAGCTTTGCTCTTTCTGAAGTTTCGTCCTTTTTGTAGTGATGTTTTAAGATGCGCTCAGAGTCAGGATGTCTGCCGGTACAAAGCATCACTAAGCATTTTCCATCGCTGGTCTCCTAAATGCGGAATGGCAGACGCATTGTCATGTTTTGCACTGGCTGACCGGAATAAGAAAGTGCCAATTTGTATTTTGTATGGGGAAAGGCTGAAGCGTTTCGTTTGATGATGGTCTGTGAAGTTACAGAATGATATCCTTAAAGGGGACCTTTCACCTTGGAACAAATGCACAATAAAGGGTCTGTCCATCCAACAATTCCATTTTAGTGTTTGGTAGATAGGGTGAGTTAACCAGATGAACGTTTCTATTTTCGGGGACTCTATTGGTGAGATCCCTGTGCAGAGCTTCCAGGTCTGCACGCCTGCTATGCCCATGATACTATGAAGAATGTGAAAGGAGGAGCTGGGACACAGTGGGTGGGAACACCAGGTGAGTATGGAATTATGACAGGAAGATCTCACTGATAACATATGTAGCACTACCCCTGCAAAGGACTGCTGGTAACTGGCTCACTTATTCCTGCACAGCCAGGCAACATGCAGTTTCCACTTGCACCCAGACACAAGAAGTCAGTCCCTTGGCTTGGATTTGTTGTTTGATTAGGGGTAACAACTTGGATGGGGTAGAGGAATTTATGGGATGCCCTTCTTGGCAAAAGATGGGGACAACTTCCTTCCTACATACAAAACGCTGGACTGTTCTACTTCCTGGACACACTCAGCCTTTAAGGATCAGTTAAAAAAAGTCCTTTGAGGACTAGGAGCTCTTGGTCCCCTTTGGCAAATGGAAAAAGGTTGCAAAACTGCATGCAAGAGTATCTCCTTTACTCTGTAGAACTGCTCCAAGCTCCACTGCCTGCAGATACTACCAGCCCTCTTGGCTGCTGCCCTGAAGATCTCCCAGGACAAGGGAAAAAAGGGTTAAGCACAGCGATATCCTTTGAAAGCTTGCTACATTTGTCAGTCTCGTCCCTTGTGAATCCCTGGGTGTGCTGATGTACTCATTCTGTCCTCCTTGCTCCCACTGCTCTCAGGCAAGATTCCTGAGATATCTGCTGGTACAATATTCCAAAGCCAGCCCGAGCCCAACCTGGAGCCAAAGGCCCCCACAGACCTAGGAGACCCATCCTAGGCTACTGACAGCCTCCTCAGCACTCCATCTTCCACCCCACTCCACTGCTGGCTCCACCATATCTAACCACTTCAATACAGGGCATTTAGACACCTTCCCACCCAGGCCAATTTTCAGCTTTCAGCGCTGTCGCAATTTGAATGACAATTGCGCGGTCATGCTACACTGTACCGAAACACATTTTTTAACATTTTTTTCCCCACAAATAGAGCTTTCTTTTGGGGTATTTGATCACCTCTGCGGTTTTTATTTTTTTCGCAACAAATAAAAAAAGACCGAAAATTTTGAAATAAAACAAGTTTTTCTTTGTTTCTGTTAAAATTTTTTGTAAATAAGTACGTTTTCTTCTTCAATGGCGGGCACTGATATGGCTGCACTGATGGGTGCTGATACAGCGGCACTGATGGGCACCGATGAGGTGGCACCAATGAGGTGGCACTGAGGGGCACTGATGATGGGCACTGATAGGTGGCACTGATGGGCACTGATAGGTGGCATTGATGGGCACTGATAGGTGGCACTGGTATGCGGCACCGATGGGCACTCATAGATGGCACCGATGGGCACTCATAGGCAGCACTGATAGACACTCGTAGGTGGCATTGATTGGTACTTATGGGTGGCACTGATGGGTACTTATGGGTGGCACTGATAGGTGGCATGGATAGACACTGATGGGCACTGATAGGTGGGCACTGATGGGCACAGATGGGCACTGACAGTTGGCACTGATGACACTGATTGGTGGCACTGATTACACTGATTGGTGGCATTGCTGGGCAGAACTGAAATATAATGGTGCCAATCAATGCCCATTTGTGGGCACTGATTAGCACAGATTGGGCACATTGGGCACATGTGGATGGCCATGGGGTACATACCTGGCCATCCACATGTTGCCCCCTTCCCTGGTGGTCCTAGTGGAGTCCCTGGTGGTCCAGTGTGGTCATCTGAGGGAGGGCTGCGTTGATAAACAATCAGCGCAGACCCCCCTGTCAGCAGAGCCGCCGATCAACGGTTCTTCCTATTGACATTGTGATCAGCCGTGATTGGACACGGCTGATCGCGTGGTAAAGAGCTTTCCCCGGAGGGCTCTTTACCAAGATCGGTGGAGCCGTGTGTCAGGCTGACACATGGCTCCACCGATCGCCGCGATGTGCGCCCCCGCGGGCGCGTGGCTGCATGTTATCCTGCTGGACATCATATGACGCCTAGTCAGGATAACGGAACCACCGCCCAGCCGTCAACCTGCTATAGGCCGGGTGGGAAGTGGTTAAGGGCTGACTCAGCCACTCTGCCAGGGCATTCTGCCTGGGGATTGGCCAAGTTCCCTCAAGTATACAGATCAGCCCTCCTGGCCTCAACCCACCAACTTCTAGAGGTTTCTCCAAACTTACAGACCCAGGGAGGTACCAGAGACCTGAATCTGTAATGGGGCATACACACGGTCGGACTTTTCGTCTACAAAAGTCCGACAACCTGTCTGACAGACTCTCGACGGACTTTTGGCGGACTTTTGGCGGACTTGCGGCAGACTTTCTTACGAACTGACTTGCATACATACGATCATACAAAAGTCTGACGGATTCGTACGTGATGATGTACACCGGACTAAAATAAGGAAGTTGATAGCCAGTAGCCAATAGCTGCCCTAACGTGGGTTTTTGTCCGTCGGACTAGCACACAGACGAGCGGATTTCTGGGTCCGGCGTAGTTACGACGTAAAGATTTGAAGCATGTTTCAAATCTAAAGTCCGGCAGATTAGAGGCTGGAAAAGTCCGCTGAAAGTGCGGGGAAGCCCACACATGGATTGTCAGCCAGCTTTAGTCCGTCGACGTCCGTCGGACATTTGTAGACGAAAAGTCCGACCGTGTGTACGCGGCATAAGTCATCCAGCCTGACCTGCAGTAACTCTGACCCATTGTCTGACGCACAAACTAACCATGAGTCATACCTAAATTTGCCTGCACTAACACTAGTAGCACACTAGAGGGTGCTAAACATAAAAGGAGCCAGGGGCTGACTTAACTCAGAAGGCTCCATGTTTGGGTAATTGATAATTAATTTTTTTTAATGCAAGCAGAGTACGTATCTGAATCACACCTGGCATTAGCAGCTTCACTTGTACAGCAGGGCTGGAGAAGCACCACAAAAAGCAAACCAGTCCCTATGCAGATAAGAGGCACCATGATAGGAGGAAAAAGCAGAATGACAGAAAGATGAGCTCCTCACTTTGCTGCTTCTCCTTTCATTGTCCAGCCACAGTCTGGAATGGATCCAGGATGACCTGGGCTCAGAAAGTTGGTGATGCTGACCATCAGATTGAGAACATCTTGTATCAGAAAAGAACTGCAGGGGAGAGCTTTGGACTGAAAGTGAATATTGCTAAAGTTGACTTTAAGGGGCTTTTAATTGTTACCTTGTTATGTTTGTCTGGAGTTCCACTTTAAACGTATTTTACAAAGAATCAGAAAAAAATGTCTGAATCAATCTCTGGTGATCTCATGAAATAGCGACACTCTAAGCCACATGTGTCAAACACAAGGCCCTCCAGGCCATTTCATGTGGCCCTCACACCTCTCCTGCAAAGGGATGGACATGGTCAGCAACAATACTCAGGTAGGCCGTGGCCTTAAACAATGCTCCATTGGTACTAAGGGGCCCAAAGTGTGCCAAGAAAACATCCCCCACACCATTACACCACCAGCCTGAATCATTGTAGGGCCACCGCCACCTTATTTCAGCAGTTGGCAGCAGAGAGGAGGACAGAACTCCTTCTATAGATCCTGCACTTCTCTGTGCAGCTGCAGCACTCCTTTGTCTCTGCCTCCCATGGTCTCAGCATTCAGCTGACTCCAGCTCTCTCTGGTCCTCCTCCAGACCCTGCACCTTCTGCTTCCGAGCTCCGCCTCCAGCTTCCTTCCTGGAACAGCACACGTTAAGGCGATCAGAACTCTATTCCTTTCCATGGTGCTGTCTGTAAACAAGTTTACAGACAGCAAGTTTAGCTGCTTTACGCCTGTCCACCGTCAAATGACGGCAGGGCGGTTCTGTGTGGATGTCATATGACGGCTTCCCAGAACGGGCGTTCTCGCACGCCCATGGGGGCTCGCAGCGCGGAGATCGTGGCCGTGCCGTGTTGCTAGGACACGGCGCGACCCCAATCTCTGTAAAGAGCTGCGTCCGCGGCTCTTTAACCATGTGATTGGCTGTGTCCAATCACAGCTGGTCACATGTAAACATGAAGATGCCGGTAATCGGCGCTCCTCGCCTCACACTGACAGAGTGTGTGACGAGGAGAGCCGAACAGCAGCATCTCCTCACAAGGGACATCTAGGGAAGTAATCAGGGCACTGATCATCAGTGCCCTGATTACAATATAGTGCCAACTGTGTCACCAATCAGTGCCTACCATTGCTCACCAGTGCCAGCAATCAGTGCCCACCATCAGTGCCGACCAATGCCGACAAGTGCCACCAATCAGTGCCCATTAGCGATGCCAGTCAGTGCTGCCTATCAGTGCTGCCCATCAATTCCCGTCACTGCTGTCGATCAATGCCCATCAGTGTCGCCCATCAGCGCCACCCATTAATGCCCATCAGTACCGCCTATCCGTGCCGCCTATCAGTGCCCACCAGTGCCACCTATTAGTGCCCACCAGTGCTGCCTATTAGTGTGCATCAGTGCCACCTAACTGTGCCCATCAGTGCCGCCTATCAGTGCTCATCAGTGCCACATATCAGTGCCACCTATCATTGCCCATAAGTGCGACATATTAGTGCCTCCTCATCAGCGCCACCTCATCAATGCCTACCAGTTCAGCAAACACTTAGAACACAAACACTTAAAACAGTGGTAAACTCAGTAAAAAATAAAAATAAAAAAACGTTTCCCCTGCAAGGCAATGTCATAATGTGACATACTAGCATCACATACTAGCACATTATGAGAAACTTACCTTAGAACAAAGCCCTCCAGCGACGAGCTGTCACCGCTGACAGGGCTTACATCTTCACCCAGTCTTCCTTCCTTCCGGGTTCACGGGCTCAGGTCATTTGAATGGACAAGCCCCAATGACGTCACACCCGCTCATGCACATGGTAGCCACTGTGTACAGCACAGGCATGCCGTGCCGTTCCTTCAGATCGCCTGTGCTTGTGACATCACCGGCGGCTTCACAAGTAAATATCTCCTAAACGGAGCACGTTTAGGAGATATTTACAGTACCTACAGGTATGCCTTATTATAGGCTTACCTGTGATATCCTTTTTTCTGCTTTTAACATATCAACTTTAGGGACAACATGTTTACCTGCTGACTAATTTATCCCACAGACTTTCAAATGCCATTGTAATGAGATAATCAATGTTATTCCCTTAACCTGTCAGTGGTCATAAAGTTATGGCTGACAGTGTATTTTTAACCACTTCCCTACCCGCCCATAGTCATATGACATCCTGGGATGGGATCTCCCATCCTGGGTGGGCGTCATATGACGTCCTGGGATTCCCGGCCGCCTAGGGGGGGCGCGCGCGCGCGCCCACCGCGTTCCTCGGGACCCGGTGCGTGTGCCCGGCGGCCGCGATGTCCGCCGGGCCCCCGCGATTGCCCGTTAACCGGGCCGGCATGTGGATCTGTGTGTGTAAACACACAGATCCACAGCCTGTCAGCTCTGAGGAGAGCGATCTGTGTTCCCAGAACGCCCTACAGTTAGTAATCACTCCCTAGGAAACATATTAACCCCTCCCCGCCCCCTAGTGGTTAACCCCTTCACTGCCTGTCACATTTACACAGTAATCAATGCAATTTTATAGCATTGATCGCTGTATAAATGTGAACGGTCCCAAAAATGTGTCAAAAGTGTCCGATGTGTCCGCCATAATGTCACGAAAAAAAATCGCGATCGCCGCTAAAAAAAAAAAAAATTATTTTTTTTTTTTTTAAAATGCCATAAATCTATCCCCTATTTTGTAGACGCTATAACTTTTGCGCAAACCAATCAATGTACGCTTATTGCAATTTTTTTTTACCAAAAATATGTAGAAGAATACGTATCGGCCGAAACTGAGGAAAAAATTTGTTTTTTAAAAAAAAAATGGGGATATTTATTATAGCAAAAAGTAAAAAATATTGTGTTTTTTTCAAAATTGTCGCTCTTCTTTTGTTTATAGCGCAAAAAATAAAAACCGCAGAGGCGATCAAATACCACCAAAAGAAAGCTCTATTTGTGGTGAAAAAAGGACGTCAATTTTTTTTGGGTACAACGTCGCACGACCGCGCAATTGACGTTCAAAGTGCGACAGCGCTGAAAACTAAAATTTGGCCTGGGAAGGAAGGGGGTGAAATTGCCCTGTATTGAACCGGTTAAAGATGAACCTAGTCAATGGCAGGTAGCTGACAATTCCTCCTACTGACACTATTGATCAGGCATTATTTCTCCCACTGATACCAATGATGGGGAACTATTGTTCCCACTGACACCAGTGATCAGGCACAATTTCTCCCACTGATATCAATGATGGGGAACTATTCTTCCCACTGACACCAACGAAGGGGCACTATTCTTCACACTGACACCTATGATGGGGCACTATTCCTCCCACTGACACCAACTATTGGGCACAATTCCTTCCAATGACACCAATGATCGGACACTATTCCTCCCACTGACAGCAATTATTGGGCACTATTCCTCCCACTGACACCAATAATAGAGCACTATTCCTTCTATTGACACAAACTATCGGGCACCATTCTTCGCACTGACACCAACAATGGGGCACTATTGTTCACACTGATACCAACTACTGGGTACTATTCTCCCTATTGTCACCAATGATGAGGCACTATTCTTCCCACTGACACCAGCGATCAGCCATCATTCCTTCCAATGACACCAACGATAGGGCACTATTCCTCCAACTAACAGCAAAGATTGGGCAATATTTCTTCCAAAGACACCAAAGATGGGGCACTTTTCTTCCCAAAGACATCAAGGATGGGGCAATATTCCTCCCAAAATCCCAAATGATTTGGAATTATTCCTCCCACTGACCACTGGGGCATTTTTTTCTTTGGCTGCCAACTACTATTGTTGTTACTACCAGGTGATTTTTTACTTCCACTAATTCCGGGACATTTTTTACCCCCCAATCCTCCCCCCCGACCACCGGCAAAGTTAATATTTTAACTCCCACTGACCATCAACCCCGGGGTATTATTTATTTTTAATACTATTGGCCACAGTGAGACCCCTGAACAGTAAATCGGCCCCTTCCTTTAGGTTTGCAAACCTTGTCCTGAAGTCTCAAGCATCTGATAATTAGAAGATCCGAGTGAAGGATTGCTCTGCAGAGCATGTTATGTGAGCATACAACTGATCAATAAAAAGGGAACAGCTATACCTTGGCATCTTGACCGCTGTGAGGAATTCAGATTACATACTACTAACACTAAAGATAGAAAAAAAAATGCAAAGAACTGCGATAAAGTACTAAAATTAAATATTAAAACGTAATATAAAGCGAAGCAATATGCAAATATTAAAAAACATCTATTTAACCCAATGATGTTTTCTTAAGAAATATATTAAGTGTATAATTAAATCTGAAATCCTGTGAAAAATAAATAAATACACGGGCGTGTACAACCTCTGTCTGCTGATTGCACAAAGAAGGGCTGATGATGTGGTTACTCTGCTTTCCTGTTACCCTGTCAGCAAGCAGCCTGTCGTAGATTGGTCTTCTGTCCTGCCATATAGGGCTGTGCTTGGTGGAAGGGCTGTGTAAATCTCAGGACTGGATGGGCAAAAATACAAACCCATTGGCAGGTAAAACAGCTCGCAGATACACTATATCGTCAAAAGTATCGGGACACCTGCCTTTACACGCACACCCAGTATTAGTCCGTAGGGTTCAATATTGAGTTGGCAATTTTTTTTATTTGAGAATCTTGCAAACAAGAAACACATTCCAACTTTTTTTTATACAAAAATACAAAAAAATAAATATTATACATATATACATATATATACATACATACATACACACACACACACATATATACACACATACACATACATATATTTCCTTTTTTTATTTTTTTTGAAATATGCATAACATATTGCATATACGACTAAACATAATAATAAAGGCTTACTTCAACCTATAATATATGAACAAAAGGTTTTTGTTTTTGTTTTTTAAACCAAGAGGAATATCACTGTATTATATTATACTATATACATATATCACTAAATAGCACAGACATCTTCAACAATTCTACACATTACTCAACTTGATTAACATTCAGACCAAGAAACAGATTATCATGTGTATGTAGCCTTTCTTCAAAATTATGTTTATCCTTGAAAATCTAAAGGAGTGTCCAGAGAGAAAACAGGTAAAGAACCCAACACCCAGAGATCAACAAACAGCAGCTACAGGCCTGATATTCCTCCACGCCTTTATCCAGACCCTTTGCCGCCATCTGTCTTTCTCGAGACCCCAAATTTTCCCTACCTCACCAAGAATCTCACACACCACCACCGGAACAGGAAGGACTTTCTGCCGAAGGGATACCTGACACTGTGCATTCCAGGTGTAATATTGGACTACTAAGCTGACTAGAAAAAGAGTGTCCAAATCAAATCCCTTGCGATTCTGCAATGCTCCATACACCCACTCAGCATAAGACATGCTAGGCAGGAAAGGAATATTCAGAGCCCTCCCCACCTTTTTATAGACTTCTATATTGAAAGGGCACTGAAGCAAGAAGTGGTCCATGGTTTCCACTTCACCCTGACACTCCACTCTTGGACAACCACGATTGTCCAAAGAGCGGCACTTCACGTTCCCCCTCACATAGAGCCTACCGTGGAAAGCGAGCCAGGCCTGGTCCCTAAATTTCAAGGGAATCCGCTCAGAATTTATTAAACGTAAACCCTCCCTCATAATATGACCTGGGAAATCCCTTAAGGCCAGTGGCGCATGAAAGACAGTACCCACGATCTTCTCCCCCAGGAGTCTCCTAGGAAGGGACCTGATATCCTCTGCTGTCACATGCCACCGTTTAAGAATTTTCAGGCACAGGGCAACATAAGCCGGGAGCTTACCATGCTTGATCCTTAGGCTTTTCACTGGCCCGCCACTCTCCCAACAGCCCAGAAAAGGTCTAAACCAGATCTGGAAAATACCTACCCATCCAGGCAGTCTCTCTGCTAGCATGTTACCAAAATTGTGTTTCAAAAACATCAGAGAGAAGAACACAACTGGGTTGACCATCCCTAGGCCACCCTTCCACCTAGATAGGTAAGTCACATTCCGCTTCACAAGATTCAGCCTGTTCCCCCATAATAATTGGAAGAAACAACTATAAATCCTGGTATAGCAAGACTCTGGCAAGATGCAAACAAAGCTGACATACAAAAAGGTAGGAATCAGGTAGGTCTTAATCAAGTCCACCCTTTCCCTCAAGGAGAGCCGCCACCCTTTCCAGCATTTCACCTTGACATCAGCATCATTCAGCCTGGCTTCCCAATTTGACTTACTGTAATCATCAGGGCCAAACTCGATGCCTAATACTTTGACTTTCTGCTGAGGCCTCGGGAAGGTGTCCGGAAGTGCAAAGCTCTCACCTCCCTCGCTCATCCAGAAAACTTCACTTTTATCACGGTTGACCTTGGAGCCTGATGCCTCGGAATACTGCTCTATAACTGAAACCACCTCCTGTGCCTCTTCTGTCCCAGAGATAAAGACAGAAACGTCATCAGCATAGGCTACAACCCTCAAGGGCGGCTCACCAGTAATGCCCACCGGCACCCCGCACAATGGTCCGCTCTCTAGCCTTCTGATGAAGGGGTCGATTGGGAACACGTATAGCAAAGGGCTCAGCGGACACCCCTGGCGCACCCCCGATCCAACCCCGAAGGGCCGTCCAACCCAACCGTTAACAAGCATGAAGCTCTCTGCCTCTCTGTATAAAGTCTTAAGCCATCCAATAAACCCACCCTCCAGGCCATACTTGTCAAGGAGAAGCCAGAGGTACTCATGATTGACACGATCAAAAGCCTTCGCCTGATCCAGTGCCAGCAAATACTTTCCCCAGCCTTCAGCCCTTTAACGTTCCAGAGCCTCCCAGACAGCTAACACCGCTGAAAAAGTGCTTCTGCCCTGGACCGAACAGTGCTAATGACGAGAAAGCAATCTGTCTGCTACTGACGACAAGCGCCAGAAAATTATCTTCGCCAGAATCTTTCTATCGACATTGAGAAGCCTAATGGGGCGCCAATTCTCAATTATCGAGGGATCCTTGCCTTTTGACAACAGAATCACAGCAGATTGTCTCATGGAGGGAGGGAGCGAACCCTCCTGCAGACAGCCGTTAAATACCTCCACAAGATAAGGTACCAAGCTGGATTTGAAAATCTTATAAAATTCAGCCGTCAATCCGTCTGGCCCAGGGGTTTTCTTAATAGCCAGACCATCTATAGCTTTGACTACCTCTTCTGCTGTGATTCCCCCTGTCAAACTTGCAAGCGGAATGTTATTTCCTAGACCTGGTGTAGAATCCAGAAAACTTGACATCTTTGCCCGATCGAGGTACTTCTCCCCCAGAAGATCCACATAAAAAGACCTTGAGACCTCCAGGATCCCTGACCTGGATTTCGTCAAAGAGCCCGTACTATCCCTTAGCCCAACAACCGTCTTAACTGCTGCGCTTTGTTTGCAGTTCTGATAAGGGTCGGGCGAGTGATATTTCCTGTAGTCCCTTTCCAGAACCAAAGAAGCGTGCCGGTCATACTGATACTTCCTAAGGAGAAGTTTGACCTCAGAGATTGCCCCGGAATCTCCACCACTCGAGACAAGGCGATCAAGTTTTCTCAGCAGCTGCTGGTAGGCAATGTACTTACCAAGCTGTTTCCTTTTTCCTATGGCCTTGAAAAACCCACTAATCCGGCTTTTGGCAAGCTCCCACCACTCCGACTTACTGCTGCAGAAACCCAGGATGGTTACCTGAGCCTGAAAAAAATCCTCAAAAGATTGTCTTACCTCCTCGTCATCCAGCAGAGCCGAATTCATCCTCCAAATACCCTTTCCTTTAGGTGGTATATCTGAAGCATTGAGAATAACAGACAGCAAAAGGTGATCAGAAAACTCCACCATACGACACTCAGGAGCCGAAAAGGCAGAGTCCCCTTTTACAAAAAACCTATCTATCCTGCTCTCACAACTGCTTCGCCTAAATGTGTAGCCCGTGCTGTCTGGGCAACGCTTAATATGCGCATCTTCCAGACCTGCTTCCCTGGCTATCGTATTAAGAAAAACGCTATCATATCTCAGGCTGTCAGTGGAGCCTTTCCTGTCTTTGGGCCTAGTAACGGTGTTAAAATCACCTCCAAAGACAACTTGCCGAGATGTAAAAAGGAAAGGCTTAATCTTTGTAAAGAGGCATTTCCTCTCCCATCTAGTCTGTGGTCCATAAATATTTATTAAACGCAGATCATGCCCCTTCACAGAGACGTCCAGGACCATACACCTTCCAATCTCTACCTCGATAACCCGCCGACACGTTACCATGCCAGTAAAAAGTACCGCAACTCCGCTGTAAGGCTCAGCCGCAAGAGACCAGAAGGAGGGCCCACGCCTCCACTCCCTCTTTGCCAGGTGGACATCGGCAAGTCTATTTAGCCGGGTCTCTTGCAAAAATAAAATATCAGCATCAATCTCGCTGAGCAAAAATAAGGCCATATTACGAGCCCTTACAGATTTTATGCTGGCAACATTAATCGTTGCCAACTTTATCGGAGTGGGAACTGCCATCAGGATGATTGAGGTAGGCGTTTCTTAGCCTGAGCTCCCTCCCCCCTTACTGGAGACCTTGACCTCTTTAGAGAACACTCTACCTCATCCTCCTCCATCTGACACACGGAATTAGAAGACTCCTCCTCCCCCTCAGATAAGGACCCAAACTTGTTTCCCAGCGGTAGATCATCTACCTCTAAGGATGAAACCGAGGAGGCAGAGGTCAGGACTACCTTATTCCTCCTTCTCCCCACCTTGATCCACTCTCCCTCCTCCCCTGAAACATTACCCTGAAAGACCTCATCTACATTATTAGCAGTGGCAACGTCCCCCTTCTTCACCTTAGAACCTCCACTAGAGGTTTTACGCTGCCTTAGGGAAGGCCCTGATGAAGCTGCCACCTCAGATCTGCACGAAACTGCCCCTTTGGCAGCCTCAGCCAATCTGGATGACTTATTTACTTTTGGAACACTGGGCACTTGAAACACCGGGGAAGAGCACACAACAGAAGTAGACACAGACACAGTAGGGAGCACAGACTGGGGAGCAGACACAGTAGGGGTCACACCTTCAGGCTGGGAAACTGACACCTGGGGGGTTCCTCAGGACTAGCTGAAACAGCTCCACCAACCCCTTGCTGCCCCCCACGTTCCTCCTCCTCCATCCTCAGAAGTTCTTCCACCACCTCTGGCTGATTATGGAGGGCTTCAGGGCAAAGACTATAGGGGTGACCTAACTTGTTACAAAGATTACAACGAATACTATTGAAGTCTTTTGCAACATGCCCTGAGCCCTGACAGAGGGAACATTTCTGCACAGAACATGAGCTTGAAAAATGCCCCTTTTCACCACAGCGATGACACAACTTTGGTTGCCCTGCATAAAAAGTAATAATCCTGTCACGACCTATAAAGGCAGACGAAGGGATGTGCTTAACAACATTACCCGTGACATGCAGTTTTACCAACACCGTCCACCCTCCTGTCCAAATCCCCCTATCATCTACAACTTTCCTCAATGGAGCTTGGACATCAGCATATCTCCCCAACCACACCACCAGATCCGCAGCAGGAATGGACTCATTGCGTACTAGAATGGTGACGTTCTTATATAATGGCTGGCGAGAGATTACTTTGGGTGACAAACCTGCCCATTTTGGGGACTCCTTCCACCTCTGCTCATATCTCTCCCAAAAGACATCTAATCCTTCCGCCTTGACAAAGGAGAGGTCATACTCATATGACCCAACTGGGCTGATAAGGGCAAAAATCTCCTCCGCTTTAAAACCCATCCCCAGAATACGGTCCACCACATCTCTCCTATTTGGGGGGGGGCCTTCTCCAGTCCACCTCAATTGGACCACATTGCGGCGTTTAAAGGAGCTACCAGATGGTGTCAGATTGGCCTGACCTTCGTTCACATCAGTCCTAGTGACCTCAGAATAACTGGCCCTACTCACCCTTGGGACAGGTGCAGCCACCGCTGCAGCATAGGAAATAACTACACTCCTTGCAACATCCCGCACATCACTTTTAGTTACAGACCCCTCTTTAGATAAGTTAGAAACAACATTATCATCAACAGATGGAACAGAGACTTCTGACACAGAAATATCATCTACATTACCATTGGTAATTCTTACTTCATTACCAGTAACTAAAGGGTTACTAACAGCGGAGATGTCTTTATCAGCACTCTCCACAGCAGAGTCTGCACAGCCCTCACTGGCTCTCTGTACACAGGTGGTAGTTTCAGCCAGGAGATTGCTCTCCACTGCCCTCTACAGCACCATCTATAGGAACTACATCTCCATTATGTTGTATAGGCAAATCTTTAACAAAAACAGCTTTTTCAGCCACGTGATGTTTCAAAGGTTTTGTGCTGACATCACTATCCTCTTCTTCATCCTCAGATGATCCTGACACTGCAAACTTGCGACCATGCAAAGGGGATTCCATATCTGTGATAAACTTAAGCATTCCTGCTCCCTTCACAGACTCAGATGGATCATCTTGCTCCATAGCCTCCTGCTGCGGTGACAAGGGCACAGAACTTGGTTGACCCGATGACATACTGGCAGTCAAAACACCTGACTGCTGATCACCCGCAGCCTGTGTGCCAGAGCTTTCTGCACTTTCTGCAGGCATACTGATACTTGGCTCAGAATGTAAAGATTTTCCAGCGTGCTGGCCAGAAACACAGTCCAAGCCCGCAGAAACTTTTTTGCTTTGCACTGACCTTTCTTTCTCGCACTCTGGTGATGCTTCTCCTCCACTGGACTCTATGGCCCCTCTGCGCATTGTACGGAAGCGATTATCATTGCCATATTTCTCCTTGAAAGCTCCGCTGGTTTCTTTCAATGCAGCCACCAGCAGACTCTGCTTTTCCACTTTAGCCTCCAAAGCCATTAACTCAGGCCGCATCTGTCTTCTCTTAGAACTGTGAAGCCGGTCATTTGCAATTTTTTTATGTTTGAAGTCAAACTTCAACTTCGCCAGTACTTCCTCCTCCTTGGCAATTCTCGCAATCCTAGCACAAACCTTCTTTCTATAGGCTAACAGGCTTTCACCTTTAGCTGGGCCATTTCCCAGGTCCTCAAACACTGGTATGGGAGGACCGGTACTCTGGCCATCCGGGGGATCCTACCCGTGGTCCACCCCAGATTCCTGCATCCACTCTGGGTATAGGGAGTAATCAAGCTCCCTGGATCAGTAGGCCTCTCTGGAGCTCAGGAGATCAGCAGTAGTGCAGCCACACCCTTTGCAGCTATAACAGCTTCAACTCTTCAGGGAAGGCTGTCCACAAGGTTTAGGAGTGTGTCTATGGGAATGTTTGACCATTCTTCCAGAAGAGCATTTGTGAGGTCAGGCACTGATGTTGCACGAGAAGGCCTGGCTGGCATTCTCCACTCTAATTCACCCTAAAGTTGTCTTATCGAGTTGAGGACAGTCAAGTTCCTCCACCCCAAACTTGCTCATCCATGTCTTTATGGACCTTGCTTTGTGCACTGGTGTGCAGTCATGTTGAAACAGGAAGGGGCCATCCCCAAACTGTTCCCACAAGTTGGGAGCATGAAATTGTCCAAAATGTCTTGGTATGCTGACGCCTTAAGAGTTCCCTTCACTGGAACTAAGGGACCAAGCCCAACCCCTGAAGAACAACCCCACATCATAAACCCCCCTCCACCAAATAATTTGGACCAGTGCACAAAGCAACGTCCATAAAGCCATGGATGAGCAAGTTTGGGGTAAAGGAACTTGACTGGCCCTCAACCCAATGGAACACCTTTAGGATGAATTACAGTGGAGACTGCGAGCTAGGCCATCTCGTCCAACATCAATGCCTGACCTCACAAATGTGCTTCTGGATTTCCATAGACACACTCCTAAACCTTGTGTACAGCCTTCCCAGAAGAGTTGAAGCTGTTATAGCGGCAAAGGGTGGGCCAACTTAATACTAAACCCTGCGGATTAAGACTGGGATGCCATTAAAGTTCATGTGCATGTAAAGGCAGGCGTCCCAATACTTTTGACAATATAGTGTATGTATTTCATCTGTGTGTTTAGCTGTCTGCCTAGAGCTCAGCTTTAACTATTTTGCCAGGAGGTAAAGAAATAAAATTCCTCTTATGAAAGGTTCAACATTTTAAGATGGATGTGACCTAATATGTCGCAGTAAAAATTAGGCTCATAGCACAGATTAAAGTTAGTCGTTAAAAATATGGATGTGACATCCGCCGAATGCAAGCCATTATGTTCTAGCAACAGCTGGAGATAGTGTTGTGGCTTCGACCTACTCTATTCAATTTGTGAGTGCGGTTTCTGCAGCATCCACGATACAAAACCATTGTTAGTCAAGATGTTTTTACATAAGCAGAAACCTTGCAAATGTCAAGTAGGAAAAAAAAAAAAAAACACTGCAATGCTCGCAAGGACTCGTTATCTGTTATGTGTCTTTTGAATCAGTCATTGATCTGCAAAAATATGTAAAGTGTGGCTAAATCTAAATGATATCTAAAGAGCCGAAGAAAATAATGGGCATCCAATCAGTGTTTCCCATCTGCGTAACAACAGGCATGTTTGTTACAGTACAAAACAGATGTAATGGCTTTATTATAATATAATATAATATAATACACTATATATAAAAAATGAATTAACAATTATATATATATATATATATATATATATATATATATATATATATATATATATATATATATTATAGTTTTTAAAGCAGCAAGAGGGGATGGGCGGGCATGAGCAGACAGGCAGGGACAGAGGGGAGAGGAGGACAATGCAGGGCTGCGGATGATGGAGGCAGGTAAACTGACCACGGAGTCAGGGCTGAGCAGCCTTGATAAACCGTGGTCAGTTTACAGGGGGGAGGGCAGAACCTGGCAGGATCAGCCAGGTATCTCAGGTGATAGAAGGGGCCAAATTACACAGCAATCCCTTTCACACTGAAGGCAAATTTCAGGCGCTAAAGATCTAAAATTAGCGCCTGAAAAATACCTCCCCTGCAGCCCCAGTGTTAGAGCCCGAGTGCTTTCACACTGGAAAGCACTCAGGCTTTCCAGTGAGAGCACTCGGGCTCTCACACTGGAGCGGTGCACTTGCAGGATGTTAGAAAAAGTCCTGCAAGCAGCATCTATGGAGCGGTTTAGGAGTGGTGTATACACCGCTCCTCCACCGCCACTGCCCATTGAAATGAATGGGCACCGCTGCCATAAAACGCCTGCAAAGCGATTCGGCAGTCGCGCTTTTCAACGCATTTAACCCTTTCTTCGGCCGCTAGCGGGGGTTAAAAGCACCGCTAAAACGACGGTAAAGCGTTTCTAGAACTAGCGGCGCTTTACCGCTAACACGGTCGCGCTTTGAGTGTGAAAGGGGTCTTAGGGTAGCAAACACTATAATTTTTTATTTTAATGGGCCATTCCACTGACAACTGATATCTTAGTTTTTAATGAATGTTGGAAAGTTAAACCAAATAACCAAATTGTAGATTGCTTGGGGCCCTTACTGATGAGTAGGGCTATGTGAAGTAGACATGTGCGCCGTCAGTAAATTGGTTTAATTTTGTTCTGTTCCGTTTCATATTAGAATTAATTCGTAATTCGTGTCCGAAATTTCGTACAAAATACGAATTTTCGTTAGGTTCGTTACCTTTTCGTAACAATTATGAATGTTCGTTATGGTGAATTTATCATTATGAGGGGCTCCCACCATCCCCATGCTGTGCTGACTTCCTGGATTTTTAACTTTTAGGTTCGTTAACTTTTCGTAACAATTACGAATGTTCGTTAGGAATTTGGATCCGAAATTCGTAAAAACTAAATTTCGTACTTCGTACAAAATTCGGAAGCATAGCAATTCGTATTTCGGATCCTCCCGAATGTACGAATTTTCGATTCGTACGAAACTAATTGCACGTATCTAATGTTAAGTAAGCTGCTCTTTTTTATTTATTTATGAGTAATTTTGTTCAAAGGCTTTATTAAGGCTTCAGGCAGACTGTGGTCCAGAGACAGACCAAGCAACAATTTTTTCTGGACCCTCATCCAGCCAGTACCCAGTATACTAGGTTCACCCCTTCCTCTTCAGTGCTTAGTCCATCGTCCTAACAATCAATGATGTCAGGTGTGTGCCCTGCCCCCAGCAACACAGGAGTATGGAAGTGGAACTTCCTAAACCCAGACCTGCAGCCTACTCCCCCTTCTGGGTCCTGGCTCCTGCCCTCTACCTAATTGGCACTAAAAGCCAGGAGCTGGATACCTAAATATTCCTGCAATGAAAAGACGCTGTGTGGAATTTTTTCAGGGGAAGCTGTTCCCTCTAGTGTTCCAGTGTGGAATGTCCTGTTATTTTCTTGATTAGAGACAAGACAGAGCAAAGAATCTTGGGACATGTAGTCCATACGGATAGGATTCACCCTTTGGCTGTATTATGTGAAACTACAACTACCCGCTGACTGATGGAGAAGAGCAGACCGCTGGGAGAGACTATAAGAGGGAGATCTTGAGGCCTGGCGCGCTCTCTTGGGACCGGCGTGGATCTGCATGCAGGGAATCTGTTATAGAGTGAGCTGCAGCTGAGTTGCAGCCTGCTCTGGTGGAGTTACCCAGCGCCAGCGGATATCTGGAAGGACACCTGTGGACAGTTCCTCTTCACTGTCCGGCGGCAGCCCGGAGGCCGTTCCTGTTCCATCCACCCTGCAGGGATATCGGATTCGTGTGAGCCGTGGTGCGGCGGAGGCCGGATGTCATCCCTTGAGCCACATTCCTGGGAGATCATCATCCTCATCATTATCATCCTCATCATCACCCTCATCATCATCCTTATCTGTACCAGTGTGGTGAGTGGGTGATAGCCCAGTCTGATAGACACTGTATATAGACATCATTGTCTTTTGCATTTAATACCACCTTTAGTTCAAGGATCTGTTCCAGCATATCATAGACACTATATATACAGACATCTTTACCATCCATTGTTCTGCTGTTGCTTGTAGTTCCACAGAAATTTAAAATCTTTAAAGTCAGTGATCACTGTGAATTCAACTACCATTCCGATTTGCACTTAAATATTGTTTGCTGGTTATACACCATCTATTGGATCAGCTATTTTGTTTTACCATTTAATATTCCTTGCATGCAATTATATACATAAGAGCTAGCTAAAGATTAACCGGATTGCCACACAGCAACACAGGACTACTTTCACCTCCCTCCCCACTTCAGGGCTTTGTGGGCTGAAGCTTGTAAAGCTGCAGTTCACCAAATAACTCTCTGTAAGAGCAGGTTGAATTATAATACAGGTCCTGTTTGCTAAGTTGTACTTGTCTATCTGCTGTTTTTCTCGTCTATGTGCGGAGGAGCAGTAGAGAGGGGTCTGACACCCATAAGAGTCATTCCTCTGCTCTCCTGTAGCCTATTCACGTAAACATTATATGCAGTTATTTGAGTATAGAAATTATAGTATTGACTGTTGAATGTTTGAATCTTAAAGGTGATAATTGTTTCACTATCCATAACAGTCTTTGAGAAACAACATTTTGAGGTGTAAGCGCAAGTTGACTCTTTGATTTCTTTTCCATTCATCTCATTGAGTAAACTATTTCTGATTTAACCAATTTTGGTGTATTAATTTATTGCTGCTGTTATTTAAGGGGAAAAATGTTTGAACCCAGGGAGTCAGAGGAGGACTCACAGGGTCAGGACAACCAGAGGGGTACTGATTCATCTTGCGACCCTCAAGTGGGCAGCGCTACAAGAAGGTACAGGGGCACTCTGATGGGGACACCTGATGTAAGGGGGCACGCTGATGGGACCACCTGATTTAAGGGGACAATCTGAAGGGGACACCTGATGTAGGGGGTACTCTTCCTTTTTTTTTTTTTCTTTTCTGGTCAAAACTTAATTGAACAAGCTGAACTTAGAAGTTGATTGGCTAGCATGTACAGCTGCACCAGATTTTGCACACAGTTTTAGTAAATCAACCCCTAATGTGAAGAAATATTTTTATGGTAACACCTGATGTAAGTAGGCACTCTGATGGGGATATCTGATATAAGGGAACACTCTGATGGTGACACCTGAAGTAAGAGGACATTGATGAGGACACTTAATGTGAGGGGTGTCATGGCAATGTTTACCTACCCACTTATACGCCTAATGATACATAAAATAAGTGATTAAAAGCTTTTGTCTATATAAGAATCAACCAATGCGGTTGCAGCTATTATGGATAGAATTAAAAATGAATGATAACTGTGCAAAAAGAATAACAATTACATTTATTTATACAGAAAAGAAACGTTAGAATAATCACAGATTAACAAATATAGCATATTGATGTTACAAATACAGTGTTGCCAATCTACAAAGATTATTAATCCAAAAATGATATATGGTTACAGTAGGTGACCGCGATATTGTGTCAATCTCGCCGCATTTCTCGGCGAGATTTGACACCTGCGAGCCCCGTCGCTGGAGCCAGCGCCGAGATGGCTCACTCATCGGGAAAGGAAAACTTTGTTTTCGTTCCGCGATGAATGACAGGCAGTGCTGACAGCTGTCTGGTATGAATCCTGAGGCGGGAACACCGCGCCAAATTTTAAATGAAAAAAACGGCGTGGGTTCCCCCCCCCAGGGGCATACCAGGCCCTTAGGTCTGGCATGGATTGTAAGGGGAACCCTCTACGCCGAAAAATCGGCGTGGGGGTCCCCCCCAAATCCATACCAGACCCTTAGCCGAGCATGCAGCCCGGCCGGCCAGGAGAGGGGGTGGGGACGAGCGAGCGCCCCCCCCTCCTGAGTCGTACCAGGCCGCATGCCCTCAACATGCGGGGGTGGGTGCCTTGGGGGAGGGGGGCGCCCTGCGGGGGCCCCCCCACCCCAAAGCACCTTGTCCCCATGTTGATGAGGACAAGGGCCTCTTCCCGACAACCCTGGCCGTTGGTTGTCGGGGTCTGCGGGCGGGGGGCTTATCGGAATCCGGGAGCCCCCTTTAATAAGAGTCCCTGCGCATGCTAGGACAATGACGTCGTAAGGGGGCGGGGTCACCGCCTATATAAATGGCTCCGCAGCTCGCACACAGCATTCGAGCCGGAGAGAGCGTCGTGTCAACATCGGGGAAGAAGAGAAGAAGCGGCAAGACAGCGGCGATAAGACAGCGGCGGCGAGACAGCGGCGGCAAGACAGCGGCAGCAGACCGGGCCCCTCGCTGGCAATAGAGCTGGAAGAAGATAGCGGCGGGGCCCGGGAGAAGAGGCCGAACACCGGGAGAAGTCGGAAGGAGACCCCCCGAAGTCGGAAGAAGATCCCGGAGCTGACTAATAAATGACTCTTAAAACCTGTGTACTGTGTTTTTTTTATATTGACACTTTTCCTCAGGTGAATGGGAAGGGGTACCATGTACCCCAAACTCATTCACACAGGGTGGGGGGCCGAGAGTTGGGGGCCCCCTTATTAAAAGGGGCTCCCGGATTCCGATAAGCCCCCCGCCCGCAGACCCCGACAAACAACGGCCAGGGTTGCCGGGAAGAGGCCCTTGTCCTCATCAACATGGGGACAAGGTGCTTTGGGGTGGGGGGGCCCCCGCAGGGCGCCCCCCTCCCCCAAGGCACCCACCCCCCCATGTTGAGGGCATGCGGCCTGGTACGGCTCAGGAGGGGGGGCGCTCGCTCGTCCCCACCCCCTCTCCTGGCCGGCCGGGCTGCATGCTCGGATAAGAGTCTGGTATGGATTTGGGGGGGACCCCCACGCCGATTTTTCGGCGTAGGGGGTTCCCCTTACAATCCATGCCAGACCTAAGACCGGTTTTTTCATTTAAAATTTGGCGCGGTGTTCCCGCCTCAGGATTCATACCAGACAGCTGTCAGCACTGCCTGTCACTCATCGCGGAAGGAAAACAAAGTTTTCCTTTCCCGATGAGTGAGCCAGCGCGACATGCACAGTACCCTGTTGCTGAGAACCAGCGCGATGCTATCGCGCT
Organism: Lithobates septentrionalis; assembly: GCA_037952835.1. Taxonomy (NCBI): domain Eukaryota; kingdom Metazoa; phylum Chordata; class Amphibia; order Anura; family Ranidae; genus Lithobates; species Lithobates septentrionalis. The sequence goes on along the minus strand of JBBDGP010001590.1, from coordinate 1,164,843 downwards.
GGAAACACAATCTTGCGGTCAGGTACTGTACAATGGACATACAAATGCTATCAATTTATTAAGGCAAATCCTAGGATAGAAAAAGTTAGAGAAAAGAAAAGAGAAATAAAATACGAATACGTGTAAAATACGAATATGTTACACAGACAGCCCTTACATGACCATGCCTTGTCTTCCATGAGGCTAAGAGCGAGAGCCAGGGGTGTGTATTCTGATATATACACACTTCTAAACCCCACTCCCTCCTCACCCCCCTTCCATATGCTAAAACTGACACATTGAGCCAATGGGGGTGGGGAGCTCTCCAAAGCTAAGACACCAGCTACCATTTTAGGACCAAGTTCTTCCTGTTCCCTTCCCACTTCCTTTGAAGTGACATTATTATGCTACCAAATGGTCAGAGAAGAGGCTTTTGTCAGATAGCTACTCCAGATAAAATTCCACAGCTGGGTATGGTGTCTCTGTTGAGTTTAAGTCACATTAATAATAAAGTCTAACATTTTCAGGACTTAAATTTCCACATCAGTTCCCCTTGAAGTTCATCCTTAAACTTATGCCCTCCCTCAATAATTTTGTACCCACCCACAACAACCCAGAAGCCCCGACCCTCCCCACCACCACTGGGACCTCCGCTTCTTTTTTTCTTTTAGCACGCCGGAACCAATCGAGGTAGACTTGAGACAGCAGAGAAATCCTGGTGCTTTTTAGACTCCACATCCAGGCCATGAGTGCCTGTGCTGCGATGATTCCACGCTCCTCTGCCTTGGAAGAGCGGAACTCCAACATCAATGGTGGGATCCTGGCATCTTTTAGTCCCGTAACTTTGGAATACTGTGTGATGTTTGCAAAGATCGTATCGGACGGCGAGACGGCACTGTTCAGCATGGTGTCGTTGCACCTTGGTTCAAGATATGGCGTGATGGTTGTTGTTGCTACTTCAGGTGGTGGTAGGGTGGGCCTCCAGACAGTCGTGCATGAATACAAAAAAGAAAAAGGAGAACGTCAGTGTACAGTTATTGAAGGAATGCCAGACAGGAGCAGCAGGGTGGCCATCAAGGCTAAATACTTATAAGGTGTGTATTGTGGACGAGTAAAATGGGATCCCCATAGGGAAGATGATGTACATAATATATTTTATGATACTATGATGAGATATGAGCCCGGCTCACAAGACTTCTTTTTCATATTTCTAAAAAGCTGTTTGATAACTAAGTTTATAGAGATAGCCATATCAGACGTTGTGTCCCCACCTTATCATGGGTCTTTGGCATGCTAATTTCGGAACTGGTTATGCTAGGATCAAAGAGGGTTGCTTACCTAACAACCAGAAACATGGTAGACAGAGAGACACCAAAGAGAGTCTAATGCTTATGTGAGGAGTATGATGGCCAACTAGGATTCAGGTACAGCCAAGCAGAATTTGATGCAACTCTGAACTAATGAAAACAGTCCATTTGTGTGATTGGTGGGGATGGGTAGAGAGGGAACATAAAAGTCAAAACTCCCATTGATGCGCCCTCTTTTAGCTCTGTGTGGCTCCCGGCAAGCATGGTAACGTAATATCTGTGTATCCTATTTTCATTACTGTATTATTTTATTTCTCTTTTCTTTTCTTTAACTTTTCCTGCCCTATGATTTGTCTTAATACATTGATAGCATTTGTATGTCCATTGTAACAACATATACTTTTTGTATTAATTATCTTTGTCCACTGGCAACACTGTATTTGTATCATCTACGTTATATTTGGTAATATCGGATTAATACAAGTTTCTTTTCTGTACAATAGTAAGTTTAAATATATTAGATTGTTATGCTTTTTGCAAGTTATCATTTGTTACTGATTTTATTGGTTATAGCTGCAACCGCATTGGTTGATTCTTATATACTCACTTATTTTATGTATCATTAAGTGTGGTAGCTAGAAATCGCCATTACAGGGGGCATTTTGATAGTAACACCTTATGTAAGTAGGCACTCTGATGGAGTGCCTACTCCATTCTACCTCTCTGTGGCTCAGGAATGAGGCTGCTTGGGTACCCCCATTGCGAGCTGCTTGCTCTAGGTACTCGGCAGAAGGGAGGGGGCAAGATCTCCCATGAGGAGGACGATCGAGGCTGCTCTGTGCAAAACCATTACATAGAGCAGGGGAGTATGACCTGTTTGTTATTAAAAAAATAAATAGAAAAAAAGGCTTCAATATCACTTTAATACATTTGCTTCTCCTTCCTAACGTCTCCCTTGTTTTCCATCTGTTTCTAAAATAATTCTCGCTTTCTCGCGCTCTCTTCTCTTCTCTTCTCTTCTCTTCTCTTGCCTTCCCTTCCCTTCCCTTCTCTTTGCCCCTTTTCCTTTGATGGCTTCCTTCCCTACTTCCTCCCATGTCCCTTCCTATCTGCAAGCCTTCCTTGCTTCCCTTACTTTAATTTCCAGTAAGTACGCTCAGCCTTTTATTGTTTGTGTCAAACACATTACAGTTTTAGGGCATGATCCTGCCATTTCTTCAGCAGCGTGCCGTGACTGTCGGCTCCCGCGCGCATGCACAGGAGTGGCGTCACGTGACTCCAGCCAGTCACAGACCTGGTGTCCAAGGCCCCGGAAGGCAGAGGGGTGAAGATGGACGCGCCCACCAGCGGGGACATCAGGGAAATCGTGGGCTTCGTTTGCAGGTAAATGGCACATAATGGGCTAGTATGCATCGCATACTAGCCCATTATGCTTTTACTTTGCAGGGAACAAAAGAGGAAGTAAAACCCATCAGGGTTTACTTCCTCTTTAATGCAATGGGCAAAATTTGCTCTATAGATGTATCTGAATAGACCTCTATCATAGCCAAACCTTCCCACCTTGTGTAATTTGTATAATGGTATATTATTTCCCTGTTAGCATCAATGGTACATAATCAGCATCCAAGCACGCCGCTCCCTTCCTGCAAAATTGTGCGTTTGGCTTTCTTCTGAAGAGTCTACTCTGTTAAAAGCCGCCTCTCTAGTTCAGTGTGCTGTAGATTCTCAGTTCCAGGGAAAATCCATGAGTTCTGACAGCACTGTGATTGTGTGACACCAGGGTCAGGATGGAGGTATTGAAGACAACCGCAGAGATGTGAGTTCTCACAATTCCAAGCTGTTAGAGATAGAGATGCTAGATTGATGTTCTGAGCCTCGTGTCTGTGTCAGGAGAGGAAGACAGTGGGAATCCTGTTGATTTTATAGTGTCTGGCTCAATGGCTTTATTTACTAAATCTTTTAGAACTAACTATAGGACGGGGACTTATTATTAATGTACCAAATAGGAGTTCTTCAATTATTAAATCTGAGGATGGTATGGATAAAGTGAAGAATTGTTACATTTTTTGGGTAGATAAAAAGGACAAGAGAAAGTACCACACCAATGGTTTAGGAAATGGTCTAAATTTTTTTAAAAATCTGAAGGATTGTGTCCCTGACCTTTACCGGAATGAAGTTTTATCTAAACCTTTTAGCAGTGGTGTGTTCCTTCAATTTCCATTTTTGTTACGTCAAACTACAAGCCAAGGACACTGTGGAGCGCCTCTGGGATATAAAATTGGATTGTTCCCCTGTCCTTTATTAGAATAAAGTTGTATCTGGACCTTTTAACAGTGTTGTGGCACTTTAATTTACATTTTTGTTACATTACACTGTAAACCAAGGAGACCATGGAGATCCTCTGGGGTGTAGAAGCCTCCTGCCCAAGAATCAGATCATTTACATCAAGAGGAATTTTTAAGATGGCAAATGGCAAAACAAACAAGATAAACTTATGGGTCCAGTGCTATTTTTCCACTTTTCTAACAATATTTTTTATTTCTTCATAGAAGACCAGAATGAGAAGCCAACATGTTATGGAGGCTATATGGTGCCTCCTCATCAAGGCTCAAAGAGTTGTATGGGATAAGGAGTGTGGACTTTATTATTATTATTGTTATTATTATTAATATTACTATTATTATTATTATTATTATTATTATTATTATTCTCCAAATAACAAATTCATTATTATAATACTGCAAATAATAAATTCAATTAAAGTCTATGCTCTTCATCCCCCTCATTGGGGCTCAAAGTGTTGTATGGAAAGAAGAGCGTGGACTTTAATGGAATTAATTTTTATGATTATTATTCTCCAATTAATAAAGTCCATGAAAGTCAAAGCTCTTCACCCCCTCATCAGGGCTCAAAGCGTTGTATGGGATGAAGAGCGTGGACATTAATGGATTTAATTATTATTATTATTATTATTATTCTATTATTATAATTTTAATAATGGAATGTATTAATATATTGTTGCTATTATTATTATTATAGTACTCCAAATAATAAATTCTATTAAAGTCTTTCCTCTTCGCCCCCCTCATTGGGGCTCAAAGTGTTGTATGGGAAGACGGGCGTGGATTTAATTATTATTATTATTATTCTCTAATTAATAAAGTCCATGAACGTCTATGCTCTTCATCTCCCTCCTCGAGGCCCAAAGTGTTGTATTGGATGCAGGCCATGTCGTTTAATGGAATGTATTATAAATATTATTAATATTATTCTCCAATTAATAAAGTCCATGAAAGTCAATGCTCTTCATCCCCTTCATCAGGGCTCAAAGTGTTGTATGGGATGAAGAGCGTGGATATTATTAATATATTACTGCTAATTTTATCATTATTAATATTATTATAGTACTCCAAATATTACATTCCATTAAAGTCCATGCTATTCACCCCTCTCATTGGGGCTCAAAATGTTGTATGGAATACAGGGCATGTAGTTTAATGTTTTTTGGGTTTTTTTTATAATTATACTGGTAATAATAAATACCAAAATATATATAAATATTATTAATATTAATATTATTCTCCAACTAATAAAGTCCATGAAAGGAAATGCTCTTCATCCCCCTCATCAGGGCTCAAAGTGTTCTATGGGAAGAAGAAAAACGTGGACTTTAGGGGAATTTATTTATTAGAGTAATAAGACTTCTTATTGGTTTTCAGGCCTCAACAGCTAATGATTAGAGAAACTTCTAAGATGAAATGATACAAAACGATAAAAAAATAAGAATAAAACATTTGGACACCTAAATCATTGTTGTGATGTTTTTTGCATTTTCGCCTCAAATGCCTGAAGATCACATATTAAAATATCAGATCTTATAATACGATGCTTTGTTTAAAAGTGACCCTTAATCCAACAACTCCTACACACACTCCTACAATAATTAGATGGTATCTATAAAAGCAGAGAAGGCTGAAGTCTGTCTGGTTTCAATGCTTATTCAATAAAGAGTTCTTATTCCTAAAGTGCTACTAAACTCTGGTTAAAAAAAAAAGAGAATTCTATTCCAGTATGTATTCTTAACTTTAAAAAGTCCCTTCTATTGCTCTTAGCCTCCTCCAAATCTCCAAAGTACTTTGTTTTAGCTGCTGTGATCTGACTTCCTGTTAAAAGATGGCTACATCCATTCTCCATTTCCACAGTATGCAGAAACGTACAGTAGCCGCCCTCTGCAAATAGCATTTGCACATGTCTGCAAATAGCGTGCACTACTTGTTCCAAGGGGGAAATAGGGGAGGTTTGGGAGCTCACATTATAAGGAGGCAGAAAAACACAATAAAAACATTATTTGGTGAAAAACAGATTACAGAGCCATTAAAGTGGAGCTCCAGCCAAAAGGGGAAGTTCCGCTTGTTTGCATCCTCCCACATTTGGCACTTTTTGGTGAGGGGGGGAACGGGTACCTGATTTCGACAGGTACCCGCTCCTACTTCCAGCTCAGATGGGCCACGGCAATCTGAGCCGTAAGTTCGGCCCTCCCTCCTTTCTCCGCAGTCTTCTAGGGCACATCACAGGTCCCAGAAGCCTACGGGACCATTCACAAGGAACAGCGCGGCTCGCGCATCCCAAGCAGGAAACCCGCAAGGCTTCACTTCCTGTTTCCCTTACTTGCTATGCTGGCGCCTGCACCCGAAGCCGATTGAAGAATCGAATTCGGATGAGGATATCGCGGGGGCCCCTGGACAGGTAAGTATCTTTATATTATATATATATGTATATATACACACTGAAATGGCAGGCCCCCCCCCCCCCCCCGACAATGAGAAATTGGGTTGAGACCATCAACCCAATAGTTTGGAGTGAGAAAGCGACATTCGTCAGGTGTGGTAATTACGGGAAGATTATGAGGATGTGGAAGCCTTGGTTGGATGAGATAGGGTGTCCTCTATGAGGGGGTGATGGGGAGCAGACGAAAGTTTCTCCTTCGATCCCTGCCATCCCCTGCTCATACCCCTCTCTTGCATAGGATCTAGGTCGTTTTTTTACTTTTCCTTGTTGCTACTTTTTTGCTTTTTTTTCTCTGTGACACGGCCCTTTGCCCCTAAGTGAGCTTGTCTTTCTTTCTACCTCTGAGACTCTGTAATAAATAGAAGTAAATATATATTTAATGACTGTGTGGTGCAGGGGAGGGGAGGTAGGGGTGGGTTCGGAGGTCGGAAATGGGATGATAAAGTAATATCAATGTTTTAGGTATTGTAAAATATTACCTAATGTATCACGATGTTGTAACTTCTTTTTGCTATTTGAGAAACAATAAAAAAAGTATTTAAATTTTAAAAAAAAGGTATCCTTATATTAAAAGTCAGGGGCTCCTCTTTAAGTAGTAGGTGTGTAGGAATTCTTTTTGGAGAAAAGGATATAGTTTGATGTCACTTTAAAGCTTAACTCCAACCAACATTTATTTTATTTAGGGGGATACACAAGTTCCTGTTAGGTTTTTATTTCTGTCTATGATCCCCCCCAGGATTCTGTGAAGGCCAGTCAAATTCCTTCACCCCAAACTCGCTCATCCATGTCTTTATGGACCTTGTTTTGTGTACTGGTGGAACAGGAAGGGGCCATCCCCAAACTGTTCTCACAAAGTTGCAAGCATGAAATTGTCCAAAATGTCTTGGTATGCTGACGCTTAAGAGTTCCCTTCACTGGAACTAAGGGGCAAAGCCCAATCCCTGAAAAACAACCCCACCCCATAATCCCCCCTCCACCAAATGATTTGGACCAATGCACAAAGCATGGTCCATAAAGACATGGAGGAGCGAGTTTGGGGTGAAGAAACTTGACTGGCCTGCACAGACTCCTGACTTCAACCCGATAGAACACCTTTGGGATGAATTAGAGCGGAGACTGTGAGCCAGGCCTTCTCATCCAAAATCAATGGCTGACCTCACAAATGTTCTTCTGGAAAAATGGTCAAACATTCCCATAGACACACTCCTAAACCTTGTAGACAGCCTTCCCAGAAGAGTTGAAGTTGTTATAGCTGCAAAGGGTGGGCCAACTCAATATTGAACCCTACAGACTAAGACTGGGATGCCATTAAACTTCAAGTGGGTGTAAAGGCAGGTGTACCAATACTTTTGGCAATATAGTGTATATAATATATATATTATATAATATATATTATATATATTATTATTATGTTGTGCTCACACACAACATGCTCAACACTGAGAGAGAGAGTGATAGATAGATAGATAGATAGATAGATAGATAGATAGATAGATAGATAGATAGATAGATAGATAGATAGATAGATAGATAGATAGATAGATAGATAGATAGATAGATGTTTGTCCTGTACAGCTGTATTGGACATTTTGTTCTTAGCATTGCGTAGGGTATTTTGTAAAAATTATGTTTCTTTTCAATTTGTCTACAGTCATATACTAGCGCTGAAAAATGAAAAATTTCTAAATGTACAATAGGCACACAAATGTGAAAATAAACAAATATACTTAACGTGTCTCAAGTTAACATAAAACGTCCATCGTTATAATTGTAGTCCATAGGTGAATAGGACCAACATGGTCACTAATTGTAAGAATAGTGAAAATGCCGTCACCAAAGTGAAAACAAATTAGGCTGTTCAAGCCCAAAGTGACATAAACTGAGATATATATAGCTGGCTTCTAGTTGTCCGCCAATCATATACAGGAAATCCTAATGTCCGGCAGAACTGAATATAATTCACCACAGTGTCCTGTATATAAACATGTGAGGTTCCCACAGCCAATACGATTGGAGGCTTACCGGAGGGTTTGAACCCAAAACAGCATACACTGTAAGGGTCAAACCAGCTTGTATTGCCCACCGGCAATAAGGGGGAGATCTTGGCAACCTGGAGGTAAAGGAGTCCCAGAAGACTTCATGGAAATATCCTCTCCACACGGGTAGTCATACATCCCAGAATGCGGCCCCTATATGTATTCTATATGGGCCGCATTCTGGGATGTATGACTACCTGTGTGGAGAGGATATTTCCATGAAGTCTTCTGGGACTCCTTTACCTCCAGGTTGCCAAGATCTCCCCCTTATTGCCGGTGGGCAATACAAGCTGGTTTGACCCTTATGCCCCGTACACACGATCGGATTTTCCGACGGAAAATGTGTGATAGGACCTTGTTGTCGGAAATTCCGACCGTGTGTGGGCTCCATCACACATTTTCCATCGGATTTTCTGACACACAAAGTTTGAGAGCAGGATATAAAATTTTCCGACAACAAAATCCGTTGTCGGAAATTCCGATCGTGTGTACACAAATCCAACGGACAAAGTGCCACGGATGCTCAGAATAAATAAAGAGATGAAAGCTATTGGCCACTGCCCCGTTTATAGTCCCGACGTACATGTTTTACATCACCGCGTTCAGAACGATCGGATTTTCCGAGCTTTGTGTGACCGTGTGTATGCAAGACAAGTTTGAGCTAACATCCGTCCGAAAAAATCCTAGGATTTTGTTGTCGGAATGTCCGAACAAAGTCCGACCGTGTGTACGGGGCATTACAGTGTATGCTGTTTTGGGTTCAAACCCTCCAGTAAGCCTCCAATCGTATTGGCTGTGGGCAGGCCTGTACTGGCCATCGGGACTACTGGGAGTTTCCCGGTGGGCCGATGGCTCAGTGGGCCAGTATCAGTGACAGCCTGTCAAAATAATGGAATGCGCGGCCCGCGCAGCCATTATTTTGAGCACTGCTGCACTGCCTAGGGCCGGCTCTACCATGGGACCGAGGCAGCAATTCAGGAGTGGACTGGGTCGGGATGGTGCTTCAGTGTATCGCTGCTTATGTTTCCAGCCCGCCCACCACCTGTTGCACAGAGCCGAGGGCTCTGCTGCTGCAATAGGCACCTGAAAGGTCACGCTGGTGGGCGGGGACAGAAGTCCTCCGATGGCCGCTGCATCCTCCGGAACATCCCTGGTATCAGTGTGTGGGCAGCGGCTCGGTACAGCTGCCCTAGAAGAGGGGGTTCGCACACTGCTATGTTCAGCTGTAAATGAGCCAGCTTGTGACACACCGCTTCCCGCCCCTCTCTCCCTGCCTGTGCGTTACATTGATGAAGAGCAAGAGGAGCGGGAAGATTAAGCAAGTAGTCGACAGCCACATTAAAGCCCCTCCTGCACCATTCAAGTGTGTGAGCTGAGCACTGTCACTGACCAGACCCGGACCACTCTCTCTGCCCCCTCCCCTCTCTCTCTTCCTGTCCCCCCCTCTCTCTCTCCCTGTCCCCCTCTCTCTCTCCCTGTTCCCACTCTCTCTCTCTGTCCCCCTCCCTCTCTCTCCCTGCCCCCCCTCTCTCTCCCTGTCCCCCCTCTCTCTCTCCCTGTCCCCCCTATCTCTCCCTGTCCCCCCCTCTCTCTCTCCCTGTCCCCCCCCTCTCTCTCTCCCTGTCCCCCTCTCTCTCTCTCCCTGTCCCCCCCTCTCTCTCTCCCTGTCCTCCCCCTCTCTCTTTCTCTCCCTGTCCCCCTCTCTCTCCCTGTCCCCCCCCCCTCTCTCTCTCTCTCTCCCTCCCCCCTCTCTGCCCCTTCCACTTTCTCTCTCTCTCCCCCTTTCTCTCTCTTCTTGTCCCCCTTTATATTATATATATATGTATATATACACACTGAAATGGCAGCCCCCCCCCCGACAATGAGAAATTGGGTTGAGACCATCAACCCAATAGTTTGGAGTGAGAAAGCGACATTCGTCAGGTGTGGTAATTATGGGAAGATTATGAGGATGTGGAAGCCTTGGTTGGATGAGATAGGGTGTCCTCTATGAGGGGGTGATGGGGAGCAGACGAAAGTTTCTCCTTCGATCCCTGCCATCCCCTGCTCATACCCCTCTCTTGCATAGGATCTAGGTCATTTTTTTACTTTTCCTTGTTGCTACTTTTTTGCTTTTTTTTCTCTGTGACACGGCCCTTTGCCCCTAAGTGAGCTTGTCTTTCTTTCTACCTCTGAGACTCTGTAATAAATAGAAGTAAATATATATTTAATGACTGTGTGGTGCAGGGGAGGGGAGGTAGGGGTGGGTTCGGAGGTCGGAAATGGGATGATAAAGTAATATCAATGTCACATTAAAGCCCCTCCTGCACCATTCAAGTGTGTGAGCTGAGCACTGTCACTGACCAGACCCGGACCACTCTCTCTGCCCCCTCCCCTCTCTCTCTTCCTGTCCCCCCCCTCTCTCTCTCCCTGTCCCCCTCTCTCTCTCCCTGTTCCCACTCTCTCTCTCTGTCCCCCTCCCTCTCTCTCCCTGCCCCCTCTCTCTCTCCCTGTCCCCCCTATCTCTCTCTCTCCCTGTCCCCCCCTCTCTCTCTCCCTGTCCCCCCCTCTCTCTCTCTCCCTGTCCCCCTCTCTCTCTCCCTGTCCCCCCCTCTCTCTCTCCCTGTCCCCCCTATCTCTCTCTCTCCCTGTCCCCCCTCTCTCCCTGTCCCCCCCCTCTCTCTCCCTGTCCCCCCTCTCTCTCTCCCTGTCCCCCCTATCTCTCTCTCTCACTGTCCCCCCCTCTCTCTCTCCCTGTCCCCCCCTCTCTCTCTCTCCCTGTCCCCCTCTCTCTCTCTCCCTGTCCCCCCCTCTCTCTCTCCCTGTCCTCCCCCTCTCTCTTTCTCTCCCTGTCCCCCTCTCTCTCCCTGTCCCCCCCCCTCTCTCTCTCTCTCTCCCTCCCCCCTCTCTGCCCCTTCCACTTTCTCTCTCTCTCCCCCTTTCTCTCTCTTCTTGTCCCCCCCACTCTCTCTCCCTGTGTCCCCCCTCTCTCCCTGTCCCCCCTCTCTCTCTCCCTGCCCCCCCCCCTTCTCTCTCTCTGCCCCTTCCTCTCTCTCTTTCTCTTTGCTCCCTCTCTCCCTGCCTTCTCTCTGGCAGCAGACGACGTGGCATGTGACACACTGCATGTGGTGGCAAGTAATATGCAGCATCTGGTGGCAGGCGATGGTGGAAAGTGACACGCTGCATCTGGTGGCAGGTGGCGGTGGCAAATGACATGCTTCATCTGGTAACAAGCAATGGTTCCGACTGATCCTGCATTCTGGTGAGTTGAATTATTTCATTATGTATTACAATGTAGTAATAGAAATAATGTGATTTGATCATCCTGACACCATATTAAGCATGGTATCGGGATGTTTTCACTGCTAGCACCAGCCATTCACCCGACAAATCATCCCCACCGCTGAATTCCCCGTCAACCCTGAGACTACCTTCCCCCCCTGGTCCTTGGCAAAATTGTTCCTGAATGGCAGTCTGGAAATGTGGTCACCCTACTAAGGGGCAAGGTGTCAATTTTCCCCCGGGTCGCTCTGATGGCCCATACAAAGGCCGCACCGCCTCCCTCAGATCCATCCCAAACTCAATAAGTATCCATATTGCGCAACTGCGTATAGTTTTATATACTGTTTTTGTGCATGTTTGCAAAATTAAAGTGGGCCGCTCTGGGTGAAGTCCAGGGCCAAATTTTTGTCCCAGTCCAGCCCTGGCTGTGGGAACCTCACACGTTTATATACAGGACACTGTGGTGAATTATATTCAGTTCTGCCGGACATTAGGATTTCCTGTATATGATTGGCGGACAACTAGAAGCCAGCTATATATATCTCAGTTTATGTCCCTTTGGGCGTGAATAGCCTAATTTGTTTTCACTTTGGTGACGGCATTTTCACTATTCTCACAATTAGTGACCATGTTGGTCCTATTCACCTATGGACTACAATTATAACGATGGACGTTTTATGTTAACTTGAGACACTTTAAGTATATTTGTTTATTTACACATTTGTGTGCCTATTGTACATTTAGAAATTTTTCATTTTTCAGCGCTACACTTTGTTTCACTAGGTAATTTTAGCAAGTATTCTATTTGTTGTGTTAGCTGCTTGTAATTTAGAGTAAGCGCAAATTTATCACTGTTGTGTTTTGCTTATACAGTCATATACTATTCGGAGAATTTGGAAATGTACACTCCACCGTACTGTGAAGTGTAAACTGGGGGGATTCACTAACCTGGAAATGTACTTTACTTTTAATGTATATATTTTGGACGTGATGTATCAAGGTGTGATGTATTCCACAAGCTAAATGTGACATTCCCCTTCTAACTCTCCTATGTGATAATGACTGATGAGGGGAAAGATTGATGACGTCTTAAAAATTCTCCCATGGAATTTTCACGCCTGATTCACACTTTTGCACAAGGTGTAAGCTCACTAATGCCCCGTACACACGGTCGGATTTTCCGACAGAAAATGTGTGATAGGACCTTGTTGTCGGAAATTCCGACCGTGTGTGGGCTCCATCACACATTTTCCATCGGATTTTCCGACACACAAAGTTTGAGAGCAGGCTATAAAATTTTCCGACAACAAAATCCGTTGCCGGAATTTCCGATCGTGTGTACACAAATCCAACGGACAAAGTGCCACGCATGCTCAGAATAAATAAAGAGATGAAAGCTATTGGCTACTGCCCCATTTATAGTCCCGACGAACGTGTTTTACATCACCACGTTCAGAACGATCGGATTTTCCGACAACTTTGTGTGACCGTGTGTATGCAAGACAAGTTTGAGCCAACATCCGTCGGAAAAAATCCTAGGATTTTGTTGTCGGAATGTCCGATCAATGTCCGACCGTGTGTACGGGGCATTAGAGTGTTAAAGCCCAGCTCCATCCCAAAATGTTTTTTAGTTTTGGATAAAAAGGAGAATGGTGGGAACCTCTTTCACTTTTTTTTTTTCCTGTCCATATCCCCATTTAGGAGATTTCTTCTCACTTCCTGTCTATTTGATGAGTTTCAGAATATGACGTTAGGGGAAATCTCCTGAGCGGGGAGTACAGACAGCAATTAGAACCTTTAAAAAATTGTTACCTTTCTCAGTTCTATCCAAAACTAAAATAGAAAAAAAAAATTGTGCAGGTGTTGTGCTTTAACCACTTCAGCTTGGGAATGTTTACCCCCCTTTCATGACCAGGCCCTTTTTTGCGATACGGCACTGCGTTACTTTAACTGACAATTGTACGGGCGTGCGACAGTGTACCCAAACAAAATCTGTGTCCTTTTTCTGATCACCTCCGCGGTTTTTCTTTTTTGCGCTATATACAAAAAAGGACCGCCAATTTTTTTTAAAAAAAAACAATATTTTTTACTTTCTGCTATAAAACACATCTAATACATAAATGTAAAAAAACAAATTTCTTCATCAATTTAGGCCGATATGTATTTTGCTACATATTTTTGGTGAAAAAAAATCCCAATAAGTGAATATTTATTGGTTTGCACAAAAGTTATAGTGGCTACAAACTATGGTATATTTTTATTTAATTTGTTTTCTTATTTACTTATTTTTTTTACAAGTAATGGCGGCAATCAGTGACTTGTAGCAGGACTGCGATATTGTGGCGGACAAATCATACACTAACTAACACCTTTGACACTTTTTGGGGACCAGTGACACAAATATAGTGATCAGTGCTAAAAAAAATAAGCACTGTCACTGTAGTAATGACACTGGCAGGGAAGGGGTTAACATCAGGGGCGATCAAAGGGTTAAATGTGTTCCCTAGCAGTGATTACTACCTGTGGGGGGGGGGGGGTGCTTTGACTGGGGGTAAGGTAAAGATTAGTGTTCCTGCTTATCAAAAACACAGGATCAGCACATTCCCCTCTCACAGAACGACGATCTGCCTTGTTCTGCCTTGTTCACATAGGCAGACCGCCCTTTTGCCTTTCTCCTGAACGATAGGCGGGTCCCGGCGGACATCACGCCCGCCAGACCTGCTGATTGGCTCCCGCTGTGTCCAATCAAAGCGGGAACGGGCCGCCGGCAGTGCGCACGCGCACCCCAGACCCAGAAGTTTCAGATCATGTACTAGTATGTGATCTGGCACAGAGCGGCCGCCCTGCCACAGTAAATCAATGGTGGGCGGTCCGCAACTGGTTAAGGTCCCTTTCCCACCAGCGGAGCCGATCAGATCCACCTGTAGATTTTTCAAGCAGACCCAATCGGACCACCCATTGTTCTCCATGGGGCGGTGGATGTCAGCAGACATGTGTCTACTGTCACCATCTGACATTTGATATAGGTTTGCTATCCGTTTGGCAAATCGGATGACAATTGGATGTCCATTTCCACCCAACCACCCCATAGAGAGCAGCTGGCTGTGTTCGTGTCTGCTCTGTAGAGTCCGTGTATAGAGCGGACACGGACCTGTCATCACCATGCTGAGCAGGCGGATCCGCTTGGACGGATTCCGCCCTGTGTGAAAGGGGCCTAAGATAGCTTTAGATTTTAATCAGCCAGAAGCAATATCTGTAGCTCTCCTGTCATACTCCAGGGTCATAACTGGACTTAATATCAGCCATTTATAATCCCCTGTACAGCAGAGCTCAGACTGCAAGATAAAGGGGCATCTGTAGAAGCTGATTAGCTGTGTTATAGTAACAGGATGGGAGAGAGATAATGGAAGAGCTTGTCAGTCTGCTGCTCCTTCACTGTCTACTGAAGACGAACGAGGTCACTTCTGCAGTAGATAAAACAAGCACAGGGCACTGGCTGCACTGTATGGTAAAGCTGTGTAAATCTTAGGACTGGATGGACATTTAGGTGGACTCGACAACCAAATTAAAGTCATTGTAAACCCTTACATATACCCAGTGAAGTGACTGGCCTCAGGTGATACACATAGATGAAACAAATCCTCATACATAAGTTGTATCTGTTTATCTGCAGCCCTCTTTTGTCCACAGTCTTTCAAAGTCCAGAATTTACACAGCTTTTCTGAGCTTCTGGAGACAGGGTGCCGGGATCTGACATCACACACTGCTTCGAGAGGAGAGCTGAGTGTAATCTGAGAATTGAGTGGAGGGAATGGACACACCCCCACTCTACTACACATACTCAGAGGGGATCATGTACAGCTGAGGATGCAAATTGCCAGGCTGTGAGCTGGAGCTTTCCCTCCCCTCCGCTGCCCCCTTGGTCCCGTGGAGTTAGCACAGCCTGTCAGAAGTAAGAGAAAAACTCACCCAAGCTCAACCGCTATATAGTATAGATGGTGTGTAGAGTAGTCAGGGCTCTGGCTAATTAAGCTCACAAAAGATCCATAGAAAGTACAGGCCGGCAACTTGACAGCTTCTCCATAGAAAATATTTATTTAGGCATTACAGCAATAACATCATCCAAAAATGCTGACGCGTTTCGGCCTTAGGCCTTCATCAAAAGCAAGTCAGAAGTGACTCATGTAGATAGCAAAGAAATCAGACAGAAATCATACTGTGTTGAATTGAGGCAAATACACACTATAGATCAGTGGTCATCAATCCTGTCCTCAGGGCCCACTAACAGGCCAGGTTTTAAGTATTACCTTGGGGAGATGCAGACTAGAATACTGCAATCACTGAGCAGCAAATGATCTCACCTGTGATGTATTTCAGTTATCTTGCAAACCTGGCCTGTTAGTGGGCCCTGAGGACAGGAGTTGATGACCACTGCTGTAGAGGGACATGCCTTGTTCCTTTTTGAATGTCAGGAGTTTACGACCGCTTTAAAGTTGAACTCCAGCTCACACTTTATAAGCCGTTGCGGCAACATTTGCTATTCCTTTTGGGATACAGGTTTTACATAAACAAATATAAGATGACCATTCTAAGCACTCCTGTCAGCATTACATAGTTTTTCTCAACCCTCAAACTGCCACTTTTGCTGGACAGCTTGATCTGTTGAATTGAAAACTACAGACTTGAAAAACAACAGACTTGCTGGCAGCATCAACAGCTGAAGAATAAAGTGGAAAAAGCCTAAAAGAAAAGAAAACAAATGCAGCCACCACATCTAAGAACTGGTAAGTTGCTATCTAATGCATTTTTGTTTTTGGGTTTGATACTGCTTTATTATTTAGAGCGGCAGATACATTATTTTTTATTATATTATATTATATTATTATTGTGTAGCACCCTCCTAGATAGGTGCTAGGATTGGTTCTGGCTCACTGTGTTCAACGGAACAGTATTTTGTTTGCTAGCTCAGGTTAGCTTATCCCACTTGGGTCTGTCACAGGTCTGTTCAGTGTTTCAGATGCTGCTAGTTTGACTCTACTTTCCAGAGAGCTGTAGAATGCTCTGGAACATAGGTGTGGGGCAATGCAAATAGTAGCATGAATATTTATACAACCCTGGCCAATCTCAGGGAGGGTGGCCCTGAGGGCTACTGGGAGTCTGTATAAATACTCTGAGACACTGAGCTTCTAAGTCTTTGCCTGCAGGGGTAAGGTGTAGCCTGGAGGGTTTGCCACCCTCCAGGGCAGCGCTGCCACATGCTTGCTGTTTATGAGGCCTCAGGTGGGTGACCTGGATGCTGATGCTACAGAGAGCTGACTGAGGGGCTGTCTGCTGAACATCTAGTCTAGTATCACTGGAGAAAGGTGTCGCTTAGATGTTGGAAGGAGGCAGCCAACTCTCCCTGGACATTTTGTGGGAGAGAACTCAGAGACTTTTTGGCTGCTGCCACCCATCGTGTGCTAGAGAGTCAACTGTGTGTTTGGTCAAAGGGGACTTCAGCTGGTGTCCTGAAGGTCTATCTAGTTCTACGTGGAGGAACTCTGCTCTTGTTGCTCGAAAGTAGAAGCTTTTATCCTTTCAAACTGCTTCTATCGTTTTGGGGACCTTGACGGCGGTCCAAATATGGTCATTGGGTAAACGGTGGGGAACCATCTGAGGTATGGTATCCTCGCGTGGGAACGGTTCACTGCGTAGTGAATGGGTATTGTTAAAGCGGGGGGGCCACCCACACCGCCAAAAAAAAAAAATATTAAAAGCCAGCAGCTACAAATACTGCAGCTGCTGACTTTTAATACATGGCCACTTACCTGTCCCAGGGTCCAGCGATGTCGGCAGGCGACGCCGAGAACCCGCTCGGTTCTCGGCAGCTGCCGCCGCCATCCTAGGTGAGGGAATCAGGAAGTGAGGCGTTGCGGCTTCACTTCCCGGTTCCCTACTGCGCATGCGCGAGTCGCGCTGCGCGTCCCAAGTGGTCCCTGCTCTCTTCTGGGAGCTGTGTGTTTCCCAGGAGACAGCGCGGTGGGGACGGGAAGTGGCGTAGACTCCCATGGGAGTCTATGCCGCAAGTGGGTGCAAATACCTGTCTTAGACAGGTGTCTGCACCCCCCTCCCCCCTGAAAGGTGCCAAATGTGACACCGGAGGGGGGGGGGGGGTTCAGAAAAGCGGAAGTTACATTTTTTGGTGGAACTCCACTTTAAGAACCCTGGGTGACTGAGGTCACCCAGTTGGGTTTAGGCCCTGAGTCAGTAGGTCGCAACTGGGGTGGCAACTCAGCTAGCTGGTGCCTCAGACACAAAATATGTTAAGGTTATATTAGTACCGGCAAAGATCTTGAAATCAATGGATATGGAATAGGTCAGAAGTATTATGTTAGTTATTTTAAATAAAGCTGTTCTGTTAATAAAGCGGGAGTCCGGCGACTAATCTTTTTTTTTTTTTTTTTTTTTTTTTTAGGTCATTAACCTCCCTGGCGGTATGATTATTTCAGATTTTAGGTGCTGAAAGCGGTACCATTATTTTGGACAGAAATTTGGCGTTTTATATTGTAGGCCTGTAATTCTTAGGAATAGTTCACTTAAATCTGTCCAAACCAGAGTCTAGTAGACATCCCGGGTATGATAAAGTTTGAAAAACGAAATAAAAAATTATAATATAATAAATAACTATAAATAATTATAACAAATAATAATATAATAATAATAAAAATTACATAATAATGTAATCAAATCAAAAACACTGAAATTAGCTCAGTTGCAGAATTGTCGCTTTTGTTACTTTTAGTGTTTGATGACGGATCTCCCCACAAATCACTATCGCTCAATTCTGCAAGTGATTATAATTTATTATCGCTTTTTTCTAGCTGGTCTAAAACCACTTTTGATGTAAAGAGACAGTTTTGGTTGCTATGGACAATCTCCAGTTTCCTGGCAGAAAGAACAGTTTTATATATATAAAACTGCATGCAGGACACTGGGCAGACCACTAGGGACAAAGGGGATGTGTAATTATTTGATACAGTACTGTATTCTGTAAGATTACAGTATACTGTATCTGTACTGTGTGTTTCACTTTTGAATTTACCGCCGAACTCCGTCCCCGTGCGTCGCAACGCTCGCAGGGAACGGAGCTCGGCACTGTGAATCGAGCGAGACACAGCGGCTCGCCGATCACAGCGGAGAGACATCGCAGGATCCAGGGGACAAGGTAAGTAAACTCTTCCTGGATCCTGCGATGCAAGCCCGAGTCTGGCTCGGGGATACCGCTTTTGGTATGAAAAATCCACCCCGAGCCAGACTCGGGAATACCGCCAGGGGGGTTAAGACACTTTGCTAACCCCAAAATAATACTCACAGTTTGGGTGTAATATTTCCGCCTCTGTTTGTTTTCGTACTGAAAAATAACTTAAAAAATGTGATGCTGGCTGTTTCCATCTTGCTTGTGGGCATGTGAAGCTCACAAGCATTGATTTCCTGGATGCGGTGAATGCTGTTCATTCACAGCTTGTTCACACGCATGATCATGGTTTCCGCACTGAATCTTGGGAAGACTGACACTGAGCTCCCAGGAGACAGTGCGGCGCCGGGGAAAGGCAATAAACACGCCTACTCCCATGGGAGGAGAGACAGGAAGTGCCACAATAAAGTACAATATAAAGGTAATTACAGCGATAAAAAAAAAATTTTGTGCGGCATTTGAACATCTATGCAATTAACTGAAGGGGGTAAGATTAAGTTAAAAATTTGAGTGGAACCCCGCTTTAATAAAGGGTCGATTTCGGCCATTTACCCCACCCGTTGTGTTGTGTGGTTTTTTCTTAGATAAGGGGGTGTCAATGTTCATAATGTGGTGAGAAGTTGGTTAGTTGGGTGGTTACTAGCTCTTAGCTACCCTAGTCAAGGAGTTTGCTGTCCTCAACCTGTACATAGTTCTGTTTTTGGAGTATCCCACTTGATTCCCTCAACCCTATCCCAGGTAATACAAAAAGGAAAAAAAAAAAAACGCAAAAAAAAGGAAACCTCTAGACTGGTTATTGAGCAATCTACTGGGAAAAGAACCTGGGCAATGTTTAGCGGATCCTTTGGTGGTAGCGCTATTGTTATTATTACTATTAGTATGCTATCCACATGCAGCACACGAAATAAAGAGCAGGCCTGTATTTTTCAACACAGTTCCTGCATTTTCCACTTGCTAGGCCAAATCATTGGCCGGAATTTACTCTTCAGTAAGCAAACCTTGTCTCTTTGATGGGAAATGACAATATTCCCTATGGAGGTAATTAAAGAGAAACATCAGCTACTAGTCTGGTAAACTCACTTGAGTTTCAGAACATGTACAGTTCCAGCTAGCCATATAATCCCCTCACTGCAGAATATAAACAGCTGTGTCTACAGAACTCTGCTGGGAAGCCGTTAATGCCTGAAAAATGCTGTGCTGTGGAAGGGTCTCTACTTGTTAAAGAGCCGCACTGGCAGCAAAAAGCATTTAAACTGCACTAATGGCCTCTGCCTACCCTTTCACTTTCTGTGCAGTCAATACTTGGATCCACCAATGCCCCCCCCCCCCCCCGACATCTATTTCTCTAGGTTAGTCTTTCTCAACCTTTTCACCCCAAAGGAACCCCTTAAATAAATGTCAGACCTCAGGGAAAAGTAATTATTTGGGGGGGCTGGGCTCAGCCCTTCCTTCTCTGAGCTGGCCGCTCAGCTGCCGGCTAATTGCCAGCTCCCATCTCTCTCCACAGTTACCCAGCTGTTGTTGATTCTGCTCGTCAGTCCTGCCTACTTAAAGGCGTCCAGCTTACTTGATCTCTCCCTTTGCCTTTGTCAACATCACAGAGACTTTCTCCTGCGTTCCTGTTGAGGACTTGCTCGGCTGAACGTTCCTTCTGGCTCCTGATCCTGCTTGCTGTACTCTACATTTATCTCTGGCTCTCTGACATTTGCTTGGCTGACTACCCAATCTGGTTACTGAACTCTGGCTTGTTTTGACTACGTTTGCTCTGTTTACCTTATCATCATTATTATTAATAAAGTGTGATTTATCTTTACTTCTGTCTCGGTCTGATTCATGGCTCCTGATACAATTTTCCTTTTAGATTTACCAAATCCATATAATATGAGGTTAAACCCAGTGATGTATTTAGGTTTTGTGCTGCCCTAAGCCTGACTAAACTCATGACCCCCTAACTTAAATATGACCCACCCCTTCCTGTCAAGGCCACACCCCTTCCTGTTTAATACCAGCCCTGTCATCTGTAAACCACACCCCTTCCTCTTTATGCTCCACTTTTTCCTCTTAGAGCTCCACCTCAACTGCAGTGGACTCCTGCAGTTGGATTTACAGGTGCTTGTAGATAGTTGAAGCTGCTCAGGCTGTTCAAAGCAATGAAAGGCTGACAGCAGCCGCATCTGTCCTCAATGTTTACATGTAATCGCTTTATGGAATGTTTATCTATGGTGAGGGACAGAAGATTGTCCTTGGACACAAGCGGTTTGTGTCCCGGAGTGATCATCTGTCCCTATCCCTAGGTAATCGCTCCATGTGAGATTTCATTGGAATACCAGTGGACAACTGCCGCCAGCCTGTCACCGGTTTGTATGGGCCGAGTTGTATTTTTTTTGTGCGGGAACCGGGAGAAAGGGCTTTATTTTTGTGTGGGTGGGGGTGGCTTTTTTGCTGCCCCCCCTGCAAAGTGCTGCCCTAGGCCTGGGCCTTGTCGGCTTAGGCCAAGATACAGCGCTGGTTAAACCAGAACAGTTTCAATTTGCAAGCAATGAGGCAGGCCCTTGCACCACATAGTTGAAGGTAAATCTAAAGGAAATTGAAAAAGAAAATTGTATAATGCCAATGCCCCCCCCCCCCCCCCCCTAAACACACACATCTATTCCTCAAGGTCATTCCTTCTCAACCTTTTTACCCCAGAGGAACCTTTGGAAAAATTTTCAGGTTCCAGAGAACCTCACCAAAATGAATTTTTGGGGGGTCAATGAGACACCTGTCCCTTTTATGGTGGTCACTGGAAAGAATGCCCACCTTACAAACAACTAAAATGCCTCATGCCCACAGGACATCAAAATCACAGTTTTTACAGACGTTGATGTGATGTGCACAAGTGCCTCGGTCGTCTGGGACTCCCCTCCTGATTGGCTGAGACACAGCAGTGACGCCATTGGCTCCCGCTGCTGTCAATCAAAGTCAGTTAGCCAACCAGCAGAGAGGGGGTAGGGCCAAAAAGCAAGCTGCTTGCTGTGGGGGCATTTGACAGGAGGGAGGGGCTAGGAGCGCCGGCGGGGGACCTGAGAAGAAGAGGATCATGGCTGCTCTGTGCAAAACCATTACATAGAGCAGGTATATAACATGTTTGTTATTTTTAAAGAGAAAAAAAATGAGATTTTAGTATCACTTTAAGCTTCACGTGCAAAAAATACCCAATCACATGTAAGGAAAAATAAAAAGCATTTTTGCTTGCACTTGATTTGAAAACGAAAGTCAGCAGAGCTTCCCCTCATTTACTAAGCTCTGGAGCGACTGCACTTGTAGAATGCAACTGCATTTGCCAGATTCACACATTGGGGCTGTTTTACTAAAACCGAAGCGTGCAAAATCTGGTGCAGCTCTGCATAGAAACCAATCAGCTTCCAGGTTTTTGTTGTTAAAGCTTAATTGAACAAGCTGAAGTTAGAAACTGATTGGCTACCATGTACAGCTGCACCAGATTCTGAACTCGCCAGTTTTAGTAAATCAACCCCATAGGCGTTTAGAGGCAGGACCAATTAGAGGCAGAAAAAAAAAACATCTTGCGCGTTCAGAAGAGGAGCGCTTGGATGGAAAAAACACCAAACATACATAAACGCACATTAATGCTAGAGGCATTTAGGAGCGTTTTCATATAAATGCATTCTAATGGCCAAAATAAATTAATATTCTAGCCAATAAAAATGCATTAACCCCAAACTTGCAAACGCGCAAAAACGCGTAAGAAAATGCTTTAGGTGGGTTTTTTAAGCCGCATTGTCCTTCCCTGTAGCAAAGGCGTCCAGGGGTGCAAAAAAGAACATCCTGTGTGCATGAGGTCTAATGCCCTGTACACACGATCGGATTTTCCAACAACAAATGTTGGATGTGAGCTTGTTGGCGGAAATTCTGTATGCTCCATCGAACATTTGTTGTCGGACTTTCCGTCAACAAATGTTGGCTAGCATGTTCTCAAATTTTCCACCAACAAATGTTTGTTGTCGGACTTTCCGATCGTGTGTACACAAGTCCGTCAGACAAAAGTCCGCTCATGCTCGGAATCAAGTACGAGCCGGAGATATAACTAGTGTTCGTAATGGAGATATACTACGTACGTCTTGTACGTCACTACGTTCGTAATTGTTGGCCAACATTTGTGTGACCGTGTGTATGCAAGACAAGTTGGAGCCAACATCCTTCGAACATCCTTCGAACAAATATCCACTGTTTTTTTGTCGGAAAGTCCGATCGTGTGTACGAGACTTAAGGCTGGGTAGACACTACAAGTTCTTTGACCCACTGGCCTGGGTTGAATGAAAGAAAAACTGAGAGATTGCCATACTAGCACAAGCGATGTTAGTGTAGCGATCTCCCCCGCTGAGCCTTTGTGTCCTGCCAGAAAACACTAATCAGCGCTGGCAGCCAATCGGATGCTGGTTTTCCAGCATGCCCATTTGACAGAAGCCATTCTGAAGATTTGCTTCTGTAGAACAGACAGTTGTACACACAGGCCAAAAGACGTCCGTTTCTGAAAGATTTTTGGCCTGTGTGTACCCAGCTTAGGGAATATTATTGTCATGTTGTTGGCTCTGTGAAGTGGCGTTGGATCCAGAACTATGCAGGTACCATCAGATAAGAGGTCAACCAACCACAAGGAGCCCCCAGAAACCCCTGGAGGAAACCCAAGGGTTCCATGGAAACAATTATACGAAAACCCCCTAACGGGGCTTTAAAGCAGCCAATAAATACAATGTGCATAGTCAAAAAATAATTTTATTGGTACAAGAGGTAGTCTAAAACAGATGGGTTCTGACCTATAAAGTCAGGACATGAACTGGAGTACAATATAAGATAAAAAACACAACGGACAGTGCCCGTAATCGGGAACAATGTACAATACAGTGTATTTTGGACAACAAGACCATAGATATTAGAAAACTGACGCATTTCGACCCTAACTGGGTCTTCTTCAGAGGATAGTTGTCAACTGTAGGAATGTAAGCATATATCAAACATAGCATAAAACTTAACAGTAACGGACTTATGTATATATAACACAACATATCTGCATAAATTGCATAATTACCAGTCACAAAGTTCCCGATAGTTCTGAATGTTCATGATGAAAAGGATATGGTCCCTCCTATGTCCTTTGCCTCCCCAATGACAGGCCAGCTCCCTAGAGAGCAGGTGATAGGCCAAGCATGCCTTGCAAGGGATCACACATACACTACCCCCCGCGGGGGGGGGTTAAGAAAGACGGACAGCGGGTGGCACACACTGCACCCAAGATGGAGTAACGGTGATGCTGGAATCAAATTAAAGCCAAGGAATCATTAGTTCCCCCAGAAGGATGATAGTTCCCCTAATTCAGGACAGTTTATTCGTATTGGAATATAGGTCCGTGGGTATGCAGGGGACAGAAGGTACGGCAAAAAGGGGAAGGGAAAGGAAAGGTGGGGAAAGGGGGGAAGAAAAAAAAAAACCTGGTTAAATATGGCTGCCCTAGGTGTTTTAACTCTGCTTCTGACACAACTCTGATGCCGTGTACACACGGCTGGACTTACCAACGCGATAACTCCTATCGGCATTTTCGACGGAAACATTTAGAACATGTTCTCTATCTATGTCCGTTGGAAATGCAGACAGAAAAAGTCCGATGGGGCATACACACGGTAGGAATATCCGACCAAAAGCTCCCATCGGACTTTTTCTGTCGGAAATTCCAACCGTGTGTACGGGGCATGACTGACCTCCGTGTGCTGTTTAAACACTTGATGGATTAAGGTGGAAACATTTTTGGATCGCTTTGATTCATCAGAATTCAACTCTCTACTTCCTAAAGTGACCTTATCACCACAGCTTCCCTTTTACTCATTAGGCCAACTGTAAAAGAAGGAAATAATACGCTTACCTTTCCGGTGGCTCTCCTGGCAAAGTCTCACCGTACGTCGTATCATGACTTTTAGGTTGTGGCAGTGTGAACCGAGCTTAAAAGTTTGGATTCACCATCACTGTCCTTCTCTTTGACAATGGTCACTAGAACAAATAGAGAGGGTGAATAAAATTCAATGCTTCAATGCTATTATCTTCATAACAAATATCTGGAGGCATTCTGCTGCTACAGAGCAAACAAAAGAAAAACATCTGGCGATAATTCTAGTTTACCCCTACTCTTATTATTAATATTAAGTGTCATCAACATGAAATCAACTCTGGCAAACCACACGGTTAGTGTTTCTCCAGAAAAATCTTCCGTTGGGGTCTTGGGAAATCCCTGAACTACCTTTACAGCTGGGGTTCCTTGCATTGTAAGGCTCAAATACTTGTCTCTGTCTAGGGTACCATTAAAAAGAAAAAAAATCCTACCATATCCTTTATTCCCGCAGGCTTCCTCTTCTCCATGTGGCAGGTCCTATGAAGCCAGTTCTTTTTTGTGCTCCATTGGTCACAGGCACTCTGACATGATCATGTACTTTACAATGCAGGACCAGCAGTCCTGCATTGTAAGTCAGAGCTCCACGGGCCAGCCAACAACTCATAGTGTGAGAGAGAAGAGGAGCAAGGGATAACATTATTATTTAACAGCAATGGCGTCCCTAGGGGGGGACAGAGGGGGCCCTGACCCCCCAACATTACAAAAAATCAATGTCTAAGAGGGAGAGAGTCCCCAGTCAGCTCCTGCGGGTGATTCCTCCCCCCTCCCCTGCTCGCTGACACTGCATAATGCGAGTGCTCACACAACCACGGCCGCCCGATCTGCTCCTTCACCTGCATCCTCATTGGCAGGGAGAAGAGTGAGTTGCAGGAAGGACTCCACCAGGACTCTCAGTTACTGAAAAAACAGACTAATTTCTCCCATCCTTAGGACAGAAGAACCAGCCTGTAAATTCCAAGAGATGCCAGACCAGCGCTGTCAATAGCAGGGGCAGGACAGTAAGAGGAGGCTGGGGAACCCCACAGTGGCAGAACACCAGGGCCCGGAGGCAAGACAACCTTTGCAACCCTGATAGTTCTCCCACTGCTTTGGACCCTTATATTTTCTTGGTATGCTGGTGACATATATCTCTTGTTTTCTGCCACCCTGGGGGGCCCCAATACAGTAGGAAGGGAGCTCACTGCAGAACATGTGAAAGGGCCCGTTGTGGGGTCGTAGTAAAGGGCCCCAGTATATATATATATATATATATATATATATATATATATATGCATTTTATAGTTGCCCCCCTACTTTTGTCCCTGTCCCCCCATGTGCCCCCCCTAAATTTGAAAGCTGGAGACGCCACTGTTTAACAGCACCCTAGACAAAAAGGGCACTTGAAGTGTGGGGTGGGGGAGGGGAAGACCCACTTCAGGGGTAGCTTTGCGATTTCCCCAGAATTTAGCTTTAATGGTAGCCATACAAACTTTGATGTCATTACTTGGTCAATACACGGTATGAAAAAGATAACCGAATAACCATAACTTTCCTTCCAATCAATTTAGACTTAATTTATATAGGATTCGCTAAAATTGAGTCAAATGGCCAGGGCAGAAAATTATTGATCGTATTGCAATGATCAGAAGTACTGAAATATTTTGTTCATGAATATTTTGATCAGTCAGACTATGAGATTACACGGTGGAAAGATCATACGTTTTGATAAACTGAACAAGTGGAAAAACATGTATGTCCACCATAAGTCTTCACAGTTTCTGTGAAACTATGGGGGTTATTTACGAAAGGCAAATCCACTTTGCACTACAAGTGCACTGCAAGTGCACTTGGAAGTGCAGTCGCTGTAGATTTGAGGGGAAGATCTGAAATGAGGGGAAGGAAGCTCTGCTGATTTTATCATCCAATCAGATGCAAACTAAAATGCTGTTTTTTATTTCCCTTGCATGTCCCCCTCAGATCTACAGCGACTGCACTTGCAGTGCACTTTTAGTGCAAAGTGGATTTACCTTTCGTAAATAACCCCCTATATGTCCACTTTACTGTTGCACTTTTTTTCTTTAACCGTTCCAAGCATAATTGCCTTTTTAATTGAGTTGGTTCTTCTCATAAATTAGTCCAAAACAAGACAACCTCAACAGTTTGTCCAAGGATTCATTGGTTTGTTGTCCATGCTTGTAGGCAGGTGCTATCTGCTTCCCGCCCACTGCAGGTAACGTTCAAGCCACAGCGATGTTGCAGAGGGAGAGGAGGTCAGGAGGAACATGGTTCCTCTATGGTTTCCTAGGTCACTAGGGCAGCTGTACGGTTGAAAGCTGGTACAACATGTGACTCTGGTGGCCATCTTGGGTCAGGCGGAGTCTATTTAGGACCCTGGGTCCCGGGCATGGCGCACATTTTGCATGTGGGTAGCATGAGGCAGAGTCACCCATCTGCCAGGGACAGTGCTTGGTGGTCGCGAAGGCTTCTGGATAAGGGCTTCTGGACAAAAGGGGGGGAGTGCTGGAACTCACCAACCGTCCTGGGGCCACACTGCTTGGGACTGGACTGGACTGGGCTGGCTCGGCCACAATCCGCCCCATGAGGGCACGTTTGAGACCAGGGGCGTAACTAGAAATAGCAGGGCCCCATAGCAAAATGTTGTATAGGGCCCCCCTGCAAACAGCCCCCCCCCCACAGCTGCCCTAGTGTCAATGCAGCGTGAGCTGTGCCACATACAGCGTGCCCTGTGCACAATGCAGCGTGACCTGTGCCCCATGCAGCGTGACCTGTGCCCCATGCAGCGTGACCTGTGGCCCATACAGCGGTACCTGTGCCCAATACAGCGTGACCTGTGCCCCATACAGCGTGACCTGTGCCCCATACAACGTGACCTGTGCCCCATACAGCGTGACCTGTGCCCCATGCAGCGTGACCTGTGCCCCATACAGCGGTACCTGTGCCCAATACAGCGTGACCTGTGCCTCATACAGCGTGACCTGTGCCCCATACAATGTGACCTGTGCCCAATGCAGCATGACCTGTGCCCCATGCAGCGTGACCTGTGCCCCATGCAACATGACCTGTGCCCAATGCAGCATGACCTGTGCCCCATACAACGTGACCTGTGCCCCATACAGCGTGACCTGTGCCCCATACAGCCTGGTCTGCCTGTGCCCCATACAGCATGACCTGTGCCCCATACAGCGTGACCTGTGCCCCATACAGCGTGACCTGTGCCCTATACAGCGTGACCTGTGCCCAATACAGCCTGGTCTGCCTGTGCCCCATACAGCCTCACCTGTGCAGAGGAAGAGGCAAGCCACCCGGATCAGCAGAGAGCGGGATTGCCCGCTGTAATAGCTTTCATTTGAATTTCCTGTCTTCCCGGGGCTCATCGTCACGTGACGTGAGCCCCGGGAACACTGGAAGTTCTAATGAAAGCTATTACATCAGGCAATTCAGCTCTCCTCTGATACGGACAGCTCACCTCTTCCTTTCCTCTCTCTTCCCCTGGCTGGGAGACTGTGCCGGCGGTGCTCTCATCCTCACAGGGCCCCACTCGGCTGCGGGCCCCATAGCGCCCGCATGGGTCGCTATGGTGGTAGTTACGCCCCTGTTTGAGACCTACTGCTGCTATTCACCACGTTCTGTGGGTGCACTCGGTTGGGATGTCTTTCTTCCAGGCTAGTTGTACTTGCTGAACTTTAGTTGCAATACAGTTCTATTTCTGCAGTTGGACTTTGAGTGATTGCTGCTGCCGCACCACGCTGTACCTGCCACATGCTGTTCATAGTACTGTTAGAACTCCTCAATAACATTCAAAGCCATCAATCATTTTCCTGCTTCTGCGATTTTCACATTCATAGGGAGTAACAGAAAATACAAGCTTAGCCTAAGCAATTCTAATCTTTGAACTTTTCCAAGTGCCAGTCTGCACCCCTATTTCTGGGAGAGCATTAGAGTCATGTTACCCAACCAGGTTTGATGCAAAGAGTGCTGTTAAAAGTGCCCATGTACTGGAGATAAATAAATAAAACATACAGTATTTATATAATCATTGTACAAATAATTTGCAGATCAGCTTTTTCTTGAAGGACATTTGCCCTTAGTGAGACTGAAGTGGAACAGATGGTTGACAGTAAATACATTTAAAAGCTCCAAGGTTACATGGCCTTGACCCCTAAATTACAATAGGGCAATAATATACCATCATATATCTTTCAGCTGCCTGGATTGAAATGATAATAAGGCTGTATGAGCTGACATAGGCTAGAATTACTTGTTTCTACCTTCGCTACAATAATTAATAGTGTTTATATAATGATAGTAAATGAAGTCATGCTTGTTCTAATATTTCCGTATTTTTATAAAAATCATTGAAAAGTAACTCTATCTATTATGACCAGACCTCTTAATTGAAACAGAGCAAAGAATGACGTGCGATGGCTCTGTAAAAAGCTTTTGAAAAAGTGGGAATTGGGAATTACGAGTTCAGTTGTTCAGTTGGATGCGTGATAGGCTTCCCTGAAGAGATGAGTTTTCAGGAATCACCTAAAGGTGGCCAGAGTAGGAGCTAGCCGGACAGATTGAGGTAGAGAGATTGAGGAGACGGGACAGCAGGGGCGTTGCTAAGTGAAAGACCAGGGGCTTCAGCCCGAAGTCCAAAAACCAGGGGGGGGGGGGGGTGCGGCTTTTTTTTAGGCTGGGTGATGGGGTTGTGTGACTTACCAGTGCCCATCAATGCTGACAAGTAAACACACCTGCCTGACACTGACCTGTCTGACCTACATACACTGACCACTGACCTACATACACTGACCACTGACCTACATACACTGACCACTGACCTACATACACTGACCACTGACCTACATACACTGACAACTGACCTACATACACTAACCTACATAAACTGACCACTGACCCGCCTGACCTACATACACTGACCTGCCTGACCTACATACACTGACCACTGACCTACATACACTGACCACTGACCTGCCTGACCTACATACACTGACCTACCTGACCTACATACACTGACCTACCTGACCTACGTACACTGACCACTGACCTGCCTGACCTGCCTGACCTACATACACTGACCACTGACCTACATACACTGACCACTGACCTACATACACTGACCTACATAAACTGACCACTGACCTGCCTGACCTACATACACTGACCTGCCTGACCTACATACACTGACCACTGACCTACATACACTGACCACTGACCTGCCTGACCTACATACACTGACCTACCTGACCTACATACACTGACCTACCTGACCTACGTACGCTGACCACTGACCTGCCTGACCTACCTGACCTACATACACTGACCACTGACCTACATACACTGACCACTGACCTGTCTGACCTACATACACTGACCTACCTGACCTACATACACTGACCTGCTTGACCCTACATACACTGACAATGACATACATACACACACTGTGTGTCTGACCTACCTTAGCTCAGCCGTGGTGTGCGGTCACAGCAGGCAGTCAGTCACTTGTCACCGTCAGAGAGGAGCCGAGCTGAGGAGGAGAGGAGAGCCACCCGCCCGAGAGGGGATGTAGCGTTCCCGCCTTCCGGAGCCTGCAGGCTAAGATGGACGTCACACGCCCTGCAGTCCTGGCATTGGTGCTGCAGGCTCCAGAAGGCGGGAACTGCGGCACTCGGCCACTTTTGGCCACACTCGGCCACTTTTGGCCGCACTCGCAATCAGATCGGTCCCGGCAGCCGGCGCTCGGGGCTAACAATGGAATGCAGCATTCCATAGACTCGGGGCTTTTCGGGGTCACATTTGGGGCTTCAGCCCCCCCTAGCCACCCCCTCCCTACGCCCCTGTGGGACAGGCTGTGAAGAAGTCCTGGAGATGAGCATTGGAGGAGGAGACAAGAGAGCTTGAGTGCGGGAAGTCTTGGGAGGAGCGGAGAAGATGGTTTGGATGATATTTGGAGATTGGTGATGTAGCTCGGGGCAGAGTTGTGGATAGCTTTTTAATACTGCTTTAATTATAGGTCTAGAAAAGAGCCCAGTGGGAATGCTCAGACCAATAACAGGAGCCTCCGCCCCGCAGTAAATGTACGTGGGGCGGTCAGCAACAGGTTAAAGGGGACATTGTGCCTGATGTCCTGGTATAGCTCAGTCCGCTAACTGCTTGTGCCAGAATATTAGGCGGAAAATTTGTGTGCACAAGTTGCTGCTAAAGTTGCTGGAGTATCCCACAGTAATGCCTCGTATACACGATCGGACTTTCCGCCAACAAAACCGTGGAATTTTGTCCGAAGGGCGTTGGGTCCAACTTGTCTTGCATACACACGGTCACACAAATGTTGGCCAACAATTACGAACGTAGTGACATACTAGATGTACTACGTGGTTTTTCATCTCTTTAGCGCCACCCTTTGGGCTCCTTCTGCTAATTTTGTGTTAGTAGAAGTTTGGTGAGTTGATTCGCGCTTTTCTTTTCGCGTTTTTCATTTAGCGCTTTTCAGTTTGCGCTTTTCATTTCGTGCTTTTCAGTTCGTTTCTGAACGGCCATTCGTCAACCAGACATGTTGCGGAATCGGAGAAGATAACGTGTTATTTATTATTGGCCTTGGAGTTATTGCTTTGACATTATTTTTTTGGTTGAATAATGATTTGATTTGGTATATTTTCTATATTTTTGAATGCATACAATGCGCTTTTTGGTTAAGTTCTATTGGCAGATAGCATGTCTATTTTTTTTTTAGTTACATAGTTACATTGTCGGTGAGGTTGAAAAAAGACACAAGTCCATCAAGTCCAACCTATGTGTGTGATTATGTGTCAGTATTACATTGTATATCCCTGTATGTTGCGGTCATTCAGGTGATTATCTAATAGTTTCTTGAAGCTATCTATGCTCCCCGCTGAGACCACCGCCTGTGGAAGGGAATTCCACATCCTTGCCGCTCTTACAGTAAAGAACCCTCTACGTAGTTTAAGGTTTAAGGTCTTTTCTTCTAATTTTAATGAGTGGCCACGAGTCTTGTTAAACTCTCTTCTGCGAAAAAGTTTTATTTCTATTGTAGGGTCACCAGTACGGTATTTGTATATTGAAATCATATCCCCTCTCAAGCGTCTCTTCTCCAGAGAGAATAAGTTCAGTGCTCGCAACCTTTCCTCATAACTAATATCCTCCAGACCATTTATTAGCTTTGTTGCCCTTCTTTGTACTAGCTCCATTTCCAGTACATCCTTTCTGAGGACTGGTGCCCAGAACTGGACAGCATACTCTAGGTGCGGCCGGACCAGAGTCTTGTAGAGTGGGAGAATTATCATTTTATCTCTGGAGTTGATCCCCTTTTTAATGCATGCCAATATTCGGTTTTGTTAGCAGCAGCTTGGCATTGCATGCCATTGCTGAGCCTATTATCTACTAGGACCCCCAGGTCCTTTTCCATCCTAGATTCCCCCAGAGGTTCTCCCCCCAGTGTATAGATTGCATTCATATTTTTGCCACCCAAATGGATTATTTTAAATTTTTCTACATTGAACCTCATTTGCCATGTAGTTGCCCACCCCATTAATTTGTTCAGATCTTTTTGCAAGGTTTCCACATCCTGCAGAGAAGTTATTGCCCTGCTTAGATTAGTATCGTCTGCAAATACAGAGATTGAGCTGCTTACCCCATCATCCAGGTCGTTTATGAACAAATTAAATAGGATTGGTCCCAGCACAGAACCCTGGGGAACCCCACTACCCACCCCTGACCATTCCGAGTACTCCCCATTTATCACCACCCGCTGAACTCGCCCTTGTAGCCAGCTTTTAATCCATGTACTCACCCTATGGTCCATGCCAACGGACCTTATTTTGTACAGTAAACGTTTATGGGGAACTGTGTCAAATGCTTTTGCAAAATCCAGATACACCACGTCTACGGGCCTTCCTTTATCTAGATGGCAACTCACCTCCTCATAGAAGGTTAGTAGATTGGTTTGGCAAGAACGATTCTTCATGAATCCATGCTGATTGCTGCTAATGATACCGTTCTCATTACTAAAATCTTGTATATAGTCCCCTATCAACCCCTCCAAGAGTTTACATACTATTGATGTTAGGCTAACTGGTCTGTAATTCCCAGGGATGTATTTTGGGCCCTTTTTAAATATTGGTGCTACATTGGCTTTTTTCCAATCAGCTGGTACCATTCCAGTCAGTAGACTGTCTGTAAAAATTAGGAACAATGGTCTGGCAATCACTTGAGTGAGTTCCCTAAGTACCCTTGGATGCAAGCCATCTGGTCCCAGGGATTTATTAATGTTAAGTTTCTCAAGTCTAATTTTAATTCTGTCCTCTGTTAACCATGGAGGTAATGCTCAATAAAAAAATTGTGGAGAATAATACTTGGCTATGTAAAATTGACAAGGGACACCAACATAGTTGTATCTTTGTTCTTAAAAACTACGGGATAATGGTGTTGTGGTAGCTTTCACAAATAATTTAAAAAAAAACATAATAATATTATTCTTGATATCACTAGAAAAAAAAAAGCCTTTGACAATGTGTTTGCAATAACTCCATCAGTATCAACAGCAAAGCAGCTTCATTATTATCCCATTAAAGAAGAAGAGAATTGTGCGCTGCTTTTGGAGATTTCATAATTTGCCGCATCATGAATGTTAATTCTCCATTACGAACGCTAGTTTACAAGACCGACCACTTCTGCTTCCGAGCATGCGTGTTTGTACTTTGGACTTTTGTCCGACGGACTCGTGAACACACGATCGGAAAGTCCGACAACACACATTTGTTGGTGGAAAATTTGAAAACCTGCTAGCCAACATTTGTTGGCGGAAAGTCCGGCAACAATTGCCCGATGGAGCATACACACGGTCGGATTTTCTGCCAACAGCCTGACATCCAACATTTCCCGTCGGAAAGTCCGATCGTGTGTATGGGGCTTTACCCTACTCCTATCCCAGTTAAAATTCTACAATAAAGCATCAGAAAAGCATATCCCTAGACTGTTCATAGAACCAAAGGAGTGAATGTGACTGTGTACCTGGCTGCGGGTGCAACTATGGGAAAAGATCCTATGGACCTAAACAATGGGCTCCTGCAGGAGAGGATGCTACACACACAGTCAGAGTTAGAAATATAGAAAAGTGACAGCAGAAAAAGACTGAGTAGTCCATCGAGTCTGCCCATTTTATTATTTTTTTGTTTTGTGTTTTTTTTTGTCTTTTTGTTTTTTTTATTAATCACTTAGGGATCGGAAGGATTTGCCCCCTTAATGAGCAGGCCAATTTTATGCGATACGGCACTGCATCACTTTAACTGACAATTGCGCGGTCGTGCGACAACAAAATTGAATTCCCTTTACCCCACAAATAGAGATTTCTTTTGGTGGTATTTGATCACCTCTGCGGTTTTTATTTTTTTGCGCTATAAACAAAAAAAGAGCGACAATTTTGAAAAAAAAAACAATATTTTTTACTTTTTGCTATAATAAATATCCCCCAAAAAATAAAAAAATAAAAATTTCTTCATGATGTAGCACCCTGTAGTTTAGGCAGGGAGCTCCTCACAAATTTACCGTATATACTCGAGTATAAGTCGTCCCGAGTATAAGTCGAGACCCCCAATTTACCACAAAAAACTGGGAAAAACTTATTGACCCGAGTATAAGTCGAGGGTGAGAAATGCAGAGGGTCAATAATGTCCATCTGCAGCTGCCTGCCTCCCTGTGTCCTGTGCAGCCTACCTGTACCCTGTACATGTGTGTCCTGTACATGTGTGTGTGTCCTGTACATGTGTGTCCTGTACATGTGTGTCCTGTGTGTATGTGTGTCATGTGTGTCCTGTGTGTATGTGTGTCATGTGTGTATGTGTGTCATGTGTGTCCTGTGTGCATGGGTGCATGTGTGTCCTGTGTGCATGTGCAGCCTACCTGTGTCCTGTGTAGCCTTCCTGTGGCGATCTCCATCCTCAGACAGCAGCCGTGTGATGATACTGTTCGGCGGCCATTCCACAGTTCAAAAGCCGCGCCTCCTTCTCGTCTGTGATAGGCTGACCGCTGACTGCCTATCACGGACATTCTCTCATTCTCATACCACGGACGAGGATGAGAGAATGTCCGTGATAGGCTGTACACTGACAGCTGTTCAGCCTATCACAGAAGAGCAGGAGGCGCGGCTTTTGAAAGCTGGAATAGCCTCCGTGCATTGTCAGCACACGCCGGCCGCCGTCTGCCTGCATGACACGCTGATCATGCAGACAGACGGCGCGGACTCGAGTATAAGTCGAAGGGAAACTTTCAGCCCAAAAAAAAGGGCTGAAAAATTCGACTTATACTCGAGTATATACGGTACTTGCCAGGAGTAGTTTTCCTGGTTGATTAATAGAGATCTATTGATTTCTCCCTAAGTTTGGCCTTGTTGCACTTTTCTCTTCTACCACTAGGTGGCCGGGTACTTGGTGGTACTAGATATGAGAAGGGCAACCCAAGGTCAGGTTATGGGTATGTGGGGTATCTCATCCAATGGGCAGGGGTTTTCTTGAATCCCTTGGCCTGCTGGGAGAACCTAAATATTCGGGTGGAGTCAGGTGATCTATGTTCTGTGCCACGCAGACGGCTGTCTGGGTGGATGTGTGTTGTATTGCCTGGGCTGCTAGGCCGGAGATTGGGCCTATTCTGGGCACATCTGGCTGCCAGGCTGTCTGAGGACCTATCCAGAAGCAAGAGAGAGCAGCGTAGGGTTGGGATTGCCGCTTGCAGTCCAACCAAAAGTAACGGTTCTGTCAGCCAGAGAATCTGTCGTGATCAAAGGTAGAGGGGAAGCTGTCACCAGTAAGGGACTATCTGCCTTATTACCAGGGACCACAGTGAGTAACTGAAGCAAGTACCAGAGCAGCATTCTCACCAGACGGGGCTGGTAAAGAATCTGTAAACTTCAGTGGGAAACAAGCCAGGGACCCAACCAGCGGAGGTGACGCTTTCAGAGCAGCCTTGTGTGTCAAGCCAGGGACTGAGCAAGCAAGCGTGGGTGAAGCTTTAGAGGTATCTAGAGTGCCAAGCAAGGGACCCAGCAGAGGGGTGGGGGTGACGCTTGAAGAAGATACCACCGTGAAGATTGAAAGAGCTCAAGGGATTCAGTGGCAGTGAATCAGAGGGTCTAGTGAGAGACCGGGAGCTCAGTGTATGGAAGAACTACAAGGAGAAGTTGTAGTGAAGCTGAAAGAACTGTTATGCTTTTAAAGAGTGTTGCTGCATTCCTGCACATGCAGATGTGGCATCTTGCTGGAGGCCTTTCCCTGCATGGCTGTTCTCCTCTTGAAGTCTCGGAGTCTGCTAATTAAATTTGCAACTATCTAAGGGTGCCCTGGCCCTAACCCTCTCTCCCCCTAAAATACAAAAAGGACTGTTAAGAGAAATAAAACCTCTTTTACATCCAAGAAGTGTCTGGCGCCCAATAACTTTCACCATCTTTGCACCCACTATGTCTCACAACCCACTACATACAGAAGGATGTAAGCTATCTCTGGCCCTGGAGGTTCTCATTAGACCGAAGGAGGCCTGGGACCTTGCTACAATCAGTTTAGGCCGATATGTATTCTTCCACATATTTTTGGTAAAAAAAAATCACAATAAGCGTATATTGATTGGTGTACGCAAAAGTTATAGCGTCTACAAAATAGGGGATAGATTAATGGCATTTTCTATAAATTTTTTTACTAGTAATGGCGGTGATCTGCGATTTTTAGCGGGACTGCAACATTGCGGCAGACAGATCAGACCCATTTGACAAATTTTTTGGACCATTGACATTTATACAGCAATCAGTGCTATAAAAATGCACTGATTACTATTTAAATGTCACTGGCAGGGAAGGGGTTAACAATAGAGGGCAATCAAGGGGTTAAATGTGTTCCCTCATGTGTTTCTAACTGTGGTGGATAGAACTGACTGGAGGAGGAGACATATCGCTGTTCCTAATCACTAGGAACAGCAGATCTGTCTCTCCTGCCCTTTCAGAACAGGGATCTGTGTATTTACATAGATAGATCCCCGTTCTGGCTCTTGTGCCCTCGATCGCGGGTGGCCGGTGGACATTGCCGACATACAGGTATGGCAATTCGTATAATGACAGTGGCTGGTCGGCAAGTAGTTAACCTTGTTGTCTGACTATAGATCTACTGTATGTTTATCCCAAGCATGTTTGAAGCCGTTTATTGTTGACTGTCTCATTACCTCTGTTGGTAGTTCATTCCAATCATCAACTACCCTTTCAGTAAAATATTACTTTCTAAGATTCGTTTTGAACTTTCCTTCAGTTAGTTTGAGGTCATGTCCCCTGTTCTTGATTTTGGTTTCATATTGAAAAAACTGCTTTCCTGAACTTTATTTACTCCCTTAATGTATATAAAGGTTTCCATCATGTCTCCCCTTTCCTTTCTTTCCTCCAGGCTGTACATATTAAAGTGATTGTAAACGCTCGCTTTTTTTTTCTATAAAAATAAAAAACATGTTATACTTACCTGCTCTGTTGATGGATTTGCACAGAGCAGCACTGTTCCTCCTCTTCTAGGGTCCCTCTTCGGCTCTCCTGGTCCTTCCCTCCTGTTCAGTGCCCCTACAGCAAGCAGCTTGCTATGGGGGCACCCGAGCTGAGTCACAGCTCCCTGCGTCCATTCAGACATGGAGCCCCGACCTGGCCCAGCCCCCTTTCACCCCTGATTGGCTAGCTGACTTTGATTGACAGCATCAAGAGCCAATGGCGCCGCAGCTGTCTCTCAGCCGATCAGGAGGGAGAATCTTGGAGGGCTGAGACACTCGTGGACATTGCTGGACAGAGATGGACCTCAGGTAAGTATTAGGGCAGCTGCTAAACACAGAAGGCTTTTTTTCTTAATGCATAGAATGCATTAAAATACAAAAAACCTTCTGCCTTTACAACCCCTTTAAGTTCCTGAAGTTGCTCTTGATATGTTTTATCCCCCACACCTTTCACCATTTTTGTAAACCGCCTCTGGATCAATATCTTTCTGTAGGTGAGGTCTCCAGAACTGGACACAGTATTCTAAATGAGGTCTCACTAAAGATCTATGTAGGGTACAAGAAATGTGCCACTGCCCTCATCTATAACTGGCCTTTGCAGCAAGGAGCATTGGAAGGCAACGCATATCAAACAAAAGCCAAGGAAAAATCCTTGGAAAAATTCCAAGCTCTACTTACCAACCAGCCTGCGACCAAACAGATTAACCTGTCTAACAGTATTCATTTAAAACAGGGGTTTAGTTGCACAAATTTGCAAATACATGCATAAGCTACAGGCCCCGGCAAGGCACCCTGTGATCTGTAGACGCTACCTATAACTTATAAGAGGCTCCACAGTGGAAGCACATGCATTCTGATGAGATAGAAGAAGGCAGATGGACTGGAGGGAGCCCACCCCTCCTTAAAGGTGCAGGGGCACATTGAACACCCAGCATGTAGCACAATGGCTGCAAAGGTGTCAATGCGTTGGAAGGCAACGCATATCAAACAAAAGCCAAGGAATAAAGTCTTGGAAAAATTCCAAGCTCTATTTACCAACCAGGAATCAGGACCTCCTTCCTCCTGCTGGTGATCCCTCAAGTGATGCATCCTAGTATTCTATTCCCTTTTCCCACTGCCGGGTCACACTGTTTGCTCATTTTGCAATCATCTAAAATAAGCACCCCCAAATTTTTTCTGTCTGTAGTCCCGGCTAACACTGTACCCCCAATGTTGTACAGTCATCATGGAACAGTAAAGGGCCTTCCCCAAACTGTTACCACAAGGTTGAGAAGGCACAATTGTTGATATTATCTTTGAGTATTACACATTACCCTTCACTGGAAACACCTAAACTCAATAAATTGGGCATTATCCACATTGGTCATGTAGTAGGTGTAATGGTAAGATGTGTACAGTATTTTGGTGATATTGTGTATCAAAAGATTGAAATGGTGTTTGCATAAATCCACAGCTCAACTTGAATCCCCTTTGGTCATGACGTAGGTGGTTGCTTAGTATTCTGTGCAGACTGCAAAGCTAACATGACCTCAAAAGTCTATATATGATTTTAAATGGAATATTCATAATAATCTATTTCATTTTACTTCCGGCTTTATGGAGAACTTGCGAGTAAAGTTTTCAAATCACAGCTTTCAAAACAAGTCCATAGCTGAATAAACATGTTTAGATTAATATTGACAACTTGAGATCTGAATTCTTCTTTTGGATCATGTAGTGTGCATTATAGCTAAAAGAGACCATGCCGAGAAGATTGTCAATACCTAACACAAGCTGTTGAGCCGTAAGTAGAAAAGATGCTTTCATGAATAGGTACAGTATTTGTTTCTTATAAAGAATCGACATTATTTGATTTTATTTATTTTATTTTATTTTTTAAAGATGCGCTTTAGGTGTATATAATAGACACAAATTATTGCAGCTCTGTAATTATTAATACATCATTCAATGTATATTTTAAAGGAAAATTCCAGGTATGAATATTTTTACATAGTTACATTGGTCCAGCTTGGACCAATGTAACTATGCATATACAATACTCGTGGAGTCCCCCTGGAAGCTGGAAATCACTGAAATAGGCACTGCTACCCCAGTGATATCCTCTAGCCTCTTATGCCGCGTACACACGGTCTGACTTTTTGTCTACAAAAGTCCGACGGACGCCGACGGACAAAATACGGCTGACAATCCGATCGTGTGTGGGCTTCCCCGGATTTTCAGCGGACTTTCAGCGGACTTTTCCAGCCGCAAATCTGACGGACTTTAGATTTGAAACATGCTTCAAATCTTTACGTCGTAACTACGCCGGACCCAGAAATCCGCTCGTCTGTATGCTGGTCCGACGGGCAAAAACCCACGCTAGGGTAGCTATTGGCTACTGGCTATCAACTTCCTTATTTTAGTCCGGTGTACATCGTCACGTACGAATCCGTCTGACTTTTGTGTGATCGTATGTAGGCAAGTCCGTTCGTTAGAAAGTCTGCCGCAAGTCCGCCAAAAGTCCGCCAAAAGTCCGTTGAAAGTCTGTCGGACAGGCTGTCGGACAGGCTGTCGGACTTTTGTAGCCGAAAAGTCCGACCGTGTGTATGCGGCATTAGTCTGTACTTCAAGCATAGCTCCCAAATGTCCCTGATTTTGAGGGATTGTCCCTGATATGGAGCAATGTCCCTCTGTCCCTCATTCCTCCTCATTTGTCCCTCATTTTGGTCTGATCTATATAGAGGTCTATAAAATGCACTTTTTATCTATCAAAAAGTGTTTTCCAGCGCTAAATCTTTCAACTGATTTCTAAATTGCTGCATTTGTAAATTCCAGAAGCCAATATAAAGTAATAGTAGTGGTAAAAAAGCACTTGTCGGTTTAACCAATTTTTTTTTTTTGTACAATTCTCCTTTAAGTGGGCGTGGCAGGGGGTGTGTCCTTTTCCTGCATACTTTTCTGATAGGTGTCCCTCATTCCCATCTCAAAAAGTTGGGAGGTATGCTTCAAGTGATACTAAACACACACTGTTTAATTTACATTGCCCCTTCTATTTCTGTATGTGGATGATGGCACTGTAATTATTATATAAAAAAAAATATCTAAGTACAGTACCCTTTTTCTTAATCGATATACAGCTGTCACATGACCCAGCTCTCTCCCAGTATGTCTATAGCAAGGGTCTTCAAACTATGGCCCTTCAGTTGTTCAAAAACTACAATTCCCATCATGCCTAGCCATGTCTGTGAATGTTTAGAGCTTTACAATGCCTCATGGGATGTGTAGTTCTGCAACAGCTGGAGGGCCGTAGTTTGAGGATCCCTGGTCTATAAAGAAAAAGTAGCAGGAAGAGTTTCTAGTCCTCTGCTACTGGTCACATGTTAAAATAAATAAATAAATAAAATCCTGATTTCCAAAAAAATAAAAATAAAAAACAGCCTTTGGAATACAGAAATTATTTATAAAAAATAGATAATTAATATCAATAAACTGTTTTAAATTGTCAAATACATGTTTGAAAATAAATCTTTATTATTTTTTGGCAATAACACGGTGTGGGCGTATTTCTGTCAGTCATAGACTGTGTCACACCCTTCCAGCCTGTGCCTTACAGTAACAGGGAGGTGAAGCCACCATCAATCAAGATGTAATATCCCTCCCCGAATGTGCTTACCTGGGCATGAAGGAGGAGGGAGGGAGTGGGCTGTCATTTACCACTGTGTATACGCCCACATGTGTGACTCTATAGTTACATGGGCTGCTCAGATGTGATAGGTAGGAAATGCTTAGCAAAGAAGCACACTAAAAACTGAGCATGTGCACTAGCTGCCAACACTGCTCTGCAAAATCCCCTACTGCATTGGGGACATGGACAGGAGGGGGAGAGAGAGAACAGCAGGGTCAACCAGGTTTTTGGCAAAATACAGAAACCAAATCCCTTATTGAATGAGTGAGTATGAACAGCATGTAATAATGCCATTTATTGATAGTTTTTTATTGATGTGGGTTTAGGGACACTTTAATGAGTACCACATCCTTTGGTTATAGAAGAATTTACAATAAAACACAGAATAGACAAACTTTTTATGTACCCAAAATCTCAACTTATACTTATGTAAAAAATATAAAATGTTTAGAAATAACATTAAAAAAATTATATTAAAAATACAGTCATTGAACTGCCTCCATCACACAGGTATCCCTGTCCAATATTTGATAACAATTTGTATGTTATTTACTTATAATCAATGTGTCATCTCCAATATGTCACTGTTAAAACTACAGATACAATGAAGAAGTGATCTTTATTCCTCTACACGTTTCTCGGATATACTTCACTTCCTTAGGAGGATGACTGCAGATTCCAATGAAAATGGCCACTACGAAGTCTCCAGGGGCACCAAGAGGACATCAAGATAATCTTCAGGAACGACAATGATGGACCCTAAACAGAAATAGTAGTGAGGGGAGGGAAAAGGTGTCCCCCCTCACTTGATGGTAGTTGGTAGCCACATTGTCCTTCCTGGGGATTGCCTTGTGGCACCAATTGGGCTATCAGAAGACTCTATTTGATTGTAGCCGACTCTATGATAGGAATATCAGTTCCAATCAGGGATATGGAAAGAACATGGGGAGCTAAGTATACTGTAATCCCTAAGGGGCCTCTTGGTGCTCCTGTGATCACCCCACCTCTGTAGTGACCATTTTCCTTGGAATCAGTAATGGGATCATGATAGGAGTTGTTACCATCCCCACCCCCTGTAGGCAGGTGCCATGCCATCTACTATCTTATATCTCATGGAAATGGAAACAACTAAATATACTGTAATCCCTAGGGGGCCTATCGGTGACCCTGTGTTCACCTCACCTCTTTAGTGGCTATTTTCCCTGGAATCTGCAGTTACCGAAAATTGCATTTTTTCATCCTTTTGAGGAAGCAGAGTGCATCTGAGAAATGCATAAAGTAATAAAGATCCCTTTGTCCATTATATCAGGAGTTAGTCCATTGTATCAGCCATTGAACTGCCTTCATTACACGGGTTCCCTGTCCAGTGTTTAATAACACTTTATATATCATGCCCATATAATGTGTCACCTCCAACTTGTCACATATACACTGCTATAACTACTGATACAATGGACCAAGAGAACCTTTTTGCAGGTATGCATTTCTTGGTTATTTCTGCTTCCTCAGAAGGCTGAGAATGGCTATTTTCAATAACTGCAGACTCCTAGGAAAATGGCCACTATAGAGGTCCCTGGGGCGAGGACCAAGGCACCAAGAGGACACCAAGGTAACCTTTAGGAAGAAAAACTATGGGCCCAAAACAAGATAAGGAGAGAAGGGAGGTGAAAGGTACCTTCTCTCACCTAATGGTAATCTGTAGCTGCAATGTCCTCCCTGAGAATTACCTTGTGGCAACGATTGTATCAAAAGATTATAAAGGAACATCAGCTCCAATCAGGGAGACCTGCAGCCTCCAGTGGACCCTTGGGAGGAGGGAAATGTTTTTACCATCCTCTGTAGACAGGCACCATCTACTATCTTATGGTTTAGGAATATGGAAGCAACTTGGGGAGCTACAGTACTTATACAAGCTAACCCAAGATTTGTCCAGTCTATAGCCCATGGTGCCTCTTGGTGCCCCTGCCTTCACCCCAGGGTCCTCTGTAGTGCCTATTTTTCTTGCAATCTGCAGGTATTAAAAATAGCTTTTTTTTTTCCAGTGGTGGGAAAAGTGTGAGGAATAAGATCCCTTTGTTCATTATATCAGATAAAACAGGTGGCACTTGCCTACAGGGGATGGCAACATTTCTGCTCTCCTATCATTGGTCCACTGGAGGCCGCAGGTCTCCCTGATTTGAGCTGATATTCCTTAAGATAGAGTCTTGTGATAGCCCAACTTGTGCCCAAAGATAATCTTCAGGAAGCACAATGTGGTGTGGACTACAATTAATTGAGAAGAGAATCTTTTCCCTCTCCCATATTCCTGTTTTGGGTCGATCGTTGTCCTCCCTGAGGATTACCTTGGTGTCATCTTGGTGCCCCTGAGCCTATCAGGGGACCTCTCTCGTGCCCATTTTCTTTAGAATC
The DNA here is from genome assembly GCA_037952835.1 of Lithobates septentrionalis. NCBI lineage: Eukaryota > Metazoa > Chordata > Amphibia > Anura > Ranidae > Lithobates > Lithobates septentrionalis. The sequence continues at coordinate 1,121,699 of JBBDGP010001590.1, read as the reverse complement.
TGCAGTTATTAAAATTAGCCTTTCTCATCCTCCTGCGTAAGGTGGAGTAAATTTGAGAAAGGAGTCACGGAAAAAGGATTCCTTTGTCCGTTGTACCCAATAGTTATAACAGTGCTCATGTGTCTTTTTGGAAATGACACATTGACCATACATGAATAATATACAAAGTGCTATCAAACATTGGACAGGGATACCTGTATGATGGAGGAAGTTCAATGACTTTATTGCTAAAAAAATTTTTTATGTTAATAATAAAAAATGCGTATTTTATTATAAATATAAGTTGTGATTCGTGGGTACCTCAAGTCTGCCTATTCTGTGTCTTGCTTCAGTTTCCTGAAAAAGTTGTTCAGCAAGAATGCTCATTGCAATGTCTGACCTACAACTTGCCACTGGAGGACACACCACCAAGTCAAAATGTCAGGGCTGTGCTCAGCCCTTCCTTCTCCGCTGAGCTGTTGGCTAATTGCCAGCTCCTATCTCTCCAAACTGACTCACCTGTTGATGATATCCTGCTCGTCAGTCCTGCCTACTGTTCAGCCCAGATAATCTCTGCCTTTGCCTTGGTCACATCTCTAGAGACGCTCTCCTGTGTTCCTGTTAAAGACTTGCTTGGGTGACAATCCTTCTGGCTCCAGATCCTGCTTGCTGTTCTACTACGCTCCTCTCTGTCTTCCTGACGTTTTGGCTTGTCTGACTATTCTTTCCGGTTCCTGAACTCTGCCAAGGTTTTGACAACGTTTACTCTGTTTACCTTTTTTTTTTATTATTATTAAAAACAAGTGAGATTTAACTGTACTTCTGTCTCGGTCTGATTCATGGTTTCTGACACAAAATCATCCACCTTAACAAGGTAAAGCTGTGAAAATCAAGGGGAAACATGACTTAGTGGCAAACTTTATAATAGTATTCTCAAAGCGAGAGCTCACTGAAAAATATACTATCACCTCCATTTAAAAAGAAAAATCTACAAAGGCAAACCATTTAAGATCAGCATATAGACAAGCGAAGGAAAAAAAAAAAAGAAACTTCTCAAGAAGAAATCTCTTCTGTGAAACTAAAACGAAGATGTGTTTTCTTAAAGGCCATTGCATGAATTAATACTGCCTGCAGGCACTGCTTGTACATGTGGGATTTGGTGTGACTTTATCTCTTTCTGTTTAATATAAAACTATGCTTACCATAGCAACCAATGCTCTGATAGTATGCGTATTCTCATCCCTTTGGATTTAGAGAATTTGATCAAAAAATCAGCACAAAACAGTATGTAAATTATCAACCGACAATATTCTCTGAGTTAACCTCTTCTCTCCCCTCCGTGAGCCTGTTAGTAGATGCTAACAGAAACAGAAGATAAACAGTAAATTAACAGACTAATTAAATTGTTTACAGTGTATTTGTTTTTTTTTTTTCATTTATACAGGGCTTGCATATTCTTCATTGCTTCAGAGAATACAAAGAATCCTTTACATTAGGCCCTGCCCCTGAGGAGTTTGCAGTTGCTACCAAAGCCATACTGATATTCAATAAAGTCAAACTGTACTTTGCCCACTCAGTGCAAAGCTACAGATTTATCTAAAAAAATCTGTAGCTCTGCAAAACAGAATGCAAATTATCAGCTGGCAATGTTCTCTGATTTAACCTCTTCTCTCCCCCAGGGGCGAGTCAAGTCTAGTCTTGGGAGGGGCACTGCCAGAAAATTTTGCGGGCAATTTGTCGGGGCAATGGCTGGTTTTGTAGCTTCAATCATCACGGTGCCATGGTTGATATGGTGTCAGGGTGATTGAAGCGCATTATTTCTATTATTACATTGTACTATAAAATTAAATATTTCAACTCACCATAATACAGAATCAGTGGGAGCCCTGAGTGTGTCACTTGCCACCGTCACCTGTCACCAGATGGGGCTTGTCACTTGCCACCGTTGCCTGCCACCAGATGCAGCGTGTCACTTGCCACCATTTCCTGCCACCAGATGCAGCATGTCACTTGCCACCGTCGCCTGCCACCAGATGCAGATTGTCACTTGCCATGTCACTTGCCACCGTCGCCTGCCACCAGATGCAGATTGTCACTTGCCATGTCACTTGCCACATCCCCTGCCGCCAGATGTGGATTGTCACTTGCCAATGTCGCCTGCCACAAGATGTGGATTGTCACTTGCCAGTGGCTGTGTCCCAGAGTGAGGGCGGCCAATGAAGAGGCCCAAAGACTGCCACTCAGGGGAGGAGGCCGACGCTTTCACTGAACCTTTGGACAGGTAGGTTTTAAGCATTTAGTCCAGCTTTAAAGGGTTAGTTCAACTTTTCAGAAAAAATGAAAAGGTGAATCAACTCTGTACACCCTCTCTAGCCTGCATCATGGTCCCTGCTCTAATTACCTCTGTGGGTGATGAGCTGTCAGTGCCAATGCAATTGGTGCTGAGGTCCAAGGATTTGAAGTGCCCACTCTCCTCCCCTTCTTTCTGCAGGACTTCTGGAATGGATCAGAGCGATGTTGATTGTTCAGTGCCAAAACAAAGCATTGTTTTGATTTGTCCTGGAATCGAAGAAGAAGAAGAGCGGGGACCTGGTAGAGAGGGTCCTCTCATCTCAATCTGCTAGTGTATTTAACATTATCTTCTCCCCAGTTTGGCACTGCTGCTGTCCAATGTTGTCTCCAAAGCTATTCTCTATCCAGAGTGGAGACACCCTAAAACAGGAATTGCATTACTGGCTAGACCAGCAGGTGATAATTAAGGGATAAAAGCCAGAAAAAAAGAAAATGAATGCAGCTACCACATTTACATGCTAAGATAGCTTTTTCCAGAAACTAGTGTGGGCATTTAAGGGCCACCAGTAGATTTCCGAAAACTGCACAGCTTTGTAAAACATTCATTACATTTTTTGTCATAGTTATAGGCCTCTGGAAACCAAACACTCCTGATCCTCCTCCTCTTGGGTCCCTCGCTGGCACTCTAGGCCCCTCCCCCTGCAATAAAACCATAACCCTCATATCTTGTCCACTGCTAAGTGGGTTGCAACATGTGTTAGAAAGCACATTAGACCCCAGCAACATGCAATTTTATGAGTTTCCATTAATTTCAAAGGAAAGCATACGTCCACAAACACTTGACTGAATGTCTTAGGGAAAATATAAATGGGATTGGTGACAGTGAAGAATGTCTTACTGCTGCCACACATAATAAGGCTTTCTGTATGTGAGAGACACTAGGAGTCTTCAAGGAGTGTGTTTGGGGATTCTTCTTCTGCACTCCAAAAGGACAACAAAAGGTGTTCTCAGATCACCAGATTGCCAACAAAGGGGAGTGGGATACACAGTTGTAAAGCAGCAATATTGAGATGAGCCATTCTCAACCAGGGTTCCTTCAGGGGTGGCTATGGATTCCTTGAGCTGTGGCTAATTGACCTCAAAATTTGATGGTACCTGCATAGTTCGAGGTTCAATGCCAGCAGCATGACCACTGTGGTGTTATTCTGACCACCCCTGTAAGGGGGGCATTCTTCCTATATAACACACCACCAACATAAGGGACATTTCCCAAATGACCCTCAATAAACTATCCTTACCTGGGGTTCTTTGAGACCTGAAAAATTATTTTAAGAGGTCCTCTGAGGTAAACGGTTGAAAAAGGCTGACCTAGATGAAATGCCTTAAGCAAGTGGGTCATATTCCCAACATCCATAGCATGACTTCATTTTCAATTTTAGGTAAGGAAAAGGGAGGGGGGGGGGGTGCAGGACCCTGGTCTTGGGAAAAATTCAAATTTGGTATGGCAGTTTTCTCAAAGGCAGCTCCCCAGTGCTTGCTTGCTTGACAAGCCCTGACCATGTTCTCAGGGGCAAAAGTTGCAATATTGGTAGACAGAAGAGAGTGCCAAGCTGTGCTTGACAGTTTAGTTAAGGTGTATTTGTCATAGGTGTAGTTAAAACTTGCCAAACCATTTTAGGTTTTCAGCAGTTCCTTCCTCAGGGCCTATATAAAATTAGACTGGGAGGTATATAGTCAAGGATTGGTCTCCTGAGATAAGATTTGATTAGAGCATGCTCAGGTCATGCTGGATGAAGATAGATGTTCCTTTTTTCTCTTTCTGAAAACCAGCAATTAACAAGTTTTCTCCAAGCCTTTAATAGTTTCCATTGATCTTCTATTCTTGGGTTATTAAAACCATCGATATACCACCTCAGCAATATGATAATGCACATTTTTTTTCCTGTGCAACCTGACAGCTGGAAATGTTGTGTACACGCATTTATACTCTAGCTCAATTTTGGATAACTGTTCAGTAATTATTGTGGTAATATTTCAGATATGAATAAAGGAGGTTGTGAAAGAAGAAAAAGATAATGATGAAATTTAGAAAGAGATTCAAGTGATTAAACATGGAACAGCCGTTTTAGGTCAAAGCAACAGACTAGCTTGCAGCAATACCAGGCAGCAAATAAAGGCAATAAGCTACTATAATTATCTAGCAAACACTGTAACTGTAATGCCCCGTACACACGGTCGGATTTTCCGATGGAAAATGTCCGATCGGAGCGTGTTGTCGGAAATTCCGACCGTGTGTAGGCTCCATCGGACATTTTCCATCGGATTTTCGGACATACAAAGTTTGAGAGCAGGATATAAAATTTTCCGACAACAAAATCCGTTGTCGGAAATTCCGATCGTGTGTACACAAATCCGACGGACAAAGTGCCACGCATGCTCAGAATAAATAAAGAGATGAAAGCTATTGGCCACTGCCCCGTTTATAGTCCCGACGTACGTGTTTTACGTCACCGCGTTCAGAATGATCGGATTTTCCGACAACTTTGTGTGACCGTGTGTATGCAAGACAAGTTTGAGCCAACATCCGTCGGAAAAAATCCTAGGATTTTGTTGTCGGAATGTCCGAACAAAGTCCGACTGTGTGTACGGGGCATTATACTGTACAACCATACAGCAATTCCCTCAATTTACCCTTACCTGAGTGCTTTATAATCCCCCTATAGTAAGATTTAAGAGAGCACCTGACAGGGTCACTAGAAGCAAGCTTGTCCTACTTCCCTCTCTGCTTCTTGAATAAAATTCAAACTTCCAAGACAGGCTTGAATGTGATTGGTGATGGTGACAAATTTCTTTGTAGTGATTTACTTTACAAAATTTCAGTATGTAATGCCGCGTACACACGGTCGGACTTTACGGCAGACTTTGCCCGGCGGACTTTTCGACGTACTTTACGACGGACTTTCTGAATGAGCGGACTTGCCTACACACAATCCACCAAAGTCCGTCGAATTCGTATGTGATGACGTACGACCGGACTAAAACAAGGAAGTTCATAGTCAGTAGCCAATAGCTGCCCTAGCGTGGCTTTATGTCAGTCAAACTAGCATACAGACGAGCGGACTTTTCGACCGGACTCGATTTCGACTGATTAATTTAAAACATGTTTCAAATCTAAGTCCGTCCAACTTTTGAGAAAATAAAGTCCGGTGGAGCCCACACACGACCGAATTGTCCGACCAAATCCCGTCCGCCGGGCAAAGTCTGCCGTAAAGTCCGCTCATGTGTACGCGGCATAAGAGATAGCAAGAAACCTAAATGAGTGTTAGGAATGAGCTCCCAACTGAGTCAAACCCAGGTTCGGAACGAATTTTGCTTGTTTGGGCGTTTGTTTGAACATTAGACTTTCATCCCAGAAATAATGTCTTGAGGCAATTCTCAGGTCTAGTTGACATCTCACATTCTTTTATTTTTTTTTTTTTAGTTTGTATTTTATGATATTTAACTCATCTTTGCTTGAAAATACTTTAAAATTCCTTTTTCTTTAAACCTAAAACAAGAACTGAGTTTCTAGGTTACAACCCTTCCTTTTTGCACTAGCCATGGAGCCCTTAGTCTCAGGTATATAATTTCATGCAAATATTGCAGGATATTGGATAGGCACTAGAGACTACTGTACCCCTGCAGGAGCCGCATATTAGATTGCCCAAAGTCCTTCCCCAGGAGTTGCCCCATAGCCAGGCACACAGTCACTCTTTAACTCAATGAACAGTCCAGGGGTTTTCTTTTTTTTTGGTGTTTTCATTTTTGGGTAACTTGGAAAAGGTTGGGGAACTGAGCGGGATACTCCCAAACTATCTACAAATGGGAGGACCAGGGCTTTTTTTCTCAGAGAATAGGTGCAGGAACTCCCCTGTCTGAGTCACCCCTTGTCTCTGCCCTCTACCCACCACTGACCACCGTCCCTTGATTCCACCCCCTACCCACCTACCAGTACTGCCCCTTTTAGAGAATACAGAACCAAGTATCATTTTGTGGTGCTAAATCATTTGTATGGGATATGTTAATGATAAAAAGAAAAGCAGTAAAATAGATCCCCTGCAACCAGCAACAATAGAATCCCAGCAATAGATCCCCACACAACAATAGACTCCCCCAGCAACAATGGACTCCACCCCAACAACAATAGATTCCCTGCAGCAACAGTGAACCACCCACAACAAAATATCACACCAAGTAACAAAATATCCACCCAAGCAGCATTAGACGCCCCCCCCCCCAACAGCAACAACAGATCTCCCAGCAGCCAGCATCAATGGATCCTCCAGCAGCCAGTAAAAATAGACCTCTCCCTCAACAGTATATCCCTTCCAGCAACATAAGACCCCCCCCAGCAACAATAGATTCCCCATCAGCAACAATAGACCCTCACACAAAATCAGATCCCCACCAGTGACAATAGATCCCCCAGCAGCCAATATCAATAGACCCTCCAGCATACCCCACACCCCATGCTATTACATACATTTGGTGCTGGAGGTGCCGGAACTGCGTTCCCCCGCGTTCCCGCTGAAAAAAAGCCCTTGGGAGGACAATTATCTTCTTTAGAACGATGAGTCTGTAGCAACTTGAGGAGATTAATCTTCCCCTGGTGAAGTTTTTTCACTAGGAATTAAGTAGACTAAGCTCTTCGTGACACTGGGCACTTTGTCCCCTTTACACACACAACTGACTCTAACACATGAAGGATGGCCTCAGCCCACAGTCACTATGATCTCTCTCACCCATCTCTACACACAAACATCCTGGGAAATTTGATTGCCTCCTTCCAATATCCTTGTGACACTTTCACCCTGTGATACCAGACTAGATCCTCAGATGACAGTCCCTTAGTCAGTATTCTGCAGCCTCCAGCAGAGCTGGCCTCTGGGTATCCCACCTGAAGCCTTGGCATCCCACAGACAAATGGCAGGATGGCCCAAGGGAGCAAGCACCCCCTCCCCCATTAGGCTGTGATCTCCTTCTCAGGAAAAAATACCCCGTTGCTCTCTGTCTCAGAGAATTTATGCAGATTCCCAGCTACCATCTGGGTCACCCTGCTCAGGAATTGCCCAGGGGTGTATGAATATTTAGCTGCTGATTAGACTCTTCTTGCCCACTAATTTCCAGAGCTTTCTGGGCTAATCAGGGGGAAGCAGTCAGTCTTGCAACTACTTAAACAAAGAACACAGTCGCACTGGTTACAGTGAGCCCAAACTAAATTTACCTAATCCTAGCACCTAACTAGGAGGGTGCTACACTGGAAATATAAAATGCATGCTGATGATGTCATTCCAATCGTGTCCCATCCTCTGACATTCCTCCAGAAACTGGTTTCAGTCCTGCAAAGGTTTTATGAACTATCAGGGTTAAAGGTAACTAGGAATAGGTTAACAGCTATGCTGATCAATCTTTCCCCTTCTCAGAACAACTCAGTTACATCTGAAATGTAACTTTCATTTTACTTGGTCAACTTGCACTCTCTCGTACTTGGACATCTAGATGACCCTTATGCCGCGTACACACGATCGGACATTCCGACAACAAAATCCTGGATTTTTTTTTTTCCGATGGATGTTGGCTCAAGCTTGTCTTGCATACACACTGTCACACAAATGTTGTCGGAAATTCTGAACGTCAAGAACGCGGTGACGTACGAATAGCCGAGAACATTGAAGTTCAATAGCCAGTGCGGCTCTTCTGCTTGATTCTGAGCACGCATGGAATTTTGTGCATCAGAATCATCTACACACGCTCGGAATTTACGACAACGGATTTTCTTGTCGGAAAATTTGAAATCCAGCTCTCAAATTTTTGTTGTCAGAAATTCCGATAGAAAATGTCCGAAGGAGCCTACAAATGGTCAGAATTTCCGACAACAAGCTCACATCGAACATTTGTTGTCGGAAATTCCGACCGTGTGTACGCGCCATTACTCTACAATCACTTTAGGAAAAATGACCACCCTTTAATTGCTAAGATTAGACGCATTCTCAAATTATGGTCATCTTATCATATCTCTTTTTTGGGACAGCCTAAAAAAATGTCTAAAAATACTATACTTTTAGAGCAGTTGTATGAACATGGAACTATGTGAACATTTGAATACCTGAATAAACAACATGATATAGCACATAAACACCTAAATATAAATATATATAAATATTTAAAATTAAGATGTGCCTTGCAGGCGCAATTTGGCAAGCAGACTCTTAAGATATCAAAATACCCCCTTATAGGACTTCTGAAGTCACAGGGGCCAAAGGGACTGATGTAAATATTGTAGTCAATAAGGGTGACTTGCTTCCCTAGAAAGAAAGAGGCTGTGCCACATCCAAATACACATATATATAGAAAAGAGGATTCCCCTAAATGGATTTTACCGGCACTTGCTTGGGAAATATACTTGCGTAATAAGTGTGTATAGCAAAGTATTAGGAATAAAAGGATTTTTTATTTAAACATGACATCGCTTAAAAACATAATATTTCATAAATTCAACGAAGCATATTACATAATCAACAAATGATATTGTTAACAAGCAGTAAGTTATACAAAGGCTCTTTTTCACACGCAACGAGTTTCGGAATACACAGTGTTTTTGTCCTTCTTCAGGGATGTAGCAAAAAAGAGCAGTTTATTTATAATATGCTAGGTTGGGTTACTTTAAAAGTCCAAAATTGGAGTGGCAATGGACATTTTTGCTGGTATGATCATTAGGACATAACATCATAGGTTAACCACTTGAGCCCCGGACCATTATGCTGCCTAAGGACCAGAGGTCTTTTTCCAATTTGGCACTGCGTCGCTTTAACTGCTAATTGCGCGGTCATGCAATGCTGTACCCAAACGAAATTTGCGTCCTTTTCTTCCCACAAATAGAGCTTTCTTTTGATGGTATTTGATCACCTCTGCGGTTTTTATTTTTTGCGCTATAAATGGAAAAAGACCGAAAATTTTGAAAAAAAATGATATTTTCTACTTTTTGTTATAAAAAAAATCCAATAAACTCAATTTTAGTCATACATTTAGGCCAAAATGTATCCGGCCACATGTTTTTGGTAAAAAAAATGTCAATAAGCGTATATTTATTGGTTTGCGCAAAAGTTATAGCGTCTACAATCTAGGGTACATTTTCTGTAATTTACACAGCTTTTAGTTTATGACTGCCTATGTCATTTCTTGAGGTGCTAAAATGGCAGGGCAGTACAAAACCCCCCCAAATGACCCCATTTTGGAAAGTAGACACCCCAAGGAAATTGCTGAGAGGCATGTTGAACCCATTGAATATTTATTTTTTTTGTCATAAGTGATTGAATAATGACAAAAAAAAAAATATATTTACAAAAAGTTGTCACTAAATGATATATTGCTCACACAGGCCATGGGCCTATGTGGAATTGCACCCCAAAATACATTCTGCTGCTTCTCCTGAATATGGGGATACCACATGTGTGGGACTTTTTGGGAGCCTAGCCGCGTACGGGGCCCCGAAATCCAATCACCGCCTTCAGGATTTCTAAGGGCGTAAATTTATGATTTCACTCTTTACTGCCTATCACAGTTTCGGAGGCCATGGAATGCCCAGGTGGCACAAAACCCCCCCAAATGACCCCATTTTGGAAAGTAGACACCCCAAGCTATTTCCAGAGAGGCATATTGAGTCCATGGAATATTTTATATTTTGACACAAGTTGCGGGAAAGTGACACATTTTTTTTTTTTTGCACAAAGTTGTCACTAAATGATATATTGCTCACACAGGCCATGGGCATATGTGGAATTGCACCCCAAAATACATTCTGCTGCTTCTCCTGAGTACGGGGATACCACATGTGTGGGACTTTTTGGGAGCCTAGCCGTGTACGGGACCCCGAAAACCAATCACCGCCTTCAGGATTTCTAAGGGTGAAAATTTTTGATTTCACTCTTCACTGCCTATCACAGTTTCGGAGGCCATGGAATGCCCAGGTGGCACAAAACCCCCCCAAATGACCCCATTTTGGAAAGTAGACACCCCAAGCTATTTGCTGAGAGGCATGGTGAGTATTTTGCAGCTCTCATTTGTTTTTGAAAATAAAGAAAGACAAGAAAAAACTTTTTTTTTTTTCCAATTTTCAAAACTTTGTGACAAAAAGTGAGGTCTGCAAAATACTCACTATACCTCTCATCAAATAGCTTGGGGTGTCTACTTTCCAAAATGGGGTCATTTGGGGGGGGGTTTGTGCCACCTGGGCATTCCATGGTCTCCGAAACTGTGATAAGCAGTCAAGAGAGAAATCAAAAATTCACGCCCTTAGAAAGCCTGAAGGCGGTGCTTGGTTTTCGGGGTTCCGTACGCGGCTAGGCTCCCAAAAAGTCTCACACATGTGGTATCCCCGTACTCAGGAGAAGCAGCAGAATGTATTTTGGGGTGTAATTTCACATATTCCCATGGCATGTTTGAGCAATATATCATTTAGTGACAATTTTGTGCAAAAAAAAAAAAAATTGTCTCTTTCCCGCAACTTGTGTCGCAATATAAAATATTCCATGGACTCGACATGCCTCTCAGCAAATAGCTTGGGGTGTCTACTTTCCAAAATGGGGTCATTTGGGGGGGTTTTGAACTGTCCTGGCATTTTATGCACAACATTTAGAAGCTTATGTCACACATCACCCACTCTTCTAACCACTTGAAGACAAAGCCCTTTCTGACACTTATTGTTTACATGAAAAAGTTTTTTTTTTTGCAAGAAAATTACTTTGAACCCCCAAACATTATATATTTTTTTAAAGCAAATGCCCTACAGATTAAAATGGTGGGTGTTTCATTTTTTTTTTTTCACACAGTATTTGCGCAGCGATTTTTCAAACGCATTTTTTGGGGAAAAAACACACTTTTTTAAATTTTAATGCACTAAAACACACTATATTGCCCAAATGTTTGATGAAATAAAAAAGATGATCTTAGGCCGAGTACATGGATACCAAACATGACATGCTTTACAATTGCGCACAAACGTGCAGTGGCAACAAAATAAATACATTTTTAAAAGCCTTTAAAAGCCTTTACAGGTTACCACTTTAGATTTACAGAGGAGGTCTACTGCAAAAATTACTGCCCTCGATCTAACCTTCGCGGTGATACCTCACATGCATGGTGCAATTGCTGTTTACGTTTGACGACAGACCGCCGCTTGCGTTCGCCTTAGTGCGAGAGCAGGGGGCGACAGGGGTGCTTTTTTTTTTTTTTTTTTTTTTTTTTTTTTTAATTTATTATTTTTTTGCTTTTTTATCTTATTTTTAAACTGTTCCTTTCATTTTTATTTTTTTTAATCATTTTTATTGTTATCTCGGGGAATGTAAATATCCCCTATGATAGCAATAGGTAGTGACAGGTACTCTTTTTTGAAAAAATTGGGGTCTATTAGACCCTAGATCTCTCCTCTGCCCTCAAAGCATCTGACCACACCAAGATCGGTGTGATAAAATGCTTCCCCAATTTCCCAATGGCGCTATTTACATCCAGCGAAATCTAAGTCATAAAATGCTCGTAGCTTCCGGTTTCTTAGGCCATAGAGATGTTTGGAGCCACTCTGGTCTCTGATCAGCTCTATGGTCAGCTGGCTGAATCACCGGCTGCATTTTCAGGTTCCCTGTTGAGACAGGAGAGCCAGAGAAAAACACGGAAGACGGTGGGGGGGGGGGCATTCCCTCCCACGGCTTGTAAAAGCAGTCTAGAGGCTAATTAGCCGCTAGGATTGCTTTTACATGAAAGCCGACCGCTGGCTGAAAAGAATGATACCAAGATGATACCTAAACCTGCAGGCATCATTCTGGTATAACCACTCAAAGTTGTGAATGGCGTACCTGAAGACAAAAAAAATGGTTAACAATAAAGCACAGTAAACGGTAAAGTATAAAAAATTGCATACCTGAAAAGCAAACATGATAAAACATAATAACAATAAAACATTGCAGAATAGAATACAGTAAAAAAGAGCAGAACAATAGAGAGAATAGAGAGAGAGAGAACAATAAAACGACAACTATTTTTTTTTATTTTATATATATATATTTTTTTTTTTTTACACTTTTTTTGTAACTAACTTTTATAACTGTAACCGGTTCCAGGTTCGGGTCTCTCAAAATGCGATGGCATCTTGGGAGACCCTGTGAAAGTGTGCCTAGTCTGTGCAATGCTGTACCCTACGCTAATACTCAACTAGTGCATGGTAGCGTTCAAAACATTCACCAATGCAAAGACCAGGATTGTCAGGACAGGAGGGACAATAATAGCGGGTGTCACGCCTATATCCGCGCTAGCTGCAGACACAATATCTTTTTTGGGGGCGTTCGCTGGGTAGGGGTACTCGGGAGGACATAAAGAAAATACCTCTCATGCAGCCGACTGCATTTGGTTGGGGATGTGAATGGGGGAAGTACGGGCGCTGCAGAAGCGGTGGGTTCCCAATTAGGATTGGCGAATGCAGTAGGAAGGGCACTATGGGCACGACGGGCCTGTGTTTGTCTTTTTGGTGGCAGCAGGACACTACTTGTGCTTGCCACCTCACCAGCTTGAACTGCACTTATGGGACTCGCCACGTCACCAAGTGTTACTGCAGTGCTGGTTTGACTATGACCGGGGTGTACTAGGCCGCTGGCGCTTGCCAGTTCACCAAAACGCTACCAAAAAATCTGTTGGCGATCGCAGGGATCAGGCCTGCAGTTATGCGTTTTAGTCTTTTGTAAGTGACAGTGATCGATCGATACTGCACTTGGGTGGGCTGGGCTGGGCCGGGCGGAGGGGCAAAACGCAGGTGCTAGCAGGTATCTGGGCTGATCCCGCTAACACTGCGTTTGTGAGAACCCTAAACTGCTGGGGATGCTAGTATAGATCTGATCGGATCAGATATTGATCCGTTCAGATACTATACCACTAAGGGTGGTGTACAGTGCGTGCGTGGGTGTTAGCGGTACTGGCGCTAACCTGACACTGCCTGGGGCTGGTGCTTGCCAGTTCACCAAAATAGTACCAAAAAAACTGTTAGCGATCGCAGGGATCAGGCCTGACTCTGCGAACGCTGCAGTTATGCATTTAGTGTTTTGTAAGTGTCAGTGATCGATCGATACTGCACTTGGGTGGGCTGGGCCGGGCGGAGGGGCAAAACGCAGGTGCTAGCAGGTATCTGGACTGATTCCGCTAACACTGCGTTTTTGGGAACCCTAAACTGCTGGGGACGCTAGTATAGATCTGATCGGATCAGATATTGATCCGTTCAGATACTATACCACTAAGGGATGTGTACGGTGCGTGCGTGGGTGTTAGCGGTACTGGCGCTAACCTGACCCTGCCTGGGGCTGGTGCTTGCCAGTTCACCAAAATACTACCAAAAAAACTGTTAGCGATCGCAGGGATCAGGCCTGACTCTGCGAACACTGCAGTTATGCGTTTAGTCTTTTGTAAGTGACAGTGATCGATCGATACTGCACTTGGGTGGGCTGGGCTGGGCCGGGCTGAGGGGCAAAACGCAGGTGCTAGCAGGTATCTGAGCTGATTCCGCTAACACTGCGTTTTTGGGAACCCTAAACTGCTGGGGACGCTAGTATAGATCTGATCGGATCAGATATTGAGGCGTTCAGATACTATACCACTAAGGGACGTGTATGCTGCGTGCGTGGGTGTTAGCGGTACTGGCGCTAATCTGACGCTGCCTGGGGCGACGCATATCACCGCCGGGCGATCAGGGGGCTAAACCTTTATTCGGTAATAAACGCCGGGTGCCCTGACACTATAAAAAATAAACAAACTAACCAGCGTCAACCGTAACGGTTATACGGTGATCAGTGGTGAAAGGGTTAACTAGGGGGCAATCAAGGGGTTAAAACATTTATTCGGTAGTATATGGGGGCCCCTGACGCTATAGAACTCTGACGGCGAACCTAAATATTTATGTCCCTAACTAGCGTCACCAGCGACACTAATACAGCGATCAGAAAAATGATCGCTTAGTGACACTGGTGACAGGGGGTGATCAAGGGGTTAAAACTTTATTAGGGGGGGTTAGGGGGGTACCCTAGACCTAAAGGGGGTAACAGTAACTGTCCCAACACTGTAACTGTCACAAACTGACACTATGCAGTAATCAGAAAAAAAAAAAAAAACTGCTGGTGTCAGTTTGTGACAGGGGGGGGATCGGGGGGCGATCGGGGGGGGGATCGGGGTGTTTTGTGTGCCTGGCATGTTCTACTGTGTGTGTGTAGTGTTGTGCACTCACATTGATGTCTTCTCTCCTCGGGCCGGAACGGAAATTACCGAGCCGAGGAGAGATGACATCATTTCCTTTGCTGCTGTTTAGCATACAGCAGCAAAGGAATGATTCGATTGGCCGGCGGCGATCGCGAGGGGGGGGCCACGAACGGATGGTCTCCCCCTCACCACCGATCGCCGCTGGACAAAACGGGACCGCCTCGGGCACCGGGGGGGGTCCGATCGGACCCCCCACCCGCGGAAGGCAAATCACGTACCATGTACGTGATTTTGCCTGTCCGTGCCACTTTGCTGACGTACATCGGCGTGAGGCGGTCGTCAAGTGGTTAATACTGAAAGATATCAATTGGTGATAGTCCCATTAGCTGGGACATGGTATCTCACCTATCCTTGTCCCTCCCAGATGCGTGCAGGCCAGAGCAACTACTGAGGCAAAGAAAGAGGAAACCTCTATTGAGCTCAGATTTCAGAACAGCCAGCCACACATCCCAGCATCCAGCGTGCACAACTTTCAGAATTAACCTATGATGTTATGTCCTAATGATCATACCAGCAACAATGCCCATTGCCACTCCAATTTTGGACTTTTAAAGTAACCCAACCTAGCATATTATAAATAAACTGCTCTTTTCTGCTACATCCCTGAAGAAGGACAAAGACACTGTGTATACCGAAACGCGTTGGGTGTGAAAAAGAGCCTTTGTTTAACTTACTGCTTGTTAACAATATCATTTGTTGATTATGTAATATGCTTCGTTGAATTTATGAAACATTATGTTTTAAGCGATGTCATGTTTAAAAAAAAATCCTTTTATTCCTAATACTTTGCTATACACACTTATTACGCAAGTATATTTCCCAAGCAAGTGCCAGTAAAATCCATTTAGGGTAATCCTCTTTTCTATATAGATGTAAATATTGTACGCATTTCTATTACAAGCTAAAATAGGTAGAGAACCATTGGAAGTAAAAGACAAATGGCAGATTTTGATGGCAGAAATGACAGATAAGAAATGGGAGGAGATATGCTCCACACATCTGTTGGTATCACAAATAGATAATAACAAGATGACACAATTGTATGTAATGCACCAGATATATCTTAGCCCTATTATGCCCCGTACACACGGTCAGATTTTCCGACGGAAAATGTGCGATCGGAGCGTGTTGTCGGAAATTCCGGCCGTGTGTGGGCTCCATCTGACTTTTTCCATCGGATTTTCCGACACACAAAGTTTGAGAGCAGGCTAAAAAATTTTCCGACAACAAAATCCGTTGTCGGAATTTCCGATCGTGTGTACACAAATCCAATGCACAAAGTGGCACGCATTCTCAGAATAAATAAAGAGATGAAAGCTATTGGCTACTGCCCCGTTTATAGTCCCGACGTACGTGTTTTACGTCACCGCGTTCAGAATGATCGGATTTTCCGACAACTTTGTGTGACCGTGTGTATGCAAGACAAGTTTGAGCCAACATCCGTCGGAAAAAATCCTAGGATTTTGTTGTCGGAATGTCCGATCAATGTCCGACCGTGTGTACGGGGCATTAGACTATATAAAATGGGTAGAAGGTCAACATCAGAATGTTTACGATGTCATTAAGATGAACCGGATTTCTGCCATTTGATTTGGTCATGTAATGAGGTAATGGGATATTGGAGTGAAGTAATAAAAAAATGATCTTAAATGATTAAAAGACCGGTGCCTTGTACCCCTGAAGTATGTTTGTTGGGAGTATTGAATGATGAAGAGTCGTCAGGACATGTAAAGATGTTTTTGCAAAAAACTCTTTTTCAGGCTCAAAAGCAAATTGCTAAGAGATGGATGCAAGTTATACCTCCTTCTTTTAGAGAATGGATGAATGCAGTTAATCATTTCATAGCATAAGAAAAAGTTATATATGAAAGTTGGGGAAACCTACAGAAATATCAGAAAATTTGGAGAAAAGGGTGTAGTATGGAGGGGACTAGTGAGAGATAGAGTAGATAAACAGAATGATTAATGTAGAAAATTGTAAATGTAATTTTTATTATTATGTATATTTTTGATATGCAATAAAGAGAATGAAAATATTTTTTTTTAGCTTTCATTGTGGTGTATTCATTTTTGCACCATGGCCTTGAATATGTTAGAAAAAATATTTTTTTTTTGTGTGTGCAAATTAACAAATCTTAGTTGCAATCAATAGCCCGCATTTGTGGGAGTATTTTGTAGTGTCCCATAGAAAATGTTGATTCTGAAAGGAAAGTAAAGGTTTTCTGACAAATCTGTTGGCTTGTACTCATTTATGCTTAGCACTGTGTATATTTTTTAATTAAAAGAGCCAACGCAAATATATATTAAAAATATGTTTAATAAAAGAGCGTAAAAAAACAGAAAAGAAGGAGGGCGCACCAACCTAGTGCATTACCACTGATAAACTTTAATGCAGCATAAAAACAGCAAAAATTATACTCACAAACGAGCTTATAAAACCAGCTTTGAAAACAAAAGCGCTGTTCTGTGGATCGACACACTAGGACCTATTGCCAAGAGGGTCAGACCGGTGCAAATGGCCAATGGCTA
Organism: Lithobates septentrionalis; assembly: GCA_037952835.1. Classification (NCBI taxonomy): domain Eukaryota; kingdom Metazoa; phylum Chordata; class Amphibia; order Anura; family Ranidae; genus Lithobates; species Lithobates septentrionalis. The sequence goes on along the minus strand of JBBDGP010001590.1, from coordinate 1,104,573 downwards.
ACGCGTTTCGGGGGAGCACCCCTTTCTTCAGAGCCTGAGCGGGCAATGGTTGGTCTCTCGAAATTGCCTCTCTATAAATGTATATGTGTATGCATATGTATCTGTGTTTGCCACACCCAATTGGTGGTGACGCCCCCTCCCACAAATAATAGGCAACACCCACCACTTAAGTTAACCCTCCCTAAACCCATCCCTCTGAGTGCGATCCCCATTTATAGCCAAATAATAGACAACAAGCATTACTCTATGTTATCTGCTATATACTGAGCCAACAGATCAATAACACTATCAGCATGGACCACATAGCACAGGGCGCAGCCACTCTGGACAACCACCCCAGGGTGGGGAAGGGGGGGCGCCGACCACAAATACCTCACCTCCTGCATGCAGCTCAGATAATGGCCCCATGCCGTAGATAAACCGGGGTGGATAGTGCAGGACTTCTCCGGCTCCCAGGAGCCATAATGGCACTGCATACAGCGTGTGGAATGCACGCCGCCCGAAGGACCAGGAGGTGCGGGCGTTCCTGCGTTCCACCCGCAACTTCCGGCCGATCGCGGTGTCATTTCCCCTTCCACAAGTGTCAGAGGTCACTGTGTGCAGGGGACACGGCCCGGAAGCGCGATTACCTCTGCGGACTAGCATACCAAAGACGAGAGAGACCATTGCCCGCTAGCACCTAATGGGAATTATCACTATACCCCAATGGCGGTGAAGTATATAAAATGACAAGAACTACATAGTGTTAACAAATTAACAAATTAACAACTATCTAAAAACCAACCACAACCTAATGACTAGCTTCTAAACATAGAACTAAAGACTGTATACCTACTACTATACCTATCGAAATTATCTGCCCCAATTCCTGGTCACTAAACCTAGTGTATCCCATAGGACCCAAAAATAAGCCCCAACCTGCATAGTGATGGCAAAGAGCACACTAGAAAGGTCAAACCATAATTAGCCTGACTGATGCCACCAATGACTCAGGGACTTTAACGAGAACTGAAGGTGTTATACGACATTGTGCAGTTCGATTTCCTCGTTCAGGCCTTTTGGGGCCAAAGTTCCTAGGGAAAATATCCAGAAAGCCTCTCTATTACACAGCATTTGATGTTTTTTGCCGCTATCCAAGTCGCTCGGCATCGCTTCTTTGCCAAACACTTTGAGGCCATCTGTACTGCTACTGTGGGTTTCTTTAAAGTGTTTCGGTATTGAGTAGTTATCCTTTTCCGTCAGGATACTGCTCCTGTGCTCGTTCATTCTGGTCCTCATGGATCTTGACGTCTGTCCAACATAAAGGAGGCCACAGGGGCACAGAAGGCCATAGATGACATACGGAGTGCCGCAGTTAATAAACTGCTTAATCTTGTGAACCCTACCGTCTGTTCCAACAACTTCTTTCTTTCTATGGCACATATGCACGCAGTTCCCACAATTGTTACTCCCACATCTGTAGCTACCCTTCTGGTCAAAAATCGTGCTCCAGATGCTGCTGAGCCCTCCATTTCTTTGTTTTCTCACCCTACTAGGGGCAATAATGCTCCTTAAGTCCCTCGGTCTCCTAAAGACCAAATTATCTACATGGAGTGGTGCGTAGCCTCTTAGTAGGTATAATATATTGTTGTTTTTGATGGTGATTAATAATGGTATAGGCCGATGAGGTTTTGTATTTATTTCTAGATCTCCTATTTATTTATATTTATTTTTATCCTCTTTTAGATCAGTATCATGTAGGTATCATCGTGCATGGATTTCTTCTTGGTCTTATCCATATGACTAATTGCTATGGATTTCCATGTTTTGACCTTTTAACATTAAGATACTATATTTAATGGTGTATTTTATGAAATATATATATTACATGTCGTATAATAAACTACATTTTAATTTATGAATTATATATACATATTATATGTTGTATGATCTATCGCACCTTGGAAGGATACTTCTGCAGATCACATCGACTGACTGATTATTATTTATTAATTAATCATTATTTCTTTTTATTACTAATAGTATCGGTTTGATTTTTTCACCTACCTCCCTATTTGGAATTGATATCAATTTTAATTATACCAAATATATGTTTTTTATTAATACATTTTTCCCCTCTCTATTCCAAGAATGGTCTTTTGTAGAGAGATGTGGGCTGAGAGCTGTCTGTAGTCTTCGCTAGAATGCTGCCTGTCCTGTGCAGTCAGAGTTTGCCTATGTTAGGCAGCAGCAGAGCGATTGGTGGAGGGCGCGCGGACGTATTGAGATGCGCGCGCACCAACAATCCTAGCTATCCATAGGCAACTCCATGACGGCCGGAAGCAGCGGGTGGAACGCAAACACACCCGCGCTTCCGGGCCGTGTCCCCTGCACACAGTGACCTCTGACACTTGTGGAAGGGGAAATGACACCGCGATCGGCCGGAATTTGCGGGTGGAACGCAGGAACGCCCGCACCTCCAGGTCCTTCGGGCGGCGTGCGTTCCACGCACTGTATGCAGTGCCATTATGGCTCCTGGGAGCCGGAGAAGTCCCGCACTATCCACCCAGGTTTATCTACGGCATGGGGCCATTATCTGAGCTGCATGCAGGAGGTGAGGTATTTGTGGTCGGCGCCCCCCCTCCCCCCCCCCTGGGGTGGTTGTCCAGAGTGGCTGCGCCCTGTGCTATGTGGTCCATGCTGATAGTGTTATTGATCTGTTGGCTCAGTATATAGCAGATAAAATAGAGTGATGCTTGTTGTCTATTATTTGGCTATAAATGGGGATCGTACTCAGAGGGATGGGTTTAGGGAGGGTTAACGTAAGTGGGTTGGTGTTGCCTATTATTTGTGGGAGGGGGCGTCGCCACCAATTGGGTGTGGTAAACATAGGTACATATGCATACATATATACATTTATAGAGAGGCAATTTCGAGAGACCAACCATTGCCCGCTCAGGCTCTGAAGAAAGGGGTGCTCCCCCGAAACGCGTTAGCCATTGGCCATTTGCACCGGTCTGACCCTCTTGGCAATAGGTCCTGGTGTGTCGATCCACAGAACAGCGCTTTTGCGCCCTTTTCAAAGCTGGTTTTATAAGCTCGTTTGTGAGTATAATTTTTGCTGTTTTTATGCTGCATTAAAGTTTATCAGTGGTAATGCACTAGGTTGGTGCGCCCTCCTTCTTTTCTGTTTTTTTCTAGCTTGAATACCCATTGTTCAAAGGAGGGCTGCAAGACGTTAGGCATTACCTTTTTAAGTGGTTGCACCACATGTCTAGTTCATGGACACCTGAGCGCAGGAGAGATTCTTATTGTGTTTAATAAAAGAGCGTGCAATCATTCAAAAAATAAAATACTATACTTTTTAAGAGCCACCCCCCAATATGTCTCCAAGGTCCCTATAGACCAAATTAAATCTGAATGAAGCAATTTTACATTAATAAATAATTTCCCCAGATTTAATAAACAGATTTTTTTATTGCCTGCAAAACTCAGGTGGCCTTGGATTACCCTAGTGGTTCAATCTATAATCTATCTGTAAAATGCTCCCAAACGGTACTTCATAAACTCAGATGTTCCATGGTTACAATTTGAAACCACCTCAGTCTAAGACCCCTTTCACACCGAGGGCGTTTTGCAGGCGCTATAGCGTTATAAGGAAATGTGCACGCTACAAAAAAATTTAAAATAAATAATATCAAACAGTGCAAAAGTCCAGAAAAAAAAAAGAAAATTGTGTATAAAAACACCCACTTGAAGCAATGAATCTTATTGTAATTTCTTAATCATTTATATCACATCCCATTTTAGTCAATAATAAAAATAATAATAATAATAATAAAGTGTATAAGGGAAATAGTCACACTAAAAAAAATAATAAAACAATCTAAATTGATATATATACTCGAAACCCAATGCACAAAATGACATACACTAAGTGAACAAATAAATTCTTACTGTCAAAAAAAATAAGTGAACAAATAAATTATGAAAAACTATACCAATCAATACAAGTGAGCAACACAGCAATTGAACAAAGTCAACGTAAAAGAATTCATATAGTGCAAAAAAGTGAATAAAACAATATGTGTAAAGTTCACACATGATGAACTCTGAGTCCAATTCCAAAAATGAAAAAAGAAAAAACACTAAAGACGTGGACCTCCTGTCAGTAGCGAGGTCATTATCGCCTGCAGATATAGCCCTCTGCAGGGTATCAGACCAATCCAAGATGCCAATACTCCCAGACTCCTAGCGTCCTTCTCCCTCCTTGCGCCGTTTTACCATCCAATATGGGCGTACTGTGCGACCCCTCCATGTTGGATTGAACGTAAACATCGGTAACATTAGGAGGGGTTTTAGGGGCCATTCAGTGTCTAGACACTATTTGGAGCTACATAATAAGGAACCTAGAGGCACTTCTTTCTTGGCCATTGATAAACTCAAGCCTCATTGGAGAGGTGGTCCTAAAAGAAAGCCCATATCCAAACTCGAAATGAGCAGGATCTATCGAGTCAAATGTCTCAGGCCCTTAGGTTTGAATGTTGACATTGAGATTAATGCCTTTATTGACAATTCTTAACCTGTGTTAGAATGACAAGGGGGGAGGTTTGAGTATCTGGTAAGGGTCTCCATTATCTTTGGTGTGTGCCCTAAGGAGAGGCCTACCCCTCGTCCCCTCGGTGGTGGTGGAATCAATCTTCAGTCCTCATCTTTAGTGTTTTTTTCTTTTTTCTTTTTTCACTTTTGGAATTGGACTCAGCGTTCATCATGTGTGAACTTTACACATATTGTTTTATTCACTTTTTTTGCACTTTATGATTTCTTTTACGTGGACTTTGTTCAATTGCTGTTTTGCTCACTTGTATTGATTGGTATAGTTTTTCATAATTTATTTGTTCACTTAGAGAAAAGAGATAGGAGAATTGACTAGTGTGAAATTACTGCCAACATCCTAATAGACATTGTGAAGAGATCATGCACCAAATGCATTGGAAGATGCCCCCTTGAACTTTGATGGCAGAAGTAAAGTGTAAGAAATCAAGAAGAATAGAAAAAAGCACGGACCAATAATTACCCATTCTATAACTACCCCTGAAGAAGGAATATGCATACTATTGCACAAATAATTTCCGAAACATGTCAGGTTTATGTGTCTAGAGAATTCAGCTGGCCAACCCCCTTCCAGTCGGGCCAGTGATCCTCCTGACTATTCGTTTGGGTCAATATGTACAAAATATTTTCTTGTTCATGTTTATTTATTGATGCGTTATTGCAATACATTTTAAATCATTGTGTCTATATGTGATATAGTATTTATATTTTCTACCATTTTTTGTATTCAATAAAGTTGGCACTTCCGTGCCTTTTTCTATTCATCTTGATTTCTTACACTTTACTTCTGCCATCAAAGTCCAAGGGGGCATCTTCCAATGCATTTGGTGCATGTTCTCTTCACAATTATTTGTTCACTTAGTGTATGTCATTTTGTGCATTGGGTTTCAAGTATATATATATATAAATATATATATATATATATATATATATATATATATATATATATATATATATGTATATATCAATTTAGATTGTTTTATTAATTTTTTAGTGTGACAATTTCCCTTATACACTTTTCCTTCTGCATGGATATCGCATGTTTTTTGTGTCGCAGCTTTCTTTTCACAGGAGTATATATTTTTTCACTATTTACTAATAGCGCGGTATATGTCCCCCTTATTTAACAGTCCATATTAAGTCCATATAACCAAAATCAAACAGGCTAATTTAGTCTTTAAAGCTGTATTCACCAATGTGCAGTTGGACAAATAAGTGCACCCAGATCAGAAACCACGCTCCAGCTTCTTACCAGATCCTGTTGACCATTACTACTTATAAATGGTCAAATAGCGCATAAGGGGTTAATCTCTCCCCACAATCTCCTCCATACACCATATGGGAAGCTTCCCGCCACAATATTATTATTATTATTATACACGATTTATATAGCGCCAACAGTTTACACATCACTTCACAATGTAGAGGGGGGATAGCACAATTACAGTACAGTTCAATACAGAAGGGACAAGAGGGCCAAGCTCGTAGAGCTTGCATTCTAAAGGGAGGGGGTTGTGGTACAAAAGGTAATAGATGCAGGGAATGATTTGATGGGGGTGGCTCGGGGGACAGATGTTAGGTGGGTGTGGGATAGCCTTTCCTGAATAAGTGAGTTTTCAGGGATCTCCTAAAGGTGGACAGGTTAGGGGCTGATTGGATATACTGGGGCAGGGAGTTCCAGAGGATGGGAGAGGCTCTGGAGAAGTCCTGAAGGCGAGTATGGGAGGAGGTAACAAGGGCGCTAGAGAGCAGGAGGTCCATGGAGGAGCGGAGGGGATGATTTGGGACAATATCTCTAAAAGATAAAGAATAAAGGGTAATCCCATAGCGTGATACTGTATATACAATTTTATTTAAATTATACAGTATAGTGCACACTCACAGAATCAAACTCCAAGACATGTCATGGATTGTAGTGTTATTCTAGGCCAGTGGTCTTCAAATTGCAGCCTGGGGGCCAAATACGGCCCTTTGCTTTCTTTTATCCGTCCCTTGGGGCACTATGTCCTCCCAATGACAACAATGGGGCACAATGACATCAATGATGGGGCACAGCTCCTCTCAATGACATCAAGGATGGCTCCAAATGACATCAATGATGGGGCCCAATGACATCAAAGATGGGGCATAATTCCTTTCTTTTTTTTTTTTTCAAATAACATTTTATTGATCCAAAAGTCAGGTAAGTTACAAAGACAATGATATCTTGTTGTATAAAATTTGCTATGCCAGAGACAAAACTGGCAAATAGCCGGCATCAAGAGACAATCATTCAGATGTATAAAGCTTAGATTAGTTACCATATATAGTGCAATAGTCAACATATACATATAGACATGGACCCTGACATCATCTAATAAACACAAAAAAAGAGAGAAAGAGTAAAGAAGAAAAAGAAGGAGAGGGGAGGAGAGGGAGGGAGAGGATGGGGGAGGCTCCACCAATGGCTCAAGGAGGATCTTCTCGCCTATGCCAGTCTTCCCAGACCTTATCATGTACTTCCAATCTGTCTTGCAATCTAGCAGTCATTTTTTCCATTAGCTCTATATCCTTGATTCTGGCATATAGATCTGTTTGGGTAGGCGGGTCCCTTCTCTTCCAGTTGAGGGCTATGAGACACCTCGCGGCTGTCAGGATGTGCCGGAGCAGTTTCTTGGAGTGCTTGGGTATCTGTAAACCAGATACTCCTAAGAGGAATAATTTAGGGGTTCTAGGAACCTGTACTCCCAGTAAGCGGGTTAGTAAGGATTGCGCCTCCGTCCAGAAAGGCACTATCTTGGGGCAGGACCAGTAAATGTGGTATAACGTTCCCCTGTCTCCCTGACATCTCCAACATCTATCTGAGCTAGAGGGGTAGATGGCTCGGAGGACATCCGGTGTCATATACCAAAAGAAAATGATTTTATAGGCGTTCTCCTTGTAGAGTGTACAGAGAGAGCTTTTAGCTGCTTGAGACCAAATTGTTTGCCAGGTCGCTTCTGGTATCTCTTCTCCCAGTGCTCTTTCCCATCGTAGCATATATGTATGCTTACCCTGGGTGGCAAAGCAATATGAATTTAGCACCTTGTAAATATCTGAGATTAATCCTCTACGTGCGGAGCCCTCTAACATCAGGTTCTCAAATACTGTTGGAGTTGAGAATTGTAAATTCGGGGCTATCGACTGAGCATAGTGCCTGATCTGTAGGTACCCATAAAATACCTGACGGGGGAGGTTAAATTTCCGTTGGAGATCGTTGAATGAGAGCAATTTTCGCGTGCAGGGGTGTACTAGATGACCAAAATGGAATAAATTCCTGATTGCCCATGGTGAGGACATTTGATGTGTAAGGCCTGCAGGCAGTCTGGGGTTATAAAGAAAGGATGTGAGGAGTGATCTCTCCGAGCCCCATAATTCCTTTCAATGACACCAACGATGGGGCCCAATGACATCAATGATGGGGTACAATTCCTCCCACTTTTACCAATAATGGGGTGCAATTACTTTCACTGAAACAAACAATGGGGCATTATTTTTTCCCACTGGTCACAGTCCATTCCTCCTAAAGTCTGAAGGAAAGTACACTTGCCATTTGTTTAGAAAGTTTGGAGACTCTTGCTCTAAGCAGACAGAGTGGACCTGGCCCTCAATTAACTCGGCGTACATGATGATGTCCCTCTCGTAAGCCTCACAAACACGTTTTGTCATAAATGATGCCATCAGGGGGATGGGCTGCTATTTGATTTACTTCTGGCCTTCACGCCATTCAGTTTAACAAAATACTTTTGTCATTCTATGCCGTGTATGGATTGTTGTCCATTCCATATGGTAATTTCCATCAATTCTTCAGAAATGCTTTCTATTTGTGATACATGGAGTTTATTCTTCTAAAGCCACCAATAAAAATAGTTTCTAAACCAAAAAATACCCTTTTTGCCTTGGGGACATTTGCTTAATATACCACCATTCCAGTGATCAATGGTGGAAGGAACACTTGTGATGAGGACAGAGGCGTAGCTTGAAGCTTGTGGACCCCGATGCAAAAGTTGACCTGCCCCCCCCCCCCCCCACACACACACTACTTTCAACGTGCATGGAGATACATCCACCTGATGCCAAGATACTCAAAGTTGCTTAAGAGTTTTTAGTTCCCCGAGTTCCTCTTTACATCAGAGGACAGGGATCACTGCTGGAGGATCAGAGGACAGGGACCCCTGGCAGTTCACTTGGCAGAGCTCCTTTCCCATCCCAGCACTGTATACAGCCCCCCCCGCCACACACACACACACACAACCTACACGGGGCTGAAATCACATTCCTTTGCACACAGTCTGTCAGTCTTCACAAGGTGTATCTGGCTTTTATGTTGCCCTTCTGACCTGTGAAATTCCCTGGTCGGAACAGCAGTGTAGTTGCAGTAGGCAGATACACCCTGTGCAGATCATGGCTAACTGGCTGTGTTGTAAAGGAATGTAATTTCAGCTCTTTGGAGGAGGAACAGTATAGAGTGCTGTAATGGGAAAGGAGCTCAGCAGCCGGGCATAGCATGCAGGGTGGAGGGGTGGTTAGGGGGCTTTGGGAGTGGGCAACTTAGATCTGGGAGGGTAAAGCCATGAGACACAAAATCTGGAGCCTGCAGCCCTTCAGGGGCCCCCCGAGGAGGTGTTAAGGGATTTGTTTTAGCAATTTCTGAAGGTTTCTCTGTCAGTGTTGGCAGGTGTTGGGGAAAGGTCACCTCCCGGAGGTGTGTGTCTTTTCCCCAGTTGTCAGGGAAGTGGCGTAAGCAGACATCCCTGGGTGGGGGGGGTACAGAGAATCCCAGCTGGTGACTAGGAGACACTGAGCGGTGTCATACCTCAGTGGCATCAGTCCCATCGTGGCTATAGGACGGCACTCTCCTCCTCTTGCCTCTCTGAGCACGGTTATCATTTCATGTTGCCAGCACACAGCACAGACACTTCCCCATCCTGGGCTGTTCTCACCTCGTGCTCCTCTCCATTCAGGAAATGGCTCACAGCTTCTCCCCAGCCCATGGGAACAGAGGGGTATGGACTGTGGAAGGCAAAGTAGAAGCCCAGTACTGGAGCGTGGCTGTGGGGCCCTAGGGCACATCGGAGCTGGATTTTGTGGAGGATATGATAATATGACAGGGAGGCTGCAGGGGCCCCCTGGAGCTAGGAGCAGGGTTGCGATTGTGACCCCTGCAACCCCTTATGCTACGCCCATGGATGAGGGGTGTCAAAAGTGTCCTCACTGAGACTTATACTGCGGAGAAAAAGAGGTGACATGGCTGGCCAGGCCTGTTAAATCTCAACATGTACGGGGCAACATGGTCAAACTCTGGTTCCTATTCGGCTGCACAGCAATGTTTATTAGGCATCTTGCATAACGTCAGGAAAATTGGCTAAAACTATTGGTTGTGGCTACATCTTTTTGAGAGTTCATTTGGCCTTAACAGTAATGATCAAACTTATCTATAATGTACTGCCATGTGACAATTATAGACAATTATAGATGGTCTTTTTCTAGATGCACAGCTGGAGTTTTCCTTTAAAAGCTTGCATGCAGAAGTCGGCATTGCAGTTTTATTTCCGATAAATAAAAAGACTTCATAGCTGGCTCCCAACCCTGTCTAATAATGACAGCTAAGAGCACTCTGAGATACAACTATTAATATTAGTGCTGCTTTTATGTGAGTGTCTTTCTGAGGATCGTGTGGTGATGGATGAAATATAATTTAATATTCTATGTTTCAACATTCTCTTTTACTCATTGAAATGGTTTCTTGTTTAACAGTGACTGTTATGGGAGAGGGCAATGCCTCTAAGGACTGTCTTCGACAATAACACATGCTGCTGTGGAAACCGATGAGAATCAGAATGTTTTGTCATAGGATCTATCTTGAGACTTGTTGTGTTAAAGGGAAACAATAGTGCAAGATATATATACTGTATATACACTATATTGTCAAAAGTATTGGGGCACCTGCCTTTACACACACATGAACTTTAATGGCTTCCCAATCGTAGTCCGCAGGGTTCAATATTGAGTTGGCCCGCCCTTTGCAGCTATAACAACTTAATCTAATCTGAGAAGTCTGTCCACAAGGTTTAGGAGTGTGACCATTCTTCCAGAGGCGCGTTTGTGAGATCAGGTACTGATGTTGAACGAGAAGGCCTGGCTCGCAGTCTCCACTCTAATTCCTCCCAAAGGTGTTCTATTGGGTTGAGCTCAGGACTCAGGACTGTGCAGGCCAGTCAAGTTCCTCCACCCTAAACTCGCTCATCCATGTCTTTATGGACCTTGCTTTGTGCACTAGTCCAAATCGTTTGGTGGAGGCTGTGGTGTATTGATTTTGTGCTGCCCTAGGCAAGATTAAAATCAGGTGCCCCCCTCATCTAAATTTGTCCCACCCCTTCCTGTTTAAGTACCACACCTTCATCTGCAAACTCCATCCCTTCCTCTTTAGGCTCCACCTCTTCCTATTAGAGCTCCTCTTCTTCAGAGGTGGGGAGAGAGAGAAGAGGGGTGAGAGGGAGGGGGGTGAGAAAGGGGGTGGTGAGGGTTGGTGAGAGAGAGAGGGGTGAGAAAGAGAGGGAAGTGATAGAGAGAGAGAGAAAGGGGGTGATAGAGAGAGGGGGTGAGAGAGGGGAGTGAGAGAGAGAGTGGGGTGAGAGAGGGAGGGGGAAGGGGTGGGGAGGAGAGAGAGAGAGGGGGTGAGAGGGGGGCGAGAGAGGGGGGTGAGAGAGTGGGGGGCTCCTATATCCCGCCATACTATACCAGGATGTTCTCCCACTCCCCCCACCCAAAAAAACCTACACCGGACTCTCACCTTCCTGCAGCCTGATGTCTATGGCTGTGTGTAGTGAGGCACGATCACAGCCTGGGACTCCAACCTGCTCTGCCAAGTGACCTATTTTCGGGATCAGAGGCTGCAGCCATCACTGCCTCCTGCTTCTGCTTTGCCCCCCTGTCACCAACGGTCAGTCTGCGGTGGCTCTGGTGTCACCCCTCTGGCAGGTGTCACCTGGGTGAGGTCCACACCTCCGTAGCGAGGCCACTGCTTGTAGTGTCCCCCTCTGAAAAAAGCCGCCCAGGGCAAATGCCTTGTTTTCCTTGCAGTAGATACACCCCTGGGTGGAGGGGGGATTATGCTGTGGGGTTGTTTTTCAGGGGTTGGGTTTGGCCCCTTAGTTCCAGTGAAGGGAACTCTTAAGGCGTCAGCATACCAAGACACCTTGTGGACAGCCTTCCTAGAAGAGTTGAAGCTGTTTTAGCTGCAAAGGGTGGGCCAACTCAATATTGAACCCTAACTAAGACTGGGATGCCATAAACTACTTCAATACCGGGCACTTTCCCCCCCTTCCTGCCCAAGCCAATTTTTAGCTTTCAGCGCTGTCACTTTTTAAATGACAATTGAGTGGTCATGCAACGCTGTACCCAAACAAAATTTTTATAATTTTGTTCCCACAAACAGAGCTTTCTTTTGGTGGTTCACCTCTGCGTTTTTCTTGCTAAACAAATAAAAAAAGACCAAAAAGTTTTTCTTTATTTCTGTTATAAAATGTTCTAATTAAGTAAGTTTTCTCCTTCACTGACGGGCACTGATGAGGCTGCACTGATGGGCACTGATAAAGCAGTACTGATGGGCACTAATGAGGTGGCACCAATGAGGTGGCACGTGGTAAAGAGCCTCTTTCAGAGGCTCAAAACTGACACGCCGCACCACTGATGACCGCACTGCGTGCCCCCACGGGCATTATCCTGAAAGACCTAATATGACGTCCAATCAGGATGATGGAACCACCGCATGGCAGTCATTCTGCTGCAGACCAGGCAGGAAGTGGGTAAAGTTCATGTGCATGTAAAGGCAAGCGTCCCAATACTTTTGGCAATATTGTGTATGTACCGTTGGATGTGAGATGGGGTGAGCGCTGAGGCTTGATTGTTTTTGGAATATATTGAAGATATGAAAAAATTGTTAAATATGGAAACAAGTAAAAAATATTTGTATCACACTGCACTGCAATGCATGGCAGGTGCATCGTGGACATGCTTCGGGGTGCCATTTGAAATTGTCAAGAAATAGATGGAAAAAAATATTATTAAATAATGCAATTCCATTAGGATTTACTTGCATTTCCCCAAAAGAAAAACTATTTCTGCAGCTGACCCTAAATAATACAGGCATGAAAAGAAAAAAGGAAAGGATGGCTTTACAATTCTAGGAATCTGCAGAACTCTCTGTACACAGAAGAGAATTTCTGCACTGGTTTATAAAAAGGATCCTGGTCCATAACAATCGAATAAAGTGACAGATCTGAGGCGCCAAACATGAAAGGTTAAAAGCTTTTACCGTAGCAGCAAAGAGTGTGTCTGTATATCACTTTACATTCCGAAGGATTGTTTCCCAATTTCATATTTTCACATAAGATCTCCGCTGATTTATATGTGACATGATGGGCCGGGGTGGAAACTGGTGATGGAAAGGAAAAAGATCGACACCATATCTATCTATCTATCTATCTATCTATCTATCTATCTATCTATCTATCTATCTATCTATCTATCTATCTATCTATCTATCTATCTATCTATCTATCTATCTATCTGTGTCAGACCCAACCAGGAAGGAACTGCAGGGTGGTCTCTTGTCTACTGACTATGGGCCCTGGCTTTTGAGGGGACTCTATTCTTTTGAGAAAAAAGGGGAGGGTGGGGAAAGGGGGCAGTTGCTGAAGCTGACCATACACTTATGCCGCGTACACACGATCTGGATTTTGGTCGGAAAAGGTAGGATGGCTTTTCCGACGAGATTCCGCTCAAGCTTGTCTTGCATACACACGGTCACACCAAATTCCGATCGTCCAGAACGCGGTGACGTACAACACGTACGACGGCACTAGAAAAAGGAAGTTCAATAGCCAGTGCGCCACCCTTTGGGCCCCTTCTGCTAATCTCGTGATTATCTCGTGTTAGTAGAAGTTTGGTGAGAGACGATTTGCGCTTTTCAGCTTTCGTGCTTTTCAGTCCGTTACTGCTCTTCGGTTTGTGCTTGTGGGTTTGTATCTGGTTTTCAGAGAGTGTAGTCAGTTTGTATCTGTTTTTTCAGTGTGTTCTTGTCCGCTTTTTTCTGATTTTCAGCTCGCTCTTCACAAGCCCTGCTGTTTTTCAGTGCGTTCTGTTAGTTCGTTCTGACCAGCCGACCGTTTTGAAGCCATGTTGCGGGTACGTGCTCGTCGTAGAGTTCGTGCTATGTGGGTGCTTGGTGTTGGGGTTTTTGCTGTAACCCAAGTCCAGTCCATGAACAGGGTGGGGAGGAGTTCATGGAGCAAGAATTGGTTGCTCCAGCGTGACCAGTTCTCTCATATGCTTTTGCTGCGTGAGATCCAGGAGAATAACCCTGATGATTTCAGGAATTTTCTCCGGATTCACCGTCTGTTGGCTTTGCTGAACCCTTATATTACGAAGCAGGACACCTGCATGTGGCAAGCCATCACTCCGGAGCAGAGGCTCGTCGCCACATTGCGGTACTTGGCGATGGGGAGAAGTCTGCAGGACCTCAAGTTCTGTACAGGCATCTCCCCCCAGGCTCTGGGGATCATTATTCCAGAGAAATGTTCTGCCATTATATAGGTCCTGCAGAAGGACTATATTAGGGTAAGTTTTCTCCTTTAACATCACATTCTATGTATTTAATGTTTGCTGATGTATTTTATTTATTTCATCATTCCCTAATTACCATGATTGTAATATGCTGTGAATGTCCCCTTTGTCCTCATGCATGCTGTAAGCTTTTAATGCTCCTTCATGCATATTTGTCTTCACTAAACTCCCCAGCATGCTATCCTGGGCCCATATACACCTAGCCTAGTCACTTAACAATGTATTTTGTTAGCTGCATTGTAGTGCTTTACCCTAAACACCCCCTAAAATGTGTCCAAATGTTATTGTTGTCCTTAAATTCATGCAGAGTGCCAGAGGCTTTTTTTGGCTCCCAAACTCATTTATAACCCCCCCCCCCCTTAAAATTTTTACAATGGGCCATCAGAGGGGGTGAGGAATCTGATAAGTGGACATTATATTTTTGTCTTTAAATACTCCTTAAAATAAATGTTATACTGATGTTGGCCAAGAATGTTTGTGTCTAATCTGCTTGCAATGTTATATGCAAAAGTACTAATTTTTTTTTTATGTTTTGACTCCAGTTTCCTTCAACGCCACCGGGATGGCAGACTGTGGCATCCCACTTTGTCGAGCGTTGGGACTTTCCCAACTGTGGGGGGACAATTGATGGGGAGCACGTCCGCATCGTCCCACCACCCTATTCAGGGTCATACTATTATAACTATAAGGGGTTTCATAGTATTGTGTTAATGGTGGTGGTGTCAGAGACATACGAGTTTCTCTATGTGGACATGGGGATGTCTGATGATGGAGTCTTTGCCCAGACGATGTTCTACACATGTCTCCAGAGTGGTGGCTTGGGATTGCCACCTGCGGAAGAGAACGTGGAAGGACTCCCGTTTGTTTTTATTGCTGATGAAGAGTTTGGTCTGGGCGATCACATGATGAGGCCAATTCCCCAGAGGACCCAAACCCTGGAGAAGAGGGTTTTTAATTACCGGCTGGCTAGAGCCAGAAGAGTCGTGGAGAATACCTTTGGGATAATGGCCAGCCGGTTCCGCCTATTTCTAACGGCTATAAATATGGCAGAGTACAAACTTAACCACTTCGTGTTAGCATGCTGCAACTTTTTAAAGCGAAATGCTACTAATTATGTACCCTCAGTTGGGCCTGAGGCCGGACTTCATGAAACAACAATGATGGCCCTGGAAGCTGGCCATCCTGGCCTGCCCCCCCCCCCCAAAGCGCCCGTGAAGTGCGTCAAAAATATGTTGATTATTTTATGGGTAGGGGGCCATTGCTATGCCAGAAAATTTTTTAATATTTTCAAAATATATAAAAAAAAAAATTATATGATAAAATCTTGAATTTGATTTACTGCTTGTGTTTCTTTTATCTATCTCCTAGGTTCTCCTAGTGCATTTGTAGTGCTAAGTGGTTTTTCCATTATTTAAATAACACCCATTGTCACTGTAAACACCAACTTAATACAAAAACTGGTATTGAGCATTGAAAAAAGAAGCCACACATCGTTGAGTATAAAACCTTTTACTCCGTGCACTTTCACATGTGTGTTTTAAAACCTTTTTTTGTAAAAAAAAAATAACATCTTGGTTTTATAAATTATTACCTTGAAAATTTTTCTTTGGTACATAAACAGGCATGTTTCAAAACATAACATACACAACTCAGGAACTTACAAAGTTCAACATTGAAAAACTGAAGGCAATATCAGACATTATTGTGTCAAAAATGTGTTGATATTGCCTTCATCATATGGGGTGATGTCACCCCTGTAAAAGCTAAATTTAGAAGTTGCACTCAAACTGGGAGTCAAAATGGGGATTTCCCTCCTGATCCCATGCCTAATGTCAACATGTGCTATCTACCATCATGGGGGATCAATTGAGGTGTTTTGGGGGTGCAACCCCTTCCTCTCACCTACTAGCGTTGCGAGGAATGGGTTGCACCCACAAAACCCGTACATTGATATCCCCTGATGGCAGATAGCACATGTTGACACACTGTGTGCATCTTCCAAATTTGGCTTTTAAAATGTATTAAAAGGTTATTTAAATGTTCTTTAAAAAAAAAAAAACGGTTTATTTTTTTTGGATTCAGATTCTCCCTAGTACATCAATCATGTTCTTCATTCTTTGTTCAATCTCCTTGTTTTTTTCCTTTATGAGGTCCAAATCCCAACTGCAAAACATGATGTCCTGGATTAGCCTTTGTGCACTGTCAGTCATGAAATGAGTAGATTGTTCTTCCACAACATGCACATCACCTAAAAGAAAAAATACACACCATGTATTATAAATATGCAGGCATACATCTATTACCTGAATCTGTGGTGTCAGACACTCACCTGTTGTGGTGACAATTTTCACCACCTCTCCTTCCTCCACATCCTGAGGTTGTGGTGTCCTCTGTTCCCCTTCTTCAGGAGGTGGGGAGTCCCTGGAGTCCTCAGACGTCCCGAGTCTTTTCTTCCCTATGAGAATAAAACAAAAGGTATACTTAGTACACAGATATTTGAGGCCAGAAATATGAATGTGAAACATTGCTTGGCAGTGGGGTACAATTGTCTGTTTGGGCAGAGTTTCAAGTTAAAGACATTATTTATTCCCTTAACAAAGCTGCAATACTTACCTTTTTTGGACAAGTTTCACACATGGAGACACCCCAAGTATCCACCGGAGTACCTGTGTGGGACACCCTAAAAAGTTTGTTCTTGTTTCCCACACTAGTGCTCCTGAGTCCAGATGTGTAAACAGCTGCTGAGTGTCCTCTCCTTACATTACACTGAATCAAGTTTGCAATTCTTTCTAGTTTCAAACACATCTAGACAACAATGTCCTAAACTTCTTTTAATACAAATTAGCATGACCAAATGTAGTTAACCCTGTATCTGCCAAAAACATCGTATTTAGTTGGTGAATGAACGATGTTTACTGCAAACGATTACTGTGCCCACGAGCCTGAAAGTTGCCATTTTAATCTGTACAACAGTAAAGAAAAGCACATGGCGCAGCATGCAAGTAATAATAATAATAGGAACACACGACAAATACTTTTAGAAGCACTCTCTTGATTCTTCTGTGCTGATCCGGCTCCCTCAATTTCAGGTCTGACCAGCGTTTCCTCAATTGCTCCTTGGATCGCCGTACCCCAAAATTCCAGTGCAGACTCTTCACAACTTATGTCATGATCTTGGCCTTCTCACATTTGAGTTCAGGTAAGCTCCATACTTCCCATCATAGTCGGCCCTCTTCAAGATGTCCACCATCTCCACCATCTCTACAAAGGACATATTTGAGGCCTTAAATCTTCTCCTCCGGGATCGGGACGTTTTGGGCTTCGGGCTTTCCTCCTCATTACTGCTATTATCACGCACCTGCTGTCTCTCCGCCATGTTCCTCTCTCACTGCGACGAAAGAGACGGGGTGGGGAATATTTTAGAAAGAATGTCTCTTTTTAGAAAGAGACGCGGGCAGAGTTTCACGCATGCGCAGTGTATATAAAGCTAACACGCGTGTGTCGTACGTACGTTCTGTGTGCATAGGAAGGAGGACCGGAAGCGCCGAACGTTCTATCGAAGGTAATATGTTAACTTGGGACATCAGTGGCCTATACTGATTCGAGATTGAGGCCTATATTGGGATAAGATTAGGAGAGTTTAGCCTGATATTAGTGTTTTTTGTCTTGTGTTTTGTCTTGCAGCAAATATGAAACAATTCAAAAACCCTGAATTCATGGGCCATTTCATTGACAAATGCAGGGATATGCGTAATTTGTGGGAGGTTAAAAACCACTTATATAGCAATAAACTAGCTAGGAAGGCATCGCTGGAGAAACTGGTACTACAACAGGATGCGGTTTCTGGAAGACCAGATGGAAGTCAGGGAATCACTTTCTACACTTCCAACCAGCCTTCCCTCAACCCTTCCCTCAACTCCAGCTGAGGCTTCCGAGGACCAACCTGGGCCTTCCATCCTGGAAGAAGTGGAGGAGCCCAGCTGGAGCCAGGGACAGAATTTTTTAACATATTTATTGTCTGAAAATTATTGCTGTTAACTAGATGTTATTATTGATAACAAATGAATGATTTAACAAAAAGTGTTTTACATATCAAAAGACAGTAGGGGCCAAAAATGATTGTGACAAGAATGAAAAATGCTGGGCTCAGAATGATAGTCTTTTCTATTTATTAACATTAAATTTGCAACAGTCATGAGCTGAAAATTGTGTGTGATTGATGAACCAAAAACTAAAACTACCGTATTTATCGGCGTATAACATGCACTTTTTTCCCCTTAAAATCAGGGGAAAATCGTGGGTGCGTGTTATACGCCGGTCCGCGGCGATCTCCGCTGATTGTGAGGGGAGCGGAGCGATCGCCGCCGAGATACACATAGCCGAGTGTACTCGGCTCTTCTCGGCTCCGCTCACAGTCACGCCCAGTCCCGCCATTGGACCTGTGTTATGTCCATAATATAGCGAGACTGGGCGTGACTGTGAGCGGAGTCGAGAAGAGCCGAGTACACCCGGCTATGTGTATCTCGGCTCCACCCAGTCCCTGCAATCTTGGCGGCACTCGCTCCGCTCCGCCCAGTCCCTGCGATCTCGGTGGCGCCAATTTTAAATCCATCCAAGGCTGCAATGACAAGGCTGCAATGGACACTGGGGGCAAGGCTGCACTGGGGCAAGGCTGCACTGACAAGGCTGCAATGGACACTGGGGCAAGGCTGCAATGACAAGGCTGCAATGGACACTGGGGCAAGGCTGCACTGACAAGGCTGCAGATGGACACTGATAAGGCTGCATTGATGGGCATTTAAATGTAAGTTTTTTTTCCTTAAACTTCCCTCCTAAAAGTTTTTTTCCTTAAAATTCCCTCCTAAACTTGGGGTGTGTGTTATACGCAGATAAATACGGTATGTCCCTTTTTCATACACAGGAAGACCTCAGCCAGGAATGTGGCACACAGGAGGAGGCGGGGGTAAGTGTCAGCCAGGAGGTGGCAGGGCCCAGAAGCCATACCCAATCCCAGATGCCTCCCCTCCACCTTCCAACAAAAAGGGCCAGGAAGGGGTGTAACGTGGAGGAGGCAGCACTGGGCCTCATTAAGGAGGCTAATGCAGCCATGAAAAGCCCCCCCCCCCCGACGCTAAAGAGGCCTATGGCTGTTATGTAGCTGCCAAATTGCAGCAAATGGAGCAAAGCCAACGCCTCATCTGTGAGAAGATTACTTTTGAGGCCATTCATAAGGGGTTGTGGGGCCAAATGAGTGATAACATGCACTTAGGTGCGCTCGCCCATCCTCCTCCTGTCCACCTCCAGAGCCACAGCCTCCAAGGAAGGCTGCAGGGAAGGCTGCAGAGAAGGCTGCAGGCAAGCATGGAGGGAAGGCTGCAAGGAAGACAAGAAAGTGATGGCCTGGGTTCCCTCTGGTCTGACAGAAGACGCAGGCTGTGGTAGTACCACAGCCTGGGGACATACACTCATCTGCTGCTGTTTGTGATCTCTGGGAGTCCTGGACCAGATTGTGCTCCCTATTATATGGACTTCTCAGGCTTCCAATTTTAATTTACAAGGAGTTGATGTCTGCCCTGGGGGCCAAAGGCTTCGCAAATTCAAGCAGTTTCTCCAGCGTTGCCTTCATCTTTATTTTGTTATTATCAGCCAGAATAAATGTTTTTTTTTTTAATATGAAAATACTTGCCTATGTGTTTCACTTCAAAAAGGATAGTTTGTTTGTGAGTAGGCAGGTACATTTAAAAAACACAATGTCTAATTAACAAGGGACACCAACCAACTTCCTTGAGCTTTTTAAAAATACAAGATAATAATGTTGTTGTAGAAACTTGACACACCAAAAAAAAAAAAAATTATCAGAGATCACTAGAAAATAATTTATAAATAATCCAAAAAACAGGAGATCTTTATTAAAAATAAAAAAAAAAGACTATAAAAAATAATTCTAAACATTATTATGGAGATCTGGCTTTAAAAACAAAAAAGATTATTCAGGAGATCACAAGAAATAATAAAGAAATACGTTTGTGAGAACTCTGTGTGAATATCAGCAGCAAAACAACTTTATTATTCTATCATTATAAATAAGTTATAAAGTTATAAAGAGTCTATTTGTGCCTACCACACCGATCGCTTCCATCTCGTACTTGATTCTGAGCATGCGTGATTTTTGGCGCGTCGGAATCGCATACAGACGATCGCATTTTCAGATAGGAACTTTTTCCAACCGAAAAATAGAGAACCTGCTCTCAATCTTTTGCTGGCTGGAATTCCGCCAGCAAAAGTCCGATGGAGCATACACACGGTCGCATTTTCCTACCAAAAGCTCTCATCGGAGTTTTGCTGGCGGCATTTCCAATCGTGTGTACGGGGCATTATTCCCAACCTCAAAGGTTGTGATGGACTATCTCGGTACTGATAAACAACAACATGATTGCTGTATAAAAAATATTATTTATTACATATAAAAATAACATAAAGCATTCATTTTAAAAACAAATTTGAAAAGATCAATAAACAAATACTCAGGGTTCCCCCAAGAGATATCTGTTGATGAAGTGTGTCTCAAAGATTGGCCTTTCCTCTACGAGTTTCGCGTACATACACCGCTTCTTCAAGAGGAATAATCTATAAGACAAATACTTGAATAAAGCACAGATCAAATAAATTACACTTAAGAATTGTATACAATTATAATTCAGCAAAAAAGTATATATAGAAAAAACGCGTTGCTCACCCGAGTCAGTGGCCAGGTGTGAAACCATGCGGCTCGATAAAGGCTCCCCTATTCTTTTGAGGTGTGTGCCTGGGGGACCCTTGGAGTGGTGTTGCTTCCGATTCAAGTCCATGTCCAAACCAGCAATGACTGCTTTAGACTGTGACTGTTCAGAGCTGTTGTTAATAAGATCAGCTCAAAGCAACCTAAAGCCCCATACACACTATCAGATTTTCTGCTGATTTTTGTCTTCAGATTTACCAAAACCATGTAGTGCAAGGGCCTGCCTGATTGCATACAAATTGAAACTCCTAAGGTTTGACCTCATATTATATGGTTTTGGTAAATCTGAAGACAAAAATCAGCAGAAAATCTGATAGTGTGTATGGGGCTTAATTCTGGGGTCTCCTGATATAAGGTGGTATGTGTTAAGTGTCTTTCTCCCATTGTGTGCCTGCTACAGTACCTGACCGCGAGACTGTGTTTCCAGCGCGATCCCATCGCGCTGGTTCTCGGCGATAGGGTAATGTGCATGTCGCGCTGGCTCACTCATCGAGAAAGGAAAACTTTTTTTTCCTTTTGCGATGAGCGAAAGGCAGTGCTGACAGCTGTCTGGTATAAATCCTGAGGGGGAACACCGCGCCAAATTTTAAATGAAAAAAACGGCGTGGGTTCCCCCCCAGGGGCATACCAGGCCCTTAGGTCTGGTATGGATTGTAAGGGGAACCCCCTATGCTGAAAAACCGGCGTGGGGGTCCCCCCAAAATCCATACTAGACCCTTATCCGAGCACGCAGCCCGGCCGGTCAGGAAGGGGGGTGGAGATGAGCGAGCGGCACCCCCCCCTCCTGAGCTGTACCAGGTGGCATGCCCTCAACATGGGGGGGTGGGCACCTTGGGGGAGTGGGGCGCCCTGCGAGCCCCCCCCACCCCAAAGCACCTTGTCCCCATGTTGATGAGGACAAGGGCCTCTTCCCGACAGCCCTGGCCGTTGGTTGTCGGGGTCTGTGGGCGGAGGGCTTATCGGAATCCGGGAGCCCCCTGTAATAAGGGGGCCCCCAGATCCCGGCCCCCCACCCTATGTGAATGAGTATGGGGTACCCCTACCCATTCATCTAGGGAAAAAAGTGTCAATTAAAAAAAAACACAGTACACAGGTTTTAAGAGTAATTTATTAGGCAGCTCCGGGGTCTTCTTCCGACTTTGGGGGTCTTCTTCCAACTTCTCTTCTTCTCTTCTTCCGATGTTGACACAACGCCCTCTCCGGCTGGAATGCTGTGTGCGAGCTGCGGAGCCATTTATATAGGCTGTGACCCCGCCCCCTTGTGACGTCACGGTCCCAGCATGCGCAAGGACTCTGGCGTCATAAGGGGGCATGACCCCAGAGTCCCTGCGCATGCTGGGACCGTGACGTCACAAGGGGGAGGGGTCACCGCCTATATAAATGGCTCCGCAACTTGCACACAGCATTCCAGCCGGAGAGAGCGTTGTGTCAACATCGGAAGAAGAGAAGAAGAAGAAAAGACGGGACTAGACAGCGCAGCAGACCGGGTCCCCTGCTGGCAAAAGAGCTGGAAGAAGATTGCGGAGGGGCTCGGGAGAAGAGGCGGAACACCGGGAGAAGAGGCCGAACACCGGGAGAAGTCGGAAGAAGACCTTCGAAGTCGGAAGAAGACCCCGGAGCTGCCTATAAATTACTGTTACATTACACATTTATTATTGTGTTATATTTTCTTCACATAAGTTCTCATGCACAGAGTCTATTTGTGCCTAAATTTGGTGTTGCACTTTACAAATTGCATATTGTTTGCACTTTTGTGCGTTTTTTATGTGACTTTTTCATCTTGTTTTTGACGCATCGGATCGCACTAAAACTTAATATTTTGGTTGGGTATAATACAATTCATCATATGCACTGTAAAGTTGCACTTTATTTGAATTGATGCTATTAAATGTTTATGGTCATATTGCACTTTAATAATACAGTGATATATTTACTTTCATATAAGCTTTTTTGCACAGGATCATTTTGTATTTATACCTATACCTACTTTATTTTTAGTATTTTCATTTTGTGCCCTATATCTGGGTTATAGTGTAGGTAATTAATTGACAAATTTTTCACATCGTTTAATTCATCTATCACTTAGCGCAGATATATCATTTTTATTTCAATTAATGTGTGAATGTCCGCCGCAACATCGCAGTCCCGCTATAAGTCGCTGATCGCCGCCATTACTAGCAGGGTTCATTTCGGCAGCAAATTTTGATTTCGTTTTAGCCTTATGCCCTGTACACACGGTCGGATTTTCCAACGGAAAAAGTGCGATCAGATTGTGTTGTCGGAAATTCCGATGTGTGGGCTCCATCTGACTTTTTTTTTTTTTTGAATTTCCGACACACAAAGTTTGAGAGCTTGCTATAAAATTTTCCGACAACAAAATCTGATCGGTTAAATTCCGATCGTGTGTACACAAATCCGACGCACAAAGTGCCATGCATGCTCAGACTAAATTAAGAGACGAAAGCTATTGGCTACTGCCCCGTTTATAGTCCCGACGTACGTGTTTAACGTCACCGCGTTCAGAACGATCGGATTTTTCGACAACTTAGTGCGACCGTGTTTATGCAAGACAAGTTTGAGCCAACATCTGTCGGAAAAAATCCATTGATTTTGTTGTCGGAATGTTCTGATTAATGTCCGATCGTGTGTACAGGGCATTAGTCTTAGGACTAAAATGGCATTTTAGTTTTAGTCCCATTTTAGTCTTCTGCAATTGTTTTAGTCGTATTTAGTCGACTAAATCTCCAGTACCTTTTAGTCGACTAAAACTCATTTTAGTCATCTAAAATCTAATGGGTGTAATTAAATTGTATTGCATTAGTTAACATTTCTCTACAATTTCCAAACTCATTATATACTGCTGGAGTGAAAAATCTAATTTGTTATTATTTATGGTATTGAGGTATGAACATGCACTGCTGACCAGTGTTAATTTTGAAGTCAAATTTCAATTTAGTTTTAGTGTTAGTCTCTTGACTAAAATGGCATTTTAGTTTTAGTCCCATTTTAGTCTTTTGACTAAAATTCCATTTAGTCGTATTTTAGTCATCTCAGTTGTTTTAGTTTTAGCCGTATTTTAGTCGACTAAAATAGTATTCATTTAGTCGACTGAAATGTTTTAGTCGTTTTAGTCGACGAAATTAACACTGATACTAGTAAAAAAATAATATATATCTATATATATATACATATATCTATATATATATAGATATATCTATATATATAGATATATAGATATAGATATATATATATATATATATCTATATATATATAGATATCTATATATATATATAGATATCTATATCTATATATATATATATATATATATATATAGATATCTATATATATATAGATAGATAGATATTATTTTTTTACTAGTATCAGTGTTAATTTCGTCAAACTATATCCTATAGTTAGTAGACGCTATAATTTTTGCGCTAAACAATCAATATACGCTTATTGGGATTATTTTACCAAAAATATGTAGCAGAATAAATTTTGGCCTAAATTGATGAAGAAATTTGATTTTATTTTCATATTTATTTCGTGGATGTGTTTATAGCAGAAAGTAAAAAAATATAGTTTTTTTTTTCAAAATTGTCGCTCTTTTTTCGTTAACAGTGCAGAAAAAAAAAAATACAGGGGTGATCAAATACCACCAAAATAAAGCTCTATTAGTGGGAAAAAAAGGACATCAATTTTATTTGTCATAGGACCGCGCAATTGTCAGTTAGGGTAACGCAGTGGCGTATCGCAAAAACTGGCCTGGTCGTGCCGCTTCTGGAGGTCACGTGGTTAAGCTATGCCACCTTAAAATAATAACTTGCCTTAAAGAATGGGTCATTGATTAAAGAGTTAAACACATGACATATTTCACTACTTATATTTGCGCTTATTCATTTTACCAAACACACAGAGAACAGAGTGCATGACTCATTAATACAACCTACACTGTAATGGACTGAAATGATTAAGCACTGACATAAACCCTCCAACCTATGTTCTACTTATGGAAGCCGACACACTTCAGTTCATCAGAAATTAAGGATACTTGCAGATTCCATATGTTGATGAGTTATACTCCTACACAATGTGCTGAAGGCATATGCTTTTATAGTGTAATTATTTCAAAACCCAAAGAACGATGAAGGAGCATCTGTTGAGGAGATCTATCAAATAGCAAGTGGGATCCTAGTGGCAATGGGCGTGCTTTGATGTTTTTATTGCGTTATTAGATGGGTTATGGTACTAAGCACCATTTGCATAGGGGAACGGGGTTATAGTTCTGGGTAGGCTGATGTATTATTTTCTTTGGTGTCGGTATAACTGCATGGGTAGGCAGCTACTCTTTGCAACTTAGTAACTGAGGTTCAAAGATACAGATTTTTGCTTTAACTTATTTTTTTTATTTTAAGTTTAGGGATTAAAAAATGTTTGTAATGTTCAAACTACATGTCGTGCTTATGACAATAATTTTCCCGCACAATAAATGTGAATGAGTCATTTTCAAAACGATAATATTTTTAAGATACAGGATCGATCAATATGAACACAGACTAAAAAAAGGAGATTTATTCACCAGACATGTATCCATACAAAATAGTTATATACCACTCATACCACTTTTTTAAGTCCGAGTACAAGTATCAATACTTTTTTTAAGTACTCGCCAATACCAATATTATTTTTTAATGTCGTGTGACAGTGGCACTAATATGCAGCACTGATGACGCGTGGACTGTGTCAGTAGTTTTTCTTTTTTTCCCTTTTTTACAATTTTATTTTTTAAAATGTATGTTGTTTTGTTATTTTTTTTACAATGATTCTTTTTTTTGGGGGTGGGGGTTGGGGTTGAGTGGACGGTGTCAGTGTTTTTTTTTTTATTATTATTATTTATTATTGTTACAATTTTAGTTTTAAATTTTTATTTATTACAATTTTTCCTTTTTTTAATTTTTTTATCAACCCTGTTGAAGGGGATGGCTTTGGTGAGATAAAGGAAAAGAAAAGGAAGGAGATGGTAAATGACGGATTTACCTGCTCCTTCCTCCACTCTCCATCCTGACAGATGGACAAGGGGGACCGGAGGAGGACACAGGGGGCGGAGGAGCACAGAGGACACCGAGGAGAACCGGAGGAGGAGCACAGAGGAGGGAAACAGGAGCAGCATGGAGGAGGACACTGAGGGGAACTGGAGGAGGAGCACAGAAGGGGACCGGAGGGGTACACAGAGGGGGACCGGAGCAGCATGGAGGAGGACACTGAGGGGAACTGGAGGAGAAGCACAGAAGGGGACCGGAGGGGGACCGGAGGGGTACACAGAGGGGGACCGGAGCAGCATGGAGGGGGACACCGAGGGGAACTGGAGGAGGAGCACAGAAGGGGATCGGAGGGGTACACAGAGGGGGAGGGGGACTGGAGCAGAATGGAGGGGGACAATGAGGGGAACTGGAGGAGGAGCACAGACGGGGACCAGAGGGGTACACAGAGGGGAACCAGAGCAGCCTGGAGGGGGACACCAAGGGGAACTGGAGGAGCACAGAGGGGGACCGGAGGGGTACACAGAGGGGGACCGGAGCAGCATGGAGGAGGACACCAAGGGGAACTGGAAGACGAGCACAGAGGGGGGACCAGAGGGGTACACAGAGGGGGACCAGAGCAGTATGGAGGAGGACACCAAGGGGAACTGGAGGAGGAGCAAAGAGGGGGACCAGAGGGGTACACAGAGGGGAACCAGAGCAGCATGGAGGGGGACACCGAGGGGAACTGGAGGAGCACAGAGGGGGACCGGAGGGGTACACAGAGGGGGATCGGAGCAGCATGGAGGAGAACACCGAGGGGAACTGGAGGAGGAGCACAGAGGGGAACCAGAGCAGCATGGAGGGGGACACCGAGGGGAACTGGAGGAGCACAGAGGGGGACCGGAGCAGCATGGAGGAGGACGCCGAGGGGAACTGGAGGAGGAGCACAGAGGGGGACCTGAGGGGTACACAGAGGGGGACCAGAGCAGCATGGAGGAGGACACCAAGGGGAACTGGAGAAGGAGCACAGAGGGGGACTGAAGGAGTACACAGAGGGGGACCAGAGCAGCATGGAGGAGGACACAGGGGGGGACCGGAGGGGTACACAGAGGGGCACCGGACAGCATGGAAGACACGGAGGGGTATCAGAGGAGGACACAGGGGACAATCAGGGGTGATCGGTGCGGCGGTGGGGGATTTACAAGCGCCAATCTCCCTGTATAGATTTCAATAAAGCAGCTGACAGCCACGGGGCAGGGGGGGGAGAAGCGGCTGTCAGCTGCTTTATTGAAATCTGTACAGGGAGGTTTCTTTCTTTAGATGTTAATAAGGCTTTCGATACCTTATCCTGGCCCTATTTGACACAGGTCCTCACCCACTACGGTTTCGGCACCTCCTTTTTGAGTTGGGTCTCAGCCATATATCACTCACCCCAGGCTAAAGTACGTTATTATGGATATGAATCGCCCACTTTCCCTATTAAGAGGGGAACCCGTCAGGGATGCCCACTCTCCCCACTTCTATTTATACTAGCACTTGAACCCCTGGCGGAGGCCATACACTCTCACCAAGATATATCAGGAGTAGAAGTAGCAGGCACCGCGCACAAATTGTCACTGTTTGCGGATGACATTTTATTAACGATTACTAAACCCAGAATCTCCCTCCCCTATTTATTCTCCCTCTTAGACTCCTTCGCCTCATTCTCAGGCCTTTCAGTTAACCCGGTGTCTTGTCAAATACAGTCCCCTATCATATAGTGTCCTCCCTGTACTGCGCAGGCGCAGTACGGAGGACAAACGAGACGCCGAAAGTCTCCGAAGTTTAACAGCTGATCATCAGCTGTACACGGCGCCTGCGCTTTTATTCACACCCTATGTCCAGGTTCATTCCCTACTATCCAAGTGGACACAGAGTGAGAATAAATAGTTGCCGAGCGCAGCGAGGCCGTGCCCGAAGCGTGGCGAGCGAAGCGAGCCCGCGAGGGGCCCTCTTGCACAGCCATCGCTAAGAACTGCCGAAGCGCCGTGTACAGCTGATGGTCAGCTGATCAACTTCGGACATTTTCGGCATCTCCTTCTGCTCCGTACTGCGCAAGCGTTGCGCGTGCGCAGTACGGAGCGGACACTATCCGATAGGAGGACAGTATATGGCAGAACACCGGCAAAATCTATAAAACATGATTTAATGCTTATTTTGGTAAACAAATGATAAAAGTATACCTATGAAATATCAGAGCCATGGCACAGTAAGAAATCTGAATCTACAGTATAAAAGTCTCACAGATATCATAGTTAAATAGGTTAAAGCAGTTGTATACCCGCAAATTTTTTTTATTTTTTTTTAACCCTGTAAATCAAAAGGCATAATGAGCTAGTATACACCGCATACTAGCTCATTATGAAATACTTACCTTAGAACGAGGCGTCGGTATCTTACCTGGTCCACGCCGAGGGAGCTGTCATGTTGCCTGCATGCGCGCGGGAGATTTCTTACCCGGCAAGGTCCGGCAGTTGCCGGGCTTCAGCCGAGAATCCCCTGTGCGCATGCGCCGCTGCAGTCAGCGGCTCATAGCAAGGGGAATATCTTCTAAACCGTAAAGGTTTAGGAGATATTTTTTTTACCTACAGGTAAGCCTTATTATAGGCTTACCTGTAGG
The DNA here is from genome assembly GCA_037952835.1 of Lithobates septentrionalis. Taxonomy (NCBI): domain Eukaryota; kingdom Metazoa; phylum Chordata; class Amphibia; order Anura; family Ranidae; genus Lithobates; species Lithobates septentrionalis. Next base: position 1,075,877 of record JBBDGP010001590.1, on the reverse strand, counting down.
TAAAAGTAAAAAAAAAGACTATACAACCACTTTAAAGTGTATGTCTATGCAAAGTAAAAAAAAAATGCAGCACATCCATGCATACTCCCTATGTTTTATCCCACCAGTGGCGGCTGGTGGGTTTTTCTTTTGGGAGGGCAAACAACCACCCCCCCAGGCGGCTGGCGGTGCGGCACTACCACCCCCCCTTACCCGATCTAGGTGGCAGGCTGTGGTGTCCTCCAGCACGGTCCGCCCCTCCAGCAGCTTCCTCCGTTGTGTGTCTCCTCTCTCTTCCGCCTAAGCGCTAGGTATCCAATAGGATCGTCTGATGCTTTGGCCAATCGGGAAACAAGTCTCACGACCTGCCTCTTGATTGGCGGGGGGGGGACTTTGGTGTGAAAATAGCGAAAAGTAATTTGCTATCATCACACAACTGCGTGGACTCGGAGCGCAGTGCTCTGAGCCCCGAGCCCACCCTTTCTTGAAGCCTATTAGAGCCTCTGGCTCTAATCACGTTCTTCAAAAAAACACTCCCCCCATTGGAATCCATAGTCTGGCGCCCTGATATGTAGATCAGGGGGCCGGATGCATGGATGGGGGGGCAGCACCCGTGTGCCCTCTATGGATGGGCCGCCACTATATCCCATTAAAAACGCAAAATATATATATATATATATATATATATATATATATATATATATTGTAGCAGAGCGTCCCAGAGAGAGCCAGGAAAAGTCCTGTTCGGGGTTTATACATCTCCCAGGCTCCTCTCATACAGGTTCAGGGATCTCTGATCCATGGTCCAGTTCAGTTCTTGGTCCTCTCCCCCAGGCTAATTTAAGCTCACCTGAGCAAGACAGCCCTTGCTCTTGGCCTGGGATACTCAGAGAACTTCTGTGTAAGAGTGCAAAAAGGTATGTGGAAGCTGACAAGCTGTAGGCTTGCTCAGCTTAGTAGTTAGGATCTGTAAATATTGTTTAGTTAGTGCCGAGACACGGCTAGGTTTTGTTTTGGCTATTTTGTTCCTATTTGTTTCTTTTGGAACACTGTACAGCAGCTGTATATAGACTTGTAAATATCACAAATAAACACCGCACTGTTTGTCACTATTCCACTGGATTTGGTATCTGTGCCTGAGAGACTGCTCATCCCAGGGAGCCTGGTGCCTGCTACCTGTCCCCCAGGTTACATATGGTGGAGACTGCGACCAGCTGTAGTAAGTTACTACTTAAAAGGCCAGTACCTAGAGTGACTAAACATGGAGGAAATCCTAAAACAATTGGTGATATCCAATGCTGCACAGCAACAATCCAATGCTGCACAGCAACAAGCAAACGTTGCACTGCAGCAAACAAACGCTATCGCACAGGAGCAAACCAAGGCGCTGTGCCAACAGATTGGTGCTGTACAGGAGCTATCGCAGAGGCTGTTTGAACAGCTAGCCACTGATGCAAAAGAGGATAGGAAAACCTTGGCTGCGGTTGTGGAGACGCTAGCACAGTGGTCACCTGCTAAAGTTAATGTTGTTGGAGACAAGCCCTCAGCTATCCATGTGGGTCGCTTTCTTTCCAAGATGACTGCAGATGATGATCCAGAGGCCTTTCTCTTAACCTTTGAACGGACCGCTGAGAGGGAAGGTTGGCCCAAAACCCAGTGGGCAGGACTGGTCGCCCCCTTGCTGTCTGGAGAATCGCAGAAGGCCTACTATGATTTGGAGTCAGCAGAAGCAGGAGACTATGAAAAGGTCAAGCGGGAAATCCTGGCGCGACTTGGTGTCACCCTGGCAGTTCGAGCACAGCGGGTCCACAGCTGGTTCTTCCAAGACGAGAGGCCCCCAAGATCGCAGATGTTCGACCTAATTCACTTGGTGAGAAAATGGCTACAGCCGGAGTCCCTGTCTGGGCCACAAATAGTGGAGCGTGTGGTCATGGACCAGTTCCTGAGGTCACTACCAGTTCCCCTGCAGAAGTGGGTGAGTCAAGGAGACCCCAACTTGGCGGATAACCTCGTGGAACTTGTTGAAAGGTACTTTGCTGCAGAGAACCTGGTCACCACCCCTACAGCCACACGGACTTTCCGCCCAAAGCCACGGTCTCCCCAGGCAACCGGTAAGACTGTTCCAGGGGAAGTGGGTGGTAAGCATGGCAAGGAAATAGGGGGGAGGATTTTTGGTGCCAGGACTTGAAGTTTGGCGTCCCAAACAAGGGAAGCTACTGCCGGTCAGCAAACCAAACTGGGGAAACATCAGGTGTTTTCGTTGCCAAGAACTGGGACATGTTGCAGCAAATTGTCCATTGACAGATGAACCAATGCAGTGTGATCTATCTGTTAGAAGGCAGTCTATGTTTGCTGCTGTTTCATGCGCTGCAGCATCAAGTATGGGAAAACACATGTGCCAAATGACTGTTAATAATAAGCCTATTACGGCCTTGCTGGACTCTGGAAGTCTAGTGACTTTGGTTACAGCTGAGATGGTTGAAACTGTGAATTTGCATGCTAAAAAAGTTGCTGTGATCTGTGTACATGGGGATACCCACGAGTATCCTATAGCCACTGTTCAGTTTAAAATTGGCTTAGGTACGGTGACCCATCCGGTCGGACTTGTGCCCCACTTGGTGCACGAGGCCATCATTGGTAGGGACTTCCCTAAGTTTTGGAAACTGTGGGATCGTCCCGACCCGGTCGCAGTAGCTGACTCAGTGACAGAGCCAGAACTCCTGGCCGCTACTGACAATATGGGTTCAGGGGACCCTTCTCAGGGCTCCCCAGGTTTTCCTTTCTCAGTTATGGCAGGAGAGCTGGAGGAGCCTGAGGAGGTCCCCACAACCAGTGGAGCTGGACAGCCATCTGCTGAATCTGAGCCTACGTTGGAGTTTGCTGACCTTAATGTACACAAGGAAAATTTTGGTACCAAGCAGAGAAAAGACCCAACCCTTGCCAGGGCCTGGGAAAATGTAATGGTGATTAATGATGTACCTGTCGAATCAGGGGACAGGCTCTGTTTTCCTTATTTTAGCAGCAATGAGGATTTATTGTATCGTGTATGTAAAAAAAATGATGAAGTGGTTGAACAGTTGGTGGTCCCTAAGCCATACAGACGGGTGGTGTTGGAACTTGCCCATGGGCACTTGCTAGGAGGTCATTTAGGGGTTGAGAAAACTACTGAAAGGGTGTTGCGCAGGTTTTATTGGCCCGGAATACAGAAGGATATTGAGAATTATTGTCAATCCTGTCCTGTGTGTCAGATGTCAGCCCCACTACAACACTTCCGAAGTCCTTTAGTGCCCTTGCCCATTATTGAAGTGCCCTTTGAGAGGATTGCCATGGACCTTGTGGGTCCACTCCCCAAGTCTGCCCGAGGTCATCAGCATATCCTCGTAATCATGGATTATGCTACCCGTTACCCAGAGGCAATTCCCTTACGCACCGCGTCTGCTAAAAACATTGCCAAAGAGCTGTTTATGGTGTTCAGTCGTGTTGGAATCCCTAAAGAAGTCCTTACAGACCAGGGCACCCCATTTATGTCACGAATAACTAGAGAGCTGTGCAAGTTATTTAAGGTGACGCAATTGCGAACCTCGGTGTACCATCCTCAAACGGATGGCTTGGTGGAACGCTTCAATAAAACATTAAAAAGCATGTTAAAAAAGGTTGTTGACAAGGATGGGAAAAACTGGGACTTCCTGATACCATACTTGATGTTTGCCATCAGGGAGGTTCCCCAGTCCTCCACGGGGTACTCTCCCTTTGAGTTGCTTTATGGGAGACACCCTCGGGGACTCTTGGACATAGCCAAAGAAACTTGGGAGGGGGAGCAGACACCCCATAAAAGTGTCATTGAGCATATCGCTCAAATGCAGGACAGGATTGCAGCAATCATGCCGTTGGTAAAAGAACACTTACTGCAGGCCCAAACAGCTCAACAGAGGATATACAACAGGGGGGCCCAACTCCGTGTTTTCTCACCTGGTGATAGGGTCCTGGTGTTAGTTCCCACTGTTGAGAGCAAGTTCCTGGCTAAGTGGCAGGGTCCCTTTGAAGTAATTGAAAGAGTTGGGGAGGTCAATTACAAAATATATCAACCAGGAAAAAGGAAGCCCGAACAGATTTACCACATAAACCCGTTAAAGCCCTGGAAGGATAGGCTGGCGTTAACTGCGAGGTCCCTCCCGGTAACGCCTAAGGGTACTGAGTCTCCTCTGATCCCTGAGGTCACGATTCCAGACACCCTGTCATATTCTCAAAAGCAGGAAACTAGAGAATTCCTGATAAGAAATAGAGAGAAATTTTCAGAGTTACCTGGCACGACTTCAGCAGTTCAGCATGATATTGTTACTGAACCTGGGGTCCGTGTCAAGCTAAAACCATACCGAATTCCTGAAGCAAGGAGAAAGGACATCAGCGAGGAAGTTAAAAGAATGTTGGAGCTAGATGTCATTGAGGAATCCAATAGTGACTGGTCTAGCCCCATCGTGTTAGTCCCAAAACCGGATGGCACTTGGAGGTTCTGTAATGACTTCAGGAAGCTTAATGCAGTGACAAAGTTTGACACGTACCCAATGCCCAGAGTGGACGAACTTATAGACCGACTTGGCAAGGCTCGCTATCTGACCACTTTGGACTTGACAAAAGGTTATTGGCAAATACCCCTGACTGGTAGCGCCAAAGAGAAGACTGCATTTGTGACTCCAGAGGGTTCCTTTCAATATAAAAAAATGCCTTTTGGGTTGCAAAATGCCCCCGCCACATTTCAGAGGGCCATGGACAGGACTCTAAGACCCCACCGACAATATGCAGCAGCATATCTAGATGACATAGTGGTACATAGCACTGACTGGGAGTCTCACTTGCCCCGGGTCCAGGCTGTCCTCGATTCCCTCTTCAAAGAAGGTTTTACAGCAAATCCAAAAAAATGTGCCATTGGTCTAGAGGAAGCCAAGTATTTGGGCTACACTATTGGGCGTGGTGTAATAAAACCTCAAGTGAATAAAATAGAAGCCATCCAGGAATGGCCACGTCCTGCAAACAAGAAGCAGGTCAGGGCCTTTCTTGGCATTGCGGGGTATTATAGAAGATTTATCCCAAATTTTGCAACTATAGCTGCCCCACTGACAGACCTTACGAAAGGGAGAGACTCTGTAATGGTGAAATGGTCCTCAGTAGCAGAGGAATCTTTCCAAGTCCTGAAGAAGGCTCTTTGTGCACAACCAGTACTGTACTCCCCCGATTTCTCCAAAGATTTTTTGGTTCAGACGGATGCGTCTGATGTTGGTATCGGGGCAGTACTATCACAGGTACACAATGGGGAAGAACACCCTGTGGTGTACCTAAGCAGAAAACTCAATGACCATGAGCAAAGGTATGCAGTCATTGAAAAGGAGTGTTTAGCCATAAAGTGGGCCGTGGACGCACTCAGGTACTATTTGTTAGGACGCCAGTTTGAGTTAATAACTGACCATGCTCCTCTGAAATGGATGGCCCAAAAGAAGGAGACTAATAGACGGGTGAACCGGTGGTTTTTGGCTCTACAGGATTACTCATTCACTAAAACACAGGCCAGGTGTTGAGATGGGGAATGTAGATGCCCTGTCCCGTGTCCACTCCTGTTGGGCTACAGGTGTTCCAACCCTGGGGTTGAAACAAGGGGGGAGGATATGTAGCAGAGCGTCCCAGAGAGAGCCAGGAAAAGTCCTGTTCGGGGTTTATACATCTCCCAGGCTCCTCTCATACAGGTTCAGGGATCTCTGATCCATGGTCCAGTTCAGTTCTTGGTCCTCTCCCCCAGGCTAATTTAAGCTCACCTGAGCAAGACAGCCCTTGCTCTTGGCCTGGGATACTCAGAGAACTTCTGTGTAAGAGTGCAAAAAGGTATGTGGAAGCTGACAAGCTGTAGGCTTGCTCAGCTTAGTAGTTAGGATCTGTAAATATTGTTTAGTTAGTGCCGAGACACGGCTAGGTTTTGTTTTGGCTATTTTGTTCCTATTTGTTTCTTTTGGAACACTGTACAGCACCTGTATATAGACTTGTAAATATCACAAATAAACACCGCACTGTTTGTCACTATTCCACTGGATTTGGTATCTGTGCCTGAGAGACTGCTCATCCCAGGGAGCCTGGTGCCTGCTACCTGTCCCCCAGGTTACAATATATATATATATATATATATATATATATATATATATATATATATATATATATATATATATATATATATATATATATATATATATACACATGTTGTTGATTTGATCCTGATGCGTGTATGTTGGTTCTTCTATGTGTTTTGTTTCAGGTACAACTGGATCTTCTGTCAAGCTGCTGGAAGGGACTTGCCTACATACGATCACACAAAAGTCCGACGGATTCGTACGTGATGACGTACACCGGACTAAAATAAGGAAGTTGATAGCCAGTAGCCAATAGCTGCCCTAGCGTGGGTTTTTGGCCTGTCGGACTAGCATACAACGAGCGGATTTCTGGGTCCGGCGTAGTTACAACGTAAAGATTTGAAGCATGTTTCAAATCTAAAGTCCGTCAGATTTGCGGCTGGAAAAGTCTGCTGAAAGTCAAGGGAAGCCCACACACGATCGGATTGTCAGCCAGCTTTAGTCCGTCGGCGTCCGTCAGACTTTTGTAGACGAAAAGTCCGACCGTGTGTACGCGGCATTAGATGTTGGGAATTATGTTACTGTAATTCTTCTATGTATACTAATGTTAAGTCTACACTTTGTTGTTACCTTACCCTTCTTCCCTTCCCCATCCAAGTTTGGGATTCAGGTATGGACTGGTGGGTGTTTCTTTTGGGGGGGCGGCAAACAAACCCCCCCCCCCCCAGGCGGCCGGTGGTGCGGCACTACCACCCCCTGGCCGGAAAACCAGTGAGCTTTCTATTAGATGTTTTAAAGCTTGTTTCATTTGGCTATCTTCTGGATTTTGTAAATTAGAATCTCCTTTAAGCTGACAAATCTACCATTGCTGCACATAAATCCCAAGCAGATTTCTACCTTCTGGAATAGAGAACACCCCCCCCCCCCCCCATATGTTATGCAGATGACAAGAAGGGGAGATGTTCTGTAGTCCACCAGAAGAGAACTGTGCAGGTCTAATAAAGTAAGGTCCCTCTTTACCCACCCTGTTCAATGGTGGGTGCAGGCTCCTTTAATTCAACTTCCCACAATCTAGTTGATTCCCACACTCCCCTGAATTCCTGCTCACATCAAATGCTTTAATGATTCCCAATCTAGCATCAATGAATCCTACCCTCATCAGTCCTGAGAGACTGTGACTGATGAGACAGAGGTGATTGTGTATGAGATCTGACACCAGGTGTTCTGTCCTCCACTGTTTTAACCTCATGTGGGCAACCAGCTTAAGGAGCAATAGCATGCATCTTGAGGAGAAGACTCAGTCACCAGAGAAGGTACTGTTTTACCTGTCTCCAGAGTGCTGAGCTTCCAATGGAGTGCTTCTTCACCTACAGCCATTCACTCGGGTGTCCAGACCATAAATACATGCCACTTGCCGGGCAGCAGGTCCGGGGAACCCTCCAGCCATCTGGACTATTGGGGGCAGTCTACTTCCTTGTGAGTAGGGATGAGCCGAACAACCCCCGGTTCGGTTCGCACCAGAACCTGCGAACGGACCGAAAGTTCGCACGAACGTTAGAACCCCATTGACGTCTATGGGACTCGAACGTTCGAAATCAAAAGTGCTCATTTTAAAGGCTAATTTGCATAGTATTGTCCTAAAAAGGGTTTGCGGACCCGGGTCCTACCCTAGGGGACATGTATCAATGCAAAAAAAACTTTTAAAAACGTCAGTTTTTTCGGGAGCAGTGATTTTAATGATGCTTAAAGTAAAAAAAAAAAAGTGAAATATTCCTTTAAATATCGTACCTGGGGGGTGTCTATAGTATGCCTGTAAAGTGACGCGTGTTTCCCGTGTTTAGAACAGTCCCTGCACCAAATGTCATTTTTAAAGGAAAAAATTTCATATAAAACTGCTTGCGGGTTTAATGTAATGTCGGGTCCTGGCAATATGGATGAAAATCAGTGAGACAAACACCATGGGTACCCCCCAGTCCATTACCAGGCCCTTTGGGTCCTGTATGGATATTAAGGGGAACCCCGCACCCAAATTAAAATAAGGAAAGGTGTGGGGCCACCAGGCCCTATATACTCTGAACAGTAGTATACAGGCGGTGCAAACAAGACAGGGACTGTAGGTTTGTTGTTAAGTAGAATCTGTTTGTAATTTTGAACGGGTACATTTTTAACGTGTTTAGCTCCAGCCAAAAAATCTTTTTTAAGCTTTTTGGAAAACATAGGGAAGGGTTATCACCCCTGTGACATTTGTTTTGCTGTCTTTCCTCCTCTTCAGAAGATTTCACCTCACTTTTTGTCCCAATGACAAATGTTTTTTGAAAATTTGGGGTTTTTTGTGGAACAAGGATTGGAAAGCATCAGTGGAAAGGAGAAATGTTTTTCCCATATTAACACTTACAGTAGAGAATTTCCCTTCCTAGGGGTAGATTTCATCTCACTTCCTGTTGTCTTCTTCCGTTTGCAAGTAGGAGTCGTTTGTAAGTTAGATGTTTGAAAGTAGGGGCCTGCCCTATATACTCAGCAGAAATTTGGGCCTTAGGTGTTGTTGTGTCCACAACACTGTAAGCCCTCACAGGGCCCTGCTGTGAAATATTAGATCAAGAATTGTAATTACATGCCCCTGTTGAACAGGGGCAGAAAAATTGGGCCTTTGGTGGTGGTGGTGGTGGTGCTGGTGCCACAACACTGTAAGTCCTCACTCACTCTTGGTGGGTGCAGAAATGGGCCCTGCTGTGAAATATTAGATCAAGAATTGTAATTACATGCCCCTGTTGATCAGGAGCTGAAAAATTAGGCCTTAGGCACTGGTGCTGGTGCCACAACACTGCAACCCCTCACAGACACTCTAGTTGGAACGCAGGAACAAGCCCTGCTGCAAAGTATTGCATCAAAAATTGTAATTACACGCTCCTGTTAAACAGGGGCAGAAAAATTGGGCCTTAGGCACTGGTGCTGGTGCCACAACACTGCAACCCCTCACAGACACTCTAGTTGGAACGCAGGAACAAGCCCTGCTGCAAAGTATTGCATCAAAAATTGTAATTACACGCCCCTGTTAAACAGGGGCAGAAAAATTGTGCCTTAGGCACTGGTGGTGGCGCCCAGAACCAAAAATGTTCTTACAAGCTATCAGCGTGATGATTGAGGAGGAAGAGGATAATTACTCAGGGATAGTCACTCAGCATCAGCATAGGCAGTCTTTGAAGGGATCTGAGATTTCAAAAAAAATTATTCGGTTACATCAGCATCAGGTGCTTGGTAGCTGGTGGTGATCCAAGACTGATTCATTTTTATGAAGGTCAGTCGATCGACCGAGTCGGTGGACAGACGCACCCTGTGATCGGTTACCACGCCTCCAGCAGCACTGAATGTGCGTTCCGAAAGAACGCTGGATGCAGGACAGGCCAGTAGCTCAATTGCATACTGTGCAAGCTCTGGCCAGTGATCCATCCTCAAGACCCAGTAACCCAGAGGATTTTCGGTGGGAAAGGTGTCCAAGTCTGATCTTGCCACTAGGTATTCCTGCACCATGTAAAACAGACGCTGGCGATGGTTGCTGGAACCGATCATACCTTGGGGCTGCAGACCAAAAAATTGTCTGAACGCATCGGTCAGGCGGCCACCTTCTCCACCGCTCCTTCTTTGACTGACCGAAGCCTCAGCAACACGTTGTCCAGAAACAGGAGTTTGTAACCTCCCAGTCTCTGGGAACGCGTTGCACAGACCTTTCTGAAAGGCCTCCCGAAGATGTTTCATCCTCTGCTCCCTCTGCGATGGCAAGATAAGGTCCGCAACCTTACCCTTGTAACGTGGATCAAGGAGGGTTGCCAGCCAGTGTTGGTCCTTCTCCTTGATACCACGAATACGAGGATCCTTACGCAGGCTTGGCAGGATCAGGGAGGCCATGCACCATAGGTTTGCTGAGGCATTCGGTCCGGAGTCCTCTGGGTCACTAAGGACGACATGGTCCGCAACCACCTCCTCCCAGCCACGTACAAGTCCATGTGTTTCTTGGGACTGATCCCTTAAAGACTGCTGCTGATGCTGAGTGCCAGGCTCCACCTCCATACTGACACAATCTTCTTCCTCCTCCTCCTCCTCCTCGTCCTCTTCCTGTGTGATCGTCAGGCACGCAGGAACACTGTCTGGATAAAGGGGGCCTTGAGAGCTAAGGAAGTCCTCCTCTTCCTGCCTCTGTTCTGCCTCAAGTGCCCTGTCCATTATTCCACGCAGCGTGTGCTCCAACAGGTGGACAAGGGGGACAGTGTCACTGATGCATGCACTGTCACTGCTCACCATCCTCGTGGCCTCCTCAAATGGTGACAGGACAGTGCATGCATCCCTGATCATGGCCCACTGGCGTGGGGAAAAAAAACCAAGCTCCCCTGACCCTGTCCTGGTGCCATAGTCGCACAGGTACTCATTGATGGCCCTCTGCTGCGTGTGCAGCCGCTGCAGCATGGCCAACGTTGAGTTCCACCTGGTGGGCATGTCACAGATTAGGCGGTTTTTGGGCAGGTTAAACTCCTTTTGGAGGTCCGTCAGCCGAGCACTGGCATTATATGACCAGCGGAAATGCACACAGACTTTCCTGGCCTGCCTCAGGACATCCTGTAAGCCCGGGTACCTGCCCAAGAACCGCTGCACCACCAAGTTAAGGACGTGAGCCAAACAGGGCACATGGGTCATTTGTCCCTGTCGGAGGGCAGAGAGGAGGTTGGTGCCATTGTCGCACACCACCATTCCTGCCTTAAGTTGGCGTGGCGTCAACCACCTCTGAACCTGCCCCTGCAGAGCTGACAGAACCTCTGCCCCAGTGTGGCTCCTGTCCCCCAAGCACACCAGCTCAAGCACCGCATGGCATCTTTTGGCCTGCGTACTTGCGTAGCCCCTTGAACGGCTACGGAGCACCGCTGGTTCTGAGGACAAAGCACAGGAAGAGGCCATGGAGGAAGAAGAAGAGGAGGGGGTGGAGGAGAGAGGTGTGTCACAATCATTAGCATTTTGGAGGCGTGGTGGCGGAACAACCTCCAACACTACTGCACCTTGTCCTGCATCCTTCCCAGCTGTCAGCAGAGTCACCCAATGCGCCGTGAAACTTAGGTAATGTCCCTGTCCATGCCTGCTGGACCATGAGTCAGCGGTAATATGCACCTTACCGCTGACCGCCCTGTCCAGCGAGGCATGGACATTGCCTTCCACATGCCGGTAGAAAGCCGGAATCGCCTTCCGTGAGAAAAAGTGGCGTTTGGGTACCTGCCACTGAGGAACCGCACATTCCACAAACTCACGGAAGGGGGCAGAGTCTACCAACTGAAAAGGCAGCAGTTGAAGTGCTAGCAATTTTGCCAAGCTAGCATTCAACCGCTGGGCATGTGGATGGCTGAAAGCAAACTTCTTTCGGCGGTGCAGCAGCTGGGGCAGGGAAATTTGCCTGGTACAATCTGACGTCGGTGTACCAAAAGCAGATTGCCCACAAGTACTTGGCTGTGACACACCTAATTCTACACCTTCATTCCTCTCAGTGCAGGTCTCAGAGAGGACTGAAGGTCTAGTGGGGTTGGAAATCTCAGCTGATGAGGAGCAAGGAGAGGTCCTCTTTGTTCTTTGGTGTGGGTCTTTTAGATACGCTTGCCAACGAACTGCATGGCAGGTCAACATATGTCTGGTCAAGCATGTGGTATCCAAGCGGGAGATGTTTTGGCCAAGCGAGATACGCTTGAGACATATGTTGCAAATAGCAGCGGTGCGATCTGATGCACTCGTCTCAAAAAAAGGCCCACACCAAAGAACTTTTTGAATAACGCGCAGAGACTGCAGCGCCCTGCACATGTGGAGCTTTGGGGTGTGATGCAGTCAATGTGCTGCCCTTAGGCTGGCTCCTGGAGGGCATCCTGCCTCGTTGGTGATGTGCCGCCTCCTCCTCCTCCTCTCTCCTATCAGGCACCCACGTTAAGTCAGTGACCTCATCATCCCCTCCCTCCTCATCACTGGAGCAAACCTGGCAATATGCTGCAGCAGGGGGAGCATGACTGCCAGATTGCTGTCCTTCTTGGGCACCCCCTCTGTCTGTGCTCATGTTACTGCCTTCATCGAGCTCAGTATCATCATCAGAGCCTTCCAAACGCTGGGCATCCTCCTGGAGCATGTACCCAACACTGTGGTCAAACAGTTCGAGGGACTCCTCAGGAGGACATGGTGGGGCTAGGGAAGGAGTCACTGATGACATTGAGCCCAGGGAAGAGGCCGCTGCTTTGCCAGACAAAGCACCCTGGGCATGGGTGAGAGAGGATGAGGAGGATGAGGACGGCTTGGTCATCCACTCGACCAAGTCTTCCGCATGTTGCGGCTCAACACGGCCAGCTGCCGAAAAAAAGGCCAAGCGTGTCCCATGGCCACGTGCTGATGAGGATGCACCGTCTCCACGACCAGCACTAGACACAGAGCCTGCTTGCCCTCTCTTATTGGCTTGTGACTGTCTGCCTCTCCTTCTTGGCCTTCCAGACATACTAATGGCCTGTAGCTGCACTAAGCTGGGATATATATATATATATATATATATATATATATATATATATATATATATATATATATATATATATATATATATGTATATGTATGTATATATATATATATATGTACTGATACCGCAGCTAGCAAAATCAACTGCCTGCCTGTAGTATGAGAACACCACCAACCTTCTACAGGTAGCTTTAGCTGAAAACTGTGAGGTGGACGCACCCCACTAACTTGTAGCTTTAGCTGAACACTGTGAGCAGGACGCACTGCACTAACTGTAAATAGTCTAGCTGCCTGACTGTGGTACTAATAGGATCAAAAGAACACCAGCCATTTTCTTCAGGTAGCTGTATTTACTGTAACAAGACAAGCCTGCCTGTCAGTAGGAAGATAACAGGAACGGATCTAGCTGAACACTGTGAGCAGGACGCACTGCACTAACTGTAAATAGTCTAGCTGCCTGACTGTGGTACTAATAGGATCAAAAGAACACCAGCAATTTTCTTCAGGTAGCTGTATTTACTGTAACAAGACAAGCCTGCCTGTCAGTAGGAAGATAACAGGAACGGATCTAGCTGAACACTGTGAGCAGGACGCACTGCACTAACTGTAAATAGTCTAGCTGCCTGACTGTGGTACTAATAGGATCAAAAGAACACCAGCAATTTTCTTCAGGTAGCTGTATTTACTGTAACAAGACAAGCCTGCCTGTCAGTAGGAAGTTAACAGGAACGGATCTAGCTGAACACTGTGAGCAGGACGCACTGCACTAACTGTAAATAGTCTAGCTGCCTGACTGTGGTACTAATAGGATCAAAAGAACACCAGTAATTTTCTTCAGGTAGCTGTAAATACTGTAACAAGACAAGCCTGCCTGTCAGTAAGAAGATAACAGGAACGGATCTAGCTGAACACTGTGAGCAGGACGCACTGCACTAACTGTAAATAGTCTAGCTGCCTGACTGTGGTACTAATAGGATCAAAAGAACACCAGCAATTTTCTTCAGGTAGCTGTAAATACTGTAACAAGACAAGCCTGCCTGTCAGTAGGAAGATAACAGGAACGGATCTAGCTAAACTGAATACAGTGTATATATATATATGCAACACCTGGGATGCATATATATATACACAATACACTGTAAGTGCAGCTAACTGACTGACTGTCCTGCCTAATCTAGCTAACTCAAATGAAATGACACTGTCTCTCTCTCTCTCTCTCTATCTCTCAGCACACCGGAACACACTGCACAGGGCCGCCGTGCAGGCGGCCTTATATAGTGTGGGGCGTGTACTAAATCCCCTGAGCCATAATTGGCCAAAGCCTCCTTGGCTTTGGCCAATTACGGCTCTCTGTTCAGGCGGTGCTGTGATTGGCCAAGCATGCGGGTCATCAGCCAGCAATGCACTGCGATGCCGCAGTGAATTATGGGCCGTGACGCGCCACACGAATTTGGCGCGAACGGCCCATATGGTTCGCAATTCGGCGAACGACCGAACAGCCGATGTTCGAGTCGAACATGGGTTCGACTCGAACACGAAGCTCATCCCTACTTGTGAGAAAGGTGAGTGTCTCATAGACTGTACTGAGCTTCTTACCTAGTGTGTTATTGGAAAACAGGTCCTAGGCAGTTCCTGTAATTGTAACAGTTTTATTGCCTGCTATCATTTGTTTATGTGTGTATGGCCATGTCGTCTAGGTAGATGCACGCTCCACAACACGACACAGTAATGTTTGGAGATTACAAAAGATCAGTGTATCCCTTTGAACTGAACACGTGGTAATTTAAAGCCATGAAATGCATTTTTTCTGGTGAAATAAAGCAATTTGATGTTTATTAAACCAGATCACCCTGACCCATCATTAAAATATAGGATAACGGGCATCTCTCCTAATCGGACCACCAGCTTTTTTTTTTTTTAAATCCTTTCTAATTCACCAAGTTCAACACCCACCTAAAAAATTTCATATATGATTCAGGACTGGGACCCCCTTGGCATCGAGAGCAATCTTTACATCCTAATAAAAAGGAAAGAACTACTGCGCCAACCAATAAAAGTGGAAATTGAATATAATGATGAGCAGCCAACACCACCAATTAGACTAATTGTGATAATGAAAATAAAAATAAAAAAGTGTAGCGCTATATTGCATCTATTAGCAGCATCCAAAAATGTGCTAAGAATAACTAACAGGGTCTATCAGAGGGTGAATAGAACCTCATATAAACAATACAGTGAACAGATGAAAAACCTGATCTTACACAGAGAGCATCCGTTCAAATATCTACTAGACTCTGTCGGTTAATACCATCAAAATGAATTACAGTGATAAACAGTGTATATCAAACATAAAGTGTAATTTTGACCATATGTAGGAGGACACTCTATCAATGAGGGATCCAATATTCCAAAGAAGGCCTCTATAGATATGTCCTTTGTGATAAGGCAATCTAAATCAAAAGTGCATCACACAAATTAAACCCACAACTTAACAAACAAACATAAATGTGTATGGGTAAAATGAAAAGTCTCTGAAGTGCGGACAGTTCATACAATCAGATGAAAAAATTCTTGAAGTATAGGTATCTATCTCAGAGTGATATTTGCTGGATTCCTCCAGTGATCAGCCTGGTGTGAGAATAATATAAAATGCCCTTACCGGACGCGGTGGACTCACAGGCCGTACAGCGGTGAGTCATACGGGCTTGAACCGTGTACCACGGTAAGGTTATGGCAGTTCCTGGTCCACCCTTCGATAATCCTGACAGGAAAATCCAATCTTGCCCGGTCTCCTGGTGCGTTCCTCCAGCACTCACTTGGGACTTGGATAGTTTCGGATAAGGACAACAGGAAAAAGAAGGCTCCACATAGTATAAGTTCCGTTTTGTCAAAGGTTTAATTTGTAGCATAAAAATTTCCAGATAAAAACAAGATACGTAAAAGCATAAAAAATGTAATTGAGCGCAGTAGATGGGTGGTTTGAGGTAGCGTCCTACACCCGACGCGTTTCGTCTGAGAAGACATCAACTGGGGTACAGCTCACCTCTCGTCTACTGCGCTATTAAATAGAACCTGCTCAAAATTACATTGGGGACACCTGTGCGGCGTGACTTCCGGGTTTTACATCACATGGGGATGTTCTAGTCAGCTGACCCACTGTCTAACCTATCACTAGATGGTTTTTGGATCTAAACCAGACCTCGGCTTGGATCATCCATGTAGCCAATTGGAGTCAGACAATCTAAACATGTGATCGCCGCGCTCACGCGTCACCACGTTGTGACGCGGAGCGCAGCGCACTTCCCCTGACTGGCTAGCTATACATGGACGTGTGCGTCGTGTACGTCACCGCGTATCCTCGTGGTGACGACATACACAGGAACATCCCTCTCATTAGAAAGCACTGCATCTAGTGAAGGAAGACAGCTCATCGCGCAGGCGCAACAGCGCGAACTATCATACCCACCGGGGACTGTCAAAGATTGGTGTTGTACATAAACACCAAATGGAGCTGTTTCCTTCCTCCATTAGCCGCTTATATTGTTCCTTATATTTGTCAGAATCGTCAGGCGCAAATCGAATAGATTGCCTAACATTCTGGGAACAATACAAACATTGCGGCATGAGAGTAATATAGATGTACAGACCAATGGAATCATCGAGGGGAATATGTAAAGTTAAACCATAACAGTCACGACACACATGTTGCCTCCTATTACCAATCATCCATCCTCCATACAATAATGCAATCATATTGAAAAATATAAAAATGCGTGTAGATCCAGGAAAATGTATAATCACATAAAATTGTAATCCCCCTTGTATTAATGGCCGTAACCATAAAACCCTATATCAGAAACGTGTATCAGAAGGAAAAGGAACCATAAAGAATATATAAATATTTTTCTTCTCCTCTGCTACAACTAGATCAATTGGATATTAACCCATTATAATCAGAGAAGGGAAAGAAAGGGACAATCACGGGTCCATTAGCCGTTATCAAAGTTATATCTAGAGCCCATATAGTAGAGATAGCGGAGTTTTAATCCACCATAGAGTACCTACCGACACTCCAAAAAAACAAAAAAATATATAAGTAAAAATAAAAAAGTGAAAAGTATAAACAATAAAAAAAAAAAAAAAAAAAAAAAAATAATAAAAAAAACTGATAATAAAAAAACTGAATCGGCAAATCAGAACCAGGAGGCCTGGTAGGGGTCTTTAAGACTGATTAATGAACGCATTAATGTCCCACTCGATATTTAAACCGTGGGGTACATAGCATTTAATTTGGTGTATCCACCAGGTTTCAAGTTTCGAGACCCCCCTTATATACCTGGTGGATACACCAAATTAAATGCTATGTACCCCACGGTTTAAATATCGAGTGGGACATTAATGCGTTCATTAATCAGTCTTAAAGACCCCTACCAGGCCTCCTGGTTCTGATTTGCCGATTCAGTTTTTTTATTATCAGTTTTTTTATTATTTTTTATTTTTTTTTTTTTTTTTATTGTTTATACTTTTCACTTTTTTATTTTTACTTATATATTTTTTTGTTTTTTTGGAGTGTCGGTAGGTACTCTATGGTGGATTAAAACTCCGCTATCTCTACTATATGGGCTCTAGATATAACTTTGATAACGGCTAATGGACCCGTGATTGTCCCTTTCTTTCCCTTCTCTGATTATAATGGGTTAATATCCAATTGATCTAGTTGTAGCAGAGGAGAAGAAAAATATTTATATATTCTTTATGGTTCCTTTTCCTTCTGATACACGTTTCTGATATAGGGTTTTATGGTTACGGCCATTAATACAAGGGGGATTACAATTTTATGTGATTATACATTTTCCTGGATCTACACGCATTTTTATATTTTTCAATATGATTGCATTATTGTATGGAGGATGGATGATTGGTAATAGGAGGCAACATGTGTGTCGTGACTGTTATGGTTTAACTTTACATATTCCCCTCGATGATTCCATTGGTCTGTACATCTATATTACTCTCATGCCGCAATGTTTGTATTGTTCCCAGAATGTTAGGCAATCTATTCGATTTGCGCCTGACGATTCTGACAAATATAAGGAACAATATAAGCGGCTAATGGAGGAAGGAAACAGCTCCATTTGGTGTTTATGTACAACACCAATCTTTGACAGTCCCCGGTGGGTATGATAGTTCGCGCTGTTGCGCCTGCGCGATGAGCTGTCTTCCTTCACTAGATGCAGTGCTTTCTAATGAGAGGGATGTTCCTGTGTATGTCGTCACCACGAGGATACGCGGTGACGTACACGACGCACACGTCCATGTATAGCTAGCCAGTCAGGGGAAGTGCGCTGCGCTCCGCGTCACAACGTGGTGACGCGTGAGCGCGGCGATCACATGTTTAGATTGTCTGACTCCAATTGGCTACATGGATGATCCAAGCCGAGGTCTGGTTTAGATCCAAAAACCATCTAGTGATAGGTTAGACAGTGGGTCAGCTGACTAGAACATCCCCATGTGATGTAAAACCCGGAAGTCACGCCGCACAGGTGTCCCCAATGTAATTTTGAGCAGGTTCTATTTAATAGCGCAGTAGACGAGAGGTGAGCTGTACCCCAGTTGATGTCTTCTCAGACGAAACGCGTCGGGTGTAGGACGCTACCTCAAACCACCCATCTACTGCGCTCAATTACATTTTTTATGCTTTTACGTATCTTGTTTTTATCTGGAAATTTTTATGCTACAAATTAAACCTTTGACAAAACGGAACTTATACTATGTGGAGCCTTCTTTTTCCTGTTGTCCTTATCCGAAACTATCCAAGTCCCAAGTGAGTGCTGGAGGAACGCACCAGGAGACCGGGCAAGATTGGATTTTCCTGTCAGGATTATCGAAGGGTGGACCAGGAACTGCCATAACCTTACCGTGGTACACGGTTCAAGCCCGTATGACTCACCGCTGTACGGCCTGTGAGTCCACCGCGTCCGGTAAGGGCATTTTATATTATTCTCACACCAGGCTGATCACTGGAGGAATCCAGCAAATATCACTCTGAGATAGATACCTATACTTCAAGAATTTTTTCATCTGATTGTATGAACTGTCCGCACTTCAGAGACTTTTCATTTTACCCATACACATTTATGTTTGTTTGTTAAGTTGTGGGTTTAATTTGTGTGATGCACTTTTGATTTAGATTGCCTTATCACAAAGGACATATCTATAGAGGCCTTCTTTGGAATATTGGATCCCTCATTGATAGAGTGTCCTCCTACATATGGTCAAAATTACACTTTATGTTTGATATACACTGTTTATCACTGTAATTCATTTTGATGGTATTAACCGACAGAGTCTAGTAGATATTTGAACGGATGCTCTCTGTGTAAGATCAGGTTTTTCATCTGTTCACTGTATTGTTTATATGAGGTTCTATTCACCCTCTGATAGACCCTGTTAGTTATTCTTAGCACATTTTTGGATGCTGCTAATAGATGCAATATAGCGCTACACTTTTTTATTTTTATAATCTTTACATCCTGCTTGGGGACAGGGTTTAATCTCTACCCCTTATACACACGGTCGGATTTTCCGACAGAAAATGTGTGATAGGACCTTGTTGTCGGAAATTCCGACCCTGTGTAGGCTCCATCACACATTTTCCATCGGATTTTCTGACACACAAAGTTTGAGAGCAGGCTATAAAATTTTCTGACAACAAAATCCGTTGTCGGAATTTCCGATCGTGTGTACACAAATCCGACGCACATATAAATAAAGAGATAAAAGCTATTGGCTACTGCCCCATTTATAGGCCCGACGTACGTGTTTTACGTCACCGCGTTCAGAATGATCGGATTTTCCGACAACTTTGTGTGACCGTGTGTATGCAAGACAAGTTTGAGCCAACATCCGTCTGAAAAAATCCTAGGATTTTGTTGTCGGAATGTCCGAACAATGTCCGACCGTGTGTACAGGGCATTAGGGTGACCACAGCCTTAAAAGATGTAAGTTATTTTCTTTTTCTTTCTTTTTTTCCTTTTATCAAACCTCCTAACTAATCACCATATTTGAGTTAACTAACTATGCTATGTGCTCTCCTGCCTTCCTCTTGTGCTTGGGCGCCATATTGGAATGCGACATGTGCTTTTCTTGATGAATGTAGTTTTATATGAAGGCAGTGCACATACTACAGGAGACCATCTATACAGGATATGGGGATAAGGAAAAATACTTGGAGCCTTTTGGGTTTAGTCCTGTTGGTGACCCCATAGAGTTGATGACCATTGCTATTCAATATACACTATATTACCAAAAGTATTGGGACACCTGCCTTTACACACACATAAACTTTATTGGCATTCCAGTCCTAGCCGTAGTCTTCCATATTAAGTTAGCCCACCCTTTGCAGCTATACCAGCTTCAACTCAAGGTTTAAGAGTGTGTCTATGGGAATGTTTGACTATTTTTCCAAAAGTGCATTTGTGAGGTCAGACACTGATGTGAAAGAGAAGACGTGGCTCGCAGTCTCATCCCAATTCCCAATTCATCTCAAAGGTGTTCTATGGACTCTGGGCAGGCCAGTCAAGTTCCTCCACCCCAAACTTGCTCATCCATGTCTTTATGGACCTTGCTATGTGCACCTGTGGGCAGTCATGTTGGAAAAGGAAGGCACCATCCCCAAACTGTTCCCACAAATTTGGGAGCATGAAATTGTCCAAAATGACACCTTAAGAGTTCCCTTCTCTGGAACTAAGGGGCCAGGCCCAGCCCCTGAAAACAGCCCCACACCATAATCCCCTCTCCACCAATTGATTTGGATCAGTGCACAAAGCAAGATCCATAAAGAGATGGATGAGTGAGTTTGGGGTGAAGGAACTTGACTGGCCTGCACAGAGTCCAGACCTCACAAATGCACTTCTGGAAGAATGGTCAAACATTCCCATAGTCAAACTCCTGAACCTTGTGGACAGCCTTCCCAGAAGAGTTGAAGCTGTTATAGCTCTGGACTAAGCCTGGGATGCCATTAAAGTTCATGTGAATGTAAAGGCAGGTGTCCCAATGGTAATATAGTGTATGTCGCTGTGAGAATATTCATGTCTATATATGATTTTCTGAGAAATAAGATCTACAATTGATCCTAGGAGAAGGTATAATTCACGATATAGAATATACAATTGAGGCTTGGATCCTGAAGAAGCCAACCCTTTGTGAAACACATTGGTTCTGTACGCCTAAACACTGCAAGATGATCTGTATACCTGAATTAATTGTTTTTAATTGTGTTTTGTACCTTATTGTTTTTTTTTTATTTTATGGAATAAAAATGGATTATTTTATCATTTCTGTAAGATTTTCCGGTGGCACATAGAAAGTTAGATCCATGGTCTCCGTGCCTCGTCTGACATTAAAAAAAATGTGTTGACAAAAAAACAGAACATCTCCACATATGTTTCTACATATAAACCCAAAACATACTGCATATGCAATGAAGAAAGTTCAATCACAGTCCCAACGGGAGGTGAATACGGACCTTCAGCTTAAGATGTATAAGTCTGAAGTTTCACTACCTCCTGTGGTTTATAATTGTGATGCTATTGTAGCAGGTTCAGGCAGAATTCCTGCATCACATTGATCCCTAGTCCAAGACCCAAATGCAAATTGGTATGAATTGTGACAAATCTGCTGAACTAGGATTGAGCTTTTATTTCCAAAAGCATAGGTAAGTGTAATGGCATACGTTTCTGGCCCTTAATAACCACCTAAGAACATCTATAGAAGGACAATCTCAGCAAAAATCTACTCTAATTCTGGTGTTTTAATGGACTTATCCACTTTTCTCAAATTGAACTATAGGATTAAATTTCTGGCTGGGTTAAAAGAGACTTGTATGCTTGGCCTATTTTTGCAAAGTTCTTTTTTGAAATAATATATCCCCCCCCCCCCCCCCCGCTCTTTCAAAGGCACCTTCCCCTGCTCCATTCTTCCGTTGGAGCCAGAAGTTCAAACTCTGTGTGACCTCAGCTTTGGATTGCATTGGAGCTTTTCCAGGGTTAACTTTTTCCTCCCATCCCACACATGACATTGTTGGGGACAATTGGCTGCCGCATCCTAGGATATAGTGGAGGCCACATGCTCCCCCATACCCAGAAGCTCTGGGTATTTCCCAAGGTTTCCATTGGAGCAATGTAGAGGTGGTGGAGCACAGAGAAGGTGGGCATCAGTGAATTAGGGCTGTTTTTCCAAGAGAACCTGTAACTTTGCCCAGAATGGCTCCTGCCTCCCGTAATGTGCCATTATGACTGCATTGATATGCAGCTAGAATATAGTAAGTTGTAACCAAAATTTGTCTATCTCTCTATACACTGAGGAGCATAGGTCCCCAAACACCCGTGTTTCCTGATGCCAAACCTTACTGATTTCTTAAACATTATAATATATCAGACATTTGCCCACTGGCCCATTCACGTGCCATGAGGTCTGAGGAAGGTATGGGACAGACTACTGTTGGTGCTGGCTAGGTCAGGCCGGGGGACTCCAGGGGGTGCTTCTATTATGGCATCCATGGGAGGAACCTGTATCCATAGCATCTCAGTGAGTCTAGGAGACAACCCTATACAGGGTAGGGGTGGGTTAACCACTTAAGGACCGAACCATCAGAGGCTCTGATGAAGAAGGAATATCTTCGAAACACTTCAGCCAGCAGCGGTTCATATGTCCACTCTCCAGGAATCAGAGACTGCAATCAGTAGACAGACTGCCATATGTCAAAGACCTTTTTAAGCATGATTGCCTCCTACTTTTGTGAGTAGTTTTTATTACGGTTTCTGAATAAATGTACCAAAAGATAATGCACTAGGCTGGCAAGCCCTCTTTTCTTTGTGTTTTTGGCCATTACACCACAACCCTGAACCATTGATACAAGGCAAGATGGATCCATGCTTTCATGTTGTTTATGCCAAATTCTGACCCGACCATCGAAATGTCACAGCTGAAATCGAGACTCATAAGACCGGACGTGTTTCCAATCTTCTATTGTTCAATTTAGGTGAGTCTGTGTGAATTGTAGCCTTAGTTTCCTGTTCTTAGCTGACAGGAGTGGCACCCGGTGTGGTCTTCTACTGCTGTAGACCATCTGCTCCAGGGTTCGATGTGTTGTGCATTCAGAGATAATATTCTGCATACCTTGTAACCAGTGGTTATTTGAGTTACTGTTGCCTTTCTATCACCTCAAACCAGTCTGCCCATTCTCTGACCTCTGACTTTATGAAGGCATTTTCGTCCACACAACTGGATATTTTCTCTTTTTCGGACCATTCTCTGTAAACCCTAGAGAGGGCTGTGCGTGAAAATCCCAGCAGATCAGCAGTTTTTAAAATACTCAGACCAACCCGTCTGGCACCAACAACCATGCCACATTCAAAGTCACTTAAAGTGGTGTTCCGGCCAAAATTATACTTTTTACATAAAAATACCCCTATAATACACAAGCTTAACCACTTCAATACCAGGCACTTAGACACCTTCCCGCCCAGCCCAATTTTCAGCTTTCAGCGCTGTCACAATTTGAATGACAATTGCGCGGTCATGCCACACTGTACCCAAACAAATTTTTTATCATTTTGTTCCCACAAATAGAGCTTTCTTTTGGTGGTATTTGATCCCCTCTGCGGTTTTTATTTTTTGCGCAACAAATAAAAAAAGACAGAAAATTTTGAAAAAAAGCACGTTTTTCTTTGTTTCTGTTAAAATTTTTTGTAAATGAGTACGTTTTCTTCTTCAATGACGGGCACTGATATGGCTGCACTGACGGGCACTGATACGGCGGCACTGATGGGCACCGATGAGGTGGCACCAATGAGGTGGCACTGATGAGGTGGCACTGACGGGCACTGATGATGGGCACTGATAGGTGGCACTGATGCGCACTGATAGGTGGCACTAATGGGCACTGATAGGTGGCACTGGTAGGTGGCACTGATGGGCGCTGATAGGTGGCACCGATGGGCACTGATAGGCGGCACTGATGGGCACTTGTAGGTGGCATTAATGGGCACTCGTAGGTGGCGTTGATGGGTAGTTATGGGTGGCACTGATAGTTGGCACAGATGGGCACGGATGGGCACTGATAGGTGGGCACAGATGGGCACAGATGGGCACTGACAGGTGGCACCGATGGACACTGATGGGTGGCACTGATGATTCTGATTGATGGCAGTGATGCCCCTAAGTGTGGCATTGCTGGGCATCACTGCAACATAATTGTGCCAATCAGTGCCCATTTGTGGGCACTGATT
Organism: Lithobates septentrionalis; assembly: GCA_037952835.1. NCBI lineage: Eukaryota > Metazoa > Chordata > Amphibia > Anura > Ranidae > Lithobates > Lithobates septentrionalis. The sequence continues at coordinate 1,051,978 of JBBDGP010001590.1, read as the reverse complement.
GGCACAGATTTGGCACTGACTGGGCACATGTGGATGGCCATGGGGTACATACCTGGCCATCCACATGTTTCCCTTCCCTGGTGGTCCTAGTGGCGATCCCTGGTGGTCCAGTGTGGTGATCTGCGGGGGGGCTGCGCTGATAAACAATCAGCGCAGACCCCCCCTGCCAGGAGAGCCGCCGATCGGCTCTCCTCTACTCGCGTCTGTCAGACGCGAGTGAGGAAGAGCCGATCAACGGCTCTTCCTATTGACAGCGTGATCAGCCGTGATTGGACACGGCTGATCACGTGGTAAAGAGCCTCCGCCGGAGGCTCTTTACCAAGATCGGTGTAGCGGTGTGTCAGACTGACACACCGATCCACCGATCGCCGCGATGCGCGCCCCTGCGGGCGCGCGGCGGCATGTTATCCTGAAGGACGTCATATGACGCCCAGTCAGGATAACACAACCACCGCCCGGCCGTCAATCCGCTATAGGCCGGGCGGGAAGTGGTTAATGTATTCTAGTAAAGTTAGTCTGTAAACTAAGGTCTGTTTTGTTAGTTTATAGCAGTAGTTTGTTATTTTATAAACTTACAGCAGGCCGTGGCCATCTTAAGTTTGGGCATCTGAAGCCAGACTGTATTTCTTCCTGGATCTCATCCTTGCAGATCTCGCACATGCTCAGTGCAGCACAAGCAGTGTAATAGGTTTCAGGTCAGGTTTCCATAGCAACGGCAGTTTCAGAGGAAGTTGCCGCCCCTTCCCAGAAGGCATCGCAAACAGGAAATGATGCGATGGGCCGTGGCCAGGGAGGAGGAAGTGAAAAATGAATATAGCAGATATACAGTAAGTGCTGAGAAAAAAAATAAAAAAATATCCAATTTGTTTACAGTGCACAGTTTAGTGAGGGATGCTGAAGAGTTGTAAAAGTGGGTGGAACTCCACTTTAAATTCCCTTTCTTCCCCATTCTGATGCTCGGTTTGAACTTCAGCAAGTCGTCTTCAGCATGTCTAGATGCCTATATATACTACTAGTGTGAACCTAGCCTTAGGGGGTGGAATGATGGTACTGGAACCTTGAGATGATGTTGGCGGAGTTTTGTATTTACATAGATGTCAATATATATATATATATATATATATATATATATATATATATATATATATACCTGTATATATATATATATATATATATGTAAGCTCTAAGGAGCAGGGCCCTCTGATTCCTACTGTATCAAATTGTATTGTAGTTGTACTGTCTACCCTCAAGTTGTAAAGCGCTACGTAAACTGTTGGCGCTATATAAATACTGTATAATAATAATAATAATAATAATAATAATAATATATATATATATATATATATATATATATATATATATATATATATATATATATATCTTTATTTTTTTTTACATGTTTTTCCTTCTTCATAGTTTGTCCATATCATTGAAATTCTGCGCCCATCTACTAGGTGGCTGTAAGATGCTTTATTTGTTTTCATTTGTGTATGTGTACGTAATGTTCTGTAGATGAAATTGCCTTGACATAAAGTGCTTTATAAATAAGCATGATTATTTGTTCGATAATTGCATTGCTGCTTGCAGTTTTCCGAGCAGAGTGAAATGACATTGTCATTAAGGCAGCCGCAAGGGTTCTTGAAAATGCTCACTGCAGCATGTATGAGTGCGATTCTTCCTCAGGAAAGTCACTGCATTCTAAATGGCTTTAATATTCCTTATTGGCCTGATATGATGAAAAAAAAAAAAAGAAACAACACTTACAAGCTTGCTGGCCTAATGGGAAATTTATATTTCAGGGAAGAAAATTCCAGTGCCAGCAGTGTTAGAGGGGTACTTGCAGTAGGGCTTGGAAGTTAAAGTATAGCTAAAGCCAAAACTTTTATTCAGTTTTGGAAGTATTAAATAGTTGTTTTTTTTAATTTTTTTTTGCTGGGGGGTGTCCTATTATTTCCTGTACTTGAGCAAGGGGAAGGTAGGTAGAAAGGAGAGCCCAGTATCCAGTAAATGCAAGTTTGAAGGTGATTTTTAAAATTGTTTATTGAGAGTAGCAACAATTTAAATCAAGCCAACGCATTTCGGGTGAACGGAGACTCCCCCTTCTTGAACAGGTACTAAGAGAGAATCTAAAGTCGAGCGAAAGCCCCTTTAAAAACAAATGTTTCTTTCAATGGACTGCCCTACCCATGAGAAATGCAGGGAGAGAAAAGTCCCTGACCCTTTTTTAAAAAAAGACCCTCGCACCAAACCACGTAGTGTTGATGCACCATGTGGCGCAACCGAACATGTACAGGTGCCAATGCATGGGGGTGCCCAGGGCCGTCTTAATAGCATCATGGGCCCCTGGGCAAAGTAATGCTCTGGGGCCCCTACAATGGAGACAGCGCAGGTAAACTGACATCAAGTAGGCAGGAGGCAGACAAGCGGAGCTTCCCCTTTTAGGGTGGAGCTCTGCATTAACTACATGAACAATCATTCTGTACAGCAAAGAAACAGTGGAAAAATACTACATAAAGCAACAAATCTGTCCTGTGCATATAATATATCTGCTAGATTGATGCCTCCCCAGCACTATGGCCCCTCTACATCCCAGATATCCCCACAGCACCCTGACCCCTCTACATCCCAGATATCCCCCCAGCACTCTGACCCCTCTACACCCTAGATATCCCCACAGCACTCTGACCCCTCTACACCCCAGATATCCCCCCAGCACTCTGACCCCTCTACATCCCAGATATCACCCCAGCACTCTGACCCCTCTGCACCCCAGATATCCCCACAGCACTCTGACCCCTCTACACCCCAGATATCCCCCCAGCACTCTGACCCCTCTACACCCCAGATATCCCCCCAGCACTCTGACCCCTCTGCACCCCAGATATCCCCACAGCACTCTGACCCCTCTACACCCCAGATATCCCCCCAGCACTCTGACCCCTCTACACCCCAGATATCACCCCAGCACTCTGACCCCTCTACACCCCAGATATCCCCACAGCACTCTGACCCCTCTACACCCCAGATATCCCCACAGCACCCTGACCCCTCTACATCCCAGATATCACCCCAGCACTCTGACCCCTCTGCACCCCAGATATCCCCACAGCACTCTGACCCCTCTACACCCCAGATATCCCCCCAGCACTCTGACCCCTCTACACCCCAGATATCCCCCCAGCACTCTGACCCCTCTGCACCCCAGATATCCCCACAGCACTCTGACCCCTCTACACCCCAGATATCCCCCCAGCACTCTGACCCCTCTACACCCCAGATATCACCCCAGCACTCTGACCCCTCTACACCCCAGATATCCCCACAGCACTCTGACCCCTCTACACCCCAGATATCCTCCCAGCACTCTGACCCCTCTAAACCCCAGATATCACCCCAGCACTCTGACCCCTCTACACCCCAGATATCCCCCCAGCACTCTGACCCCTCTACACCCCAGATATCCCCCAGCACTCTGACCCCTCTACAGCCCAGATATCCTCACAGCACTCTGACCCCTCTACACCCCAGATATCCTCACAGCACTCTGACCCCTCTACACCCCAGATATCCCCCAGCACTCTGACCCCTCTACACCCCAGATATCCTCCCAGCACTCTGACCCGTCTACATCCCAGATATCCCGCCAGCACTCTGACCTCTCCACACCCCAGATATCCCCCCAGCACTCTGACCCCTCTACACCCCAGATATCCCCCCAGCACTCTGACCCCTCTACACCCCAGATATCCCCCCAGCACTCTGACCCCTCTACACCCCAGATATCCCCCCAGCACTCTGACCCCTCTACACCCCAGATATCCCCCCAGCACTCTGACCCCTCTACACCCCAGATATCCCCCCAGCACTCTGACCCCTCTACACCCCAGATATCCCCCCAGCACTCTGACCTCTCCACACCCCAGATATCCCCCCAGCACTCTGACCCCTCTACACCCCAGATATCCCCCCAGCACTCTGACCCCTCTACACCCCAGATATCACCCCAGCACTCTGACCCCTCTACACCCCCGATATCCCCCCAGCACTCTGACCCCTCTACATCCCAGATATCCCTCCAGCACTCTGACCCCTCTACACCCCAGATATCACCCAGCACTCTGACCCCTCTACATCCTAGATATCACCCAGCACTCTGACCCCTCTACACCCCAGATATCACTCAGCACTCTGACCCCTCTACACACCAGATATCCCTCAGCACTCTGACCCCTCTACACCCCAGATATCCCCACAGCACTCTGACCCCTCTACACCCCAGATATCCCCCAGCACTCTGACCCCTCAACACCCCAGATATCCCCCAGCACTCTGACCCCTCTACACCCCAGATATCCCCACAGCACTCTGACCCCTCTACACCCCAGATATCCCCCAGCACTCTGACCCCTCAACACCCCAGATATCCCCCAGCACTCTGACCCCTCTACACCCCAGATATCCCCCCAGCACTCTGACCCCTCTACACCCCAGATATCCCCCAGCACTCTGACCCCTCTACACCCTAGATATCCCCCAGCACTCTGACCTCTCTACACCCCAGATATCCCCCAGCACTCTGACCCCTCTACACCCTAGATATCCCCCAGCACTCTGACCTCTCTACACCCCAGATATCTCCCAGCACTCTGACCCCTCTACACCCTAGATATCACCCCAGCACTCTGACCCCTCTACACCCCAGATATCACCCCAGCACTCGGACCCCCCTACACCCCAGATATCCCCCCAGCACTCTGACCCCTCTACACCCCAGATATCCCCCCAGCACTCTGACCCCTCTACACCCCAGATATCCCCCAGCACTCTGACTCCTCTACACCCCAGATATACCCCCAGCACTCTGACCCCTCTACTCCCCAGATATCCCCCAGCACTCTGACCCCTCTACACCCCAGATATCCCCCAGCACTCTGACCCCTCTACACCCTAGATATCGCCCAGCACTCTGACCCCCCTACACCCTAGATATCCCCCAGCACTCTGACCCCTCTACACCCCAGATATCCCCCAGCACTCTGACCCCTCTACACCCCAGATATCCCCACAGCACTCTGACCCCTCTACACCCCAGATATACCCACAGCACTCTGACCCCTCTACACCCTAGATATCCCCCAGCACTCTGACCCCTATACACTTCAGATATCTCCCCAGCACTCTGACCTCTCTACACCCCAGATATCCCCCAGCACTCTGACCCCTCAACACCCCAGATATCCCCCAGCACTCTGACCCCTCTACACCCCAGATATCCCCACAGCACTCTGACCCCTCTACACCCTAGATATCCCCCAGCACTCTGACCCCCCTACACCCCAGATATCACCCCCAGCTTTCTGACCCCTCTACACCCCAGATATCCCCCAGCACTCTGACCCCTCTACACTTCAGTTATCCCCCCCAGCACTCTGACCCCTCTACACCCTAGATATCCCCCAGCACTCTGACCTCTCTACACCCCAGATATCCCCCAGCACTCTGACCCCTCTACACCCTAGATATCACCCCAGCACTCTGACCCCTCTACACCCCAGATATCACCCCAGCACTCTGACCCCCCTACACCCCAGTTATCCCCCCAGCACTCTGACCCCTCTACACCCCAGATATCCCCCAGCACTCTGACTCCTCTACACCCCAGATATACCCCCAGCACTCTGACCCCTCTACTCCCCAGATATCCCCCAGCACTCTGACCCCTCTACACCCCAGATATCCCCCAGCACTCTGACCCCTCTACACCCTAGATATCCCCCAGCACTCTGACCCCCCTACACCCTAGATATCCCCCAGCACTCTGTTCCCTCTACACCCCAGATATCACCCCCAGCTTTCTGACCCCTCTACACCCCAGATATCCCCCAGCACTCTGACCCCTCTACACTTCAGATATCCCCCCCAGCACTCTGACCCCTCTACACCCTAGATATCCCCCAGCACTCTGACCTCTCTACACCCCAGATATCCCCCAGCACTCTGACCCCTCTACACCCTAGATATCACCCCAGCACTCTGACCCCTCTACACCCCAGATATCACCCCAGCACTCTGACCCCCCTACACCCCAGATATCCCCCCAGCACTCTGACTCCTCTACACCCCAGATATACCCCCAGCACTCTGACCCCTCTACTCCCCAGATATCACCCCAGCACTCTGACCCCTCTACACCCCAGATATCACCCCAGCACTCTGACCCCCCTACACCCCAGATATCCCCCCAGCACTCTGACTCCTCTACACCCCAGATATCCCCCCAGCACTCTGACTCCTCTACACCCCAGATATACCCCCAGCACTCTGACCCCTCTACACCCCAGATATCCCCCAGCACTCTGACTCCTCTACACCCCAGATATACCCCCAGCACTCTGACCCCTCTACTCCCCAGATATCCCCCAGCACTCTGACCCCTCTACACCCCAGATATCCCCCCAGCACTCTGACCCCTCTACACCCTAGATATCCCCAGCACTCTGACCCCCCTACACCCTAGATATCCCCCAGCACTCTGTTACCTCTACACCCCAGATATCACCCCCAGCACTCTGACCCCTCTACACCCCAGATATCCCCCAGCACTCTGACCCCTCTACACTTTAGATATCCCCCCAGCACTCTGACCTATCTACACCCTAGATATCCCCCAGCACTCTGACCCCTCTACACCCCAGATATCCCCCAGCACTCTGACCCCTCTACACCCTAGATATCACCCCAGCACTCTGACCCCTCTACACCCCAGATATCACCCCAGCACTCTGACCCCCCTACACCCCAGATATCCCCCAGCACTCTGACTACTCTACACCCCAGATATACCCCCAGCACTCTGACCCCTCTACTCCCTAGATATCCCCCAGCACTCTGACCCCTCTACACCCTAGATATCCCCCAGCACTCTGACCCCCCTACACCCTAGATATCCCCCAGCACTCTGTTCCCTCTACACCCCAGATATCACCCCCAGCACTCTGACCCCTCTACACCCCAGATATCCCCCAGCACTCTGACCCCTCTACACTTCAGATATCCCCCCCAGCACTCTGACCCCTCTACACCCCAGATATCCCCCAGCACTCTGACCCCTCTACACCCCAGATATCCCCCAGCACTCTGACCCCTCTACACCCTAGATATCACCCCAGCACTCTGACACCTCTACACCCCAGATATCACCCCAGCACTTTGACCCCTCTACACCCCAGATATCCCCCAGCACTCTGACCCCTCTACACCCCAGATATCCCCCAGCACTCTGTCCCCTCTACATCCCAGATATCCCCCCAGCACTCTGACCCCTCTACACCCCAGATATCCCCCAGCACTCTGACCCCTCTACACCCTAGATATCCCCCAGCACTCTGACCCCTCTACACCCTAGATATCCCCCCAGCACTCTGACCCCTCTACACCCCAGATATCACCCCAGCACTCTGACACCTCTACACCCCAGATATCACCCCAGCACTTTGACCCCTCTACACCCCAGATATCCCCCAGCACTCTGACCCCTCTACACCCTAGATATCCCCCAGCACTCTGACCCCTCTACATCCCAGATATCCCCCCAGCACTCTGACCCCTCTACACCCCAGATATCCCCCAGCACTCTGACCCCTCTACACCCTAGATATCCCCCAGCACTCTGACCCCTCTACACCCTAGATATCCCCCCAGCACTCTGACCCCTCTACACCCTAGATATCCCCCAGCACTCTGACCCCTCTACACCCTAGATATCCCCCAGCACTCTGACCCCTCTACACCCTAGATATCCCCCCAGCACTCTGACCCCTCTACATCCCAGATATCCCCCCAGCACTGTTACCATATAGCATAAGATACCCCTTGTATTGTGACCCCTCTACATCCCTGATACCCCCTACACTGTGGCCTCTCTACATCCCTGATACCTCTAGCACCCAAGCTACCCAAGCTACCCCAAGCATTGCTACCCCTTATACACCCCAGATCCCCCCTCAGCATTGTTTTCTTCCATATTCCATTATTCTATCCATGTAGTACCTCCTTTTCCAGTGGAGATACAGTGCATGTGAACTTTTGGCTATGTGCCCACCTCCAGCACTGGACTCACCTATACCAATCAAGCAGGCAGAAGGAGGTGGTGGGGGAGCATCCCTCTGGGCATTCCAAGCCCTTTGGTGCAAACAGTGCTGGGCAGCTGGGCTCACCATGACACCGCCCACAATGCCACTTCTGCAGGTGGGCTCTCAGTGCTGTTGACTCAGCAGCTCTCACTCTTGCTCCTACAGCACAGCCTTCAAGTCCCAAGCATTCAAGCTGAATGGGGAGGGGTCAGAGCATAATTGGTGCTCTGGCCCTGCCCCTCCCTGCTGGCTGTGAGAAAAAGTGCAGGGGCCCCCCATGCAGCTGGGTCCCCTGGGCAGTGCCCAGGTGTGCCCACTCATTAGGACAGACCTGGGGGTGCCATTAAAGTGTTACTAAACCCAGGACCCTGCATTTGCTATATTTGGTCTCCCACAGTACGCAGAGCATGGAAATGCAATTAGTTTAGGAAATATAAACTGCTAAATACCTTTTCTCATCAGCGGTACTGTATATAGCAGTCGTGTGACTTCTATCAGTGTCTGGTTAAAGCTTCTACAAAAACAGGAAGAAAAGAATGGCTGCACACCACAGGAACATTCCAACGATTTTATTCCAAAAAATAGCAAATGACAGCCAACAAAGACAGAGTGTCTGAACCCAGGAGGTGACGCGTACGTGACGTGTGCGTTTCACACTGACCTCAGTGCTTCTTCAAACCTGGGTTCGGACACTCTGTCTTTGTTGGCTGTCATTTGCTACTTTTTGGAATAAAATCGTTGGAACGTTCCTGTGGTGTGCAGCCGTTCTTTTCTTCCTATTGATCATCGGTGGCAAGCCATGGCTTGCACCCAGCGCATCCGGACTGTAGTGATTGCTCACCTGGAGCGGCGTCTTCCTTGTATGAATCTTCTACAAAAACAACACATATCTCCTGCTCTCGAAGGTGGACCCCACAGTGGTGGGCCAATCCAGATAAATGCAACCTTGCTGCCCTCACATGACTTGGGGTGTCTCAAAGCACTAAATCAAGAAATAAACAGAGGGTGCACCTAGTGCATTATCCTCCATAATTTTACTTTATTACATAAAAAAGGATGATACTCACAAACATGCGCTTGAAAATAACATATATTGAGCAGCTTAACGTCCATGGTATCACACAACAGATGGTTGGCTCTGAGGAAAAGGTGATATCTCGAAACGCGTCAGCCAGTGTTACTGTGGGACGTTCCATCTGTTGTGTGATACCATGGACGTTAAGCTGCTCAATATATGTTATTTTCAAGCGCATGTTTGTGAGTATCTTTCTTTTTTATGTAATAAAGTAAAATTATTGAGGATAATGCACTAGGTGCACCCTCTGTTTATTTCTTGATCTAGTTAAAGCTTGTAGGAGGAGTTTTCACTCTTCTCTGACTGTCCTATGAACCTGCAGCACCCCTGACCCTCTGTGTGGACAGTGCTGATTGGCCCTGTGCAGATCACATGCACCCTCCCAAGAAAAAAAAAAAACTCTCTAGGAATAAACTGAGCATGTGCAGTGTGCCCCTAAGGTTTTGTTATATCAGGAAATAGATTGGGGACAGTGAAAGAAGGGGAGGATCAGAGAAGACAGGATCAAACAGTCTTTTTACACAAGGCAGAGGATTAACTCCTTAAGTTCCACAGGGAGTATAACAAGCATGCTTTACTGCATATACAGACTGATTTTACTGTTGTGGCTTTAGTAACACTTTAGGAGGGTTATGCACACAATCCTTGACCCACACTAGTGTGAACCTAGCCTTACGGGGTGCATTGATGGCACATTGGCACTGTAACCTTGAGATGATGTTGGCTGAGTTTTGGATTTACAGTTGTCAATAGTAAACTGTTGATCTCCCAATGGAGCATCCAAGGGATAGGTAGGCAGATTCTGTAGACTGAAGGGGTACCACAGGCACCTTGGGTTGAAAAGAAAATATTTGGATCTAGAGGTGAAGAGCCACACCAAAATACTTGAGACGAAAGGGGCTTATGCCAACACAGAGTACAAAATCCAACGCGTTTCAGGAGGCCAGACATCACCTTATTTATCAGGGATAGCTGAATTTTGATGTGTTATCACACCATTCTCTATTACTTAATACTTCCTGAGTCCTAATACTTTGTATCGATTTGTCAGCAGGCCCAGATGAAGAGATGGATTTTTTTTTACTCCATATTGGACTTGAGCAATAAAAACCTGATAGAAGTGCTGACCCTTCCCGCTCTATCCGAAAGAATCTTGTTTTTAGGTATACTTAAATAAAGATCAGTCTCAATACCACGCCAGTCACACCCGCCCAACCTTATTCTCCCGGATACTGGTTGGACCTAGACCTAGACTACTTGATAAGCAGGATGGGAAGAAGCCATCAAGGTCCAATATGGCTAATGCGTTTCAAAGGGGAAACCCCTCTTCATCAGTGCCTCTCACTATGTTAAAATTACCAAGACACTTTCTATTAATATATATTGTTTTTTCCTCTGGAAATATTTGATCAACCAAAAGCATCCATTGGTGTAGAGTATGGAAGGTTGATTGCATCCACTTAAAAGCAATCGCCTCAAGGGACGTCTATAGAGTTTCCTTCAAGAATATTCATGTACTGTATAGTGGGGCCACAGCTCCTCATTTAGGATACCAAACGAGCAAATCTGCAGGAATCAGGGAAGGATCATTGTAAACTACCATTTTATTCTCCAGGGTCTGTACTTTTAGAAAGTATATAATTTTGAGAGGGGGGTTTAAATAATCTTAAATAATAGGTCTAAAATATGCATTTTATCCTCCCGCTGCCTATGTAATGCATATGCGTGGTGGCAAAGAGGTTGAGCTTTAATGTCCACATGCAATACGTATGCGTCTATGGGCACTATAAGTTTCTGTGCTGAAAGCATGCTCACTGCAAGCTTTTGGTCTGTACTCATTATTGTGAACTGGCGGGACCAGTTCCCGATCATGTGGCCATAGTGGCAGAATGTCTGGACCCAGGTCTGACCCTGCAACCTCTGCTGTGTCTGGTGATGTCTCCTCTTGCGGAGCCACTTGTGATGCCGGACAGCACCCTAATCCATTGGAAAATCCTTCTTTCTGTTGAACCTTGAATTCCTTTCTCCTCCCATGAACTTTGTACTTCCTGTTTGCCAGATTATTGTGCTCTCTCCAGCCAATATCTTGCTTTTGCCACTCCTGCTGCCGTCTGTATCTTTGCTACCACTCATTACAGACTTTTGGCTTGTTCCTCGACTTTGCTTCTGCTTAAACTCCCAGCCTGCGACCACTTATTACTGACCTTTGGCTTGTTTACTGACTATGCTTCTGCTTGATCCCTACCTGCTATACCTGCTACTGGACCCCAGCTTGCTCACCTCCTGGTGGGGCAATCCTGAGCACTGCGACTTGGTACTAACACGCTACAAAACACATCTCCGCCATCAGGAGCTCTGGTGAACACGGGTTAGTGCTTAGACTCCACATCTCAGATGAGTCTGTGTCATCAGGGTGACTTGCTGCTGCACTTATCCAGCTGGTCAGTGGGAACTTCTCTATTGCTATAGCTGCTGGTCTCCAAGCCTGACCTCTGACCATGGCACAGCCAATCACAGCAGTCACATGATTAGGCAGACCTTCCTTAAAAGCCCAGTTAAAGGGATGCCAGGACAAATGGGAAAGGATTTTGTTCTGGGGTGATCCCGTAAAGAGGGAAACCTGATTTACAGTTTTCTCGGAATGATTACGTCCTTATAATGGACCCAGAATGCAGAGAATCTGAAAGATTTTGGGTAGGAAAAAGCTTCCAACTCTGACTTTTTTACGAACATGGCTGGCTAGTGATTAAGACTCCCCCAAATATCATAGTCATATGTACTTTAAGGCAAATTGTTGAAACCATTTAGACTTTGTTCTTAACTGACTAGTTCAGTGATGGCGAACCTTGGCACCCCAGATGTTTTGGAACTACATTTCCCATGATGCTCAACTACACTGTAGAGTGCATGAGCATCATGGTAAATGTAGTTCCAAAACATCTGGGGTGCCAAGGTTCGCCATCACTGGAATAGTTGGTAAATGAGCTGGGGAACTTTTTGGATAGTATTGTGACTGCCCTGCCCAAGTGCCCCCCCCCCCCCCCACTTCTTATGCTAGATATAAATTTATCTGAGAGGTTGCCCATTTTTACTTACCTCCAGAGCATAAACCTTTAAAAAAATCCAGAATAATGATATTATAGCTCTTTTAATAGTTTAAAATAAAACTGCAAGCAAGCCATGATGAGTTTACAATTCAAAATACGACCTGACATAGATCTGCATTTGTATTACAGATGTTTGAGCGGATCATAACGCGGTGTTGACCTCTGTTAAGGAAAAACATTCTCTTCTGATCCATCTATCAGGGAAACGATTTTGCAGCACCGAGCTTCAGCATTTAACATGATTAATTGTCCATCAGATTTAAAGCCCGTGATTTCGGCTTTGAAAAATGACAAGGACGGGGGGAACTGTGTGTCGTTCGTGATGCATAAATGAACAAGCTGTAAAAATTAGCCGAGAAGTAATGAATGCCAAGAACACGAATTTTTCATGTAAAAACAACCTCTCAATTAACTTTAATAAATGCGCCGCTGTCACCTTATTACTTAGTAAACCAACTTTTATCCATTATTTCTGGGGGGGATTATTAGACAAGAGTATTTGGCATTAGAAAATTCCAGGATTTAATCATCTCTCACAATGAAATGGGAGTAAGTGGAGCTTTCAGAGATATCCCTGATTAGGTAAGCCATTTATTGGGGCATTTACAAGGTAACATTTACTTTTAAAGGGATTCTCCACCTTTTCACCCCACAAAATGAACAACAAATCTTGAAGTGGAACTTCACCCAAGTTCTGCTTTTCTAAGCATTTTTTGGGGGGGAGGTGGGGGAGCAAGTACCTAGTTTTGATAGGTATCTGCTCCCACTTCAGCTTGGAATGCCTAGGAATCCCCCCCCCCCCTTTATCCGCAGCTTTCTGGGACACATCACAGGTCCCTAAAGGCTGCAGGACCATATACAAAGCGCAGCGTGGCTCGCGCCTGTGCAGTGTGAAGCAGACTGTGAACCTGCAAGGAGTCCCAGAGGGACTCAAAGACTGGTGAAGATCTGGCCCAGGTGAAGACACCGCTGCATTCCTGGACAGGTAAGTGTCCTTTTATGAAAAGTTATCAGCTACAGTATTTGTAGCTGCTGACTTTTAATTTGTGCAGGGGGGACTGAAGATCCTCTTTATATACTGGCAAGGTGTTTGTACTTTTTAACCACTTGCCGACCAGCCGCACGATCCCGCGAGCCGTCGTAGCTGTACTCCTTTAAGCGGGACAGCAGGCACGCGTCTGCTGCACTGTGGGGGTGCCAATGCTTGTGACCGGCGGTCGCGATGACCGCCGGCAACGAGCGATCGCAGGCACGAGAGGCAGAACAGGGACACACAAATCCCCGTTCTGTACTGAGAGGAGATGCAGATCATGAGTTCCTATTAGCTAGGAACCACGATCTGTCATCTCCTATAGTCAGTCCCCTCCCCCTACAGTTAGAATACACAGTCAGGGAACACAGTTAACCCCTTGATCGCCCCCTAGAGTTAACCCCTTCCCTGCCAGTGACATTTTTTACGGTAATCAGTGCATTTTTATAGCACTGATCGCTGTATAATTGTCAGTCGTCCCAAAAATGTGTCAAAAGTGACCGCCATAAAGTCTCAGTCACGATAAAAATCGCAGATCGCCGCCATTACTAGTAAAAAAGAAATAATAATAAAGATGGCATAAATCTATCCCCTATTTTGTAGACGCTATAACTTTTACGCAAACCAATCAATATACACTTATTGGGATTTTTATTACCAAAAATATGTAGAAGAATACATATCGTCCTAAACTGAGAAAAAAAATCGCTTTTTTAAATTAAAATTTGGGATATTTATGATAGCAAAAAAGTACAAAATATTGTGTTTTTTTTCAAAATTGTCGCTCTTTTTTTGTTTATAGCACAAAAAATAAAAACCGCAGAGATGATCAAATACCACCAAAAGAAAGCTCTATTTGTGGGGAAAAAAAAGGCGTCAATTTTGTTTGGGTGCAATGTCGCACGATGTCATCGCTTTGTCAGTTAAAGCGATGCAATGCCGTATCGCAAAAAATGGCCTGGTCATCGAGCAGCCAAATTTTCCGGGGCTGAAATGGGTAATTGGCTATATATTTTAACAGCTCAGACTTTGCAGCATCCTGATGTCTACTATGATTCTGTAAGTGTGATTTTCTCAGATTATGTGGGTGGGTGCAGCGTGGTGCAGCGGCAGAGAACACTGAGAGACCAGATGCAGAAAACTGAACTGTATTGGATTTTCCTGTGACCCAGGAAACCAGAGAGGAACCAAGTTCTTCTTGACTTCCTCTCCCCTGCAAAGCCACTGCAGTTGAGTGCCACCTGCAGTGGGGAAAGCAAGCTGCACCTGCCTACATGTGGATAGGAAAAAAAGACCTTGGGACTTCATTCGTAGGAATGCTGTGAGCTGGACTTAGCATGACTCTCAGCTACTATGAGCTTATGGATGAGCTCTGGACAAATAGCTAAATTCACAGTTGAAATACAGATGGGAGCACTTGTACCTGCCAAAGGATTTGTTAGGGCTTGTGTACACGGGTGCTCATGTCAAAAGTTGCCTTTTCAATTAGTACAGAGCGCTGCTCAAACACATGTGTCCAAATGCAAAATGGGTCATCAGGATTTACAAAATACACCACAGTAAAAGATGGTGCTTTGCTTGTATTACCTGTAGTTTAACACACATTGCAGTGGGACCTGCTGCATCTAAAGGAAGACACAGCCTCTGACCTACGATTGACTTGATATATTGGAATGGGGATAACGGACTTTAAAGGGCACGTATAAAAATAGTATCAAATTTTAATAGTTCACATAAAAGATTCACGAAATATACAAACAAAGTTATATAAAAAGTACATAGAGCAAAGTGGTTTCCCTAGAGGATATACTATAATATACTGTATTTATCAGCGTATAACAGGCGCTGGCATATAACACGCACCCCAAGTTTAGGAGGGAAGTTTAAGGAAAAAAACTTTTAGGAGGGAAGTTTAAAGAAAAAAAAGTTAAATTTTAAATGTCCATCAATGCAGCCTTATCAGTGTCCATCTGCAGCCTTGCCCATCATTGCAGAATGATCAGTGTCCATCTGCAGCCTTGCCCATCATTGCAGAATGATCAGTGTCCATCTGCAGCCTTGCCCAACAGTATCCATCTGCAGCCTTGCCCAACAGTGTCCATCCGCAGTCTTGCCTAACAGTGTCCATCCGCAGCCTTGCCCAACAGTGTCCATCTGCAGCCTTGCCCAACAGCTTCCATCCACAGCCTTGCCTAACAGTGTCCATCTGCAGCCTTGCCCAGCAGTGTCCATCTGCAGCCTTGCCCAACAATGTCCATCCTTAGCCTTGCCCAACAGTGTCCATCTGCAGCCTTGCCCAACAGTGTCCATCCGCAGCCTTGCCCAACAGTGTCCATCTGCAGCCTTGCCCAACAGTGTCCATCCGCAGCCTTGCCCAACAGTGTCCATCCGCAGCCTTGCCCAACAGTGTCCATCCGCAGCCTTGCCCAACAGTGTCCATCTGCAGCCTTGCCCAACAGTGTCCATCTGCAGCCTTGCCCAGCAGTGTCCATCTGCAGCCTTGCCCAACAATGTCCATCCTTAGCCTTGCCCAACAGTGTCCATCTGCAGCCTTGCCCAACAGTGTCCATCTGCAGCCTTGCCCAACAGTGTCCATCCACAGCCTTGCCCAACAGTGTCCATCCGCAGCCTTGCCCAACAGTGTCCATCTGTAGCCTTGCCCAACAGTGTCCATCTGCAGCCTTGCCCAACAGTGTCCATCCGCAGCCTTGCCCAACAGTGTCCATCTGCAGCCTTGCCCAACAGTGTCCATCCGCAGCCTTGCCCAACAGTGTCCATCTGCAGCCTTGCCCAACAGTGTCCATCCGCAGCCTTGCCCAACAGTGTCCATCCGCAGCCTTGCCCCACAGTGTCCATCCGCAGCCTTGTCCAACAGTGTCTATCTGCAGCCTTGCCCAACAGTGTCCATCCGCAGCCTTGCCCCACAGTGTCCATCCGCAGCCTTGTCCAACAGTGTCTATCTGCAGCCTTGCCCAACAGTGTCCATCCGCAGCCTTGCCCAACAGTGTCCATCTGCAGCCTTGCCCAACAGTGTCCATCCGCAGCCTTGCCCAACAGTGTCCATCCGCAGCCTTGCCCAACAGTGTCCATCCGCAGCCTTGCCCCACAGTGTCCATCCGCAGCCTTGTCCAACAGTGTCTATCTGCAGCCTTGCCCAACAGTGTCCATCCGCAGCCTTGCCCAACAGTGTCCATCCGCAGCCTTGCCCAACAGTGTCCATCTGCAGCCTTGCCCAACAGTGTCCATCCGCAGCCTTGCCCAACAGTGTCTATCTGCAGCCTTGCCCAACAGTGTCCATCTGCAGCCTTGCCCAACAGTGTCCATCTGCAGCCTTGCCCAACAGTGTCCATCTGCAGTGTCCATCTGCAGCCTTGCCCAACAGTGTCCATCTGCAGCCTTGCCCAACAGTGTCCATCCACAGCCTTGCCCAACAGTGTCCATCCGCAGCCTTGCCCAACAGTGTCTATCTGCAGCCTTGCCCCACAGTGTCCATCCGCATCCTTGCCCCACAGTGTCCATCCGCAGCCTTGCCCCACAGTGTCCATCCGCAGCCTTGCCCAACAGTGTCCATCTGCAGCCTTGCCCAATAGTGTCCATCCGCAGCCTTGCCCAACAGTGTCCACCCGCAGCCTTGCCCAAAATTGCAGCAGTTACTGGTACTCAATTTAGGAGGGAACGAGCAGCCTTGCCCCACAGTGTCCATCCGCAGCCTTGTCCAACAGTGTCTATCTGCAGCCTTGCCCAACAGTGTCCATCCGCAGCCTTGCCCAACAGTGTCCATCCGCAGCCTTGCCCAACAGTGTCCATCTGCAGCCTTGCCCAACAGTGTCCATCCACAGCCTTGCCCAACAGTGTCCATCTGCAGCCTTGCCCAACAGTGTCCATTTGCAGCCTTGCCCAACAGTGTCCATCTGCAGCCTTGCCCAACAGTGTCCATCCGCAGCCTTGCCCAACAGTGTCCATCTGCAGCCTTGCCCAACAGTGTCCATCCGCAGCCTTGCCCAACAGTGTCCATCTGCAGCCTTGCCCAACAGTGTCCATCCGCAGCCTTGCCCAACAGTGTCCATCCGCAGCCTTGCCCCACAGTGTCCATCCGCAGCCTTGTCCAACAGTGTCTATCTGCAGCCTTGCCCAACAGTGTCCATCCGCAGCCTTGCCCAACAGTGTCCATCCGCAGCCTTGCCCAACAGTGTCCATCTGCAGCCTTGCCCAACAGTGTCCATCCGCAGCCTTGCCCAACAGTGTCCATCCGCAGCCTTGCCCCACAGTGTCCATCCGCAGCCTTGTCCAACAGTGTCTATCTGCAGCCTTGCCCAACAGTGTCCATCCGCAGCCTTGCCCAACAGTGTCCATCCGCAGCCTTGCCCAACAGTGTCCATCTGCAGCCTTGCCCAACAGTGTCCATCCGCAGCCTTGCCCAACAGTGTCTATCTGCAGCCTTGCCCCACAGTGTCCATCCGCATCCTTGCCCCACAGTGTCCATCCGCAGCCTTGCCCCACAGTGTCCATCCGCAGCCTTGCCCAACAGTGTCCATCTGCAGCCTTGCCCAATAGTGTCCATCCGCAGCCTTGCCCAACAGTGTCCACCCGCAGCCTTGCCCAAAATTGCAGCAGTTACTGGTACTCAATTTAGGAGGGAACGAGCACCGCCGAGATAGACAGAGCCGGATGTCCTGTGTACTCGGTTCCTCTTGACTTGTCTCGCAGTCCGGCCCAGTCCCGCCCCTTGGCCCAGCTCCTATGATGGACACAACACCGGTCCAATGCGGGACGTAAATGCTAGGAGGTGGGACTGGGCCTCGGCTCTGTCTATTTTGGCAGTGCTCGTTCCCTCCTTCCCCACCGAGGCAGCGGTTCGGCGTATAACATGCACCCACAATTTTGAATTTTCCCCTGATTTTAAGGGGAAAAAAGTGCGTTATACGCCGATAAATACGGCACTTCCTGTGTGGCAATGCTGAGATTATCTACAATATGCGCACACTAATGTGTATATATTCCTCTCAAATGGTACCCACGTGTCCTCATGGAATAAAACATGGTGCTCTACGTGTTTCACAACACGAAACGTCGCTTCTTCAGGAGCTTCAATATTTCTAATCAAAAAAACATACTTTAATTAGGATGCAGAAAAATATCAACAATTATACATGTATTCACAAATGTATATGTGCGTACATATTATGCAAAACATCACTTGTTTCAAAGTATTCAGCAGAAAATTCAACACTCACTTGCGCCAGGGATACAAAAACCGCAAAAGAACCCCCCGATTGGCCGAGGACCCCATTGTTTGAAGAGCAGCTGTGAATTAGCACCTGTGTTAAGATGTGGGGACATACAAGGTAACTAAGGGTATAAAGAGTATGCATGATAAATACTCATAGGTACGTTCATTTGTAAATAGGTTTTGGACTAAATAACTCTATCCTATACTTACATAGCAATCGGTATATATCCAGTTATACCAAACTCTTTAATTATGTGGCATCTCTAGCTCTCTCCTTCCCCTCTTCTTATGTCTTCCTTTTCCCCTGCTTTCCAGGGAAGTGGATCTAATAGCAGTTTACACAAACTCTAATTGCCTATGCAGGCACAGCTGTGACAACCCTTCTATCCCGGATCAGTGAGGGATTAAGGTATGGTTTATACCCCTCACCTGCTATGTATTTTTTCCACTAAGGGATATAGTTTAATGCAGTTTACTAAGTGTCTAAACACTATGGGAGAGAAATGTATTACCTTTCTCTATAGATGTTCAAGAACCTGGCATAGTTTGGCTTCAGCACTAGTGGATATATTGGGGGGGCCACAAAAGATATATACTGTGTTTATCGTTCCTTAGGGGACAGAGAGGGGGGGCGGGACGAGCGCCATCAGATTACATACAGGAGAAATCTCATGTTTGCTCGGCGGCCTCTGTAATAGGAAGTCCCGTCTCCTGGGATAGCATTGGGCGACTGTTCTGTCTATCATAGAAGGCGGGCCTTTGTATTAAAGAGGCCGCCGAGGAAACAGGAGCTTCTCCTGTATGTAATCTGTTGGAGCTCATTCCGCCCCCCTCCCTGTCCCCACCGAGGCTAAAGATGGGCATTATTTAGGCTGCACTGATGGCAATGGTGAGGCTGCATTCAGAGGCTGCATTCATGGCAATGATGAGGCTGCATTGGTGTCAATGGTGAGGCTGTATTCATGGCAATGGTGAGGCTGTATTCATGTCAATGGTGAGGCTGCATTCATGGCACTTGTGAGGCTGCGTTCAGGCAATTGTGAGGCTTCATTCATGGCAATGGTGAGGCTGCAGATGGGCACTGATTAGGCTGCATTGATGGGCACTGACCCTTATTTTGCTTCACAGTTCTTTATTTAAAATTTTTAAATTTTCCTGAAACTTCCCTCTTAAAGTGAAGGTGCATGTTATACGCAGATAAATAAGTTATACCCAAATAACACACCTGAGCTCATCCTTAGACTCTTCACCACACACAGCCACAAAGGCAAGAGAATTCTTGTTGGACAGTGTATTAGTTAATTTGCATTCAATTTTAATGGTTCAAAGAATGTCAGGCAAAATAGACGGCCCTCCCGCATGTTCACTTCATCAAATCTAGCCCTCTTTGAAAAAAGTCTGGACACCCCTGGTTTAAGCAGTGGCAGCCAGTCCACAAGGTCCCCTAGCCTGTACAATTAAACATCATGTGTGTGGCCATGCACTGTGCAGGGCGCCGGGCCAATAGGTCTCTACCAGGACCATCACCCCCTCACAAGCACATGATCAGAGCCCGAGGCCCTAATTGGCTTGTTTCATGTTGTCCTCGGGGGGAAAAAGAGCACTGCGCCTGAACCCTCCCACCCTGCCATACCAGAGAATCAACACTCACCATTGGCTTCCGGCTTCCCGCCCAGCCAATCAAGACAGGAGGCCGAAGACCCAGAAGACCGGGTCAACACAGAAGCTGCAGCGCCAGGCACCAAGGGAGCCATGACCACTGGAGGGCTCCCCAGTAGGGTGAGTGCGGACCTGGAGGGGCCCACACGCCCCACACCCCAAAAAAATCCTCCAGCCCTTAAAGTAAGCCTTTTTGTTCCAATTTTGAGCTGCATATTCAGCAATTCCCAGGCAATCCCAGGCATTCTACCTGCTGAGCCCTGAAGAAGGGGGCTTTGAAAGACCTCTGCAATGAATTGATATTTAACAATTAAAAATATATTGTCTGTTAGTGTCTTTGTCTATTAACTTATCATTTTGGCACTCCAATTTTTCTCCAGTAGATCACATTGAAGGTGCCTAGTTCATCATCGGAACCTTTGGTCTTTTATGCGTGGCCTTACCTTCCCCTTTTATTTATGGATTGTCATACACAATCTAAATCCCCCCTAAGGATCCAGTACCACCTTTCACGTACCCCTAGACTTATCTGTAAAGAGGTCCTGTCACTTGTATAAATCCTCCCCTTGGCTCAGAATGGGGATGACACAGGCAGCAGTCCAAGTGAGTGGAATATTAGAACTTTGCAGAAATTTGTAAACATGTCTCTTGCACTTTACGAAACAGTATCACCAAAGTGAAACATGACTGATTGCCCTGATTGAGAAGCAGAGGCTATTCCCCCTGTTACTCCAGACCAATTTATTGTCTGTGCTGTCAGTTGCTAAGAACAAGCAGTTCAGCATCACTGAACGTAGCCCCCGCGCTCGAAAAATAAATGTTTTTTTTTTATTTATGTATCTTTTTTTTTTCAGATAGATTCTTCTTTTTATAGCTGATATCAGTGCGTAGCTTCGCGGCGAGGAGCTATTAATATTTATTAAGTCTCTAGACATTGTCCAACGGCAGACATTTAAACATTACTTACGGGTTTTGTGCTACAATTACTGCACAATGCCAGATTCAGCAGAGTTTGCGGCTTATCAATCTGGCTGTCCCTCCTAGCAGGGGAAAGTGTCTCGCAGCTAAAACTTGGGGGACTTTCCTGAGGATCAGCAGATTCTTTACAACACAAACAATTTTAAGCAGACGGGAGAAATTCAATCGCGGGAACAGGTGACCCATATTTATATTTTAAAAAGGAAGAGATCTGCTCTCATGGGGTAGAAGGATAATTGTTTTAACCATTTGCCTACTGGGCACTTTTACCCCCTTCCTGCCCAGGCCAATTTTCAGCTTTCAGCGCTGTGACACTTTGAATGTCAATTGTGCGGTCATACAACACTGTACCCCAATGAAATGTTTATCTTTTTTTTTTCACACAAATAGAGATTTCTTTTAGTGGTATTTGATCACCACTGGGGTTTTTTTTATAAATAATGGATAATGTTTAATTTTTTGATCGCGGGCCGTAGGTCTTAGCAAATGTGTTCTAGTGTAAAAATTTTTTAGCATTTTCTACACACAGGAGCCACACGTGGTGTGTACAGCCGGCCAAGGAAGTCAGACGCTATATGTGGCCATATTCGGTTTGAGGCTATTTCTTTTTTGCAAGGGGAAAAATTTAATCCTCGAATGTGTACTGTAAATTCAACATTCAGGGAAAATGTCATACACATACACTCAGGGGTGGACTGACAACTCATGGGGCCCTCGGGCAATAGGATTTTATGGGGCCCCCAGGCAATAGGAGAACATTATGGGGCCCCCGGGCAATAGGAGATTATGGGACCCCAGGGGCGTCCCTAGGGGGTGGCTTTTGGGGCTATAGCCCAGAATCTGGGGCCAATAGCCCAGAGTCTCTGCAGGGGTCCCCAAGGGAAGGGGAGGCTCTCTGGGGACCCTGATGCAAGGGAGAGGCTCTCTGGGGACCCTAATGTAAGGGGGGCTCTCTGGGAACCCTGATGTAAGTGGGGGGCCCTCTGTGTACCCTGATGAAAGGGGGAGGCTCTCTGCGAACTCTGATGTAAGGAGGAGGCTCTCTGGGGAACCTGATATAGGGGGGGCTCTCTGGGGACCCTGATGTAAGGGGGCTCTCTGGGGACCCTGATGTAAGGGGGCTCTCTGGGGACCCTGATGTAAGTGGGGGGCTCTCTGGGGATATTTATACACACACACGTATATTACTGTATATACATGTGTATGCTCGCCCAAGCATATGACTTTCCTTACTTTCTTTACTACGCTGCTATGGGCTCTAGCCCCAGATCATTTGTAGACCTAGCAACGCCCCTGTGGGACCCCCAGGCAATAGGAGATTATGGGACCCCCAGGCAAAAGATTATGGGGCCACACAGTATACACACACACATACAGTATACACACACAGAAACACAATATACACTCACAGTATACACACACAGAATACACATACGCACACTGAAAAGTTAATAGAGAGGGGGGGCAGCTATAATCTTGGGATTATTAAAAAACACAGATTTTTACATACTGTCCCTGGTTTTATTGAGGCTGGCAACCCTGATGGGGCCCCTTAGTGGCATGGGAACCTCGGGCAGTGCCCGAGAGCCCGAATGGTCAGTCCGCCCCTGCATACACTATACTGTGAAAAGTATTGGGACACCTGCCTTTACACGCACATGAACTTTAATGGCACCCCAGTCTTAGTCCGTAGGGTTCAATATTGAGTTGTCCCGCCCTTTGCAGTTATAACAGCTTCAACTCTTCTGGGAAGGCTGTCCACAAGGTTTAGGAGTGTCTCTATGGGAATGTTTGTGTCAGGCACTGATGTTGAACGAGAAGGCCAATCTCGCAGTCTCCGCTCTAATTCATCCCAAAGGTGCTCTATCGGGTTGAGGTCAAGACTGTGTAGGCCAATCAAGTTCCTCCAAATGATTTGGAGCAGTGCACAAAGCATGGATGAGCGAGTTTGGGGTGGAGGAACTTGACTGGCCTGCACAGAGTCCTGATGGGTGAAACCTTGTGAGCTGCCAAAACTATAAGCTACCGTGGACTGAAACTGAAAAAAGCTGCCTGCACTTCCCACACTTCCCCACAATGTGAAAGAAATATATATGTATATATAATGTGCCACGCTATTCCTAACCAACAATCAATACGACCTATGCTGTAAAGCAATCTAGAGATAATGTGTACCATAAAACAGTGGATTACAATAAATAATATAAAGTGCTTGTGCTCCGTGAATCACACGCAGTCCATAATGATAGACAGTTCCACTTTAAAGTGTATAAAGAAGGATGTAGATATGGCGCTGTTCTAGTTAGAAAAAAGAGTGTTTTATAATGAAATTGCTGTGTTACACCCTCTGCAGTCCTCCAAATCCAGAAGTAAATTAGCGAGGAGATTAATAAACACGTAAAAAATATATAAATAAATATCGCGCTGTCAAAAAAAAAAAAAATACAATCGTAAGTAAGCAGCTAACACATACAAGTGACCTAATCCTGTAGTTACAACCAAATAAAGAAAAGTGTAGCGCTAACAGTTATAAACATAATCAGTAATCATGTACATAGTTTAACACAATATATAAGGTACATAAATGTGTATAATAATCCTTAGGAAACAGCACACATTAAGTCCGTAGTGTAAAGAAAAGTGCTAGTGATACACTATCATACAATATTCAAAAAAAAGAGTAAGTCCTTAGAGAATATATAGCACCAAAAAATTGTGAAGAAGCTTTGTATGTGTGTTGATAGGAGATCCACCACCACTTAAATTGGGAGCTTACCGGAAAGATTGGACACAGATGGGTGTACACCCACTGGGTCAATCTAGCTTGTAACTGTGGGGATCCATGATGGTATCTGTACAGCGTAAGCGTTAATCCAGGTGGCCCAGGTGCTATTGACCCTATCAATCTCCTACTCTGCTATGCTCTGAAAACCTGAAATGCCCATGATCATGCACTGGAGAGGAGACCCAACACTGGAGGATGCCTGAGTGGATTTATCCCCTATACTATATATAATATTCGCAAGCACCTGGGCCACCTGGATTAACGCTTACGCTGTACAGATACCATCGTGGACAAATGAACAAATGAACAAATGAACTAACAACTTTGACAAAGTGACTTGTGCTCAAGAAAAAAAGTCCAGTGCTTGCTGAGAAATAATATTTTTAAAAAAACTTCTTGTATAGGTGCCAGCTAGTGATGGTGCTCCTTATTCTTCGTGCTCCTAATGTGCATGCACTCACCGAATAGCCTCCCCCCCACAGGGATACTGTGCAGTCACAGTATTTGCCACTGTGTAGCAGTTCTTGGTAGCCCTGGTCTGTGTTTTTTTTTTTTGGTTTTTGTTTTTAGACGCTTTATTCTGGACTCTCCAGCAAGGAAATATATTTTCTAAAAACAGAGGACCTGGAGCTGCTGGCGCCACTTTCACAATACATACCGTTCTGTAAGGCCGCGTACACACGGGCGGACTTTTCGACCGGACTGGTCCGACAGACTTTCCAGCGAACTTTCGACAGACTTTTGACGGACTTCCGACGGACTTTTCGTACGTGATGACGTACACCGGACTAAAATAAGGAAGTTGATAGCCAGTAGCCAATAGCTGCCCTAGCGTCGGTTTTTGTCCGTCGGACTAGCAAACAGACGAGCGGATTTCTGGGTCCGGCGGAGTTACAGCGTAAAGATTTGAAGCATGCTCCAAATCTAAAGTCCGTCAGATTTGCGACTGGAAAAGTCCGCTGAAGGTCCGGTGAAGCCCACACACGATCGGATTGTCCGCCGGATTTGGTCCTTTGGGGTCCGTGGATTTGGTCCGTTGACGTCCGTCGGACAAGTCCGGTCGAAAATTCCGACCGTGAGTACGCTGCATTAGGCTTTAAAACTTCTCGTGTCCAAACTACCTGCAAGCCCGTAAACTAGTGAAGAACAGCTCCACACTTTAAAGTGTATCTAATTCCAACAAAAACAGGTTGAGGAAAATTGGAAGTTACTTCTATAACCTTCAGAAGTCATTTAAAGCCCATTGCACATATACAGTATCTAAATCCAAGAACAGAAATGTAATATATTTCAGCTTACCATTATGAGATAACTACAGTATGTTATCCCTAATTTGCACTCCTCTATAGCCCAATGGTAAATCAGTCCACAGTCCATAATGTGACAACACTTCGTAAAGCCAATTATTTGCATGTTTATTACCATCTCCACGAAAGTGCAATTCATTTTGCAGCTTGGGAAAATGATTTGCACCCTATGCCTCTTCTCTTAAGTGCACAGTGGTTTGGCTCTTTCCTGCCCGCCAGAAAGCCACCAAGTAGTGCGTTAAGCAGATTTGTCGGTTTATCCCTTACTTCTCCTGCCGATATAGAAGTGTGGATTCATTTAAACCTCACAACCCCTGTTGGGTTCTCTTTATCTCTCTTTATTTAATCTGTTTTGCTGCTGAAGTGGTTCTCTTTATGGTTCAATGTAGATCCCTGTTAACTCTGGATGTTCTTTTTTAAAGTGGACTCGTCAGGTATATGTTTTCATGTATGGTACATGCATGTTAAAGATAAACACCAGACATAGTATATTTTTACATAGTTACGTGTATCCAACTTGGACCAATGTACAGTTCATCCGGAAAGTATTCACAGCGCTTCACTTTTTCCACGTATTGTTATGTTACAGCCTTATTCCAAAAACGATTAAATTTATTATTTTCTTCAAAATTCTACAAACAATTCCCCATAATGACAACGTGAAAAAAGTTTGTTTGAAATCTTTGTAAATTTATTAAAAATAAAAAATTTTTAAAAATGCACATAAATATTCACAGCCTTTGCTCAATACTTTGTTGAAGCACCTTTGGCACCAATTACAGCCTCAAGTCTTTTTGAGTATGATGCTACAAGCTTGGCACACCTATTTTTGGGCAGTTGCTCCCATTCTTCTTTGCAGGACCTCTCAAGCTCCACCAGGTTGGATGGGGAGCGTCGGTGCCGAGCCATTTTCAGATCTCACCAGAGATGTTCAATCGGGTTCACGCCTGGGCTCTGGCTAGGCTACTCAGGGACATTCACTGAGTTGTCCCATAGCCACTCCTTTGTTATCTTAGCTTATCCTTTGTCATTGTCTTCCTGGAAGATAAATCTTTGCGCCAGTCTGAGGTCCAGAGCGCCCTGGAGCAGGTTTTCATCAAGGATGTCTCTGTACATTGCTGCTTTCATCTTTCCCTCGATCCTGACTAGTCTCCCAGTTCCTGCTGCTGAAAAACATCCCTACAACATGATGCTGCCACCACCATGATTCACTGTAGGGATGGTATTGGCCAGGTGATGAGCGGTGCCTGGTTTCCTCGCAGCATGATGCTTGCCATTCAGGCCAAAAAGTTCAATCTTTGTTTCATCAGACCAGAGAATATTGTTTCTCATGTTCTGAGAATCCTTCAGGTGCCTTTTGGCAAACTCCAGGTGGGCTATCATGTGCCTTTTACTGAGGAGTGTCTTCTGTCTGGCCACTCTACAATACATGCCTGATTGGTGGAGTGCTGCAGAGATGGTTGTTCTTCTAGAAGGTTCTCCTCTCTCCACAGAGAAATGCTGGAGCTCTGTCAGAGTGACCATCGGGTTCTTGGTCACCTCCCAAGGCCCTTCTCCCCCAATCGCTTAGTTTGGCCAGGCGGCCCGCTCTAGGAAGAGTCCTGGTGGTTCCAAACTTCTTCCATTTACAGATGATGGAGACCACTGTGCTCATTGGGAGCTTCAATGCTGCAGAACTTTTTCTGTACCCTTCCCCAGATCTGTGCCTCAATACAATCCTTTCTCGGAGGTCTACAGACAATTCCTTGGACTTATTGGCTTGGTTTGTGCTCTGACATGCACTGTTAACTGTGGGACCTTAAGTAGAGAGGCATGTGCCTTTCTAAATGATGTTCAATTAACTGAATTCAAGTTGTAGAAACACCTCAAGGATGATCAGTGGAAACAGGAGGCACCTGAGCTCAATTTTGAATGTCATGGCAAAGGCTGTGAATACTTATTTATTTTTAACACATTTTCAAAGATTTCAAACAAATGTCTTTCACGTTGTCATTGCAGGTTATTGTTTGTAGAGTTTTGAGGAAAATAAAGAATTGAGTCAATTTTGGAATAAGGCTGTAACATAACAAAATGTGGAAAAAGTAAAGCGCCGTGAATATTTTCCGATTGCACTGTAACCATGACTTTGCCAGACCTGGCTGATGCCCCTGGATGCTGGAAATCTCTGAAGAAGACACAGCTAGACCAGTGATCTACGTTTGCTTTCCGGATCCCATGCTGAACAGCCGGCCTGATGGATTTTGAACACAGAAGGTTGGCCACCCAACAAGGGCACCATTTGCTTTGCATTTTCTGAATGAATGCAAAGCATTCTCTATTCAGTTGAAGTGAAGAGGGTGAGATCACAGCTCCACCTTTCCACCTCGCCCAATCATAGAACACTTTGCATTCATTTTGTAAATGCAATGCATTCCCTGAATGGCACCCATGCTGAGCCACCAACCCCCTGTGTTCACAATACAATTGGCTCAGTTGCTTAGCATGGGAACCCAGAAACAAGTGGAGGTTATTGGAGAAGTGGTGTCTACTTCAATGATTTCCAGCTTCAAGGGGCATTGGCTAGGTATGGTAAAATCATAGTTACACTGGTACAAGCTGGCTTAATGTAACTATGTAATAATATACAATACCTGCAATTCTTCTTTGAAGTGGTTGAAAGGGAAAAGGTCATTCTCTGCATTAGGATAAAAAACCTTTCCATATCATAAATACTTACTTGAGCCCAATCTCGATCCAGTGCTGTTCACACCTGTAGCAACAGTGCTCTTCTCTCCCCTCTTCCCACAAGAGGTTGGGCACACCAGGAGCCATTGGCTCCTGCTGCTGTCAATCAAATCCTGTAAGCAGAGAGTAGGGGGCGGGGCTTAGCCATACTGTGTGTGTCAATAGACGCACACCGTGTGGCTCGGGAGTGAGCCCACACAAGTGCCCGCATAGCAAGGGGCTTTCTATACGGGGCACTTAGGGAAGATAAGGAGCCAGGAGCTCCAGCAGTGGTCCCCAGAAGAAGAGGATGGGGGCTTCTCTGTGCAAAACTGTTGTAAGTATAACATGTTTATTTTTAGAAAAAAAAAATGAAACCTTTACAATCACTTTAAATGATATGAAGGTGTACGACTTTCAGGTGTAACGCATCCCTGGTTTGGTAATCCCTCTGGAGCTATTCTTCTTTCACTTTACATACCCTGTTTCCCCGAAAATAAGACCTAGCATGATTGTCGGTGATGGCTGCAATATAAGCCCTACCCCCCCAAATAAGCACCTACCGTGTTTCCCCGAAAATAAGCCCTACCCTGAAAATAAGACCTACAAGGACTTTAACTAGGGCTTATTTGGGGGGTAGGGCTTATATTGCAGCCATCACCGACAATCACGCTAGGTCTTATTTTCGGGGAAACAGGGTAGTAGTGTAATACCTTGACCACTCTGACATACCCTTTACACATAGGGCTTTGACATATATATATATATATATATATATATATATATATATATATATATATATATATATAAATAAAAAAATTATCTTTAATAACATAGTGAGATACAGTAAGTGCTAATAATAAAGATAAGAGGAGATTTTCCCCAAAATGTAATTTTTCTTTTCTTTTTCTTTCTGCTAGCTTAGTTGGGGTGCTTCTTGGTGTCCTGATGGTGCACAAGTGGTGAATCTTGGTTAGGTCCATCAATTCTTCTAAAAATGTGTTTGTAATTTGTTTGTAAGGTGATACTTTAGAAAATAATGGAAACACTAATGTGTTGAAGAATAAGATAATTTGAAATAAGCTCCAATGGAAGGAGAGACTAGGTGAATGAAAGCCAAACAAAACAGCTAAGGCCTCATCTACACTGCTGCTGGTAAACAGACATTTAGGAGCAGTTGGGCGTTTTTTTCAACTGCTCCTGAACCCTCCTCTATGTTATCTTATCAGTACATGTACACTGGTTCGTTTATAGTCATTTCTAGGCAGTTGTGTTTAGAGGCTTTTTTTGGAACCCAAAAAAAAATGCGTTCAGAAGCTGTGTTTAGAGGCATTTCAAACGCCAAACTCAGCAACTCGTGTTTAGCCGCGTTTCATTTACAGGCGTTTTTCATTTTTGACTAAACGCGACTAAACGCGGCATATAAACGCGGTTGAACGGCCGTTGTTAGACGCTGGTTTCTAGCTGTCAAGTTAAATCTTTCTGGAGAGGTTGAACAACGTCCCGTGTACATGAAGCCTAAAACTATTGTTTAAAACAGTAACCATCACTGTTATAAGCAATAACAGTGTACAAAAAAATCCATGATCACTCCCCCAGAGTAGACACTGAACTACTCTGATGAGAGTATGTTAAAAAAAAAAATCTTAAAATAAGAAATAAAAATAGTAAAAAAAAGAAAAGAAAAAATATATTCAAAAAATTGAATAAAAATAATTGAAATGTATTTATTTTACTTTTTTTACATACTGTCACCAGTCAGTATCCCTGATCACAGCCACACCAGTCATATGATGATGCTGTATTGCACTGTTGACAGAATGTAAAAAAAAAAAATTGTGAAAAAAAAATGATTTAATTTCTTAATTTTCCAAAAAATTGTGACTAAATATGACAACTTCAAAAAACCCACCATGCCTTTTATTAAACACCTTGGACTGTCTACTTACTAAAAAGGGATTATTTGGGTGATATTTGTACTGTCCTGGCATTTTAGGGCCTAAAAAAAAATCAGTACATCGGGATTGGTCAATTCTTAAATATCAATTTCATTGTTTGTAGATGATATTACTTTCACACAAACCATAATTTTTTTTTTTACCAAAGACATGTAGCAGAATACATTTTGGCCTAAATTTCTGAAGACATTTGATTTTATTGGATATGTTTTATGACAGAAAGTAGAAAATATCGTTTTGGTTTTTTTTCTAAATTTTCAGCCTTTTTTCGTTTATATAGCAAAAAATAAAAAACCCAATGGTGATCACATATCACCAAAAGAAAGCTCTGTTTGTGTGAATTTGCATATCATTTGCGCACAGCGTTGCATGACTAAGCAATTGCCAGGTAAAGTAGCGCAGTGCTCAATAGTAAAAAATTCCCTGGTCATGAAGGGGGTAAAACCTTCCAGAGGTCAAGTGGTTATTGAGTATCAGATTGATCGTCCTGGCCACTTCTTGGTTGTGCTGCATAACAGGTAAATCCACCAGGCTCAGGGCTCAGATTCCTCCCTCTTCTCCGGACTGACCACTAAGACCTAGAACATTCTCAAGGCGTTCCTCCTCAATGCTTTGCCCCTCCCCCTCAGTTGCAAAGCTTTTTGGGAGTTGTAGTTTCCTTTCTGCAGCAGTATCAAGTGATCCATGTACCAAAACTATATTCCCCATCTTTCTTTATTTGGCAGCCTTTCCTTCTTGCTAATCAATGATAACCAATGGGGGGGCAACATGAAGTGCCTATAATGGCTGTGTTAATAGTCACACTGGGACTTGTTGGGACACTTTACAAAGCCTGTTTAACCCTTGTTTCTTTAAAGAGGGTACTTTATGATACCACCTGGCTATACAGGTTGTCATGGAACCGTTTGGCAACCCGATTAGGTGTGTCTGCCAAACAGTGCGTTCTGCCCTCAAAACTTTTCCAGCAGAACGAGAGCTAATACCAGCCCTGTTACTCCAAGCATCGTTCACAGACAAGATGCTGAGGTAAACTCCAAAGGAATGACTGTTTATTGAACAGAAATACAGGTTTTTATACACTTTAAATGAAGGTCAGTCACCACATGAACAAAAAACATCACACAATGGTTTAGTTAACGAGGTTGAGCTGACACAAGGCTAATCCCATCATAGATACCTTCAAGAGTTAGCCAAATTAGCCAACAGACAGAGACAATAGGTGACTCAATTAACTTAATTAACAATGGGAATGCACACCTGGGATGCACACAATAAGACATACACACTTAATAAACACATTGCACCTTAATAAATAGACTATAACAGGAGAGTCCCTGCACCAGGTTGCTTGAGCTGATAATATAAAATCTGCTCTGAGTCTCACAGTCTGAAGTAGTCATTGCTGATTTGGGCATAGAGACCCCCAAATATGTATCTGGGTCCTTCAGTTCCTAGAGTCTGTGTGTTTTGGGGAAACATGGACTTGAAGCAAGACCACTCTAAGGTTCCCCCAGGCACACACCTCTCAAAGAGTAGTGTTCCCTTAAAAGCAGGTCAGTAGGCAAAAGGCTAGCCTCCAGTCCCCGCCAAAAGCCCCTGTCCTGGTTGGGTCTGTCACACAGATATTTATTATCTCTCCCAGAAATCACAGTATTCCCCCTCACAATGTTTCCTCTCTAGAAGGATAAATCCATCTTTGTTTAGGCATCATCCAGGCTCAGCATCCACGTACTGACAACACATAAAGATGCCAGTACTCACATAAGTCCAAAGGCATCCCAACTTACTTTCAGCAGGGGGTGTCATTTATTGCCCCTGTCTGGAATATTCCTCCTAAATGGTATCTCCACTTCAGTCCCCTATGTAGCCTAATCACTTCAACTCACAATTACAGATACTCCCTATTATTTGGCATAGTACAGTGGATTGAGATGCAGCCTCGTAGATGAAGGTGTTACCATCCACCTTTGTTACATACTCCATATTAGAAAAAAATCTAGTAGCAAAGGTGGAAATTCCCTATAAAGGTCTTAGCTGGTGTGCGGGGACTCGCCAACAGTCAGTCCCCAAGACATTAGGAAAATATCAGGTACTATACATCTCAACTCCACCTCCTTCAGGGATTAACCTGTCTACAAGACCCACCTCCTTTCCGACACTTCCTCTCATAGTCTCTGCTCCAGGTTGCCCTTAATCTTTTGGTTTGAATAAAGTCCAGTGTCATCCAATATAGAAGATTGAGTACATTTTGTGAGCGCCGGTGTCATAGACCTGTCTGCTTATGGGGCATCACCAGGGTTCCCTTCTCTTACAGTGTAATCATTCAGAGAGTGGCACTGACATCTTTACTCCAGTGCCACGCTGTATTAAGGACCATCCATTGCTGGAGAAGATTGGAAGAAGACCCTGCCCATCATGTGACCAGTCTGAAGACTCTAGAAAAAGGTAAGTGTACAAATATACAAAGCATGAGATACTGCCTCTGAGAAAAAAACTTGTCTGACTTCAATGCCTCAGCAACACTCTCTACATCAAGGACCATCCAATGCTGGAGAAGATTGGAAGAAGATCCTGCACATCATGAGACCAGCCCAAAGACTTTAGAAATAATAATAATACATTTTATTTTATATAGTGCCTTTAAAGGTAGCTTCTCAAAGCGCTTAAAAGAAAAAAAGTAAGTATACAGATATAAAGGTTAAAATATTGCCAGTGGGGCTCTGAGGAAAATGGGGGGGTGTTTTACTTATTAAAAATTATATTATGGTTCTTGGTAACTTTTCTCCGTCCCATGTTGTCCTCAGTCTTCTGGTTTGAATAATGTCCAGTGTCATTCAACTTGGAAGACTGATTATATACTGTGAGTATTGGGGTTCATAGACCTGTCTCCTAATTTGGTATCACCAGGGCACCCTGCACTTACAGTGTAATGATGCAGAGAGTGGCACTTACATCATTACTCCAGTGCCACTATCTGCATTGAGGACCATCCATTGCTGGAGAAGATCATCAGAAAACCCTGTGCATCACGTCACCACTCTGAAGGCTCCTGAAAAAGGTAATTGTACAAATATATAAAGCAAGAAATACTGCCTGGGGGGCCTTGGGGGAAAAAAATTAACTACTTATCAAAAATCGAATTATAGAAAACAGGCTCGTGGGCAGTATGGCGCATGAGAAGCTCAATATCCCGGAAGACACGCATGCCCAGTACCTTAGGGTCTGGGGCCAATTACAACGCCCAGCGAATACCCTGCCATCTCTGTGATACCTTGGCTATAATTACTGTGGCCCCCTGGTCAGACCTCTCAGGTCCCCCTTTACCTCTTCCTCCCCCTCTCCCTTTTTCCCAGGCAAGTTTCTTCACCCCTTTTCTGTCTCTAGTCCTTCATAGCCCTCCACACCGAGATGGACCATACCTATATTTTTCCTTACCCCTATCCACCTCTCATGTCACTGTACTCGCCCAGAATTGGTGGACCCCCCCCCCCTTTTTGTTCCCTTTTTACCATTCAGCAAGGCACTCCACATCGCCAGTATAGAGCAACCTCTCTACAACCTTTGATTTTTACATGATCTGCATACCAGCTACATCACTAGCTTATGTAGCTCAATAAAGGTGGTGTCTTTTGTTAACATACCGTGAGTTACTACTCTACTGTATTATTGCTTCCTGCTCACAGTATTGTGTACTTTTGTAAAAATTTCAATACATTTTTTTGTGGAAAAAAAAATATGTAATTATAGTTTTTGCTCAACTGATCCTTTATTATAAGTAGAACTGTGTGGATGAACCAGAAAGATACATTAGCATTTGACTTCCTTGTCCTATGGAAGGTCAGCGTAGTGGAAGACTTCCCACAGAGAGAATGAGCCTTTTAAATTACGTACCACTTTTGGGGAAAGAAAATCTAAATTTTTAATTTAGATTTATCCAGTGCAGAGAAGCAACACTTTCAGTGAAAAGACTCCACTTTGTGTGTCATTAACTCCCATTACATAAACATTATGTGAGCCCGAATGAGCAGAGTAGATTTTGACAATCAAGTACTTAATCAGTGAAGCGCAGTATTGAATGAGTGCAATGTAATAAGTGCATTTCATGACAGGCTGCTTTTATGTACTTATAACAGGGGTGACTGCTTGTTTAAATCATTCACGGAATATGTTTGGATGGGGATTTTAATAAACCAGATATTCAGAAACTGCTATTTGCAATGATGCTAAATATGAAAGCGGCGATTGCTTTAATTTATGCTTTTGGCAGGACGGTTTGGTTTTACTCTCAGCGACAAAGCTACCAGCCTAACACCATACACATGCTGTGGAGCCCATTGGGCAAGAGGGGACTGCATACCTCCCAACTTTTTAAGATGGGAATGAGGGACACCTATCAGCAAAAGTATGTAGGCATAGGACACACCCCTTGTCACGCCCCCTTAAAGGAGAATTGTACAAAAAAACAAGATTGGTTAAACTCAGTGCTTTTTTTACCACTACTATTCCTTTATATTGGCTTTTGGAATTTACAAATGAAGCAATTTAGAAATCAGATGAAAGGTTTAGTGCTGGAAAACACTTTTTGATAGATAAAAAGTGCATTTTATATACATCTATGTAAGTCAGACCAAAATGAGGGACAAATAGGGAGGAATGAGGGACAGAGGGACATTAATCCAAATCAGGGACAGTCCCTCGAAATCAGGGACAGTTGGGAGCTATGGGACTGTAATTAATCACCTGACCCCAAGCCAGCCCCCGTGGTTCCATTGAAGATGTGCCGATATTATAGAGTAAAAATCATTGAACAGAATGTTAAGGTGTATCAAAATGTTGGAGTCGATGGATCCCAAAGCTTGCTCCTCAGAAATAGTACAATTTGGGTAGTTAGCTCACATTTACTGAAGGTTCTCAAAGAAGACTTCAGATTTGTAGTAGAGGAAACAGTTCTTCACACCCAAATTGTAGTTGTCCTAGTCAGAGGTCAGGTTCGCAGGCCAGTAGCTATAGCAGTAGAAAGGCTCCCACCGACCAGCTGGATAAGTACAGAAGCAGGTCACCCTTGCGAATGACATGGGCTCATCTGAGGTACCGAGTCTAAGCACTAACCAGTATTCACCAGAGCTCCCGATGGTGGAGATGAGTTTTGCTGCCTGTTAGTATCAGGTTGCCGTCCTCAAGAACGGCCTACCAGGAAGTGAGAAAGCCGGAAGTCCAGTAGCAGATATAGCAGGTTGGGATTAAGCGGAAGCGTAGTCGAGGAACAAGCCAAAAGTAACAAGTGGTAGAGGAGATAAGGACGGCAGCGGGAGTGACGAGTGCTAGATATTGGCTGGATAGAGCACAATAATCTGGCAAACAGGAAGTGCAAAGGCATGGATTAAATAGGAAGTTCATGGGAGGAGCAAAAACAAAGTACAAGACAGGAATGTCCAATGAATCAGACAGGAAGGTGTCCAGCATCTCAGGTGGCTCAGCAAGAAGAAACATTGCCAGGCACAGAACAGGCCATAGGTTCAGACCCAGATCCTGACAGTAGTTTATTCCATTAGGACAATACAATTTATTCCATACACATGAAAAATGCTTTTTGGAGATCAGAAAACACCCCCTTCATCATCAGGGCTAAAATGAATACAAATAAGTTACAATTAAGACAAAAATGTGGTTAATGGTGTATAATATGCACTGACTGAGTGAAAATCTGTATATTATAATATAATATACAGTACCTGTGGAATTATAGGAACATTTAAATGCTACAAGACTGGGCAAACAATGTAATCCACTCACATATTTGCAGTAGCTGAATCGCTTTTGTTATAATGGTCAGACAGCTTCACCGCTCATACAGCTATCGCTGTGTTTGCCGAACACTATGCGAAGACGTCACTGACTCCTTCTCCCCACGCGTATCATCACATGTCACGTGACTTTCTCAAGACCCTTGAGAAAGTCACAGCGATAGCTGTATGAGCGGTGAAGCTGTCTGACCATTATAACAAAAGCTATTCAGCTGCTGCAAATATGTGAGTGGATTACATTGTTTGCCCAGTCTTGTAGCATTTAAAAACACTGCACAATGATGGTTTTTCTTTTATCTTTATGTGAATCATCACCTTTCAAGTGTAATTCATCATGCAACTGTGATCTGTGAGAATTAAAATACAAGCAAGTTCATCAAAGGCAAGTGATTGGACATTCAGACCTCAGCTGGATTAACACAAACAGACACTATTTATTGCTCTTTTTTTTTTCCCCCCATCTACATACATCTAGGGATGTGTGTTCCCTTATATGTTTTTTGATGCATCTATTTGCATTTATTCGCTTTATTGATTGCTATATTTATTTGCACCTATTCACTTCACTGATTGTGATATCAGGGTATATGGTTTTTTTTTATGCATTTTTTTGCATTTATTCACTTTATTGATTGAATATTTATTTGCACTTATTCACTTTACTGATTATATCAGGGTAATTTTATGGTTTAGGATTTTATATATAATATATATAAATTTTCTTTTTTCCAACAGAAAGAGGCAATGGAGAGGAGGGGGAAAGAGGGACAATGGGACATTGCTCCAAATCAGGGACAGTCCCTCGAAATCAGGGACAGTTGGGAGCTATAAATAGTGTAAAAACTTTTGGACTCTGAGAAACATTTGTTTTGTTTGCCTTCTAACTCAGTTAGACATGGATGATCTCAGACCTCTCCAGGATAGCGTGCGTTGGGAATATATTGAGCTAATGACGCACATTTAAAGAGTGTAGCTGTGATGGGTCATCATTACAGGCAATGCCTGGACAGAAGCAAGGCAGAGGCAAATTTGTGGCAAGTTTTCCAGACACTAACAGAAAAATTCGATTGGGATTCAGGCAAGACGTTAGATGTCCTATGTCATGTAGAGAAAATATGTTAGCCTGGAGGTCTACTTTATTTTTCCTTATTATCCGATAACATGGCTTTGATATAATCACCATGCATGGTGTAGCAGAAGTATGTTCCTGACTTGTTGCATTGTTGATGATCCTGCGGGCCACATACACGTCTGCTTGTCAAATAAATGAGCAAAACTCCAGCAAGTGTTTTTCTCAGGAGTGTGCCTACTCCACTGACATATGGATAAACATTTCAACGATACGGAACTTTGTCACCAGCTTGTCACATCATATGACCTAGTTTCTTTCTAACGCATTTTATTAGAGGATGTTTTTGGATGGAAGAAATCCCTGTTTCGTCTTGATGACAGCGGCAAACATCGCTTGTCAATCAACAATGGCACTTTTCAGAAAGAGGGTCATTTTAAAGGAGATTTTAGGTATTCCTTTCACAGGATTAAAAATAAAAAAGTGTGGCGCTAGTGAAAAGTGAGGCTCCTGTAGCTAAACAGGTAAATATAATTGTTTGAGGAGGAAAAAAAACACTTTCAGTGTAAATAAGTGCAGTGGAGAAAAGTTGTTTTGTGAAACATCCAAGACAATTATAAAGGGAAAGTAAAGACTTATATGTGTAGAGCAATAGGGTACTCAGTGATAACCTATAAGTTGAATGGGAAACAATTCTGCATATGAAACCTTATTCCAAAGGAAAAACAAGGCAAATACATATCAATGCAAGGTATCTTGATGGACTGAGTATGTTGTTTAACAAAACTGAAATACAATAGAAATGGAAGCCAAGGGGAAGGACATCGGGAATCCCTGAGGGAGGGCTGACATAAATGGGAACTCAAAAGTCTCTCAAATGACAAGATGGGGCAGTCCCACTCAGTCCCACAGACCACAGGGTGCAAACCGTCTTCTCAAGAGGTAGGTACAGGTTGTTAGGAGGGGTCCTGATAGCTACGCTGAATCTCGACTCATGTGGATGATTCCAACCAGGAGGAGGGGAAAAGCAAAAGGATGCCCTTACCAGATCAGGTGGACTCACAGGCCGTGGCGGTGAGTCAAACGAGCATGTACCGTCAGACGGTGTGGAGTGGAGATCTGTGGGAAGACTTGTGGAACATCTTGTCAGCAGTCCTCAATTGAAGAACCAACTTGGAGTCTGGGGTCCCCAGGGTACGGTTTCGATCGCCGAATGACCGTTTCCTCAGAGGTCCGTCAAATGTGCAAATAAGCAAGAAAAAAGAAAAAAAGGAAAAGACTTCCACATAGTGTGAATCCGTGATTTGTAAAAAAGCATAAGAGCACTTTATTTAAGGAGTGTACTCCCAAAAAAATATTTTTACAAGCGGGGGGCAGTAAAAACTAGGCTCAATATAAAAACCGGCATAGAGAAATATAAAAATAGCGCAGTGAGTAGTGGTGGGGTATAATCATATGGACCCGACGCGTTTCGCCTCCAAAGGCTTCTGCTGGGGTAGGAGACAAAAACCTAATTGATATCATAAGAGGATTGGAAAAGTCAGGGGAATAAAAATAAACCCCCCCCCCCAAAAAAAAAGGTAAAGAGCAATTCTAGCTTCTTCCATGTTATTTTCATAAAGTTCAATCGTACAAAACCATATAAAGTATAATATTATAACACCAGTCCATTTTACTTCCACTTTAATTTGCTGTTCCCTATTTTGGTTCTCCTGTTTCATTAACCGCTTCCCGAACAGCCGCCGTCATTATACTGCGGCAAGGTGGCTCATTCCTGCTGTATGACAGCACGGGAACTCGCTTTTGTGGGTGCGCACTCGCTTCCATTGGCCAGCGGGGGGGGGGGAGCCAATCAGCGGGTACGGTGGACTCGATGTCCACCAGCCACCCGCGATCGTTCCCCGCAGTGACAGAACAGGGATCTGCCAATGTAAATGTAGCACCCTCTACCATCAGGTAGGTGCTAGTAATAGGATTTTTTGTTAAATAGACTGTCAGCACAGGTAAATTTAGGCAGGCCTATGCTGCAAGCTAGGCCTTTCTGCTTTGATCTGGGGGGGCTGGGAGTGGTTAGAGTAGCAGTGGGTGTGGCCACCTGTGCTCTGCTTCTGAGGTGCCTCCCCTGCTTCCTGGGAGAATGTTCTGGAAGAGGGGCTGGGCCTGGAACTGGAGTGGCAGGCAGCTCATGTAGGAGCCCTGACCAATCCCCAGCTGGAATTGCCAGGGGGCGGTCCTCCTATATAGGCTGAGGTAACATGCCACTGGGGAGAGTTATCGGCTGAGTGAAGTGGAGAATGGAATACTAGACAGCAGCAGGAGGGCACCCCCATCTGGGGGGGGTTCGCCAATCGCAGGAGGAGGCTCAGAGAGAACTGTGAGGGAACTACGCCTTTACACGGTCATTGGCGATGTCCTTATCATTACACAGTGATCGATAAGGAACTCCTGGAGCAGAGGGGCAGGTGAAGCTGTCGGAACGTATGGTCCGGTCAAGTTCTCCATCAAGGACTCAGGGCAGAGAAAGGTCGGTGAGTGTTACCACAGTGGAGGCTGGATGTGCTAGGAAGTCTGTGAGGGAACTTTGCTTTTACACGGTCATTAGCAAAGTCCTCATCATTACACGGTCATTGATGAGGAGTCCTGGATCAGAGGAGAGACTGTGGGGAGTTGTGTCAAATCGATGTGGCCTGAGGGTACAGGATTTGCAAGCTGGGGTGGCTGGGAACAGTAGTCCATCATCCAATATGTGCTTTTAAACTACTAGGCTTCCGGGGAGAGGTGCTGCAGGCCTCTGGCCTAGTAGCAGTGAGCAACCAGAGCCAGATTAAGGAACTATTCAGAGTGGGTCCTTCTTGCTTACAGAAGAAGATGTGGCATGTACTTTACACTGAATACTACAGGATAAGTTTGTGCAGGAGGAGAGGTTTTCTTGGGACATCACCCGTACATGGTCAAGAATGATGTCCTCATCCTTACACGGTCATGGGTGAGGAAGTCTTGGAAGCAATAGTCTGCAGGAGTTAAGCAGAGGAGGAGCAATAGTCTGCATGGTGATGCAGGAGAAAGGTCATAGCAGTTAAACATGCACATCATTTCTTCAGGCTCTAATTATGTGCTAACCTGTAAAAATCGACAAATATGATGGCAATGTGAACTATTCTATGGGCATCCCATATACCCCTTTCCCCCAACCAAGTTGTACTCCCCCCAATAAATAAAAACAAAACCAGCAAGTGGTCGGAGGTAGAGGGGAAGCTGTCCCCACTAAGGGACCATCCACCTTGTTACCGGAGACTACTGTGAGTAAGCTGAAGCAAGTACCAGAGCAGACTTGGGAAGTGGGAAAGCATCAGCAGGTGCCAAGCCAGAGACCCAGCAGGATAGCAGGGGTGACGCTTGAGGAGTATACAGCGGGATATAGATGGCCGCGGGTTTTTATTCGTCCATTTTGTGTTTTAAATATTGTTTGAGGTTGTTACAAGTTAAGATGGAGTTTTGCATTTAGCAACTCTTATCCCTTACAGTCATTGTATATAAGAATTTTTATATTTCTTATATATGTTTTATTTTGCTAGCCTCTGTCCCCATAGGATATTGAGCTTGCTGGAGTAGACTGGAACTTCCGGTTCTTGGATCTCCGGTCCTGCGCGCTCTCCATGGTGACCAGGTGTGTATTTAATCATCTGGGAGACGTAATAGCCCTGCCCTCGCTGACAAAGTCCCATAGGACGTAACACGTACGGGAGAGGAGTTATCTTGCGGACGTCACCCGCTGCCTTCTCTGGTATTCTGCTGTTTTTTATACTGGCTTTACGATCGCTATAAGCGTTATTTCATGCCAGAGTTTTATTTTGTGGATTATATTAATAAATGAACTTCACGTATAGCACTTAGATCGTGTTTATTTTATTTGCATACTCGACCTGGATGATCTGGTTCCATTGCTGTGCCGGCGAATCATCTCTACCCCACTGTGGATACAAGCGTATTTGACCTTCTGTTAGCTCAGAGGTCTACCATATCTGGTAAGAGTATATAAGCCCCTAGCCTAAGTAATGCCCAGTCTATCTCCGGTCGCCAGGCGGTGTTGTACTCTGTGCATTAAGGAAGTCCATTGGGGGACTGATTTCTCCCCAGTACTGGGCTTCCATGGCAACTTTGGGGAAGCTAGTGTCTTTTATTGATACTGAAATCCCACAAATTTGGGTTGCCATTTTGGTGTGGCTGTGATCACAAGCTATGCCACCTGTGTAAGACCCTAGTGCAGCCTTTCTCAACCTTTTCAGCACAGAAGAACCCTTAAAAAAACTTTATGATCTCAGGGAACCCCTGCTAAAAACTACTATATCTACACCTCATGATTCATTAGTGTATTGGTTAGTGGGAAGAATGGTCCTTACATTTGTGGTCACTGGGAAGAATTGCCCCCTTACAGATAGCTAAAAAGATCAATGGTGTCAGCAGGAACTTATCTGGGATTGCTCATTGCTCAAGGAACCCCTAGCAACCTCTGGGGGAACCCTGATTGAGAAATCCTGCCTTAGCCTAAAGTAATACCACATATATCTCTGGCCTGTAGGGGGGGGCTATTACATGTTGGATGAGCATGACAGCCAGGCAACAGTTTTGTAAGAAAAGGTCAGTAATGGCAGTTTCCTTAGTTTCCCAGTAAACCATCATCCGTCTCAGGTTTGATCCCTGTTTACGGTGATATTTGTGTTTTTCCCGGTCTGTAATAGTAGCCTCCAGCATAATATATGATAGCTTCCAAGATATGAGACATTAGGCAGCAGGCTGGTATTATTGACAAAGCAGAACGGCATTGTCTATAGAGCGGTGAAATGCTGGAAAGCTTCGTGTTCTGTGGTGAAGACCCATCAAATAACAGTCTGCAGTTTGCAAACATTACTCATACCATTGAGCGGTCAGAATGGGGTGCAGAAAACAGACACCGACGTATACGATGGATGGGTGTAATCTGACTTGACAGCTCTATTTTCAATTTCTGGAAATAATGCCGTGTTTATATTTCTAGAGGTCACCAAGATGGATTTTAAAATGCATTTTCAAAACATACTTTACCCTTTGAGTAGACATAATATCTGAGGACAAAGCCATGTGATAGCTCAACACTAAATGGAGGCAAAATTTGGAAACTTCTGAAAACTCCCATTTTTATTTAAAGGGGAATTCTCCTTTATTGCCAGGAAGCACAAGGTCCTATTTTATTTATTGCAGTGATTATCTTCAAGTAGTTCATGTATTTTTTTGCATATTTACATGATTGCTAGTTATTATTATTGCATTATTATAGTAATTTAAAGACCAGCGTCTAGAGCTCTGATGCCCAACTGCTGCCCCAAGGGTAATTTCAGTAATGAGAGTGGAAGCAGTAATATGTTAAGTGGCTTTAATTTCCTAAGTCTCTTACCATCTGCTTTAGTTTGTCTGCAGTCTATGATCATTTCCTTAAGAAGGTTTGCAGTCTCTGATCATCTCTTGTACCATGTCTGCAGTCTCTGATCATCTCTTTTAACATGTCTGCAGTCTCTGACCGTCTCTTGTAATATGTTTGCAGTTTCTGACCATCCTATGAAGTATCTACACAACCTTTGAACATCGCATGTTGCATATCTGAAGTTTCTGACCATCTCCCGTAGTATACCTGTAGTCTCTGACCATCTCCTGTAGTGAGTCTTCAGTCTCTGCCCATCTCTTGTAGTATGTTTGCTGTCTCTAACCATCTCCTGTAGGAAAACATAATCTTCTGTAGTATATCTTCCATCTCTGATCATCTCCTGTAGTATGTCTTCAGTCTCTGACCATCACCTGTGGTATGCCTGCGGTCTCTGACCATCTCCTGTAGTATGTCTGCAGTTCCTGACCATCTCCCACAGTATGAGTAGCATCCTCTACTTACAGGTAGGCGCTAGATTAGTATTTTTCTAGTGGTAGGGCTCAGATACAGGTAAATTTAGCTAGGCCTGTGTTCTCATTTAAGGCCTGGTTGTTTTGATCTGGGAGTGGGAGTGTTAATATAGTGGGGGGTGTGAGCACCTACACTTTGGCACAAAGATGCCTCCTTTGCTTCTAGAGGAATTGTTCTGGAGGAGAGGCTGGACTTGAGACCTGAGTGGCAGGCAGCTCATGTGAGGAGCCCTGACCAATCATTAATTTGTATTGGCAAGGGGCAGGCCTCCTATATGAGCTGGGGTCACATGCTTCCAGGGAGGAGTTTGGGAGGTGCTGTCCTGGGCGTCCCCATGGGGGGGTGCACCATGTGCTGAGGAGGAGGGATCGAGGAGCCATCTGGGAGGAAACTAAAGATAAAGATCTTCAGCTCTGCTGAGTGCATCAGGCTTCTGTGACCGGGGAACACAGAGCTTGGATGGGAAGAAGATCAAGTGAAGGAAATAGGAGTAAAGCGCGGAAGTAGATCAGCATATCGTATTTCTGTGCCCGGGGAACACAGGACTTTGATACAAAGGAGAAGGTCAGTGTAACGTTGAAGAAGCAGAAGTACTGAAGAGAGTAGCATAGCATGCTGTGTGACCAGGGAACACAGTATGGACAGAGGTGGACAGGATGGGAACAGTAGCTTGTCGGGTTTGCCATGTGCCAAGTCATCAGGAGGGAAGATCCTGTGTGCGTGCAGTGGTGATAACTTCCAGAGACTGTGAGGCTGGTTAGTTCTTTGAGCCATGAAAGATAGGCGGTATAGGCCTTTGGCTCTCTGATATGTAACAGGAAAACCACATCAGTCTAGAAGGGAATTATTCAGAGTGATTCTTCTTATTTAACTGGAAGCAGTGAGTAGTAAATCTTCAGTCAGATATGCCAAGTAACAGAAGAAGCAATAGTCTGCAGTGAGGATTCTACAGGAAAAATCCATTTACTAGGCCAAGGCCATGGATGATATCCTGCAAAGTGAAATCTTTATGGGCATCTCATACTTCCTTTGTTTCTTCCAAGTTATACCC
Organism: Lithobates septentrionalis; assembly: GCA_037952835.1. NCBI lineage: Eukaryota > Metazoa > Chordata > Amphibia > Anura > Ranidae > Lithobates > Lithobates septentrionalis. The sequence goes on along the minus strand of JBBDGP010001590.1, from coordinate 1,008,161 downwards.
CGACAATAAAAGAGAAAGAAAACCAAATCATTGACTGTTTAATGTTTAACAGGGTGCATGGGAGGTTGGCAGCAGGGTGATTGGTGGATCGCTATAACCAACTCAGCAGCCCTCACGAGGGTACCGCTACATACGTTTGCTTTCTCTAACCATCTCCTGTAGGAAAACTTTATCTCCTGTAGTATGTCTGCAGTCTCTGATCATCTTCTGTAGTATGTCTGCAGTCCCTGACCATCACCTGTAGTATGCCTGCAGTCTCTGACTATCTCCTGTAGTATGTTTTCTTTCTCTAACCATCTCCTGTAGGAAAACGTCATCTCCTGTAGCATGTCTGCAGTCTCTGATCATCTTCTGTAGTATGTCCGCTGTCTTTAACCATCTCCTGTAGGAAAACGTCATCTTCTGTAGTATGTCTTCTGTCTCTGGCCATCTCCTGTAGTATGTTTACAGTCTCTGACTATCTCCTATAGTATGTTTGCTGTCTTTAACAATCTCCTGTAGGAAAACTTCATCTCCTGTAGTATGTCTTCTGTCCCTGATCATCTCCTGTAGTATATCTGCAGTCTCTGACCATAGTTTCATAATTGGTAAGGTTGAATAAAGACACTAGTCCATCCAGTTCAACCTGTGTACTTGGTGTATGTGTGTTCATGTCTCTCTCATGACCATCTCCTTCAGTTTGCCTGCACCAAGATTTTGGAATTTGTCTGTGGGAATTTGTGACATTCAGCCAAACAGGGGCCAAGAACCTACCTTGAGGTGAGGCCCTGTAAGGCGGGATTTCCCACTGACAGCAGAATGTAAACAAACAAGTACTGGCATAAAAAAAAAAAAAAAACAGCAGGGTGGGTCCAATCTGCTATGGATTTTGAGGGGAGCCCTATGTCAAAAAAAAACAAATGTACCCCCAAGTAGATCCAACATCAATCACGATGAGCGCTGACCTGCACAAAAAAAACTTGACACTTGCAGAACACAACGTTTCCCTGAGTGACAGGTAAACATGGTGGTGGGGTCACCCGGCAACATCAACAGAAAAGGTCTGTCCCCAGACTGTTGCCACACGGTTGGACGTGCGGCCAGTCTCTTTGTATGGTGCAGCATTAGCATTACCCTTAACTGGAAACATCTGATTGAACTCATTTGAAAAAATGTTCACATAACTTTGGCCATAAAGTACGCCCCCCTTGCCACTATATGGCAGTGATCAGATCTAGTGATTGTCCACTCAGACCCTAAGTATGCATCATGGGTGGAAAGGAGAGAGGGTCACAATAATAAGAATCCTCTTGGCTCTTGTGGGTGATCTGGGTAGCTTTGGAGCTCACGGGAAAGGTAAGAATCAACCATGAGGAAGGGGTGGGGGTTCACTTAAAAGAATGTGTCTTATTGATACAAATGACACCTAACTAGCAATTATTGTTTACAAACGTTTTTATTAGGGTATTTGAGCAAGTACAAAATAAAAATGCGCATAGAGGGTAAAAGGTACATTCAGGAACCAAGGTGTTATTGTACAAAAATACAACTCTCAATGCGATTTCAAACATGGAAAAAAAAAAGAATAACAGATTACAAAAAGAAGGAATTATAATTAAGGTAACAGCTTTGCGTCTAAGCAAGAAATTCTATATGCCAGAATCAACAACATTTAATGAATTATCTTAAAAGATATCAAAACTAACTGAATAATGTAGATGGGGGGAAGATAAGCCCCCAAGCGTAGATTATACCTGGTAAGCTGACCAATTTGTCCATTTGCGGTCAAAAATGTGCATGGAATCCATGAGAGTGTGATGCACTCTTTCCATCAGTCTAATAGATTCCATGCGGAGGAGCACCTGTGACCATGGAACCGAGGGGCCCTGCCAGTTTAGGGCAAATGCCCATTGGATGGCACTAAAAAGTGTATGTTCTAACTTCTGGTGAGGGGGAGGGACCCCTGGGAGTTCAGCAAATAAGATGCACATCTGATAAGTCAAGGTCACCTGCACCCCTGTTATTTGGAGCACGATCGATGAGGTTCGTTACCATAAAGATTTCAGAACTTAACAGCTCTAGAACGTGTTTAGGAGGGTACCCCTGTCTGGACAGCTCCTGAGACATGTGTCAGGGACCAGTGAGTAAAATCTATGCAATCTAGAGGGGGATTAATACCAGAGGGTATGTAGTTTGACTACTGTCTCTTTGATAGTAATGGATCGTGTGCATTTATGCATATTGGAGATCATGTCATACCAGTCCTCTGCCGAGATCTCCTGGTCAGTCTCTGCCTCCCACCCCAGCATAGCCGATGATTTAGCGGTACTATTGTGGTCATTTAGGTATTGATATAAGGTAAAGATAGTCCCCCTAGAGCTTCCCGGAGAGGATTTCAAATGGAAATGTAGCCAAATCCACTGCTTGAGTTTTTAATTTAGAAAAAAAAAGACGAATTTGTAGATATTTGTAGAGTTCGGACCTGTGAAGGTCATGATTCTGTTGTAGGTGCTCAAATGAGCAAAAAGATATACCTTGCAATAGAGATCCCAGAGTTACTAGACCCTGTGAGATGATGCTAGAGAACTCTTGGCCTGTATTGAAGGCTGGGAGGAACTGAGGTTCACCCAAGAATGAGGGTAAGCATGGAGGACTAGAGAGCAATTCAAATTTTGTCTTATAAAGAGACCAGAGGTAAAGGGACTGGCCCACTATACCATTAAGAGGTGCAACATCTTTAGGGGAGACAGAGCATGACCAGAGGACACCCGGAAGGTAGAATGGGGCAATCAAGACCTTTTCAAACTGCAGCCATGGGATAGAGGAGGAGGAGGTATGCCATTGTATGAGGCGTGAGGCCAGGAAGTATTTCCATAGATCCGGACAGCCGAGGCCACCTCTATAATGGGCCCTATACATCAACGAGCGGCCCATTCGAGGTTTCTTGTTTTCCTAACTAGCAATTATCTCCAAGTTCCACATTTTCTTCAAAATGTAATCACAAAACCCAATAATTCAATTTTGATTTTCTGCCGTCTCGCTGTTTTGTCTAATTCAGCGTTAATTAGTTGTCATTCGAACTGCCATATCCGTCCCGCTGTCAGTCATGTTATTCATGTGCTGATCAACCATAATATAATGGAATTTGATGCAATAACATTGACTGACGACATTTGTGCAGCTCCAAATCACTGTCAATGGGTTTTTTTATTTTTTTAACTGTTCTAGAGAAAAAAAACAGAAATCAGTGCCATAATTATCTCAACAGCACTTCCTTGGCAGGCTAAAAAAGTAGTGTCTGGGTAAACGCTGCTGTTTACAGAAATTCTGATGAATTCAAATCTCTTCCAACCAGGACCAATAAATATAGGCCAAAAATATGTCAATGAAAAGCCTGTAACGCTTAAAGCTGACTGTTACCGAAAAGGTGAGCATGGTGTTATGTCCTCAGACCTGCTGGGATGGATTTATTTATTTCATTTTATTTATTACAAGTATTTATATAGCACCAATAATTTATGCAGTGGTTTACATGTTGCACATCAGTCCCTGGCCTCAAGGAGCTTACAGTCTAATGCCCCGTACACACGGTCGGATTTTCTGACGGAAAATGTGTGATAGGACCTTGTTGTCGGAAATTCCGACCGTGTGTGGGCTCCATCACACATTTTCCATTGGATTTTCCGACACACAAAGTTTGAGAGCAGGCTATAAAATTTTCCGACAACAAAATCCATTGTCGGAAATTCCGATCGTGTGTACACAAATCCGACGGACAAAGTGCCACGCATGCTCAGAATAAATAAAGAGATGAAAACTATTGGCCACTGCCCCGTTTATAGTCCCGACGTACGTGTTTTACGTCACCGCGTTCAGAATAATCGGATTTTCCGACAACTTTGTGTGACCGTGTGTTTTTGTTGTCGAAATGTCCGAACAAAGTCCGACCGTGTGTACGGGGCATAAGGCAGCCTTTTTCAACCTGGATGCCCAGGCACCCTGGGGTGCCTTGAGGTTTCTTCAGGGGTGTCTTGACAAAATGCCTAAACATTTCCCCAACATTGTATACAAGCTGGCATGTGGATGAAGGCTGCCTTTAGTTACACAAAGCCACAGGTTTTCATTGTGCACCATTACAACCTTCCAGCTGCCAACCTCCTAATGACCAAAGGCATCATCAGTTGATAAGGAGGATGTCAGTTGCCTGCATATCATCCTTGTTTGACCCTCCCCTTGCTTTGAGACCCGTGCTCTAAAGTTTAAAGGTAGGTGGTACAGTGCAGAATCCAATGCCAAGAAATGACAGTGCCTTCTAGAAGCCATGTAAAAGGCTGGATAAATCTAACGACCACGGATTATTTTTTAAATTGAGATTATTATGAATTTAGTGCAATTTCAGCACGGGCGCCATGTTATTTCTAACTAGCAATAACAATTGTAAAAATTTTATAATTACACAAAAGGATGTAAATCACTCTTTTATTATGGACGCCGTGTGTGCAAACCTTGAAAGTAATTTTGTGCTGCCGCAGCAAAGACAGAATTTAAATAAATTCCATTTAAACGATTGAAGTATTCATTATTTTCTAGGAGAAAAGATCTATGCAAATGGAAGTACATTTAAGGTGCATATGTAATAAGGGCATTTAATGTGATTTTTCTCTCTAAGTAGGAAAGGTGATCATCTGAGCAGAGTGCTCACAATATTACTTTTCTTGACGCAGTGCAAGTCGCAAGACCACTAATGCCTTCTGTTATTGTCATATATGTAGCACCCTCTACCTTAGATAGGATTTTATGTAAGCTGCCAGCGCAGGTAAATTTAGGCAGGCCTATGCTGTGAGCTAGGCCTGTTTGTTTTGATCTGAGGGCAGGGGAGTGGTTTAATATAGCAGTAGGTGACTGACATGTACTTCAGCTCTTGAGCGCCTCCTCTGTTTCCAGGGAGAAGGTTCTGGAAAAGGGGCAGGGCAGAGAGCTGAAGTCACATGGGGTGCATGTGAGGAGCTTTGACCAATCCCCAACTAGGATTGGCAGGGGGCAGGCCTCCTACATATACCCATGGTCAGCCTACTGGGGGGAGTAGTTGTCGGCTGTGTGAACTGGATGATGGAGGGTTATGCCCTGTACACACGATCGGACATTCTGACAACAAAATCCATGGATTTTTTCCGACGGATGTTGGCTCAAACTTGTCTTGCATACACACAGTCCCACAAAGTTGGTCGGAAATTCGGAACGTCAAGAACGCGGTGACGTACAAAACGTACGATGAGCCGAGAAAAATGATGTTCAATAGCCAGTGTTGCTCTTCTGCTTGATTCTGAGCATGCGTGGCACTTTGTGTGTCGGAATTGTCTACACACAATCAGAATTTACGCGAACGGATTTTGTTGTTGGAAAATTTTAGAGCCAGCTCTCAAACTTCGTGTGTCGGAAATTCCGATGGAAACAGTCCGATGGAGCCCAAACACGGTCGGAATTTCCGACAACAACTCTGATCGCACATTTTTCGTTGGAAAGTCCGATCTTGTGTACAGGGCATTAAACTGTCATGTCTGAGGGAACCCCCTTTCTGGGGGGGTGTACCTCAGGTGGGGATAGGGTTGCCACCTGTCCAGGATTCACCCAGACAGTCCAGGTTTTGAATCACGTGTCCAGGTTTCAGTCCACCTGAAACCCGGACACATTATTCAGATTGGGCTGTGGCTCCCCAAGTAATCAAGATAAGTCGTTCACAAATCTGTTGCCGTCTGGGAGCTGCAGACGGCGGTCCAAGTGCAGGTTTGTCATCACTGAAGGGTGGGGTGATGATGTCAGCAAGAGCAATTTGGCTACACCCACTGTTCGCCGCATTACTACTCTCCTTGGGGCACCCAAATATGTCACAGGTCTTTTATAATCCCATGGTGTTTACTGCAAAAAAAAAATGCCCTGTGTCACTAAAGTGTTCAGGTTTGACTTGAAGAAAAGGTGGCAACCCTAGGCGGGGAGCTCGGGAGCTGGGAGGGAGCCTCTCCTTACACGGCCATGGAGAGGTGTCCTGGAACAGGAGCTGGAAGGACAGCTGGTCAGCATGTCCGGTGTAAAGTCATTCAGGAAGGATCCAGGGCAGGTGTCGGTGAGTTGAAAGCACAGTGGAAAGCTCTGGAAGAGACATCCTAGGGGAGCTGGATGTAGAGCCAGAGGGAGAGACTGTGTGAGTTTTGTGTCAAGTCGCTGCAGCCAGGAGTGTGGGCAGGATTTGTAAGTCAGACTTGCTGGGATCAGTAGTCCATCTGCATTTATTCTTCTCTATCAAATCGGTTGCTATCACCAAAGGGGTACTGCAGACCCCGGCCTACAAAAGGCCATCAAGTAAAGACACTGGGACTTATTCAGAGTGAGGCCTAGTCATGTGCTGATGGTGTGACAGAAGTACTAAAGTTGGACAGAGAAGTAGTGTGCTGGAGGAAGTTTTCTGAAGGTAAAAGTCTGTCAAGTTTAGGGTCAGCCTTCTTGTTCTTCTGAGAAGTGTGACACAGTTACCTTTATTCTACAAAGTACAATTCATCCTATGGGCATCCCATGTCCCTTTTCCCCAACCAAGTTCAATCCCCTAATAAAAACAACAAAAACAAGCAAGAGACTGTTAATTGACTGAGAAGTGTGTCTAATGGAGGTCTGGGAGCAGGGAGAAATGTGTAGATGCTGTAACACATAGTAACCCCGCAGGGCCATCGCTACATATATAAAACACAACTTTGGTAAAAATAAAAGATATACAATTTAATTTCAAAAATGTAAATTCTTAATATTATTTAACCACCTGCCAAATGAACACAGTAAATATACTGCAAGCGGGCAGCAGGCGCAGACTTAGCAACGTACGTTGCTGGCCTTCTTGAAGGTTTAGGGAGAGTGGCGGCTGGTGCCTAATATTTGGGGGGGGGGCGGCAAACAAACTTGCCCTCCCCCCCGCAGGAGACGGACAACAGTGATTAGTCCCCCCCTCCCGCGGGAGATGGCAGGGATCAGTCACCCACCCGAGCCTACTCTGCACCCCGAGCCCATCCTTTTTTTAAGCTAATTAGAGCCGAATGCCCCGTGCACACGACCAGATTTTGTTTGTTGGCGGAAAGTCCGACCATGTGTATGCTCCATTGAACATTTGTTGTCGGACTTTCGGCCAACAAATGTTGGCTAGCAGGTTCTCAAATTTTCCGCCAACAAATTTTTGTTGTCGGACTTTTCGATCGTGTGTACACAAGTCTGTCGCACAAAAAATCCACGCATGCTCGGAATCAAGTAAGAGCCAGAAGCTCTCGGTCTTGTAAAACTAGCGTTCGTAATGGGGATATCACGTACGTCTTGTACGTCACTACGTTCGTAATTGTTGGCCAACATTTGTGTGACCGTGTGTATGCAAGACAAGTTGAAACCAACAACCTTCCTAAAAAATCCACGATTTTGTTGTTGGAAAGTCCGATCGTGTGTACGGGGCATAAGTCTCTAATTATGTGCTTCAAAAAAAAGAAAAAAACCCTATTAAAATCCATGCGTCCGGCACCTGCATGTAGATTGGGGGCCGGGTATATGGATTGGGGGGGTGCCCCTGCGCCCCTAATAGATAGGCTGCCACTGTTTGGGGTGCACACATACGATGATTGGACACAGCACGAGTTTGCCAGTAAATTTCAGCCAATGGTTTTGTCTGTGTCCAATCAAAGCAAACACGCAGAACTCTGTGTAAAGAGAACAGCAATCTGGCTGTTTCTTCTCCCTGAAAAGCAGGGAGAAAACACAGCCACATCTATTAGTTAAATCAGCATACATTACACATTGTTAGGCACACAGTTAACCCCTTGATTGCCCCTTGATGTTAACCCCTTCCCAGCCAGTGTCATTAGTATTGTACAACGAAAAAATAAGAGGTAACACTGTGCTTGAGCAAAGAAAAAGCTGCCAGCATTGAAAGTCAAGATACACACTTCAAAAAAATAATTCAAATAGAAGTGCAGCCCTAAATAAAATGACAACAGATCAAATGGTTAGGAGGATACCTCCACTATATGATCCCACTACTGATCAAAATAATAAGTATGGATAAATGAGTATACATACATCACATAAGAAGGGAAGACCCCCACCATGCACACATCCAATTATTTAGAAAAAAGGATTGAGAAAGTACCTAGGACTTTCTCAAGAATATGCAGATTTTGTGGGTACAACACGAGGCAGGAGTATATATAAAAATGTTTATCTTTATTACAAAAAATGTTAAAGCTACACATAGATTAAACACAAACAGCACCCTCTACTAGACAAGGTCAACAAATACCCAATACAAACATGGAGGCATGGATCCTTTCATTGGATTAGTAAGAAGTCCATCAAGTGCAGACGCTATTAGGGGTGTAGGTCCATGAACTCCTCCATGCTTGCTTGTCAACGTGTTTTGCATTTAAATTCTTCCTCAGGACATACTGGGTAGGTGCTGATATAAAATGAAAAGAAAAATTTTTACAGAAAAGAAAAAATAAATAAATATCAACAATATACAAGCTGTACACATTTGTATTAGACAGGTATAAATTTTATATATATATATATATATATATATATATATATATATATATATATATATATATATGTATGTATAACACGCACCCCAAGTTTAGGAGGGAATTTTAAGGAAAAAAAACTTTTAGGAGGGAAGTTTAAGGGAAAAAGAACTTACATTTAAATGCCCATCATTGCAGCCTTCTCAGTGCAGCCTTGCCCCAGTGCAGCCATGTCAGTGCAGCCATGTCAGTGCAGCCTTGTCAGTGCAGCCATGTCAGTGCAGCCTTGTCAGTGCAGCCATGTCAGTGCAGCCTTGTCAGTGCAGCCTTGCCCCAGTGCAGCCTTGCAGCTCGCAGTTTGAAAATGGTGCCGCTCCCCTGCGATCCTGTGATCCCCTGCGATCCTGAGCTTCAAAATCGCCGACCGTGATTTGAAAATGGCGCAGCCGGCGCCGAAATACACAGAGCCGGCCCTCGGCTCTTCTCGGTGGCTCTCGTTCCCTTTCAGCTCCACTCGTAGTCCCGCCCGGGATGGGCGTGACTGTGAGCGGAGCCGGCTAGGTTCGGGCGGCGCTCGAGTGAAGCCGAAAGTGGCCGAAAAGAGCCGAGGACTAGCTCTGTGTATTTCGGCGCCGGCGGCGCCATTTTCAAATCGCAGTCGGCGATTTTAAAGCTCAGGATCTCAGGGGATCGGCGTATAACACGCACCCGCGATTTTCCCCTGATTTTAAGGGGGAAAAGGTGCGTGTTATACGCCGATAAATACTGTATATATATATATATATATATATCTTGGAAAAAACAAAAAAAAGAAAAAGACAAAAAAATACACATATATCTGCTTGCCTGATTGACCCTGAAGATCAAGTAACGGGCAAGACCATGCTAACAGAAAAGAATGAAGTCAATCCTTCCACGAAAACAGAAATCCAACTAATGAAAGCATTCAAATCCCACATAGGACACCCAGATGGACAAAAATCCACTTTCCAGGGTGACCAAATAATACTGGCGGCTCTATTGGTAAGATAGGCATTGTTTTATGAAATATTTCTCAATGTATACGTTCTAAATGAAGTATATCTATATGGAAAAAATCTTACCCATCGAAGGTAGAGTAATATAAAATCAATTATGGCTCGATACGGGGAGTGGGTGAAAATAAGCACAGGAATTCAATTATAAGTCTCTGGAAATACAAAATATAAAACATGAAACATGTCCACTGCATTTGTGAAGAAGGCTTCAGGGTGCCCAAGAAAGTCCAGCAAGCGCCAGGACCGTCTCCTACAGTTGTATCAGCTGCGGGATCGGGGCACCACCAGTGCAGAGCTTGCTCAGGAATGGCAGCAGACAGATGTGAGTACATTTGCACGCACAGTGAGGAGAAGAATTTTGGAGGATAGCCTGGTGTCAAGAAGAGCAGCAAATAAGCCACTTCTCTCCAGGAAAAACATCAGAGACAGACTGAAATTCTGAAAAAGGTACAGAGATTGGACTGCTGAGAACGGGGGTAAAGTCATTTTCTCTGATGAATCCCCTTTCTAATTGCTTGGGGCATCCGGAAAAAACCTTGTCCGTAGAAGAAAATGTGAGAGCTACCATCAGCCCTGTGTCATGCCAACATTAAAGCATCCTGGGACCATTCATGTGTGGGGTTGCTTCTCGGCCAAGAGAGTGAGTGGTCTCACTCACAATTTAGCCTAAGAACGCAGCCATGAATAAAAAATGGTACAAAAACATCCTCTGAGAGCAACTTCTCCCAACCATCCAAGAACAGTTTGGTGAGGAACAATGCCTTTTCCAGCATGATGGAGCGCCTTGCCACAAGGCAAAAGTGATAACTAAGTAGCTTGGGCAACAAAACATGGAAATATTGGATCCAAGCCAGGAAACTCCCCAGACCTTAACTTGTGGTAAATCCTCAAGAGGCGGGTGAACAAAAAAAACCCACAAATTCTGACAAACTTCAAGCATTGATTATACAAGAATGGGCTGCCACCAGTCAGGATGTGGCCCAGAAGTTGATTGACAACAAGCCAGGGCGTATTGCAGAGATCTTGAAAAAGAAGGGTCAGGGGGGGAGATGGGCGGAGCCTAGCAGAGCAGACATGCATTGTTAGAGCTCTGCACCGCTGAGGAGAGAAGAGAAGGACAAAGCGGAGCCTGCAGGCTCAAAAGGTATCCATTTGAACCTTTTTGCCCCAGGGAACAAACTGTGAAAGTTTGGGCAGGAAATATGGTACTGGGAGGAAACCGTGGCAGAAATAAAAATCACCTCACAAAGAGCTCACAGGCACTCACTGCAACTAAAGCAGCTCCAGTCACCTCACAAGATACAGCATCAGGGCGCTCTCACAGACAGAAAATGTCACAGCAAGACTCTCCATTTGAGTCAGATACAGAACAAATCCTCTCACAAACTTCTCCACAAGCCTCCTCAGCATCCTCAGTAATATTATTACAATTTGAAAAGATGCTTCATAAGGCTTTAAAACAAACCTCAGACCAAATAACAAACAGCCTAACCAAAGAAATAAGAGAGCTGGGAAACCGCACCGCAGCCTTAGAAATAAAAATGGATGAAATTGAAATTACAACCCAAGTAAATATAACAGAATTGGAACAATTAAAAGAAGATAATTTAATACTTCAAACTAAGCTCGAAGATTACGAAAATAGAGCCAGACGTTCAAACTTGCGCATAAGGGGAATACCTGAAACTGTGACAGACCTGCAATCTACTATTACTGCTCTATTACAAGAACTAAAGCCAGATATCCCTATTGAACGTTTAGAACTGGACAGAGTACACAGAGCCCTCACAGCCAAAAAGAAAGATGGACCCCCACGTGATATAATCACAAAATTTCATTATTACAGAACGAAAGAACAAATACTAATTGCTGCAAGAGAAAAAAAGGAACTTAATTTTCAAGGACACAATTATCAAATTTTTGCTGACCTATCCCAACTTACTATTACTAAAAGACGATCCATGAAACCCCAACTAATGGAACTGCAACGCCACAACATTATGTATCAATGGGGCTTCCCCTTTTCAGTCAGATTTAACTACCAAGGTACAATTTACAGAAGCAGATCAGCAGATGAACTACAACAAACCCTTTTAAAATTAAATCTGACAGAACCCACAAGCAGCAACTCTCCCACACGCCAAAGAATGGCGTCATTTTCACCTTCAGGCAGCACTCAATCATCATTCTCACAAAAGAGGCCGTTATGCCACATTATCCATGGACCAAGAAGATTCAATGGACTGACATCCTAATTCCTGATATCTCTTCATTTATTATACTAAGAGATGGTTCTCTATAAAAAAAAACCTGTATTTATAACTGAATGTAACTGCATTCTGATAGTCACACACTGTGTGGGATCATGTTACATTCCAGTTATATTTCTTATTACTTCTGATTCATATAGCCTTAGAATATATAAGTGAAATAAGGAAATTCTTGTTCAGTTATATATTATCAGGTAATAACAATAGATTTATTACTTTTTAGGACAAATATGTTCAATAATCCAGAAGTAATGGAAGCTTTTTCTTTCTTTTCTTAAAACAAATATATTATTACCTAACTAGTTCCTAGAATTATGTTTTTGTTTATTCTAATCTGAAGCAATACAACCTCAATTTTATGAGTTAACATATCTAAACAGTTACATATGAATAAAATATGTAATTGTTTACTCTAAAAGGGTTAAAATCCCAAAATAATTCAAACTATCTTCATCAATACCAAAGTTATTAACAGTAACTTTCTAACTGAAGCCTAGGGCAAGACTAACCATATACAACCACCCTGGAATAAATAATTTCAACAAAAACTATATTCTGCACTCCAATTAATGAAACATCATTTTGATGTCTTTTGACATAGCACTTCTCTCCTGTAAGCGGAAGATCCGTGTACCCCCATTAGCCCTCCTCATTCTCCCAACCATATTATGTGGGAGTGTGACGAAGGCACTTATTCCCCTGAGAGAGATATTTACTCTCTTTCACGGGTAAATTGTGATTACTTGCAAAAAATAATTTATACAATGTATCAACTAATCTCATATGTTTTTTGTTTACTCTTTACTACAGAATTCACTGGTTTCTTTTCTATCTATTCATCTCTTCAGTCCACACAGTAAGTCAAAACTATTTGATCTGTTGCCATGGCACCACTGAATATACTTTCCCTGAATGTTCAGGGAATAAATGTCCCTCAAAAAAGGACCAAAGCCTTCCGTACTTTTCATAACAAGAAGGCTCACATAGTATGCCTCCAAGAAACACACTTCACCAAAGATTCTACTCCAAAATATATTTCGCCTTTTTATCAACAAATTTACAGGGCTTCTGCCTGTACCAAGCAAAGGGGAACTCTAATTGCATTTCACCGATCCACACCATTCACCTTATCATCAGAAATAGATACCTGATACTCATGGGTTATATAATGGATACAGCAATCACGGTGATTTCCTACTACGCTCCTAACAAACAACCTACACCATTCCTCTCACATATATTACAAGTGATTAATACACACAAAATAGGAACAGTGATAATGTGTGGGGATTCGAACCAGGTCCTCCTCCCATTTCTAGATAAATCACCTTTTACACCATCCAAAATAACCTCTAGATTACCTTTTACTCAACTTCTTTCCAAATACAATCTGGTAGATTCGTGGAGAGAAAGTAACCCAATGAAAAAGAAATTCACTTATTTCTCGCACCCTCATCAAACCTTCACCAGTATAGATCATATTTTTCTAACAATAGGAATGATACCAGAAATTATTGCATCAGATATAATTCCGATTCTGTGGTCTGACCATAATGCAGTATACACTACTATAGCCTCAGCCATACCAAAAGCGCATGACCCAACGTGGTACTTACCGGACATAATGCTCAAACACCCACTACATCAGATGGCCATTGAACAAGCTTTAAAGGAATACATATCAATTAATAATACAACAGACATTTCCCCAATAACACTGTGGGAAGCTCATAAGCCTGTCTTGCGTGGTACAATACAAAGACAAATGGCACTATTTAAACGGGAACGCAAAAATCTAGCAAAAAAACTAGAACTCAATTTTAATGCAGCCTACATATCATTTCAAGATAATCCATCTCAGAGTACAAAATCTCATCTGGAAAAATCTAGATTGGAATACGATCTATTTCTCACTGAGTCAGTTGATAAATCCCTCAAACGCTCCAAACACAATTTCTACATGAATACAAACAAACCAGGTACATATTTGGCTCGGGCATTAAATTCAACTAACAAATCTTTCAAACCAATAAGTTTGAAATTATCAAAAAATGTTTACACTTGTAATCCAGTTAAAATAGTCCATAAATTTCACTCACATCTCGCAACTTTATACAAGACAAACAATGAATTTAATCCTACAGAGGCTGAATCCTTCTTCTCAAAAATAACCTTACCTGAGTTATCTCAGAATCAAAAAAACAGTTTGGATGAGCCTATAACTATAGATGAAGTTGCTAACGCCATAAAAGACCTAAAACTTAACAAAAGACCAGGCCCAGATGGCTACCCGGCTTTATACTATAAAACATTCTCAGAAATACTCTCTCCCATTCTCACTGAAACTTTTAACAAACTTCTAGATGGACATTCTTTTTGGCAAGAAACACTAATGGCAATTGTTTGTATGATCCCAAAACCCCTTTCTGATGATACTTCCTGTGTGAATTATCGGCCTATTTCTCTGTTAAACCTCGATATTAAATTATTAGCAAAAATAATAGCAAAATGCCTCAATAGCATTATAGGAAAATTAATACATAGAGATCAAGTAGGCTTCATGCCAAATAGACAGGCAGGCGATAATATACGCAGGGCAGTGTTATTGGCACATATCGCTAAAAAACGGAAAATCCCTTTATGTTTTCTATCCCTCGATATTAAGAGGGCATTTGACACAGTATCCTGGCAATATATGCAATATTCATTACAAAAATGGGGTTTTGGACCCCACTTTTTAACATGGATCAAAGCATTATATAATAAACCCAAAGCCTATATAAAATATGCTGGATACAAATCTGATGCCTTTAATATCGAAAGAGGTACCCGACAGGGTTGCCCATTATCTCCCTTATTATTTGCCCTTATACTCGAACCCATGGCCCAATACATCAGAACAAACCAAACTATAACTGGCATTGAAGTAGGAGGTATTACACACAAATTATGTATATTTGCAGACGATATATTACTTTTTCTATCATCACCACAGGTCTCTGGTCCTAACTTAATACCAGCTCTTGATGGATTTGCAGCCCTATCCGGCCTTATGATTAATCCTAAGAAATGCCTAGTGCTTAATATTTCACTCACAAACATGGAATTGATCCCGGCTAGGGCTGCACTCCCATTCACATGGGCAGAAAAATCAATCCCATATCTTGGAATTCATTTAACAGCATCTCATTCTGACTTATTCTCAACCAATTATCCTCCTGTATTAAGACAGATCACAAATCTAATAAAACAATGGTCGCAACTTCCTTTATCCTGGATAGGGAAGATTAATGCAATCAAAATGACTATTCTACCCAAATTGCTTTATCTATTCAGAGTCCTCCCTATTCCAATTCCTTCCTATTTTTTGAGAATAGTACAAAAAAGAGCAACTTCGTTTATATGGGGCTCTTCTAAAGCACGTATACCTATACACACACTACATCTTCCCAAAAATAAAGGAGGCCTGGGATACCCTAATTTTACTAACTACTACAGAGCAGCACATTTGGCCAGTCTGTCCAAATACCATGCAAAACAGGAAATCCCATTATGGGTATTTATAGAGGCTTCAGAAAATGACCCTCTATTAATATCAAATTTATTATGGCTTGATCCTAAAGACCGCTTTAAAATTCATAATCCCATAACTAAACACTTCTTATCTCTCTGGGATAAACTAAAAACCAAATATCAGTTACAATCTCCACACAATCCTCTCCTTTCTTTTATCAGAAATCCGGCCTTTTATCCGGCATGGATCTACCCAAATTCTTTTAAAGCTTGGACAACATCAGGCATTCAGACACTAAATGACTTCATAGCATCTAAATCATTCCTTTCATTCCCATCGCTTAGAGAAAAATATGATCTACCAAACTCTGAGATATTTAGATATCTCCAAATCAAAAATTTCTATACACCATTCCTAAAGGGGGATACACCATTATCCCAATTATCCGTTTTTGAATCAATCTGTACAAAAGATCCATTTGCTAAAGGTACAATTTCATCACTTTATAATCAATTATATGGAGTAGCAAATCTTAATAGACCCTCTTACGTTCAGAGGTGGGAGGAGGACCTGGGACGAACTTTAGAAGACACGGACTGGTCTAACATATGGCTCACATCTAAGTCATCTTCACTCAACATCTTAGCACTGGAGACAAATTATAAAGTCCTAACTCGCTGGTACCTTGTACCCGCTAGAGTGGCAAAATATTCACCTAATACCTCAGCTCTTTGTTTTCGAGGACGCCCAGAAATAGGCACATATTTACACATATGGTGGACGTGCCCAGTAATCCAAACCTTCTGGAAGGAAGTCTTCGTGATTGCATCTAAAATATTTAAAAAAATAATACAACCAGATCCATATTTAACTTTACTTAATCTAAAACCGGAATGGTTAACACTCTCTCAATTCAAACTTATGATCCAACTAATAACGGCTGCAAAACAAACAGTGGCCAAGGCATGGAAATCTCCTACATTGGTACTAGCAGAAACAATTCACAGAATGAATAATACAATGTCCCATGCTAAGATGGTAGCCATCGATCAAAATCAAATTCCAAAATTTGAAAAACTTTGGCACCCTTGGATAAAACAACAGTTCCTGTCAAACCTCAAGGACTCTGTCCTGTTGCCATGGTAACGGATTAAATGACTTACAGAGACACCCATTCTAAGGCTTCAAAGAGAACTAAAAAGAATAATAAACTGACGAGCGGGACAACCTTGTGGACCATACCTCTACCTTTCAACCCTTTTTCTTCTTTCTCTTTCCTTTTCTCCACCTTACGCTTAAAGCTCATTATCAGAATTTATTTGACCTATATACACTCTACTTGTAAACAATATGTATAGTAGGTATAAATCATTTAAATACCTACAAAAGTAACTAAGGAAATGATATATATCTTTAATTTAGGTTTACGTGAACCCAATGTTTATTATTTGAAATTTCATGATATTTACCTATATAAACCCTACTGTAAAACAATGAGCTTACTTTATAGATCCTTGTAAACTTACTTTATGTATCTTTATAACATTGTATACTCAATAAACTTCTTTTGACAAGGAAAAAGAAGGGTCAACACTGCAAATATTGACTCTCTGCATACACTTCATGTAATTGTCAATAAAAGCCTTTGACACTTATGAAATGTTTGTAATTATACTTCAGTATAACATAGTAACATCTGACAAAAAGATCTAAAAACACTGAGGTAGCAGACTTTGTGAAAATTAATATTTGTGTCTTTCTCAAAACTTTTGTCCATGGCTTTAGTATCACAGGTGACGTCAGTGTCAGTTAGGCAGTTTAGTGACCTTTCCAGCCAGTATCTGTTAGCACCAGATTGCCCAATGCCCATCACTTTTTTTTTTTTATTGGATATCTTTAATAAAAATAAGTAGAAAATATAGTTTTTTTTCAGAATGTTTGCTCTTTTTTTAATTTATATAATAAAAACCCAGTGCTGTTTCAATAACACCCCAAAAAAGCTCTATTTGTGTAAAAAATGATAAAAATTTCATTTGGGTACAGCTTTGCATGACCACACAATGCCAGTTAAAGTAGCACAGTGCTGAATAGCAAAAATCCCCTAGTTATGAAGAGGATAAAGCCTTCCAGAGGTCAAGTATTTAAAAAATTTAAAATTTGAAAAATATAAAATAATATTATATACGCTATACTACCAAAAGTTTTGGGACACCTGCCTTTACACACATGAATTTTTTTAGCATCCCTGTCTTAGTCTGTAGTTTTCAGTATTGAGTCAGGCCACCCTTTGCAGCTATAAACAAAGAAGGGGGGGTGGGACTTTAAACGAGGCATGTGTGGCATGGCTGAAAAATTAGTCAATGTTAAAAAACATGCTGTTTATTCTCTTAAACAATGAGTAACATAGCATAATACAGTTAGTACATACATGAGTTTATAAACATATCAATAGCACGTAGCAAACCATATACAATAGAATAAATCTCTTTGCATTCAAAAAGTGTCTGGCGCCCATCACTTCAGCTTGTATTACACCCACCATGCCTCGTCGTAATCCACTCTACCAAGAAGGATGTCAGCTCTCCCTGACTCTGGAGGTCACCATTAGGCCTCTAGAGGTACGGAACCTCACTACAGATGTAACATAGAACTATAAAATATACAATAAAAATAATAAGAGGAAAATGTGTATACATTCTTTTTTTGATTTTTCAATTTTCTTTTCAGGCTCGCTACCTGTTGCTTTTTGTTATCGCACCACGCATGATTATGATCACTGATCGATATCAAACTTAAGATTAGGGATGGGCCAAACGGACCCCTGTTCGGTTCGCACCACAACTTTCGAACACTGCGAAAGTTCAGACCCGAATAACGAACCCCATTAAAGTCAATGGGACGCGAATGTCAAAAATGTGCCCATTTTGAAGGCTTATATGCAAGTAATTGGTCATACAATGTTTATAGGGGTCCGGGTCTTGCCCTGGGGGACATGTATCAATAAAAAAAAAGTTTGTGAAAACTTCATTTTTAAATGAGCAGTGATTTTTTGATTTTTAAAGTGAAAGCAAAAAATGAAAAATTCCTTCCAATATAGTGCCTGGGGGGTCCTCTTAGTCTACCTGAAAAGTGGCAGATCTGTACCATGTCTAGAATCTGCTGCAGCAATAATTGCATTTATAAAGCCAAAAAAAGTAATTTTCCCTGCAAGCTGCCTTTATTTTGCTCAGCAACAGCTGGGGAGCCAGTGTGTATGATGAGGCCACAATGTAGTCCACTGGAAACAAGATTAGAGATTTTTTGGATACTTTCTGGTGTCACTGACTTTGGATAGAAGTAACGGGTGCGTAAAAATTGGTCTTTAGGTGTCGGTGGCGCCTTCCCACCGTAGCCCTATAGAATCTTGATGAAAGCAAGAATTGGCCTTGCTGTAAAAATTGCAATGATATGCACCTGTCAAACAGGTGCTGAAAAATTGGTCCTTGGGTGTTAATTGTGCCCATGAAACCTATACCAAAATCATTCTTCCAGAAGAAATGATTGGACACCCTCAAAGCTAGGCAGCCTCGAAGTCCTGCAGTTATTCCACATCCCAAAAAGACTTAATCAGTGACATCGGCATCAGGGGCTTCATAGCTGGTAACCCAGCACTGATTCTTTTTTAAAAAAGTCCAACGGTCCACGGAGTCTGTGGACAGACGCGTTCTATGATCAGTAATGAAACCTCCTGCAGCACTAAATACCCGTTCTGAAAGCATGTTGGATAGCACGGGCAAACTCACTAAACAGAGTAAATGATGCCCTGCCTGAGGACTGACCACCACGTCCACCTTTGCCCGTGGACACATTTGTTGCTGGCCCCCTTACAGTGCCAAGGGAACGTCTGCTTCTCCTTGTTGTCCTCCCAGACATTTCTGGGAGGGAGGGGGCAGTGCTTATAAGCAAGTGTAAAGAAGAAGTTGAAATCTGTACGTAGATGCACTTTAATCAATGTAAAGAGGTGTTTGGTGCACTTTAATTTGAGTACTCACACTACACAGACACACTTCACGGATACACTATATTATACTGCAATATAATGCGCCAAACGTACAGTGACGCACAGAACTATATAGCGTTAAACTGGCAGTAATGCACACAAAACGATATGGCGTTAAACTGGCAGTAACGCACACAGAACCATATGGCGTTAAACTGGCAGTGACGCAGGCAAAACTATATGGTGTTAAACTGGCATTAACGCTCACAGAACTATATGATGTTAAACTGGCAGTAACGCACGCAAAACTATATGGCGTTAAACTGTCAGTAACACACACAAAACGATATAGTGTTAAACTGGCAGTAACGTACACAGAAGTAAATGCCGTTAAACTGGCAGTAATACAATCAAATAGATGGTGTTCAACTGTCACTACACTGACGCTATCTGAACTGTCCCTACTCTAGCTACACACTATTGTCAAGATTCCTGACACGGTCTCACTACACTACACTGAAACTATCTGAGCTGTCCCTACTCTAGCTGCACACTATGCAAAGCTAAATGATAGTCCTCCTCACTACACTCACACTATCCCTAGACTGACACTAAACTAATATTCTACACTGACAACTGAAGCAAAATAGCACAGTATAGCACACTAACTAACTAATAGCACTGAGCCCTGTTCTATCTCTCTCCAAGCGTTTGTTCGGCTGTTCGTTGAACATCCAAACAGTGAAAGTTTGGCCCGAACTTATGCTCGGGCCGAACCTTTCGCCCATCCCTACTTGAGATAACTGAAAAAAATAAATAAATGCCCCAACATGATTTTTGGTGCCAAAAAAAGCAACTTTTGCACTTTTAACACTGGGTGCTTGCTGCTTTTACTGTCTCTAGAAATTGTGGGGTTTTGATCCCTAATCAGCAACAATTTATACCCCAAAAAAAGGAAAGGGTATACATTTATGTTATTTTTTCACTTTTTACTTTTTTTTTGTAAATAAATGGGTTTAGCTGTTTATCAGCAAGCCTATTTAAAGCGGAGTTCGACCCAAAAATGGAACTTCCGCTTTAAGGCAGATGACCCCCTGACACGCCACATTTGCATGTCATTTTGGGGGGGGGCGGTCTTGGCTCCCACTTCCTCCCGGCGCACCGCGGCACCGGAAGGGAGATCACCTCTCCCCCCTCCCTCTCGGCAATTAACTGGGACACGTCACAGGTCCCAGATGATTGCCAGGCCAGTCACGGCGCGCGGCGCGGCTCGCGCATGCTCAGTGGGTGCCTGGCTGTGAAGCCACAGCCAGGTGCCCACACTTACAATGCTATATAGTGTTAACATTCTGTTATGCCATATATCAATGTTAATTGTGTGTTAATTGTCTGTGTTTTTAATTCTATTGATATCTGCTATATGTATAACTAAGTGTCATTAATAAAATATATTTTTTATATATACTCTCGTCCATTTTGCCTCTAAAGTCCAATCTAGGGCCATTTTTGCTCCTCTTTTTCTTTCAAAATGTATCCCCAATACGGATGTGGTTTTAGGAGTGGTTCTTTGACTCTTACATACAAATAGCGCTTGAAGCAGGTCAAATGCAGGTCAGAAGGAGGTCAAATTCACAAGTCAACGGATTCTGAAGGATCTTAGAAGCATTTCAATCTGAGGTCAGTGACATAAGCCCAAAGCCTATTGACACAGAGGGTTTGTTTAACTGATGTACCTCTGAAAATGAATCTGCAATGTATTGCTTTTTAGAGGGCACCGAATAGGCAATGAGGAGGTGATATCTATATCTAATATACCATACCTGTGAGATTCCTCTAGAACCTGGAACTCACCCTATTAGACACCACTACTGTAGTGATCTCTACTAGCTTCCAGATCCCACACCAAGTGGCTGCCCTGCTGCATTCTGAAAACAGGAGGTTACTCACAAGGCATGATGACCATTCAGAGAATCCTTGTCCAGATCCTCAACGAACGCAAAGCATTCCCTGATTGGACGAAGTGGGGAGTGTGATGTCACTGTACCACCTCCACACCTCATCCAATCAGAGAACACTGCATCCATTGAGAAAATGCAAAGGATTCTCTGAATGGTGCCCTTGCTCAGCACAGACCTCCTGAGTTCACAGGAAGCTGTTCGGTATGGGACCTGGAAGCGAGTGGAGATCCCTGGAGTAGCAGATTCTAATACAGGGATTTCCACCTTCTAGAGGGATCCCACAGGTATGGTATATACAGCATTGGTCCAAGCTGGTCCAAAAAAAAAGTATAAACTGCAGGAACTTGGGAGTTGGGATTCTTATTTAAGTGCATGAATGCTAAGTAATGTGTAAGTGTAACATTCCAGGTATTTATTATTGCTAACAGAAAAGGCTATGCTCTCTCTGACAATAATATAGTAATATGGTGCTGCGTTGCTAGCTAAATAAACTGGAGAGAGACCAATAATGTATTGGCAATAAGGAATAATCATCAAACATACAGAAATGAATTCAAAAATATAATCGTGACAAAATTTTCCTTATTATCTTTTTACAATTGAACTGCGATACCGCAACTCCAGTGCTACGCATCAAACAATGAAAACATCAAACACAGGGTGATAAGGTAAACTTCAAAGTGAAAACGTGAGTTCTTGTTATTCTCTTGTAATTAGACTGTGCTACCAAAACTCCGGTACATGTGTTCCACCTCTGTGCAAATTCTGCCCTCACCTTCAAAATATTACCAATACAGCACAGGTTACAGTGCGCATCGAAACCTCCTTTCCAGGGGTACCCAGTAGGTAAACCCAGTTACCCAGTATGTAAATAGGTCCCAGGTCCAGACACTGTAAGCAACTGTAGATGTATACCCCTTTAAAACCACTTGCCAACTATATAACTAGGAAAATACGACATTACTTTGACATTAAATACATCTAGCTGCAGCCATAACCCCGTAAATTTTCTTTTCCTTTAGGCGAAGGGATAGTGTAAAAGTTAAAAAATTGTAATAAAATGAATTTAAAAAAAAATGGAAATAGTAAAAAAAGTCACATTCATAGAAAAGCATCTGGATACCGCAAGTCACTGCCGCCTTTGGTATGTGATGACGTCACCTGACTCCGCCCAACGTGTTGCGTCACTCATAATGTGGCTTCATCAGGGAATCAAGGGGGATCCAACAATACTTTTATCTGCTTTTATCTCCAAGAAGGCAGCACCATATTTGTTCAGCAGTCATTCAGGGTCAATATACTTTCTGGTCTCAGATGAAGTTTAGAGATGACACATAGTAACATAGTTACATAGTTAGGTTGAAAAAAGACACAAATCCATCTGGTTCAACCAAAAGAAAAAAAATAAATCCCATATACACAATCCTTCACTGACAGTTGATCCAGAGGAAGGCGAAAAACCCCAGCAAAGCATGATCCAATTTGCTACAGCAGGGGAACAAATTCCTTCCTGATCCCCCGAGAGGCAATCGGATTTTCCCTGGATCAACTTTACCTATAAATGTCAGTACCCAGTTATATTATGTACATTTAGGAAAGAATCTAGGCCTTTTTTAAAGTGATCTACTGAGCTGACCAGAACCACTTCTGGAGGGAGTCTATTCCACATTTTCACAGCTCTTACTGTGAAGAAACTATTCCGTATTTGGAGATTAAATCTTTTTTTCTCTAGACATAAAGAGTGCCCCCGTGTCCTCTGTGATAACCTTAAAGTGAATAACTCAACACCAATTCACTATATGGACCCCTTATGTATTTGTACATATTGGTCAAATCCCCCCTTAATCTCCTCTTCTCAAGAGAGAATAAATTCAGTTCCTCTAATCTTTCCTCATAGCTGAGCTCCTCCATGCCTCTTATCAGTTTGGTTGCCCTTCTCTGGACTTTCTCCAGTTCCCCGATATCCTTTTTGAGAACTGGTGCCCAAAACTGAACTGCACATTACAGATGAGGTCTTACTAATGATTTGTACAGGGGGCAAAATGATATCTCTCTCTCTGGAGTCCATACCTCTCCTAATACAAGAAAGGACTTTGGAAACCACAGCTTGGCATTGCATGTTATTAGTGAGCTTATGATCTACCAAAACCCCCAGATCCTTCTCCACTATGAATTCCCTCAGTTGTTCTCCCCCTAGTATGTATGATGCATGCATATTCTTAGCCCCCAAGTGCATAACTTTACATTTATCAACATTAAACCTCATTTGTCGCTTAGTTGCCCAATTAGACAGTGCATTGAGGTTGGCTTGTAAATTGGAGACATCCTGTAAGGACGTTATTCCACTGCATAGCTTGGTGTCATCTGCAAAGACAGAAATAGTGTAAACCCCAAATACTTGACTCCAGCCACCCCTCTAGCACCAATAGATACAGTGGGGACGGAAAGTATTCAGACCCCCTTAAATTTTTCACTCTTTGTTATATTGCAGCCATTTGCTAAAATCATTTAAGTTCATTTTTTTCCTCATTAATGTACACACAGCACCCCATATTGACAGAAAAACACAGAATTGTTGACATTTTTGCAGATTTATTAAAAAAGAAAAACTGAAATATCACATTACAGCAACAGGTGTTTTTTTTTTGTTGAAGCATCTGATTAGAGCCATAGGCTCTAATAGACGTCAAAAAAGGTGACCTGCGAGCACCTTGCTGGGCGCTCGCTGGTCACTCAGCTGTGTTAGAAAAGCGAATGAATATTCGCTTTCCTAACACTAAACCGCCTCTCTGCCAATCAGGTGCTCGGATCTGTAACCTGATTGGCTGAAACAACAGGCGCTGTGATTGGATCCCTATCAGGCGTCCAATCATAGCAGAGGACGGGAAGAGAGGACGGGAGAAGACATTGAGGAGCTGTCCCACCGCCACTGAGGCAGGGTAAGTGCAGACGGCGGGCGGGGGGCACACTGGCAGCATTTGATGGGGCACAGTGGGAGCATTTGATGAGCACAGTGAGGCTGGATTTCATGGGGCACAGTGGGAACATTTGATGGGCACAGTGAGGCTGCATTTGATGGGCACAGTGAGGCTGCATTTGATGGGCACAGTGAGGCTGCATTTGATGGGCACAGTGGCTCCATTTGATGGGCACAGTGGCTGCATATGATGTCACAGTGGCTGCATATGATGGGCAAAGTAGCTGTATTTGATGGGGCACAGTGGCAGAATTTGATGGCACAGTGGGAGCATTTGATGTGGCCCAGTGGCTGCATTTGATGGGCGCGGTGGCAGCGTTTGATGGGCACATTGCCGGCGTTTGATGGGCACAGTGGCTGCATCTGATGGGCACAGTGGCGGCAATTGATGGGCACAGTGGCTGCGTTTAATGGCACAGTGGCGGCAATTGATGGGCACAGTGGCGGCAATTGATGGCACAGTGGCTGCATTTGATGGCAAGGTGGCTGCATTTGATGGCACAGTGGCTGCGTTTGATGGCACAGTGGCTGCGTTTGATGGCACAGTGGCGGCAATTGATGGCACAGTGGTGGTAATTGATGGGCACAGTGGCTGCGACTGATGGTATAGTGAGGCTGCAATTGATGGGGTTTTTTTTCAGAATTTTTCAGTTCGTTTGCGCCCCCCCCAAAAAATTTTGAGCACCAGCCTCCACTGGTATGTTATGACATGGAATAAATTTCCTCACTTGCACTTGCAAACTTACTGAAAGGTCCACTTTAACAGGCATATTTGTTAGGGGTGGATTGACCCTTCAACTGATACAGAATTGTACTCATGAATCCACAATGTGAAGTGTCATTCAAGGCAAACTTTTAGCTCATAAAGTAGCCAATTTCTTGCGGAAAGGTCAAATTTGTTATCTATCAAAATAGTCCAAGATAGAGGAATAATGAGCTGCCTAAAAGCACTGGCCTTTTTACCTTCAGAATGGGCTTCTAAATCTAAGTCAGAAGAACACTGACTGGAAATCATTCTGCTTCATCTGCCGGAAAGGTCAGGCGCTGAAATATTACAGGATCATTTTACTGCGTTTTAATGTAAAGCAAAACATATCGGTCCACACCAACAGTTTATATTTACCGTCCTCCCACTTTGGGGGGGGATTCCTCTGCGACCGCTTGAACAATAAGACAAACCGCGCCCGGCTGTCATCCACCGAGCCGGCATAGAAAAATAAAACAGGGGCGTAAATATTTTTTGTATTATTTCCCAGTGCTAGAGAGGTTATCAAATGCCAAACTAGTTTTCAGCACCGCTTCCTCATCCCGATTCTGAGATTCAACAGCAATGAGAGAAAATTCCCCAGAGAGGATCCAGCAATAGCTCTGCTTAGGAAGTGAGAAATTGTGAAGCTTGCTATACTTTTTTTCATGTTGCTTCTTTTTATTGGTTTTATTGCTCCATGGGCCTTTCCTTTTATTTATTTTTTTGCTTATCTATATTACAAACAAAGAAATAATAACTGAAGAAATGATTTTAAAATACTTCTACTTGTCAATAAATAATAATAATAGTCCAGTAATGGCAAAAATGATAAAAAGCAGCTTTTGTGGCAAACCTCACCTCAAAAGCAAAGCTACCCTCTCTTTCCGCAGTGATTACTTTCCACCACTAGATGTCTTCAGTTCTCGACCAAGCAGAGCCCTTCATTACATCTGCACAGGTGTCATAATGGTGGTGCCTGAGGGGGGAAGTGGAGCAAAGATACGGAGGACTGAAGTTCCTCTTTAACTTATCCTTATCACTCACCTATTCTCCAATCAACACCTCCAACCTGGTATCTAAGGGCAGGCACAGAGTGGAGGTTCATTTTTCTGCTACAAAATGGCCTCCCTAGTTTTTCCTTATGCTTCCAAATCCCACCCCTTCTTCAAAAACTAGCCAATCCATGCCTGTCTCTTTAAGTGTATCTTGTCACTCCCAGCCAGGTCATGTACAGTAGGTCTTCCCTTAGTTTGTCCTCATGTAGTCATGTCATGTAGGCCTTCCCTTAGTTTGCCTTCATGTAGTCATCTCATGTAGCCCTTCCTTTAATCCTTCCTTGGCCCTTAATTAGGCATGTTGTGTAGCCCTTTCTTTGGTTTGCTTTCATGTAGTCATGTCATGTAGCCCTTTCCCTAGTTTCGCTTTATGTAGTCATCTCATGTAGCCCTTGATTTAATTTTCCCTCATTTAGTCATATCATGTAGCCCTTCCCCTAGTTTGCCTTCATGTAGTCATGTCATATACTGTAGCCCTTCCCCTAGTTTGCCCTTATGTAGTTATGTCATGAAGTCCTTCTGTCACGGTCAGGGTCAGGGATCAGGCTCAGAGACCAGTAGCTATAGCAGTAGAGAGGTTCCCACAAACCAGCAGGATAAGTACACAAGCAGGCCATGTCATGTAGCCATCCCATAGCTTGTTCTCATGTAGGTATACCATGTAGACCTTCCCTTAGTTTGCCCTTGTGTAGTCATGTCATGTAGCCCTTCCATTAGTTTGTCCTCAAGTAGTCATGTAGCCTTCCCTTAGTTTGCCCTCATGTAGTCATATCATGTAGCATACCTCCCAACATTTTGAGATGAGAATGAGGGACACCTACTAGCAAACGTAAGTAGGCATACGACATGCCACCTGCCGCTCCCCCTTAAAGGAGAATTAACCAAAAGAAAAGGTTACCGTACTTAAATCCATAAGGGCTTTTTTTTACCACTACTATTCCTTTATATTGGCTTTTAAAATTTACAAATTCAGCAATTTAGAAGCTGAATGAAAGGTTTAGCACTGGGAAACACTTTTTGAAAGATAAAAAGTGCATTTTATATACAACTATATAGATCAGACCAAAATGAGGGACAAATGAGGGACAGAGGGACATTGCTCCAAATCAGGGACAGTCCCTCGAAATCAGGGACAGTTGGGAGCTATGATGTAGCCCTTCCCTTAGTTTGCTGTCATGTAACCTTTCTTTAGTCTGCCCTTATGTAGTCATGCCATGTAACCTTCCCTTAGTCTATCCTCATGTAGTCGTTCCATGTAACCTTCCCTTAGTGTGCCCTCAAGTAGTCATGTCATGTAGTCCTTCCATTCATTTGCCCTCATGTAGTCAAGTCATATAGCCATCCCCTAGCTTGTTCTCTCATGTAGTCATGCCATGTAGCCCTTCCCTTAGTTTACCCTCATGTATTAATGCCATGTAGCCCTTTCCTTAGTTTGCACTCATGTATTCATGACCTGTAGCTTTCCCTTAGTTTCCATCATGTAGTCATATCATGTAGCCCTTCTCTTAGTTTACCCTCATGTGTTCATGCCATGTAGCCCATTCCTTAGTTTACCCTCATGTGTTCATGCCATGTAGCCCATTCCTTAGTTTACCCTCATGTGTTCATGCCATGTAGCCCATTCCTTAGTTTGCACTCATGTAATCATGGCCTGTAGCTTTCCCGTAGTTTCCCTCATGTAGTCATCTCACGTAGCCCTTCCCATACTTTGCACAATTCAGGGCATTCTTTTCAGAAATCATTGGTGTCAGGTTATGTGGTCAGTTTAGGTAAAAACAGTTATAAGCATGTTTTATATTTTGTGTACAGTACACGAGGACTCAAGATGTTTTCAACCCCCCCGAAGTGCTTAATCAGAGTGTAACTCTGCAGAGTTTCCTAATCGTCTCATCTCATATTTGCAAGCTCCCAAGCGTTCACATGTATATAAACAACAAATGCGCGCTTCAAGAATATCGAGGCCCTAAAAAACGTTGTTGGATTTACAGCTTGCAAATATCTTATTGAAGCAGTTCATCAAAATTCACCGAAGAGTCCCTTGCTATTCCAAGCCATAACTTACGCAGGCTCAGGTAGGGCATGGTATTAATCTTTAATGACGCTTGATACAATGCCCCATTGCAGATTTTTAAAATTATTTCTGTCTAAAGGTGCTGTAGAACGTTATAATGATTTCAGATCTGCTTCATTTTCCAGATGTGCTAAGAAAAAAAAAGTTGTCTTAAACTCTTAAATCTTGAATAGTCATCTCATGCCTTTTATGTATATGTGTTAGGTTAGGTATATTAATTGGTCTTTGAAAAATAACTTCAGGCTAACAGAAGAAAACATATTTTTAGTTATTTCAGTATTCCTTCAAAAGAAATTTCTCACTTTGGTTAGTGTCTCAATATTGATTTGCCACATGCCAGCTGAACATTGAAGTGCAGAGTAACAAAAATGCCAGAAGCATTTATCTTCTACAGTCTGTCGGCGACTCACTCCCTGTTCTGCCCCACTTTTATGTAATTTTTCTATGTTGTATTGAACTGCATTATATATGTTGACATCTAGTGGTGGTTTTGAGCCACAACAACTTGTTTATTTATGTGATGTGGTATCCCCTTCTGTTCTCGCCTCCTGTTTAGTGCTAGTTAGTTCAGTCCTCTCTCCCCATTTTTTCAATTATCTCGCAGTCGGTATTAGTACAGGGCTTAGGAAAGTCATTCTTCTCATTCTTACACATCAAAAGACTGGATAAACACCCTGTGTACTGCAAGTAAAATGCACTGAATTCAATTTCTTTATCTTATCGAGGACTTAAGCTGCCTGTGGATGTTGCCAAATCAGCAGGTGACCATGGTGTCTGAGCAGCCTTGGTCTAAGGAGGTATGTCAATGCATAAAGCGGCATTTGAAACAGAAAGTAATTGTAAACAATCAACTTGTAAAACAACCCATTCAGTTTAAAATAGTAATGAAAAGCAAAACATCTGTGTATGGAACATTATAAATAACTTTTTTCCCTTTTTTATAAGTGATCGCATTCCCTCTGTTCTCAGCTGCATAAGAGCTGGAGGAAGGAGAAGCAGCAGCAGCACATTGAGCTTCCCAGTGAATGGCTGTGCAGCGGGGGCATGTCAGGACCAGTCTGATCTTTGGAGGAGAGCACACTAAGTTCCCAGCATAGCTAGAGAACTGACCACGATGTGCTCTCCTGCTTAGTGTGGTCAGTTTTTAATAGGACATCAGAGGGATTTCACATAAAGGAAGCAATACAAAGAGAACAGGATACTTTCTCATACAAGTACATGGTACAGAAGACACATATCAGGAATATAAAGTGTTGGGGTAACAAACACTTTAATTCCTCCCATCACATACCTGGTAAAGACTAGAATGTTGTGGAGGCCTCTCTTGCCCCTCCTGTCCAAAACTCCTCCAGTGGAGACAGAGGGTGTAAGGGCAAGGAGTGGCACAAGTGCCGTAGTAGCTGGGTGGTGATGTCCACTCCGTAGGTGGGTAGAGTTGGTAGTTGCAGTCCTTGGAAAAAGATGCAGGAGCAGCAGGAGTTGGAAGTATGACCGGGAAATGGGCAGCAGTCAGCAAGGGACCCAATCAGCAAGTCCAGAATGCTGGCCAAGTTCAGTAACAGCCGGGTAAGGCAGTACAGAATCAGCAGGCAGAGACAAGTCCAATAAATAGGCCCAGGTCAGAATAATGAGGTAAACAGTGTTGAAGCAGGAGTGAAGTTCAAAGGCAAGCCAGATCATACACAGATAAGCAGGTACAGCGGATCAGATCAGGAACAGGAACACAGGAACAAACTGAAGAACATTCAGCAACTGCTCATAGTGACAGACCAGTTTAAATAGGCTACTGAGTGCCAAGTGCGCATGCTAATTGGTATGCACTCACGCACGTGCACATTCGTGAGTGCAACGAACTGGCACAGTACATCTACCATTGCCCCTTTGCTCAGAAAGATGAGCATGTGTGCAATGCGCACGCGCATGAGCATGAGCACAAGTCCACACTGGTTTTCTGGTGCTAGGAATCCGGTTCACCTTACACCTCCTCTTCTGCCCTCTATCTGGTTTGCATAGGCATGCTGTGTTTAGGCAACAACAGTGCCATCTACTGGTATGGCTCGATTTATATTTTCAGCCCATTTAGGACAATGGTGTTGTACTGCCTTGTTCATGGTTTTACATTGACTAAGGTCATAGACACATAAGGCCCACTGAGGCTAGCAGGCAGAGAGAATGAAAGGGACAATTGCGCCACTCTGCATCAATACATAGACAAGAAAGACAAATAATAACTCTTCTCTTCTAGAAGTCTGGTTCTAGCTGTGCAGAACTGTAAGTATACCGTAAACAAGACTACTAACAACACTGAGGATCAGCAATGTTGAGGATCCGGCCAAATTGCACTTGCATCAAGGGTAGCAGTCAGGTACTTTTTATTGGACATTGGGATTGGATGTGTGGAAGATTAAGTGTCTGAGTTAAGCCTAGTAAACACGGGTTGCATGTCAGGCGGCATCGGCCGATTCAGTAGAAACCGGCTGACATTCGGCCTGTGTGTATGGCAGCTGGTCCAATTGAAGCCGGCTTCTGTTCGGCTGGCTTGTGTTGAAGGGTCATGACCGAAAAGGGTCTGCCGACCGACTCCCGATCAGCGCTCTCAGCCAATGGCTCAGAGCGCAGACCGCAGTGTTCTGGCCTGTGTCTAATGCCCCGCACACACGGTCGGATTTTCCGACGGAAAAAGTGTGATCGGATTGTGTTGTCGGAAATTCCAATCGTGTGTGGGCTCCATCGGACTTTTTCCGTCGGAATTTCCGACGCACAAAGTTTGAGGGCAGATTATAACATTTTCTGACAACAAAATCCGATCGGTTAAATTCCGATCGTGTGTGCACAAATCCGACGCACAAAGTGCCACGCATGCTCAGAATGAATTAAGAGACAAAATTTATTGGCTACTGCCCCGTTTATGGTCCCGACGTACGTGTTTTACGTCTCCGCATTCAGAACGATCGGATTTTCCGACAACTTTGTGCGACCGTGTGTATGCAAGACAAGTTTGAGCTAACATCCATCGGAAAAAATCCCTGGATTTTGTTGTCTGAATGTCAGATCAATGTCCGATCGTGTGTACAAGGCATTAGAATAACAGGGAAGTGAAGCCTCCATAAATCTACATGTAATTTCCTGCCCCCATTGTGTTTAGCTGGTTAGTGGGCATGGAGGAGGAGGGAGGGAGAGGGCTGTCAATTACCACTGTGTATACATCCACATGTGTGACTCTATAGTCACATGGGCTGCTCAGATGTTATAGGGAGGAAATGCTCAGCATAGAAACTCACTGAAAACTGAGCATGTGCAGAGCTGCCAACACTGCTCTGCAAAATCCCCTACTGCAGTGAGGACAAGGACAGAAGGTGGAGATAGAGAACAGCAGGATCAAACAGGTATTTTGCAGAATACAGAAAACAAATCTCATAGTGACTGAGTTAATATTAGGGATGAGCCAAACACCCCCCGGTTCGGTTCGCACCAGAACCTGCGAACGGACCGAAAGTTCGCACGAACGTTAGAACCCCATTGACATCTATGGGACTCGAACGTTTGAAATCAAAAGTGCTCAATTTGCATGGTATTGTCCTAAAAAGGGTTTGGGGACCCGGGTCCTACCCCAGGGGACATGTATCAATGCAAAAAAAACTTTTAAAAACGGCCGTTTTTTCGGGAGCAGTGATTTTAATGATGCTTAAAGTAAAAAAAAAAAAAAGTGAAATATTCCTTTAAATATCGTACCTGGGGGGTGTCTATAGTATGCCTGTAAAGTGACGCGTGTTTCCCGTGTTTAGAACAGTCCCTGCACCAAATGTCATTTTTAAAGGAAAAAATCTCATTTAAAACTGCTTGCGGGTTTAATGTAATGTCGGGTCCTGGCAATATGGATGAAAATCAGTGAGACAAACGGCATGGGTACCCCCCAGTCCATTACCAGGCCCTTTGGGTCTTGTATGGATATTAAGGGGAACCCCGCACCCAAATTAAAATAAGGAAAGGTGTGGGGCCACCAGGCCCTATATACTCTGAACAGCAGTATACAGGCGGTGCAAACAAGACAGGGACTGTAGGTTTGTTGTTAAGTAGAATCTGTTTGTAAGTTTGAACATTTTTAACGTGTTTAGCTCCAGCCAAAAAATCTTTTTTAAGCTTTTTGGAAAACATAGGGAAGGGTTATCACCCCTGTGACATTTGTTTTGCTGTCTTTCCTCCTCTTCAGAAGATTTCACCTCACTTTTTGTCCCAATGTAAAATGTTTTTTGGAAATTTGGGTTTTTTTGTGGAACAAGGATTGGAAAGCATCAGTGGAAAGGAGAAATGTTTTTCCCATATTAACTCTTACAGGAGAGAATTTCCCTTCCTAGGGGTAGATTTCATCTCACTTCCTGTTGTCTCCTTCCGTTTGCAAGTAGGAGTCATTTGTAAGTTAGATGTTTGAAAGTAGGGTCCTGCCCTATATACTCAGCAGAAATTTGGGCCTTAGGTGTTGCTGTGGCCACAACACTGTAAGCCCTCACAGGGCCCTGCTGTGAAATATTAGATCAAGAATTGTAATTACATGCCCCTGTTGAACAGGAGCTGAAAAATTAGGCCTTAGGCACTGGTGCTGGTGCCACAACACTGCAACCCCTCACAGACACTCTAGTTGGAACGCAGGAATGAGCCCTGCTGCAAAGTATTGCATCAAAAATTGTAATTACACGCCCCTGTTAAACAAGGGCTGAAAAATTGGGCCTTAGGCACTGGTGCTGGTGCCACAACACTGCAACCCCTCACAGACACTCTAGTTGGAACGCAGGAACGAGCCCTGCTGCAAAGTATTGCATCAAAAATTGTAATTACACGCCCCTGTTAGACAGGGGCAGAAAAATTGGGCCTTAGGCACTGGTGCTGGTGCCACAACACTGCAACCCCTCACAGACACTCTAGTTGGAACGCAGGAACGAGCCCTGCTGCAAAGTATTGCATCAAAAATTGTAATTACACGCCCCTGTTAGACAGGGGCAGAAAAATTGGGCCTTAGGCACTGGTGCTGGTGCCACAACACTGCAACCCCTCACAGACACTCTAGTTGGAACGCAGGAACGAGCCCTGCTGCAAAGTATTGCATCAAAAATTGTAATTACACGCCCCTGTTAGACAGGGGCAGAAAAATTGGGCCTTAGGCACTGGTGCTGGTGCCACAACACTGCAACCCCTCACAGACACTCTAGTTGGAACACAGGAATGAGCCCTGCTGCAAAGTATTGCATCAAAAATTGTAATTACACGCCCCTGTTAAACAGGGGCAGAAAAAATGGGCCTTAGACACTGGTGCTGGTGCCACAACACTGCAACCCCTCACAGACACTCTAGTTGGAATGCAGGAATGAGCCCTGCTGCAAAGTATTACATCAAAAATTGTAATTACACGCCCCTGTTAAACAGGGGCTGAAAAATTGTGCCTTAGGCACTGGTGGTGGTGCCCAGAACCAAAAATGTTCTTACAAGCTATCAGCGTGATGATTGAGGAGGAAGAGGATAATTACTCAGGGATAGTCACTCAGCATCAGCATAGGCAGTCTTAGAAGGGATCTGAGATTTCAAAAAAAATTATTCGGTTACATCAGCATCAGGTGCTTGGTAGCTGGTGGTGATCCAAGACTGATTCATTTTTATGAAGGTCAGTCGATCGACCGAGTCGGTGGACAGACGCACCCTGTGATCGGTTACCACGCCTCCAGCAGCACTGAATGTGCGTTCCGAAAGAACGCTGGATGCAGGACAGGCCAGTAGCTCAATTGCATACTGTGCAAGCTCTGGCCAGTGATCCATCCTCAAGACCCAGTAACCCAGAGGATTTTCGGTGGGAAAGGTGTCCAAGTCTGATCTTGCCCCTAGGTATTCCTGCACCATGTAAAACAGATGCTGGCGATGGTTGCTGGAACCGATCATACCTTGGGGCTGCGGACCAAAAAATTGTCTGAACGCATCGGTCAGACGGCCACCTTCTCCACCGCTCCTTCTTTGACTGACCGAAGCCTCAGCAACACGTTGTCCAGAAACAGGAGTTTGTAACCTCCCAGTCTCTGGGAACGCGTTGCACAGACCTTTCTGCAAGGCCTCCCGAAGATGTTTCATCCTCTGCTCCCTCTGCGATGGCAAGATAAGGTCCGCAACCTTACCCTTGTAACGTGGATCAAGGAGGGTTGCCAGCCAGTATTGGTCCTTCTCCTTGATCCCACGAATACGAGGATCCTTACGCAGGCTTTGCAGGATCAGGGAAGCCATGCAGCGTAGGTTTGCTGAGGCATTCGGTCCGGAGTCCTCTGGGTCACTAAGGACGACATGGTCCGCAGCCACCTCCTCCCAGCCACGTACAAGTCCATGTGTTTCTTGGGACTGATCCCTTAAAGACTGCTGCTAATGCTGAGTGCCAGGCTCCACCTCCATACTGACACAATCTTCCTCCTCCTCCTCCTCCTCCTCGTCCTCTTCCTGCGTGATCGGCGGGCACGCAGGAACACTGTCTGGATAAAGGGGGCCTTGAGAGCTAAGGAAGTCCTCCTCTTCCTGCCTCTGTTCTGCCTCAAGTGCCCTGTCCATTATTCCATGCAGCGTGTGCTCCAACAGGTGGACAAGGGGGACAGTGTCACTGATGCATGCACTGTCACTGCTCACCATCCTCGTGGCCTCCTCAAATGGTGACAGGACAGTGCATGCATCCCTGATCATGGCCCACTGGCATGGGGAAAAAAACCAAGCTCCCCTGACCCTGTCCTGGTGCCATAGTCGCACAGGTACTCATTGATGGCCCTCTGCTGCGTGTGCAGCCGCTGCAGCATGGCCAACGTTGAGTTCCACCTGGTGGGCATGTCACAGATTAGGCGGTTCTTGGGCAGGTTAAACTCCTTTTGGAGGTCCGTCAGCCGAGCACTGGCATTATATGACCGGCGGAAATGCACACAGACTTTCCTGGCCTGCCTCAGGACATCCTGTAAGCCCGGGTACCTGCCCAAGAACTGCTGCACCACCAAGTTAAGGACGTGAGCCAAACAGGGCACATGGGTCATTTGTCCCTGTCGGAGGGCAGAGAGGAGGTTGATGCCATTGTCGCAAACCACCATTCCTGCCTTAAGTTGGCGTGGCGTCAACCACCTCTGAACCTGCCCCTGCAGAGCTGACAGAACCTCTGCCCCAGTGTGGCTCCTGTCCCCCAAGCACACCAGCTCAAGCACCGCATGGCATCTTTTGGCCTGCGTACTTGTGTAGCCCCTTGAACGACTACGGAGCACCGCTGGTTCCGAGGAAGAGGCCATGGAGGAAGAAGAAGAGGAGGGGGTGGAGGAGAGAGGTTTGTCACAATCACTAGCATTTTGGAGGCGTGGTGGTGGAACAACCTCCAACACTACTGCACCTTGTCCTGCATCCTTCCCAGCTGCCAGCAGAGTCACCCAATGCGCCGTGAAACTTAGGTAACGTCCCTGTCCATGCCTGCTGGACCATGAGTCAGTGGTAATATGCACCTTACCGCTCACCGCCCTGTCCAGCGAGGCATGGACATTGCCTTCCACATGCCGGTAGAGAGCCGGAATCGCCTTCCGTGAGAAAAAGTGGTGTTTGGGTACCTGCCACTGAGGAACCGCACATTCCACAAACTCACGGAAGGGGGCAGAGTCTACCAACTGAAAAGGCAGCAGTTGAAGTGCTAGCAATTTTGCCAAGCTAGCATTCAACCGCTGGGCATGTGGATGGCTGGGAGCAAACTTCTTTCGGCGGTGCAGCAGCTGGGGCAGGGAAATTTGCCTGGTACAATCTGACGTCGGTGTACCAAAAGCAGATTGTCCACAAGTACTTGGCTGTGACACACCTAATTCTACACCTTCATTCCTCTCAGTGCAGGTCTCAGAGAGGACTAAAGGTCTAGTGGGGTTGGAAATCTCAGCTGATGAGGAGCAAGGAGAGGTCCTCTTTGTTCTTTGGTGTGGGTCTTTTAGATACGCTTGCCAACGAACTGCATGGCAGGTCAACATATGTCTGGTCAAGCATGTGGTACCCAAGCGGGAGATGTTTTGGCCACGTGAGATACGCTTGAGACATATGTTGCAAATAGCAGTGGTGCGATCTGATGCACTCGTCTCAAAAAAGGCCCACACCAAAGAACTTTTTGAATAACGCGCAGAGACTGCAGCGCCCTGCACATGTGGAGCTTTGGGGTGTGATGCAGTCAATGTGCTGCCCTTAGGCTGGCCCCTGGAGGGCATCCTGCCTCGTTGGTGATGTGCCGCCTCCTCCTCCTCCTCCTCTCTCCTATCAGGCACCCACGTTGAGTCAGTGACCTCATCATCCCCTCCCTCCTCATCACTGGAGCAAACCTGGCAGTATGCTGCAGCAGGGGGAGCATGACTGCCAGATTGCTGTCCTTCTTGGGCACCCCCTCTGTCCGTGCTCATGTTACTGCCTTCATCGAGCTCAGTATCATCATCAGAGCCTTCCAAACGCTGGGCATCCTCCTGGAGCATGTACCCAACACTGTGGTCAAACAGTTCGAGGGACTCCTCAGGAGGACATGGTGGGGCTAGGGAAGGAGTCACTGATGACATTGAGCCGAGGGAAGAGGCCGCTGCTTTGCCAGACAAAGTACCCTGGGCATGGGTGAGAGAGGATGAGGAGGATGAGGACGGCTTGGTCATCCACTCGACCAAGTCTTCCGCATGTTGCGGCTCAACACGGCCAGCTGCCGAAAAAAAGGCCAAGCCTGTCCCAAGGCCACGTGCTGATGAGGATGCACCGTCTCCACGACCAGCACTAGACACAGAGCCTGCTTGCCCTCTCTTATTGGCTTGTGACTGTCTGCTTCTCCTTCTTGGCCTTCCAGACATACTAATGGCCTGTAGCTGCACTAAGCTGGGATATATATATATATATATATATATATATATATATATATATATATATATATATATATATATATATATACAGTGCCTTGCGAAAGTATTCGGCCCCCTTGAACTTTTCAACCTTTTGCCACATTTTAGGCTTCAAACATAAAGATATAAATTTTTTATTTTTTGTGAAGAATCACCAACAAGTGGGACACAATTGTGAAGTGGAACGAAATCTTTTGGATTTTTGAAACTTTTTTAACTAATAAAAAAATGAAAAGTGGGGCGTGCAAAATTATTCGGCCCCCTTGCGTTAATACTTTGTAGAGCCACCTTTTGCTGCGATTACAGCTGCAAGTCGCTTGGGGTATGTCTCTATCAGTTTTGCACATCGAGAGACTGAAATTCTTGCCCATTCTTCCTTGCAAAACAGCTCGAGCTCAGTGAGGTTGGATGGAGAGCGTTTGTGAACAGCAGTTTTCAGATCTTTCCACAGATTCTCGATTGGATTCAGGTCTGGACTTTGACTTGGCCATTCTAACACCTGGATACGTTTATTTGTGAACCATTCCTTTGTAGATTTTGCTGTATGTTTGGGATCATTGTCTTGTTGGAAGATAAATCTCCGTCCCAGTTTCAGGTCTTTTGCAGACTCCAACAGGTTTTCATCCAGAATGGTCCTGTATTTGGCTGCATCCATCTTCCCCTCAATTTTAACCATCTTCCCTGTCCCTGCTGAAGAAAAGCAGGCCCAAACCATGATGCTGCCACCACCGTGTTTGACAGTGGGGATGGTGTGTTGAGGGTGATGAGCTGTGTTGCTTTTACGCCAAACATATTGTTTTGCATTGTGGCCAAAAAGTTCGATTTTGGTTTCATCAGACCAGAGCACCTTCTTCCACATGTTTGGTGTGTCTCCCAGGTGGCTTGTGGCAAACTTTAGACAAGACTTTTTATGGATATCTTTGAGAAATGGCTTTCTTCTTGCCACTCTTCCATAAAGGCCAGATTTGTGCAGTGTACGACTGATTGTTG
The DNA here is from genome assembly GCA_037952835.1 of Lithobates septentrionalis. Classification (NCBI taxonomy): domain Eukaryota; kingdom Metazoa; phylum Chordata; class Amphibia; order Anura; family Ranidae; genus Lithobates; species Lithobates septentrionalis. Next base: position 970,137 of record JBBDGP010001590.1, on the reverse strand, counting down.
TCCTATGGACAGACTCTCCCACCTCAGCTGTAGTTCTCTGCAGTTCATCCAGAGTGATCATGGGCCTCTTGGCTGCATCTCTGATCAGTCTTCTCCCTGTCTGAGCTGAAAGTTTAGAGGGACAGCCAGGTCTTGGTAGATTTGCAGTGGTCTGATACTCCTTCCATTTCAAAATGATCGCTTGCACAGTGCTCCTTGGGATGTTTAAAGCTTGGGAAATCTTTTTGTATCCAAATCCGGCTTTAAACTTCTCCACAACAGTATTACGGACCTGCCTGGTGTGTTCCTTGGTCTTCATGATGCTCTCTGCGCTTTCAACAGATCCCCGAGACTATCACAGAGCAGGTGCATTTATACAGAGACTTGATTACACACAGGTGGATTCTATTTATCACCATCAGTCATTTAGGACAACATTGGATCATTCAGAGATCCTCTCTGAACTTCTGGAGTGAGTTTACTGCACTGAAAGTAAAGGGGCCGAATAATTTTGCACGCACCACTTTCAGTTTTTTATTTGCTAAAAATGTTTAAAATATCCAATAGATTTCGTTCCACTTCACAATTGTGTCCCACTTGTTGGTGATTCTTCACAAAAAATTAAAATTTTATATCTTTATGTTTGAAGCCTAAAATGTGGCAAAAGGTTGAAAAGTTCAAGGGGGCCGAATACTTTTGCAAGGCACTGTATATATATGTACTGATACTGCAGCTAGCAAAATCAACTGCCTGCCTGTAGTTTGAGAACACCACCAACCTTCTACAGGTAGCTTTAGCTGAACACTGTGAGGTGGACGCACCCCATTAACTTGTAGGTTTAGCTGAACACTGTGAGCAGGACGCACTGCACTAACTGTAAATAGTCTAGCTGCCTGACTGTGGTACTAATAGGATCCAAAGAACACCAGCAATTTTCTTCAGGTAGCTGTATTTACTGTAACAAGACAAGCCTGCCTGTCAGTAAGAAGATAACAGAAACGGATCTAGCTGAACACTGTGAGCAGGATGCACCCCACTAGCTTGTAGGTTTAGCTGAACAATGTGAGGTGGACGCACCCCACTAACTTGTAGGTTTAGCTGAACACTGTGAGCAGGACGCACCCCACTAACTTGTAGGTTTAGCAGAACACTGTGAGCAGGACGCACTGCACTAACTGTAAATAGTCTAGCTGCCTGACTGTGGTACTAATAGGATCAAAAGAACACCAGTAATTTTCTTCAGGTAGCTGTAAATACTGTAACAAGACAAGCCTGCCTGTCAGTAGGAAGATAACAGGAACGGATCTAGCTGAACACTGTGAGCAGGACGCACTGCACTAAATGTAAATAGTCTAGCTGCCTGACTGTGGTACTAATAGGATCAAAAGAACACCAGTAATTTTCTTCAGGTAGCTTTATATACTGTAACAAGACAAGCCTGCCTGTCAGTAGGAAGATAACAGGAACGGATCTAGCTGAACACTGTGAGCAGGACGCACTGCACTAAATGTAAATAGTCTAGCTGCCTGACCGTGGTACTAATAGGATCAAAAGAACACCAGTAATTTTCTTCAGGTAGCTTTATATACTGTAACAAGACAAGCCTGCCTGTCAGTAGGTAGATAACAGGAACGGATTTAGCTGAACACTGTGAGCAGGATGCACTGCACTAAATGTAAATAGTCTAGAAGATAACAGAAACGGACCTAGCTAAACTGAATACAGTGTATATAAATATATATGCAACACCTGGGATGCATATATATACACAATACACTTTAAGTGCAGCTAACTGACTGACTGCCCTGCCTAATCTAGCTAACTCAAATGAAATGACACTGTCTCTCTCTCTCTCTATCTCTCAGCACACCGGAACACACTGCACAGGGCCGCCGTGCAGGCGGCCTTATATAGTGTGGGGCGTGTACTAAATCCCCTGAGCCATAATTGGCCAAAGCCTCCTTGGCTTTGGCCAATTACGGCTCTCTGTTCAGGCGGCGCTGTGATTGGCCAAGCATGCGGGTCATAGTGCATGCTTGGCCAATCATCAGCAAGCAATGCACTGCGATGCCGCAGTGAATTATGGGCCATGACGCGCCACACGAATTTGGCGCGAACGGCCAATATCGTTCGCAATTCGGCGAACGACCGAACAGCCGATGTTCGAGTCGAACATGGGTTCGACTTGAACACGAAGCTCATCCCTAGTTAGTATGAACAGCATTTAATACACTATTTATTGAATAATTTTTGATTTGGGTTTTATGACACTTTAATAAAAGATACCATAATATGAGCAATCACAGAGTGACAGGCTATGAAGTCACTGCAAAACCATGTCATACAGAGACTGGGTGACACAGCAAATGAGTAAAAATGGGAATGATCACATAAAAAAATTTGACATAAGCTATATAATAATAATAATAACAATTCAAAATGAATATTTCAAAAAATGATTTCAACTTTATTTCTGTATTGTGTCACATATCCAGGTCATGTTATAACTAGTAATAGTTGTTCACATTCAGCTGGACTAATTCTGTAATGTTAACCTCTTCCCGACCGCGAATGAGGGCTCCAGCGCGGTCACACTTTTCCGGGAGGGCGTCTATTGATGTCCCCCCTGTGATTGCACTGCGGCGCCCATCGCCAAAGATCTATGATCAGCTGTGTCCTTCAGACACAGCTGATCACAGTTAGAAGTCATGACAGTTAGAAGCCATGTATGACACAGTCATGTATGACATTGTGAGCACAACAAGTACAAGCAGGGGAGGAACAGCTGATCACAGATTGGGGTAAAGAGCCAATCACAGCGGCTCTTTACCATGTGACCAGCTGTCTCCAGTAACAGCTGATCACAGTGTAAAAAGGATTTGCTTATTATCGGCAGTAAGCCGGTAAGCAGCAATCCCATACCTCCCAACATTTTGAGATGGGAATGAGGGACACCTACTAACAAATGTATGTAGATACAGGACACACCCACTGCCACACCCCATTAAAGGAGAATTAACCAAAAAAAAGTTAATCAAATCCACAAGGACTTTTTTTTTTACCATTACTATTTCTTTATATTGGCTTTTAAAATTTACAAATGCAGCAATTTAGAAATTGGATGAAAGGTTTAGCACTGGGAAACACTTTTTGAAAGATAAAAAGTGAATTTTATATACATCTATATAGATCAGACCAAAATGAGGGACAAATGAGGTGGAATGAGGGACAGAGGGACATTGCTCCAAATCAGGGACGGTCCCTACAAATCAGGGACAGTTGGGAGCTATGCAATCCTTACAGGGGACATCTACACTAATAATCAGGGCACTAATCATCAGTGCCCTGATTATCAATGCAAACCCAATAGTGCCCATCAGTGCTGCCAATCAGTACCCATCAGTGTTGCCTGCCAGTGCCCATCAGTGATACCTATACCGATACCTATAAGTACCGCCTAACAGTGCCCATCAGATTACTTCTTTACAAATTTTTATAACAGAAACTAAGAAAAAAAACGTTTTGTTTCAAAAGGTTCGGGTTTTTCCTTTGTTTAGCAAAAAATAGAAAACCAAGTGTTGATTAACCAGTTAGGGGCCAGGCCTTTTTCTGGCATTTGTTGTAAGTTTAAATTAGTATTTTTCGCTAGAAAATTACTTAGAACCCCCAAACATTCTATATATTTTTTTAGCAGAGACCCTAGAGAATAAAATGGGGGTTGTTGCAATATTTTATGTCAGACTGTATTTGCGCAGCGGTGTTTCAAACGCAATTATTTTGGAAAAAATACACTTTCATGAATTTAAAAAAAAAAAAAAGTAAAGTTAGCCCAAATGTTTTGTATAATGTGAAAGATGATGTTACGCCGAGTAAATTGATACCTAACATATGTCATGCTTCAAAATTGTGCATGCTCGTGGAATGTTGACAAACTATGGTACTTAAAAATCTCTATAGGTGATGCTTAAATTTTTTTTACAGGTTACCTGTTTAGAGCTACAGAGGAGGTCTAGTGCTAGAATTATTGCGCTCGCTCTAATGATCACATGTGTGGTTTGAACGTCGTTTACATATATGGGCGCGACTTACAGATGCGTTTGCTTCTGCGCACGAGCTTGGAGAGACGGAGTACTTTAAATTTATTTTTTACTTTTTTTTTTTTACACCGTCCTTTTAAAAAAAAAAAAATTTTTGATCACTTTCATTCCTATTACAAGGAATGTAAACATCCCTTGTAATAGAAATAAGCATGACAGGTCCTCTTTATTGCGAGATCTGGGGTAAAAAAATATATAATTTTACATTTACCAATAAAAATAAAATTGGCCCTGTAAGGCCGTTAGGCGAAAGTGACGTCAAACATCGCTACGGTCCTCCAAGGGCATAGAATCGAGTCGGGGCCACCTTGCCCTCACTCGACTTCATGCCCATCACTCCATGGGATTGGATCTTTTCCGCCGCTACCAACAGCTCCAGTAAGCAGAGGAAACGAACGAAAAGCAGCGGGGGGGGATTGGGGGGCACCACTCTTGTTCTGGGTGGACGTCCCTCATGAAAGACCACTCTTGCGCGCCCGTGGGGGCGTGCATCGCAGCGATCGGTGGTGCGGTGTGTCAGTCTGACACACCGCTACACTGATCTCGGTAAAGAGTCTCTGATGGAGGCTCTTTACCATGTGATCAGCCTTGTCCAATCACGGCTGATCACGATGTAAACAGGAAGAGCTGTTGATCGGCTCTTCTTTACTCGCGTCTGACAGACGCGAGTAGAGGAGAGCTGATCGGCTGCTCTCCTGACAGGGGGGGTTTGTGCTGATTGTTTATCAGCGCAGCCCCCCTTCAGATGCCCACCCAGGACCACCAGGATGCTGCCAGGACCACCAGGGATGCCACCACACTGGACCACCAGGTATGCCACACTAGACCACCAGGGAAATGCCAATCAGTGCCCAGGCAGCTGCCAATCAGTGCCCATCCCCAATGCCTGCCAGTGCCATCAGTGATGCCTATCAATGCCATCTATCAGTGCCCAGCAGTGCCGCCTATCAGTGCCCAACAGCGCCGCCTATCAGTGCCACCCATAAGTACCCATTAGTGCCACCCATAAGTACAGCCTTTCAGTGCCCATCAGTGTCACCTATCAGTGCCCATCAGTGCCACCCATGAGTGCCCATCAGTGCCGCCTATTAATGCCAATCAGTGCTGCATATCAGTGCCACCCTTCAGTGACGCCTACCAGTGCCCATCAGTGCCACCTATCAGTGCCCATCGTCAGTGCCACCTCATCGGTGCCGCCTTATCAGTGCCCGTCAGTGCCGCCTTATCAGTGCCCATCAGTGAAGGAGAAAACATACTTATTTACAAAATTTTATAACAGAACCAAAAGGAAAACTTTATTTTTTATTTTTAAATTTTATTTTTTTTTCTTTTATTTGTTTAGCAAAAAATAAAAAATTGTCATTTAAACAGCGACAGCGCCGAAACCTGAAAATTGGCTTGGGCAGGAAGGGGGTGTAAGTACCCCGTATTGAAGTAGTTAAAAAAACACCGGGGTTATGGCAGCTACCTGCTGCCATAACCACTGTATATAACGTCAAAGTAATGACGTATATATACAGTGGGTGGTCAAGAAGTACCACCAAAAGAATGCTCTATCTGTCTAAAAAAAAATGAGTTTGGGTACAGTGTTGCATTGTCATTCAAAGTGTAACAGCGCTGACAGCTGAAAAAAAATAAAAAAATAAGAAAATTGGCCTGGGCAGGAAGGGAGATGAAAGTGCCCGGTAGGCAACTGGTTAAAGATGTTTCACAGTTTATCCAAGCTACTGTCACGGTACTACTTACAGTGAGCCCACAGGCGAGCAGGTGACACGGGATCCCCCAGGGCGTGGAGTCTAAGGGCCAGCCGGTATTCTGCCAGGGACCCCCTCACGAGGGTTTGGGCTTAGCTGCGTGCTGACCCCAGGTCACGACCCCCGGGTTCACCCTGCTCGCTAGGGAAGTACCAGAAGACACTGTTAGATGAGGATGGGTGGATGAAGCAAAGGGAGAGCCAGATAGCGAGCCAAGGTCAGGGCCAGCTGCAGACAACGTAATCAGAACAAGCGATCAGTTCATGAGAGGTCAGGTTTAAGGCAGGTTACACGAAGGGAGCGCAAAAACAAATGTTGCTCAAGCAACCAGTAGCTGGTTTGAAAGGGATTTGAATAGGGAAGCACATGAGGGGCTGGACAGGAAGTAGCAGGAAGGAATCATATATTAGGCAACAGGTGTCACCGGCGACACCCATAGCTGCAGAGTGCACAGAGCTGAACACAAGCTAGTGGAACAACAGGTGCCAGCCGGCCTACAACAGTAAAGGTGAGACACAGATCAGCTCCGCAGCTGATCTGTGACAGCTACTTTGTCAGTTCTAAAGAGTGTCAAAAAAATACCCCATTATTTCTAGTAACCCATATGGGTATAAATACTTGGGTAGGTTACTGAAACTCATTAGACTCGAATAAGCAGGTGGGACAAGCTGCTGAACATCTTTATCATTGCAGAACAAGCCCAGCTGAATGCGACTAGCTACTAGATATACCATTATATTTTTCCTTTTACCTAAGATAAAACAATTCAAAAAATAGATAGAATGTCAATTTATTCCCAAGAAAATAAGTACATTACTTCTCAATCCATGTCATGTCACTGAGCTCCATTACATCTTTCTTACGCTAAATATGATTTTCCTTCCTTTGGAGTATGCATGGTGTATGAAAAGCCAAAGGTTCCCCATTCAATCTCCAAAGGAAGCTATAGAAACAGTGCAGAGGGAATATTGGATCCATGGTAAATTATTACATTAAGTAGAGCGTTTAGATGTGATTTCCCACTGACAAATACCCCATGGGATTAAGGATAATTTCTCATATTCTGAAGAGCACATTATGACCTCCCAAATGAGCAATTTAATTAACAAAAGCATGGATATTTGATAAGATCGGACCTTGCACACAGAAAAATAAAAAAAAAACTATCGCCATAGCAACCGCACCTTAACTCTGCTGCGGCAACACAATACGTCTGCATCTAATTGGTCCCCACGCAGATATATTCAAGGGTAAATGACAGCTTAGAAGAAAATTTTAAATGAATAAATATACAAATTAATATATAAATACATTTAAATAAAAAAAAGTTTGGAAACTTTAAAGTCTAACTCCATCCATAACTTTTTTTGTGGATGGTGGAAGGGTTAGAATGTTGATTATCCTTTTATTGCTGGCCTCATTTGTAAGGATAGACCTCACTTCCTGTATAGATGATAGAACAGGAAATGAAGGAAAATCTCTCCACTTCCTATTTATTGATGGTGGTCACTGGTCAGTCAGAACTAGGTAAGGTAGAACTAAACGCAAAACTTTATTTTTCCACTTGGGATAGAGTATGGGAGAGGTAAAACCCTTGTCAAGTTCCTTTTTGCCACCTGAGTCCCATTGGGGTGGCTTCCCTTCCCTTCCTGTCCCATGGCCAAGCATGAGGTGAGAGGATGTCCCTCCAAGGAGATGGAATCCCTGGTTGTCACCAGGGTCACCAGAACTAGTGTCCTCACTGGAAGATTTCTGTTCTGGGGACAACCCAAAATGTGGGATTTTCCTTTGCTTTGACTTTCGGTGATATTGGTAAACAGGACAAATAGAGAGCGTGAATCTCCCTAACGGGGACACAGACAGCAATAGAAACCTGTCAGGTATTCTGGAACAGGTGCATCTGAGCTACTACCTCCTGTGTAATGCCTGTCGAGCCTCAAGAACATAGCACTCAGCCTGGGAAGTCTCTGCAAACCTCCATGTAATTCGTGCATAAAGGCTGGTGCCGTGAAAGTCGGCTGAAACATCGCTTTATTACTGCAGGTGAACAACAGTCAAAAAAGCCAACGTGTTTCGGCCATCACGCCTTAATTATAGCATGATTAAGGCCTGATGGCCGAAACATGTTAGCTTTTTTGACTGTTGTTCACATGCAATAATAAAACAATGTTTTAACAGACTTTCATGGGACCAGCCTTTCTCTCTTTTTTGACAGGTATTCTAATCCATCTCCAAAAAGGTTTGCCTTTAGTTATACTTTAAAGTAGAACCATAGGCAAATCTTTTTTTTTCATTCTGGATAGAGTAAGGGAGGGTTATATCTCCCGTCAGGTTATTTTTTGACATCTGTGTCCCATTGGGGAGATTCTCACTTCTTGTCCCATAGCCAAAACAGGAAGTAAAAAAAAAATCCCTGTAAACAAAGGAAATTCCTTGGGCCCCCCCTGGTCGCCAAAACTAGTATCCCTATTGGAAAATTTCCCTTCTATTACTTTTCTGGGGACAACCCAACATTTGGGGTTTTCTTTCACTTCCAATGATAATGGTAAACAGGACAAATAGAGAGGGAGAATCTCCCTAGCGGGACACAGACAGCAATAAAAACCTAATAGGTGTTCCAATCCATCTCCACTCAGTCCAAAACTAACAAAAAAGTTTTGCCTTTAGGTATACTTTAAGAGCTACCTCAGTCCCTATAAGGGAGATTTCTATTGATTTCCTGTTACCTGGACAAGTCTATGGCCAGCTTAAGGACATAATAGAAAAAGTCCCAAATGGCACATATCCAACAAAACCCCTTAGTATCTATGGTGAAGCCTCAGGCCAACCTCCATCCAGGCCATGCCCTCCGATGCATTTTTTCACTGCCCACAGGGCTTAGTAATGGAGGTGCAAGCGAAAACACATTGGGGGCATGGCCTGGATGGAGCTTGGCCTGAGGCTGCTTTCACCATAGATACCGACAGGTTTTGCCGGATGTGTGGCATTTGGGACTTTTTCTCTTACATGTCTACACAATGAGCTGTGACAAGCTCTTCCCCAGCCTGCACTCTCTAACCCCTTGCCTACTGGGCACTTTCACCCCCTTCCTGCCCAGGCCAATTTTCAGATTTCAGGGCTGTCGCACTTTGAGCGACAATTACGCGGTCATGCAAAGCTGTATCCAAACTACATTTTTGTAATTTTTTGGTGACAGATAGAGCTTTCTTTTGGTGATATTTAATCACCACTGAGTTTTTTATTATTTGCTAAACAAATTGATGGGCACTGATGAGGTGGCACTGATGAGGAGGCACTGATAGGCGGCATTGATGGGCACTCATAGGTTGTACTGATGAGCGGCACTGATGGCCACTGGTATGCGACACTGATGGCCACTGGTATGTGACACTGATGGCCACTGGTATGCGACACTGATGGCCACTGATAGGCGATCACTGATGGGCACTGATAGGTGACACTAATGGGTGGCACTGATAGGTGACACTGACAGGCATCACTGATGGGCACTGATTGGCAGCACTTGTGGGCACAGATTGGCAGCACTGGTGGACACAGATTGGCAGCACTGGTGGGCACTGATTGGCAGCACTGGTGGGCACTGTTGCGGCTGCACTGGTAATCAGGGCACTGATGATCAGTGCCCTGATTGTCAGTGCAGATGTCCCCTGTGTGGATTTGCCGGTTTTCGGCAAATCTATAACAGTAACCGGCAAATCCTTTTGCATCCGTGATCAGCTGTGATTGGCTCTTTACCCCGATCTGTGGCAATCAGATCACTGCCGATGTGCTCCACAGGGGGCATGCAGGCAGGGCGAGCAAGGGAGGATGTATGACATATGACGGCCTCCCAGCAAAGTGCAGCCACGCTGTAGCCGCCATAGAGGTTAAGCGGAAGTCACCAGACCTGGATAGTAAGGAAGCCTGGAGCGGCACCCCTAATCTATGTCCTTTGTTAGGACAGACCATGTTCAAATCTAGTTTACAGCTCATAATGAAGAACTTCGAACATAGTACAAACAAGGTAATTATGTTAAACATTACTCCACAGCTTCCTCCTAAAAATGACAAAGCATGGAGAGCAAGAAAGCAAGTAGAATACGCTTAAAAAAATAACCAGCGATTTAAAATATTTTGTTTTTGTTATTGCTATGTTAATGGGAACATGTAACAAATATAAAGTAGGTGTTACCCAATTTGGCTGCAAAAATGGAAATATACTTTAAGACACAAAAGATAACCCCAGAGCCTGAACAAACACTACAGGAACCAGACAGGTAATATATACTATTCTCTAAGGCAATCACTTCTCTGCCCTACCTTGCCCTATTAGCGAGAAAGGCGGCCAAGCACGCTAAGCACATAAAACCCTGGAGCTGGTCTAATCGCCTGTTAAATGCAGTAGGCTTTTTCTACGGTGGATGATCTTACAGGGAGTTTAAAATGAACGTAAAGATCATTTCAAAAGGGGCGCAACACAATAGTGCAATGATATCTGAAGCGCTTGAGCAATAACTCGTGTCTCCGTCACGATGGGGGACCCATCTGGCCCGCACAATCATTTAGTACATTTACCTAAAACAGCAGAACTGAAGCAGCTGGCCACAGAGTGGTTGGGAGATTCCAGCAGAAAATCAAATGGCAATGAATTTTCCTGTGCCTTTCATGGTATTTCTGGAAAAAAAAGGGTTTGTTTCACATAATAATAAAGTTACAAAAAAAAAAAAAGTTGCCAGACAGAGAGAGATGCTTACTTTATGACATGTGCAGTTCAGAGGCAGAAGGTGAAATTCAGCATAGGGCATCTTGGACCTGACATTCCTTTATGCTAGGTTCACACAATGGCAGTCACTAAAAAAACAATCTGCAGTGGAACATGAACTTCAAGGCATTCAGGAGCCAATACTGCTGCCCCCTGAATACCTTGTGTTTTTTTTTTTTATCAAATGTGTAGCACCCTCCTAGCGTAGGATGCTAGGTAAATTTAGTTCTTAGCTCCTTCTATAATCAAGAGAGCAGTGATCGTTTGTTCTGGCCTATTCAGGGGTCTCACCGGCTAGGAGTTTGTTTGCTTCCCCCTGCCTCTGAAGGAAGCTTCCAGAGCTTAGGACGGGAGATTGAAAACAGCCAGACTGAATATCTATTGGGTTCCAGCCCATCCCTAAAAAGTAGCATCCAGCAGGGGGCTGGAATGGGGATAAATAGTTTGAGACACTGGGGAGCATGGTTCCTTTTCCCTAGGAAGGTTATAGAGCCATAGCGACTGCTGTCCTCAGGCTGCCCACAGACTCAGCAGTCCCATAACTTGATTTTGTTTGGAGCTGATTGCAGAACCATACCACAGCGGATCTGGTCCTGAGAGGTACCATCTAACTTACTGGACCATGTCTGGAGGAAAGTAGTAGTGATCTTAAAACTGATCCCTGTAACTGGGAAGCGTACTGGAAATTGCACTGGGTACCGGCAGTAGTGCATCTACACAAGGTAACCAGAAGTCAGCTCAAAGACTTGTGAAAGTAAATTGGTTATCCTCTGAAGAAGTCGTGACGTGATGATACGCGTTAGGATTGGAGCACGGGACACTGTCACAGGCGCTCGTGGATGATTTATACTATAGCCGTTTTTTAAATGTAAGTTTACTATATTGTTTTACTTAATAAATTGACTTTTTATATGGGATTACGCTATGTGCACTTTCTCCTTACACATCATATATACTCACTCCACCTGACGAGCATTGAGGAGCTGGGAGCGGGGACAGACTGAAGATACCTATTAAGGCATACAAGCTTGGCGCTCGTGGATTGATGCCCACACTCATTTTTCAAAAAGTGAGTGCACCCCCCTTCTGTGTCTTGCTTCCCTTCCACTCTGGCCGTAACGGAGTCACACTATATATTGTCTATTTTCGTCTTTTTTATATACCGCCCTGCATATCTACTACCGTCATTATCTGTATAACTGGATGGGATTTCCATGCCTGCTAGCTGCTTGCAACACAAGCTGTATACCTTACAGCAGTAAGGTAAGCGGCTTGCGAACACAGAGGTGTCCCCACTGAAGATCTCTCCCTATTGTTGGAACTGTTTACTATCTGCGAGTCTTTTATTATTTGGTGGTGGGACTGACATCTACTTACCCTTGTGGATTTGTCACTTACAGCTCGTTCGAGTTGTCACTCATGCACTAGTGTGATACTAGCCCATATTCACTTGGACTTATTGATTGATTTATTTATATATATTTATTTTGTTACATTTTTTCAGCTATTTTTCACTTATGCTAGCACTTTCATTTATCTATTATTTATGTGTTTTATGCTTGCTTGGCCTATTTACTTCGGCCATTTTTCTCACCTCTTCATGCACCTTATTTAGTCCCTTCCACCCCCACCCCCTTCTTATTCCCTTTGTCACAGCGCAACCACCACCTATTTTTATTCAGCTCAAAGACTTGCCCCATAGTCTTCAGCTGTGGGGCCCCAGACTGTCCAAAGCTAGCTAGTACTCTTAGAGAAGATTGTTCTCTAATTACTGACTGCGTTTTGAAGTATCCCATGACCAAATTCCCCTCTCCTGTTAAAGTTTTTTAAGCAAAAAAATACCAAAAGATATCCCCTAGACCAGTGATGGCGAACCTCAGCACCCCAGATGTTTTGTAACTAAATTTCCCATGATGCTCAACTGCACTACAGAGTGCATGAGTATTATGAGAAATGTAGTTCCAAAACATCTGGGGTGCCAAGGTTTGCTATCACTGCCCTAGACTGTTTATTGGAGCCAGTGTGAATCGATTGTTGCTGGTGTGTATGGCCAGCTTTTGTAGTTTTAGGGAAGAACCGGTTAAATACCAAAGGCCCCTACAGAGGTAGCGCTACAAATGGTTGAACTAATGCACTGCAACGGTCCTAAAGACTGCAACAGGCAAGAATGTAACCCGCCTATCTTTTTGTACCATGCGTTCATAGTGATAGCGCTATACTTTAAATGTCACTCTATTCTATGTCTTATGAAAATAAAATACTTTGAAAGTAAAGACTTCAACAGGAAAAGTTGACAGGGGACTTGGCAACCCAACATGTTGAGTTAAACTTGCCATAGTTTGTGTGCAACCTTCCTCGGTTGCTTTGTTAGACTTTCAGTGGGCTGACCGGGGGTGGTTAAAAACAAGGCTGAACCATCCATTTTTACTGCCCGTCCAAAAGTGGCATTAAAGTGTATCTGCGTGCAAAAACAAAAATGTAATACATTGCAGCTTACCGTAGATTGTATGGTTGCAGTAGATTTCTTTCTCAGGCTATTTCACTTGGTGATCCTGCCAATAACACACTTCCTTGCCTAGAGAGTGTACAGGACACCAGGTATAGGTCCAGGATGGGAGGTATATTCCGCCATTATTTGGGTTGTGGTCCCTTTAAGGGATAGTTCAAGCGACATTTTTAGTACTCGGGTGTTCTCTCCCATGTAGGGTACGGGGTTCCAGTGTAGTCTGGCCAGAATGGAGAGGACTGATTTCAGTACTCTCAGGATTGGTAAGTCCTCATCTGAGAATTCAGAGGCTTCGAATAATTCTGGTTGGGAAAGAGCCTCCAAAACCTTATTACAGGGGCTTTGATCCCAAAATGGTTAACACACTTGCAAGGGAGGCTTGAAAAGCAACAGGAAGCTGTCAGCAGGTATCTAGGGGTAGAGTGGAGTAGTGCACAATTGTGAGACTAGTATGAGTTTTGTGACTGAGAGTCGGTTTGCTGAGCTCCTGCGGCTTGTCTTCCACCCCAAAACAGATGAGAACATGAATCCCAAGTGTGGGACTGAGATACTGGTGGTGAGCCATGTTGTGTGCTCGTCTTTATATCAGGACTATGAACTGTTTGCCTTTATTTTGCTGAAGAAAGCGATTTGTGTTTACTTGTTTTGAGAGGCCAATAAAGACTATTTTCTGTTCTCTGCTGGCTGTTGATATCAGACTCTCCACAAAATAGGTGGCAATGCTCATTCACTGTTCTTTATCTATGGAGAAGCAGATATGCAACCCTAGGAGATGAAGTGTCTTAAGACTGTAAAACCTCTTCCCTTCTCTCCTCCATAACATAGGGTGGAGGTGTTTTATTTCAGGGGTACAATAGGTGCAGTCAGGGGTATATCCATAATGTGTGAGGTGCATGCAGTGCACACGGGCCCGTCCACTTGTCCACACATTAGGGGTGTAGTCACACTGGGCAGGACCACTTACAGAGAGGCAACCCGTAACGGGAATGCTCTTTTTTCTGCACTGGAAGAAGCCTCTGTCCAGAGTCTAATCAGATGCTGCCAGATGGAGGTCCAGGCATCTCTGTGCTGTGACACATCCTCCACCACTGCCCTCACCTCCTGACATTACCTTTTGCTGATCTTACACCCAGAGGGGCCACTAAGAATATACCCAGGTCTCCCACAATAGAACAGAGACTGCCAGTCACACAAGCTCCGTTCCACGCACACCGACATTTCAGGCTCAAGTATAAGGGATATCTTTTTATTGTTTATTGTTGAAGAACTTTAGGAGAGGGGTTTAGGGTCATCAGATACACCCAAATCAATAAGTAACAATAAAAGGGGGTCAAACTTCCCTCAAATCTTTAAAAAACAGATTTCTGAAGGCAGCAGGAAATTTCCAGTATATCTAGGACCCGTGAGCAGAAGTCCATATTACCACTACTGGCACTTGATTCCCTTCTGGCACTTGCACAACTAATAGTCCCCAAGGTCTTTCTTTATGCACAGTGTCCCAGGAGCTGTCTGCCACCTAGCATCTGTATGTAGATGCTCAGTGAGGGAGATAAAATAAAGATCCTTCTCCAGACCAGGACTTCAGTGCAGTGCCCTCCAGCACATGTAATTCTCTGGCAATCTTCTGCAGGCCATCAGCCCAGCAGCTGCTGAGGCCCAGACTACAGTTTCTTGTGTTAGTGGAGCTGCCTCCAGGGGCACCAGAACCAGAACCCTACCTTGAGGGAAAAGAACACTCTGTTCAGGCTTCCTGCACATTTATCACCACCCAGCCACCTTCTAGATGTCCCTTTCCAGGGATTGGCTGGGGCATGATAAATATTCAACTGATCACTTGAATCTCCCTGCCCTATGCACTGGAAGCTTTCAGAGGCAGGTGGGAGTAATCAAACTCTCAGCTCAGCAAACCCTGAACAGACCAATACAATCAATCAATGCTCTACTCACTACAGTGCAGCCCAAAAACTAAATTTATCTAGCAGCCTAACCGGAGGAGGGTGCTACAAAAAGTAAAAAAAAAATAAAGTTACACCCAAGCACTTAACCCCCCCCCCCCCTCCAAAAAAAAAAAAAAATTGAGCCCACCCTACCTCCATGTATATGCACATATGAATGTAAACACGTCCATCAGGGTTGCCTATGTACGAAAATGCTGATTGGGCTACACATGTGATATAATACCGTACACGATGAAGTGAGGACAATTATTCTAGCACCAATTTTCACGGTTACCTCTAAACTGATGACTTGTAGGGGCTTTTTAAAGTGTCACCTATGGAAATGGGTACCAAAGTTTGTCATAGTTTCATGGACGAACACAATTTTAAAGTGATACTAAAGGCTTGTTTTTTTTTTGCTTAAAAATAACAAACATGTTATACTTACCTGCTATGTGCAATGGTTTTGCACAGAGCAGCCCAGATCCTCCTGTTTTTGGGTCCCTCGCTGGCGCTCCTGGCCCCTCCCTCCTGCCGAGTGCCTCCACAGCATCCAGCTTGCCTTGGGAGGCACCTGAGCCGAGCTGCTGCTCTGTGTGTCCATTCAGACACTAAGCCACGGCCCAGCACCGCACCCTTTCTCTCCTGATTGTCTCACTTTCTTTGATTTACAGTAGCGGGAGCCAATGGCACCTGCTGCTATCCCAGCCAACATAACTGGATTGAGGTGGGCTCAGGTAAGTAATAGGGGGGCTGAGGGGGGTTGCAACCACTTTAAGGCTTGACATGTGTGGTATGTTTTTACTCGGCGTAATCACATCTATTATATTTTACCAAAATATTGGGTAATAACTGTACTGTAATCACTGTGCACCCTAAAATGACCTTTTCTGCTTTTTATACTGAAAATTTGTGCAAATTTTGTTTTACATGAAAAACTGGAATTACCACTATTTATTCTCCAGGGTCTCGGCTTCCAGAAAATACATAATATTTGGGAGTCTGAACTAATCCTAATGCCGCGTACACACGGTCGGACTTTTCGTCTACAAAAGTCCAACGGACGCTGACGGACTAAAGCTGGCTGGTAATCCGATCGTGTGTGGGCTTCTCCGGACTTTCAACGTACTTTTTTAGCCTCAAATCCGACGTACTTTAGATTTGAAACATGCTTCAAATCTTTACGTCGTAACTACGACGGACCCCGAAATCCGCTCGTCTGTGTGCTAGTCTGACGGACAAAAAGCCACGCTAGGGCACCTATTGGCTACTGGCTATGAACTTCCTTATTTTAGTCCGGTGTACGTCATCACGTACGAATCCGTCGGACTTTTGTGTGGTCGTGTGTAGGCAAGTCCGTTCGTTAGAAAGTATGCCGCAAGTCCGCCGCAAGTCCGCCGAAAGTCTGCCGGAAGTCTGTCGGACAGGCTGTCTGACTTTTGTAGACGAAAAGTCCGACCGTGTGTACGCGGCATAAGGCCTAAAATGATTGTTTTAAACACGTGTGCAAAAAATGCAAAAACAGCTCTGGCTGTGAAAGGGTGTTAAAGGAATCCCCTTTAACAGTAAATTGCTTTGATGGAATATTTTGCCTTTGAATACTTTTTCTTTTAAATTGAAAATGGTAACAATATTTTTTGGAAAATGATAGTCATTCCGAGACAAGTGCTAACATTCACCATGGAATATGTTATTATGATTAAGTGAATTGTGCTGCTGATTGTAGGGTATTGCTCAGCAAAATGAATAAAGAACAGTTTACGGCTAAATTCTGAGCATGAAAAATATATATACTGTATGCAGATGTCCTTAGCCATGCTATTGTTCCATGTATTGGTTTTCCCCAAAAAATGTCATTTAACCATTTGACCTTTGGAAGGTTTTACCCCTTCATGACCAGGGCATTTTTTTGCTATTCAGCACTGTGCTACTTTAACTGGCAGTTGCTTGATCATGCAAAACTGAATTTAAATTTATATATTTTTTTCACACAAATAGAGCTTTTGTTCGGTGGCATTTACCACTGTTTTTGTTTTTTTTTTAATTTTGTGCTATATAAACCAAAAAAAATACTGAAAATTTTGAAAAAGAAACAAAACTTTTCTTAGTTTTTATTATAACATTTTGCAAACAAATAGTCTTTCTTCATAAATTTTGGCCAACATGTAGTTTGCTATATTTCTTTGGTAAAAACAACACAAATCAGTGTATATTTTATAGGGCCCATTCATAGTATATAATGTATATTTGAAAATTGACCAATCCTAATGTACTGATGCCCCTAAAATGCCCTAAAATGCCAGGACAGTACAAATATCCCCCAAATGATCACTTTTTGGAAAGTAGACAGTCCAAGGTATTTAGTAAGAGGCATAGCAAGCTTTTTGAAGTTGTAATTTCCTTGTCACAAGTTTTACCTTCCATTTCTATTTTAAATGGAATGGGTTGTTTTACAAGGTGAGGGTTTACAATCACTTTAATATTGCCTGCTTATAGGAAGATTACCTTATTAAAAAAATGTATATTTTTTTATTTATTAGGAGGTTGTTGTTGTTTTTTTGTTGTTGTTTTGTGGGGGGGGGGGGGGGGGGCTCTTTTCAGGGTAGTTTAGCTTATTTAAAGTGATTGTAAAGAATCACCTTGTAAAACAATCCATTTAGTTTAAAATGAAAGGCAAACATTTTTGTATATATATATATCTATATATCTATATATATAGATATATAGATATATATATCTATATATAGATAGATATAGATAGATATATCTATATCTATCTATCTATCTATCTATCTATCTATCTATCTATCTATCTATCTATCTATCTATCTATCTATCTATCTATCTATCTATATATATATATATATCTCTATATACATATATATATATATATATATATATATATACATATATATATATATATATATCTATATATAGATATATATATACATATATATCTATATATAGATATATATATATATATATATATATATTTATGGTCGGAGCCCTATGTCCGATATGGACATAGATAACATTTGTAGTTAACATAAAACTTACCATCGGAAATAGACCTGGAAGTGTGGACTTACCATATGAAATGGACCTGAAAGTGTGCCTTGGTCTAATGGCCGGTATGCCAAAATAAGGGGGCATACCCTGGTTTTAAGAAATGATTATTCTGTAGAGAGAAATGAAATGAAATGAATGAATGAAATGAATGCCTTGAAATGGGGATGGGAGGGTGGGTATCGCGCACAGGAAACCGACAAGCACCACAGGTGAGCGGGCTGCTTAAATACCCCCCGGGCTCCTCCCATAAATTCAGGCCACCATACTGGCCTTCCTACTTATGGTCGGAGCCCTATGTCCGATATGGACATAGATAACATTTGTAGTTAACATAAAACTTACCATCGGAAATAGACCTGGAAGTGTGGACTTACCATATGAAATGGACCTGAAAGTGTGCCTTGGTCTAATGGCCGGTATGCCAAAATAAGGGGGCAAAAACATTCAGGTAGGGGTATAATATTTTTGGTTTTCAGGTATTCATTGAGCCAGTTTGGAGAATGCCTGTGCCATCTCTACTTGAGGATTGGGTATATACCGGGCGAAGCAGGCTGATTTCCACCTGCCTAGTCTTTTGATGACGTGGTCTGGAACCCCATGGCGGGATGCTGCGGAGGCTGCTCCGATGCGAAAGGAGTGTCCGGAGTACTGACTGGGGTTAAGGTGAAGATTGCGGAGAAGTATCCTTATGTGTTTTACAAACTGACATGCGTTTAAGGGTTTAACTGGGAATGGTAGAAGAGGACTGGTGTCCGGTTGTTCAGGCAGGAGTGACAGGAGACGGTTGAGTACGGTGACTGGACACCAGCTGTTATTGGTTCTGTAGAGGTGAATGTCCACTCCAGAGCCTGTTTGCTGGGTTTTAGAAACCTCGAGGTGCAGGATGAAATGGTCTTGGTGGCGAAGCAAGTGCCGTCTGCATAATACTTGGTCTCTGGGGTTGTTATAGGTGAATTCACCAGGTCGCAAGAACCCATAGTAAGCCAACTATATGGCTGCTTGTAGTACCGTGCTGGGCAGCAGACCGAATGGCGAAGTAGCCAGAATAGTCGACATATCCCTGAAGATGGGCCCCGTAATGGGTAAGCGCTTAGTGCTGATCTCTGGTTGTTGTTTCCTGGATGCCCCTTAGGATGGCTCGTATAGCGTGTGATGAGAACAGTAAAGATTTTGTGGGGTCTTCCGGGGTCACGAAATGTTGTATGCCGGCTAGGTATAGCCGAATGGTATTGTACGATAAGGCCAGCTGAGTGTGGCAGTATGAAATGAAGGCCAGTACCTGTTTGACATCTATTGGTCCTTTATGGCAGGATGTGAGAAATTGTGTTATGAGAGAGTGAGTGATTGATGAGCTGCGTTGCTCCTTGTAAATGTTGAACTAGTCCAGGGTCAGTTGTGACCAGGCAGGGATAGGGGCCGACACTGGATTGGCTCCGGGAATCTGTCTGAAAAGGAGGTGTAGTTAAAATGTGACAGTACGTCAGCAGCTAAATTGTATCTGCCTGGAATAATGCACAGTGTATGTTAAACTGATGCTGTAAGGACAGTTGTACCAATCTGCGCAGGAAGGACATGACTGCTAGGGACTTGGACCTGCCTTTGTCGATGATGTCTGCCGTGGCCTGATTGTCGGTGGTGAAGATTACTGTTTGCCCTGTCCAATGGTGACCCCAGAGTTGTGCCGCTGCCACTATGGGATAGAGTTCGAAGAGGGAAGATGTTTGAATAAAGCCGGGTATCAACAGTATCTGTTGAGGCCAGGGTCCTGAAAACCAAATGATGGCCAAAAATTGCCGCGAAACCTGTGGTGGCTGGAGCATCTGTCACCACCTGGGGTGACAGGGCTGAAACCATGGGTATAATTAGGGATATACCATTCCAGGACGGGAATTCGTCCCACATAGATAGGTCCGCTATTGCTGCGGAGTCTAGATTTAAGATCTGATCGGGGTCTTGTGTTTCTGGCAGGAATCTCAGCAGGCGTGGCACGAAGGTGCGGCCTTGTGGAATAATTCGCATGGCGAAATTCAGCATTCCCAGGAGAGATTGCAACTGCTTCTTGGTACACCCCTTGGTGTGGGTGAATTTGTGAAGGACCGCCTTAATGCGGGTTAGTTTGTCGAGGGGGAGACTGGCTTGCATAGCGCAGGTGTCTAAGCTGACCCCGAGAAAGGTGATGTTATGTGTTGGGCCTTCTACTTTGTGCTCGGCGATGGGAACATTGAGTTTTCCGAATATCGCTCTGAGTTTGTCGAGGTCTCCTGGGGGCTTGCTGGGAGGTTCTATTAGTAGGAAGTCGTCCAGGTAATGGATGACTTCTTGTCACTGAGCCTTGTGTAACAGTATCCAAGCAAGAGACTGAGCGAATGTGTCGAAGAGCCAAGGGCTACTCTTCGAACCGAACGTCAGTTTTGTGGCCTAAATAATATGCCTCCTTCCACTTGATGCCATGCCAGCACCAAAGGGATGGGTGGATAGGCAGGAGCTTAAAGGCATCCGAGATGTCGGCTTTGGAAAGCACCTGTAGCTGCTTTGATGACTGCTTGCATCGCCATGTCTACGGAGGAATATTTTATGGAGAATTCTTCGGAGGGAGTCAGGGAATTGAGACTGGGGATGTGGGAAGAATGAGGCGCAGACAGGTCGTACACCAAACGTAATTTATTTGTGAATTTGCCCTTGACAAGCCCCAACAGGGCTGACTCTCCAAGTGCTGAAAGGGGGCTGAGTGAAAGGGCCTATAACGTACTCTCGGTCTAGTTCTGTTTGTAAGAGCCGATCTATGGTTTGTTCGTCGATGGCTGCTGAACGAAGATTCCCACATTCGTACGTACTGTGGGGTAGTGAAATGAGGCCGGTGTGAAAGCCTACTGTGAAGCCCTGAATAAGGTAGGTGGCCAGAGAGGGGGTGGGATGTGAGGTGAGGTAGAGTCTTAGCCATAAGACGTTGCTTCGGTTTAGTCATGCCCTCTTCTGTTGTTTGACTTCGCACAAGTTCCTTGGGTGCGCTCTTTAGCATAAGGTGCAGATGTGGAGTAGGCGGCACTGACTGACGTTGCAGGACCCATAATTTGTAATTATTGCAGATGGCTGCCCCTCCCACGGTTCGGACTGGGCGTCCGAATTTTTCCACCTGAGGCGTTTGTTCAGGGGCCGACTGACCCTGAAGTGCACCGGAGGTAGAGGGAAATTCGAAAGGACGTTTGAAAGTCGCATTGGCGCACCAGGTGGCAGTGTGGGTGGAGGTCTGGCAAATCGCACCTAGGGGTGAGCGTAAGCCGGAAAATGGCGGCAGAAGAGCTCTGTGTCCATGAGACTCCAATTTGTTGTTGTTTGGAACTGTGTGAGTCTGGCGGCAGCCTTTGCGGAAAAGGAACGGTGGTACTCGTAAAAGGAAAATCCTCCGTACTTGTGGCCCAAGTCTACTACCGTATGGAGATACAATCCAGCTCTTCCCTTCTGCTGGGGGCGGCTGAGCATAGAACGTCTCTCAGCATGCCAAAGGCCAAGGTGGTGACAATTCGTGAAGGGATTGCTAACTAACTTGAAGCAATGATCTGTATGGTGCTTGCAATCTTGTGACAATGAAATGATTCGAAATGTTTGCCTTGATTATGAAATGAATGAACTGCATGACAGAGGTCCGGCCTGGTCGTGTCATGATTTGTTCGACCGTGAACCGGGCTCTGGAGCATGTATTGAAATGAGGCAACTGAAAATATTGGTGCTCCTGGGACGAGTCGGTGCCTGTTAGATGCATCTGGATTCGAATCGGAGTGCAGTATGAAATGAAATGAGAGAAATGATTATTTTGACCGAGGCTCGAATTGGTTGTGCCGTGTTAGCGACTGGCAACTAACCGAGCTCTGGTATAGATATGAAATGCGATCGGAACCAGTGATGCATGCCGTGACGAATCGGTGCACCTCAGATGCGACTGGTTTTGAAATGGTGATGTGTTGTGGGAGTGAAATGGTAGAAATTGCATGACAGCGATATGGATCAATCCCCCGATGTCTGTGACTAGCTATGATCCGGACTCTGGAGCATGTATCAGAAATGAGGCCGAGCCCTGGGGCACGCCGTAATGAATCGGTGCATCGGAGATGCGACTGGATTCGAAACGGAGCGCGGTAAGTGAGGGTGTAACATATCGTTTGCCATGACGGAGGCTCGAATCGGTCGTGCTATTGTAGCGACTGACTGCGAATCGGACTCCGGAGCATGTACTGAAATGTGGCCAATCCTGGGCACGCCGAGACGAATCGGTGCATTTTCATGCGACTGAATTCATGTCGGAACGTGATACGTGGAAATGAAATGATAACCATGACAGAGGTACAAATGACTGAGGAAACGTAACTCTGGAGCATGTATAGAAATGAGGCCAATCCTGGGGCACGCCGAGACGAATCGGTGCATCTTTCATGCGACTGAATTCATGTCGGAACGTGATACATGGAAATGAAATGATAACCATGACAGAGGTACCGATGACTGATGAAACGTAACTCTGGAGCATGTATAGAAATGAGGCCAATCCTGGGGCACGCCGAGACGAATCGGTGCATTTTTCATGCGACTGAATTCATGTCGGAACGTGATACATGGAAATGAAATGATAACCATGACAGAGGTACAATTGACTGACAATAACGTAACTCTGGAGCATGTATAGAAATGAGGCCGTAATAACTGGGGCACACCGGAACGAATCGGCGCATCTTTGGTGCGACTTAATTCGAATCGGAGCGCGGTAGGTGACTGAAATGAGAAATGATTTGAAATGTCAGAATTGAGTTTAGAAATGTTTCAGAAATGAGAAATGATTTGAAATGTCAGAAATGAGTTTAGAATGTTTCAGAAATGATTTGAAATGTCAGAAATGAGTTTAGAATGTTTCAGAAATGAGAAATGATTGGTATCGAACTAACTTGCTTTAATAATTTACCACTTGCGACTGGCTATGGCTGTCTATCGATACCGACATGCTAGAAATGAAGCGACGTCAGCGTCGCTGTGCTGTCGAATTTGTAACATATCGAAAGTACGAGCGATATACATTGCAGTTTGTGAGATGCGGGTGAAACGAAATTTGAACTCACGGTTTTGTGACATGATATGAAAACGAAAAGTCCGACGGGACCTTACCTGCGACAGCCAAGCCAGACGCGTGGTACAAACTAGGAACGAAAAACGCGGACTTCGAAAGTTTTGAGTACGGAGTATCGAATACGGGAACTTGCGAGGCAAGAACTTGCGGACGCTGGTATATCGAATAGTCGGCCTAGTGACGTATATCGCGCACAGGAAACCGACAAGCACCACAGGTGAGCGGGCTGCTTAAATACCCCCCGGGCTCCTCCCATAAATTCAGGCCACCATACTGGCCTTCCTACATATATATATATATATATATATATATATATATATATATATATATAATAGACATTATACATACATTTTGTCCCTTTTTTTATAAATAATCACTTTCCCTCTATTCTCAGCTGCATAAGAGCTGGGGGAGGAGAAGCAGCAGCACACTGAGCTTTGCCAGGGAATGGCTGTGCTTATGAGTGTGTCAGGACAGGTCTGATCATTGGAATAGAGCAGTCTGAGTTCCCAGCACAGCTAGAGAACTGACCACGGTGTGTGCCCCTGCTTAGTGTGGTCAGTTTTTGATAGGAAAGCAAGGGGACTGGCAGGAACACCAGGGATTTCACATAAAGGAAGCAATACAAAGAGAACAGGATACTTTCTCATACAAGTACATGGTACAGCAGCCACATATCAGGAATATGAAGTGTTGGGGTAGCAAATGCTTTAATTTGCTATACAGTACTTTGTATTAATTTCCCTCACCACCACCTTTTTTTAATTTGATTATTTTTGCTTATTGTTATTTAAATTCTATTATTTCACTTTTTTTTCTTGAAAAAAGAAAAATAGCAAATAATGAGGACGAATGAGGGGCTCATTTTTGCCACAAGAACAAAAATAGTTTTAAGGAGCTTGTTGCACACCACAAACCACCTTAAAGTGTCCCTAAATTCACGTCATAAAAAACTATAAATGAATGGTGTATTACATGCTGTTCATACTCAGTCACTATGATGAGATTTGTGTTCTGTATTCTGCAAAAAACCTGGTTGATCCTGCTGCTTTCTGTCTCCACCTTCTATCCATGCCCCCAATTCAGCTAGGGATTTTGCAGCTGTGGTGACAACTCTGCACATGCTCAGTTTTCAGTGAGTTTCTATGCTGAACATTTCCCCCCTATTACATCTGAGCAGCCCATGTGACTATAGAGTCACACATGTGGGCATATACACAGTGGTAAACGACAGCCCACCTCCCTCCCTCCTCCTTGTTTACTAACCAGTAATCACAATGGGGTGGGACATTACTTGTAGATTGATGGTGGCTTCACCTCCATCTTTTTCTAACACTCAGGCTTGAGGGGCGTGACACAGCCTGTGACTGGCAGAAATCTGCTCCCACCATGTTATTTCCACAAAATAATAAAGATTTGATATCAAATATATTTTTGTATGACAATTTAACAGTTTATTGATATTATTTATTTTTTGTTTTGTTTTTTGAACTAGAAGCTCCTCCTGCTTATGTTTCCCTGCAGACAGGTTGTGGCAAGAGCCGGGTTATGTGACAGCTGGATATCAATTAAGAAAAAGGTACCTAGATTTTTTTTTTTTTTAAATTAATTACAGTGTTGTTATCCAGATACAGAAATGTAAATTAAACAGTGTGTGTTAAGTATCACTTTAATTTCCCTTTCTCCATTGGCTCCCACGCAACTGGAAAAAATTGTGAAATTTGGCCAAAAGATATTTTTTACTGAAATAAAGATTTCGCTCATCCCTAGTTACCAGCAAATCGGCCCAGTCTGGATTGGAGCATCTTTATCCTTGATGAATAATTCTGGTTACACCATATGACATATAATCACATTTATCCTCTCTGCATATGAAATATGCTCATTATAAATGTTCAGGTAAACATAAGCCATAGACTCCTGCTGGAAGAGATTATGGATGATCCCGTGCAGGTGGCTATAACTGAATATTTAGGAACTGCTGCCCCTACCAATACAACCACCTAAGCAGAGTATAGAAATGCAAATTTGAAATTTAAAGGGTAAGTATGGCGCTGTTCAGGTGACACAACCACTTAACCAGGGTTTTGGGATATGCCAATGCTGCACCTCCTTTGCAGATTCAAAATCTAATAAAAATCGAATGAAAACTCTTGTGTGATAAATATCTGGTGCTATATGTAAACATAAATCTGCTATACATATACAGTATGACATGCACTTGTGCAAATTATGTACAAAGTGCCAAATGCTGAGTGATTCTGTAATATAAAAAACAGTGCTGGTTTTTATGCTGTATTGCAAACTTGAAAATGATGCCGTGCTATTCAGTCCATATGAAAAAAATAAAAATAAATTGAGAATATATAAAAATATAAAAAAATAAAATTTTCAAAAAAGTTATAGGTGCTCTTCAAACGTGTTCCTTTGTGCTTCTTACAGTGCCCTCTATAGGTAATGCACTCACCGGAATTACTCACCCCTCGCAGGGAGGTGACGTCTTGATGACGAAACGCATAGGGTGGAGCTTCTAGCATCTTTGCGTCACTTATGGTTTTGATGCAGTGGAACGCCAATCGTCCCGGCCTCCTGGTTTTAAAAGCTTTTTACTTACTGAGATAATGTGAGTATGTTAATTATTGTTTACGTTTAAATAAACCCATTGAAATAAGGAATTATGCTATGGGAGTATCTCTTTACTACATGTGGGTGATGTGGAGTAACATCTGAAGCCTAAAGAAAAGATTGCTCTCTAAAAAGCGTGGATCTGGATATTGCTGCACAGTGACAAATACTGTGAAAGTGAGAAACCCATGTGAGGGGTGAGTAATTCAGGTGAGTGCATTACCTATAGGGGGCACTGTAAGAAGCACAAAGGAACACATTTGAAGAGCACCTGTCACTTTTTTTGAAAATTTACATTTTTTTATATTTTTATATTTTCTCAATTTATTTTTATTTTTTGCATATGGGCTGAATAGCATGACATCATTTTCAAGTTTGCAACACAGCATAACAACAAGCACTGTTTTTTATATTACAGAATCACTCAGCATTTGGCACTTAGTACATAATTTGCACAATTGCATGTCATATATGTATAGCAGATTTATGTTTATATTTGCACTATTGCAAGTTATATCTGTATAGCAGATTTATGTTTACATATAGCACTAGATAATTGTCACACAAGAGTTTTTATTCGATTTTTATTAGATTTTGCATCTGCGAAGGAGGTGCAGCATTAGCATATCTCAAGACCCTGGTTAAGGGGTTGTGTCCTGAACAGCGCCATACATACCTACCCTTTAAATTTCACATTTGCATAGGCTCCTGCTGCTGTCATCCAAATCTTGTGGAGAGGGAGCAGGGGGCGTGACCAAGCTGCGCTGTGTGTGTCTATGTATTCACACAGCCCAGCTTGGGAGGAGGCCTGCATGGGTGCCCCCTTAGCAAGCCGAGAAAAAGGAGGAGGAGGCAGTGCTGGTGGGTAACCGAAAAAGAAGAGGTAAGGCACCTCTCTGTGCAATATCCTTGTACAAAGCTAGTAAGTATAAGCTCTTTTTTTATTTCAATAAAAAATTGCCTTTAATCTCACTTTAATTACAAAAAAAGGACAACTTTATATGGGTGTCTCTGTGGTTACGTCTTCTGTATTTTACTCCAATTAGACTATATTCCAAATCATTTTTGTGAGTGGAGATTACCAATAATTCATTGCACTCAGATGATATGTTACGGGCCTCCAATCTGTCCATAAAGGATATTGTCCCATTCCTTCTAGTTCAAACTCAATTACCACTGCAATTTATCTTAGTCCTACACCCAAGACTATGCGCAGACAGGTAAAATTGGAACAGAGCTATATAATGACATGGATCTCAGTGACAAAGGAACACGGCGACAGAAACAGTGCCAAATGTAGCTTATTTTTTTTTTGGAAGAATATAATAGAAATGTACAGAAATAAAAGCTCTTTTCAAAGTACGATAATAGTAATCATTAAAAAGGAAAACTGGTATGAATTTTTTTTTAGGTTTATTTATTTTTCAATTGATGCTTCCTCTCTATTCAGAACTTAAAAAGAAGCTTTTAACGTGATAGATATTCAAGATAAATTGAATCATTGCAGTATTTACTAAAACTGGAGAGTGCAAAATCTGGTGCAGACGTGCATGGTAGCCAATCAGCTTCTAACTTCAGCTTGTTCAATTAATCTTTGACAATAAAACCTGCAAGCTGATTGGTTTCTCTGCAGAGCTGCGCCAGAAGTTTCTAGTTAAATCAACCTCATTGTGTCCTCATTTACGCACAGTCGCATTGCTTCGTAGAAATAATCTGCAGCTTAGTGGGTTGCTTTATCCCTTTTCCTACCACAATCTGTATATTAACCACTTTCCACCCAGCCTATAGCAAAATAACGTCTGGGTGGAACTCTAGTCGATCCAGGTGGATGTCATATGACATCCTCCTGGATTGCGCCTCGCGCGCACCCGCAATGCCGCGCTGCATCACTGTACCATGTGACCGCTGTAACCAATCACAGAAGATCACATGACAGTTGTGTACAATAGATGGCTTCTATTCAAGCCATTCATTGTGTACAATTGTGCTGCTAGCTGTGATTGGTCACAGTGATCACATGGTGAAGTGACACTGATCACTGTGACACCAGTTATATGATGATGCTGTGGTGACAGTATGTAATATATATATATATATATATATATATATATATATATATACCCTGTTTCCCCGAAAATAAGACCTAGCGTGATTGTCGGTGATGGCTGCAATATAAGCCCTACCCCCCAAATAAGCCCTACCCTGTTTCCCCATAAATAAGCCCTACCCTGAAAATAAGACCTACAAGGAATTTAACTAGGGCTTATTTGGGGGGTAGGGCTTATATTGCAGCCATCACCGACAATCACGCTAGGTCTTATTTTCGGGGAAACAGGGTATATATATATATATATATATATATATATATATATATATATATATGTGTGAACAAGAAAAAAGTGAAAAATAACTGCGCATCAAAAAAATTAATAATATTGACCATCTATGCTGCAGAGTCCTATATGTGACACAAACACACAGAAGTTGAATTGGAAAAATAATGACTCGTGCTTTAAAACAAAACTACCACGTGTATGACTGGGAAGTATTCCCAACCTAATTATAAGCAAATGTGAAAAATTATATAAACATATAATATTGTGTGACAAAACCAGGTACCAGGTTGAAAAAGTGATCCAACCTCCCCTTAAGTAAATATAGAGCTATCCAATAATAAATCAAATTATTAGTGCAAAAACATAAGCGTGAAGGGCTGCAATGTGTAATGCAGACAAATGACTTAATTTGGAAAATATATAAAAAATATAAAAAAGGAAGTCCATATGCAAAAACACCCCAAAAGTGATGTGATTATGCAAAAATTGTCCAAATATATGAAATCCCAGATGTGTGAGTCCACCACCATAGATGAAATGCCTGGCCGCTTACCGGAACCCCATGACCCCCCGTTACAGAGGGTCCAAATGGGCTTTGAAGTCCTGCTGCTTCAGACCACCAGGGAATCAGAATGGAAACCAGAATGGAGCATCAGAAGCTGTGGTGCGGATGGATGGATCCACAGGGAAAAGCAAGGCTCAGCCCTCAACGGAGTAATAACATCATGTAGGGGAAACAGAAGAAGGCTCCCATAGTGTAAAATCAGATGATATTTATTAAAAAGTATAGTAAACACTCACATATAAAATAAGGAAACTCGTCCTCTGATGAAAGACAGTCTGTGACACCGGCCGGATGTTCACAGGCCGCCCGTCCTGCTGGAGTTACGACAGAGGGAGGTGACGCGATGACACCGCTCAGCCCTACGCTGCGTTTCGCAAAAAAATTGTGTCTTCCAGGGGCACGGGCGGTGCATCGCGTCACCTCCCTTAAATAATGACAATAATGGAATAGAAGCCTCGCTCTGGATTCCGTCTGAACCGGATTTCCGCATTCGCCTGCAGCGCAAATGGTTAGACACAGGCGCGCATGCGCACCCTGAGTCACGACTCCCATCACGCAATGCAGCGTCGGATGGTCAGCTGAGGATACCCAGGACGAGATATAACAAATAGCCTATGCGCTTGCGCGCCCTGAGTCCTGACTCGCGTCACATGACGCTACGTCAGGAAACTGACTAGGTCGCCTTACTGCGCATGGGCAGCGAAGACCGGACAAAAAAGGGGATCAATGAAGGGGAATAAATGAATAAACAAATGGACGCCGGTCATTCGTAAAAAATCCATCGGGTTCGCGCACCAAACCCCACCAAAGAAGAAAGATGCGCAATCCAGAAGGACCCGCGATCCACCACAACAACATGTGTCCGCACCAGGGCGGACAATCCACATCCTTACTACATCATGTTGTTAAAAATCTAAGTGGTGGCACACATAAAGAAAAGATGGAAATGGGGCCTCTGGGGACATGAAAGAGGACCCCTAGTGGCCAACCTAAACATTGCATGCATATATATATACATTATCTCACAAAAGTGAGTACACCCCTCACATTTTTGTAAATATTTTATTCTATCTTTTCATGTGACAACACTGAAGAAATGACACTTTGCTACAATGTAAAGCAGTGAGTGTACAGCTTGTATAACAGTGTAAATTTTCTGTCCCCTCAAAATAACTCAACACACAGCCATTAATGTCTAAACCGCTGGCAACAAAAGTGAGTACACCCCTAAGTGAAAATGTCCCAATTGGGCCCAATTAGCCATTTTCCCTCCCTGGTGTCATGTAACTCTTTAGTGTTACAAGGTCCCAGATGTGAATGGGGAGCAGGTGTGTTAAATTTGGTGTTATCACTCTCACTCTCTCATACTGGTCACTGGAAGTTTAACATGGCACGTCATGGCAAAGAATTCTCTGAGGATCTGAAAAAAAGAATTGTTGCACTACATAAAGATGGCCTAGGCTATAAGAAGATTGCCAAGACCCTGAAACTGAGCTGCAGCATGGTGGCCAAGACCATACAGAGGTTTAACAGGACAGGTTCCACTCAGAACAGGCCTCGCCATGGTCCACCAAAGAAGTTGAGCTCGGCGTCATATCCAGAGGTTGTCTTTGGGAAATAGACGTATGAGTGCTGCCAGCATTGCTGCAGAGGTTGAAGGGGTGGGGGGTGAGCCTGTCAGTGCTCAGACCATACGCCGCACACTGAATCAAATTGGTCTGCATGGTTGTCGTCCCAGAAGGAAGCCTCTTCTAAAGATGATACACAGTTTGCTGAAGACAAGCAGACTAAGGACATGGATTACTGGAACCAAGTCCTGTGGTCTGATGAGACCAAGATAAACTTATTTGGCAGCAACCAGGTGAGGAGTACAAAGACAAGTGTGTCTTGCCTACAGTCAAGCATGGTGGTGGGAGTGTCATGGTCTGGGGCTGCATGAGTGCTGCCAGCACTGGGGATCTACAGTTCATTGAGGGAACCATGAATGCCAACATGTACTGTGACATACTGAAGCAGAGCATGATCCCCTCCCTTCGGAGACTGGGCCTGCAGGGCAGTATTCCAACATGATAACGACCCCAAACACACCTCCAAGATGACCACTGCCTTGCTAAAGAAGCTGAGGGTAAAGGTGATGGACTGGCCAAGCATGTCTGCAGACCTAAACCCTATTGAGCATCTGTGGGGCATCCTCAAATGGAAGGTGGAAGAGCGCAAGGTCTCTAACATCCACCAGCTTCATGATGTCGTCATGGAGGAGTGGAAGAGGACTCCAGTGGCAACCTGTGAAGCTCTGGTGAACTCCATGCTCAAGAGGGTTAAGGTAGTGCTGGAAAATATTGGTGGCCACACAATATATTGACACTTCGGGCCCAGGTTGGACATTTTCTCTTAGGGGTGTACTCACTTTTGTTGCCAGCGGTTTAGACATTAATGGCTGCGTGTTGAGTTATTTTGAGGGGACAGCAAATTTACACTTTTATACAAGCTGTACACTCACTACATTCCTAAGTGTCATTCCTTCAGTGTTGTCACATGTAAAGATATAATAAAATATTCACAAAATTGTGAGGGGTGTACTCACTTTTGTAAGATACTGTATGTTACTGTCAGCTGCACTATTCAAAACAATAAATTAATTAAAGCCTAAGTGCAGGCAAAATATGAAAAAAAAAACAGAAAAATCAGCAGAAGGGACATAACTTACAATCAGTAGGATCTGTCCCTTGTGCTGATGCCTCTTTAATTAGCTGAAATTCTCCTCTGTCCATGCCACCATCCCTTTAGGTGTGGTGGGGGTTAATACAACTAAAGGGCAGTCACAGACTCTCATGCATAGGACCTGACTATGCCTGCCCAGATCAACCATTCATAGAAGCCGTACTTCAGCTTCTACAAATGAAACAGGATCTATAAATGGAGGATAAGCGGATGATTGATAGGTCTGCTCCCTCCATTCATATATCCTATTTTCATTTTTAGAAGCTGTAGTGCAACTTCTATGAATAAGGCACATGAGCAACAAGGGCAGGCAT
The DNA here is from genome assembly GCA_037952835.1 of Lithobates septentrionalis. Taxonomy (NCBI): domain Eukaryota; kingdom Metazoa; phylum Chordata; class Amphibia; order Anura; family Ranidae; genus Lithobates; species Lithobates septentrionalis. Next base: position 938,359 of record JBBDGP010001590.1, on the reverse strand, counting down.
AGTCAGGCTCTTTGGTTGAGAGCCTGTGGCAGCCCCTTAGTTGTATTAACCCCTGCTGCACCAGCAGATTATGAAAAAAAGGACATCAGCACAAGGGACAAGTCCTACTGACTGCAAGTTATGCCCCTTGTGCTGATTTTGTTTTTTGTTGTTTTGTCTTGGCTGCAGTTAGGTTTTAAAAAAATGTTCTTTTATTTGTAAGTTTGTCAGACTTAAAAAAAAAAAAGAAAACAGCAAAGGCGCCTCTTAGTAGGATCGTAAAATTTAATGTAACAATTCCATTAAAACACTCACATATAAAGACTGTGTAGTCCGGCGTAGGTATGTTCAGTAAAGGCAATATCTGTGTTCGGAAAAGAAGCCTAGTTCCTCTTCGCTGCCGGCTGGTATATTCGACACGGACTTCCGGGATTGCATTGAAGTCCAAAACGAGGCTTGGGAATCCGCCAGGCGGTCGAATGGAGGGCTGGAATGCAGATTAGATGGAGGCGCTGTACTGCTGTAAAGCAACGTGTTTCAGAGCATGCGCATTGCGGCGCGCTCCTTTTTCAAGCCAGGGGAGATGATGTTTTTGCAGCCTATTTATATGCTCAGCTAGCACTGCCTCCTAATGGACATAATGGGTAATATCGGAGTGGCATTATAGTTTTAAAAGAATTATATCGGGAGAAGGCAAAAAAAATTCTTTATTAAAACAGTGAACCAAATAAAAACTTATATGACCTTAAACTATGCATAAAAAATATTAAGGTTTGTGAAATAATCATAAAGTGGTAAATCATACATGTTTAAACTGCTAAACTTGACATGAGCTTTTAGATATCATTTACCTCTGGTCACAAAAGAATTAGTGTTTTTGCCTGAAGCTGTTTTTTAAGCATACTTTTTGGTTAAAAATATATATTTTAAAGCTGTGACAATGATCACACTATAAAAACAAAATGTGTGTTATTTATGCTCATCCTAGCATTGGTTCTATGATTGTCCCCATGCTATTAAGAAGTCAAGGCCAATAGTAATAAGACAGTATAGTGGGAACTATATCATTATTACTAGTATGTTCCTTTGAATCACCTGACCCAGTAACTGGCAGACCTTACCTCCCCTCCAGTGGATGCAACAGTTTAAATACCTGGGTATACACATTAACAAGGATCTTAGGCATCTCATGTGAATCTTAAACTCAACTCTGTAATCCAGCAGCTCCCTGCCAATTGTGAAGGGCGGGCCTCTCTATCCCTTTCAGAGGTTGCCAGAATAATTCTTGTTCATTAAAAAAATTTCTAAAAAGAATTCATTTACATAGTTAGACACTCCACTATCTGGTGTCATGTACCTGGTTGGAGGCCAAATTGACAAAAGGGCTTCCCATGCGCCTGAGCTCCGAGCACCCCTGGTGGTGAGAACAGGGAGTGCACGGCTCAAAGAAGCAGGGGTAACATTTAGGTAGATCTGCTAGAGGTTGTTTGCAGAGGTGTCCATTGGATAGTGGTCAGCTAATTTGTCAGGACTGATGGCAGGACCAGTGTTGCCCTGCAGCACCAAGGCGGCGACCACAAGCAAAATGGCACCAGTGGCAGAAGAGAGGTCATACTGGCAGAACTGTACTGAAGAAGTGTAGTCAGGATGGAAGCCAAGGTCATACAAGGAGAGGCTAGCCAGGGGGTAGGTGGGAACATAGTCAGGAACAAAACTGAGGTCATACATAGGAATCAGGCAGAGCAGGCAGGAGAATAGTCAGAGGAACAAGCCAGGGTCATACACAGTTAGTCAAGAGAGGCAGAGTCCTTTGTGCAAGCTGGGGTCAAATCAAGAATCAGGCAGCAGGATGGTCCAGAGGCAAGCTGGGTCGATAACGGGAAGTCCAAGGAATATACACGCATGGAAATGAGCCTGCATGCATTCCCGTGAAAAAAGCAAGGCCATATATATATTACTGGCAACTATGCCATGTCTTCTTCATAGCACATGCACCTTTTTGTTCTGACCTCTCCTTCTCAGCATTTTCCCACCTTTGCTCTGAATGGAGCCCTGGCATCTGGACAACTAAAACACCTTCTGCAAATTAGACAGTAGGGGTGCCTCCATTATCTTGGTAAAAAAAACTCCCAAAATAGGGCTCACTACCTTACAACTGCCCACAAATAAAGTAGGTTGGCCCTACTTAATTTGTACTATGTTACTTTTTAGCCTCACTTAAAGCGGAGTTCCACCCTAAAGTGGAACTTCCGCTCATCGGATTCCTCCCCCCCTCCGGTGTCACAATTGGCACCTTTCAGGGGGGAGGGGGGTGCAGATACCTGTATAATACAGGTATCTGCACCCACTTCCGGGTACAGCTAGCCGCAGCTAGCCGCAGACTCCCCGCCCACCCCCGTTGTGTTGTGGGAAATACACAGTTCCCACAACACAACGGGGACCAGTGAAGACGCGCAGCGCGACTCGCGCATGCGCAGTAGGGAACCGGGCAGTGAAGCGGCAACGCTTCGCTTCCTGATTCCCTCAGTGTGAATGGCGGCGGCAGCACCCGAGGATCGAGGGACGGCTCGGTCTCGGGTGCCGACATCGCTGGACCCCGGGACAGGTAAGTGTCCTTATTTTAAAAGTCAGCAGCTGCAGTATTTGCAGCTGCTGACATCTAATTTTTTTTTTTTTTGGTGAAACACCACTTTAAGGTCACACTCGCTCGCACGCCAGTCCAGGCTCTGTCTCTTTGACAGCCCTTCCCATGATTCAGGTACAGTCACTTTCACTACTATCCCTGGTCTTTACTCTCACTCCTTTCACTGTCACCCACAGTCCCTTTCGGTTCAACCTCTCAGCTGCACTCCACTCTGTTTCCAGCCCCCTTTGGCTGTCTACTTCACTTACACCTTCACTCCCCAATTTGGGTCTTTCACCCACTTCCTCACACTTATCCCCCGATACAAATTTCCTTCACTCCCTTGCCCATTTTTTCACCCAGGTTGCCTTGTGTTCCTTAGCCTGCCATGGTTGTCGCCTCTGGGGGCGCTTCAGGGGAGATGTCCGCCGCGGCTCCCGGGTGGGAGTACTATTCCGGATGGCTTTGTTTCACAGCACCACACCACCACCATACGAACCTAGTGAGTCTATTGGCATTCAGATAGGGGGTTCTACCCCGCTATTTTATATGTTTGTTTACAGCCCATCAAATTGAACCAACCCTTTTACCCCCAGATTCATCATGTGCTTGCTCCTGACGAGTGACCGTCTAGTCACGAAACGCGTTGAGCTGCCACACGTTTTGATTACCAATCAATACCCTTGATACCATGTTTACCCTCTTTACCCTCTCTGGTTTGGTTCTTGTGGTCATAGGCCGTGCAAGGATTACTATGTATTACTAATATTTATCTCTACCTTTCTTGGTGAATTTTGGAGGTTATTGCCTATTATACAATGTGATAATGAACTTGTAGCATTTTATGTTTTCACATTCAGGTGACGCATGCTGTTAGATCCCACTTCCCCCAAACTCCAGCTATACAGCAGGAACCTATTGAAAGATTTTCAGATACTAGTAAAAAGTGTAATTTTGAGTTCATACAAATTGTTTAGAGCTGCCCTATTTTTCAATCCTAATGGAAATGAATGATCGCTAAGCTGGAACTTCCTTGGGTTTGGACCGGCATATCCTTCTACTGGGTATTCACACTGATCCTGCCATATCTAAACACCAGAAATTCCTCATCTTCTATGCAGTGTACTATGCTAGATTTGAAATTCTCCTTAAATAGAAACTCTCTTTCCACCTGTCCTATTGGTACTAGTATGCTAGCATCTAGCATATACAGCACTACTATTGTATCAATTGACATACATGAGCAAAGGTCCTTGGCCAAATTTGATAAAAACTGGTCTGCCTGGCTATACAATGCGTGCGATCAACTACTTGCTGAGATGAAAAAAGAACTACATATGCTTGTATGAAATGGTAAGCTGCAATAAATTTAAGTTTTGTTTTTAGGTTTAGATACGCTGAAGGGTGGTTATTTTCATTGGAATAGAAAATCCCCCATTCAAGTTAACATATCTGCTGGTATTAAAATATCCTCGTAGATCAGATCTGGATCTAAGCCAGTCATGATGCTGAGACTATGTGGCCAATCGTTGACAAGACCAGGGCAGGTATCTATCACACCGGCGGCACTGGCAGAGATAAACACTAAGCCTCTAAAGCTATTAAAATGATAGTAGAGCCTGGGGATCAGCTTTACCAAATTAATTCAAAAGGGCATAAACTACATAATATTCCAGAACCATTAGCAGAGAATGTAAAATTTCAATATTAAAATAGATCCAAACCCTAACTGGATGACATTTAGTTTACTAAATCGTTCAGCGTCACAATCAATTGACATTTTATTTTCCATAAAATAGAATTTTCACCTTTTTTTTTCTCACTCAGTCTCTTTCAGTCCCTTCCTGTCTAAATGTGCCACCATACATCCAGTGCTAGTTGCACATCATTGCTCATGACCGGCTTCCTGGCCCTAACAAAGGTTGACCTTGCTTATGTCAGGTGTGTTATTGAGTCAAAAATGGTCATCTCAAAGGTTTAAACGTCCTTTAGTAATATCACAAATACAACAGTTACAGAAAAGGCAGTCATCTGACTTCGAAAGCCAAAGATCTCTCTTCATCAGGGCTTAAGCAATGTAGCAAAAGATATCTATTAAAGCCAAAACAAAAGCTCCAAGATACAAAACTCTTACAGGAGTGGAAGTAAATATGGGATCACCATGGCTTCCACTTCTGTCAGACATTTGTATCCTGGATGGTATGCTTTGAGTCAAATATATCCCTTTTAATACCTTGCCTAAGCCCCAATGGAGTGATTTTTTTGCCCTCAAGACGCATTGGTTTATCTTTGTGTTCCTGTCATACTTGTTGTAGCGCACCCCTGAAGGAGCAGCTAGTTTTTATTGTCCCTTTTCCCCAAATTTAGTACCAACACAGCCAGGCACACAAAATTTATCAGTCTAGGCCCGGGTGTCTTTTTTTGTGCTTTTATTGCTGGATTAAACTTAGTTGGGTGAGAGGGAAACATGTCCAAGAGCTCCCTCAAAGTTCACTAGTTCAAGAAAGGAAGGGTGACCCCTGGAAGCCCCACATCTATGGTGTCCTGCTGTAGTGAATGGGTAAAGTGACAACCTCAGCCAGGACTCCAACCAGGCCACGCCCCCAACGAGTTTCCCTCCACCCCCCCCCGGAGCTTAGTTATGGGAGCTCCCTCAAAGTTCACTAGTGGCTGGGAAATGTCCAAGACTTGCTTCTGTAGGACTGAGCACAGCAAGCAGTCACTAGGACACAGGATATAGGTCAGTACTCACAATTCCACAGTATCATCAGTTTCCTCCTTCCACCAGGCACTCTTCAGTTAGGGAGACACAGACTCCTGTCACAATACCACAGGACAGCTGGACACTCTTCCCCCCCAACTTCCACCAGGTATTGTCCAGTAAGTTTCTCCAGACCGTAGCTGAAAAAAAAATAGAATAGAATAGGCCTCCAGCTTAGACTATAGCTAGAACCTTGATTACTTTTAAGCTCTCCAGTAGACTGTCCTAAGGGGCAGAGCCCTCAGACAAGGAACTCTTCTGGTAAGACAGGACCCAGAATCCACCCACTCCATGCTTATTTATGGGTTCTCTAGCCACCTTCTGGACACACCTTCTCAGGGATTGGCTGGAATTCTCATAAATATAAAGGCTGCCTTTCCATTCTTTCTCCTACTGTTATTCTAGAATCCTCCAGAATGCAGGGGAAAATAATCAAATCAGCAGCTTAAAATAAATCAAATCAGCAGACTAAAGCAATCAACCTCTGCTCCAATGTCTACAGAGGAGCTAAACTAAATTTACCTAGCACTACCTACATTAACTAGGAGGGTGCTACATTGTGATATTATTAAAGGGCTTTTGGATTTGTTTGGTGTCCTTTTTGGGGAATTTAATCATTTGAATGACCCCTTTGTTTTGGGGAGGGAATGGGGTCCTCACTGGTTTGAATAGCAGCCAAATTCAAACCATAGGGCTCAACCAATTACTTCTTTCGAAGGGTAAAGAGCTGAGTCCAGTGTTTCACCTCCAACTCTCCTTGGGCTTATGTAATGTGTGTTGCTATGGCTGTTTTCTGTAGTTGGGAGCAAGAGCTCTCAGCAAGACGGATGTAACAGGTTGATAGCATAGGAGCACAACTAGGAGTACATTATTAGTTAAATGTGATTATAATTTGTTAGAATTGTTAGCATATTTAATCAGGACAGCTTGTCATGGGAAGGATGTCATACCAGACATGAACCGAAGCATCAGGAACAAAATAACATTGCAGCCATTCTACAGGATGTCCAAGCCACACATAAAACATTCACACAATCTTCTGTTATCATCCAAGAGAACCTGTATCATGATACAGATGGGACCACAAAAATTTAGCATTAGCTATCAATTCTGCAAAGAGGTTGATTTACTAAAACTGGAGAGTATAAGATCTAGTGCAGCTCTGCCTAGAAACCAGCTTCCTTTTTTAATTTTTTTTTTGTCAAAGCTTAATTGAACAATTAATTAATTATTTCATTGGCAAGGATGCATATTGTCACCCTACGTATTTAACTTATATACAGAGTTCATTATGCGAAATGCTAGGATCGGCGAATCACAAGACGGAATTAAGATCGCCAGGAGAAATATCAATAACCTGAGATATGCAGACGATACCACACTAATGGCAGAAAGTGAAGAAGAACTAAAGAGTCTCTTAATGAAGGTGAAAGAGGAAAGCGCAAAAGCTGGCCTGAAATTGAACATTAAGAAAACTAAGATCATGGCAACCGGTTCCATCACTCCTTGGCAAATAGAAGGAGAAGAAATGGAAACAGTGACAGATTTTATCTTCTTAGGCTCCAAGATCTCAGCAGACGGTGACTGTAGCCCTGAAATTAAGAGATGCTTGCTTCTTGGGAGGAAAGCAATGGCAAACCTAGACAACATTATAAAAAGCAGAGACATCACCCTACCAACTAAGTGCCATACAGTCAAAGCTATGGTATTCCCAGTAGTAACCTATGGCTGTGAAAGTTGGACCATAAGGAAGGTTGAACGCTGAAGAATTTAAGTTTTTGAACTATGGTGTTGGAGAAGACTCTTGAAAGTTCCTTGGATGGCAAGAAGATCAAACCAGTCAATCTTGAAGGAAATCAACCTTGAATATTCACTGGAAGGACAGATCCTGAAGCTGAAACTCAAATACTTTGGCCACCTAATGCGAAGAGAGGACACGTTGGAAAAGACCCCGATGCTGGGAGACATGGAAGAAAAAAACAGAAGAGGGTGACAGAAAACAAGATGGATAGATAGCATCATCGAAACAATGAATATGAAGTTAAGCAAGCTCCGGGGGGCAGTGGGGGACAGAAAAGCATGGCGTGCTATGGTCCATGAGGTCACGAAGAGTCGGACACGACTAAGCGACTGAACAACAATTGAACACGCTGAAGTTAGAAGCTGATTGGCTACCATGCACAACTGCACCAGATTTTGCATTCTCCAGTTTTAGTAAATCAACCCCAAAGAGTCTAAATATATACCAGTAATAAATAGCAAGATTTAAAGCTTTGTCAGTGTAGTGTAGGAAAATAAATAAAATCTGGTGAAAGCTTTATGGAAAATTACTGAATATAGATTGGGTTCTGTGACCCCTCAACAGAGTAAGACCCCCCTGACATTCCCCTAACGGCCCAATCAATTGACATTAAGGAAATTAACAAATGTATTGACTATACTTTCTCAGCTGAAAGATTAATTGTGATATATCTAAGCAAATTAAGGCTTGCAAATCCGGATCACATTAGTCATGTAAGTAACATTGGCATGTAAAAGGGACTATTGGGTTTGTTTCATGCTCATTCATTCAACCTAAAGCAGGCATTAAAAGAGAATTGCAGGAAAGAAAAAAAAAAAAAACGTACATACTCACTTAGACGGCTACAGCATCGATCCAGTTCTGCAGCTGTCCTTTGCCAGCTCTTCACAAAGAACTAAGCAATCAAAGACCGCTGATTGTACAGTTCTTTGGTGCTCCCTGAGCACAGAGCGGTGACTGTCACTGGAGCACTGGAGGGGGCAGGAGCAACTGGCTCAGGCTTTTAGTGTCAGGCATCTGGGTGGATCCTGACATTATTGTTGGGATACCTGCAGGGCCTGGACCAGTTCTGTATCACCAACTGACAGCGAACTTTAGCCATACTTTTCCTTTAATGCTGAACTCCAGGCAGATATAAGACACAGATTAAAGGAGAAGTGCAGCCAAAGCTCATTTGGCTGTACTTCTCAGTGGATCACGGGTGTGCAGTTTGTTCTGCACTCCTGTGACCTGTTTTCAGCTGCTGTGAGAGCCGGTCCGGGCTTGGGAAAGATTGCAACCCTATGGTCAGGAACCCCCCAGATGCCTGGAGCAGCACCTGGCTCAGCCTCTCAGCAAGCCACTAAGAGCCTGAGCCCGCCCAGCGCTGCAGTGAGAGTGGAGGGGAGAGAGAGTAGAGAGCCAGTGACTGACAGTGACCAGCTCTCTACTTATGAAGCACTGAGAACTGAGCGATCAGCAGTGTTTCATCACTCAGTTCTCAGTCTTAGAGCCAGACAGGGGGGAGATGGTGAATCCACCTAGGTAAGTATGATTTCAAAAATTAAAAAAAAAAACTTCTCTTTTAGTGCCACACTATAATCATTGATACATCGTCAATGCATTTTCATGCAAGAAAAGTAAGTTATGGTTATCAGTTTTTTAAAGTAAAATCCAGGGACACCTTACTGGCCATGTCACTTTTAACCACACACCCCAAATAACTCATGCCCCAGTTTTAGCCACACCCACAAAATCACACCCCTATTTTAGCAGTCATAAATTTGTCACAGATTTTTAGAACACGAGCTATAAAGACAAAATACACATCTTTTTTTTTTTTTTTTACAAGGAACAAAGATATGCATGCACAGTTAGGAGGGACCTAAGGGGCCTTGAAGAAAAAAAATGTAACCTGCACCGAGAAGACCTGGTCAATAAAGTTGGTGTTGCTTCATAGTGTACGGCTTCTAGTGTGGGAGTAAAAAAAAGTCCAATCAGTTGGTGTATATACTTGCAATAATCCCCCCCCCCCTTCATTGGTGTTCAATGGTAGTCAGTGGCGTCACTAGGGGGTGGCTATTGAGGCTAGAGCCCCGAATCTGGGGCCCATAGCCCCGAGTCCAGGGCTGGCCCCACCACGAAAGTGTCCCAGGCTTCCTGACACAGCGCTTCCCACACAGCCCCGACACTCTCACTGAGTCTGCACTCGGTCTGTGCTTCAGTGACAGCCAGAGAAGGGAGATGAGTGTGAGACTCCTCCCTTACTCTGCCCATATCATAGAGTCGGGAGGAACTTTCTCACACTGAGCTCCTGAGCAGGTGAGTGCAGACCATGGAGGAGGGGGGAAACTGTACTACCCCAGACTATCTTCTGTATATCCCCAGTCTATCTTCTGTATATCCCCAGCCTCCCTGTATGTTACAATCTGTATCTGGCAGTAGGTGACCCTGATGTAATGAGGGGGGCTTTGGGGACCCTGATGTAATGAAGGGGGCTTTGGGGACCCTGATATAATGATAATATATAATATCACACACACATACACACACTATATACATGTGTATGCCCGCCTAAGCGTAGGACTTTCTTTACTTCGCTACTATGGGCTCTAGCCCCAGATCTTTTGTAGACCTAGCAACGCCTCTGATGGTAGTAATGTTAACCCTTGGCATTAGTGGTCAATGGCTGTAAAAATAACAACCTCTAGTATTGATTGTCAGGGGCTGTAACAATAATCCCGCCCCCCCACCTCCCTAGCATTGGTGGGCAGTGACTGTAAAAGTAAACCCCCACTCCAGCATTGATAAGCAGTATTTGACTGTAAAAATAAGCTCCCCAACATTAGTAATCAGTGAAAATCTGTAATAACCCTTCCCCCCGCCCCCCGACTAAAATTGGTGGACATTAGCACCCTACCCTCCTTACATCAGATGTCAAGCATCCCAAAACCCCCCCCCCCCCCCCCCACCACCATCAGAAGTCAAATTTCCCCCACCCCCCTTACATCACAGTGCATCCCCCTTACCCATACCTCCCAACATTTTGAGATGGGAATGAGGGACACCCATCAGCAAAAGTATGCAGGCATAGGACACACCCCTTGCCACGCCCCCTTAAAGGAGAATTGTACAAAAAAAACAAGATTGGTTAAACCCACAAGTGCTTTTTTATATCACCACTATTATTCCTTTATATTGGCTTTTGGAATTTACAAATGCAGCAATTTAGAAATCAGATGAAAGGTTTAGTGCTGGAAAACACTTTTTTGATAGATAAAAAGTGCATTTTATATACATCTATATAGATCAGACCAAAATGAGGTACAAATGAGGAGGAATGAGGGACAGGGGGACATTGCTTGAAATCAGGGACAGTTGGGAGCTATGCCCTTACCTTGTGCTGCTGTCGGGAAGAAACTGGGGGTGGAGCTGGGAAGCAGAAAGTGCAGAGTCTGGAGGAGGATCAGAGGAGGGCTGGAGAAAGCTGTTGAAGTCTGCTGAATGCTGAGACCAAGGGAGGCGGAGGTGAGGGGGGTGCTGCAGCTGCACAGCCCATTTCGGGAGTCCGCCCCCCCCATGAGTTCTCGCATAGCCTGCTATAAAGGCACTTGGAAGAGGGGAGAAGTGGAGCGCAGGGAACCACCAAAGAAGAGGTAAGGGAATGCTCTTTGCAATATCATTGCACAGAGCAGGTAAATATATCATGATTTTTATTTTAGTAACGAGGAGTGTGCAATCCTCGCTGGGATGACTGAAGTGTAGAAGGAAGGAAGGAAAAAGCAGGAGGGAAGGAAGGACATAACATGTTTTATACTTATCCTATAAACATGCATAAACTTAAACAAATTTAAAAAAATGGACCCAAATCTACTATAGTTTCTCTAGTTAAAAAAAAAAAAGAATGAAATAGGATGAGTAGGGTGAAATGAAAAAGAATAGTTTTGCTGCTGATTGTTGGCAGGCCTCTACCTCTGTCTCTTTTTTGCGCTCTCTATTAGAAATAGTTTGCTATAATAAAGCAGAAATGGAAGCATAAAGAAGATACCTTTTCTATACTAGAGAACAGACCATGGACATTTCAGATTCGTCATCCTTGACAATGAAGGGATCGATATAGCTCCAGTAGATTGAGCTGCTCCTTTTTACACTTCTGGCTTCCACTTCTTTAAAAGCGGCAGAATCAAAGCACTGTCTTTGAAAATGCAAGATAACATAGATGAGGCCACAGAGATAGGGCTTTCTAACAGATGGACAGAAATTGTGAAATATATGTTACGATTCCTAGTTCATTGCAGGCCAATAATACTTTCATAGCTACGAATACCATTAGAGTGCCAAAGCAAGAAAAGTGGATCTCAAAGATGTCATTATTTTATAGTGCTGTGTGGTGTAGATCAGGGGTCTCCAAACTTTCTAAACAAAGGGCCAGTTGTCCTTCAGAGTTTAGGGGGGGGCGGACTGCGGCTAGTGGGAGTAGAAAATGCCCCAGTGTCAGTGGAAGTAAAAATGCCCAATTCTTGGTACCGTATCAGTGGAAGGAATAGTGCCCCTATTGTTGATATCAGTGGACAGATAAGCACCCCATCATTGGTATCTGTGAGAGGAATAGTGCTCCACCACTGGTGTCAATGGAAGGAATGGTGCTCCACCACTGGTGTCAATGGAAGGAATGGTGCCCCATCATTAGTGTCAGTTGTTGATGGACTAGTGCTCCAAGGGCCGGATAGAGGCAAGCAAAGGGCCACATCTGGCCCCAGGGCCGCAGTTTGGAGACCACTGGTATAGATGGATGGTGAGCACTTGAAGAAATGTGTTTATTTGCTGGACATATAAAATTTCAGGGCTCATAAAGGCATCAATTTACGCAATACTGTTACATCAAGTCTGGGAAGCTGCCAAAGGGGTTCCGTGGCTTACCTAGTTCCTTTGGAACACGGTGCCAAGTTTTCATCTTCTGACTGAGTTGCTAGGTTCCTAACTCCCCCTAACTTTCATGGTGATACACTGACATTATATATACTGTATATATTGTATATATACACTCGCCAGCCACTTTATTAGGTTCACCTTGCTATTACTAGGTTGGACCCCCTTTTGCATTCAGAACTGTTTTAATTCTTTGTGCCATAGATTCAACAAGGTGAAACATTCCTCAAGGTTTTCGGTCCATATTGACATGATAGCATCACGCAGTTGCTGCAGATTTGTTGGCTTCACATCCATGATCTCCCCTTCCACCACACCCCAAAGGTGCTCTATTGGATTGAGATCTGGTGACTGTGGAGGTCAATGGAGTACAGTGACGTCATTGTCATTTTCAAGAAACCAGTGGTGAGATGATGTGAGCTTTGTGACATGGTGCATTATCCTGCTGGAAGGAGCCATCAGAAGATGGGTACACTGTAGTCATAAAGGGATGGACATGGTCACCAACAATACTTAGGTAGGCCGTGGCGTTTAAACGATGCTAAATTGGTACTAAAGGGCCCAAAGTGTGCCAAGAAAATATCCCCCCCACCATTACATCCCCACTACCAGCTTGAACCGTTAATACAAGGCAGGATGGATCCATGCTTTCATGTTTTTTACATCAAATTCTGAACCTACCATTTGAATTCCGCAGCTGAAATCCAGACTCATCAGACAAGGCAATGTTTTTCCAATCTTCTATTGTCCAATTTTGGTTGTCCTGTGTGAATTGTAGCCTCAGTTTCCTGCTCTTAGCGGACAGGAGTGGCACCCAGTGTGCTCTTCTGCTGCTGTAGCCCATCTGCTTTAAGGTTCGATGTGTTGTGCATTCTGCATACGAGATGGTATTCTGCATACCTTGGTTGTAACGAGTGGTTATTTGAGTTACTGTTGCCGTTCTATCATCTCAACCAGTCTGCCCATTCTCCTCTGACCTCTGACATCAACTAGGTATTTTTATCCACACAAAACTGCCGCTGGTTATCTTCTATTTTTTGGACCATTTTCTGTAAACCCGAAAGATGGTTGTGCATGAAAATCCCAGTAGATCAGCAGTTTTTGAAATACTCAGACCAGCCTGTCTGGCACCAACAACCATGACATGTTCAAAGTCACTTAAATCCCCTTTCTTCCCTATTTTGATGCTTGGTTTGAACTTCAGCAAGTTGTCTTCACCACGTCTAGATGCCTAAATACATTGAGTTGCTGCCATGTGATTGGCCAATTAGCAAATTTGTGTTACCAAGCAATTGAACAGGTGTACCTAATAAAGTGGTCGGTGGGTGTATATTGTGATATATAAGAGGGTATTGGTAAAGCTTAGTACCATTTTCAGTGAGTCCACATCAGTCAGGAAATCTGTTTTAGAGCTTGGTGGCCACTTTTATTTAATAATGAAAAGAAAGTCAAACTAAATAAATGGTTGCCCTCACAGGTTTTTCCACCAGCCCTTTTGAAATACATACAAAATACAATAAAATACAACCAAAACCGTTATCTAGCCTCCTGGCTTGGTTTCGCAGCACCACTGATCAGGCCTTAGGCTGGGTCCAATTCGCATAGCAGGAGATAGTGACCGGCTCTCTATAGAGCCGGTTCACAAATCTCCACAGCGGCGGTGGGAATTGCACAGGAACCCTGTGCGTCTTTTGGTTAGTTTCAGGTTCGAATTCAGACAAAAATTTGGGCTGAAATCGGACCTGAAATGGTGAATGGAGACGCACCGGACTCCTGTTGTGAGCCGCTGTGATCTTTAGTGTGAACACAGCCATAAAATTAGGCCTTCGGTAAGGTCCCTCAGATCAGATTGTACTGCATTTCACCTGACCTTTGTTACTGACCTTACTAAGCTTTGCCATCTTTGGCTCTGATCAAATGGTACCAGGGCCGTCTTTAAGGCAGGGCAAAAGGGGCAGCTGCCCTGGGCCCTGTCATTGTTGTGGGGCCCAAAGCAGCTGCCTCATACTTGCCAACTATCCCAGTTTAAATTCCCTTGTCCTTTGAAGTTTTAGTCCTGTGCTGTGTCCCGATATCTCAGTGTAAAATGCAGGTACTAATGCTGCCCAGTTCTGCCTTATTGCTGTGTACAGATGACTCACCTGCAGACCCCGTGCTTACATGTAAATAACCGACATTCATAAGTAAATAGCTGCTCGCGGTGGCATTCATATGTATATCATGCCCCCCTGCAGTGAAGAGATGATGTGCTGTAACCTCTAGCAACCAATCCGTGAGCAGTAATACTGTACAGTAATCTCTAGCAACCAATTAACAAGCAGAAATAATTAGCTGTAACCTCTAGAACTAATCAGTGAGCAGTAATGTGGGCTGTAACCTCTAGCAACCAGTCAGTAAGCAGTAATGATATGCTGTAACCTCTGGTAACCAATCGCAATTGCTGCCTGATCTGATACAGTAAACCCATTTTAAGTCTAGCTGCTATTTATTGTATGTCTCAGAGCAGGTGGAGAGTGAAATTGAATAGGGGGGGGGGGCCCAAGAAAATTTTGTCCAGGGTCCAATCAATATTCAAGACGGCCCTGATGGTACCTGATAGCAATACTCCAGGCCAGCATTTTGCAAACATTTTAACATGGAGCAAACTTTGAAATAACTTTCTAGTCTAAGTGAACCAATTCTAATACTTACCATAGCTACAGTTTATGGTACATTAGTGTGACGTTTTCTGGAAAAAAAATGTTCATTACATTTGTGGTCATTGGAAAGAATGCCCATTACAATATTTGCTTATTGCTCAAGGAACCCTAGTGCAGTGTTTCTCAACCTTTTTTCAGTCAAGGCACCCTTTAAAATTATGGACAGTCTCAAGGCACCCTATTCTGATCAAATGGTACCTGATAGCAATACTCCAGGCCAGCCTTTTGCAAACTTTTTAACATGGAGGAAACCTTGAAACAACTCTCTAGTCTAAGTGAACCAATTCTAATAACTACCGTAGCTACAGTTTATGGTACATTAGCGTGACATTTGCCGGAAAAAATGTTCATTACAGTTGCCGTCATTGGAAAGAATCCCCATTATAATATTTGCTTATTGCTCAAGGAACTCCTTGCAACCTCTGGAGGAACCCTAGTGCAGTATTTCTCAATCTTTTTTCAGTCAAGGCACCCTTTAAAACTATGGACAGTCTCAAGGCACCCTTTAAAATTATGTGGACAGTCTCAAGGCACCCTATTCTGTTGCACCCTAACAATATTTGCTTTTCGCTCATGGAACTCCTTGCAACCTCTGGAGGAACCCTAGTGCAGTATTTCTCAACCTTTTTTCAGTCAAGGCACCCTTTAAAATTATGGACAGTCTCAAGGCACCCTATTCTGATCAAATGGTACCTGATAGCAATACTCCAGGCCAACCTTTTGCAAGCTTTTTAACATGGAGGAAACCTTGAAATAACTTTCTAGTTTAAGTGAACCAATTCTAATAATTACCGTAGCTACAGTTTATGGTACATTAGCGTGACGTTTGCTGGAAAAAATGTTCATTACATTTGCGGTCATTGGAAAGAATCCCCATTACAATATTTGCGTATTGCTCAAGGAATGCCTTGCAACCTCTGGAGGAACCCTAGTGCAGTGTTTCTCAACCTTTTTTCAGTCAAGGCACCCTTTAAAATTATGGACAGTCTCAAGGCACCCTATTCTATTGCACCCTAACAATATTTGCTTATTGCTCAAGGAACTCCTTGCAACCTCTGGAGGAACCCTAGTGCAGTGTTTCTCAACCTTTTTTTCTGTCAAGGCACCCTTTAAAATTATGGACAGTCTCAAGGCACCCTATTTTAAAATGTAAAAACACTATTGTAATAATTTTACATAAAGCAGCCGCATCAATACACGTAGGACACCCAACATTAGAGATGATTTATTCTTACAAAGCAAATACACTTTTGCACACTGAAACCGACTAGTATTCCCCAGTGTTTCTCCTCTCCCTCAGTTGCTCTCATCAATCAATGAATGTGACCCCAGTGTTGACGGAGTGGGACAGGGGAGGGTCAAACAAGGATGCTGTGCAGGCAATCAACACTTCTTATTAACACTGTTGACATCACTGCTTGTAAGGATGCCAGGGGCTGGAACCTGGAAGGTTGAAATGGTGCACAATAAAAACCTGTGGCTTTGTGTAACTAAAAGGCAGGCTTAATCCACCTGCTGGCTTGCATCAATTTTTGGGCAATTTTTAGGCATTTTGCCAAGGCACCCATGAAGAAACCCTGGCTAAATAAGGCTGCCCTAGTGTTCCATGGAACCCTGGTTGAGAAAGGCTGTTGTAGTCTTTGTGGAACCTGGGTCTACCCTGTGTTTTTTTTAGGGTAGCCACTAACTAGAAAAGAGTTCCTCAATGATGTAACCCTATGGTTACACTAAGTGCCCCCTTGAGTGGTTTGTTTGCCTTTGGCATGGGTTCCCTTGGTATGTGTGCTCACTAATTGTGTTTTTAAAATGAGCTCTTATAGAATAAAATTGCCAACAGCACTCAAATTTGAATGATGTGTCACATACTGCTTACTAAAACTTTAAACTTTAAAGTTATAATGAACAGAATTGGTCCTTCAACCTTTACCTCAGATGTACCCCAAGCACTTAAATCTGATAATTCAGTTGTCAAGGCTACAAATATACAAATATCCTTCTGCTAAATTATTGTAACCATTCACTATGGCTGTAAATTTACCGTAGAAAACTTTTAAGTGTAGGTAAACAGAAATAAAAGCATCTAACATAATGCTTGGTCCTTATAATATGCTCCCTTCAAACACAAAGAGTGTTTTCAGTCTCCAACAATAATACGGCAAACTGGTGTGCGAAGAACAAAGGCAGCCTGATTAATGAAACAGGTCACAAACTGTAATTATTTATTTCTGAAACATTTTTGCATCCTCATATTTTCTCATTTTTCTGTGGGCTTCAGAAAGACTTTTAACATTAATACAAAAGTAGCGCACAAAATGTTAAACAATCACACAACAAAGGTAGTAAAAGTATTTTTTGAGCATATTTAATTTTACAGTATTTTTTTTGCACTTTGGATAACCTCAATTTTGGGTTCAGAAACAGTTTGATTAAAAAGTAGAATATGGTTTTAAAATCATAAACTGCTGGAATTGCTCCATCTAATCCAGCATTTCTGAACCTTTTCCAAACACAGAAGAACCCTGGAATTACCTTTCAGGTGCCAGGAAACCCCTGATAATAATTACTATATCTACAACTCATGATACATTAGAATGATGGTCAGTGGGAAGAATGCTCCTTACACATGTGGAAGATATACCCCCTTAGAGATAGCCAAAAATATCAGTGGCGTCAGTGGGAACTAATCTGAGAGGCAAAAATCACTCATTGCTCAAGGAACCCCAGCAACCTCAGGAGGAATCCCAGGCTTCAATGGTACCCTTCAAAAACAGAGGGGAGAAAAAAGAATTCATCAGGGAGGAACAGGCAATTACCAAAATTATATAAATGCTGTTTATTGAAAATTCACTTTAACACCAATCAAAAAAATATATGGTTAAAAACCAGGTACCGCCACCAATGTTTAAAATTGACAACGTTGTCATAGACAGGACACAGATGGCCACCACAAACATAAACCATACACGCCTCCTCACAAGTGGATATTAGATGTTTTATCTCATGGAATCATTAGGCATATAGTCAACAGACCCAATAAATAGCAGAGTTGCAGCTGGTGATGTGTGGGGAGGATATGGATGGTTAAACAGCCACGGGGGAATCACGTCCTCTGTATGAGAGACAAGGGGAACTGGTTGTTTAACAGCTTGTTGCTGGGGCAGTGGACGCCGCTGTCCTAAACTGCAAAGTTCACCATACACATACAGTGCCAAGGGACATGGGTAGCCAGGAAGAGGGGTTCCTCTATGTGAGGAACTGTGAAGAGCTGTGAACCATAGCCTTCCATGGAACCCTGGTTGACAAACTCTATTCTAACCATTTCAAGTGAACTGCATTTCTTGACTGAGAACGGTTTTATTGGGAAAGGCAAGCATTAGAGAGAAATGATAAGGGAAGAGAAGTAGAAACTTACCAACAGGTTATAGAAAGCAAGTCCAGCAGCACTCTGGCTCTGGAAAGTTAGGCAATGTGACCTGCAGGAGCTCTGTGAAGCCAATGATGGTGTCCTCCTCGCTTCCACTGAGAACGGTGCTAACATATGAAAGAAAAAAGTTCACCAGCACTGTGCATAAACCAAAGTACACTTTTATATAAAGAGAGATATTATTAAACTGTAAAATATTAATGCACTCACACATAGATAATTCAATGTGGCAAGTAAATGAAGAGGGAGTAAATCTAGACATTTGGGATAAGTAGAGACACTCAGTTTTCTAGAGTGCTGTCATCCCAATTTGTGTGCAATTAACTGGAGATTTTGTGGGACTTTAAAGTACAACACTCTGGAACCACAGACAAACTCATACAAAGATTAGAAAAGTATACAATTCAATGGTACAAAAATATACACATATCTACACAAAAGGCAATGGCTAAAACATGCTTGGTGCATATAGGCATACACACATCCAATTTTTTCCAAACCACAAGTCATTCTGATCTATATCTTCTTTTTATCATTATTTAACCCAAAAACAGTTTCCAGCAATGGAAACATATAGGGGTTTGTTTCAACTGGTTACCGTCTTGTGACAATACCTGGTGTGGTCCTGGATGTCTCCACTATCTAGCTTGTATAGAGTGGTACTCACAGGAACTCCTCTTTGGAGCAGCTGGCCTGGAGCTTAATGTTTCCTTTATCTGTATGATTCTTTTCTTTACCACAAGCCTGAACCCAAGAATACCTGTGATGATTATAGGTATCTTCTACCATGTATTTCGCCCTTGGTCCTGGTAAAGCATATCTATTTGCAAAGTGCATTGGCTTTTTTTTTTTGGGCGAGATAACGAATAAAAAAATATTTATTTCAGACTTAATAACTTTTTGGATAAAATAGGATATGTGTATGCCTATATGTGCCAGGTATCTTAACTATTTCCATTTGTGAAGATATGTGATTACTTGTATACCAATAAATTATACATTTTTGTAATCTTGTTTGAGTTTGCTATTATTTCAAAGTGCTGTACTTTAAAGTCCTTCAAAAAATTTCCCTAGTTTATCGCATACAAATTGGGATGAAAGCACTAACATTAAATTTAGTGTATCTACTTATGCTATGTCTAAATTTACCACCTCTGTTCATATACTTGTCATATTAGATTATCTGGTATCTCAACTTTTGAATAGAGGGGCAAATTTTGGTATTTCTTCTCAGTATTGCCACCTCTATTGGTGACAGGTCCAGGCTCTAGTCACCACTCCATGCATAGCCGTGGCTATGCTTCTTCCCAGGTCATCGTTGAGAAAGTAATGGCACCTGGGGGAATATTTGGCCAAAGGTGTTTGCCAAAAAGCTACTTGCACTTTTTCTACTTTGGCTGATATTTTTTTCTGTCTTAAGTGCGAAGCCTTGGTAATCTCCCAAAGCTTCTTCCTATGTCATCATTGGCTTTTGGTGGGCATTGACCATGTAACCCACACGTCTCTGGCACCTGATCAAAAGATTTGGCCAAAGGTTTTTTCCAAAAAGCTACCTGTAATGTTTCCACTTTGGATGATATCTTATTTTGTCTTAAGTGTGACGCCTTGGCTATCTCCCACAGCTTCTTCCTAGGTCATCTTTGGCTTTTGGCGGCCCTTGACAAGGTAACGCACATGTCTCCGCCACCTGGGCAAAAGGTTTGACCAAAAGTTTTTTCCAAAAGGCTACTTGTAATTTTTCCACTTTTGTTAATATCTTTTTTTTTTTTAAGTGCCTTGGCTATCTCCCACAGCTTCATCCTAGGGCATCTTCAGCTTTTGGTGTCCATTGATGATGTAACCCACACGTCTCCAGCACCTGGCAAAAGATTTGACCGAAGATTTTTGCCGAAAAGCTACTTGGTTGATATTCATCCTATGTGTTGACCTCAGAACTTGAGTACAAACTCAGATTCTGGGCCATTCAAACAATAATGAAACGGCACCCATAGGGCTGTAGTTAGCAGGGCAGCCAACTGCAACAAATGCAAGAATGAAAATTAAAGATAGCTGAACTGTAAACCTTTAAAGGTTGGGTGTCCATTTAACTAGTCCTCCTCTGAGTCTGACCTTCAGAATGCCTTTATCCTTTTAATGTTTTAAATTACCAAGCTATTTGTTCGCTCCTCATTACAGGCACATCATTAGAGATATATAAAGAGTAATGCTGGTTTATGTAATTTGCTCCTATATTTTTTTTCACTGTTTAGAGTAATTGACCAATGCACAAGTGAAGAATATAAATGAAGGCTCCAAATGTCACCATGACCCATGTAATTGATAAAGACTTGGTGAAATGAGATGGACAGAGGAAATCGAGTTAATGTTTACCTATCCTGGATTACTTGTGTTTTACCGCTGTGTCATTAATTTAATCAAAGGAATGAAATTCATGTCTCATTAAATGGCTCTTCTTATGATGCTTCATTAATACATTTAATCACTGAAACACCTTATGGAGTGATAACTCCCCCACAAACACAGGCCGTTTTCAAGTAATGAATCTTATTTAAAGCCTTTTCGCAGATCTCCCAGTATAGGATTAGCAGGAAACCACCATATATAAAAGATCGTTTATATTCATTCAATTAAATCTTGTTTATGAACTAAAAAAAAAAAAAAATTGAATTTAATTTCAGAATACATTTTAATATTACTTTGGTTCTTTAAAGTGCACTTTTAAAACATTAACATCTTTAATATATTCAGGAACATGATGCAAGTAAGAAAATGTAACCTTTTGCCTTTTTCTTCCTCTCCCCTAAGAACTTTCAAGGACTAAGGATCAGCCAAAAAAAAAGTAAGTCTCCTCATTACTTTCAGATTCCTTCAAAATGTGAGGAATTACATCAAGTGTAGCACCCTGCTAGAGTAGGATGCTAGTGAAGTTTAGTTTCTGGCTTCTACTAATGTCGAGGAAGCAATGATTGTTCTGGTCTGATCAGGATCTCACAGGCTTGGAGTTTGATTGCTTCATTCTGCCTCTGGAAGAAGCATCAGGAGTTTAGAGCAAGAAATTGAAATCAGCCAGACTGAATACTTATTGGGTTCCAGCCAATCCCTGGAGAGTGTCCAGCAGGGGGCTGGAAAAGAGATAAATAGTCTGAGACACTCTAGAGCAGGGTTGCTTCTCCCCAGGGGTGCAGGGCTACTGCTACCAAGCAGTCCATGGACAATGCAGCTAATCTAAAGGGCATCAGAATTATTGACCACAGAACCACATCACCAGGGATTTGGTCCTGAGAGGCTCCATATCTCTCCCTGAAGCCTGGCTGCTCGCAGGATCGTGTCCCAGTCTCTGTAGTGCAGTAGCTTAAATATGAAGGTGCGCGGCGGCGCTCCTGGATGGCCCCTAGTCCCTGGCATCCTATGAGCTCTCTCTATGGAAAAGTGGGGAGAGAAGGTGGCCCTGGGGAGCAATGTAGGCAGAAGCCCCTCCATGAATTTTACCGGATCAGCTCCCTCAGCGCCCTCTGGAAGGCCAAGGATCCGCAGATTACTCCTCCGGTTACGGTTCTCTGCGTCCTCGGCTCTACTTTCCAGGTGTTTGACTTTCAGCTTCAGGGCCTGGATATCCGCATGATGGTCTCTCTGTGTATCCTCTACTTCGGATACACGTCTTTCCGCTTCAGCTACCCGGGCCCTGAATTTGTCCATATCCCTACGAATAAGAGCAGTTTCAGTCTGTACATGATCGATTTTTGTGGTTAAAGTTGCCTGGCAGGTGGTTATGGCCAGCATTAGGGCATCAAAAGCCGCTGAGCCCGCCTGTATGGCCCCGTCAGGTGGGGAGGCTGCCGGCAACGCCATCTTGGCCGCCTCGTGTGCAGCGGATCTCGGCACAGAGCGGGTCTTCACAGGGGTGTTGTTGTACCTGTTCTGGCTCGATTTCCTGCCCGTGGGCATCGCCCAGACCACCCTCTGAAGCTCCGGGGAGTGATGAGGTCCTATTTCGCAATCCTTCACACTAGGATAATGCCAGGATTGATGGCCGGAGACGGGAGCTCAGCTAACACACGTCTGCTCCCAGCGCCATCTTGGACACGCCCCCCGGCTCCATATCTCTAACTGGGTTGTGTCTGGAGAAAGCTGGAAGCTGCAGCTGTCCTCGGAACTTACAAGTAGTGATCCTAAGTTGATCCTTAGGACTGAGTTTTGGGAATATGCACTGGCTACTGATTACTGTAATATTTTTTTTTTCTCTTTCAGCCTGTCCCCCTCTTATGGGAACTGCAGACCGGGAACATCCCACAAGACCTGCAGTTTTGGAGTTGCTGCAGGTCTTGTGGGATGTTCCCAGTCTACAGTAGTCAGGACTCAGGACCGAACAAAAGTGGTCCAAGAAAGGAAAACCGGTGAATCGACGTCTAGCCATTACAATTTGGCCCTTGTCAAAGTCGCTCAAATCCTTATGCTTGCCGATTTTTTCTGCTTTTAACACATTGGGGTTGATTTACTAAAGGCAAATCCACTTTGCACTACAAGTGTGCTTGGTAGTGCAGTCGCTTTAGATCTGAGGGGAAGATCTGAAATGAGGGGAAGCTTTGCTGATTTTATCATCCAATCTTATACAAGCAAAAATGCTGTTTTTTATTTTCCTTGCATGCCCCCCCTCAGATCTACAACGACTGCACTTCCAAGTGCACTTGACTTCAGGGACAACATGTTTATTTTCTGCCTAATATATCCTGTTATGGCTGATAGTTGTATATCCATGAACACCGATGTTTTTGGTGTAGCAATCTCAAAGTCTCCTTGCCCCTTCAATATTTTTAAAGTCACTTCATACCACTAGTGAGTCAACACCTAATCATCATACTTGTTAGTCAGCAACATCTGCTTCCCTTAGTATAGGTTCTTACCTCACTCTGGGTTTGTCCCAGGTTCTAAAATGATCCGTCCTCTGTACAATGTGATTTTGCAATAGGTAAAATTTCATTAGTTTATGGGAACGGACTGCTTTATTTTATGGAATTAATTAGGCCAGGATTCTATATTTCAGACTCCAGAAGGGAAGCAGCCTAGCAGCACAGCAGATGGAATGCAGAACATTTGTATGTTCTTGTTAGGCACCCTGCACGCACCTGAACTGAATACCAACTAGACAAAATCAGCATCAAACGTCATAGTTTCAGCACAGACTAAGAAGCTACAGCTTTAAATCCCTGTGTGAGGGTATTAACCTGCAGCTTCACGCCCTGTCTGCCTCACCCTGTCAAGACACGAGGGATAATTTAATTAAAATGTGACTGTTACCACATTCAAATGGTAAAAAAAGGAACCTTATATAATAGGGACGATAAGGAGAAGAGAAACCAAGAAACTGAATTAATTCTTTGGAGATCAGTCACCGGGAACTCAGAAATGTTCTAATTAAAATTTTGACTATCACAACTGCAAAGATAGTTTTAATCAAATGAATTTAATTATTTAAGGAACCAGGCAAGGCGTACCTACATAAATTTTACCTGGAAGTTATTTTTTATTTTAACAGTTATCTGCTCGGTTACAAATTCTAGATATAGGCTGTAATTGCTCAGTTGTTGGTTATCATTTTTATAAAAGAGTTCATCTTTTCTATTCAGTCATTGGGCTTATCTTGAGTCATTGGCTATGTAATGGTATAAAATATAATTAGGGGATATAGAGCAGCAAACTATATCTTCTCTGTTGCTGGTTCCTGATTGTCTGACCAACCCCATGAAGAAGGATAAAGACATAATGTTATATTTGATAGCTTTTGCTGAATGCTGCTGGAAGTTACCCATAAGGGATCATCTGCCTGATAAAGAAGACCATTTGTTATATAACTTGGTTGTGAACAATGCTTCTAGTAAGCAGTCCACCTTTACAGTCCTGATAATGGACAGGAACAATGTACAATAGATTATCTCTGTAGAGCAATGACCTCCAAACTGTGGCCCGCGGGCCGCATGAGGCTCTTTGCAGGCCTTCATCCGGCCCTTGGGAAGTCCTCCTATAGATATGAAGTGCTATTCCTCCCACTGATATGGACAATGGGGCACTTTTCCTTCCCCAAACACCAATGATGAGGCACTATTCATCCCTCTGATACAGACGATGGAGCACTATTCCTTCCCCAAACACCAATGATAGGGCACTATTCCTTCCCCAAACACCAATGATGTGCCACTATTCATCCCTCTGATACAGACGATGGAGCACTATTCCTTCCCCAAACACCAGTGATGGTTCACTATTCCTTTCCCAACCACCAATGATGGGGCACTATTCCTTCCCTAAACACCAATGATGAGGCACTCTTCCTTCCACTGATACTGACAATGGGGCACTATTCCTCCCACTGACACCAACGATGGGGTATTATTCCCTCCCACTGACACCAATGATAAGGTATTATTCCTATAACTAATACCAATTATGGGGCACAATTCCTCCTCCTACTGACCATAGGCGCTATGTATTTTTTATACTCTCACTGATCACAGTTCAACCACCTAAAGTCTGAAGGACAGTAAACTGGCCCTTTGTTTAAAATGTTTGGAGACCCCTGCTGTAGGGAAAAAAGTAACACATAGTCGCTGACCTTTACACAGTCTTGGTGGAAAGGTCTCAGTTATGTGGTTATGAGGTTTGTGGCTCCAATGAGGACGATCTAAAGTACAAAAGTTCATCTTGCTTGGAGGACCTTTTAGAACATTTAATGGGTAAAAGTATTAAATACTGTCTATGTATGGCTGTATTTGATGTGTTTAACCATAAAATGCTCCAAAAAGTCCTTCAAGCAAGATGACCTTTTATACCAGAGAGTCCTAAGTACATATCTAAGAATTTACTTTACAAGGGGAGTTGCAATTTGCATGGGATTTTTTCTCAGAGCTTAGTGAATGTGGTGATGTTTTACTTTGCAAAGAAGGCCCTAAGGAAAATAAAAGCCTCTTATAGTGTAGTACGGGGCTTCCCGTAACGTCACTTCCACTTCCTGGAACTCAAACTGGCGCTCCTAGTATCATTTTTGTGGCCTGAGCTTTTTAATGTTAATGTAAGTGTAATACTTTTTAATATATGTTTTTAATAAAATACTACATATAAGAGGCTTTCCCATTCTCATCATCGAGTACTTTTAAAGGGACGGAGGCATTTTACAGACCTTAAAGGCAAAAGAACCAGTGGCTGAATTTTAAAGGGACCAAGGACCACCAACTTTTATATGCATGACAAAACCTCTGGAAAGGTACTATTTTACTTATGTTCTTAATAAGACTTCAACAACAACTGGTGAGTGTGGTGGGTATATTTAGAGGCATGGAGGAGAGAGCACACTTTGCTTGGTCATAGTACACGTTTGTTAATTGTATTGACTTTTCATGCACAAGAGCACTTTTCTCACGTGGATTAAATGCCAGATTTATTAATATATTATATTCATTGTATGATCCTGAATTAATGATAAAAGTGTAACACCCCTATTTGGTAAAAATGTTGTATATACTGCAAAAAGATGGGATTTAATATATAATAAAATATATACTTTCCTTACTCAAATAACTATAAAACATATTGATATACCATACAACATTCCATATAATAGATCCATAATACAATCTCATTTATTGGTTTCACCAAAACATATTGAAAACATGAAGTATATATATGCTGGCCTTTTGTGGGCCAACGCGTTTCATGGAATACTCCACTTCTTCAGGAGAGCCAGTCTACTATTATATCAGCATTTATCTGAAGAAAAAAATATATATGTATATTATTAATAATATTATATATTTATTGTAATTTATGCTATTATGAGAGTGATGCCTTTAATCTTAAAAAGGAGATTTAATCATATTGATTGATTTACGAAAACTGGAGAGTGCAAAATGTGGTGCAGCTCTGCATAGAAACCAATCAGATTCCATTTTTTTTTTGTCAAAGCTTAATTAAACAAGCTGAAGTTAGAAGCAGATTGGCTACCATGCACAGCTGTACATGATTTTGCACTTACCAGTTTTAGTAAATTAACCCCTATATGTCTTATTGATGGGAGCTTTTTTTCTTGGTTTTTGTTGTGTTTATGATTTAATTTATCCTTTAGCACAATTCTTGATTGAGCACGGGTGTAACATACTATATTTATGGTATTTAGTTAAAATAGGCATCTGACATCCATCACATTTGTATTCATTCTAAAGGTAATCCCATGCTGGGTAATAATATACAATACAATATACATACATGGTCCGTGACGGTGTACGATGATGTCACACACCGTGACTCCACTACGCGTTTTATCACCAATGGACGCCGTCATGTAGAAAACAGTATCTGAGAGAGTAACAGCTGCATGGTCATAGACACTGTGACATTCCATCAGCCACCCCTCATAACTCTTAATTGGTCAGGTCATTTATGTCAACACCCTTTTAAGGGACCAGAAAAGACAGATGCCTTAGCAGCCTGGAGCTCTTCTTTACCATCAAAAAAAGAACAACGGTCACAATTTATTTTATGAGAACCAATACTGATACATCTGATGATGAATAACCTGACTTTGCCGAACTCACAGAACCCAGGGCTTTGTTAAATATTTTCACTCTGTTTTTCTGTTGCAATAAACCCAACAATCACTCTCAGTCTGCTGGCACCTAGATTGTGGTCCTGCTGAAAATTTTTGTGCAGGATTAGGCTGGGGGTGCCATCATCATGTATTGGCGACAGCGCAATGTAATTTTGACCAGTCGTTTGTCACATGTTGGTGAAGGTGGCCGGGATCTGGCACTATGTTTGTCGCAATAACCTCTTTTTATTTTAACAAAAAAAAACAAAACTTTAGTATCACTTTATTTAGGGATGCTCTAAATATTGGTGTAACCTGAAACATAAAAAGAAAGATGGCCTTAGCCTTTAGCATATGTCAAAGGATT
Organism: Lithobates septentrionalis; assembly: GCA_037952835.1. Classification (NCBI taxonomy): domain Eukaryota; kingdom Metazoa; phylum Chordata; class Amphibia; order Anura; family Ranidae; genus Lithobates; species Lithobates septentrionalis. The sequence continues at coordinate 911,222 of JBBDGP010001590.1, read as the reverse complement.
GCCAGAGCACTATGGGCTATCTAAAGAAACATCACAGCAGAAACTGTATAACTTTAGGATAGCTCTGTGTAATTGGAACCTCAGATTCAACTTGTATGAAGATAGGGAAATAGTCACTTCTCTGACTCACATGTGTGTGTGTGAATTTTAGCCTGAGTTACAGGGGGTAAGGAGAAACTGGAGAGTACAAGAAAAGGAAATAAAGTATATTATCCCTTTAAACTAGCTAAAGTTCCATATTCTATGCCAAAATAAAGAAGCAATTCTTATCAATGTTTTTTTTTTAAATGCTATTTCAAACAGGAGCGACGAACATATCCTCCCTTTACGGTTTTTAACTGATTATTTTAAGATATGTAATTGCAGAAAATGAGCCAGAGTCAAATTAATTTGAAGTTTAATCCTTTCTCAATTGTGACATTAGCAGGCTTCAAATAACATTATTAGAAGAAAGCAGAAAGAAAGCGTTTGTTCTGATAAGAGCCTTTGATGTCAAGGTAATAAAACTCGGAGTAACCAGATCAAGTGAAGACCGCGTATGGAAACAGTGGGAGATGCTTTGTCAATACAATTTCAATGGTTAGGCATTCCGAATGCATATTAATAGAGACACATGAGTGCATCTCAGTTTAGGAGGTGGGGGGGGGGGGGGAGAAATCCATTAAAGGAATTGTTTAAACTGTAAATGTATCAAAAGGACCAAAATGTCTTCTATTGTGGAAGTAAACCAGCAGTCTGAAAAGAAATTATAATAGATTTGGGTCAATTTTATTATCATTATTATTTTTTTTATATTATCCTTTTTCAAATGGTGTGTCTAGGAAGTACCCAGGAGTACAAGTATATTCCAAAAAAAATGTAAAAAAAATAATGAAATAAACCCACTTTTTTTTTACTTTCAATATTTTTTTTTTTGTCCAAACAGAAAGACAGAACAATATTGCTCATGTATCTATAGAATAAAAAAAAAAGAAGAAGAAAGAAAACAAAAAAGTATCTCAAATCATACATCATAGACTGACATGGTACAGCAAGAGGGGTCTTGAGGTTAATAACCTTCACTAACAACAAAATTGACCATATAGTCCACCACCTGTTAGCAAAAGCAAGCATCAAAGTAGCTTTTTCAATAATAACAGCAGACAAATTGTACCCCGTGTGCTGCCTAAGCCCTTACAGAAGAAGGCCTGCATAGAAAGAAAGTGAAAAGAAAAGCAAATAAAAGTAAAAGGAAGAGAGAAAATAACCGGCCTTATCAAGGTAGAGACACCCATTCCCTAAGCCAGGAATATCCACTAAGTTTCAAGTGAAATGTTTGTAAATCTTCTAGCCCATGGTTCCCAGATCTTCTCAAATCTCCCAACATTATTTTGTAAAATACTAACAATGTTTTCATGAAGCATAATCCACAAGGTTTCCACGATTTAGCTATAGTCATTTTGGCCCCCCAATAGAATGAAAAAAATGAAGTGTTGTGAACCTTTTAGAGATGTTATCTACTGGAAATAAACCCACTTTTTATGTGCATTACCACCACAAATTCTTATCTAAATCCACAGTCGTGTGACTGACCGGATCTTGAATTTTTTGCTTGGTCTGTAGTAGTGTGGGAGAGTCCTTGGACCCACCCTTCTCATTGTCTGTAAAAAGAGCCCAAGGGCAGGATCCTGAAGGCTTCGAGTGGAGCTGTAAGGAAAGGTTTGCCAATAGATGAGATGACTCCTCTGGACGGACACTGTGCAAAGGCATTTAATACATGTTCCCTTTTGTGCTCACTGGGATTGAGCACTGGCTAATGTACACATGCCCTTGTGTATTCTTGTGCACGCTGGTATTGCTTGCATGCACCTGTGATAGATGTTGGCACCAAACGGGCTATTTAAACTCAGCCAGTTTCATGCACTTCTTTTTATGCACATTTTTTTTGCAGCTTTTATGAATTGAATCATATGTTTTTGTAGGAGTGGACTTTATGCTCTTAAATTTTTGTCATGTGTATTTTTGCACTGTGAATATTCTTATAGATTAGCGCTCCTGTTTCTTTTATTTTTTTAACATCAAAGAAGTTTATTGTAAAGAGTTTTAGACAGTACAAATCAAAGCAGTGTGTACAATACTAGCAGTATACAATTCTCCTTCTGCAATTTTATAAGCATGGTATCATCTTTATCTGATTAATAAACTTAAGCTTAAATAGTTACATGTTTATTTAACAATTGCCAAAAGGGCGTATTATTTGTTCGTTAAGCTTAGATCACTTACAAATCTTCAATATGTAAGATATTGTTTGCTTCATTAGCTAGCTTTGATTTTTCATATTTATATATATATTTATAACAGAGACAGGGGGAAAGAAGCGAGGTAAAGAAAAAGAAAAAGAAAATAAGGACAAAAAAAAAAAAAAAAAGAAGAGGGGGGAGGAGGGGGTTGTATATGTTTAGTATAGCAGATAATTTTCTTTTATCTTTTTTTTCCCTTTCCTCTCCTTTTCTCTCTCCCTCTCCTCCCTTCCTCCTCCTTGTGTCTTAAATGGTATGAATAGATTCAGAATCAGATTTGGTGGAGACTGGTCGTCCCCACTGTTGCAGTCATCAGGTATTCCTAGTCTATATCACCGACCTCTAGTGGTTCATTATTTTATCATAGGCTTCGGAGGCCTTAAAGGCGAACCACGGAGACCAAGTCTTTTGATATTTTTCGGCTTTGTCCTGGGATTGTGCCAGGGTATCTTCCATATAACATGTTTCAGCCACTTTTTTTAGCCATTCTTGAATGGGTGGGGGGTGTGTGTTTTTCCAGTACAGAGGTATTAGTGACTTAGCAGCGTTAAGTAAGTGTTTTGTTAAAGATCTTTTGTAGCCCCTGATGGGGAAGTTAGTGATATGAAGTAGGCAACATGCAGCATTGAGTGTAATCCTGGTCTCCGTGATTCGCCTCACAATTTTCCCGACTTCAGACCAAAAGTTTGTGATTTTGGAACATTCCCACCACACATGCAGGAGGGTGCCTATCTCTTCTCCACATCTCCAGCAAGTGTCAGAAGCCTGTGGGTACCATTTCTTTAGTTTGTCAGGGGTAGCATACCAGTGTGTCAGGCGTTTGTAGGATAACTCCTGAGTTTTGGTGCTGATCGAACAGCTATGGGAAAGAACACATGCTGTCTCCCACTGTCTGTCAGTTATGTCTGCTTGTAGGGCGGAGGACCAAGCCTTGCGGAATCTATCGTCTTTAGTCCCTTTCGTCTTTTGTAGCCATGCATACGTGACAGATGTTGCCCGATTACATTGCGACCCCTTAGAGCAGATTTCTTCTAACTCCGTCAGCTCTCTAGAAAGTTGGGGTTTCCTATATTTGTCATTTAAGAAGCTACGGATCTGGAAGTATGTCCACAGAGGTAGTCTAGGGAGTCCGATATCAACCTTTAGGGTGGTAAAGTCTTTAATTCGGCCTTCATGAAAACAGGTCTTTGCAGTGAGAGGTTGTGTGAGGTCTAGGGCCTGTAAACAGGTATTTCTGAGGCCCGGAGGGAAGTCAGGGTTATCAGTCAGGGGGGTGAGCGGGCCTATACTGGAGGTCAGATCTGTGTTTTTAGCTACACTATGAAATAAGTGTAATGTCGTGCCAGTTAGGAGATGTTTTTTAAAGAGGGAGTGATGAGCTTTGAGTGGTGTCCAAGGAGCGAATTTCAATGGCGTTTGATATAATCCAGTATTACCCAATCCTTAGTTTCCTCATGACAGTGCCAATCAATCACTCTCGTGAGATGTGATGCAAGGTAGTAGTTGTAAAAATTTGGCAAACCCATCCCACCTAGGTTTTTTGGTCTATTGAGCAGAAAAAAGCTAAGTCTGGGTTTCTTAAGTCTCCAGATAAACTGAATCAGGGTAGATTGCAAGGTTTTAAAAAATTTCCGTGGTATTCTGATCGGCAGTGTTCTGAGAAGGTAAAGCAATCTAGGGAGAATGACCATTTTCAACGCCGCTGATCTCCCGAACCAAGACAAATATTTGGAGTGCCATTTTTGTAAGTCTGTTTTTATTTTTTGTAGAAGGGGGGGAAGTTACGCTCATATATATATACGTCAAGCTCGGGGTTAACCAGAGCCCAAGGTATTTAAGAGCATTTGGCTCCCATCTAAAGGGGCAATTTTGTTTGGCTTTGGTTAAGTTGTCTGTTGTGAGAGAAATGTTCATAGCCTCAGATTTTGTGAAATTGATCTTAAGGTTTGCTATAAAACCGAAATGTGTGAACTGTTTCATTAGGTTGGGTATGGTCGTGTGGGGGTTGGTCAGAAAAAACAGGAGGTCCTCAGCATAGGCTGCGATCTTATATTCCTTACCTGCCACTTTAAACCCTGATACAGAGCTGTCTAGATTAACTGTCCTGATGAAAGGTTCCAAGGAGAGAATGAATAGTAGTGGTGACAGTGGGCACCCTTGCCTAGTGCCATTTGTGATCAAGACCCTATCTGACAATGTGCCGTTGATTTTCAATTGGGCTGAGGGTTTGTCATACAAAGTGGAAATCCAGCTCATCATATTTGACCCCAGCCCAATGAATCTACATGTCTCCAGCATATAGTCCCATGCGACTCTATCAAAGGCCTTCTCCGCGTCCGTGGACAGGAGAAGGCCCTCACAGTCACCCCTGTGGGCTGCATGTGTTAACAGAAGGGCCTTGATCACATTGTCTCTTGCCTCTCTGCCAGGCATGAAACCCACTTGCTCCTGACCCACCACAGAGTGTAGTAGTGGTCTCAGTCTGTTCGCTATTACTTTTGCTAAGATTTTCAAATCTAAGTTCAGTAATGAGATAGGTCTATAGCTGGCGCATTCTGCTGGGTCCTTTCCTGGTTTAGGCACAACTGTGATATAGGCAGACAAAAAATCATCTCTTGCATGGTTGGGTGAGGACAGGGCGTTCAAAGCTCTAATCAGTGGTGTCAATAGGCTTGTGCTGAATGATTTGTAGTAAATTGACGTAAAGCCGTCCGGGCCCGGGCTTTTCCCTGACTTAAGTTCTTTAATGATTGACATTATTTCAGCTTCCGTTATTTCTCCTTCCAAAAGGGAGGTGTCAGTGTCCACTAATTTGGGCAGCCCACTATTTCGCAAGTAGTCCTGTATCGCTGATACTCTATCAGTCTGTATAAATTGGGGTTTGTGTTGTGTAGGCAGATTATATAAGGCTGAGTAAAATTGGTGGAAATGTGAGGCTATGTCTTTGGTGTCAACATCTAGTTTCCCCTTCTGTGACCTGATCCCTGCTATGTGGTTTTTCGAATTTGCTTCCCTCAGGGCCCTCGCTAGCAATCTACCAGTTTTATCACCTGATTCATAATAAATCGTTCTTTTGAAAAATAATAGTCTTTTGGTTTTATGTTCCATTAATTGTTGAAGAGCCTTTCGTTTTTCAAGTAATGCTGTAGTCGACTGCAATGATAAAGATTGTTTGTGGCTATTTTCTAATGTTCTAATGTCGTTTATTAAGTTCGCAATTTCTTGTTCTTGTATTTTTTTCTTTTGAGAACCTAATTTGATCAATTCTCCTCTCATGTAGCATTTATATGCCTGCCAAATGGTCATAGGGTCGACGTCCGGTGTGACATTAATGCTAAAGTAATCCTTTAGTGCTTTCGTCAATTTGGGTGTTATGTCTGGGTCAGTCAGCAATGAGGAGTTAAGTCTCCATCCAGTTGATCTTGGGGTTATAGGACCTAGGTCTATTGTCAGGGAATTTGGGGCGTGATCAGACATTTTGTAGATCCCTTTGAGTGACAAATAAAAAGTCTATACGCGAGTATCTGTTATGTGGTATTGAATGAAACGTGAAGTCTCTGGAGTCTGGGTGAAGATATCTCTATGTGTCTATTAATTGTAGGGAGCTGAGGAGAGTTTTGATTTTTTTTAGTGCGTTATACTTAATGCAGGATTTCCCCGAGGAGGAATCAACCGCCGGGTTCAGTGGTATGTTGAAGTCTCCTCCCAGTATAAGTATTCCTGTTGCAAAGCCCATAAGTACCTGTACTATCTTTTGGCAAAAGGTCACTTGTGCTCTGTTTGGGAAGTAGACATTTGCAATCGTGATCGGTCTGTCATGGTATGTACCTTTAATAAAGACGTACCTTCCCTCCGGGTCACTCAGGCTTTCACTAAGAGTAAAAGGAGCCTCCTTACTCACGAGAGTCGTTACTCCCTTAGTCTTGGCCTGGTCATTAGTCGCATGATATGCAGTAGGAAAGAACGTGTTCGTAATTTTTGGAATGTGTCCTGTCTTAAAGTGTGTCTCCTGAAAAAGGACAAAGTGTGGCTTACCCCTCTTTAGTTCTCTGAGGAGCTAAGTCCTTTTTTCTGGTATGTTCAGTCCTCTGATGTTGTGCGAGATCACCTTTGGATGTTTACCCAACAATGAGTAAGCCATCTGTAGTATTGAGCAGTCGGTGACAACAGATGAATTTTACAACCAGCTCTGGGAAGTTTACTGACGACCAGTCTCCACCTCAACTCCTTACACAAACAAAAAGGGTAAATGGAATTGGGGGGGAAAGAAGAAGGTACAAAAACAAAAAAAAAATAAATCTAGAAAATGAGAGAAAGAAGAAAAGAAGAGGAGGAAAAGAGAAATGTTAATACAACGAAGTATTCAACAATAGAGTTTAATTCTATTGTACGTAGATTAATTGTATCACACCCTAGTCAGTGTATAAACTGATCTAGAGTATATAAGCAGTATATCTGAGTCGAGGGATCTCAGCTCAGATATACTTTGGGGTAACGTGTTAAGTCCGCGACTCGGACTATAAACCAACCTGTCAAAAAAAAAGGTTAGTTATTTGTAATTATAACTGTGACGGATAACGATAAAGACACAGCCTCTAAAAGGCAGCTTTTAACTTGGATCGGGCAAAATGCCAAATTTATGTAAATACTCTCTCCCACATCTCTCAACTGATTCAGATTAGTCCTGTTGATTTATGGCGCTCTAAGAGAGCATATGTGGCCTCATAGCAAGATCAGTTCTATAGACTAGTAGAGTGTGCGCGAGCTTCATGAACCTTGTGTCAGAGTCAAGGAGTCATTTGTATCCTGTTTAGTATATGTCAGTTGGTATTCTGCTTGCAGCAGCTCATAACTTTCCAAACGTCTCTGAGAAGGAGTTGTTGAGTAGTCAGCTTGACCCTATTCAGCTTAATGGGTAAGAAATCAACATAAAGTAAACAAACCCAACTTGGCAGAGTGTTCTCTTGACTCCCGCAAAAATGTAGCAGTAACTACTTCATTCGTATGCAGATCTTACTAGAGCAAAAGAAAAAACAAAGAGAATCAATCAGATACGTGAGATCTTGAGGGTGTTGGACGTGAGACTGGAGTCCCCCTTGGTGTTCCACCACCCCGTACTTGTTTCATTCTTTTGTTCTGTTGTTGTTTGTCAGGGGTAGAGAATGGCGATCCATGTGGGTTTTTAGTGTGAGGTGGTAGGGCAAACTCCTGATACCATTCCGGCAAGTCTATCACTTCCATATCTAATGCTGTACAGAAATCCGGTAGATCCTCTGGTGTACGCAGCACCAGTTGTTTTCCTGCGACATTTACCACTAAGGCGAATGGAAAGCGTCACGTGTATCTAATGTCTTTCGCTCTAAGTTTGTCCAGGAGGGGGCGAAGTGCCCTTCTGTTCTTTAATGTGATCTGTGAGAGATCTTGGTACAGCATGATGTGTGCGCCGTTAAAAATGATATGCTCATTTCTTCTTGCTTTCCTCATAATGTCTTCCTTAAGGGGAAAACTTTGTAAGCAGCAAATCATGTCTCTTTGGGGAGCGGTATCTGGACCTCTGGCTCGAAGCGCTCTGTGTGCCCTAACAAATTCTATTTCAGAGTCCTCTTGTCTTTCTAATAGACTGTTAAACAATCTCCTGAGCGCGGGCATTATCTGATCGCTGTCTACGGTTTCAGGGATCCCCCTCACTCTGATATTGTTTCTGCGACCGCGATTATCGAGGTCCTCAAGATGGCGATTCATTTCAATAAAGTGTGAAACATGACTGTCAGCAATCCTGTCTAGTCTATGCAGCGCTTTGTCTCTATGTTTCCCCTGTTCCTCCACCGCCTCCATCTTGTCAGACAGAACTAGTATGTTTGATTTTAGGTCTGTAATAGCTGCAGAGAATGTTGCTTTTATGTCTGCAGCAAAGACAGACATGTCTGCATATGTGAGGGGTTTATTGGAGCGCATTCTGCTCCTACCTGATCCTTCCAAGGTGAACTGCGAGTCCTCACTGAAGTCCTCCTCCTCCTCCTGCAGTGACCGCGCCATCTTGTGTCCCGCCACGTTGCCTCGGGCCGTAGTTGTGGCTTTCAGAAGCTCAGAGATGCTTCTTGCTGTGGAGGACGCTGCTGCCGAACGGCGTGTTTTAGTGTGGGGAGTCTGGTGCGTCAGTCTGCCCATCTCCCGTTCCGAGCAGGGTGAAGAAGAAGCAGTCGGCTGTGTCTTATCCCGGAGCTCCGCCAATGTGCAGCCATCTCGGTCGCTCGCCAAGCCACGCCCCCCTGTTTCTTTTATTTTATCTATGCTTATGGTAGTGGTTCGGACCTTTTAGATTGCAGCTTTCTTTATCTATATATTTTAATTCATTTATTTATGTGTTTGATTTCTCCATTTCAATAGTCACACTTCCCTTCACCAGGAGAGTAGGATAAGCGCAGGATTTTAACCCTTTTTTGAAAACTCAGCCAGTGCTCAGGATCGGTGCTACTTTGTCTTCAGCCTCATGTGTATCCTGTGACCCTGTGATTCTGTATCCTGATTCCAGTTGCTGCCCTGGCTTGTCTTAACCACTTTTGAACTCCACCTGAAGACCCCACTCCCCGGGCATTATAGCCCTGGAATACTCCTCTATAGTTTCGGTGAGAAAACCTCCTTGAGGCCATACCAACTCCAATGGGAAAAAGAACTAGAGAGGCAATTAGACCCAGAGTATAAATAATAAAGTGCAGCACAAAAATATACACATGGGTAAATATTGATGTGAATACACTTGTGAATACGTGAAATGAAATTACAGAACAAATAAAGCAAACAATGTGATTGGTAGGGTAAACTGTAGTGAAATATGAGAGAGCAGGAGACCACAGTCCATAAATTATGAGGTGAGTGGAGGTCTTCTCGAAGAGTGGGGTACCATGAACCCCGGGGGGGGGTGGGTAGACACTCAAATGGTAAGGCGACCACAGGTGATAAAGGCCCTTGTTGAAGACTGTGTAGTCAAAACGTGTAGGCGTCTCCAGCTTCCCACATTGCCAATTTTATTTGTTTGTGATCACTTTTAGCTTATTTGGATTTTATCCAATAAAACTATATTTTTTGACCTACACCATGTGGAGTGCCTTTTTTTCTTCCTCCATGGCACTACTTCGGATTGTTCCTGTTTGACCATCCCGTTGAGATACTGAAGGGTGTGCGTGACAGTGGCTCAACTCCCGTTCAAGACAGCTACTCTTCGCTGGCGCCCGTGACCCACCAGATAACATTCGTTTGGACATCTCGGGAGACCATCCCCTATGCTTTATCGATGCACTGCTATACGGCAGGTGCGTCCTACGGATCTGGTAAGGGTACCCAACTTCTTTTCATTTGAAGATTTACATGCTTTATCACCTGTGGTCACCTTACCATTTGAGTGTCTACCCATCCCCCCAGGTTTCATGGTACCCCACTCTTGGAGAAGACTTCCACTCACCTCATAATTTATGGACTGTGGTCTCCTGCTGTCTCATATTTCACTACAGTTTACCCTACCAATCACATTGTTTGCTTTATTTGTTCTGTAATTTAATTTCACGTATTCACAAGTGTACTCACATCAATATTTACCCATGTGTATATTTTAGCGCTGCACTTTATTATTTATATTACGATTGGACTTGGTTTGTTTGTGTGCTAGTTTTGTTTTGAGCAGCGCAGCATTTTCTTTTATTTTTAATTAGACCCAGAGGACTGGCAAATAATGACTATAACTCTTTCAATGTGTTCCCACAATGTCCTTATCTTAGAGAATGCCTACAAATTACTATATAGGTGGTACTACACGCCTGCTAGATTGGCACAGTTTATCCCATCCTATTCTCCTCTCTGCTTTTGGGGGTGTTCACAAGAAGGGACAATGGCACATATTTGGCGGTCTTGCCCAAGGGCATGCAGGCTGTGGGTCAGAACCTATACTCTTCTACACAATCTATTTCATGTTGACCTCAAAAGAGATCCCTATGAAGCCCTACTAGGCAAGGCAATTGTTGAATTACTTCGCCCGGAAAGGCAACTGGCCCAACATCTGTTTGCTGAGACTAAATTGACAATTGCTAGGGCATGGAAGACTCCTGCGCTTATCTTTGAGGTTGTTAAAAACCGCATGAATGACATTATGGTAAATGAGAAAGGAAAGTCACGTGGTCTGTGACGTAACGCATGGGAGGAGTTAGTGACGAGCACTGCTGTTACGAGATACTACTACGGCAGCAGCGGCTTTTGAGGAGTCACGCTCGCAGCAGCTGATTGCTTTCTTATGCCTAATATACTGTACAACTGGGTCTGTGTGAGTGTATCACTTTGCATATTCCTTTTGGCTTCGTTCTGATCATTGCGCAATGATTTTTTAATGTTTCTTTACATGATTCATCTACTTGCTGAGAGTAATTTAAAGCGCAAGTCATTATCTATCCATGACCTGGAAAATTTAGATACACCTGACACTGAATATTGTGGAGGCATAGATGAATAAAGGCTAACAATCAAAACACAAACCAATCCCTATGAATGATTTATGGACTTGTTGGTGATTAGTATTGTTTGTGTTTGAGGATGTTTTATAAGTTTTTTTTTCACTATGCAGTCCCTGTGAATATAATAGCCTATGAGTCCCGATAGCTAATTATGCACATTTATTTTTACACACTTTTGTGAATGAGGTTTATCACATGCAAATTTGATGTTTTTAAGCTTATTATGTACAGACTTTATTTAGCATTAATTATTTAAATATAGGGGAGCTGTGAACTGATTGGAAAGTTAATTAGAGCGCATCAATATATATATTTTTACAGACACTTGTGCCACTTTGTACTCCTGCGCCTCCTGTCTACACTATTGGGGCCCCGAGTCAGAGGTGTAAGAGAGGCCTTCCTCATCGTATCAGGCTCTGCTACCAGGTACATGAAAGGAGGCATCATGACATTACACTGCAAGGGACAACAAGAGCAGTTGGTTAATGAGAACTGCAGCGGTGGACCACTGTTCTACACTAATGCCCCATACACACGATAGGATTTTCTGACGGAAAATGTTCGATGGGAGCTTGTTGTCGGAAATTCCGACCGTGTGTAGGCTCCATAGGACATTTTCCATTGGAATTTCCGACACAAAATTTGAGATCTGTATCTCAAATTTTCCCACAACAAAATCTGTTGTCGTAAATTCCTATCGTGTGTACACAATTCCGACGCACAAAGTGCCACGCATGCTCGGAATCAAGCAGAAGAGTCGCACTGGCTATTGAACTTAATTTTTCTCGGCTCGTCGTACGTGTTGTACGTCACCACGTTCTTGACATTCGGAATTTCCGGCAACATTTGTGTGACCGTGTGTATGCAAGAGAAGTTTGAGCCAACATCCGTCGGAAAAAAAAATATTGATTTTGTTGTCGGAAAATCCTATCATGTGTACAGGGCATTAGGTTCGTGTAATGGTGTGAAGGCGTTAGAAGATTTTTGTTTTCTTTTTTAGTTTGTTAATGATTGAGAGGGGGGGTTAAAGGGATGAATTGAGGGGGATTTATTATTGCAGCTTACTAGTCCTTAGAGATGGTGGCTGCATTGGTTTTCTTTTTTTCAGGCTAAGAACATTTGCAGTAAGTACAGAAAATACACGTTGATCCTGTCAGAAATGCAGTGTCCTAGTTACCTACTGTGAGCATAAAGCAATTTTTTATTTTGTGTAAACTACTCATTTCATTAACCACCATGTACAACCTCCGTCAGCCACCATGTAATGGAGATGAACAAAGAAAGACAAGTCCAGCCTGTGTGACAAACATGACCGCCCCTATGGAGTGGAATAGTGAGTGGAGCCATGAAGGGACGGGATGTGCGTTATTCTCAAAATTGCCAGGTTGAACTAAAGTAAGTATAGTTACATACTTACTTACTTAGTTAATCTGGTTGAAAAAAGATACAATTCCATCCAGTTCAACCAACAGCATGATCCAATTTGCCCCAGTGGGGGAAAATATCCTTCCTGATCCTCCAAGAGGCAGTGGCGTACCAATGGGGGGGGGGGGGGGCGCTCCAGGTGCCACACATTGGGGGGGGTGTCAGGCCAGTTATCAGGGACGGGACGTGCTCTGTAGCTGCGGCTGGCTCTCTATACTCGTGCGAGTCAGCAGCTACTGCTCTGTGTTATTCAGCTTACAGTCGGGCTCTTTACTGCCACCTCTGGCTGCTTCCTGCTTGTGCACCCCTCGTGTGTACTGGCAGTACTATATTTTGGATTGCAGCTCCTCTCATATCTCACAGGGACATGTAGAAACAGGACCTGGGACTGGGAAGACCACCTTACAAGTGGAGGCTGTGAGTAAAAGTGAAGGGAGGAGGCTGTTTGTGTACAGGGGAGGGGCAGCTGAGTGTGTACAGGTGTGTGTGTGTGTAGGGGGGGGGCAGCTGAGTGTGTACAGATGTGTGTTGGAGGGGGCTGAGTGTGTACAGGTGTGTGTGGGGGGGGGGGCAGCAGCTGAGTGTGTACAGATGTGTGTGTGTGTAGGGGGGGGGGCAGCTGAGTGTGTACAGATGTGTGTTGGAGGGGGCTGAGTGTGTACAGGTGTGTGTGGGGGGGGGGGGGGGGCAGCAGCTGAGTGTGTACAGATGTGTGTTGGGGGAGCTGAGTGTGTACAGGTGTGTGTGTGGGGGGGGGCAGCAGTTGAGTGTGTACAGATGTGTGTTGGGGGGGAGCTGAGTGTGTACAGGTGTGTGTGTGTGTAGGGGGGCAGCTGAGTGTGTACAGGTGTGTGGGGGGGCAGATGAGTGTGTACAGGTGTGTGTGGGGGGGGCAGCAGCTGAGTGGAGAGGACTGAGTGCATAGAGGTGTGAGGAGGACTGAGTGCTTAGAGGTGTGAGGAGGACTGAGTGCGTAGAGGTGTGAGGAGGACTGAGTGCGTAGAGGTGTGAGGGGGACTGAGTGCTTAGAGGTGTGAGGAGGACTGAGTGCGTAGAGGTGTGAGGAGGACTGAGTGCGTAGAGGTGTGAGGGGGACTGAGTGCACCTAGAGGTGTGAGGAGGACTGAGTGCGTAGAGGTGTGAGGAGGACTGAGTGCGTAGAGGTGTGAGGGGGACTGAGTGCGTAGAGGTGTGAGGAGGACTGAGTGCATAGAGGTGTGAGGGGGACTGAGTGCCTAGAGGTGTGAGGGGGACTGAGTGCCTAGAGGTGTGAGGGGGACTGAGTGCGTAGAGGTGTGAGGGGGACTGAGTGCCTAGAGGTGTGAGGGGGACTGAGTGCATAGAGGTGTGAGGAGGACTGAGTGCTTAGAGGTGTGAGGAGGACTGAGTACGTAGTGGTGTGAGGAGGACTGCGTGCGTAGAGGTGTGAGGGGGACTGAGTGCTTAGAGGTGTGAGGAGGACTGAGTGCGTAGAGGTGTGAGGAGGACTGAGTGCGTAGAGGTGTGAGGGGGACTGAGTGCACCTAGAGGTGTGAGGAGGACTGAGTGCGTAGAGGTGTGAGGAGGACTGAGTGCGTAGAGGTGTGAGGGGGACTGAGTGCGTAGAGGTGTGAGGAGGACTGAGTGCGTAGAGGTGTGAGGGGGACTGAGTGCCTAGAGGTGTGAGGGGGACTGAGTGCCTAGAGGTGTGAGGGGGACTGAGTGCGTAGAGGTGTGAGGGGGACTGAGTGCCTAGAGGTGTGAAGGGGACTGAGTGTGTAGAGGTGTGAGGGGGACTGAGTGCGTAGAGGTGTGAGGGGGACTGAGTGCATAGAGGTGTGAGGAGGACTGAGTGCGTAGAGGTGTGAGGAGGACTGAGTGCATAGAGGTGTGAGGGGGACTGAGTACGTAGAGGTGTGAGGGGGACTGAGTGTGTAGAGGTGTGAGGGGGACTGAGTGCGTAGAGGTGTGAGGAGGACTGAGTGCGTAGAGGTGTGAGGGGGACTGAGTGCGTAGAGGTGTGAGGGGGACTGAGTGCATAGAGGTGTGAGGAGGACTGAGTGCGTAGAGGTGTGAGGGGGACTGAGTGCGTAAAGGTATGATCAGTGAAGGGGCGGGTGCCAGATATAGGATCCGCCCTGATTGCCAAATGCTTTGGGTACGCCCTGCCATGAGGCAATCAGATATTCCCTGGATCAACCTTGCCTATAAATATTAGTATCCAGTTATACACTATATTGTCAAAAGTACTGGGACGCCTGTCTTTACACGCACATGAACTTTAATGGCATCCCAGTCTTAGTCCGTAGGGTTCAATATTGAGTTGGCCCACCCTTTGCAGCTATAAGAGCTTCAACTCTTCTGGGAAGGCTGTCCACAAGGTTTAGGAGTGTGTCTATGGGAAAGTTTGACCATTCTTCCAGATGCGCATTTGTGAGATCAGGCGCTGATGTGGACGAGAAGGCCTGGCTTTCAGTCTTTGCTCTAATTCATCCCAAAGTTGTTCAATCGGGTTGAGGTCAGGACTGTGTGCAGGCCAGTCAAGTTCCTCCACCCCAAACTCGCTCATCGATGTCTTTATGGACCTTGTTCCAGGTTCAACACCACTTTGCAGGCAAGGGACATTTTCCCAATGACCCCTTAATATTTTTTTTTTTTTTTTTTTAAGCAGGGGTTCCCCGAGGCCTGGAAAATATTTTAGGGGTTCCTCTAAAAAAGTTGATAAAGTCTGATGTAAAGTATGCTAATTTTTTTCTCCATAAATCAACAGGTTTTTTAATACCGGGGTTTCTATAGTGCATACTAAATTTTAATAAAAATGTGAACATCAAGTGATTGTAAACAATCAACCCATTCAGTTAATAGTTTAATAGAAATGAAAGGCAAAACATTGTGCATAGATATAAAAAAAACATTATAAAATACCCTTTTTCCCCCTTTTTTTTAATACACTATATTACCAAAAGTATTGGGACGCCTGCCTCTGCACGCACATGAACTTTAATGGCATCCTAGTCTTAGTCCGTAGGGTTCAATATTGAGTTGGCCCACCCTTTGCAGCTATACCAACTTCAACTCTTCTGGGAAGGCTGTCCACAAGGTTCAGGAGTGTGTCTATGGGAACGTTTAACCATTCTTCCAGAAGCGCATTTGTGAGGTCAGGCACTGATGTTGGATGCAGCAAAACAAATACTCTTGCGCACAAGTGTGTTGATCGGGTGATCTAAAGTTCAGGGTGGATAATGTCTCAGGCCTTGAAGAGTGTGTAGCCGTTAGGTGTAATACTTGACTCACTAATGGTGTTGTTGTGGCGGTCAGACTGATGTCTGGAATGCACGCCATGTTGTTTACTTTCTAAGAAGCCGGAAGTGCAGTCTAGATGTAATTTGCTGTGCGACAGCGGGTGCTCACGTCACCGCCCAACTCTCTCCTCCTCTCCCCCTCCCCTCCCAACTGACGTCAGTGGGGGAATCTTGACCCCGGCCGCTGCAGCTATCAGACAGGGAAAGGAGAGAGCTGGCCGGTCACGTCAGTGCCGAACGGCGCTCTGAAATGAGGTATATACTGCATTTTTTCACACACACAGGGAGACACAGGATTAGCTATGTAAAAGAGACATTGTGGATAGTATAAAGATGTTAGAGTGGCTTAACAACCAACCACTTTAAGAGTTCCCTTCACTGGAACTGAGGGGCCAAGCCCAACCCCTGAAAAACAACCCCACATCATAATCCCCCCTCCACTAAATGATTTGGACCAGTGCACAAAGCAAGGTCCATAAAGACATGATGAGAGAGTTTGGGGTGGAGGAACTTGACTGGTCTACACAGAGTCCTGACCTCAACCTGATAGAACACCTTTGGAATGAATTAGAGCAAAGACTGTGAGCCAGGCCTTCTCCAACATCAGTGCCCTACCTCACAAATGTGCTTCTGGAAGAATGGTTGAATATTCCCTTAGACACACTAACAAACCTTGTAGACAGCCTTCCCAGAAGAGTTTAAGCTGTTATAGCTGTAAAGGGCGGGCCAACTCAATATTGAACCCTACGGACTAAGACTGGGATGCCATTAAAGTTCATGTGCGTGTAAAGGAAGGCGTCCCAGTACTTTTGATAATATAGTGTATCAGGAATATGAAATGTTGGGGTAACAAACACTTTAACATTTGAGCAGGTTGCTAATCCCATGATGGCAGACCTCCACTAGATGGAACATTTATTAATCTGAACATAAAATAAAATATTTAAAATATGCAACAGCATGCAGGTGTAATCATATAAGACATAAAAAAAAAACTTTATCCAGATAAAGTTAGAATGATAATTGAAACTGTGTACTTACCGAATATACAGTATCCCTTTAACTATTAGCAATCTCATGAGAGTATTTTTTTTTTCTATTTTACCTTCATCACCCCTTTAATATTTCACATGGATGATTTTTGTAAGCAGTAACAATTTATTTATGCACCCAATATATCTTTGGCTTGCATCAGTAAACGCCACAGTCAGTCAAAGCGGAATATATATCTTTGCCACAAGTACATAATTCATGGAGAGACACAGTAAAGGCCAAGCCATAAAGTAATTTATAGAAAAGCCAGATCATCACACAGACCTCTCGCTAGTCTTTAATCAATAAATGCTCATGAGCAGGGAATCTTCCACGCTCTGTTAGACAAAAGATTTTCCGCAAGAACTTGATGTAGAAAAAAAAAAAAGTTCACTTTGGGGAATCCGATGACACTTCAGAGTTGTAGGAAATTTGTAGAAGTAAGTTGCGCATTTCAGGGGTCACTGTCGCTATTCCCACTTCACCAACAGGCCACCGACCCGCACATCTTCTTTTCGCTGCTTTCAAAGAATATGTAGGAGGCTTTGACAAATTGATGGAGTGAGCCGTTCTGGCCTTTACTATTCACATGAGAATGATATGTCATTTTTTAACAGAAAACATAAAATGAATAATTTAGCTGAAGAAATGCTGTGACTATAAATGAAATGAAAGACGGGCAACCATGCCTGGATTTTCACAAGCATGTCTGATTTGTCTTTATAAAGGCGTCAATGGGATTTTGTTCAAGTGAGATGAAATGCAGATCAGAAGCAGGTCAACTGCAGGTGACGTTCACCTGTCAAACTCTAAACAATCTCATAAGCAGCCCATCAACATGAGTCCTAAGACCTCGTTCAAACCTGATCCGCCATGGTTCGGCGAGTATACTGCAGATACCTGCCATCAGGATCAGCATGGGACCGACCCCTGGAGTGGACCAGGACCAACTCCTTTCAGCCTGTCTTTGAGTTGCACAAGCTAAGTGGCAACTTGAGATTGGAACACCTGGAATCCTGGCCACATTACTTGCCACACCATGGCCAGTTTAGGACATGTGAAT
Source organism: Lithobates septentrionalis (assembly GCA_037952835.1). Classification (NCBI taxonomy): domain Eukaryota; kingdom Metazoa; phylum Chordata; class Amphibia; order Anura; family Ranidae; genus Lithobates; species Lithobates septentrionalis. Next base: position 893,644 of record JBBDGP010001590.1, on the reverse strand, counting down.
GAGGCTTAACACTGTAAGGATTGGTTCATTCATAAGTCATATTTTAGATGTGGCATAGCTTTTTATGTGTCTTGGATACTCCAACAGGGAGATCCCCCTGATATAATCCCTAACTCAGTTTGTGTCCACCTGGAAGTTTTGGGCCCACCTTTGTGTGTTCCGGCGCCATCTGTTACATTCTCCATGATATACAATTAATACAGACCCAATTGAAAGAGTTGGAAGACCCTCATAATGGCACATTTGGTGTGCAGACCAGGAAACTCAATGTAGAGATCTCAGCAGTAGAGTCCCTAGGAGATAGAAGAGACTGTCAAGGGGTTTAAGTCTCTAGCATCTACCAAGCATGGAAATATCAGATCTAGGAGGACTGATTCTTTAAAGAAAAGTTTTAAGTTAATGTAAAAACGTATATTTAAAATTTTTAGGTGTATGCGGTTGTCACGTACCTAATAGGAGACTGATATGATGAGGTTGGCCTCTATAATATCTTCAACCCTAGACAGGAGGAACATGAGTGCCAGCAGATGTTGATAGGTGAACTTACAGCTGGGGAAAGATATCCTGGGGAACTGGTGGACCACCAGGACAGGAACAGAAGCTGCGCTCAGGAAAACAGACAAGGTTAAAGAGATACTGCACTTGCGCTGCAACTTTAGGATGCATGGCTTGTCAGAGCTGTCAGTGAAGTGCAGAGCAGGTACAGCCGGGGTCAGGAATTAAGCGGCAAATCAAGGATCCAAGATTAGGTGAGCACTCGTGCGCATTCCAGAGAGCACACTTGCGCCTGATCACCATTCTGCCAAGAATGCTGCACACATGCTGCGAGCCAAATATCTGATAGGCATACAGTAGTCTTCGAATCTTCGAAACATGGAAAGCAACATGAAACATTGGGAAAACTTGGCTGGGTTTAAAGAAGAACTATAGGCACAATATTTTTTTCATTTTGGATAGAGTAAGGGAGGGATACCCCCTTTGGCTCATTTTCTCCCATCTGTGCCCTATTGAGGAAATTTACCTTAATTTCTTGTCCTAATACAGGAAGTGAGAGGAAATCTCTGCAAATTAAGGGAATCCCTTGGGGACCCTCAGGCCACTAGAACTAGTGTCACCATTGGGGGTAGAGGTTTCCCCTCTATTAATTTTCTCAGGACAACCCAAAATTTGGGATTTTATTTTAGTTTCACTTTTAACGCTAATGGTAAACAGGACATATAGAGAGGGTGAATCTCCCTAATGGAGACACAGACAGCAAAAAAACCTGGACAGGCGTTCTAATCCATCTCCACTCTGTCCAAAACTAAAGAAAAAGGTTTGCCTTTAACCACTTCCCGCCCGGCCCATAGCAGATGACGGCCGGGCGGTGGTTCAGTTATCCGGCGGAGGCTCTTTACCACGTGATCAGCCGTGTCCAATCATGGCTGATCACGATGTCAATAGGAAGAGCCGTTGATCGATTTTCCTCACTCGCGTCTGACAGACGCGAGTAGAGGAGAGCCAATCGGTGGCTCTCCTGACAGGGGGGGTCTGTGCTGATTGTTTATCAGTGCAGCTCCCCCTCAGATGACCACACTGGACCACCAGGGATCGCCACTAGGACCACCAGGGGAGGGGGCAACATGTGGATGGCCAGGTATGTACCCCATTGCCATCCACATGTGCCCAATGTGCCCAGTCAGTGCCAATCAGTGCCCACAAATGGGCACTGATTGGCACCATTATATTGCAGTGATGCCCAGCAATGCCACCCCTAGGGGCATCAGTGCCACCAATCAGTGTCATCAGTGCCACCCATCAGTGTCCATCGGTGCCACCTGTCAGTGCCCAACCGTGCCCACCTATCAGTGCCCATCAGTGCCAATCAGTGCCCATAAGTGCCACCTATGAGTGCCACCCATAAGTACCCATCAGTGCTACCCATAAGTACCCAGCAATATATAAAACAGTGTAGCGCTGGACTAATAAGGAAACGCATATATTGGTATATGCGAGTAAGCAGGACCCATAGATGTGTAAATAAGTGAATAATGTAAATGAAGACCATATACCACTTAATCTAAAATGATCCAGTGTCCATATGCGTATATTGTAACACTGGAAATTAATCAAGTACACCTGCGTATATCTAAAAAACAAAAGGTGATATAAAAATGTATATAAAGATAGTGAACTTTGAGTGAATTATGTGAACCAATGTGACAGCAAAAAATGAATTACATCAACATAAGATGAGAAACTCTATTCACTTATGGTGTTAATTGATCCTTAAGCTTAGTGATCACAATGAAAAAGTAAAATTGGAATAAATGAATAAATAAATTAGGACAGTCCCAAAAATTATGAACAAAAGTCCCAACACGTAGTGACACTCCAACACAAATTCTGGTTCAATGTTCCACCGCAACTGTTGCCCACCACCAAGGGATTAAAGTTGGAGGCTTACCGGACAGCCTGCGACCACCCTTATTCAGGGGGGTCAAAACAGGCTCAGTAGAGATGTGTAGATCCAGAAGATGTCCTCACCGATGATCTCCAGGTGTTCTCCAGGTATTCTTATGGCAAGCCAAGAGGAGCTTCCAAACGGGGTACAGCTAGGACTTGGCCACAGGATGCAGCAAAGATATGACCACAAGTGCCCCAAAAAAGGAAAAGAGTACTCCAATAGTGTAGATTGATCTGGCCAATTTATTTAAAAAATATCTCTATAAAAACAAAGCTTCTGACGGGGAGAAATGAAACAGGCTCCACCGCCGTTTAAAATCCAATCGCGCATGCGCGATACGTGCTCACGTTGTGACCCTACGGCCGTTTCGTCACAACTGACGTCATCAGGGGTACGTGGCCACGCTCGCGCATGCGCTTTAAATACACAAGCGCCATAGCGCCCTACCTCATTCATTGGCTGAGGGGGAACAGGGGCGGATGGTACTAATGTGTTACTAATCATTCCAGCCCAATGAAAACCGCCCATACATGAATCCTTCTTTGATGTGAATCTAAGAATACATAAAAAGCAAAGCTATATGCCGTGCAACGCCATCTAGTGGCTAATGAAGAAAAATGCAGGACACACTCCAAAATTTCTTGTAAAGTGTAGAAACATGAACCAGTTTCTACAACTCGGAGGTGTGTGTTCCACACTGCCATCTAGTGACGGAAAAAGAATAGTTCACCAGTATGAAGCACATAATAAAGTGCAAAGTGACTTAGCAGGATGTTTTCTCAGATTAAAAAATCTCACTGTTTCTGAGGTACACCTTAGATGGGATATTGCATATTTGGAAGAGTATGTAAAAGTCAACATGGTCCCGAGAAGTCTAAGGTGGGAAGTGAATCCCCAAAAGGAGGATAATGAACTTGCAGAATGGTTCAAATATTTTAATGAAGCAGGTGTGGGGTTTTTGCAATTTTTAATAGCCAAAAAGAAGCGTAGGCTCACTATGTTAGACATAGAGATTAACATCATTAAGGCTAAACTTACACCGTTTAAAGAGAATCAGGAATATACCCGTAAATCAGAATCCTTGAAGACTCTCCTGATTAAGGAGGAGTCAGAACAAAAATCGAAGAAAAGGAGGAAATATAATAGGGATGCCAAGGACTACAGGGATAACCTGGTGTTCAAGTGGCAAGTCCCCGCCTCCACTGACCCCCCCACCACCATTACTTCTAGTAACATCCCAAGGACCCAAGTTGGGCCCGTGCCCCAGGGCATTCATGGGAACACTGGGTTGGAGACACCTCAGGGTTACCCTCCCTCCCCCCACTCATGGGGAGGGGCTAGACCTCGGGGACATCCTCATCATATGAGGGGTAGAGGGGGTAGGAGGAATTCCTCCTCCCGATCACGTCGTCGGTCACCCTTACCTTGGAGACGACTGAATGAACGGGAAGTACATCATGACTTTGGTAGTAACCAACGACGTCCCGACTTTCAGGGACAAAGGCCCCGGGGAAACCAACGTAATAATGATGAGGCACGTGATCAATATGGGATCAATGTTGGGAACAGATTTTCTCCTTTATATGATGGTATGAACGATAATGGATTAAATTTCAATAGGGATCACAATCCCTTAGACTCCTCCAATAACCGGCACACTGGAGATAACCGTCCCAATCGGGATTTTCAGTTGGCCGGGAGGGGAAGGAACAAAAGAAACGGAGATGCAAGAGAGGGTGCAGAGGGGGGAGGAAGCTTCACCCCAAAAAGGAGGAGGATATAAGTGGTATCATAAATCTAAGCACCAAGGAAATCTCCAAGGAAGAACTCTCTACCCTTAGTAAGGGTTTGAAGTTCGTACCACCACGGAATCTTAACAAATTCCAAACGTTCATTGATGTGCAAAAATACACACGGAAATTAAATATAAAAAGGTACATTCTAAGTAACCCCGCTAGGCAGCTAAGTAGAGAAACTTCTGTGGTCACACACTCAGGATTAAAAAATGCATCACTTTTCAACCCTCCTAGCACTGGAGCACCGAATGTGACCGTTTTTTGGGATTTGGTGCTGAATGACCTGGCTAATTTAAATATTAGATCAGTGCAGACGCAACATAATATTAAAGTTGGTTTGGAGGCCTTGATGAATAGAAAGGATATTGTGATACGCCCTGCTGACAAAGGCGGAGCGATAGTTATCATGGATCATGATTCCTATAATAACGAAATTTTGAGAATCCTTTCGGACACGAATACGTATTCTTCTTTACCTTCCGACCCAACCTCTGGTTTCAAACGGGAACTCAGGGTTTTGATTGAGAAAGGTTATGACTTAGGGATCCTTGATAAAAAGGAGAGGGAGTATTTGGTCCCTTTAGCCCCTCGGCTACCGGTAATATATATATTGCCGAAAATTCATAAGACCTTGACCAATCCACCAGGGAGGCCCATCATCAGTGGTATTGATTCGGTAACCTCGCGTGTTGGGAAGTATATCGATTTCTTCCTTCAACCACTGGTGGTGGGCACTCCCTCCTATCTTAGAGACACTAAACATGTCCTTAATATACTAAGAGAAGTGGAGTGGAAAGCTACATATATGCTGGTGACAGCTGATGTCGCATCATTGTACACCTCTATATCCCATAGTCTAGGACACGAGGCTGTGCGCCATTTCCTCTATCGAGACTCCAGTATCTCCGTCACGCAATGTAATTTCGTGATGGAGCTACTGGACTTCTCGATGGAACACAACCATTTCTGGTATGGTGGCACACACTATCTACAAACGAAGGGAGTGGCCATGGGAGCTAAATTTGCTCCCAGTATGGCCAACCTCTTCATGACCAAGTGGGAGGAGGATGTGGTATTAAAGGACAGTCCTCCCCAGTTGGTCATGTGGAGGAGATTTATTGATGATGTCCTGTTCATTTGGGACGGTGACATCAATTCTGTGACCACCTTTTTGTCTGCACTTAACAACAACGATAGAGGCATATCACTTACCCATGAAGCCAGCTCTACCCAAATCCATTTTTTTGGACTTGGCTATCACTATTGTCAATGATGTCATTACCACTTCGACTCATTTTAAAACAACCGACAGGAATAGTTTTATACCACTTGACTCCTGTCATCACCAGTCCTGGCTATCTGCTGTGCCTAAGGGCCAGTTCCTGTGCTTGAGACGAAATTGTTCTGATGCCAATGAGTTCCACAGGGAGGCCTTGGATTTGAAATCGAGGTTTCTGACTAAAGGTTATGATGCTGCTGCGTTGGACTCCCTAATTGTGGAGATAGGGAACAGGGAGCGTGAGGAATTATTGCGTGACAAACCTCCCCAGGTAGAAGATAGGGAGGATTTTGGGTTAGCCTTCATCACTACCTATTCAAGCCAACACTGGGCTATCAAAAGAATCATTAGAAAACACTGGTCCGTTATTAAAAATGATCGTGTCTTGGGACCCCTTTTGTCTGAAAAACCGCAAATTCTATTTAGGGGGGCTACCAGTTTTAGACATCTGTTGGCACCAAATATCCCTGTCCCACCCAAACGCCCGACTTTTTTTGGGGACTTAAAAGGATTCTCCCCCTGCAGGAGATGTAATGTTTGCAGCATCAACTCATTACGAGATAGAAGAATAACGGAATTCACCTCTAGTGGTACAGGTGCCACATACCCAATTAAATCACTTATCACATGCACAACCAAATGTGTAGTATATTTACTGAGGTGTCCATGTGGGTTGGAGTATGTTGGCCGTACCATTAGGAAACTGAATGTGAGGTTGGCAGAACATATTACCAACATCAAGCAGGGTTTCGATAAACACAGTGTCTCCAGGCACTATGATGCAGTACACGATAGGAATCCTAAGGGAACTGTGTTTATCGGCATTGAGAAGTACGTTCCCCATTGGCGGGGTAGTAATGGAAAAAGAACCATCTCTAGATCCGAAACAAATTGGATCTACGGATTGGGTTCCCATGCCCCGAATGGGTTGAACATAGAGTGGGATATTAATTGCTTTAATAACAATAGTTGAAAGGAATTTTTTCACGGATGATCCTTCCCTTTTTTATTAACAATAGTTGAAATTAAAATTTTTATAGATGATTCCCTTTTTTTCTTTTATTGATATGTATCTTTATTGGTAATTTATCAACATGCATTTATCCACCATGCGTCCTTAGATATGTTTGGACAATTAAGTGTCCATTTTTGATATATATATCATGATGTTTTTAGTATAATGTAATTACGTTTATATATTTTTTATTGGAGATATGGCTGATGGGGAATTTAAGTCCACCCATATTTATTTTGGTCTTTATGCACTTTAATCTTATGCACTTTATTATGTGCTTCATACTGGTGAACTATTCTTTTTCCGTCACTAGATGGCAGTGTGGAACACACACCTCCGAGTTGTAGAAACTGGTTCATGTTTCTACACTTTACAAGAAATTTTGGAGTGTGTCCTGCATTTTTCTTCATTAGCCACTAGATGGCGTTGCACGGCATATAGCTTTGCTTTTTATGTATTCTTAGATTCACATCAAAGAAGGATTCATGTATGGGCGGTTTTCATTGGGCTGGAATGATTAGTAACACATTAGTACCATCCGCCCCTGTTCCCCCTCAGCCAATGAATGAGGTAGGGCACTATGGCGCTTGTGTATTTAAAGCGCATGCGTGAGCGTGACCACGTACCCCTTATGACGTCAGTTGTGACGAAACGGCTGTAGGGTCACAACGTGAGCACGTATCGCGCATGCGCGATTTGATTTTAAGCGGCGGTGGAGCCTGTTTCATTTCTCCCCGTCAGAAGCTTTGTTTTTATAGAGATATTTTTTAAATAAATTGGCCAGATCAATCTACACTATTGGAGTACTCTTTTCATTTTTTGGGGCACTTGTGGTCATATCTTTGCTGCATCCTGTGGCCAAGTCCTAGCTGTACCCCGTTTGGAAGCTCCTCTTGGCTTGCCATAAGAATACCTGGAGAACACCTGGAGATCATCGGTGAGGACATCTTCTGGATCTACACATCTCTACTGAGCCTGTTTTGACCCCCCTGAATCAGGGTGGTCGCAGGCTGTCCGGTAAGCCTCCAACTTTAATCCCTTGGTGGTGGGCAACAGTTGCGGTGGAACATTGAACCAGAATTTGTGTTGGAGTGTCACTACGTGTTGGGACTTTTGTTCATAATTTTTGGGACTGTCCTAATTTATTTATTCATTTATTCCAATTTTCCTTTTTCATTGTGATCACTAAGCTTAAGGATCAATTAACACCATAAGTGAATAGAGTTTCTCATCTTATGTTGATGTAATTCATTTTTTGCTGTCACATTGGTTCACATAATTCACTCAAAGTTCACTATCTTTATATACATTTTTATATCACCTTTTGTTTTTTAGATATACGCAGGTGTACTTGATTAATTTCCAGTGTTACAATATACACATATGGACACTGGATCATTTTAGATTAAGTGGTATATGGTCTTCATTTACATTATTCACTTATTTACACATCTATGGGTCCTGCTTACTCGCATATACCAATATATGCGTTTCCTTATTAGTCCAGCGCTACACTGTTTTATATATTGTTTAGTTTGTGTGCCCTTGTATTGGGGTTATTGTGATTTAGCTGCAGGACTCACTTCACGTTTTTTTCAGTTTATATATTGAACACCGAGCGCAATTTCTCTCCCCTCCCTTTTCCTAAGTACCCAGCAATGCCACCTACGAGTGCCCATCAGTGCTGCCTATGAGTGCCCATTGGTGCCACCTATGAGTGCCCATCAGTGCCGCATACCAGTGCCACCTATCAGTGCCCATCAGTGCCACCTATCAGTGCTCATCAGTGCCGCCTATCAGTGCCCATCATCAGTGCCCGTCAGTGCCACCTCATCAGTGCCAACTCATTGGTGCCACCTCATCGATGCCCATCAGTGCCGCCGTATCAGTGCCCGTCAGTGCAGCCATATCAGTGCCCGTCATTGAAGAAGAAAACATACTTATTTACAAAAAATTTTAACAGAAACAAAGAAAAACTTATTTTTTTCCAAAATTTTCGGTCTTTTTTTATTTGTTGCGCAAAAATAAAAAAACGCAGAGGTGATCAGGAATCCTTATGGGTAGAGCTCCAAAGGGATGAAGCTAAGGGGAAAATAATACTGGGAGTATGCTATAGGCCCCCTAACCTGAGGGAGGAAGTGGAGACGAATCTCCTATCACAAATTGGATTAGCAGCAAGGATGGGAAGTGTTATCATAATGGGGGATTTTAATTATCCAGACATAGACTGGGCGGAGGGAACCGCGCATTCATTTAAGGCTCGCCAGTTTCTTAATGTCTTGCAGGACAATTTTATGGGTCAGATGGTAGACGCACCAATTAGAAATAAAACATTACTGGATCTACTGATTACCAACAATACAGACCTGATCACGGATGTGGAAATACGGGGCAATTTAGGTAACAGCGATCACAGGTCAATTAGTTTCAGTATAAATCACACAAATAGGAAACATGAAGGGAACACAAAGACACTGAATTTCAAAAGAGCCAACTTCCCTAAACTACAAACCTTGCTAAAAGGCATAAATTGGGATAAAATATTAAAAATAAAGAATACAGAGGAGAGATGGGTTTGCTTTAAGAGCATATTAAATAAGGGCATTAGCCAATGTATCCCATTGGGTAATAAATTTATATTTTATAAAAGCAAAGGAGAAGGCCTTCAAAAAATACAAGGTTGAGGGATCATCCTCAGCATTCAGACTTTATAAAGAATGCAATAAGAAATGTAAGGGTGCAATTAGGACGGCTAAGATAGAACATGAACGACACATAGCGGAGGAGAGCAAAAAAAATCCCAAGAAATTCTTTAAGTATGTAAACAGTAAAAAAGGGAGGACAGACCATATTGGCCCCATAAAGAATGAAGAAGGACATCTGGTTACAAAGGATGGGGAGATGGCGAAGGTATTGAATTTATTCTTCTCCTCAGTATTCATGAGTGAATCGGGGGGCTTCAGTAACCAAAACTGCAGTGTTTATCCTCATGACACAACACAGGAAGCACCTCCATGGTTAACAGAGGACAGAATTAAAATTAGATTTGAGAAACTTAACATTAATAAATGACCGGGACCAGATGGCTTGCATCCGAGGGTACTTAGGGAACTCAGTCAAGTGATTGCCAGACCGTTGTTCCTAATTTTTTTAGACAGTCTATTGACTGGAATGGTACCAGCTGATTGGAGAAAAGCCAATGTAGCACCAATATTTAAAAAGGGCCCAAAATACATTCCTGGGAATTACAGACCAGTTAGCCTAACATCAATAGTATGTAAACTCTTGGAGGGGATGATAAGGGACTATATACAAGATTTTAGTAATAAGAACGATATCATTAGCAGTAATCAGCATGGATTCATGAAGAATCGTTCTTGCCAAACCAATCTATTAACCTTCTATGAGGAGGTGAGTTGCTATCTAGATAAAGGAAGGCCCGTAGACGTGGTGTATCTGGATTTTGCAAAAGCATTTGACACGGTTCATAAACGTTTGCTGTACAAAATAAGGTCTGTTGGCATGGACCATAGGGTGAGTACATGGATTGAAAACTGGCTACAAGGGCGAGTTCAGAGGGTGGTGATTAATGGGGAGTACTCAGAATGGTCAGGGGTGGGTAGTGGGGTTCCCCAGGGTTCTGTGCTGGGACCAATCCTATTTAATTTGTTTATAAACGACCTGGAGGATGGGATAAACAGTTCAATCTCTGTATTTGCAGACGATACTAAGCTAAGCAGGGCAATAACTTCTCCGCAGGATGTGGAAACCTTGCAAAAAGACCTGAACAAATTAATGGGGTGGGCGACTACATGGCGACTACGTACCAAAATGACCTGCCAGTTTGTGATCATGGAAAGTCTGTAATGTTAGGAGCCTTGATTCTAGCGGGACAAAGATTTTCCCGTGGGACCAGAATAGGTCATTGTGTTTCTCCAAAGAAGATATGTCAGGTTCGGAGCATTGACTGGATGCTGATTTAATTGCGGATATCAGGTCTACTTGGGTGACCAGAAGGAAGTTTTGCGGAGACTAGATGGTACTGGGTTCAGTTACCTGAGAGGTTTCATGGAACATCCGGGAGAGTGCGTCCGCTTTTCCATTTTTAGAACCAGGTCTATAAGAAATATGAAAATTTAATCTGGAAAAGAAGAGGGCCCATCGAGCTTGTCTGGGTTTTAGACGTTTTGCTGTTCTGAGATATTCAAGATTTTTGTGGTCAGTGAATATCATGACAGGATGAGATGCCCCTTCGAGTAAATATCTCCACTCCTCCAAGGCAAACTTGATGGCCAGTAACTCCCTATCGCCCACGTTGTAATTCTTTTCAGGTAAACTTAATTTCTGGGATGCGAAAGCTACAGAGTGCAGGAGTGCTTTGGGACCCTGTCTCTGAGAAAGGATGGCCCCAGTAGCAGTTTCTGAAGCATCAACCTCTAGTATGAAAGGTAGAGCTGGGTCCGGATGTCGTAAGACTGGTGCAGATGAGAATAGTGCCTTTAATTTTAAGAAAGCTTCCTGGGCTTCTGAGGACCATTGAAAATGATTATGCTGGCGTGTAAGTTGGGTGACGGGAGTTACGATAGCTGAAAAACCGGCAATGAACCTTCGGTAGAAATGTGAAAATCCTAAGAATCGTACCCCTTTTCTATCCACAGGAGCCGCCCACTCCTGAATTGCCTTGGCCTTCTGCGGATCTATTGCAACACCGTCAGTGGAAATAATGAACCCCAGGAATTGTACAGTTGTTTTTTCGAATTCGCACTTTTCGACTTTAAGGTATAATTTGTGTCTCCTGAGAATTGACAGGACCAGCTTGACGCCTACCCGGTGAAGTTCCATGGTGGCTGAAAAAATGAGAATGTCATCTAGGTAAACCACTAGAAAGTTGTCGAGGTATTCACGAAAAATGTCGTTCACTAGATGCTGGAAAGTGGCCGGGGCGTTACAGAGCCCGAACGGCATTACCAGGTACTCGTAATGCCCAAACCTGGATCTGAAAGCGGTCTTCCATTCATCGCCCGCTCGAATCCGGATAAGATTGTAGGCCCTGCGAAGGTCTAGCTTGGAAAAGATTCAGGCGGATCGGAAGCGTTGGAATAGTTCCGGAATGAGAGGAAGTGGGTACCGGTTTTTAATGGTGATTTTGTTTAATTCCCTGTAATCAATGCAGGGTCTGAGGGATCCATCCTTTTTCTCTACAAAGAAAATACCGCCTCCAGCTGGTGACGAGGAGGAACGGATAAACCCTTTCTCAAGATTTTCGTCAATATATGACTTGAGGGCCTTCAATTCTGCTTCGGACAAGGGAAAGATGCGGCCAAAAGGGATTTCAGAGCCAGGTCTATAGGGCAGTCATAGGGCCGATGAGGTGGTAGACGGTCAACCTGTTGTTTGTCAAAAACATCTTTAAACTCCAGGTAAACTGAGGGCACATGTTGAAGATTATCAGATATAGATGTAATGGTTGAGCAGGAGGCTGGAGCTGGAAGGAGGCAGTGTTGGGAACAGTATTGGGATGAAAAAAAGACTTCTTTCTTGTTCCAATCAATTTGAGCCTGCAGCCAAGGGAGCCCCAGGATGATGGGGAACAAAGGAGAAGAGATAATGTCGAAGCGTAGGTACTCCTGATGGCCGGAATCCGTGGTGGTAAGGATGGGTCTGGTTTCCTGAGTAATCAGTCCAGAATGGGGAAGAGACCCATCAGCTAGGTGCACCTGAAGGCTTTGACTTTTAGTTGTCAGAGGAGTGTGTAAACTGGAAGCTAGTGAGGCATCCATGAAGCAGCTACATGCTCCGGAATCAACTATAGCGGATAGGCGAGCTTCCTTTTCCGGTAGCTGTAAGGAGACAAAGAGAGTAACATAAGTCTGTGAAAAACCGGAGACTTGGTAGTTAATGGCAGGTTGAGGGTAGGAATTACTAGGTCTCACTGGGCAGGATCTGAGGAAATGCCCTGAGCCCCCACAGTAGAGGCACAGATTGGCCTGGCGCCTACGTAGTCTTTCTTCCGGGGTGAGAGGAGCACGGACCAGCCCTAGTTGCATTGGTTCAACCTCAGGAGTGGTAGAGACTGGAGGAGCCGAGTAGGATGGATGGGAGTCGGTTTTGGAAGCATCCAACTAGGACGAGGGGCTTGGAAGCATTCTGAACGCCGCTCACGCATGCGACGATCCAGTTTGGTTGTTACTTGGATTAGGTCTTCCAGAGAATCAGGGGTCTCAATCCTGGCCAGCTCGTCCTTTAGAGTTTCAGACAGCCCCTGACGGAACTGGTACTTGAGGGCAGGTTCATTCCAGCCGGTATCAGCCGAGCACTTCCGGGACTCAACAATATAGTCCTCTACCAGCCTCCGCCCTTGGCACAAGTTATGCAACGTAGCCTCGGCTGTGGCTGTGCGCTGACGGTCATCCTATAACTGTGCCATAACTGTGCCATACCTTCGAAAAAGGTATCTACTGCATTCAGCATGGGGTTCCTCTGTTCCATTAAACTTTGACCCCTAGCTTGGGGTTCATCGGCCAGAAGGGAGATAATGAAGCCGACCTTTACCACTTCGGTAGAAAAAGTCCTGGGTTGCAGAGCTAAATACAAGGAACAAGCATTTTTAAAAGCTCTGAACTTTTTACGGTTGCCAGAAAATCGCTCTGGTGTGGGAACCCTAGGCTCCGGGGAGGCCATAATCACTGTAGGGCTGGCTGATATCTGAGGAGAGGAGACCCCACTAGGAGGTGCAAAGACAGCAGCCGCTGAAGGAGGTGGTCCAGAGTGTTGCTGAAGGCGACTGTCAATTTGTGCATAGCCATCCTGCAACTTTTGGACTGCTTCGGTAAGTGCCGAGACTTGCTGACACAGGATTTCCAATGAGGAACGGGCTCTGTCGGCCTCTGACATGGCTGGTTTGTACTGTCAGTTATAGTACTCACTGAGACCGAGATGCCAAGAGCGGTTCACCCTTGCGACTAAGCGCAGTCCGCCCCCTGGAGGTGATACAGGGAGTGAATGGCACGAAGAGGCACAGGCTACCCCGATGGACCGTAGGTATCTTGCGTGAAGTTCCTTGCAGATAAGAGCCGCTGTGCAGATACTGGTGGGCAGGAGTACTGGCTGGAACAAAAAGGGAAGACAGTCCAGAAGCAGGCTGGGGGTCAAACACAGGAACAATAACTTTATACTGCAGGTCTTGAAGAAGAGTGTCTAGGAGACACGGATAGTCCAGGTATAGGCAGAGGGTCAGGCATGGAGACAGTCCAAGTAACAGGCCGAGGGTCAAGCACAGGAAACTGGTTGAAATCCGTTTAAACAAGCCGAGGGCAAGGTTAGGAGAAGAGCAGAGGAATCCAATAACAATCTGGGTCACAACAGGTAGTCAGGCACTAATACAGGAAACAGGATCAGATCACACAGGAAGCTGAGACAAAATAGCAATTTGTTCGATCCTCTGAGCGCCTTTTATAAGGATAACGTTAGGTGTGCACTAGTGCACATGTGCGAGTGCCATAGCGCCGGACCGCGAACGCGCATGCGCCGGAGCGCTGTTTTGACGCGTATGCACGCAAGAATACGGCCAGAATGGCAGGAAGGAACATTCTCCTGACATGAGTAGAAAAATGCATCGGCCCTGTTCATCAATACAACTTTCCCTGCAGGAGAACACCACTCCTCTCCCAACCAGAATACTTACCCCCCTTGAATAGGAGAAAAAAAACGAATGGTATTGGGCTTGGAACTTCTGAATGCGAAGTTGTAACGCACTATTATCAGTCAAATGCATCTCCTGCAGACAAAGTAGTCTTGGCCCACTCCCCTCTAGTGCCGATAGGACCGTAGCTCTCTTAATTGGATCCCCTAGGCCCCGGGCATTCCATGAGGTTATGCTGACTCTCCTTTCTTGCATGGTAAAAGGGAAAAAAAGGAAAAAAATATAAGTCAACACTAAAAAACAACACAAAATAAAGTGGACAAGTGATCAACCTAGCAATCACACTCACATGTCTTAAACTCAAGTGAATTTTCCAATCTGTGTATTTCTCCCTCTCTCCATAACCTTCGCCTCTCGCAATTTGTGACTTCCAAAATACTAATGTTAGTGAAGTGTGTTTCTTAACCCTCACCCTGCTCCCCTCCCTACCACCCACAACTACACTCCCCTCCCCCCACCCGTACCCCCCCACCCATGCCCATCAGGGCCAACCCTAAGGGCTTCACCTGTAACCTTGCCATACCTCTCCCAACTTACCCTCCTCATATTCCGAACTAGTAACTTTAATGTAAAACATAACCATGGGAGCCCCTTGCACTTTCTTACTCCCCTACTTGCAAACATTCACCCAAAAAAAGTGTCTCCCCTCCTCCACTCCCTCCAATCTGGACAATCAAAGTAATTTCCATGATGTAACAATGATATCTCACTGATGTGTCAAAATAATACAATCAATATCTTAAAAATAAAAAAAATAAAAAATAAAAATAAAAATAAAAGGGAGGGGGGGAGGGAGAGAGAGGGGCCAGCAAACCCGAAAAAGGCTTTACAAACCTCAATTAGACAACACTCCTTCCCCCCCTCCCCCCCACAAACAAAATACTTCCATGCACAACATCTTCTACAGGTCCTTCTGATTTCTTTCCAACCACTGCTCCACTTCAGACGGTGAGCCAAAGAACAACGTTTCACCCAATGCTGTCACTCGCAAATGAGCTGGGTACAGCAAAGCATATGCAAGCTTATATTACTGCAAAGTTCTCTTGATTGGTATAAATTCCGCCCTACGCTTCTGGAGATCCGGTGAAAAGTCTGGGTACAGCGAGACCCTAACCCCATTGTACATGATGACTCCATCTCTCTGGCCTTCCGTAGTAGGATCACCTTGTCATTATAATTAACAAGTTTCAGGAGCAGTGGCCTATTATATTCACCCGACTGTCGGGCCCTGAAAGGAACTCGGTGGGCTCTTTCAATCGCGAATAATGATGTAAAAGTTGTGGCCCCAAAAGTTTCCCTAAACAACACCTCAAGAAAAGCTATGGGATCGGGACCCTCGCACCTCTCTGGAAGACCTATCACTCTCGCGTTATTTCTACAGTTTCTGTTTTCCATTTCATCG
Organism: Lithobates septentrionalis; assembly: GCA_037952835.1. Lineage (NCBI taxonomy): Eukaryota > Metazoa > Chordata > Amphibia > Anura > Ranidae > Lithobates > Lithobates septentrionalis. Next base: position 878,004 of record JBBDGP010001590.1, on the reverse strand, counting down.
AGTTTAGTAGCCTGTGCGGCCATTTGTTCCTGTAGCCCCTTGATTTCTTGCTTTAGTGGGTATAAATTATCCTCAACTGTACTTAGTCTCTCTTCTAAGGCAGTAGTCCTCTCTACAGTCTTGCACAATACCTGACTCATTGAGAGTAGTTCCTCTTTAATACTGTTTAGCTGACTATCGAGACTGACAATTGAAACTTTACAGGCATTAAAAACAACATCTCTCAATGTTGGTTCCTCATCCTCAAAAAAAATCCCATTTATTGTACTTATCTGTCTGTTGTTATTTGTGGGTCTCTGTCTGTTGGTTGGTTATTGCACTGTGTCATATTGGAGGTGGTTGTACTTATATTATTCACTTACTATAATAAATTATTATATTTTCACTTACATGTGTTTGGTGTTCCTCTGTAGCTAACCACGCAGTTCTGGTCATACCTGGTACATGACAGTATAACAAGGCCATCCCTGACCAGAAGTGGCTACGCAGAGGAACCATCTTGGTTCAGGTTGCTTGCTACAATGAATTCTGATGTGATTCGTTATTATGCTCTGCTGGCATCAGAGAGTAGTGAATATCTCCGCCAGACACTTAAGGAGTGGACCAGTGATCAGCTGCTAAAGATCATTCGTTTTACTCACTCCTAGGTTGATCTGGGCATGCTGTCTGGGGATGTCCAGCCTTTAATTCAAATCTGCACTGTCAGAAAAGAGCCTGTCAACATCGGAAAGTTCCTGTGCGTTTGCGCGGCGGAGCCGCGCTTCGGCGCATGCGCGTTAGCCAAGTAGCGGCACACACGGGTTCACTACACGGCGTGACGGCGTAACGGCGTAATGGCGTACGAACGTTCGCTCGTCAGCATCACGCCCCCTTTTCTGGCCTATATAAGGACTGACTTGTGCCCTGTTTAATTGCTGGTTTGTCTTTCAGCTTCCAGTGTTCCGTTCCTGTTTCCTGCTTCCTGTGTTTACCTGTTTGACCCGGATTTGCCTGACCTACCTTGTCTCTCTCCAGCATTTTGACCTCGGCTTGTTTTAAGGACTTCCCCACGATCTGCTTCCAGTGTTTGACCCTCTGCCTGTCTCCGGATTCTCCTGCCTTCTTGTGTATGACCCCGGCTTGTCTAAACGGACTTCTCTGCTGACATCTCCAATCCTCTACCTCTGGCTTGCCTTCAGGATTCCTCTACTATCTGCTGTGTTTGACCCTCGGCCTGCTCCAAGGACTTCCTCATCTGCCAGTCTCCAGTATAAGTTATCGGTCTGCATCATAGACTCTCCATCACTGGGTTTCCTGTGCCTGATCTCCTGCACTTCTCCAGCTCCGGGTCAGAGCCTCCGTAGCTCTCATCACTGCGTGACTGAAGTCCTCCTCCCAAGAGCTTCCTGCCTGCAGGCGACCCGTGCCTCTCTGTGCCCTACACCCTCTGTACCACTACCAGGGGTGTGGTGCGCTTAGCCGCAAGGGAAGCCACTCCCAGCATCTCGGCCTCGGTGAGTACCCGTGATAGTACAAACCAGCCAGATGTCTGAGGCCGACAGAGTGGGTTCCCCTCTCGAAGCTCTATGCCAGCAGGTAACGACCCTTACGCAAGCAGTCCAGAGGCTACAAGATGGCTATTTTCAACTAGAAGGTCGTCTCCAGCACCTGGTGTTGTCTCCCGGGGATGCAACTTCCACATCCCCCAGTGGGGCCAGCTCTTCACAAGATCACTCCAGCACAGCTCCTGCAGTTGTTATGACTCTCCCAGAACCTAGGGTGCCCACACCCGAACGATTTTCCGGAAACCGGAAGAGGTTTAGAGCATTTAAGAACGCCTGCTTGTTATACCTGGCTCTCCAACCTAAGACTTTCAGCTCTGAGACAGTAAAAGTAGGGTTCATTATTTCCTTGTTGTCTGAAGAACCCCAAGCTTGGGCTCACAACCTCCTGGAGCAGAAAAGTCCCCTACTAAACTCAGTGGAAACCTTCTTTGAGTCCATGGGAAGATTATATGATGATCCCCAACGTATAGCCACGGCCGAGTCCATCTTACATACCTTAGTCCAGGGAAAAAGACCGGTGGAGGACTACACGGTCGAATTTCGGAAATGGTCAGGGGACACTGGATGGAATGAGGCGGCTCTCAAATACCAGTACCGCCAGGGACTCTCAGAGACTCTCAAAGATGAATTGGCACGTGTTGATTCTCCTTCCACCCTGGAGGAGTTGATCCAGCTAGCCATAAAATTAGACCGACGTCTACGGGAACGACGTGCTGAACGTCTTCAATCTCCTCGGCCTACATGGATGCTACCCAGGGTCCCCACAGGTCATCCTCTTCCTGCAGCCCCTTCCTCCTCTACCTTGGAGAGCGAGCCAATGCAACTGGGACTGATCCGGGCTCCACTTACACCTGATGAGAAACAACGCCGGCGGGAGGCCAATCTCTGCTTATACTGTGGAGGGTCAGGCCACTTTTTGCGCAACTGTCCTATAAGACCCAGTAAGTCCCAATTACAAACAGCTATGAACTTTCAAGTCAATGGTTCAAGTTCAACTCATCTTGTCCTTCCTGTCTCCCTACAGGTGGCAGGCGAGGAGATCCGGCTACCAGCCATTATTGATTCTGGCGCCTGCAGCTGCTTCCTAGATACATCCCTAGCTCGAAGTTTACGTATCCCTCTGCAAAACAAAAGACAAAGGCTCCAAATCCACCTGGCCGATGGATCATCCCCCTGTTCCGGGCCTGTTACCCAAGAAACTAAACCCACTCTCACCATCACAGATTCAGGACATCAAGAATTTCTGTGCTTTGACATCATCTGCTCCCCCATGTTCCCTATCATCCTGGGACTTCCATGGCTACAAGCTCACGACCCCCATATCAATTGGAGTGAGAAGAAGATCTCCTTCTCTTCGGCTTACTGCTCCCAGCACTGCTTCACCTCTGGTCCTGTCTGCACAGCTTCCTGTCTAACTGTCCAACCAGTGCCTGATCACCTTCAGCACGTCCCTACAGCCTACCGTGAATTCATGGACATTTTTGACAAAAAGAGAGCTGACAGTTTGCCTCCTCACCGACCATACGACTGTCCCATTGATCTCTTACCTGGCTCCGAGATTCCTTTTGGTCGTATATTCCCTCTATCAGAAAAGGAGTTGGAGGCTCTGCGGTCATACATCAACGAAAACCTGGAAAAAGGATTCATTCGTCCTTCCTCTTCTCCGGCTGGAGCGGGGATTTTCTTCGTTGAAAAAAAAGATGGTACACTAAGGCCTTGTGTGGACTACAGGGAAATCAACAAGATCACCATCAAGAACCGTTATCCGCTTCCCCTCATCCCAGAACTATTCCAACGGTTTCGAACCGCACGAGTTTTTTCTAAACTTGACCTAAGGGGCGCCTATAACTTGGTGCGGATACGCCCAGGGGATGAGTGGAAAACGGCTTTTAGGTCTAGATTCTGACATTTTGAATATCTAGTGATGCCATTCGGTCTGTGCAATGCCCCAGCTACATTCCAACACCTAGTAAATGATATTTTTCGTGAATACCTAGATGACTTTGTGATTGTTTACCTTGACGATATTCTGATTTTCTCTACAACCATTGAGCAGCACCAAGTCCATGTGAAGAAGGTACTCACGATCCTCAGGAAGCACGGACTTTACCTAAAGGGAGAGAAATGCGAATTTGAAAAAACAGTGGTCCAATTCCTAGGGTTCATTATCTCCACTGAAGGGGTCTCAATGGACCCTCAGAAAGTGAAGTCTATCCAAGAATGGCCAGCCCCTACAGACAAAAAGGGGGTCCAACGATTTGTGGGTTTTGCCAACTTTTATCGCAGGTTCATAAAAGGATTTTCATCGATTATTTCTCCCATAACCCAACTGACTCGCCAGCAAAGCCGATTCCAGTGGTCCTCAGAAACTCAGGAAGCATTTGATAAACTGAAGAGTCTATTTACTTCTGCCCCGGTACTACTGCATCCAGACCCCGCTCTTCCTTATGTGTTGGAAGTAGACGCCTCAGAAACCGCTTTAGGAGCAATTCTATCCCAAAGACGAGGCCAGAAGGCCCTTCTTCATCCTGTGGCATTTGCCTCCCGGAAACTGTCCCCGCCAGAAAGGAACTATGACGTGGGGGAGCGTGAACTACTGGCCATCAAATTTGCTCTTGAGGAGTGGAGATATCTTTTGGAGGGCGCTTCTCACCCCATTATGATCTTCACAGATCACAAGAACCTGGAGTACCTTAGAACAGCAAAACGCCTCAGACCCCGGCAAGCCCGCTGGGCTTTGTTCTTCTCCAGGTTCAACTTTCACATTTCCTATCGGCCTGGTTCCAAGAATGGGAAAGCGGACGCCCTATCTCGGATGTTCCCAGAAACCTCTCAAACAGCAGAACCTGGTACTATTCTATCCTCACAGAATTTTCTTTGTTCAATCCAGCCAGATCTAAGAACTGCCATTGAACAGGCCTCCAGCCAATGCTTAAAACCTGAAGTACCCACACTGAGGAAACAGGATGGTTTACTATGGGCCTAAAACAAAATATTTGTTCCAGCGCAAGTAAGACCCTTGGTACTAAAAACATTTCATGATAACAAATTTGCAGGACATTTCGGGGTACAAAAGACCTCGGAACTAATACATCGTTCATTCTGGTGGCCAGGGTGGAGTCAGGACTGTAAAAACTACGTAAATTCTTGTATTATTTGCCAACGCAACAAGGGATCCAATGCAAAAGCCTGGGGTCTATTGAGACCATTACCCATTCCGGAGCAACCCTGGAAAGAAGTGGCCATGGACTTTATCGTTGACCTACCACCTGCTGAGGGATTCTCCACCATTCTGGTAGTAGTCGACCGCCTTTCAAAAATGGCCCATTTCTTACCCATGAAGGGCACACCCTCTGCCTCAGATACCGCGGATATATTCATCAAGGAGGTGGTTAGGCTACATGGAGTACCCGTTAGCATTGTGTCTGACAGAGGGGTCCAGTTCACCTCAAAATTTTGGAGAGATCTTTGTAAATCCCTGGAAATCAAGGTATGCCTATCCTCAGCATATCATCCTCAAAGTAATGGCCAAACAGAGAGGACGAACCAAACGCTGGAACAGTATCTGCGCTGTTTCTGCTCATGCTCTCAAGACAACTGGGTTTCACTCCTCCCCTGTGCAGAATTTGCCTACAATAATTCCATACATACAGCAACCAATCAAACTCCTTTCTGGGCTAATTATGGATTTCACCCCTCTTTTTTGCCTAATGTTTTTTCAGAAGTATCAGTTCCTGCGGTGCAAGACCGAATAAATTCCATTCAAGCCAATTTTCAAATAATTCAGGAAACTATGAAGAAGGCTCAGGACAGCTACAAGAAATACTATGACAGAGGGAGGAGGAGCAACCCAATTTTCAAGATTGGGGATGAAGTCTGGCTATCTGCAACAAACCTCAAACTTTCTTGTCCTTCACGCAAATTAGGTCCAAAATTTATTGGTCCCTTCAAGATAAAGAGAGTAGTAAACCCCGTGGCCTTTGAACTCTCTTTACCCAGCTCTTACAGAATTCATCCTGTCTTTCATACTTCCCTTCTGAAACCAGTAACTCCCAGTTCTTTCCCAGGAAGGGAGGAGTTGCCACCTCCTCCAATTAATATTGAAGGCGAAGATGAATTCGAGGTTGAGGCTATAATGGACTGTAGAAGGAGGGGGGGTCATATCCAGTACCTGGTCAAGTGGAAGGGGTACCCCCCAGAAGATAATTCTTGGGAACCCTCCTCCAATATACACGCCCCACGGTTAATACAAACATTCCACAAGAAATATCCGGGAGTACTGGCCAGATTGGGCACCCGGAGGTTGCCCGTTGGGGGGGGCACTGTCAGAAAAGAGCCTGTCAACATCGGAAAGTTCCTGTGCGTTTGCGCGGCAGAGCCGCGCTTCGGCGCATGCGCGTTAGCCAAGTAGCGGCACACACGGGTTCACTACACGGCGTGACGGCGTAACGGCGTAATGGCGTACGAACGTTCGCTCGTCAGCATCACGCCCCCTTTTCTGGCCTATATAAGGACTGACTTGTGCCCTGTTTAATTGCTGGTTTGTCTTTCAGCTTCCAGTGTTCCGTTCCTGTTTCCTGCTTCCTGTGTTTACCTGTTTGACCCGGATTTGCCTGACCTACCTTGTCTCTCTCCAGCATTTTGACCTCGGCTTGTTTTAAGGACTTCCCCACGATCTGCTTCCAGTGTTTGACCCTCTGCCTGTCTCCGGATTCTCCTGCCTTCTTGTGTATGACCCCGGCTTGTCTAAACGGACTTCTCTGCTGACATCTCCAATCCTCTACCTCTGGCTTGCCTTCAGGATTCCTCTACTATCTGCTGTGATTGACCCTCGGCCTGCTCCAAGGACTTCCTCATCTGCCAGTCTCCAGTATAAGTTATCGGTCTGCATCATAGACTCTCCATCACTGGGTTTCCTGTGCCTGATCTCCTGCACTTCTCCAGCTCCGGGTCAGAGCCTCCGTAGCTCTCATCACTGCGTGACTGAAGTCCTCCTCCCAAGAGCTTCCTGCCTGCAGGCGACCCGTGCCTCTCTGTGCCCTACACCCTCTGTACCACTACCAGGGGTGTGGTGCGCTTAGCCGCAAGGGAAGCCACTCCCAGCATCTCGGCCTCGGTGAGTACCCGTGATATGCACAGAGCTGGCTTTGCCCTGCATCCCAGAGAGCCATGATGATTTTCTCCCCCTTTCAGTATTAATCAGGTCACATCACTGGTATGGCTTCTGGAAGATGACTCCCCTTACTTTTTTGAACATTACATAGCCTGTTCCCAACAGATGATAAAAGAATGTGTTGATTCTGTACAAACCCTTGTCAGACAGGCAGTGTGTAACCTGCAGTTTGTGCAACCACTACTTTTAGCATGGATCGGTATTTTGCAATCAGCCCCAGCTAGCCCACAACAAACCATCTCTGCTGCCAGACACCTGCCTGCCCAAGAGTTTTTTTCCCTTTCACCCATGTCAACCTCCGTTTCAGCCCAATATACCCTGCTTCCCACCAAATATCAATACCCTGTCTCTACCCGCTACACTTATCCTGCCTTTAACCCACCTGCCTCTTCTCTGCTACCTACAACTTCCCCACAAGAACTTCATCTGGCCGCTGTTCCCTCTCGCTTGCCATATTCCAGCCCTTCTCTTCAGTACGCCTCACCCCCTACCTCTAGTCCTGCAGTCACCTACAGATCTCCAGCAGTTAAGCCAAATAAGAAACGGAAGTTCTTTTCAACCCACACTATCCTGCCAGTGACCCAACCTGCCTCCACACCAACCAACCTGCTCCAGTCTGCTTGCATGCCAGCTGAACCTGATAACCCACCTGATTCTGCCAAACCTCTGCCTGCTATCCAGCCAGTGTCTCCGCCTGAAGTTCCTGTATGCCAGCCGGAAGTTCCTGTATGCGGGCCCAAAGTTCCTGTATGCCAGCCCGAAGTTCCTGTATGCCAGCCCAAAGTTCCTGTATGCCACCCCGAAGCTCCTGTATGCCAACCAGAAGTTCCTGTGCCTGTATGCCAGCCCAAAGTCCCGATGCCAGTATCCCAGCCTGATGTCTCGGTGCCTGCCTTCCAGTCTGATGTCCCGGTGCCTGCCTTCCAGTCTGATGTCCCGGTGCCTGCCTTCCAGTCTGATTGCCTGGTACCTGCCCTCCAGTCTGATGTTTCTGTGCCTGTGTCCCCGCTTGAGGTTCCGGTGCCTGTGTCCCCGCTTGAAGTTCCGGTGCCTGTGTCCCCGCTTGAAGTTCCGGTGCCTGTGTCCCCGCTTGAAGTTCCAGTGCCTGTGTCCCTGCTTGAAGATCCGATGTCCCAGTTTGAAGTTCCATTGCCCATTTCCCGGCCTGCGAAGCCTACTGCCCAGCCTGATGCATTCCTGTCTGCTGCCCAGCCTGATGTGTTCCTGTCTGATGCCCAGCCTGATGTGTTCCTGTCTGCTGCCCAGCCTGATCTATTCCTGTTTGCTGCCCAGCCTGATGAGCCTCTGTCTGTTGCCCAGCGTGATGAGCCTCTGTCTGCTGCCCAGCCGGATAAGCCTCGGTCTGCTGCCCAGCGTGATGAGCCTCTGTCTGCTGCCCAGCCGGATGAGCCTCTGTCTGCTGCCCAGCCTGATGTGTTCCTGTCTGCTGCCCAGCCTGATGAGCCTCTGCCTGCTGCCCAGCTGGATGACCCGGAGCCTGCTGCCCATCTGGATGACCCGGAGCCTGCTGCCCAGCTCGATGACCTGGAGCCTGCTGCCCAGATCGATGACCCGGAGCCTTCTGTCCAGCTCAATGACCCGGAGCCTGCTGCCCAGCTTGATGACCCGGAGCCTGCTGCCCAGCTCGATGACCCGGAGCCTGCTGCCCAGCCCAATGACCCAGAGCCTGCAGCCCAGCCCGATGACCCAGAGCCTGCTGCCCAGCCTGATGACCCAGAGCCTGCTGCCCAGCTCGATGACCCGGAGCCTGCTTTCCAGCTCGATGACCCAGAGCCTGCTGCCCAGCTCGATGACCAGGAACCTGCTGCCCAGCCCGATGACCCGGAGCCTGCCACCCAGCTCGATGACCCGGAGCCCACGGTCTGCCCTGATATGCCTGCTGTCTGCCCTGATGTGCCCGTTGCCCAGTTTGAAGTGCCTGATGCCCAGCCTGAAGTGCCTGATGCCCAGCCTGACGTACCCCCATCCATTGTTCTGCTTGATGCCATAGACTGTGGACAATAATCCAAAAACTAGTTGGAGCATAAGGAGGCCGCTCCTTTGAGGGGGGGTACTGTCAGGAAAGGTTCCATCCGCTTGTAATATCTGTCATTTGGCGTGCAGTACTGAGGTCCACCAGCAGGTGTCTTCTGGCAGTTTGGAACTGTCAGGAGAACTTTCCCTTGCTGTTACGTCATCTTTGGGCCGCAGTACTGGTGTCCACCAGTGAATGGATCCTGGCAGTGTGGAGCAGACAGCACCTCCTGCAATCAGGTGTCACTTGAGGCCAATTACAGCCATATAAATACCCGGCAAACAGTCACATGTTTGCCTTGGAAAAAAACAGAAAAAAATGTCCTGTTCTCAGACACAGCTAAACTTCAGGGTAAGGTATGCCTCTGTGGCAAATTTATACAGCTGGAGAGACTGATCTGTACCACCAACTCCCAGTGGTGGGACAGATTTTTCCTACAGCAGTATATTGATCTAAATGTTTCCCCCAGAGGTCTAAGAGTAATGAAAGACTGCCCTCCTTTTTTGGATGACAAAGGCAAAAAAGAATGGGCTAGTATCGCAGTTTTGCACCACTAAGTGGATGGGAACACTCATTTCCCACCAAACGTACAGATTCAATAAACAGCAAGCGAGTCAGCAAGTTTTTTCCATTATAGAAGATATCTCCAAATTCACAGTCCATATTCCATCATCATGGTTAGAAATATTGAAAGAAAATACCAAAAGAGATGAGGACAATCTTATCAATAAAAAAATGGGAAAATTAAAGCGTGATTTGGACGACTATAACCTCAATAGAGTCTTCCAATGGAACAAAAAGAACATCCCATATAAACCCCCTTCCTCTTGTAATCTTTACCCCCCCCCCCCCCCCAATCAAGACCGATATCATCCTGTATCTTCCAGTCACCGCCCCGTCCCACTCATGAGTATCCGACTAGATAACAACAATATCTCTATCTGTTGTAAGCAAGATAATTCCTATCCCAATGTTCGCCAGCAAAGGCCCCTTCATCATTCCCGGAAAAATCACACTACTTCCGGATCACATATCAATAACAATAAAAAGGAGGAGCTAATTGATGCTCTCCATCAGTTTTACAACAGGTCTTCTTATTCAACATCCTCTATCCCAGATCCTTCAGCATCGGCTATGGACACCTCCAATGCTGCTACTGTTCCCTGTAACAACACATACAGCTGTTCGATCGAATCCCAGTGAACATACACTTCCCTCAATAAAGACACCCCTTATCCCAAAAAAATCATTTCCCCGTGTGCCACAGTCTACTACTTCTCCGGTCAACATATCATCCAATGTGGGCCGCTCTACTACTTCTCCTTTTTTAGCGCTCAGTCCTCCTCTGATTCTAGCCTCCCGAAAAAGAAAGCTCACAGAAGAGGCTGCAGAGGAGGACGAAGCAAGAAACAACAACAGCACACCAAAATACCCCAAACTATAAAAATATTCAATTTATCTTCCTGTACCCTATCCCATGCAGATGTGTCCCTTCTTAGTCATGGATTAAATTTTGCACCTACGAACAAACCTAATCCCTTTGTTCTTTTCAAAGATCTGAATGGCTACATACGGAATCTTACTTTGAAGAGGCATTTCCATATTCAATCCGAAGAAGAAAAAAGCATTTCCAGCAATTGCAATGTTACTCTTCCTACCACTGTTACCACAACCTCTCCTACATCTAGTTCGGAACTGTCTCTAGACATTGACGATCTTGATGTATCCAATAGTGATGACCTGGTGCTCCGTTCACTTACGCAGCACCTTATGTCATCCCCTCCTATCATTCACACCACACTTAAGCCCAAATCAATTTTTTTTTTCCCACCCAGTCTAAAGGCCCATACATAGAAGCCTTTTACAGAGTTGTTTTTGCAGATTTCAAGAGACTCTGTGAATCCACCTCTGCTTCAAAATCTAATAATCTATCACCCTCAGAAATCAAAGCACTCGATCAATTTATCCACACTGAAGATTTGATAATCAAATCAGCAGACAAAGGAGGTGGCATAGTACTCCAAAATAATCAGATTATCTGAGAGAGTCATATAGACTACTTTCTGATACAACGACATACGTCAAACTCACCAAGGACCCCACAGCTGATTATGCCGCAGAAGCTGATCTACTAATTTCCACTGCCCTTCAAGAAGGTATCATTACTAAAATGGAGAGTTCTTTTTTGTATAAGAACTTCTATCAGATACCTTATTTTTACCACCTGCCGAAGATCCATAAAAGCCTACAGGATCCTCTGGGTAGGCCTATCGTGGCAGCTATGGATAGCGTTACGACAGGTTTTAGTCTATATATAGACCAGTTCCTACAACCTATGGTATCCCAATTACAATCATATATTCGTGATGGTACCCACCTCTTGGAGCTACTGTCACCGTACAAGTGGGAGCCCACTTACGTTTGGCTCTCACTTGACATGTGTTCACTATACACCTCTATTCCACATCACTTTGGCCTGATGGCACTAGAACAATTCCTGTCCACTGATCCCCTGATCAATATGCGCCAGGCGAATTTTATCATTGAAGCAACGAGATTTTGCCTGACGCATAATTATTTCTCGTTTAACGATGAATATTATCAACAAATACAGGGCACAGCTATGGGGGCTAATTTTGCCCCCTCATATGCCAATCTGGCCATGGGCCTATGGGAAAATAATTTCATTTACCAAAACAACCCCTTTGCAGTCAATATAATATTTTTTGGAGATATATTGACGATTTGATAAATATCTGGGATGGTGATACTGAGTTGATTACTACGTTCGTTCAATATTGTAACCAAAATCCTTATGGGTTGTCCTTCACGTCAGCTACAGACCCAACTGCCATGGCCTTTCTGGATCTCGAGTTAGGACACGATGTCGATATCATTACCTCCAGAAACTACACTAAGCCTACAGCGGGCAATTCGTATTTGCACTTTGAGAGCTGCCACCTCCCGAAGTGGATTACGAATATCCCTAAAGGACAGTTTTGCCGTCTTCGGCAGAATTGTACTAAGGATTCTGATTATGCCGAACTTGGTAAAACCCTAAAAAGAAAATTCCTCGATAAAAAATATCCAGAAACCCTAGTCGAGGAAGCTTACAATCATTACCTGTATGGGAAGCCTCCAAAAACTAATCAACCCGCACATGACCATTCAAGTAGGTTCATAACTACTTTCCATCACAAGTACAAAAATATGGAGAAGATTTTAGAAAAACACTGGGGGATCTTACATCAAGATCCCCACCTAAAAACTTCTCTTTCTGCTCGCCCAAAAGTTATCTACCGTAGGGCCCCTAACTTAAAAAACAAGATTGCACCTAGCAAACTAAAATCTACTCCAGCCATACCACCTGTACCCATGCTGATCCCCCTGGTGGGTATGTATCAATGCCGTAAGACTTTATACAAAACTTGCACATTTGTCCAACACGGACAGAAGTCATTTACCACCAAGGGTAAGCCCTACGTACTTAAAGAATTCTTCAACTGCTCGTCCGACTTTGTCATCTATGGCCTAACTTGTCCTTGTGGCCTAATTTATGTGGGCCGAACAATTAGGACCCTGAGACAAAGGTTCGGCGAGCATAGAAGACTTGTTGAAGGGGGCACGGACCCCCATAGTGTCCTAAAACATTTTGCTATGGTACACCAGAGTTCCACGGTAGGCCTTAAGGTCTGGGTTATCGAGCAGATCCCCAGATCCCTTCCGGCTGCGGAGAGATTTAAGAAACTCTGCGCCCGTGAGACCTACTGGATCTACACCTTAGATGTACTTTCACCTGGGGGTATAAACGAGAGCATTGAGATTGCTACCATCTTGTAAACCCATTATCCAGTGTTGCTGTTTTTAGCGAACTGTTTCTCGCGAACTGTACTATATTTTTATATATATTCTTACTTTTATTTATTTTCATTTTTATATTTATTTTTATTATTTTTTATTTTTATCTTTTACTTTTTATTTTTTATTTTTTTATTTTTTTTTAATTTATTATTATTATTTTTTTATATTTTTTTCCTTTTTCTTTTTATTTTGCCCCCCTAGTATTTTACCGTGTCCTTATTATTTTTTCATATATTTACTGTCATATACATATAAATTTATATAGTGCCTATGTGCGCATAGATACATAGGTACATATATCTTTCTCTATTTATTATCTTTTCATTACTTTTTATTGTATATTTACTTAGTCTATTGCACTGTGACTGAGAGTGTTTTTAAATAATTGTCGTTTTTTAAATAACTGCTCATTTATATAATTGCTTATTTTTTAAAATGATTGCCCATCTCTTTCTAATAATTACTCAGTTTTTTAAAAAAAAAATTAAATAATCTCCTAAATAATAGTCTCTTTTCAAATAACTGTTTATTTCCAAATTAACCATAGCCCAATCTACCTTTACACAAAATTGCATATGCTTCGTAATGTGTGTACTATGGCCCCTCCCTCCTTCCCTCCCCCCTTCTTGTCCATTTAAGCCAGTTACACGATCCCTCTATAGCTTGACGAAGGAGCGTGGCTACCAGAATATCGTAGCCCGTACGCTCAGGAAACGCGTCGCCTACCAGTGACGTCACGGCTGCACGCCTGCTTCCCACCTGCGATCCAGGCCTCGTTTGGAGATACATTGCTACCGCGGCCGGCTTCAGCGGTAAACCACGAGACACACGCATACCAGCAGGCACCACTGTGACCCATCTGATAAACAGCCCTATGATGGATCCCCCCTCTGGCTTTTCAGATGCTCTTTGTTACTCTACCGAAATGTGAGTTGTTTGCACATTGTTTTTTAATAATGAACGACTTTTCTACTACACCCAGAGGCGCCTTCCCCCTTGTTTTTTTCTGTAGATTTTGGAGCTTGGTTTCAACTCTCTGGAAGGCAGCCCTGTTTGTGGATTTACACCAACACCCTCTCCAACAGACTTGTTATACAGACTCTAATGGACTATATACGTCTACCCCTTTCCCTTCTATACATTGTATATATGGTGTTTCAATTGTGATCACTTGCTGCTTGTTGTGATGTTTTTTGGGCAGTCCCCAGTTCTTTGCGCTTTTCCTTGTTTAACATGTTTGCCTTGGTATTGTCTTTGCGCTCTGACCTGCTAGCTTGTGAGCTGATCCTAATTCTGAACCTGTTCCTGTGCCCAGAACCTGTGACCTGTGTATCTGATCCTGTCTCCCTGTCCTGATTCCTATCCTGTCCCACCTGTTACCCTGCATCCCTGCCCTGCAGTCTGATCCATCCATCCTTTCCCTGTCCTGTGTTCCTTACCCCATCTGCAAAAAATAAAAACCGCAGAGGTGATCAAATACCACCAAAAGTAAGTTCTATTTGTGGGGAAAAAGGGACATACATTTTGTTTGGGTACAACGTCGCACGACCGCACAGTTGTCAGTTAAAGCGACGCAATGCCGTATCACAAAAAATGGCCTGGTCATTAAGGGGGAAAATCTTCCGGGGCTAAAGTGGTTTAAACACTATCTTCTCTGTGATACCATACAGAGCCCTACATTCTGGCACTGGATACCATATTCTGGCCTCAAGTAGTAAATGTAATTTTTTTATAAGCAGCATGACATCTAAGGACTGGTAAGATACAATGTATTACATTTTTGGTTTTGGGTTTAGGTACACTTCAGTCATGCAGTGATAGGGGAGTTCTCTGCTCCCCTATCATGGTCCAGTCAGCCAATGCCATTCCCATACAACAATTTCTCTTTGTGAAAGAACCCTAAATCTACACTATGGTAGTGTGTGCCCCATAAGGGTCCCCTGATGACTCCACCACCGGTGACCACAACTGTGGGAACCAATTGGCCCCAACACAGGGTTTGAAAAAGACTTATATCTTGGAAAAGCAAGGTACTTTCCAGAGTTGGGCTTAACAAGGGCAGCAGATTGTAGACTGAAGCTTGAAATCATGGTCTAGCAGAATGAGAAGCTAATGGAGATATAACTAATTCATCACAGAGTTCTACCTGACATGTTAACCCTTGTCAGCTGTATGAAAAATGCATTACACATTCCTCCATGTCAAGTTAACGACCCGGCTTGTCAGTCTCCTAGCCGATGCAATACAACGTTTCTCCATCACACCGTTAACCTACAGGCATGCCAGTCAGATAACCGATGCATCACACAATGTTGACAAGCCAGTCAACAGACAGAGAAACCCCAGGCAAATAGTGAAAAAAAAAACTAATTTTCTGCTAACCAATACGTTGGACCTGATTATTTTCTGTTGCTTTTATGATTTTTTTTTTCTTTAATTGAAAAAGTATACATCCCTCCTTCATCAAAATAATTACAGGCATTGGCAGACACATGAAACTCTGCTCTACAGATACCAACCAGAAGGTCCATCGGCATCAGACCAGTTGCAATCAAATCCATTTTACAAATCAATTTTGGTTTTACCAGCTAAATGCCTGTTCAATAAATACGGAAAGCAGGAAGTGAAGAGAAGTCTACCCAATGGGGGCCACAGACAGCAACAACAACAAAAAACTGCCCCTCCTAAAAAAAAAAAACAGTTTTGCCTTTAGTTGTGCTTTAACCGCTTGCCAACCGCCGCACACAGATATACGTCTGCAGAATGGTACAGGCAGGCAAATGGGCGTACAGGTAGGTCCCTTTAAATTTGCCGCCTATTGGGTGCACGCCCGCCGCAGGCCGCGGGAGCTTACCTGCAGGTCCCGGGAACTCAATGTTCGCCGGCAGCCCGCAATTGCGGTGTAGAGAGGTAGCATGGGGAGATGCCTATGTAAACAAGGTATTTCCCCCGTTCTGCCTAGTGACAAGACAGAGACCTACTGCTCCCTGTCATCGGGAGCAGTGATCGCTGTCATGGTAGCCCATCCCCCCACAGTTAGAATCACTCCCTAGGACACACTTAACCTCTTGATATATAGCACTGATCGCTGTATAAATGACAATGGTCCCAAAATAGTGTCAAAAATGTCCGATGTGTCCGCCATAATGTCGCAGTCAATAAAAATAAAAATCGCAGATTGCCGCCAAGTCATTGTCTTCTTATACTTAATGTAGAACTACAGGCAATTTTTTTAAAAATTTGGATGGAGCAAGGGAGGGTTATAACCCCTGTCAGATTTTTTTTTTCATCATCTGTGTCCCATTGCGGATATTTTCGTTCTCTTCCTGTCCCACACTTTCACTTTTAATGATAATAGTAAACAGGACAAATAGAGAGGTTGAATCTACATAACAATGGGGGGGGGGGGGGGTTACAGACAGCAATAAAAACTGACAAGCTTTCTAATCCCTATCCAAAACTAAAAAAGAAGAAGACTAGAAAAACATCCTCTGTACCGGAATTATCTGAAGTAAAATTTTATTGCATTCAACCTTTATGTCTTAGCCACTTCAGCTCTGGAAGATATCCAGTGGCGTCTCCAGCTTTCATATTTAGGGGGGGCACATGGGGGGACAGGGACAAAAATAGGGGGGCAATATAAAATGGATAAAAATAGATAGATAGATCTCGGCGACTTATAGCAGGACTGCGATATTGCGGCGGACAAATTGGACGACTAACTGACACTTTTGACACTTTTTTGGGGACCAGTGACACTAATGCCTCGTACACACGTTACGATTATCGTACGACGTATCGTTCGCATTTTGTTGCATAAAACTAATATGGAATACAACAGTGCAAAATGTGCTTTATGAAAAAGTACGATTTTTGTCGTACGATTCTGGAAAAAACTTCCAGTGTGCTTAGCTACGTATCTGAAATTATGTCAAATAGGTGTGACCCCTGTGTCCTTCTGGTTTATTTTCGTGTTTCCGATCATGCCCGGTGTTTGTCTATTGATTTTTAGCGGACGCATACTGTACGGATTAAACGATTGTCGTGTGATGGGCTGTCGTCCGAGCAAAGTTTTCGCGTTTGCCCCTTCGGATTTTGTTGAAAAAGAGAAAACCCCTCAAAAATAGGTGGGACTTTGAAGGCAACAAAGAAGACTACACGAATATACATTTGAATTCTACATCAGTATATTCATCTTTTTATTATTCTATTGTTTATTTAGTGTCATTGTATCAGACTTTTTTCTATGTATATTTTTTTTTATATTTGTACCAATAAAATTGTTTTTTTACTACTTTGTTGCCTTCAAAGTCCCACCTATTTTTGAGGGGTTATCTCTTTTTCTCCTTATTTAAGGGATGGTGGCAACCCATATGACCTACTTGGATGGTACTCCCTTTTTTATATCTTCGGATTTTGTTGGACGGACTGGCATGATCAGCTGTCGAAAGCTGTGTACTAACGATTGTTAGGAATGTACAGTAGATTGTCTAGGGGTATTTTTAGACCCTCGATAACTCTGCATAAGGTGTACCTTACAATCCCCACAGGCCTGTGAGATCAGCCCATTGAGACAATGATTAAAAAAAACAATGACAAAGTCTCTCCGAGCAAAATCTAAATCTTTATTCTGTCTCTGTGAATATAAAGGGGGTATTGTGAGAAAGTACAGCCCCCTGAACATTATACATATTATCCAATCAAACAGAAACATTTTATGACAAAACCGAAACTCAACAGAAATAATCATACAACGTTATTTCTAGGAAATCTTTACAAGAAATTGGAAGTATCATATGAGAAACGAAACTAGAGAAAAGATAACAAGAACAATGAACAGTATATACACATAGCTGTTAGTAAATAGAGTAAAGGATAAAACACAAAATGGAAACTGATTATTCTAATGGAAATGGATGTAGTTAAGCTAAATATGCCTTCAACGATCAGATTATCGAACGATCAATCCGAAAGCGATTTTTATCATCTGATAATCGGAACGTGTTTACGAGGCATTTTACAGTGATCAGTGCTAAAAATATACACTGTCACTGTACTAATAACCCTGGCTGGGAAGGGGTTAACATCAGGGGTGATCGAAAGGTTAACTGTGTGCCTAGCCAGTGTTTTACTGTATTGTGGGAGGTGCTTTTACTAAAAGAAGACATGGATCCGTGTCACTGCTTTGCAGGATCACAAAATCCATGCCTTCCTTACTCACAGAATAGCGATCTCCCTTGTTTACATAGGAAGATCGCCATTCTGCCTGTGTGCTAAACCATCAGCGGGTGCTGGCGGACATCGGGTCCACGGGATCTGCTGTGTAGAATCACAGCGGGAGCGTGCCGCCGGCGGCGCACACTTGCACACAATACACGGCAGTATAGAATCGGGTCTACAGTATATACAGGTACAGGGCGGCCGCCCTGTACCAGTAAAACTGCTATAGGGTGGTAAACATATGGTTATTCAAGAGTTAAAGAGGGAGTCCCGCGAAAAAATTTTTTTTTAAAGTCAGCAGCTACAAATACTGCAGCTGCTGACTTTTAAAATATGAACACTTACCTGTCACAGGGTCCAGCGATGTCGGCACCCGAAGCCGAACCGTCCCTCGGTCCTCGGATGCTGCCGCCGCCATCTTCGGTATGGGAATCAGGAAATTAAGCCTTGTGGCTTCACTTCCCGGTTCTCTACTGCGCATGCGCGAGTCGCGCAGCGCAATCTGAATGGTCCGTGCTGTCTCTGGGACCCGTGTGTGTCCCAGCATACAGAACGGCGGGACAGGAAGAGGCATAGACCCCCTGTGGGAGTCTATGCCCGGAAGTGGGTGCAAATACCTGTCTTAGACAGGTATCTGCACCCCCCTCCCCCCTGAAAGGTGTCAAATGTGACACCGGAGGGGGGGAGGGTTCCGAAAAGCGGAGGTTCAATTTTTGTGTGAACCTCCGCTTTAAGCTGCCTGTGGATGCTGCCAAGTCAGCAGGTGACCATACTGTCTGGATAGGCTGGGTCTAAGGCGGTATGTCAATGCAACAAGCAGCATTTGAACTAGAAGATTCTTGATGATTATTCTCTGCTACAAAATCTCCTCTCCCACACCAGCCTAGGACATCCACAAAGCCAAATATTTCCAAGTTTCAAATCTATTTTCTTTCTTTAGGGATCCGACTGTCAGCTGCCAATCACACTGAATGCCAGGCTCACTAACAGCATCCGGCAGCACCTGGCAGGTCACTGGCAACCCTGCTATTTGTATGTGATAAATTATAGCCGGTAGAGCGGTAATCAAATTATGTTAACAACGTAGCGGGAAAAGATTCACAGCTCGGAGGTATTAAGGAGCCAGCAGGTATGCTATTCTCCTCGTGTACACCGACAAACAAAAAATAAATAAAATAAAAATCAACATTATTGCTGTGAAATATCTTGAAAGGCTTAAATGCTATCAATGATCTTCTGCGTTTTTCTGCCAGATATGTCTGTAATTTCCATTACACAGCGCCGCGTCTGAAAATTGAAATATGTCAAAACTAAAGCTAATCCTTTAGATGTCAAATAATAAAAAAATATATATATTATTTTTCAAACGGCTATGCTCCCTTTCTTGTTCGACGAGCCGCCAGCGTTAATACTGAAGGCGCATCGTTTAAAACGAAAAAAAAAAAAGTGTAAATAATGGTTTGTTCCATTGAAGTGGGCCTGACATAATAGAAGTGACTGGCAGGCTTCTTATAATGCTAATTGTCTGACTATCACGATGGTTGTCTGGCAACTTTCTGAGTAGAGATGAGCAAAATTTGCAGAAGTACATTTGTGAGGTCAGGCACTGATGTGGCCGAGGAGGCCAGGCTCTCAGGTCTCCACTCTAATTCACCCCAAAGGTGTTCTTTCGGGTTGAGGTCAGGACTCTGTTCAGGCCAGTCAAGTTCCTCCACCCCAAACTCGCTCATCCATGTCTTTATGGACCTTGCTTTGTGCACTGGTGCGCAGTCATGTTGGAACAGGAAGAGACCATCCCCAAACTGTTCCCACAAAGTTGGGAGCACGAAATTGTCCAAAATGTCTTGGTATGCTGACGCCTTAAGAGTTCCCTTCACTGGAACTAAGGGGCCAAGCCCAACCCCTGATAAACAGCCCCACATCATAATCACCCCTCCACCAAATGATTTGGACCAGTGCACAAGACAAGGTCCATAAAGACATGGAGGAGCAAGTTTGGGGTGGAGGAACTTTACTGGCCTGGGGTTGTTTTTCAGGGGTTGGGCTTGGCCCCTTAGTTCCAGCGAAGGGAATTCTTAAGGCGTCAGCATACCAAGACCTTTTGGACAATTTCATTCTCCCAACTTTGTGGGAACAGTTTGGGGATGGCCCCTTCCTGTTCCAACATGACTGCGCACCAGTGCACAAAGTAAGGTCCATAAAGACATGGATGAGCGAGTTTGGGGTGGAGGAACTTGACTGGCCTGAACAGAGTCCTGATCTCAACCCGATAGAACACCTTTGGGATTAATTAGAGCAGAGACTGCGAGCCAGGCCTTCTCATCCAACATCAGTGCCTAACCTCACAAATGCGCTTCTGGAAGAATGGTGGAACATTCCCATAGACACACTCCTAAACCTTGTGGACAGCCTTCCCAGAAGAGTTGAAACTGTTATAGCTGCAAAGGGTGGGCCAACTCAATATTGAACCCTATGGACTAATGCCCCGTACACACGATCGGACATTGATCGGACATTCCCACATCAAAATCCATGTATTTTTTTCAAAGGACGTTGGCTCAAACTTGTCTTGCATACACACATAATTTCCGAACGCCGTGAACGCGGTGACGTACAACACGTTCGACGAGCCGAGAAAAATGAAGTTCAATAGCCAATGCGGCTCTTCTGCTGATTCTGAGCATGCACGAAATTTGTACGTCAGAATTGTCTACACACGATCGGAATTTGCGCAAACGGATTTTTTTCTGGGAAAATTTGAAAACCAGATCTCGAATTTTGTGCGACGGAAATTCCGATGGAAACTGTCCGATGGAGCCTACACAAGGTCGGAATTTCTCGACGACAAGCTCAGATCTCACATTTTACGTCGGAAAGTCCGACCGTGTGTACACGGCATAAGACTGGGATGCCATTAAAGTTCATGTGCATGTAAAGGTCGGCTTCCCAATACTTTGGGTAATATAGTAGACTAGACTAATAATAGACTAGGGCCAATTTACGCAGGAGCCAATTACCCTATCAGCATGTCTTTGGCATGTGGGAGGAAACCGGGAAGCCCACTCAGGCTCAGGGAAATCATGCAAACTCCAGGCAGGTAGTGTCCTGGTTGGGATTCAAACCGACGACCCTAGTGCTGATAGGGAGAGGTGCTAACCACTTTTTTTTTCTTCAAGCCCAGGGTGAAAAAACAAAACACCAAAGTGAACAAAAAATGAACAAAAAAGTGCATAAAATGCATTAAGGTAAAAAAAAAAAAACTTCAGCCTTCAAAACCACTTAAGGCTTTAACTCCCTCCGGCCGACTGTACACATACAGTATATGCGTACTTGTGTTTGTGCTGTGAGCTCGCTGTGCAGTGCATTCCCAGAGCACAGAGCCCTGGTTCTCGTATGAAGGATCAGAACCTAGGACTCCCGGTTCCTGGTCACCTGATTGCTTTGGTAGCCTCTGATTGGCTATTACAGTGATCAGTCACTGTGCAGCCCACCCATGTGTGTTTCTTTCTCCTCAGAATGGAGAGAAAGATACACTGTATCTTTTTCTCCTTACAGGGGAGAATAATATCAACAAACAAAAGTGTGTAGGGAAAATAAAAAAAATTAAAAAGAAAAGAAAAAAAAATAGCTAGATCAAAGTTATGCCGCGTACACACGGTCGGACTTTTCGTCTACAAAAGTCCAACGGACGCTGACGGACTAAAGCTGGCTGGTAATCCGATCGTGTGTGGGCTTCTCCGGACTTTCAACATACTTTTTTAGCCTCAAATCCGACGTACTTTAGATTTGAAACATGCTTCAAATCTTTACTTCGTAACTACGACGGACCCCGAAATCCGCTCGTCTGTGTGCTAGTCCGACGGACAAAAAGCCACGCTAGGGCACCTATTGGCTACTGGCTATGAACTTCCTTATTTTAGTCCGGTGTACGTCATCACGTAAGAATTCGATGGACTTTTGTGTGATCGTGTGTAGGCAAGTCTGTTCGTTAGAAAGTCCGCCGCAAGTCCGTCGAAAGTCCGCCGAAAGTCTGCCGGAAGTCTGTCGGACAGGCTGTCTGACTTTTGTAGACGAAAAGTCCGACCGTGTGTACGCGGCATTAGTGTTATGCCGTGTACACACGAGCGGACTTTTTGACCAGACTGGTCCGACAGACCGAGTCCGGCGGACAATTCGACCGTGTGTGGGCTTCATCGGACCTGCAGCGGACTTTTTCGGTCGAAAATCTGACGGACTTGATTTGGAACATGCTTCAAATCTTTACGACGGACTCGAGTCCGGTCGAAAAATCCACTCGTCTGTAGGCTAGTCCGACGGACGAAAACCGACGCTAGGGCAGCTATTGACTACTGGCTATCAACTAACTTATTGTAGTCCGGTCGTACATCATCGGACTTTGGTGTGATCATGTGTAGGCAAGTCTGGTCATTAGAAAGTCTGTCGAAAGTCCGTCGAAAGTCCGTCGGAAAGACCGTCAGACCTTTGTTGTCGAAAAGTCCGCCCGTGTGTACGCGGCATCACTGACACTAGAACGGTTATGCCGCGCACACACGAGCGGACTTTACGGCAGACTTTGCCCGGCGGACTGGATTTCATCAGACAATTCGATCGTGTGTGGGCTCCAGCGGACTTTGTTTTCTCAAAAGTTGGACGGACTTAGATTTGAAACATGTTTTAAATGAATCCGTTGAAATCGAGTCCGGTCGAAAAGTCCGCTTGTCTGTATGCTAGTTCGACGGACAAAAAGCCACGCTAGGGCAGCTATTGGCTACTGGCTGTGAACCTCCTTGTTTTAGTCCGGTCGTACGTCATCACGTACAAATTCGACGGACTTTGGTGGATTGTGTGTAGGCAAGTCCGTTCATTCAGAAAGTCCGTTGTAAAGTCCGTCGAAAAGTCCGCCGGGCAAAGTCTGCCATAAAGTCCGACCGTGTGTACGCGGCATTAGTGTTAGTGTCAGGGTCAAGCTAAGGGTCAGTATATTTTGGGTGCAACTAAAAAAAAAAATTGTTTTAATTAGTATCCGTGTCAGTAATGCCCCGTACACACGATCGGACATTCCGACAACAAAATCCATCTGAATTTTTTCCGACGGATGTTGGCTCAAACTTGTCTTGCATACACACGGTCACACAAAGTTGGTCGGAAATTCCGAACGTCAAGGACGCGGTGACGTACAACACGTATGACGAGAAAAATGAAGTTCAATAGCCAGTGCTGCTCTTCTGCTTGATTCCGAGCATGCGTGGCGCTTTGTGTGCCGGAATTGTCTACACACGATCGGAATTTCACGCGAACGGATTTTGTTGTCGGAAAATTTTAGAGCCAGTTCTCAAACTTTGTGTGTCGGAAATTCCGATGGAAAAAGTCAGATGGAGCCCACACACGGTCGGAATTTCTGACAACAAGCTCCGATCGCACATTTTCCGTCGGAAAGTCCGATCGTGTGTACAGGGCATTGGTGTCAGCCGTTTACCACCAAATGAAAACCCAATTTTTCCTGAAAAATACAAAGTATAATCCACCTGGATACACTAAGTAGCCGCGATGATATGTGCAGATTTATTAACACATGTCAAAGCTGCAAAATTGTGTTCAAGCATCAACATCTGTTTTACCTTCTGTCACAAACAGGTTAAAGTGTCAAAAAGAACCTCAAAAATTCAGGAGGTAAATGTATAATATAAATAAATAAAAAGCTGCGCTATCCAAAGTGATAATATAAAAAATATCAAGACAAAATGACTCCACGAAAGGGTATAAAAATATAAATATATGCGAAAAAAAAAAAACACAATCAAGTGAAATGCAATATGAGCGAGAAAAAAGGAAAAGAAAAAATACAGTTCTGAAAAATATATAAAAAGTGAGTCCACGTGATATACACGTGGACTCCTCCAAGCAGGAAATTCCGTCAGGTGGGTTCCACCTTCAAAGAGTATGCAAATCCTCCTGTGACACCAATTCCTATTAATGGTGACTCTTATGCAGCGAACACACGGGCTGACTTTTCAACCGGACTGGTCCGACGGTCTATCTGACAGACTTTCATGGACTTTCGACAGACTTCCCCAACGAACGGACTTGCCTACACACAATCACACCAAAGTCCGATGGATTCGTACGTGATGACGTAGGACCGGACTAAAATAAGGAAGTTGATAGCCAGTAGCCAATAGCTGCCCTAGCGTCGTTTCTTGTCCGTCGGACTAGCATACGTACCAGCGGACTTTTCCACCGGACTCGAGTCCGTCGGAAAGATTTGAAACATGTTCCAAATCTAAAGTCCGTCAGATTTTCGACCGAAAAAGTCCGCTGCAGGTCCGATGAAGCCCACACACGGTCGAATTGTCCGCCGGACTCGGTCTGTCGGACCAGTCCGGTCGAAAAGTCAGCTCGTGTGTACGCGGGATCACCAGATGGCGTGGACCTTCTATTTCTGGAAAGGTCAAATACAGGTAAAACTCTCCAGGGTAAAGTAAGCAAGAAAGCCTCTAGAGCCTGCTGATTACCAGGAAGTTCCTCTCAGATATCCAATTCGCATCTTGATCAGCCAAGACCAAAGGGCATGAGATATAGAAGAAAGCTCCAATAGTATGATATTGTACCCATACTAATTTATTGGTAAAACCAACAAACGTTTAAAAGAATCACAAGCGTTGGTAAATGTTCCTCATCAGTGAGGACACAAATGTTTTCATCTTCTCCGCTGCAAAGAAATTAGGTAAAATTAATTTTTGGGGAGGTATTTAGTAATTATTTTCTTATAAAAGATTTTTATTTAATTTGTCAATAACACTACAAGTAACATTTAAAAACAATATTTTATATCAATTTTTGCTATGATCCCAGATCTCATTCTTTTGTGTACCTCTTGTGCTAAATTTGACATCTCCTCATTTAAAAACAAATTAAAAAAAAAGAAAGAAATGCCCTGATCTCCAACCAGATCAGAGTCCTTCTATAAAATACTTTATCCGAGTTTCCTGGGAGCGTTTAGTTTCAGAAATTTAAACAGGTCTTTTATACTTTGTTTCTTTTCAAAGAGGGATGAAATGAGAACAAGATTAGTCCGGCAATACGGAAAAATAAATGGTTGGCTGGTTTTTCTCATTTAACTTAACATCCTTGGGAAAGTCAAACATGTCACAAGACAAGGAGCGGTGAAAAACCAGCCGAGGGAGAGACGGGAGTTCTCATAAGCTGCTGCGCTGCTCAGAGGCTTTTGGATTTGATATATTTTTGATTTATCATAGGCAGGATATGCAGCAGGCTGAAAGATGATACTTAGGGGTAAATTTATAAAAAAAAAAAAAAATTGCATAGCTGTTTTTCCATCGACACTGGATGTATTTTTTTTTTTTTGCGAGTGGGCCAAAATCGAATGTTCTCAAGCTATATTCTCTGCAGATTGAATGTGTGAATGGAGAAAAGAGTGCATTATAGGCATGCTATTCTATACTTGTGGAGACTTTATGCAAAGTATATGGCCCTAAATATCTATTCTCCACCCATGCTGTAGGTCAGAGGCAGTTGGCCCGGTAGGCCGAGGGCCGCTGGGCTGCCAGGCCCATAGTTGCCAACATTGTAAAGAAAATTTTAGGGACACTTTTTTGGCTGTAGGTGGAGTCTTGTTATAACTAGGGAGCGGGGCATGCATCTGTGGGCGTGGCACAGGAAAAAACAAAAATGCGGCGCGCAAAGCGTGCCGTGGTGAAGGATGGGCGTGGTTTACGTGAAATAGTGGGCGTGTCTTAAATGGGCGTGGCTCAAAGGGGGTAAGGTTAGAGTCTGAGATGAATGAGGGATGGAGAGGGAAAGGGGGGGAGAGGGATGGAGGGACAGCAGCCCCAGATCCTACACAACAATGGAAATATGTGTATTCTAGAAAGTTTAACAATCAGCAGATAAAGATACTCCAAACACCTGGTGTTAGCACTTCAATCATCCCGGCACCATGGTTGTTATGGTGTCAGGATGATTGAAGTGCATTATTTCTATTATTACATTGTAATATAATATGAATTCATTCAACTCACCATAATGCTGAATCAGTGGGATCCCTGAGTGTGTCACCTGCCACGTCGCCTGCCACCAGCCGGTGTCCCAGCAGTCCGTCCTTTCATCAGGTGCCCCCAGCGGAGCCCTCCTTACATCATGACTCTGGAGACCATCTTGGGTCAGGCAGAGCCTTTTTAAAGCCCTGGATCCCAGGTTTGGCACTTTGGGCGAATTGGTAGAGTAGGGACAGGTACCCTGCCTGTAAGGGACACTAGCACTAGGGAAAGGTTCCTGAAGAGTAGGGAAAGCGTAGGGTTGCATCTCTTCTGGACACCTTCACGTTTGGGAACGAGAGGGCAAGTTCTCATTCTGCCCCCTCTCAACAGACTCTCTCAGTCTGACAGAAATCTGTTCCTACAGGTTGTTGGAAACTGTAAGTGCACCCGGCTTGGTAGCCTTTCTAGTGGGTTTGTTGTGAACTGTTACTTCAATACAGGTGTTATGACACCCCGAGTATGAAAGGGGTTAAAGTCGTTTAGGACATTCCATTCCCAAACACAAAGGCAGCTACCGAACACTTCCATCAGCCGAACAAGGAACCCATACAAATAATTCACTCCCAAATACGAGACAAGTTGCTCTGTCTTGAGGGTCAAACAGGAATCAACTCATTTATTTTCACACATGGACACAACAGATAAAATAACTCAGAGACTCTTTCCCCCCACCCTTGGAAAAGAGGGCGGGTTAAACTGTCCAATGACAATAGACACACAGGTCAGGTGTGTTCAAACTTCTCATCAGTACACAGTCTTATCAGCAGGGGGCTGCTGGAGGAATCCTCCCTCCCTCCATAGAGATACACATCCTGTGATCTAAGGCAGACAGACACAATAGAACATTGTGGAATACATTGGAATACAGCCCCACCCCAAACTAGCACAGCAAACAGTACACAACACAATATATACACAACATTGTGAAGCAGTCACTATTTATAAAAAAAATTGCATAGCTGTTTTTCCATCGACACTGGATGTATTTTTGTTTTTTGCGAATGGGCCAGAATCGAAAGTTTTCAAGCTATATTCTCTGCAGATTGAATGTGTGAATGGAGAAAATAGTGCATTATAGGCATGCTATTCTATACTTGTGGAGACTTTATGCAAAGTATATGGTCCTAAATATCTATACTCCACCCATGCTGTAGGTCAAAGGCAGTTGGCCCGGTGGGCTGAGGGCCGCTGGGCTGCCAGGCCCATAGTTGCCAACATTGGGGGACTCCTGGGGACTCCTGATGTGAGGGGGGCTCCACTGGGGACTCCTGATGTGAGGGGGGCTCCGCTGGGGACTCCTGATGTGAGGGGGTCTGCTGGGGACTCCTGATGTGAGAGGGGCTCCGCTGGGGACTCCTGGTGTGAGGGGGGCTCCGCTGGGGATTCCTGGTGTGAGGGGGGGCTCAGTTGGGGACTCCTGGTGTGAGGGGGGGCTCCGCTGGGGACTCCTGATGTGAGGGGGGCTCCACTGGGGACTCCTGATGTGAGGGGGGTTCCGCTGGGGACTCCTGATGTGAGGGGGGGCTCTGCTGGGGACTCCTGATGTGAGGGGGGCTCCGCTGGGGACTCCTGATGTGAGGAGGGGCTCTGCTGGGGACTCCTGATGTGAGGGGGGCTCCGCTGGGGACTCCTGATGTGAGAGGGTCTCCGCTGGGGACTCCTGGTGTGAGGGGGGCTCCGCTGGGGACTCCTGGTGTGAGGGGGGCTCCGCTGGGGACTCCTGGTGTGAGGGGGGGCTCCGCTGGGAACTCCTGGTGTGAGGGGGGGCTCCGCTGGGGACTCCTGATGTGAGGGGGACTCCGCTGGGGACTCCTGATGTGAGGGGGGGTTCCGCTGGGAACACCTGATGTGAGGGGGGGCTCCGCTGGGGACACCTGATGTGAGGGGGGCTCCGCTGGGGACTCCTGATGTGAGGGGGGGCTCCGCTGGGGACTCCTGATGTGAGGGGGTCTGCTGGGGACTCCTGATGTGAGAGGGGCTTCGCTGGGGACTCCTGGTGTGAGGGGGGCTCCGCTGGGAATTCCTGGTGTGAGGGGGGGCTCAGTTGGGGACTCCTGGTGTGAGCGGGGCTCCGCTGGGGACTCCTGATGTGAGGGGGGCTCCGCTGGGGACTCCTGATGTGAGGGGGGCTCCGCTGGGGACTCCTGATGTGAGGGGGGTTCCGCTGGGGACTCCTGATGTGAGGGGGGGCTCCGCTGGGGACTCCTGATGTAAGGGGGGCTCCGCTGGGGACTCCTGATGTGAGGAGGGGCTCCGCTGGGGACACCTGATGTGAGGGGGGCTCTGCTGGGGACTCCTGATGTGAGGGGGGCTCCGCTGGGGACTCCTGATGTGAGGGGGGCTCCACTAGGGACTCCTGATGTGAGGGGGGCTCCGCTGGGGACTCCTGATGAGCGGAGCCCCCCTCACATCAGGTGTCCCCAGCGGAGCCCCCCTCACATCAAGAGTCCCCAGCGGAGACCCCCCTCACATCAGGAGTCCCCAGCGGAGCCCCCCTCACATCAGGAGTCCCCAGCGGAGCCCCCCTCACATCAGGAGTCCCCAGCAGAGCCCCCCTCACATCAGGTGTCCCCAGCGGATCCCCCCTCACATCAGGTGTCCCCAGCGGAGCCCCCCCTCACATCAGGTGTCCCCAGTGGAGCCCCCTCACATCAGGAGTCCCCAGTGGAGCCCCCCCTCACATCAGGAGTCCCCAGCGGAGCCCCCCTCACATCAGGTGTTCCCAGTGGAGCCCCCCTCACATCACAAGTCCCCAGTGGAGCCCCCCTCACATCAGGAGTCCCCAGTGGAGCCTCCCTCACATCAGGTGTCCCCAGTGGAGCCCCCCCTCACATCAGGGTCCCCAGTGGAGCCCCCCCT
Source organism: Lithobates septentrionalis (assembly GCA_037952835.1). Lineage (NCBI taxonomy): Eukaryota > Metazoa > Chordata > Amphibia > Anura > Ranidae > Lithobates > Lithobates septentrionalis. Next base: position 849,255 of record JBBDGP010001590.1, on the reverse strand, counting down.
CACATCAGGTGTCCCCAGTGGAGCCCCCCTTACATCAGATGCCCCCAGCGGTGCCCCCCCCCTTACCTCAGGTGTCCTAGTAGGAGGATACTGTCTCCCTCCGCCGGCCGCATGGTTACATTAGAACCCCCACCCCTTTCCATAACAGACCGGCAGTGGGGCGGGGGGGTAGGCGGGGCGAGGCGGAGTGGGGCGGAGGGTGGGCGGCGACGCAGGAGCTCCGTCTAGCCCCCCAGCCGTCTTCCTGGTCTTCTTAAAAATGGACAAATGTCTCCGCCGGCCGCGGACCTCTAGCGGCGGCGAAAATCCGTGAAGAACCGGATTTCTCGGGACATTTCCCAGGAAACAATAAAATCGGGAATAGAGTCTAAATCCCGGGAATGTCCCGGAAAATCCTGGTGATGGTGGGAGGATCAGGGAGTCTCTCCATTCCCCCGCCCACTATGGCAACTGAAAGCCACAGTTCGCGCATGTGCCCCGTAGCCACCGGTCACCTGGCAACCAGGACGCAAGGAGAGGAGGAAGGACAGAGAAGCCAAGGCCACCACCTTCCCTATATGCGGTCGCAGCACCTTGCTGGCTTTCAAGTGTGGGGGTTGGGTTTCATACCTGCCTCCTGCACATGAAAGCTGACGAGGTGCTGCGGCCGCATATAGGGAAAGCAGTGCGAGCCCACTCCTCTTCCCGCCTCCTTTCCTTAATTGTAACTATGATCTTTTTTATACCTGGCTCTGTGAGTAATATTTTATTACTGGCTCTGTGAGTAATAATTTGTACCTGGCTCTGTACGTAATAATTTGTACCTGGCTCTGTGAGTAATAATTTATACCTGGCTCTGTGAGTAATAATTTGTACCTGGCTCTGTAAATTATAATTTGTACCTGGCTCTGTGAGTAATAATTTATTACTGGCTCTGTGAGTAATAATTTGTACCTGGCTCTGTACGTAGTAATTTGGTCCCTGCTTCTGATGAGAACTCTGGTGCAAAGGGGGGGGGGGGGGGGGCACTGATGGAGACCCAGAAGTATGGGGTAACTCTGATTTGGACCCTGATATAAGGGTCCTCCACAGCTGGTTCTGGCTGCAGGAGTACATCATGGAGAGAAACAACGCCTGTTGGTGTTGCTTTTGGCTGCAGAAGTAGGTCAGTTGCAGAGGGCCCAAGGATGGCATCAGAGGGAATCAGCACAAAGCAGACTATAGGCAGGTGCAGTTTATGGTCTCCATTTGCAGCAGCACCGCAGTTGGAAGGAAGTCAGGAGGAACATGGTTGCTCTATGATTTTCTGGGTCACTGGGGAGGGGATCAGATTGGGCGCTGCCACCCCACATGACTCTGGCGACCATCTTGGGTCAGGCAGAGCCTTTTTAAAGCCCTGGATCCCAGGTTTGGCACTTTGGGCGAATTGGTAGAGTAAGGACAGGTACCCTGCCTGTAAGGGACACTAAGACTAGGGAAAGGTTCCTGAAGAGGAGGGAAAGCGTAGGGTTGCATCGCTTCTGGACACCTTCACGATTGGGAATGAGAGGGCAAGTTCTCATTTTGCCCCCTCTCAACAGACTCTCTCAGTCTGACGGGAATCTGTTCCTACAGGTTGTTGGAAACTGTAAGTGCACCCGGCTGGGTAGCCTTCCTAGTGGGTTTGTTGTGAACTGTTACTTCAATACAGGTGTATCGACACCCCGAGTATGAAAGGGGTGAAAGTCGTTTAGGACATTCCATTCCCAAACACAAAGGCAGCTACCGAACACTTCCATCAGCCGAACAAGGAACCCATACAAATAATTCTCCCCCAAATACGAGACAAGATGCTCTGTCTTGAGGGTCAAACAGGAATCAACTCATTTATTTTCACACATGGACACAACAGATAAAATAACTCAGAGACTCTTTCCCCCCACCCTTGGAAAAGAGGGCGGGTTAAACTGTCCAATGACAATAGACACACAGGTCAGGTGTGTTCAAACTTCTCATCAGTACACAGTCTTATCAGCAGGGGGCTGCTGGAGGAATCCTCCCTCCCTCCATAGAGATACACATCCTGTGATCTACGGCAGACAGACACAATAGAACATTGCAATACAGCCCCATCCCAAACTAGCACAGCAAACAGTACACAACACAATGAGACAACACACAATTTATACACAACATTGTGAAGCAGTCACTATTTATAATATGGCACATACGGGGTTCCCAGAGTTTTGTGTTTTGGGGGGACATGGACTTGAATCCAAAGTAACATTAGTTCAGGGTCCCCAGGCATACACTTGTAGCGCTTACCCCCAAAGGAGCGGCTAAATAATTGTTATATCCGTAATTCACGTTTACCACCCAACCCTCGCAGCCCATAGATTCATAAAACACAGTCCTTAATGCTTTTTCTCTTGCTTTATTTATTAACATGAACTGGGATGGGAGAAGGACTTCTTTTGAGATGCTGTTTTGTTACATTATCATCTTTCAATGTCTCTTGCAGGAAAAAAACAGAATCAATTGCGGATAGATGGGAAATCACTCTGTGTGATTTCTTCAATGAGGGAAGATGGAAGTAGATTTGATAGAGAATAATTGAGAAAGAGTCACTCTGAATAACTTCTTCATCTGCATGACTTTTCAAGAACAGTCCATATCTCTATATGTGTGCTTGCAGCTTCACTGCTACCTTTTTACCACTACTTCCCATCTGCATGGTACTTCCAAGTTGAGCTAAAGAAAAGTCACTCTGTATAACTTCTCTCCCTTGTCTGATTGGAATCCCGGGGCATTGCTGAACCCAAAGTCACAGGCTATCACTGCCCATTTCACTGACTTGCGTACCAACAACCCTCAGCCTCTGGTAGTACCCTTCCCTTGAGCTTTCACTCACGTGATCAATAGTCCATGTGCCACTCATAAACGATCGATCGCCCAGTTTCCTTCCGCTTTGTTGCTACTTCTCCCGCAATGATTCTTAGTTCCTTTTCTCCTTTATGGCCCGCTCCCCTCCCCACAGGGGCGGCCAACGACACCAGCAATTACATGCTGTAAGATGTCGTCTCTTCCTCCATGGAGACTGGTTCCCCACCCTTCTCACAAGGGGGGGAAGCTCCGTTGGCTCCCCGGAGGAGGAAACCTCTCCCCTCTGTCCTACAGGACAGGATCGGAAACTCAACTCTCCCATGTGACCCCGCTTTTTATATGAGAGTCCCGGGCATTACCAAGCAAATTAATGATTGGCCGAGACTAGTATACAAAATACCTGCCGCTCAAATGAAAATTGAACAACAGGCCTGGTGTAATAGCACAAGCCTGTTTAAATTTACCTGATATAGAAAATCACCAGGAAAGGTCACCTACCTAATAGTAGGTGCCCGCTACACACTTCACAAAAAGTATTGTTCCCTTAAAATCCAGGGCCCATAGTCGAAAGGCAAGAGGCTTGCATTCAATCCCCTCCAACAGCCTCTGTCCCGGCTAGGTCTGCCACAACAGGCTTTACATTGCACCCGACTGTGTGAATTATTGCTGCCCCACACACTGCACCCCACCTACAAGACATCCAGCAGTGATGTCTTCTACCCACCTATTTGAAGACCTGCTGGCGGTTGGAGCCAAAGTCTGGCTGCCTATGTAGCCAATCAGAGTTCTCCTCTCCCTGCTGCACTGTCCTGCATCACTGCATCAGCAGTGGGGAGGAAATACAGGCTGCTGCTGTGTTTAGAATGCCTGAGCTGCGTGGCTCCCATGGCTTAAAGACGCAAACAGACAGGGCTGTAGACTGACACTCTAGTGGGGGTTTGGACCCCCGTATCCCCCCCTCTTATCTACACCCTTGAATTTACATCGTCTTTGCACAAGTTCACTTTAAGACAGACTTTACAATAATATTTCAAACTGCATTATAGTTTCCCTTTAAAGATGGAAGAAGCAGAGAACATCTCCGAATAAAAACAATTTCACTTCTCTGTTTTGCTGTGCTAAGCTGTCAAACTCCCAGAAAGCAGAGCCATCCTGAGGACTCAATAGACTCTCGTATGGCGTTATGGATGTGTGCCCCAGTTCTACGCGGATAACGCTGCAGAAAATCCAGACGTTTAATAAAAGCAATTATTTATTCCCGTCTGATCTGCATTATATTGTTATTAGGCCGAGCTTACTCATCACATCTCTGTCATCCTATCCTCTTTGTGTGGGCCTGCGCGTTCAAATGAAGAGGCTTGACTAATTAAACTATATGAATAGTTTATGTGAACCAACATATGTCTTAGCATATGGCGATATAAGTGAATTTACTTTTAAAGGAAAACTGTTTGCATGGATCTATAAAGGTTCCTGAACCGTGAAAAAAAACAAAATGGTGTTTGCTGATTGCAAGAACAGATAACCCTTCTTTACCAACCTGAACCCTTAATGTTTTTGTCATTAAAGTTTCTGATGAAATGGGGATGACCAGACTGTATGGGTTATTAAAGTGTATGTAGACCCCAAAACAAAATATTGTGTATATTACAGCTTACAGGTCTTTAGATGTAGTAGCTGTATTTGTTTTCTTTTTTCAGGCTTCTTTCCCTTTATTTTTACCCAGTGATTCAGCCAGTAACACACTTCCTGTCTAGCGTGACAATGCTCACTCATTGTACCGTATCTCTGGAGGAGTTTTCACCCAAGGACAGAAAGTATTTAGCAGGGCCATCTTTAAGGCAGGGCAAAAGGGCCCTGTCATTGTTGTGGAGCCCAAAGCAGCTGCCTCATACCTGACAACTGTCCCAGTTTAAATTCCCTTGTCCCTTGAAGTTTTGGTCCCGTGCTGTGTCCTGATATCTCAGTGTGAAGTTCTGTTACTAATGCTGCCCAGCTCTGCCCTAGTGTTGTGTACAGATAACTCACCTGCAGACCCTGTGTTTACATGTAAATACCAACATTGATATGTAAATAGCGACTGCATTCATACGTAAATAACGGCTGACCGGCAGGATTCATATGTAAAAAAAGGCGGCATTCATTTGTATATCATGCCCCCCTGAGGTCATATCCACCATCACCTATACTGAATGCTGCCCACTGGGGAGGTAAAGGAGCATGCTTGAAAGTCCTGCCTACAACTGTGGTCATTAAAGAGGAGTTCCACCCGAGGTCCAGTCAAAAAAAAAAAAAATTAAAAGTCAGCAGCTACAAATACTGCAGCTGCTGACTTTTAATTGGACACTTACCTGTCCCAGGGTCCAGCGATAGGGGGGATCAAAGCCCCGTTCGCCCCCCCCCCCCCTCCGTTCAGCGGCACCGGCATTGCAACTGTGGGCGCCAGGCTGTGGCTTCACAGTCTGGGACCCACTGCGCATGAGCGAGAGGCGCCGCGCGCCGTGATTGGCCGCTCAGTCGGCTGGGACCTGTAATGGGCCCCAGATGATTGACAGGAGGGAGGGAGCAGAGCGGAGCCCTTCCTGTGCCGAGGGGGAAGTGATGTCACCAGCCCAGGCACTGGAAGAGTCAGACTACGAGGGACCACCTAGCAACAAGCATTTAGAGGTAAGTTAAAAAAAAATATCCAAATGTTTTTTTGTTTTGTTTTTTTAGGATTTTTCATGGATTTTTTATTTTTTTTTGGGTGGAACCCCACTTTAAGCCTAACTGCAAAGGTGGGGGCTCAAGAAAATGTTTGCCCAGGGTCCAATCAATATTAAAGACGGCCCTGGTATTTAGTATTACAAAACACTCCCCCCTCCCCTTACCTTCATAACAAAGGTGAGAAGTGTTCTGTAGTCCACACAATTGAACTGGGCAAGGGTGACAACACTGTTTGAGAATTCAGTACAGCACAGGACATTATTAGCTCACACAATTCCTGGCTGGATCAGCAGGTTTGGTTTTTTTTTGTTCACAAGAGTGCAGAAACTATCACTATAAATTAGCCACTAGAGGGAGTAATCACTGTCTAAGTGTAATTACTCTCTCACTCCTGTAAATCTTTCTTTCTCTCTCTCCAGTTCATATGGGTGGACGTCATATAAAGCAGTTGAGCCCTGTTTTAGTTTACCTCGTATGCCTTATGCCCCGTACACACGATTGGAAATTCCGGCAGCAAAACTCCGTTGAGAGCTTTTTGTCGGAAAATGCGACTGTGTGCATGTGGTGAGCCCATCCTTTTTCTATTTATTTTGTATATTATATAATGTATTGTTCACTGTTCTTGCTGCTTTCTTATATCCCTGTATAATTTGTGTATGATTGTATTTACTACATTTACTGTATGTTGCACCACAGATATTGCTCTCCTGAGGAAGCGGTGAAACCGCGAAACCGGTCGAGAACTCAAGCTCTATTTGTGTCTACACCACTACAAGTTGTAATTTAATTGGTTGTATGCATTGCTCCCGTTTTTTAATTGCAACTGTATGTGTCATTGTTACAATCTTTTAATCATGGTTTCTATTAAAATGGAATTTTTATATTTTATTACAGTTTTTGTCACTATCACTGTTTATTACTAATAGTAATTATACCTGGTACCGGAATAGTCCCCTCGTTTCCCCCCCCCCCCCCCCTCTTTAGGGGTTTTTGCCTTAGTGCATGCGGTATTGAGATATTGATCGACAGTGGCAGCTACCTGCGACCTCTCTCTACCTCATGCCCTTTGCCCTCGTATAAAATAATTGGGATGATGGTACTTGTACTTGTCTATGTGTCTCTTTGATGTAAAACGCTCCCCTTTCCCATGTGTGTATGCTCCATCGATCTTTTGCTGGCAGAATTCCAGCCAGCAAAAGATTGAGGGCAGGTCCTCTATTTTTCGGTCGGGAAAAGTTCCTATGCGATCGTCTGTACAAATTCCAACGCGCAAAATTCCTGCGCATGCTCGGAAACAATTCAACGCATGCTCGCAAGCATTGAACTTCATTTTCTTGGCTCGTCGTAGTGTTGTATGTCACCGGGTTCTTGTCGGTCGAAAGTTCAGAGAACTTTTGTGTGACCGTGTGTATGCAAGGCAAGCTTAAGCGGAATTCCGTCGGAAAAACCATCCAAGTTTTTTCCGACGGAAAATCCGCTCGTGTGTACGGGGCATTAGATTTACCAATGAGGTCAAACCTAAACACTTTCAATTTGTATGCAGTCAGGCAGGCCCCTTGCACTACATAGTGGAAGGTAAATCTAGAGAGAATTGAATAAGAAAATTGTATGGTGTATGGCCAGCTTTAGTTACAATGTTACAATCTGATCACTGAGGTGGGATGGCGGGAAGAGACTGAGGAAATGCTTCCTCCTGTCTGCAGCAGACTGATGACATGATGATTGCAGTCTAGGCAAAGTAACTGAACTTAAAATCTGTATTCTTTGCTAGAAAATTACTTTGAACCCCCAAACATTATATATATATATATATATATATATATATATATATATATATATATATTTTAGCAGAGACCCTAGAGAATAAAAAGGCGATTGTTACAATATTTTATGTCACACGGTATTTGCGCAGCGGTCTTTCAAAGGCAATTTTTTGGGAAAAAAAGACACTTTCATGAATTTAAAAAAAGAAACAGTAAAGTTAGCCCAATTTTCTTGTAAACGTGAAAGATGATGTTACGCAAATTGATACCTAACATGTCATGCATTGAAATTGCGCACACTCGTGGAATGGCAACAAACTATGGTGCTTCAAAATCTCCATAGGCAACACTTTAAATTTTTTTTTACGATTACCAGGTTAGCAGCGCGGCTATACTGCCGGCATAGCGCTGTAGCAGCAGCGCTTTGCGGTGGTTTTAACCCTTTCTCGGCCGCTAGCAGGAGTTAAAACCACCCCACTAGCGGCCGAATACCGCCACTAAAACGACAGTAAAGCGGCGCTAAAAATAGCACCGTTTTACCGCCGGCGCCCTCACCGCCCCAGTGTGAAAGGGCTCTTACAGAGGAGGTCTTTTCTAGAATTATTGCTCTCACTCTGACGATCGCGGCGATACCTCACATGTGTGATTTGAACACCGTTTACAAGATTACCAAGATTTTGCATGTGTGGTTATGATTTATGGACTAATCTATAATATTACCTTGAGGTGTTGGGAGCAATTTCAACATGTATGCACATGATTTGCACTTTTTGTGTGTTGTATCAATTAGAGGTAATATATACCTGGAAGTGTTAGACTTTGAGTCCATTCACACAAGGACAACTTTGGATCCGACTTCAAGTCGCCCCAAGTCGCCCCAAGTTGCCCCAAGTTGCCTCAAGTCGCGCTACATGAAAAAAATCAATGTAAGTGAATAGATCCGTCTTAATGCACACTACTGCAGTCGCTCCGACTTCAGAAAAGGTTCCTGTACTACTTCAATCCGACTTCTAGGCGACTTGTACCCATTGATTTCAGTGGAAGTCGCCTCCAAGTCGGATGCCTGTTTATAGGGAGGGAACTTTACAGGAAAAAGAGAAGAATTTACCCAGGAAGAGCAACCGCGATATGCCAGCTGGCTCGCTCATCGGGAAAGGAAAAATAGTTTTTTTTTCCTTTCCCAATGAGCGACAAGCAATACTGACATGTGTTTGGTATGAATCATGAAGGGGAACTCCACGCCAAATTTTAAATAAAAAACCGGCATGGGTTCCCCTCCAAGAGCATACCAGGCCCTTAGATCTGGTATGGATTTTAAGGGGAACCCCCTATGCCGAAAAAACGGTGTGGGGGTCCCCCCAAAATCCATACCAGACCCTTATCCGAGCACGCAGCCTGGCCGGTCAGGAAAGGGGGTGGGGATGAGCGAGCGCCCCTCTTCTGAACCGTACCAGCCGCATGCCCTTAACATGGGAGGGTGGGTGCTTTGGGGAAGGGGGACGCCCTGCAGCCCCCCACCCCAAAGCACCTTGTCCCCATGTTGATGAGGACAAGGGCCTCTTCCCGACAACCCTGGCTGTTGGTTGTCTGGGTCTGCGGGCGGGGGGCTTATTGGAATCCGGGAGCCCCCTTTAATAAGGGGGCCCCCAGACCCGGGGCCCCCACCCTTTGTGAATGAGTATGGGGTACATTGTACCCCTACCCATTCACCTGGGGGAAAAAAGTGTCAATAAAAAAACACACTACACAGGTTTTTAAAGTAATTTATTAGGCAGCTCCGGGGGTCTTCTTCCGACTTCAGGGGTCTCTTCCAACTTCTCCGCTTTCTTCTTCGCTCTCTCCGGCCTCTTCTCCCAGTGTCCGGTTCTTCTCCTGCTCTCCGGTTCTTCTGCCGGGCTCCTCCGCTATCTTCTGCTCTTTTGCCGCTCTCTCCGGCTATAATACCGTGTACGTGGTGCGCAAAGACTTATATAGGCATGGGGCATGGTCACGGGGTGATGCCACCCGGTGACCCCGCCCCTTATGACATCACAGTCCCGGGGCATGATGGAGCGGCAAAAGAGCAGATGATAGCGGAGGAGCCCGGCAGAAGAACCGGAGAGTGGGAAAAGAACCGGACACCGGGAGAAGAGGCCGGAGAGAGCGGAGAAGTCGGAAGAAGACCCCCGAAGTCGGAAGAAGACCCCCGGAGCTGCCTAATAAATTACTTTAAAAACCTGTGTAGTGTGTTTTTATTGACACTTTTTACCCCCAGGTAAATGGGTAGGGGTACAATGTACCCCATACTCATTCACATAGGGTGGGGAGCCAGGATCTGGGGCCCCCTTATATTATCGATAAGCCCTCCGCCCGCAGACCCTGACAACCAACGGCCAGGGTTGTCGGGAAGAGGCCCTTGTCCTCATCAACATGGGGACAAGGTGCTTTGGGGTGGGGGGGCTGCAGGGTGCGCCCCTTCCCCAAAGCACCCACCCCCCCATGTTGAGGGCATGCTGCCTGGTACGGTTCAGGAGGGGGGGTGCTCGCTCGTCCCCCCCCTTTCCTGACCAGCTGGGTTGCGTGCTTAGATAAGGGTCTGGTGTGGATTTTGGGGGGGACCCCCACGCCGTTTTTTCGGCATAGGGGGTTCCCCTTAACATCCATAGCAGACCTAAGAGCCTGGTATGTTCAGCTCCCTGTCCAGGAGGTGACTTCAAGTCGTGTTGTAAGTAGCGCTGAAGTCGCCCCAAGTCGCGCTGTGATTCATACGCAAGTCTTGTCCAAGTTGCCTCTCAAAGTCGCGCTGGAAGTCGTGATGCCCCTGTGTGAATGGGCTCTTACACATTACTGGGCACATAATAAAAACATTAGATCTGATATGAGGTCCATGGTAAGATTGTTGATGTCATGTTGTTCTATTTTACATACATATTCATGTAAAGAAGTATTGAACAGATTGTACATGACCTTTAAATGACAAAACGTGTATGGAGGAGGGGGTGGGGACCTGTCATATGTATCACAGTGTGAAAAATAATGTTCTTCGCGGGGCTTAAGTTGACACATTCAATAGAATTCAGAAAGAAATATTACGCAGATTGTTAACTAAGCTTGAAAACGACTTTATTCGGCCCCATACTGTGCGAATACGCAGAGCTAGGCCGGCCTAAGTAAGAGGATCTTTGAGGCTGCATGCACACCTGATCGCTTCAAAGTCGCGCGTTTTTACCGCAATTTAGCCGCTTTTTTACAGCGATTTTTGCCACGTTTTTGCCGCGATTTTGTTCAGGTCACCAATATAAAAGGCAGGAAAACGCCTGTAATCTGCCCCAAAGAAGCTCATGTTCTTTTTTGAGCTTAGGGCGCTTTTCAGGTGTTTTGCTTCAGGTGACAAAACGCCCAGATGTGAACAGGGCGTTGAATGGGATTTTGCTTGTTGGGCGTTTTTCAGGCGTTTTTTATTGGGCGTTTTATGAGCTGAAAACTCTCAGGTGTGAATGCAGCCTCAAGCTTGACGCTCGCCTCTTCATCTAGAAACCAGGATCGATGCTTCTTGTCAGCGCACGCAGGATTGATGACTTTAACGCTCGTTTCAAATGATCTTTTTTTTCTCTAAGTGATATCATTTACGCCTTATGTTTTCTGACCGTTTTTTAATTTCGACGCCGCTGGTGCACCGAGAGAGAGAGAGAGAGGCCGGCGCCGGAGCGTAAATTGTTAAACGCTGTGTCCTTATTTGATGTTTCAAACTGTTGAAGCGGCAGATTATTTCTCCATACATAACGCCATTTACTGATTTTGAGCGACATGATGTATTTGTCATTGGGCGCACATGGTTATGCACCACAAAATTAAAAATAAAAAAAAAGCGCTGAACAAAGTCAAAATGTTGGCTTTACAAGAACAGAAAAACTTCTAATAACTTAGTGCAACTCATTGCAGTAAAATGGCTCATTAACCCTTTCACTGCGAGAGCAGTTCTTGCATATTTTTTGCACACATGTTTAACCACTTGACCTCCAGAAGATTTACCCCCCCCCCCTTCATGACCATCATGTACTGCAGGGCGTGATTCTGCACTTTTAGGTCTGCGTTTGTTTTTTTTATTAGTAATGGCAGCTATCAGTGACTTATAGCAGGACTGCGATATTGCGGCAGACAAATCAGACACCTAACTGACACTTTTGAAACTTATTTGCGGACCAGTGACTATTCAGTGCTAAAAATATGAACTGTCACTGTACTAATGGCACTGGCAGGGAAGGGGATAATATCAGGGGTGATCAAAGGGTTAGCTGTGTGCCTGACCAGTGTTTTACTAGTGTGGGGGAGGTGATTTTACTAATGGAAGACATGGATTGGTGTTTTTGCTTTACAGAAACACAGGATCCATGCCTTCTGTACTGACAGAGTGACAATCTGCCTTGTTTACATAGTGCCTTGTGTACATCTGTTAGTGTACCGAGTAATCGACGGGTCCCGGTGGACATCGGGTCCTCAGGACCCGCTGATAAGCTCCCACTGTGTAAAAATCACAGCAGTAGCAAGCCGGTGGCACACACTCGCACCCAAAACCCGGAAGTGCGGAATCACGTAAATATACGTGATTCTGCACAACGCGGCTGCCCTGTAGCACTAAATCTACCATGGGGCGGTCAGCAAGCGGTTAAAGCCACCATTCGCAATTTATGTAACAGTATTTCCCCAGATGCTATTTAATCAACGCGTTTCACCCATTCTCACACTTCCTCAGGGTCCTAGATGAAATAATTGGTATTACAAGATCATCTGAGCACACTCATGCCAATGGCCATGTGACCATATTAGGTCAATGATGTCACCAACATCCCCTGTTGCTGGGCAGGAAATTCCACAGCTGCAGCTGATTGTCTTGAAATCATGTGACAGTTTTTCACGGGTTTGGGCCAAACTCAGTTCAGCCCGAACCTTAGCTCCTCCTTAGTTGAATTCTGAAGAGACTGATAGAGGCTGCAGAACAGCAATGGAGGGAAAAACTTCCAGGAGCCCCCCTAATCTCTATGCACTCGGCCCCTAATCTCCATGCAGGGACGCATGGATTTCTATGCGGTTTTTTTTTGTGAAGCACATGATTAGAGCCGGAATTGGCTTCAAAAAAGGTGGGCTTGGGGCGCAAAGCACTGCGCCCTGAACCCACCCACTTGTGACCATAGGGACTCAGCATTCGCTATTGTCTTCCTGTTTCTCCTCCAGGCCAACAGGAAGTGGGTCCTGAGATTGGATTGGTGGAGGAGAAGTGACCGTATTGGCTGGGGGGAGAAGCCGGGGAAGCCGCTCGGGACCTGAATGGGGTAAGTGCGGGTGCTGGCGGGCTTGCAAGCGGGGCTGGCGGGGGGGTGGTTGTGGGTTTTGCTTGCCACCCCCCCCCCCCCCCCAAAAATGGAGCACCAGCTGCCACTGGAAGTGAATACAACAGTTCCTAAAAAAAAATTCAACTGAACAAGGTCACTTTAACACTAATTGTCAATGTACTTAAAGTGGGGTTCCACCCAAAAAAAAAAACTACATGCAAAATCCTGAAAAAAAATACAAAAAAAATTTGGATATTTTTTTTTTTTTTACTCACCTCTAAATGCCTGTTGCTAGGGGGGCCCTCATAGTCTCCCTCTTTCAGTGCCTGGGCTGGTGTCATCACTTCCGTCTCGGCACAGGAAGGGCTCAGCTCTGCTCCCTCCCTCCTGTCAATCATCTGGGACCCATTACAGGTCCCAGGTGACTGAGCGGCCAATCACGAACGGAGGGGGGGACGAGCGGGGCCTCTATCCCCCGCATCGCTAGACTCAGGGACAGGTAAGTGTCCAATTAAAAGTCAGCAGCTGCAGTATTTGTAGCTGCTGACTTTTATTTTTTTTTATTTTTTTGACTGGTCCTCCTCTTTAAATCAGGCTGATCACATTAAATATGCATCTGAGGACAAAAAACATAAAAAAAGACTAAAGTTTCCCTTTAAACTGATTTTTTTTTTTTAAATCAACGCAGACACTGTTCATTAAAATGTAGCACCGTACACATACTCTATCAATACCGGAGGCTTAATAGTTAGCAGCTCCTCTGCTTGAAGAGCAGATGTATTACACCACTGCAAGCACATGTAGAAGCTGGTCTATCTAGAGACATGGAGCTCGCCTAAGGAGGGAGAGCATGATTGATTATTGCATGCAATGAATCGTTCCCAGAGTGCACAATTGCAAAGGTCAGAATGTAGCCGTCATTTGGTAATTCCTCGGATGTGTCTGGACTCCATGGGAAATTAACATTTCATTCTTTAGCCTGTAGGTGTGGCTGTACCGAAACGTACTGTAATGCAGCGCCCTGGATCCTGATTAGTAGCCGAAAGGTTAAACATGCTGACTAGGCTATACTAAAGATTGCTGAGAACTTTTGGCCAAGCCCTACAGTCAAGCCCAACTTGGGCCAACGTGCTATGCCTACCTAGACCTTAAAGTGGGGTTCCACCCAAAAAACAAAAATACCTGGAAAAATTCTAAAAAAAAAAACAAAAAAACATTTGGATATTTTTTTTTTTCACTTACCTCTAAATGCCTGTTGCTAGGTGGTCCCTCGTAGTCTGCCTGTTCCTTTGCCTGGGCTGGTGACATCACTTCCGTCTCGGCACAGGAAGGGCTCTGCTCTGCTCCCTCCCTCCTGTCAATCACTTACAGACATTACAGGTCCCAGGTGATTGAGCGGCCAATCACGGCGCGCGGCGCCGCTCGTACATGCGCAGTGGGTGCCAGGCTGTGAAGCCACAGCCCGGCGCCCACAGTTGAAATGCTGGTGCCGACGAGCGGAGGGGGGGGACGAGCGGGGCTTCGATCCCCCGCATCGCTGGACCCAGGGACAGGTAAGTGTCCAATTAAAAGTCAGCAGCTGCAGTATTTGTAGCTGCTGACTTTTAATTTTTTTTTTTTTTGACGGCCCCCCTGGGTGGAACTCCTCTTTAACTGGATATTGTTTATTTTTTTATAAAGTCCTGTGTATACCAAACAATTATCAACTTTTCCATAAAATTCAATAAATGTTTTTGCATCTCAGTACTGCTACTCTCTTCCATCCATTTCCTGCATACCAGTGGCGGCTGGTGCTCCAAACCACCCGACCCCCCTCCTCCCCAGTGGGTGGTGTCACGGACCCCTGTACTCAAGAAGAGTCTGTCCGCCGTTAAAGCTTCCTTTGTCCAGTACCAGCACTATTCATGACCCCTTAGTTCTCCCATTCACAGCAATGATAAAAGGAAATGTTGAGTCTGGTGTGTTTGTACCATGAGTTGGGTTAAGCAGACCCGACTAGGGTTATCGGTCACCCTGTGCCCCTAATAGACACAGGGTGACTTACACATAGGAGGGGCCGGGGGAGCTGGACAAGGAGTTTCCAGAGCTCTCCAAGGTAAGCTGGGTTCCACAAGCCCTCCGCCAAAAGTGACCCCTGTCACAGGTGGTACTCTTGGCAGCAATGCAGAGCAGAGAGATCGCTCTGATGCTCCGATGAGGATGGCTATCTCTTGGATCTCCCCAAACATCCTCCCTGCTCCCCGGTACCAGCCAATAAAATCACTTCTCCTCTCGTGCCAATCAGGTCTTAAGACCCGCTTCCTGGTTGGCCTAGAGGAGCAGGAAGACAATAGCGATTAATAATAAATTTGCTATTGTCACACAACTGGGTGGGCTCAGGGCTCAGTGCTCTGCGCCCCGAGCCCACCCTTTTTTGAAGCTAATTAGAGCCTCGGGCTTTAATCATGTGCTTAAAAAAAAAACCCCATTGGAATCCATGCGTCTGGCACCCTGCATGGAGATTAGGGGCAAGGCGCATGGTTTAGGGGGGCGGCGCCCCTGCGCCCCTAATGAGCGAGCCGCCACTGGGTGAAATGAAGGCAGGTATAAAACACACAAATTTGCAGTGGTTGCAATTTTTTATGTCACACGGTATATGCGCAGCGGTTTTTCAAACACAATAAAAAAAAAAAATACACTTTAATTAATTTAAAAAAAAAACATGATATATAGCCCAATTTTTTGCTAACATATAAAAAATGATGTTAAGCAGAGTAAATAGATACCTTACATGTCACGCTGTAAAAATGCGTACACTAGTAGAATGGCGGCAAACTACGATACTTAAAAATCTCCACAATTGACGCTTTAGGCCGTGGTGCACACCTGTGCGGGTTGCAGTTTGCATATTCCAGGTGCATTTTGTGTTTTTCAAGAAACGTTTTTGATCCATTGAAGTCTATGGAACCAAAAACCAGAAAAAAGTCCCTGACCCTTTCCATAAAATGCACAGATGTGAACAATGGACTGTAGTGTGTTTCTGCAAAACTGAAAACACATTAAAAAATGCATAGGTGTGAACCATTCCTTAAAAGTTTTTACAGGTTACCAGTTTAGAGTTACAAAGGAGACCTAGAGCTGGAATTTTTGCATTTGTGGCAATACCTCACATGTGTGGTAGGAACATCGTTTACATATGCGTGCACAACCTACATATGCATTACCCTCTGCGTGCGTGTACGGGCAGACGGGGCACTTTAATTTTTTTTTTAATTATTTTTTTTTACACTGTCCCTTGAAATTTTTTTGATCACTTTTATTGCTATCACAAGAAATTTACATATCCCATATCCCTTATAACAATAAAGCAAAACCCTAGATCTCTCCTCTACCCTTGAAAGCATCAGATTTAAAAAAAAAAACATTAATTTGATGCTTTCCCCCCCAAAAAAGGCAGTGTTTACATCTGCCCTTAACCCGAAGTGACGTTGCTTCTGGCCTCCTAAATCATAGATGTGATCAGAGACAATCTGGTCTCTCTTTACCTCTATGGTCAGCAGGGCAAAGCCCCAGATCGGATCCTGAGCTTCCCGGTGAGATGGGTAAGCCCAAGAAACACCAGCAATGACCGCTTCCACTGCTTCTATGTCAGGGCTGGGCTCAGCTCTTCCTTCTCTGAGCTGGCCGCTCAGCTGTCGGCTAATTGCCAGCTCCTATCTCTCCACAGTTACTCAGCGGTTGATGATATCCTGCTCATCAGTCCTGCCTACTTAAGCCATCCAGTCCAGAAGATCTCTGCCTTCGCCTTGGTCACATCACAAGAAACTATCTCCTGCGATCCTGTTCAAGACTTGCTTTGCTGACATCCCTTCTGGCTCCAGATCCTGCTTTTGATCCCTGACTTCTGGCTTGGCTGACTATCCATTCCGGGTACTGAACTTTGACTATGTCTTGACTATGTTTGTTATTTTTACTTTTATTATAAAACAAGTGTGATTTAACTGTACTTCTGTCTCGGCCTGATTTCATGGTTTCTGACATTCTAAAAGCGATCCAGCGGCTAATCAGTCACTCGAATCGCTTTAAAAAAAAAGGGAATTTCCGTCTGAAAATGTTAATACTGGGATTATGGCGGACAGCTTGAAAATCTCTTCAAAACAGCAGCGTATATTTTACATCTTTAAGTGGTTAGCACCTTAAAGTGACTTGGTCTCACGTGGTCCCTGTACAGCAGGGCTGGAGTGTGAGAAGAAGAAGAAGCACAACGAGACAATCAGCTTATGTGCTGACAAGAATCATACTGATTGTAAGAGAGAGCAGAGTAACAGAGAGATGAGCTGAGCACTGTGCTGCTTCTCTTTTCACTGTCCAGTCACAGGCTGGGGGTGGGTTCAGGTTTTCCTGTAATGTATTCTAGCCAACTTTCAGGAGTATTTTATGAAGGTTTTGTGGAAGTTGTATTTTGCTGGAAACTGAACCAAAAGATGCAACAAGTACCATTTTGTTTTTAACTACATCTGTACCTGGCTGCACCACAGCAAAATGCAGAGGAGAAAATGCAGTCTTTAAGCGGTAACTCCTCTTTCCTTTCCTTTTCAATCCGCAGCTCCGTAATTTGCAGTAATATGCAATATGACTACCTGGATGTGTTCTGTACACAGATGGTATACAGAGCACCCCCCCAGATATGTAATTTCCTGCTTGTGTGATTGGCTCGCTGATTTTCCCAGAAGTC
The DNA here is from genome assembly GCA_037952835.1 of Lithobates septentrionalis. NCBI lineage: Eukaryota > Metazoa > Chordata > Amphibia > Anura > Ranidae > Lithobates > Lithobates septentrionalis. The sequence goes on along the minus strand of JBBDGP010001590.1, from coordinate 831,922 downwards.
TGCACTAAGATACAAGTCAGATTTTGAGCATCCCCTGTAACAAAAATGTCATTTTTGGTGAGATAACCTCAAAGGGAAATCACGTCTAAAGGGATGCAGACCCTGCAGCTTGCCTCGTTAGTGCCCTGCAGGTGCAGCATCTAGTTGATAATTATAAAATCACTACCATACAGATTCACTTAGCACATGTACACAGAAAAACAAACAAGTTATTCCTTCAGAATAACAAAATGTAGGAATCTGCAACAATGTTTGTTAAAATCCTTGCAATGTACATTCCCCACCCAGAGGGGAATGTTTTTTTTACTCTTTAAAGTGGACATGATCCCCGATCCCCAATATGAACATATAGGCACTTTTTATAAAGATAGCGGAAAGGTAGATAACAAAGTGGGGTATGCATTTTTATCTGGAGGCTGTTGTGTCCTTTATTATCTTTTTGTTTTTGAATTTGGTGCAGACGTATTGGGTTTTAGTTCACCTTCACTTCCTAGAAAAGGTCCCACCCCTTATGATAAAGGGGCGCTGAGCTCTCCACCCATAAATAATTTTGTTTACATGAATACAACAATGTGTAAAGAGCTTGGTGCCCCCCAAACAGACTATCAAGCGCCTTGGCAAAATCAATACATACCGTATATACTCGAGTATAAGTCGTTCCGAGTATAAGTCGAGGCCCTAATTTACCACAGAAAAATGGGAAAAACTTACTGACCCGAGTATAAGACGGGTGAGAAATGCACAGCTACTGTAAGTGGAAAAGAGGGTCAACAATGCCCATTTGCAGCCTCACTGTGCCCATTTGCATGCCTCACTGTGCCCATTTGCAGCCATAGGTCCCCTGAACTTCAAACTTGGTAGTTAAGGGTTCCTAGCTGCCCCTTAGCTGCAGCCAAAATTTGGGGTCTCTGAACCCAAATGGTCCCGAAATGACAGTGCTGCAGATGGACACAGTTGACCGACTTTGGGGCCCCGTATCTCGGGGCCACTTAGTGTTAGGAACCCCAAATTTGGTGTGCAAACTCAGTGGAAACATAACATACCCAAAGATGGGGTTTCTAGCGCCAAGTGTCCCCGAGATACATGGCCCCAGAAATCGGTTCAGAAAATGTCAAGCACTTTTCTGCAGCAGAGAATGACATTTTCTGAACCGATTTTGGGGCCCCGTATCTCGGGGCCACTTAGTGCTAGGAACCTCAACTTTGGATATGTTGTGGAACCAGTTCCACTGGGTTTGCACACCAAATTTGGGATTCCTAGCACAAAGTGGCCCTAAGATACGGGGCCCCAAAGTCAGTTCGGAAAATGAAATTTTTTGCTGCAGAAAAGTGCTTGACTCGAGTATAAGTCGAGGGGGGCACTTTCAGCACAAAAAAATGTGCTGAAAAACTCGACTTATACTCGAGTATATACGGTATACAAAAAAGAGAAAAAGAAAAATATTTTTGGTAAAAAAAAAATCTTTATTCACATAGCTGCACCCTGAAACCCACATCTATATATAATGGCGCTGGGATACGCCATCCTTCCTGGGTACAGGTAGGGATGAGCTTCGTGTTCGAGTCGAACCCATGTTCGACTCGAACATCGGCTGTTCGACCGTCCGTCGAATTGCGAACGATATGGGCCGTTCGCGCCAAATTCGTGTGGCGCGTCACGGCCCATAATTCACTGCGGCATCGCAGTGCATTGCTGGCTGATGATTGGCCAAGCATGCACTATGACCCGCATGCTTGGCCAATCACAGCGCCGTCAGTAGAGAGAGCTGTAATTGGCCAAAGCCAGGGTGGCTTTGGCCAATTATGGCTCAGGGGATTTAGTACACACCCCACACTATATAAGGCCGCCTGCACGGCGGCCCTGTGTAGTGTGTGTTCCGGTGTGCTGAGAGATAGAGAGAGAGAGAGACAGTGTCATTTGATTTGAGTTAGATAGATTAGGCAGAACAGTCAGTCAGTTAGCTGCACTTACAGTGTATTGTGTATATATATGCATCCCAGGTGTTGCATATATATATATACACTGTATTCAGTTTAGCTAGATCCGTTCCTGTTATCTTCTATCTAGACTATTTAGTGCAGTGTGTCCTGCTCACAGTGTTCAGCTAGATCCGTTCCTGCTATTTACATTCAGTGCAGTGCGTCCTGCTCACAGTGTTCAGCTAGATCCGTTCCTGCTATTTACATTCAGTGCAGTGCGTCCTGCTCACAGTGTTCAGCTAGATCCGTTCCTGCTATTTACATTCAGTGCAGTGCGTCCTGCTCACAGTGTTCAGCTAGATCCGTTCCTGCTATTTACATTCAGTGCAGTGCGTCCTGCTCACAGTGTTCAGCTAGATCCGTTCCTGCTATTTACATTCAGTGCAGTGCGTCCTGCTCACAGTGTTCAGCTAGATCCGTTCCTGCTATTTACATTCAGTGCAGTGCGTCCTGCTCACAGTGTTCAGCTAGATCCGTTCCTGCTATTTACATTCAGTGCAGTGCGTCCTGCTCACAGTGTTCAGCTAGATCCGTTCCTGCTATTTACATTCAGTGCAGTGCGTCCTGCTCACAGTGTTCAGCTAGATCCGTTCCTGCTATTTACATTCAGTGCAGTGCGTCCTGCTCACAGTGTTCAGCTAGATCCGTTCCTGCTATTTACATTCAGTGCAGTGCGTCCTGCTCACAGTGTTCAGCTAGATCCGTTCCTGCTATTTACATTCAGTGCAGTGCGTCCTGCTCACAGTGTTCAGCTAGATCCGTTCCTGCTATTTACATTCAGTGCAGTGCGTCCTGCTCACAGTGTTCAGCTAGATCCGTTCCCGCTATTTACATTCAGTGCAGTGCGTCCTGCTCACAGTGTTCAGCTAGATCCGTTCCTGCTATTTACATTCAGTGCAGTGCGTCCTGCTCACAGTGTTCAGCTAGATCCGTTCCTGCTATTTACATTCAGTGCAGTGCGTCCTGCTCACAGTGTTCAGCTAGATCCGTTCCTGCTATTTACATTCAGTGCAGTGCGTCCTGCTCACAGTGTTCAGCTAGATCCGTTCCTGCTATTTACATTCAGTGCAGTGCGTCCTGCTCACAGTGTTCAGCTAGATCCGTTCCTGCTATTTACATTCAGTGCAGTGCGTCCTGCTCACAGTGTTCAGCTAGATCCGTTCCTGCTATTTACATTCAGTGCAGTGCGTCCTGCTCACAGTGTTCAGCTAGATCCGTTCCTGCTATTTACATTCAGTGCAGTGCGTCCTGCTCACAGTGTTCAGCTAGATCCGTTCCTGCTATTTACATTCAGTGCAGTGCGTCCTGCTCACAGTGTTCAGCTAGATCCGTTCCTGCTATTTACATTCAGTGCAGTGCGTCCTGCTCACAGTGTTCAGCTAGATCCGTTCCTGCTATTTACATTCAGTGCAGTGCGTCCTGCTCACAGTGTTCAGCTAGATCCGTTCCTGCTATTTACATTCAGTGCAGTGCGTCCTGCTCACAGTGTTCAGCTAGATCCGTTCCTGCTATTTACATTCAGTGCAGTGCGTCCTGCTCACAGTGTTCAGCTAGATCCGTTCCTGCTATTTACATTCAGTGCAGTGCGTCCTGCTCACAGTGTTCAGCTAGATCCGTTCCTGTTATCTTCCTACTGACAGGCAGGCTTGTCTGGTTACAGTATATAAAGCTACCTGAAGAAAATTACAGGTGTTCTTTTTGATCCTATTAGTACCACGGTCAGGCAGCTAGACTATTTACATTTAGTACAGTGTGTCCTGCTCACAGTGTTCAGCTAGATCCGTTCCTGTTATCTTCCTACTGACAGGCAGGCTTGTCTGGTTACAGTATATAAAGCTACCTGAAGAAAATTACAGGTGTTCTATCCCAGCTTAGTGCAGCTACAGGCCATTAGTATGTCTGGAAGGCCAAGAAGGAGAGGCAGACAGTCACAAGCCAATAAGAGAGGGCAAGCAGGCTCTGTGTCTAGTGCTGGTCGTGGAGACGGTGCATCCTCATCAGCACGTGGCCATGGGACACGCTTGGCCTTTTTTTCGGCAGCTGGCCGTGTTGAGCCGCAACATGCGGAAGACTTGGTCGAGTGGATGACCAAGCCGTCCTCATCCTCCTCATCCTCTCTCACCCATGCCCAGGGTGCTTTGTCTGGCAAAGCAGCGGCCTCTTCCCTCAGCTCAATGTCATCAGTGACTCCTTCCCTAGCTCCACCATGTCCTCATGAGGATTCCCTCGAACTGTTTGACCACAGTGTTGGGTACATGCTCCAGGAGGATGCCCAGCGTTTGGAAGGCTCTGATGATGATACTGAGCTCGATGAAGGCAGTAACATGAGCACGGACAGAGGGGGTGCCCAAGAAGGACAGCAATCTGGCAGTCATGCTCCCCCTGCTGCAGCATACTGCCAGGTTTGCTCCAGTGATGAGGAGGGAGGGGATGATGAGGTCACTGACTCAACGTGGGTGCCTGATAGGAGAGAGGAGGAGGAGGAGGAGGAGGAGGCGGCACATCACCAACGAGGCAGGATGCCCTCCAGGGGCCAGCCTAAGGGCAGCACATTGACTGCATCACACCCCAAAGCTCCACATGTGCAGGGCGCTGCAGTCTCTGCGCGTTATTCAAAAAGTTCTTTGGTGTGGGCCTTTTTTGAGACGAGTGCATCAGATCGCACCGCTGCTATTTGCAACATATGTCTCAAGCGTATCTCGCGTGGCCAAAACATCTCCCGCTTGGGTACCACATGCTTGACCAGACATATGTTGACCTGCCATGCAGTTCGTTGGCAAGCGTATCTGAAAGACCCACACCAAAGAACAAAGAGGATCTCTCCTTGCTCCTCATCAGCTGAGATTTCCAACCCCACTAGACCTTCAGTCCTCTCTGAGACCTGCAGTGAGAGGAATGAAGGTGTAGAATTAGGTGTGTCACAGCCAAGTACTTGTGGGCAATCTGCTTTTGGTACACCGACGTCAGATTGTACCAGGCAAATTTCCCTGCCCCAGCTGCTGCACCGCCGAAAGAAGTTTGCTCCCAGCCATCCACATGCCCAGCGGTTGAATGCTAGCTTGGCAAAATTGCTAGCACTTCAACTGCTGCCTTTTCAGTTGGTAGACTCTGCCCCCTTCCGTGAGTTTGTGGAATGTGCGGTTCCTCAGTGGCAGGTACCCAAACGCCACTTTTTCTCACGGAAGGCGATTCCGGCTCTCTACCGGCATGTGGAAGGCAATGTCCATGCCTCGCTGGACAGGGCGGTCAGCGGTAAGGTGCATATTACCGCTGACTCATGGTCCAGCAGGCATGGACAGGGACGTTACTTAAGTTTCACGGCGCATTGGGTGACTCTGCTGGCAGCTGGGAAGGATGCAGGACAAGGTGCAGTAGTGTTGGAGGTTGTTCCGCCACCACGCCTCCAAAATGCTGATTGTGACACACCTCTCTCCTCCACCCCCTCCTCTTCTTCTTCCTCCATGGCCTCTTCCTCGGAACCAGCGGTGCTCCGTAGGCGTTCAAGGGGCTACGCAAGTACGCAGGCCAAAAGATGCCATGCGGTGCTTGAGCTGGTGTGCTTGGGGGACAGGAGCCACACTGGGGCAGAGGTTCTGTCAGCTCTGCAGGGGCAGGTTCAGAGGTGGTTGACGCCACGCCAACTTAAGGCAGGAATGGTGGTTTGCGACAATGGCACCAACCTCCTCTCTGCCCTCCGACAGGGACAACTGACCCATGTGCCCTGTTTGGCTCACGTCCTTAACTTGGTGGTGCAGCGGTTCTTGGGCAGGTACCCGGGCTTACAGGATGTCCTGAGGCAGGCCAGGAAAGTCTGTGTGCATTTCCGCCGGTCATATAATGCCAGTGCTCGGCTGACGGACCTCCAAAAGGAGTTTAACCTGCCCAAGAACCGCCTAATCTGTGACATGCCCACCAGGTGGAACTCGACGTTGGCCATGCTGCAGCGGCTGCACACGCAGCAGAGGGCCATCAATGAGTACCTGTGCGACTATGGCACCAGGACAGGGTCAGGGGACCTTGGTTTTTTTTCCCCACGCCAGTGGGCCATGATCAGGGATGCATGCACTGTCCTGTCACCATTCGAGGAGGCCACGAGGATGGTGAGCACTGACAGTGCATGCATCAGTGACACTGTCCCCCTTGTCCACCTGTTGGAGCACACGCTGCGTGGAATAATGGACAGGGCACTTGAGGCAGAACAGAGGCAGGAAGAGGAGGACTTCCTTAGCTCTCAAGGCCCCCTTTATCCAGACAGTGTTCCTGCGTGCCCGCCGATCACACAGGAAGAGGACGAGGAGGAGGAGGAGGAGGAGGAGGAAGATTGTGTCAGTATGGAGGTGGAGCCTGGCACTCAGCATCAGCAGTCTTTAAGGGATCAGTCCCAAGGAACACATGGACTTGTACGTGGCTGGGAGGAGGTGGCTGCGGACGTTGTTGTCCTTAGTGACCCAGAGGACTCCGGACCGAATGCCTCAGCAAACCTACGCTGCATGGCCTCCCTGATCCTGCAAAGCCTGCGTAAGGATCCTCGTATTCGTGGTATCAAGGAGAAGGACCAATACTGGCTGGCAACCCTCCTTGATCCACGTTACAAGGGTAAGGTTGCGGACCTTATCTTGCCATCGCAGAGGGAGCAGAGGATGAAACATCTTCGGGAGGCCTTGCAGAAAGGTCTGTGCAACGCGTTCCCAGAGACTGGGAGGTTACAAACTCCTGTTTCTGGACAACGTGTTGCTGAGGCTTCGGTCAGTCAAAGAAGGAGCGGTGGAGAAGGTGGCCGTCTGACCGATGCGTTCAGACAATTTTTTGGTCCGCAGCCCCAAGGTATGATCGGTTCCAGCAACCATCGCCAGCGTCTGTTTTACATGGTGCAGGAATACCTAGGGGCAAGATCAGACTTGGACACCTTTCCCACCGAAAATCCTCTGGGTTACTGGGTCTTGAGGATGGATCACTGGCCAGAGCTTGCACAGTATGCAATTGAGCTACTGGCCTGTCCTGCATCCAGCGTTCTTTCGGAACGTACATTCAGTGCTGCTGGAGGCGTGGTAACCGATCACAGGGTGCGTCTGTCCACTGACTCGGTCGATCGGCTGACCTTCATAAAAATGAATCAGTCTTGGATCACCACCAGCTACCAAGCACCTGATGCTGATGTAACTGAATAATTTTTTTCAGATCCCTTCAAAGACTGCCTATGCTGATGCTGAGTGATTATCCCTGAGTAATTATCCTCTTCCTCCTCAATCATCACGCTGATAGCTTGTAAGAACATTTTTGGTTCTGGGCGCCACCACCAGTGCCTAAGGCACAATTTTTCAGCCCCTGTATAACAGGGGCGTGTAATTACAATTTTTGATGTAATACTTTGCAGCACGGCTCGTTCCTGCATTCCAACTAGAGTGTCTGTGAGGGGTTGCAGTGTTGTGGCACCAGCACCAGTGCCTAAGGCCCAATTTTTCTGCCCCTGTCTAACAGGGGCGTGTAATTACAATTTTTGATGCAATACTTTGCAGCAGTGCTCGTTCCTGCGTTCCAACTAGAGTGTCTGTGAGGGGTTGCAGTGTTGTGGCACCAGCACCAGTGCCTAAGGCCCAATTTTTCTGCCCCTGTCTAACAGGGGCGTGTAATTACAATTTTTGATGCAATACTTTGCAGCAGTGCTCGTTCCTGCGTTCCAACTAGAGTGTCTGTGAGGGGTTGCAGTGTTGTGGCACCAGCACCAGTGCCTAAGGCCCAATTTTTCTGCCCCTGTCTAACAGGGGCGTGTAATTACAATTTTTGATGCAATACTTTGCAGCAGTGCTCGTTCCTGCGTTCCAACTAGAGTGTCTGTGAGGGGTTGCAGTGTTGTGGCACCAGCACCAGTGCCTAAGGCCCAATTTTTCTGCCCCTGTCTAACAGGGGCGTGTAATTACAATTTTTGATGCAATACTTTGCAGCAGTGCTCGTTCCTGCGTTCCAACTAGAGTGTCTGTGAGGGGTTGCAGTGTTGTGGCACCAGCACCAGTGCCTAAGGCCTAATTTTTCAGCTCCTGTTCAACAGGGGCATGTAATTACAATTCTTGATCTAATATTTCACAGCAGGGCCCTGTGAGGGCTTACAGTGTTTTGGCCACAGCAACACCTAAGGCCCAAATTTCTGCTGAGTATATAGGGCAGGACCCTACTTTCAAACATCTAACTTACAAACGACTCCTACTTGCAAACGGAAGGAGACAACAGGAAGTGAGATGAAATCTACCCATAGGAAGGGAAATTCTCTCATGTAAGAGTTAATATGGGAAAACAATTTCTCCTTTCCACTGATGCTTTCCAATCCTTGTTCCACAAAAAAACCCAAATTTTCAAAAAACATTTTTCATTGGGACAAAAAAGTGAGGTGAAATCTTCTGAAGAGGAGGAAAGACGCAAAACAAATGTCACAGGGGTGATAACCCTTCCCTATGTTTTCCAAAAAGCTTAGAAAAGATTTTTTGGCTGGAGCTAAACACATTAAAAATGTTCAAAATTACAAAGAGATTCTACTTAACAACAAACCTACAGTCCCTGTCTTGTTTGCACCGCCTGTATACTGCTGTTCAGAGTATATAGGGACCTTTCCTTATTTTAATTTGGGTGCGGGGTTCCCCTTAATATCCATACAAGACCCAAAGGGCCTGGTAATGGACTGGGGGGTACCCATGCCGTTTGTCTCACTGATTTTCATCCATATTGCCAGGACCCGACATGACATTAAACCCGCAAGCAGTTTTAAATGAGATTTTTTCCTTTAAAAATGACATTTGGTGCAGGGACTGTTCTAAACATGGGAAACACGCGTCACTTTACAGGCATACTATAGACACCCCCCAGGTACGATATTTAAAGGAATATTTCACTTTTTTTTTTTTACTTTAAGCATCATTAAAATCACTGCTCCCGAAAAAACGGCCGTTTTTAAAAGTTTTTTTTGCATTGATACATGTCCCCTGGGGTAGGACCCGGGTCCCCAAACCCTTTTTAGGACAATACCATGCAAATTAGCCTTTAAAATGAGCACTTTTGATTTCGAACGTTCGAGTCCCATAGACGTCAATGGGGTTCTAACGTTCGTGCGAACTTGCGGTCCGTTCGCGGGTTCTGGTGCGAACCGAACCGGGGGGTGTTCGGCTCATCCCTAGGTACAGGTGGGCCAGGCTACATCCTTGTGGCAGATGCTATCAGAATCTATGGGTCTCCAGACAACTGAGACCTCACTCTCTGTAAGTGGCTGCGAGTAGGTAGCCTCCCTGCCGGGCCTGTTTGTGTTTTGCTGAACCTTCTACAACAGGGGTCTCCAACCTTTCTAAATAAGGGGACAGTTTACTGTTCTTTAGACTTTAGGGGGGCCAGACTGTGGCCATTGGGAGTAGAAAAAGTCCCCACATTAGCAGGAAAAAACAATGTGCCTTCTTTGGTATTCAGTGGGAGGGAATGTGCCCCAGCATTGGTGTCACTGGGAGGAATTGAGCCCCATCGTTGGTGTCATTGTGAGGAATTGTGCCCCTTCACTGGGGTTAGTGGGGAGGGAATTATGCCTCATTGTGGGTATCTGTGGATGAAATAGTGATAAAAGGGCTGGATAAAAGCAAGCAAAGGGCTGCATCTGGCCCCTGGGCTGTAGTTTGGAGACCACTTTTCTATAATATACTTTTTTATTTTTGTGGGACTCTGTGTGCTCACTGCCCACCACACCACACTGCACCTATCCACAAGTGCATGCACAAAATGACTGAGATGCCATTTGTATAGACTGTGCCAATGCAAAGGAGCCTACTGGGATCTAGAGACCTATTTATCAGTTGGGTGCTTGGACCCCTCCTATTGTCAGGTAGACTTGAACATGGCCTTCACTCTAAGTCCCTCTGTTGACCTTCTCCACCACTGTGAGCATTTTATTTCTGTCTTGATGCAGTACAATACAATTTTGATGGGGATGAATAAAAACATAAAACAAGTCAGGTTTCCTATTGTTACACTTTAACCCTTTCCTAGAAAACCTCTGTAACTAATGAGCACCATCTACTTATGAAACACGTTCTTAAGTTCTACCACAATACAAGAAGGCTTGGGGGTTGATCATCTAGACATCTAAGTCTATTGCCAGGCAAATTCAATCCATATTCATCTCAGGCCTCCCAGAGTCACATTGCAGTACACCATGTATCTATGTAACATTTCACTCTTAACATAAAGTCAGGATAAACAACCCTGTAGTACTCGAAAGAACGACGCATTTATCGACAGCAATTGCCAGAAATGAATTGAACTTGTATTGAAAACAGTCAGGGGGATGAATCTCTAAAAAAAAAAACAGATGTGGCTTATGAGGCTGAAATGAAGAATGGCAATTTTCAGGTACATCAATATATTGAAGTAATTTGCTGTGCATGAGTGAACGATTTGAGGAGTTGAATTTCTGACCAGCTGGAGAAGGGAGATGTCCACAGAGATATTACAGTAGAATGTATAATCTGAATTTTTCTTTTTCAATCCCACTTCCATGGATTGACAATTGTAATACTATAGTTTTCATTAGAATCAGAAATGGACAGAAGATCTACCAAGGTGTTTCCATAATGGAAATTTACCCATGAAAAGGAGAAGAATCTCTCTGGCGGGGATGGAGAAGTGTGGGGAAGGGATAGAACCTCTGTAAAAAATTTAATTGCTGGAGTGTGATGGAATCAAGGCTGGTTTAAAAACCTTTGTGGGCCTTGAACATTTTCTTGGTCCTCATCTGTACTGCAGGTCCACATTACTTATGTAGCACCCTCCTAGGTAGGTGCTAGGATATAGATAGATAGAATTAGTATGGGTTTTTGGTACCTAAATTTAGTTGCCACACTGTAGTCAGTGTATCTGTATTTGGTACCTTAAAACTAATAGGTTTGAGAGGCCTATGCCTTAAATGTAATGTACACATATAAATGTTTCACATTTAAAAAACTCAGAATGGAAACGAAAGTGATTAAAATGAACAGTCAGTGAGTTGGAACTGAATGGGTCACTACCCAAAAGTGAAGTAAGGAGCACCTTCACCAACATACAACATAAAAGTCTTTAAAGATGATGTTATGCAGTCACTCAGAAAAGTCTCACATCACTATATTGGATACTGCATATATAGACCAACTTTATATATCGCACCACAGTGTCTTCATAAACATGCAGTGCACTCAGATGTTGCAGATGGGGGCTTACCGGAGGGTTTGAACCCAAAACAGCGTATACTGTGAGGGTCAAATCAGCTTTTATTGCACCCTGGCAATAGTGAGAAGACCTTGGCAGCCTGAAGATATTGAGAAGGGCTTTTCTGAAGGCGTATCTTCTCCAAACATAATAATGGATCTCTCCACGTGAGGTTCATAAAGGGTACAAAAGGGACTACATAGTGTGATACCGTAGAAACCGTGTTTATTAAAAGTCAAAGAAATACACTTACATGATGTAGATGATAAAAAAGCGCTTGTATATAAAAGGGGCGGCAGTGGAGTCCTCCCGACGCGTTTCGTCTGAGTAGACTTCGTCCTTGGGACGAAGTCTACTCAGGACGAAGTCTACTCAGACGAAACGCGTCAGGAGGACTCCACTGCCGCCCCTTTTATATACAAGCGCTTTTTTATCATCTACATCATGTAAGTGTATTTCTTTGACTTTTAATAAACACGGTTTCTACGGTATCACACTATGTAGTCCCTTTTGTACTCTTTATGAACCTCACGTGGAGAGATCCATTATTATGTTTGGAGAAGATACGCCTTCAGAAAAGCCCTTCTCAATATCTTCAGGCTGCCAAGGTCTTCTCACTATTGCCAGGGTGCAATAAAAGCTGGTTTGACCCTCACAGTATACGCTGTTTTGGGTTCAAACCCTCCGGTAAGCCCCCATCTGCAACATCTGAGTGCACTGCATGTTTATGAAGACACTGTGGTGCGATATATAAAGTTGGTCTATATATGCAGTATCCAATATAGTGATGTGAGACTTTTCTGAGTGACTGCATAACATCATCTTTAAAGACTTTTATGTTGTATGTTGGTGAAGGTGCTCCTTACTTCACTTTTGGGTAGTGACCCATTCAGTTCCAACTCACTGACTGTTCATTTTAATCACTTTCGTTTCCATTCTGAGTTTTTTTAAATGTGAAACATTTATATGTGTACATTACATTTAAGGCATAGGCCTCTCAAACCTATTAGTTTTAAGGTGCCTTGTTGACTTAGCGCTACACTTTTTCTGTTTATTATCTATTTGTTGGGCAATTATTCTAGTTGCGGTGTTAGCAGCTTATGTCTTCTTGATTATTTAGAGTAAGCGCAAATCTACTACTGGTGGGTATCTGTATTTGGTTTGGTAGGCAAAAGCATATTCTTTCTGTAATCAGTGAAGCTGCAATCTGCAAGTTAGGTCTGCTCAGTGTGTTCAGCTGCTGCCAGTCTGGTCTATAGCTTCCTCTGTATCCAGAGAACTGGAGAAGTTTCTGGATGATAGGTATGAAACTATGCAGATGGCAGCATGAATATTGATACAGCCCTGGCTTATACCAGAGAGGCAGGCTCTGTTGGCATGCTGGGTAACTGCATATATTCAGTGAACACACTGAGCTCGGGGTCTTTTCCCAGAGTGGATTAGTCCAGCCTGGGGGCACGCTGCCTCAGGTGGAAGATCTGAGGGGCTTAAATGATGAGACCCAGGAGCTGTAGAGAGCTGACTGAGTGGATCTGTTTGCTGAAGATCTGTCTGGTAACATGGAAAGGTTTTGCTTGAAAGTTGTATGGTGGCTACCAGCTGTCCTTGGCCTTGTGAGTACAGACATTTGAGAGATCTAGGGAACCTTTGTGCTTTAGTTACCCCTCTGGTACTATATAGTCAGCAGTCTAGTTAAAGGGAACACCGGCTGGTGTCCTGAAGAGCTTTGTCGACCTACTCTTCTACTTAAAGGGGCTCGTCTCTTGTGGCTCTAACCATTAGTACTAAGCTGAAGTCTACTGTTTGTTTCAAGCCCAGACTTCATTATAGCTTGCGCTGAAGAATACATAAGTCCTTAGCTGTAAATAGTTCTTATTTCTGGAGTATCCCACCACTACCCTCTACACTCTCCAAGTTCTCCAAAAATAAAAAACACAAAAACAACATCCCCTAGAATGATTTTTGAAGAAACATGTGAATGAGACCATTTGCATGGCTGCGGGACAAAGCCTGTGGGGAAGACCTGGACAGTAATCCTGTGGCTTCTACTCAGGGGGGGCTGAATACAAATGTACCCCACACTTTTCACATATTTATTTGTAAAAAATGTTGAAAATCATTTATCATTTTCCTTCCACTTCACAATAATGTGTCACTTTGTGTTGGTCTATCATAATAAATCCCAATAAAATACATTTACATTTTTGGTTGTAACGTGACAAAATGTGGAAACATTTCAATGGGTATGAAAACTTTTTTAAGGCACTGTAACCACCAAAAAGCTGCTGTACAAGAGTATTTTTGGGCCTCCTAGGACAGCCTAGTCCATGCAGCTGTAGTCCAAAGAGTACCTACATCTCTAAGTTTGGATTTCATGAATTTTGAGCAACATTCAGCAAACTCTTGGTGAAGCAAACCTGGGCAGATTCACCCATCACTAACCAGAAGTTTAATTATGAAAAATACCCCCAGCGTCTCACCTTCTCTGAAGGTGATGGGCTGTGCTTTCCAGCCTCTCTAAAGGTAAGTAGTGTCCAGGTCTAGTCTAGATGTGTCCCCATGTTCCAGAGGGCCATTGTGCTGCTACACAGTCTTCAAAAAATGATGGTGTGAAAGCAGCCACCAAAGGCCAGGATCTGTTTCAAAATGCAAACAGAAAGCTTGTAGGATGGCAGAATCAATCCCTATATCAGGGTCAGTAACGTTTCTGAACAAAGGGCCAGTTTACTGTTCCTCAGACTTTAGGAGGGCCAAGCTGTGGCCAGTTGTAGTAGAAAATATTCTATAGTTGCCAACATTGTGCAAAAATGTATAGGGACACTTTTTTTTGTCTATAGGTGAAGTCGTAATATAATTAGGGGGCAGGCATTCGTTTGTAGGTGTGACTTGAGGGGGAAGAAAGATGTGGCGTGCCACGGCGAAGAGTGGGCCTGGTTTAAACTAAACATTGGGCGTGGCTTAAAGGGTGCCTGGCTCAAAGGGGGTGTGGTTTGATTCTGAGATGAACAACAGATGGAGGGAAAAACAGAGAGGAAGAGAGGGAGAAAGAAATAGGTAGGGAAGGAGACAGAAGGAAGAAAAGAAAGAGGGATGGAGGGACAGCAGGCCCAGATCCTACACCACAATAGCAATATGTGTATTCCAGATACTCCAAACACCTGGTGTTAGCACGTTAATCATCACAACACCATGGCTGATATGGTGTCAGGATGATTGAAGTGCATTATTTCTATTATTACATTGTAATATAAAATGAAATAGTTCAACTCACCATAGTGCAGAATCAGTGGAAGCCCTGAGTGTGTCACTTGCCATGTCGCCTACCACCAGATGCCATCAAGTGAGTGTCCCCATCAGAGTTCCTCCTTACATCACAGGTGCCCCAAGTAGAGTCCCTCCTTACATCACAGGTGGCCCAGCAGAGTCCCTCCTTACATCACAGGTGCCCCAGCAGAGTCCCTCCTTACATCACAGGTGCCCCCCAGCAGAGTCCCTCCAGCATGATTTGATCTCCGCCACCATTTAGAAGACCAGCTCTCTGCTGCAGAGGCCGAGCTTGGCAGGTCTCTTTCCCCGTGTGTTCAGTGGAGAGAAGAGGGGCCTCTGACCCGTGCAGCTAACCAGCTTCAGTGTACAAGCGAATTGTAAACACTGAAGAGAAAAGCTGATTAGCTGCATGGATCGGAGGCCCCTCCCCTCTCCACTGAACACACACGGGGAAAGAGACCTGCTAGCCGGAAGGAGATCTTGTGGCCATGTTTTCCCGGGACATTAACAAAATATCTGGATCTTAAGTGGGACACGCTCAGATCAGGATGAGGGTCCAATTTTCGGGATTGTCCTGGGAAAATCGGGACTGTTGGCAAGTATGATGTCCCAGTATCAGTGGAAGCAGATAATGTCTCAGGCTGAAAAAAGGCAAAAAACAATACTGTAGTGCACAAGTGAAAATGCTCCATTGTTGGTGTCAGTGGCATTGTTGCCAACCACCTGTAGATTTACGGACAGCCCGTAAATTTATTCCCATTTTCAATGACCGTTACGGGCAGCGGTGCCCATAAAACAAATGGCCACGAGCCGACCATGTAACTGCACATGCGCCATTCCGAAGCCGGCCGGGCTCTGGAAAGCTTGTACTCTCTTGGCTGGGCGGTGCATGCGCAGTAACTTAATAGCGCCGCTTGATGCCATTTTTGAATATATTCCAGAGTACACTTGTTCCTGGCTAAGACACGGCAGCCGCGTTTGTGCACTTGCCGTAGGCGGAGGAGTCGAGGGGGGTAAGTGAGGAGGCGAGTGTGACACTGGGGCAGAGGATGACATGGCATTACTGGGGAGGGGTGAAGCCATGGCATGCAGGGGGACAGTGAAGGACACTGATGTGGCTACTGTGAGGGGGTGAGGAGGACACTATTATGTCCGCAGATTCTGTCCCCCTCCTGTAGTATGTCCGCAGACTCTGTCCCCCCCCTGTAGTATGTCCGCAGCCTCTGTCCCCCTCCTGTAGTATGTCCGCAGCCTCTGTCCCCCTCCTGTAGTATGTTCGCAGCCTTTATCCCTCTCCTGTAGTATGTCTGCAGACTCTGTCCCCCCCCTGTAGTATGTCCGCAGCCTCTGTCCCCCTCCTGTAGTATGTCCGCAGCCTCTGTCCCCCTCCTGTAGTATGTTCGCAGCCTTTATCCCTCTCCTGTAGTATGTCTGCAGCCTCTGTTCCTCTCCTGCAGTATGTCCGCAGCCTCTGTACCCCTCCTGCAGTATGTGCGCAGCCTCTGTCCACCTCTTGTATCATGTCTGCAGTATCTGAGGGCAATCCTAGAAAGGAGTCAAGAGTAGGAGCACTGCCGGGATGGGGGTCACGGGAGGAGACAGACATGTGTGGACTGTGGAGAGGAGACTATACAATAAATCCAGAGCTGCCAAGCTGCTGAAGCCATCTGACTAAGCCCTGCACGGTGCACTTGAGAGGAGGTCAGTGACAGAGCCGCCAGGCTGGTCTGAGGGTGGTTGCTTATGTAAGAGGGGAGTAAATACAATAATTTAAGGGGGCACTGATATAAAGGTTCCCCCCTATATTAGTGACCCACCCACCTTAGTGTATTCACTCTGCAGAAGGTGGTCTCTAGTCACCAGAGCAACCCCCCCCCCATTTTCAGAGTTCCCCCTTACAGCATGATCTGCAGCGTTCCCCTTTACACAAGAGTTCCCTTTCACTGTAAGGGGAAATCCTGGAGACTCTGATGTGAGGGAGAACTCTGTGCTGGCCGGGTTATAGTAACCTGACCTTCCTGTCAATGGAGAAATATGTTTTTTGACTTTTGTTTAACCACTTCAGCCCCGGAAGAATTTACCCCCTTCCTGACCAGAGCACTTTTTGCGATTCGGCACTGCGTCGCTTTAACTGACAATTGCGCTGTCGTGCGACATGGCTCCCAAACAAAATTGATGTCCTTTTTTTCCCAGAAATAGAGCTTTCTTTTGGTGGTATTTGATCGCCTCTGCGGTTTTAATTTTATGCGCTATAAACAGTGTTGCCAACCCCCCCAAGTGAAATTTACTGGCACGATGCCGAAATTTACAAACTGCACCAAAATTTTTTTCTGACAAAAAACTGAAATTTACTGACAGAACCACCTTTTTTTATTGCTATTAGCAATGTGTTTAAGTTAAAAAAAAAACATATTTCTCCATTGACATGAAGGTCTGGTTACTATAACCCAGCCGGCACAGAGTTCCCCCTTACATCAGAGTCTGCAGGATCCCCCCTTACAGTGAAAGGGAACTCTTATGTAAAGGGGAAGGCTGCAGCTCAAATTCTAAGAGGGAACTCTGATGTAGAGGGGAGCTCTGGTGACCAGGGACCACTTTATATCAGAGTCCACTGCTTTCTCTTTACATCAGAGTTCCCAATTATCAGGGTCTGCAGACTGAGATCTCCCTTGCACTGTAAGGGGGAATCCTGCAGACTCTGATGTAAACGGAAACGCCAGAAACTCTGATGTGGGGGCACTCTGGTGACCAGAGACCACCTTCCATAGAGTAAATACACTAAGGTAAGGGGAGGTCACTAATATAGGGGGGGGGGGCTTTATATCAGTGCCCCTTACATTATTGTATTCACTTCCCCCTTACATAAGCAACCCCCCTCCCCCCCTCAGACTGGCCTGGCAATGCTATGTCACTGACCTCCTCTCAGGTGCACCGTGCAGGGCTCAGTCAAATGGCTTCAGCTTGGTGGCTCTGGTTTTATCCTATAGTCTCCTCTCCATAGTCAACACATGTCTGACTTCTCCCATGACCCCCATCCCGGCGGCGCTCCCACTCTTGACTCCTCTCCAGACTCCCCTCAGAGACTGTAGACATGATACAGGAGATGGCTAGAGGCTGCAGACATGATACAGGAGATGGTTAGAGGATGTAGACATGTTACAGGAGATGGTTAGAGGATGTAGACATGATACAGGAGATGGTTAGAGGATGTAGACATGATACAGGAGATGGTTAGAGGATGTAGACATGATACAGGAGATGATCAGAGACTGCAGACATAATACAGGAGATGATCAGAGACTGCAGACATAATACAGGAGATGATCAGAGACTGCAGACATAATACAGGAGATGGTCAGAGACTGCAGACATAGTACAGGAGATGATCAGAGACTGCAGACATAGTACAGGAGATGATCAGAGACTGCAGACATAGTACAGGAGATGATCAGAGACTGCAGACATAGTACAGGAGATGACCAGAGACTGCAGACATGATACAGGAGATGGTCAGAGATGGCAGACATGATACAGGAGATGGTCAGAGACTGCGGACGGGATACAGGAGATGGTCAGAGGCTGCAGACGGGATACAGGAGATGGTCAGAGACTGCAGACAGGATACAGGAGATGGTCAGAGACTGCGGATGGGATACAGGAGATGGTCGGAGGATGTAGACATGGTAGTTTCCTCCTCTGTGCCCCTTCATATTACCATACTTCTCTACATCAGTGTCCTTCCTCCTGTGCCCCTTTGACTATGCTGCTGCAGTGCACCATGCAGTCCACCTCCACTGTCAGCCTGCTCTGGGAAGGGATTGTTGGCTGGGGCCTGCCTGACTGTCTCTGAATTCCACCCCCCCCCCCCCCCGAGTGAGCACTGCTCTGTCCACTGACTTCAACGTGACGTGAGGTTCCTCTGTGCATCCGCACTCCCTCAGCTCCTTCTTTTAAGTCTGGCGCGCGGCACGGTGGTGTGGATGACATCATCATCGCGCGCCGCCGGCGGGCAGAGGCAGCGCTCGTGGCTCGGATCGGATCTTCTCGGCGATTTCCGCAAACTGTGCATGCGCAGTTTTGACTCGCCGGTCCATTTTTTACTGCCACGTATCTGCTTCTACGGACATTTACGGACATGAGAAAAATGCCCTGTTTTTATGGGCTGCCCGTAAATCTACGGGCGGTTGGCAACACTGGCTATAAACAAAAATAGAGCGACAATTTTGAAAAAAACGCATTATTTTTTACTTTTTGCTATAATAAATATCCCCCAAAAATATATAAAAAAAACAATTTTTTTCCTCAGTTTAGGCCGATACGTATTCTTCTACATACTTTTGTTAAAAAAAATCGCAATAAGCGATTATTGATCGGTTTGCGCAAAAGTTATAGCGTTTACAAAATAGGGGATAGTTTTATGGCATTTTTATTAATAATTTTTTTTTTTTTAAATGGCGGCGATCAGCAATTTTTATCATGACTGCGACATTATGGCGGATACATCGGACATTTTTGACACATTTTTGGGACCATTGTCATTTATACAGCAATCAGTGCTATAAAAATGCACTGATTCCTGTGTAAATGACACTGGCAGTGAAGGGGTTAACCACTAGGTGGCAGTGTAGGGGTTAAGTGTGTCCTAGGGGCGTGTTTCTAACTGTCAGGGGGATGGGCTGTGTGTGTGACGTCACTGATCTCTGCTCCGATGACAGGGAGCAGAGATCGAGCGACACTGTCACTAGGCAGAACGGGGAGAAGCTGTTTACATCAGCATCTCCCTGTTCTTCCTCCCCGTGAGGCGATCGCGTGTATCCCCACGGCGATCGAGTCCGCGGGGCCCACGACCCGACTCACGGAGCTTGCCGCAGGCGCCTGCTGGCCGCCTCTTAAAAGGCAACGTACAGGTATGTGGCTTTGCCTGTACGAGCCCTTCTGCCGCAGTATATCTGCGTGAGGCGGTCGGCAAGTGATTAACTTAAACACATTGCTAATAGCACTAGCTATGTGTTTATAGTTCACATATTGATATTTGCACTGTTTAGCACAGGAAAATGTCATTTTAGGTATTTTTTTTGCAGTGCCAGTAAAAAATGTTGTGTTGTCAGTAAATTTCACGATTTCTGCCAGTAAAAAAATTGGTGCAGTTTGTAAATTTTGGTGTCCTGGTCACAGGGCTTTTTTTCTCAGAAAATAGGTGCAGGAACTCAACCACGACCCCCCAAAACCCCCTTGACCCCCACACACACCCTCCAAACAGCATCAAATACTAGGCATGGTCATATTTCACTAACAGTGGGAGGGTCTTAAAGGGGCATTAAACACCAGGAGTGCATTATGTACAGAGTGCAGAGTTCATGGGTGCGCTATGTGCAGAGTTCGGGCGTGGGCTGCATACAGGGTGCAGAGTTCAGGGTTGCGCTACACACAGAGTGCAGAGTTTAGCCTTTTTCCACAGCTGTTTGCCTCTGCATCCCCCATTCACATCTCACTTTCACCCCACTTCCCAGCCGGCTTTAGGACCTCCCCGCACACTCTCACTTGCAGGGAGATCATCCATTGGGGGTGTCGGCATCTGCACTGCACCCCAGGCACCCACATCTCCCTTGTCCCCATCCTGCACTCAGTAGGAGCTACTCAGGAGATTAGATCTAAGCTACTCTGGAGATTACCTGAGTAGCTCCTGAGCTACTCAGGAGATTAGATTAGATGGGAGCTGCTGAGAGACAAGCTACCACTTGTAAACACAGAAGACTTCTGTGTTTACAAGTGATAGTGCTGAGCAGGGAGCAGAGGGCCTGAGCCAGAGGTGGTGGAACCGAGTTCCACCAAGTTCCAGCTGAAAAAAAGCCCTGCCTGGTCAGTGGAAAGAATGATATCTTGTTGTTGATGTCAATGGGAGCAATAGTGCCTCATTTCAGTTGGCGGAACAGTGTCCCAAGGGCTAGATAACGGCAAGCAAGGCCTGCATCCGGACAGTGGGTGGTAGTTTGATGACCATTGCCCTAGATGATCAGAACAGATCAGGATCAAGCAGCACCCCAGGTTACTAGAGGGTGTTTTGGGGGAGCTACTCCAAGCAGCCATTTTTGAGATCCATGTTGAGATGCAGTCCTTTCCATTAAAAAAAAAACGTAAAAAAAATTGCTCATGCTCAGATCCAAAAAATCCAGAACTAAGTTGCAGGGAAGTTCATGAGAACTGTGAACAGAGTAGACTTTAGACGCCTGCTTATCCTTACTAGGGAGATCAGGAATACTCTGGTCTACATTACAGAGTGCTTTGTTAAGTATATGAATATACATGTTTCACTGAAAATCTGTTTCCGGCAAAAGTATTTTTTTTATATATATATTCAACTTATGCCGCGTACACACGGTCGGACTTTTCGTCTACAAAAGTCCAACGGACGCTGACGGACTAAAGCTGGCTGGTAATCCGATCGTGTGTGGGCTTCTCCGGACTTTCAACATACTTTTTTAGCCTCAAATCCGACGGACTTTAGATTTGAAACATGCTTCAAATCTTTACTTCGTAACTACGACGGACCCCGAAATCCGCTCGTCTGTGTGCTAGTCCGACGGACAAAAAGCCACGCTAGGGCACCTATTGGCTACTGGCTATGAACTTCCTTATTTTAGTCCGGTGTACGTCATCACGTACGAATCCGTCGGACTTTTGTGTGGTCGTGTGTAGGCAAGTCCGTTCGTTAGATAGTATGCCGCAAGTCCGCCGCAAGTCCGCCGAAAGTCTGCCGGAAGTCTGTCGGACAGGCTGTCTGACTTTTGTAGACGAAAAGTCCGACCGTGTGTACGCGGCATTACTCCAGATGCTTTGTTCAGTTTGACATAAGGGTTCCTTTGAATACAAATACCCCCAACCTTTCTTCTAATTTAACATTCTCTAACCACCCAGTGGTCTGTTAATAGTCTCCTTTACCAGCTTAGTGATTTCACATACAATAGTGGCTTTGAGCGCAGCTCCCGATATCCAACATTTTTCTTACCTACATTTTTGTCAATATGTGTCCTCGATTTCTCTTGATTTCATTGGAAATGGGCAAATAATGCCTGCAGCTCCATTCACAAGAGAGTATTGCTGCCTAAAACGTTCGATAATAAGCTGGCCTGTGAATTTGCTCTATTGTAGCTAAACAAATAAAATGATTTAACTGTTTGTTAATAAGCA
Source organism: Lithobates septentrionalis (assembly GCA_037952835.1). NCBI lineage: Eukaryota > Metazoa > Chordata > Amphibia > Anura > Ranidae > Lithobates > Lithobates septentrionalis. The sequence continues at coordinate 810,275 of JBBDGP010001590.1, read as the reverse complement.
CAGATTCAAATAGAATTATAGCCATTAACCAAGGACGGTTTGACTTATACAATTAAGAAGATCTTGTCCCCAAGTGCCAATTCTCCAGTAACGCAAATAAGCCAGTCAGCCTCCATCCTGCGCTGATTAGACTTCAGCAGAATGAATTGTGATTGGTTGCTATAAGTTAGCACACTTAAAGTGTACGTAAACCCCTCCCTCCAAAAAAATCCTTAGAGCTTACCTCTGTTGATTGTATTTGGGGAGTTGTGTTGTATTTGTAGGCTGTTTTCCCAGTTTCAGCTGTTGTTTCAGCCATTAAGGGACTTAGGGCTCATCATTTACACTTGTGGTTGGGGGGCAGTTAAAACAGGTGGTTGAACCATGTTTTCACCCCCCCCCTCCCCTTAGCAGCTAGATGGAATTTCACACATCCCCCCACGATGCATTCGGCAGGCAGTACTTATGCCGATTGAGACCCATTCAAGCAATGCATGTGGTGGTACAACATTTTCAGGGTTAAAACAAGAGGTAGGAGGCAACACATTGCCTCCTCACTGCCTGTCAAATTGTATCAGGCCATAAATGTCTTAATGTCCATTTCAAGATGATCCTATTCCACCCTATGGTACAAAGCAAACAAGAGAGCCAAACCTAATATTTAAGGGCCCAAGTGTCCCCTGGCTTGCCCGAAGCTTGTTTTGCTGTACCATCTGTTATGCTGCAGTGATTTGTCCTCCCTGTTTAGGACCATCCACATTGCTCAGGATAACTGAAAATGTAGCGCACAGACCCCTAGCGGGTCCTGCTATTTGTCCCGAGTTCTATTCCCTAGTGGGTGCAAACAGCCAGGAACGCGATAGGCTCCCAGTCTCTCCTCACAAGAACCAGGCAGAAATGGTCTTTTTTAGATTTACAGCTTAATAACCTTGGGTAGGGTGCAAGGTGAGCCTTGGAATACTCCAGAGTAAGTGCAACAAGTAATGGACTCTTCAGGGAGCAGTCACCCTCTTGAAGCTAGTAATTAATGAACTACAGCGCAGGAGACACCATTGCGAAAATCATCAAACTTAAAGTAGCGTTCCCAAAAGTTGACAAGGACAGTTTCTAGGATCTTCTCAGGCTTGTACTCACTGTGTCCTGGAATTACTTACTTATATGCTTTCCTGCAGTACCAGATAATTTCTGTAATGTGTGCCTCCAGGTCTGATCCTTTGTGGACTTCCTGCAACTGTTCTCAGGAACTTAGGACATCAGTCCCCTAGCTCCAACTGGAGCTGAGATCCATATGGCTTCCTCTAAACTTTAGCTATGTGCCTCTCAGGCTGGGTCTTTACTCAGAGGACAAGGACCCTGCTAATCAAGGTCCTAGCCTAGTTATACACACCTCAGCCTCCTACTGGCCATTCTTCTTTCCCGGGATTTGATGAGGCTGTATTAATATGCAAGTGGAGGTCTGCCTCTTCCATCCACTAAATTCTGGAATCTACCAGAAATCAAGGGAAAGCTGTCGAGCCTGCAACCAGCAGAACCCAGAACAGCCAAAAGCAATCAAACTTCACTCCATGGGCTACAGTGGAGCCAAAAACTACATTTGCCTCAAACTGTTAGCAACCCAACTAGGAGGGTGGTACAAAAAAATTAAATAATCTGAAAGAGAACCCACATACAGAACGGTTTCCCCAAAACGTGAAGGGTACATTTTCAAAGCAGATTTAAGATAGAAATCTTTTAACGTTCAATTGAAACACATTCCTGGAGCATCATAACAAAATGTTTTTAATGTCTTAAGGACCTTTTCTTTCTAAAACAGCCACAGAATGAATGGAAAAGTCTGTCCCCTGCCAGCAGCTGTTGAGTAGGACACTTGCTCCCTGTGGGAAAGCAGGGTTTTTACTTCAGAGATCTGCCATGCCCCATACAGAATTGCAGTCAGCAAAGCTCACACTCCACACTGATTGCAGAGCACTGACTAACCAGGGGGCATGTTGGACCTCTGCAATGAGACTACTGCTTCCAAACAGACAGCAAGGTTTCCACTTTGTAGCATGCAGGCAAGGGACAGGCTTTTCTACTCAGGCTGTTCCCTATTTGTAAAGAAAACAAAGTGCAAAACACTGCATGCCTTTTGTTTGATGTTTCTAGAATGTATTTAGCTAATTTAATACTTAAAGCCCATTCTTTCTCCGCTTGTCTCACCGTTAGGTTGTATTTGGCTCATTTCATCTATACCTTTCTATGTCAGTCTTCAATTGTGAGTGTCTTTATCAGTGAGATTACCCTGGGGTTGTATCCTGAAAGTATGATGCAGAGACATTCCATCCACACCATTGATGGCTCTTCTTCTGAGGTGCTTCTGAGTTCTCCACCTCAGAGGTTCTTGTCTTTTACAGGTCTTTATTTTAACAATTTTTATTGACTTCCACTGGCTTTTCACCAAGACCAATCATTCATTTTAATGGCCATTTATTGACTGTGAAGATTTTCATTTATCCATGTCATGGTAATGCTAGTAGTAGATAGTTACATTCAATTCCATGTGTTCTGTACTGTTCAGCACTATAAAACAAATCCAGTTAAATGTGATTAACTACTACTCTTGGGAACATTTATTGACTGAAACTTCCTTTTACAGCAGTGTATTTCTAAAACATGCAATCAAACATTCATTATAACAAATAAATGTATTGTTAGGTATATGAATACAATATATCTGGGGACCATACTTGTACCAGTCTTGTTCTTCATGTCATAATACAGACATACTTATTATCGATAGTTGCCCTTTCCATTCAGCAAACTACTCTGGATTTATTCTCCATAAAGCTCTCATGATGTCTTTGAACAGCATACATCAGTAAAAAGGTAATCTTGTGCTTTTTGTGCTTAGTTGTAAACTTAACTAGTGGTGGTTCATGGAACAAAGCCTCAACAAAAGCCTGATGTCAATGAAAGAACCTGAAAGGAAGTGTCCTATAATTGCCCTATAACGATTTTAAGGCGTCTTTATGGAGATGCCGCTAATCAGGGCTGTCTTAATGCATGGGCATCCATGGGCATTGCCCAAGTGCCTCAGGATTGCATTACATCATACTTGCCAACTGTCCCTGATTTGCCGGGACAGTCAAAAGCTGTGCTGGGATGGCCGCGTTTTGGGAAGTGTCCCGGAAACTGTACTGTGCCCTCCTAATCCCAGTTTTATGCCCTCCTGATTACCCCCCCCCCCCCCCCCATACTGTGCCCTTCTGTCCCCCTTATACATTACCCTTTGTGTTGATTAGTCTTTGATTTATGGCATATTTTCCTATTGTTTAAAATCAATTTTATTGAAAGTACTAATAAATGCATGTTTAACTCTATCATCTATTTATACTTTAATTCTTGAGAGTAGGTGCATAAATTGGGGCAGGCTGTTAGGGGCCCCAGTGCATTACTTTACCCAGGGCCCCATGATGCTATTTAGGTGGCCCTTCTGTTAATCCCCCTTGAGGAGTTCCCAACGTGGCCCGCCCTCCCTGGATTGGTTGATTTTCCTCAAAAAACAAAACATACCAGCATGTTGGTTGGGAGGTGTGGTGTGGCGGCAGTGAACACACAGAGTCCAGTTGCAGAGAACAGAACTTTTATTAATGCAGAATCCAGTAATTCATAACAAACCCAGTGGGAGGGCACCCGACCGGAAACACTCTCAGCATATAACAGCAGTGTGTAGCGGAGTAGGTCTCAGATGTGTCAACATCGTCTGGCTTGAGGGGTGGAATGTGGCCTGGCCAGTCCGTACCCAAATAGGGAGGCTTTCAGAAAGATGGCATGTCCCTACCTTTTCCGTACTTGTCTGGAACCTCTCTCTACTGCTAGTAATTGCCCCTGTTAGACAGGTGACCTATCGCTACACTACCCACATGCGAAATGCGTGCCAAGCCTGGGAACCAGGGCCTTAGATAGGCTATGCCTGACCCAAGATGGCCGCTAGGGTCACATGGGGCTGTAGGATCCAACCAGATTTCCAATCAGCCTCTCACATCAACTAGGAAACCATACAGGAACCTCGTTCCTCTCGACTTCCTCTCCCAGTGCAATGCAGCTGTGGCTAAGCTCTCTTTGCAGTGGGGAAAGTAGACTGCACCTGCCTACAAGCATATGTGGTTTGTTTAGTGGTGTAGTGATGAATAGAGAAGTGAGAGGTTGTCTCATGGAACTCTCTCAGCAGACCGTAGATGAGAAGTTGCTGTGTAGTTGGAATTCCCCATCCTGGGGGGCATATGGCACCATTGGCTGTATGCTCACAAGTGGATTTTGGAGTGTTTCCCCTATGAAAGTAATGGGGGCCACTACAAGGAAAAGGGTTTGACAAAGGCTAAATAGAGCTCAAGGTAAAGTCAATTGACGTCTGCGAATAGGCAGCAAAGAAAGGAGAACTTAGGGGCAACCACATCTGAAGGTCCCCCCCCCCCCCCCCCCACACACACACACACACACACACACATACCTTCTTGAGACTATTCTAGAGAAGGACAGATGGGTTATCATTTTTCTACATAATCTATGAAATGCACAAGCGGAGCAGTGATAGGTACATAGCCTAGTGAGGTCTGTTCCATTGACAGAAGAACCATTCTGGGTGGTGAAGAGCGTAGCCCTAGAATGTATGGTACCCATCTGCTGCTGCTGTGGAGAGTGCCAAAAGATAGCATCCAGAAAGCTGGTGAAGGATCTTGTGCCGTAGTGCAACTACTACAAAAGTAAAAAATAAAAATAAAAATTTAAAAACGCCTTTTAGAATTATTTTTTTTTAAATATAAAATATCTTTTGTATATTGTAAATAGCGGATAGGCAGAGAGAACAAATTGTTCTTCTGTACTATACTGTTTCAAATGCTGTTTTAAGCATTGGCATATCTCCTTAGACCCAGTGGGAGTGATTTACTAAAACTGGAGAGTACAAAATCTGGTGCAGCGCCACATAAAAAAAACAATCGGCTTCAAGTTTTTTTGTTTTTTTTTGTCAAAGCATAACTGATTAAGCTAATTGCAAAGTACATATTTCCAGTCTTTTGAAGGGCAAGAAGACAATGACTTTCCTAAGCCCTGTCTCTCCTGTCCTCCTCTCCTGTTCAGTGGTGTTTAGTTCAGTCCTAGGTAGACCCTCCCCATTTCTTCCATGTTCCCTCAGTCAGAGTGGAGCAGTGATAGGTCCATAGCCTTGTGAGATCTGTTACATTGACAGAAGAAGCATTCTGGATAGTGAAGAGTGTGACCCAAGTACTTCACAGAGACAGGGCTTAGGAAAGTCATTGTCTTCCTACACTTCAAAATCCTGGAAATATATCCTCTGCTATTAGTTCAAATAAAATTGTGTTGGATTCAACTTGTGTCTTCTTGTAGATTTAAAGGGGTTTCAAACCCTCCTGTTTTTTTACCTCAATGCATTCTATGCATTGAGTGAAAAACCTATTGTAGTGCACCAGCCCCCCAGCCACCCCCCCCACCCCCATTTTACTGACCTGAGCCTGTTCATTCACATGCCAGAGACACGCACGCCCTCTCTGGCCGGTTCTTGATTTTATAGATTGATAGCCATTGGCTTCCGCTGCTGTCAATCAAATCCAATGACGCGGGTGCCGGTGGGGCAGCGCTGAGTCCTGCTGTCTGTGTCTATGGATGCAGCAGCAGGACACAGGAGCGCGCCTGCACGGGTGCCCCCCGAAGGAGAGCGCTTTTCCAATGGGCACCTCGGGGAGGAGCCAGGAGCGCCACGGAGGGACCCCAGAAGAGGAGGATCGGGGCCACTCTGTGCAAAACCAACTGCACAGAGGAGGTAAGTATGACATGTTTTATATTTTACCTGGTCCCCCAGTTCCAAGGGTCTGTGTGTTTTGGGGAGACATGGACTTGAATCTGAAGCAAGACCACTCTAAAGGTCCCCCCAGGCACACAACTCCCAAGAATAGAGCCCCCTCAAAAGCCAGGGCCCATTGTCAGTAGGGAAGAGGCTACCCCGCAGTCCCCTCCAAAAGCTCCTGTCCTGGTTGGGTCTGACACAGTATTTATATATTTTTAAATAAAATAATTATTATATTATTAATATATATTATATATATATTAAAATAACTACAGTGCCATCATTCACATACAGAAATAGAAGTGACAATGTAAATTAAACTGTGTGTTTAGTATCACACACAAGTTCTTTGGGTTATTTTTGTTCTGTTTTATTATGGTGCTTTTGGTTGGTTTATTTATTTGAATTTTCTGTATTAATGTAGATGCTTTGAAGAGTTAACATTTGCTCTTAAAAAAAGCATACTTAAAGCAAGTAAGTGTTTTAGCAGCACTATTCCAAATTGTCTTGGCACTGAAGTAAGCAGAATCACGGTACAGCTAATTCCCTTTTTTTTTGTTGTTGTTTATTTTATAAAATAAGTTTCACCCTCACGGCTTTTATTCTGGAAATAGATGTGTGCACACTTCACGCTCACTAAAACATCCTCAGGTAATGAAATTTTACCTTTAGACATACAGTGCAATTTAAAGTCGGATCTTTCTGTGTCACAAATCTCCGAATCCTTTACAAGCTGGAAAGCCAACAAGACAAGTTACCTATCCAGACTGACAGTTTGACATTCTGCTGAGTCACGGAAAGTCATCGCTGCAGATTAATGACTGCTCTTTTCAAACTTTTCAAAAAGACCAAGGAGAGGTGAGTGATATTTTTTTTTTCTTCCCAAGTTAAGGTCAGCATAAGAAACCCATTTTTTTTTTGGGCAGATCGGCAAAACAAGAGGCGGACTGTGATTGGCTAAGGTCAGTCATCTCCATCACGTAGTGGCAGGGACGAGTACGCATTCACATGCATCTTGAAGTAAGGAAAATATTATTCATGCATGCAAAGTAGATTTACAGCATAATCAATTTATCCAATGTTAAAGTCTTGGATGAATGGGTATTATGAATAATACTTGTGTATAACATTATGTGTTCATTTTTTAAGGCACATTTCTTGCCCCCTTTGAGCCCCAAAAGCAGTCCAAGAAAGAAAAGACCCTCATTAGAGGACCATAGAAAAGTCCCCTGCTTCACAGTCTTTTTAGACCTTTGGAAAAGAGCTTTAAATTATTTTTCAGGGTGCCAGAAAAGGGTGAATATACTTCCTGTACTGCCAGAAGCTCCACCCCTGAAGAGCCGATGATAAGTTCCCTGTCTATCTACTGTTTAAAAAATGCATTTTGACAAGTTATCTCTTTACTAAAGAGCAGGGGTCCTCAAACTAAGGCTTGAGGGTCACATCCGGCCCCTACAGGATTTTACCCAGCCTATAGCAAATCTGATGTGTTGGGGGGCTTCTGATGTGACAGGGAGAGTCCAATGGAAAAGGAAAGGGCTTCTGATGCGAAAAGGGGACTCTAGTGTTATGGGGGCTTTGGATAAAAGGAGAAGATACTGATGTGAAAGGGGAGAATCTAATGTAAAAGGGGGGTTTCTGATGTGAAAGGGGGCTCTTATGGAAAGAGGGAGGGCATCTGCTGTGAAAGGGGTGCTTCTGATGTCATGGGGGCTTCTGATGTGAAAGGGAGGATCTGATGTGAAAGGGAGGATCTGATGTGAAAGTGAGGGGGGCTTTTGATGTGAAAGGGGGACTCTGATGTTATGGGGGGTTTCTGATGCAAGAGGGGATACTCATATAAAAAGGGAGAACTCGGATATAAAAGGGGGGGGGGCTCTGATGTGAAAGGGGGGGCTCTGATGTGAAAGGAAGACCCTGATGTGAAAGGGGGGCTCTGATGTGAAGGGGGGACTCTGATGTGAAAGGAAGGCTCTGATGGAAAGGGAGGGGAGCTTCTAACGTGGAAAGGGGACTCTAATGTTATGGGGGCTTTGGAAGCAAGGGGGAGGACTTCAACGTGAAAGGGAAGACTCTGATGTCAAAAGGAGAAACTCTAATGTTCAAGCAGGGACTCTGATGTGAAAGGGGTCTCTGCTGGAAAGGGGGAAAGATTTATTTTATAAAAGGAGGACTCCGATGTTATGGGGGATTCTGATGTGAGAGGGAGGATCCGATGTGAAAGGGAGGGGGCTTCTGATGTGAAAGGGGGACTCTGATGTAATGGGGTGTTTTTGATGCAAGCGGGGTCCACCCAAATGAAAGGGAGAACTCGGATGTACAAGGGGAGGGCTCTGACGTGAAAGGGGGGGGGCTCTGATGTGAAAGGGGGTAGCTCAGATGTGAAAGGAAGGCTCTGATGGAAAGGGAGGGGAGCTTCTGATGTGAAAAGGGGACTCTAATGTTATGGAGGCTTTGGAAGCAAAATGGGACTTCAATGTGAAACGGAAGACTCCAATGTGAAACTTGGGAAACTCTAATGTTCAAGCAGGGACTCGATGTGAAAAGGGGGCTCTGCTGGAAAGGGAGGGGGCTTCTCATGTGAAATGGGCCTCTGATGGAAAGGGTGGAGGGACTCTGCTGTGAAAGGGGTGCTTCTGATGTTACGGGGGCTTCAGATGTGAAAGGGAGAATCTGATGTGAAAGGGAGGGGGGTCTTCTGATGTGAAAGAGGGACTTTTATGGGGGAATTTCTGATGCAAGAGGGGACACTCATATGGAAGGAAGAACTCTGATGTAAAAGGGGCGAGGGGGCTCTGACGTGAAAGGTGGGGCTCTGATGTGAAAGGAAGACTCTGATGTGAAAGGGGCACTCTGATGTGATAGGGAGGCTCCGATAAAAGGGGAAGGAGGCTTCTGATATGATAAGGGGACTCTAATGTTATGGGGGCTCTGGAAGCAAGAGGGGACTTCAACTTGTAAGGGAAGACTCTGATGTGAAAGGGGAAATGCTAATGCTCAAGCAGGGCCCCTAATGTGAAGGGAGGGGGCTGCTGGAAAGGGAGGGGGGCTTCTGATGTGAAAGGGGGACTCTGATGTTATGGATGCTTCTGATGTGAAAGGGGGACTCTGATGTTATGGATGCTTCTGATGTGAAAGGGGGACTCTGATGTTATGGATGCTTCTGATGTGAAAGGGGGACTCTGATGTTATGGATGCTTCTGATGTGAAAGGGGGACTCTGATGTTATGGATGCTTCTGATGTGAAAGGGGGACTCTGATGTTATGGGGACTTTCTGATACAAGAGGGGACACGCATGAAAGGGAGGACTTTGATATGAATCTGATGTGAAAGTGGGGGCTCTGATGTGAAAAAGGAGGCTCTGATGTGAAAGGGGGGACTTGGATGTGAAAGGGGGATATCTGATGTGAAAGGGGGGACTCTGATGGAAAGGGGGCTCTCATGTTATGGGGGGTTTGTGATGTGAACGGTGGGACTTCTGATGTAAAGTTATTTCTTGGAGATTGTTTTTTTATTGATGTATTTAAATTTTAGCTATTCATTTATAGAACTGTTATTTCGGAACCACAAATATTGTACAATATATAATGTGGCCCTTGTAGTGAAAAGTTTGGGGACCCCTGCTGTAAAGCATGCTGCTTTTGGTGTTAGGCTCTCTGCCTAAATCCAGGCCGGCAAAGGCCACGAATGATCTGGGCACCTGGCTTAGGAGATCATATCAATTGCATATTATTTTCATATCGGTGCCCCCTTCTGGTTTCAGAAACAAAACCGATAACATGTCGATTTCTGAACAGCGCTTCTTGCTTTGGTTGGGGCCCTTCCGCAGCATCTTTTTTTTTTTTCAAGCATAAAATTCTGTGCCTTAAAGTAGCAGCTCTCCTAGGATATCGTCCGTGGGATATTGCAGTCGGCTTTTTATGCTCGCCGTAAAGAAACAGTTTTAATAAAACATAAAGCGGCATTTGGAGAGCCACTCGTTTCCCGCTTATGTGTCAGATGAGAAAACACCAATATTTGCCTTTTGCTAAACAGCAGTCCCCAGACCAAGGCAGGGAAACGAGCCGGCCATATTTTATCAGCGTTTCTGCGGCTACTTATACATCTGCTTGCCTGAACAGAATCCCGGAGGTGTTATCAGGGTAGACCAGGCGCCATAATCGCGGCTCCCTCCCTGCAGAGCCAAGTCAGATCCTGAGGTATTAGAACTCACGGCTGCTGTAATAGGTGCACTAACTCTATTTGATGAGCTGTTGGATTGCGGCATCTCCTTAAAAAAAAATAATGGAGTCTCAAAGAACCCCGCATTCTGTTATATTCACAAATACGCCGAGGCCTGGAATGGTTCCATAGCATGGAAGCTGTTGATCTGACTAATACGGCTTCTGAGGCCTCGCTAGGCTTCTTTGATTTTTAGGTTTCTTTTACAAAAGTTCTACTGCATTCAAAGCATGGCGATCGCCACCTGTTCACAAAACAGCCTGGTTACCAACCTCACGATCAACAAAGCTCCACAAAGACCATCCGACTATAGGATCATCCCTTCAATGCCTACACCTCATGAATAAAAACCTAAAACTGACATCTTACCCAGGCCCACTCTCTCCTATCAAACACAATCCTAACTTCACTCCAGATCTTCCTCCCCAATTCCAATGGGAAGGATGGCCATACGAACAGATCAGAGCGGAACAATTTTTTTCAAAGAGGCTCCCTGATTCAATACGAAACACTCCAAGCTAAAATGCTCGATTCTACCTTCCCCTTCTGGACATATGTCAAGTTAAGACACTTTTTCAAATACCCACACATCTCCCCAGACTGGCATAGAAAACACACGCCTTTTGAAGCTTTCTGTAGTAGATCCTCACCACAATCTGTTGTGGATTAATTAAAGCTTCTCCTATAATCAAATAATTCCATGCGCAAATAAGCACAATTCATAACTCTCTTGCAGGGCCGTCTTTAAGGTAGGGCAAAAGGGGCGGCTGCCCTGGGCCCTGTCATTGTTGTGGGGCCCAAAGCAGCTGCCTCATACTTGCCAACTATACCGGTTTAAATTCCCTCATTCCTTGAGGTTTTAGTCCCGTATACAGTAAAAAAATTCTGCGCTAGGACCACAAATAAAAATAAGCAGCAGTAAACAGTGCGACAACACCAATTAAATATAGGAAAAATAAACCGCGCTAAATAAAAGTTAATATACAGTTAGTAAGGTGGAGGTTTTATCTACCACCTGCAAAAAATACAAAATTCAATGTTTAAACAGAAAAAGAGAGAGTCCAGATATTTTTGAAATGGAATCAATCTTCAAAATAACAGGGTGTTCAGCTTATTCCAAGTAACGATCCAAAATGAGCTACAATTGCCCTTACCAGAACATCAATAATAATGAGCGGATGGCATTAAACCCAGCCGGGGCCTTTGGGATGAAAAACCAATCTGCACCGTCCGTTTTCAAAATGTAGTCCCCTCGATGGATGCAGGAGAAAAAACAACACAAAAAATGGCCATAGTGTAGTATATCATATGTTTAGCATGGACACGCAGACATACCAACACCCTGGTGTGCACACAAAAATAAAAAAAGGGGAGAGGAGGGGAAAGTGAAAACCCACCACCGTGGCTGTAGATCACGCTTACCGACTCACGGTGGTAATCAGGCTGTATGTCAAACTAGAAACTGATCGATGGTTGACAGGGAACACTTGATACATCCGCATTAGCCAGGAATCCATACCATCAGTATATAACCCAAAATATAAATGATAAACTATCCATGGTGAAATACGTTTAAAACCAGATTTAATGAATAAGGTAATGCACTTACAGAATAAAAGAACTTATATCGCCGGCCGGCATAAAAACATGGGAGAGGAGCTCGTCCTGCTTCCTGGTCACGTGGTAGCATCGCTGCGTGCGTACCCAGACGCGTTTCGTCATCAAATGGACGTTTTCAATGGGGACGAGCAGCGCAGTGAGCCACCACCATTATATAGGCATCCAAGCCTCGTTCTGAGGTGCAAGCATGAGGACGCCATCTTAGATGTGGTCAAAATGCCTTAACCTCACTGGGATGTGTGCATAATTGAAAAATGCACAGCTCCAGCGGAACAACTAACCCACCATGATGGATATGGGCAGTTGCCCAAACTTCAACGGGACATGCAGGCAGCACGCCTCTAATTAAGACGCACAGAAAACATGTACCCGGAAGCATGTACAGCAATTTAGCAGTAAACGGTAAAAGTGTTTTTGTTTATTTTCTAAAAAGTGACTGAAAATGAAAAGTGATAATAAAGGAAAATCTTATATAAATAACTGGATTATAGTGGCCATGACTGAATACAAACGTATGTACCAAAATATAACCCAAATAAATAAAAATTAAAAATAATAATAGATGAACCTCATGAAAAGGATTAAATAAATCCCATCAAGGGTGTATTCAAACTTTATAGTGTATACATACAAGTGTGGAGAAAAATAAATAAATATATAAATGGGGTAAAAACCCAAAATCTATTATATTATATGAAGAAAAAGTGATAAAACAAAAATAATATATGTTATGATGTATATATGTCAAAATGGTTACTGTAAATGTTCACATTATATAGATAAGTGTACCAAACAGACCAAAAATGTGTGAAAATACAAAAATAAATAAATATTATGTTCATTACTTGTCTATAGGTATAAAAGTCCATCATTATATGAAATATGTGGGCATAGTGTCCTCTAGCAAGCAACTCAGAACAAGTACCCATCTCATATAAAAACACAATCAAACAATAAAAGGAAAATACAAAAATAAAATTCAAGAGTTGTCTATAAAAGCATTAACATCCATATCAATGTTCAACCCATAGGGGGCATAAGTCCTCAACCTATGGATCCAGCTCATCTCTAGCTGGGATATGCCCCTAATTACTGCGCTACCCCTCCAATGGGGTCTGAACCTGTCTATCCCCATAAAAATCGTTTTGGAGGGATTCCTATCATGTACCAATAAATAGTGTTTAGACACTGAGTGATTCCTAAACCCTGTTAAAATATTAGTAATATGTTCATTAAGTCGCACTTGGAGAGGTCGGTTTGTCCTGCCCACATACTGTAGGCCACATGGGCACTGCAACAAATAGACGACTCTCTCAGTGGTGCAAGTAATGAACGGTTTGATATTGTGCGTTTCTTGTGTGCTAGAGGAGGTAAAGGTAGTGGTCCGTCTATGAGAACATGCATTTAGAGTGCAGACCCTACATTTCCTACACTGGTAAAAACCGGTTAATTGATCAAAAAAGGTGGGTTTTGTAATTGGAGGATTCAGAATATTGGGGGCCAACTGATTCCGTACAGAGGATGCTCCCCTGAAGACTACTCAAGGCCTATCTGGCAATATGTTGTTAAGAATCATATCACTTTTAATCACATGCCAGTGCCTATATATATTTTTTTTAAGCTTTCTGTAGTAGATCCTCACCACAATCTGTTGTGGATTAATTAAAGCTTCTCCTATAATCAAATAATTCCATGCGCAAATAGGTGTACTGACAGGGTGGATAAAGATGTAGGTCATGTGTAGGGCAGCCCATTCATTTCAATGGGATGCTCTATGCGCTAAAAATGCGGAAGAAAGTCCCAAACCCTTTTTTGAAAATCATATGGTGCCAAGGTACATGTCAGTAGATGCGTGAGGGTGTCATTAACAATTAATGGCACTGCTGTGTATCTGCTAAAGGGCTGCACGTTTCTGTGGTGTCGGGAAATCAATTTTGCATGCGTTCCCGACACACACAAATGTGAATGCAGGCTAAATGTCTGTTACATTGGTGGTCAGTGTAAATCTTCTCATTACATTGGGGCTTGGTGTAGAATCCTTTCATTCACACTAGTGACCAGTGTGAATGCCCCCCCTTACATTGGTGGTCAGTCTAAACCCCTCCTTACATTGGTGGTTACTGTGAATGCTCCTATTACATTAGTGGTCAGTGTAAACCCCTATTACATTGGTGGCCTGTGTTAAAAATCCTCTTTATATTGGTAGTTGGTAAAAAAATAAATCAGCATTGCCATTGATCGAAACAAGAGCGAAACTGCATGGGGGGGGGCCTATTTTTTTTGCCCAGGGTCCAATCAATATTAAAGACGGCCCTGCTCTCTTGTATAATGCTGGGAAAGCGCGCTTGTTTATCTCCAAGTAACACAGACAGACGCTGGTATCACGTTAAGCTTAGCAAAATCCTGCCATAGAATGCTCTACTGCTTTTATTTATACTGTAAACATGAATAACAAATGAAGGTGGTGGCTTCAGAATCAGCCAATCAGACACTTGTATTCTTTCAAAAGAACCAATCACACACATGTATATATTCAAATAGAATTCCAGTAGTGACGTGTGCAGAGCCATGCAGCAAGCGTCTTGTAAGACACAAAGTGTCTCACAATTTGAACATTACTCACATGGCTCTGAACACGATCGTGTGCACATTCCCACTGCTTCCATTGACGCAAGCCGTACTCTATCATGGCTCAGTGGGCCATAATTTTGTATGGTTATGCTATGGTTCCCATGTACGCAGATCTGCTTGCTTGGAGCGTTAATGCAGTCGCCATGAGGTGGCCAGTCTCCTGGTGAGGCAGACATGAACATCCCTTAAAGAGCAAACAGATCTGCCGTGTCCCCGAGAAGGTTTCCGCAGCCAATGGGTCTTCCACCAACGTCTGTATGTGCGAATACGCTCACATGAGCATATCGCAGCAAAACTGACAATGGGGGATATCTGACAACATACATTAAAGTGGTGTTCTGGCCGAAATTATACTTTTTAAATAAAAATACAACTATAATACACAAGCTTAATGTATTCTAGTAAAGTTAGTCTGTAAACTAAGGTCTGTTTTGTTAGTTTATAGCAGTAGTTTGTTATTTTATAAACTTACAGCAGGCGGTGGCCATCTTAAGTCTGGGCATTTGAAGCCAGACTGTATTTCTTCCTGGATCTCATCCTTGCAGATCTCGCACATGCTCAGTGCAGCACAAGCAGTGTAATAGGTTTCAGGTCAGGTTTCCATAGCAACGGCAGTTTCAGAGGAAGTTGCCGCCCCTTCCCCGAAGGCATTGCAAACAGGAAATGATGCGATGGGCCACGGCCAGGGAGGAGGAAGTGAAAAATTAATACAGCAGATATACAGTAGGTGCTGAGAAAAAAAATATCCAATTTGCTTACAGTGCACAGTTTAGTGAGGGATGCTGAAGAGTTGTAAAAGTGGGTGGAACTCCACTTTAATAAAAAGTTCCACAACAAATCACATGTTGTGTCTTTCATGTATGCCCTACTATACTCCAAACAAGAGGCGAAAAATAATGGACCATGTTTAAAATGGGAACAAAATCGAAATCTTTCCTTTACAGACGAGGAATGGGATCACATGTTACACAACATCCATAAAGGCTCAGTGAATGTCACAATTCAAGAATCAGGATACAAAACTGCTGGCAAGCTGGTACCTTACACCCGTCCAATTTAGCAAATTCTCCCCCACATCACTTTCACCTCTCTGCTGGAGATGTGGAAATGAACGAGGTACCCTGCTACATATTTGGTGGACATGTTTGAAAATTCAACCCTTTTGGAAAGAGATACGCGAGTATATAACAAAGATCGCCACCTACACATTCGATTTTACACCTGTACAATATCTTTTACATAACTCCTCCGTCCCTCACTCCTCATACCGCAAGTCTCTGGCACTACATCTTGTAAATTCAGCTAAAAGATGCATACCACTGAAATGGAACTCCTCCACCCCACCAACAATATCTGACTGGGTACGCTATGTACACCAAACAGCTGAAATGGAAGAGCTTATACATATAATGAGAGACAACCCTTCCAAATTCAGTAAAACCTGGACATGTTGGACCCAATATTCAAATTCTTTACACAGAGACCCCTCTTCTTAGAAGATCAAACTATCTCCATTAGATATACTGACAAACCAACATACTTGAAAAAATAAAAATTCCACTTCCTTTTCTCTGTTTATCATACAAAGCATTCAGTTTCCCATAACCGCTCTTCATCCCACTATATACCCCCCTGTCACAAGAACCTAAACACAAGCAGACAGCTCCATATTGAAACTCCCCTCATAGATGAATAGATTAAAGAGTTAATACTCAAGAGGGCATGTCCGGATGTGAGCGGCGGCGGACGTGTCTGAGAGGAGCTCCGGGTATCCTGAATTCAATCCTTCGCCATCCTCGCATCTAACTGCCAAAAACAGGCCAGCCAACCTGCCAATCTGTTCCTCTCCTTCCCCTGCTGAGCCCTGAGTGGATCTTGAGTGGGGATTCTGCCGTGGTCGTCCGGGAGGCCGTGCATTGCTCAGGCCTGCAGCCGCCATCTTGCTGACCTGTACCAGGCCGGAGCGAGCTGATCCCAGCCTGGGGTAACAGACTGCCATCTGTCCTTGAAACAGTGTTCTATCCTTCCTCCTGCCTGTCCTCCACCTGCCTGGCGTGGTCTGATTGCCTGCTGTGCCACTAGGAACGCTCGCGGTGGCCGCGGCCTAGTGCGGCCTAGTGAAGCCTGCCTGACACCGCTGTTTCCTGAGCGGCTACCCCACGGGAGTGTGCCGCGGCCGGCCCGACCTCAAATCAAGTGTGCGGATCTTGCTGCCCCCACCTGCCTCATCATCCATCCATCTCCCAGCTTTGGCCTGGTGTGCTAACCGGAGGAGACTGTCTGAGAGGAGCTGCGGGTATCCTGAACTCAATCCTTCGCCATCCACCCACCCAACTGCCCAAAAAGACCACCCAACCTGCCAATCTGTTCCTCTCTGTCCCCTGTTGAGTCCTGAGCGGATCTTGAGTGGGGATTCAGCCGTGGTCATCCGGGGGGCCGTGCATTGCTCAGGCCTGCAGCCACCATCTTGCTGACCTGTACCCGGCCGGAGCGAGCTGATCCCAGCCTGGGGTAAGAGACTGCCATCCGTCCTTGAGACTGTGTTCCATCCCCCTCCTGCCTGCCCCCCCACCTGCCTGGCTTGGTCTGATTGTCTGCTGGGGGCGCTCGCTGCGGCCTAGTGGAGCCTGCCTGATGGCA
Source organism: Lithobates septentrionalis (assembly GCA_037952835.1). NCBI lineage: Eukaryota > Metazoa > Chordata > Amphibia > Anura > Ranidae > Lithobates > Lithobates septentrionalis. The sequence continues at coordinate 793,341 of JBBDGP010001590.1, read as the reverse complement.
CTGTTTCCTGAGCGGCTACCCCGCAGGAGTGCGCCGCGGCCGGCCCAGCCTCAAATCAAGAGCGCGGTTCTTGCTGCCCCCACCTGCCTCACCATCCATCCATCTCCCTGCGGTGGCCTGGTGTGCTGACCGGTGGGGACTGCCTGTGTGGGCCAGTGTAGGTGCCCCGGGGCCTGGTGTCTTTGTCATCCTTCTGCCTGGGTCCCTCCTGCTTTGGGCCTTTCCTGATCTCACTCCCAGCTTTCCACCCTTACTGGACTGCCTCTGCTCAGGGGATTGCTGTGAAGAGGGGGGCTGCAGGGAATTGCTGTCTGCCTGCCTGGACTGTGCTCTCCCTGGCTCATTACCCACTGCTCCATTGGGCTGACCGCGGCTGCCTCCTGGTCACTGATCTGGGCACGAGTTGCTCCTCTGTTGGGGCCCCCTTTAGTGACTCATCAGATGTCCTCCCCCTCCAGAAAGGGGAAGAAGAACTCCAGGGCCGCTGGGATCGGCTCATCGCCCCGGCAGCCACAACTCTCTTCGCCGCAGTCAGACCCCATATTGATTGGACGACTCCGGGCCTTATTAGCTGAAATGGAGATGGGCCCGGGGAGGTTCCAGCGACAGAGGAGTCAGCCCCGCTGTTGCAAGATAGTACAGCCACGATCCTCGCTGCGATCGAGCGGAGAAGGACCTCACTGCTTGTGCGCATCGACCATCTTGCTGAGGAGTGCAATTTTATCAGGAATGACCTTGACAAAATAAGAGGGAGAATGACTGAAACTGAGACCAGAGTATCCGCCACCGAAGATCTTACCGCCACGCATGCCTCCTCCATTGCTGAGTTGCAGCGCACGGTACAGTCCCTTGTCGCAAAATCAGATGATGCCGAAAACCGACTCAGACGCAATAATGTCAGGGTCCTGGGGCTACCTGAGAAAGAGAAAGGGGACCACCCGGCTGAATTTGCAGGAGAGTTCTTTAAAAATCTCCTGAGCCTCACAGATGTCCCTCCTACCTACGTGTTTAAAAGGGCCCATCGGGTGCCCACCGGCCGCGCCATCCCGGGGAACCTCCCCCGACCTTTTCTGGTCCGCTTCCTCAATTATCGGGACAGGGACAAGATCCTCTCTGAAGCCCGCAAACATCCCACACTCAGCTATGGTAACACCTCCGTTCATCTTTTCCCCGACTTTTCAGCCGATTTGCAGCGGAAGAGGAAAACCTTCAACGATGTTCGTAGATGGCTCAGGGATACGAACATAAAATATAGCATGCTTTACCCCAGCCGCCTGCGAGTCCAACATGCTGGAGCAATCCGGTTCTTTGATAACCCAGCAGATGCTGACGACTGGCTGACCACCTTGCATTGACGACCTGATCCCATGAGGATATCAGATGCACGGATTTCCCACATCCTTGCCCGTTACATCCTACTAAAACTTCCTGTAAGTACCGGAGCCACCTCAAAAGTACCTCGACGAGTGATCCACATTGAACCCCCACGATTGGGTAGGTTCACAAGAAGCCAGAGACCTGGTGCTCTCCATCTAACTAGAGAAATTGTCACCAGGCCCCTCTTGCCGTGACAGGATACACATCCCCCCAATCTCGCCTCCGAGGCTTCTGTTCGGTGCTGCGGAGGACTGTAGTGTGGCCTAGTTCACAGGTTACCGCTTTACAATGTTGAGTTCAGTTTTGGGTATAGACCGGCTCCCGGCCCATCCCCAGTGTTTTTTGGGGGGTCCGGGTACCGGTAGGAAAAGCACACAGTGCTTGGGAAGTTGTATTGTTTTCTATGGTTTCTATGTGTTATGTGCGGTTGGCTCTTGCTCTAAAAACACTCATCAAGTGGGACTCAGATGGGACTCGTTCACCCTGAAGTTAGCAATTCTCCCCTGGGATCATGAAATCACGTGATCAGGGAACAATGTCGGTGATATCCTGGAATGTCAGAGGCCTCAACTCCAAATTTAAAAGGGCACTGATGTTCCAGTATGTCAAGGCGCAAAACCCGCAGGTACTGATCCTACAGGAGACCCACTTGATGGGTGGCAAACTGATGGCCTTGAAAAAGCCCTGGGTTCAGAAAACTTTCCATGCCACGTATTCCTCATATGCCAGGGGGGTCTCAATACTGTTAAATCCTACCCATGTAAAGTTGAGGCGGTCCATACAGACCCCATGGCAAATTTGTAATTGTGGTATTGACGGCCTGGCAACAAAGGTATATTATAGTAGGTGTTTATATCCCACCACCTTTCAAACCGGAAGTGCTGTACACTATTTTGGAGAGGATTACCCCGTATTGTACTGTTAATCCTAGGAGACTTCAACAACACCCTCTCCCCTGATCTTGACAGGCCCACACCATCACAGTCCTCTACGAGGGACCTGCTGGGGTGGACACACTCGGCAGGGGTTACTGAGGTGTGGAGGTGGTTACATCCCCAGACTAAAGCTTACTCATGTTTTTCTACCTCATATAAAACCTCCTCCAGAATTGATTATGCGTTCGCAAATCAACTTATGTTAACTGACATAGTGGAGGCAACCTACCTATCTAGTGGGCTTTCTGATCACTCCCCCCTCAAGATCACTATGCTGACCCGAGAAAAACGCAGTGGCTCCATGTGGCGCCTTGGGGCCCACTGGATCTCCCATGACGAGATATCAGAGCAGACCCCACAAACATTACGTGAATTTTGGCAACATAACGCGGGGTCATCCTCTCCTCCCACAGTCTGGGATGCCTTCAAGGCGTTTACTAGAGGACACTATATGTCAGCAATTAAGGCGGTGAAGGTAAATCAACAAGCAAGCACAACACGGTTGGAGGGGGAGATTGAAGAGGCATCAGCCACTTACGGGTCTGACCCCTCGATCTCCAATTTCGATAGACTGCAGTCCACAAAAAGAGATCTCCAACTCCATCTCACTGAGATCACACGTTTAGAGTTATTCCACACCAAACAGAGATTCTTTGAGCAGGGTGATAGAAATGGTAGACTGCTAGCAATGATGTCTCATCACGACACCCCTATGACTCTGATCCCCGAATTGGTCTCTCCTACAGGTGAATCTATTACATCCCAAAAGGGTATCCTGAAGGAGTTTCAGACCTTCTATCAGACACTATACAGTACCACGCTCCCTCAGGATATGACTCCTGGCGAGATGGCACCTCTCCTGGACCCCCTGGCCCTGGGGTGGCTCTCAGACTAGGAGAGGTCACATCTGGTCAGGCCTATCACTGCAGAGGAAGTACATGCTATTATTAACTCATTGGCAACTGGGAAGGCCCTGGGCCCTGATGGTCTACCCGTCGAATTCTACCGGTCTCATGCGGACCTCCTAGCCCCCCGGTTGGCAGACCTGTATACCCAATGTCTGGAGGAGGGAGCGCTCCCACTCTCCATGGCAGACGCGCACGTTATTCTAATCCTTAAGCCCAATAAAGATCCCAAACAGTGCGCCTCATACAGGCCCATAGCACTTCTCAACATTGACTTCAAAATCTTATCTAAATTAATTACTGTAATGCCGCGTACACACGGTCGGACTTTCTAGAAAGCTAGGTCCGACGTACTTGCCGCCAGACTTCCGGCGGACTACCGCCGGACTTTCTGAACGGCCGGACTTGCCTACACACGGCCGGACTTTCCGGAATCCGGTCTTCCAGACGGACTTCCGCCGGACTTTCAGAACGAACGGACTTTCCCACACACGGACAAGTCCGTTCATTTTGAACGTGACTTTGGTACGACGGGACTAGAAAAGGAATTCAATCTCGCCGCTTTTTTTGGCGAGATTGAAACCTTGCGAGCCCCGTCGCAGGCCCTTAGGTCTGGTATGGATTATAAAGGGGAACCCCTACGCCGAAAAATGGCGTGGGGTCCCCCTAAAATCCATACCAGACCCCGATCCGAGCACGCAGCCTGGCCGGTCAGGAAGGGGGGTGGGGACGAGCGAGCGCCCCCCCCCCCTCCTGAACCGTACCAGGCCGCATGCCCTCAACATGGGGGGGTGGGTGCTTTGGGGGAGGGGGGCGCCCTGCGCCCCCCCCCCCCAAAGCACCTTGTCCCCATGTTGATGAGGACAAGGGCCTCTTCCCGACAACCCTGGCCGTTGGTTGTCGGGGTCTGCGGGCGGGGGCTTATCGGAATCTGGGAGCCCCCTTTAATAAGGGGGCCCCCAGATCCCGGCCCCCCACCCTATGTAAATGAGTATGGGGTACATGGTACCCCTACCCATTTACCTAGGTAAAAAGTGTCAGTAATAAAACACAACACAGGTTTTTAAAATAATTTATTAAACAGCTCCGGGGGGGGGTCTTCTTCCGTCTTCGGGGGTCCCTCCGGTTCATCTTCTCCCGGCGTCCGGTTGGTTCTTCTCCGCTCTCCGGCCTCTTCTCCCGGTGTCCCAGGTCTTCGGCCGGCCCCTCCGCTTTCTTCAGGTAGCTCTATTGCCAGCGGAGGTCCGGACTTCTGGGCTTCTTGGCTTCTTGTGTTCTCTTCTCTTCTCTTCCCCCAGATGTTGACACGACGCTCTCTCCGGCTGGACTGGTCTCTGAGGGCTGCGTTGTGACTTATATAGGCGGAGACCCCGCCCCCATATGATGTCACAGTCCCTGGGCATGCTGGGACTGTGACGTTTTAGGGGGCGTGGTCGACCACGCCCCCTAAAACGTCACAGTCCCAGCATGCCCAGGGACTGTGACATCATATGGGGGCGGGGTCTCCGCCTATATAAGTCACAACGCAGCCCTCAGAGACCAGTCCAGCCGGAGAGAGCGTCGTGTCAACATCTGGGGGAAGAGAAGAGAAGAGAACACAAGAAGCCAAGAAGCCCAGAAGTCCGGACCTCCGCTGGCAATAGAGCTACCTGAAGAAAGCGGAGGGGCCGGCCGAAGACCTGGGACACCGGGAGAAGAGGCCGGAGAGCGGAGAAGAACCAACCGGACCCCGGGAGAAGATGAACCGGAGGGACCCCCGAAGACGGAAGAAGACCCCCCCCCCGGAGCTGTTTAATAAATTATTTTAAAAACCTGTGTTGTGTTTTATTACTGACACTTTTTACCTAGGTAAATGGGTAGGGGTACCATGTACCCCATACTCATTTACATAGGGTTGGGGGCCGGGATCTGGGGGCCCCCTTATTAAAGGGGGCTCCCAGATTCCGATAAGCCCCCGCCCGCAGACCCCGACAACCAAAGGCCAGGGTTGTCGGGAAGAGGCCCTTGTCCTCATCAACATGGGGACAAGGTGCTTTGGGGGGGGGGGGGGCGCAGGGCGCCCCCCTCCCCCAAAGCACCCACCCCCCCATGTTGAGGGCATGCGGCCTGGTACGGTTCAGGAGGGGGGGGGGCGCTCGCTCGTCCCCACCCCCCTTCCTGACCGGCCAGGCTGCGTGCTCGGATCGGGGTCTGGTATGGATTTTAGGGGGACCCCACGCCGTTTTTTCGGCGTAGGGGTTCCCCTTTATAATCCATACCAGACCTAAGGGCCTGGTATGCCCCGCGCTCGCCGCAATAGGAAGATTTGTTTTTCCTATTGCAGCGAGCGCGAGATGCAGTAACCTGCTCCTCCGTCGTATCTGGTCCTTCGGACTAGCATACAGACGAACGGGCTTTCCGTCAGGAACTGAGTCCGGCGGAGGTACGACGTAAAGATTTGAAGCAGGCTTCAAATCTAAAGTACGTCGGATTTCCGCAAAAATCCGACCGAAACGGTCCGTCGGAAGTCCGATGGAGACCACACACGGTCGGACTTTCCGCCGGACTTTGTCCGGCGGCGTCCGTCGGACTTTTGCAGGTGAAAAGTCCGACCGTGTGTACGCGGCATTAGACTCAACCCACTTCTGCCCTCCATTATAGACACAGACCAGACTGGATTCATGGCCAATAAATCAACGGATATTAACCTCCGCAGACTATTCACCAACTTGCATGCCATACATGATAATGTGGGCACTAGAACGGTTGCCTCCTTCGATATCGAAAAGGCATTCGATTCGATCAAATGGCCATTTCTCTGGGAAACTCTGCGGAGGATGGGATTTCCCTTGGTTTTTATTGGGTGGCTGCAAACTATATACAAATCCCAGAGGGCGGCCATCAGACTGGGAGGTGACGTCTCTCCCCCCTTCCCACTGTCCAGGGGTACCAGGCAGGGCTGCCCTCTCTCTCCAGCACTGTTCGCAATAGCAATGGAACCGGTGGCGGAGGCACTGCGGGTCTCGCCCCACATAAAAGGACTAAAAATAGCGTGGCTGGAGGAGAGGGTAGCTCTGTACGCGGATGACCTCCTACTCTTTCTGAACGACGCGGACTCCTCCCTTAGAGGGGCGCTGCAAGTATTGACGGAATTCTCCAAAATAACAGGATTACGGGTGAACTGGACAAAATCCCAGTTACTAGCTATTGACCCTGAGGCAAAAAGACTAGCCCCGCCAGATCTCCAACTGCAATGGGTAGACGAAATGGTGTACTTGGGGGTGCGCGTCTCGAGAGACGCATCCAGCTTTATCCCCCTTAACCTAGACCCGGTGGTCCAAGGAGTCAAAGCCAAACTAAAAGCCTGGGAGAACCTTCCTCTATCCTTATTAGGACGCATTAACTTAATTAAAATGAAAATCATACCTAAATTTACATACCTATTCCGTAATTCCCCACAATGGATACCTTGCTCATTTTTTACGAAATTGAACCGAATGTTCTTCTCCTTCCTCTGGGGCTCAAACCCCCCTAGATTTAAACTGTCCACACTGATGCGTCCAGTGTCGCAGGGGGGGTTGGTGTTTCCAGACTGCCAGAAATATTTTCTGGCAGCTCAGCTGGTCACGGCAGTTTGGTGGCTAGTGCCGGACGCATCCAACCCCGCGGCAGTTCTGGAGGCTGCGGTGGTCCGTTCTGTGGAGGCCCTAACACATTTACCCCTTCGAGCTCCCAAGGCTCCATATGACTTGACCACCTTCATGCACTCGACTCTAAGGGCCTGGAAGGCAGGACTGGAACTTGAGAAGTTCCCACGGAATGCAGTATCCCCACACGCCCCCCTATGGAACAACCCGACCTTACCCCATCTTTACTCACTACCAGACCCCAAAATATGGGCCAAATGTGGCATTAAACTGATATCTGACCTCACCACCGGCACGGCAATACACCCCTTCAATCATATAGTGTGCCACAATAATGTTCCCCCCTCGCATTTATTTCGCTATATGCAACTGTCTCATGCGTTTAAAGCCCAAATATTACCCAATGACACGCAAATAGTGCAATCCGATCTGGAGAGGGTCACAAGATATGAATGCACCAGGAAACCGACTTCGGTCCTCTATGCACATCTCCTTAGAGTTTCCTATCCAGATCTGTCAAAGCTCCGTCAGCGATGGACACAAGACATCCCGGGACTGGACTCCGAGGATTGGGAGGACATGTGGGACTCCCCCTTCAAAATCCTGGTCTCACTTCGTAACCGCCTCATACAATACAAAATACTACACCGGGCATATATTACCCCGTATAGAATGCATAAAATGAGAACCTCCCTGTCCTCGGAGTGTTGGAGGTGTACTGGGGATCCGGGCGACTTTATACACATCTTCTGGTCCTGCCCAGCAATTCAAAACTACTGGTCATATGTAATATCTGTAATAAAAGAAGTGGTGGGAATAGATATAGCCCCAACCCCGCAGATATGCCTTCTAGGCTTAGTAGAAGCATTAGCCCCCAGGATAGCGGAGAGGACTCTGATAGGACTCCTGATTTTCTATGCCAGAAAAATGATCACTCTCTGCTGGAAAAAACGTGCCCCGCCGTCAATATTGCTATGGAAAACACATGTCAATAAAGTACTACCACTTTATAAGGAAACCTACCAAAATAGAGGATGCCCCAAAAAATACCGTAGAGTGTGGGCCAAATGGCTGGCGGAGGCCTCCACGGCAACCGCAGACTGATTGAGCATGTACATAATACCACTCTACAGGTGGATGTGATTTTGATAATTTGGGTGACACTTTAGTATTGTAATCTCTGATATGGGTTTATTTGATATCTATTATTGTCCCTTGGGTCTCGAATGAATGATCTGATCCTTAGATATTTCAATTGAGCAGGAACCAATACAGCACTAGGTTGTTTGTTGTTCTTTTCTTATAGACGTGCTACAGCTGTATGTCACTAATGATGGAAACAGCCCAGTTGCCGGCTGGCACTGGCCCCTGTGTGGGTCTAGTCCCAATGCTGTAGCGGGTTTACTGTTGTTTTCTGTTTGTATGTCTTATACTCAATAAAAAGATTTTCAAAAAAAAAAAAAAGAGTTAATACTCTACAATACCATAATTAAGTATTAAGGTAACGCAGGTTCTTCAAACATCCAGAATTACATACAAGTAATGCGTTTGGTCATGCCCGCACCTGGACACAGTTTGCTCCTAATGGGGTGTCCAGATTTGATGACAACGTGACCGATATCTCCAACATGTTATGGACTTAATAATACATACTATTTGCTTAAAATTTAAATGCCCTTCTTGTTATTATACACTAAATATGTGTCAAGTTTAGCATTTCTATATACATATCACTACTATAAAAAATTGAAAATGTTGTTTCTGAATGTTTGTAACTTCTAAAAATAATAAAAATATTGAAACAAAAAATAGCGAGCCGCCGCTGTTCCGAACCCGGAAGCATCATATACTTCACTGTCCAGAAATGATGTCACCAGATGTGACGTTGATATCCTTACACCCGCTTCTACACGTTTCGCCCTTGGAAGGGCATACTCAGGAAGCCGAGCTGAACTTAATGATTTAATAAGCAGGTTGCACTGTGATTTCTGCTTTGGATTCTTCTGTTCCCATGTCTGAGTTGTATTGGGGGCACATAGCCTGAGGTGGAGAGTTCCAATCCTGGTCCTGGTTATAAGTTGGCGAAGTCCTGGTCCTTGTCCTGATACAAAACTGTGGCATCCTGTCTACATGAGGGTGTTTTGACCCAATTGTAGCCTAGGGTCAATACTCTCTGGTGAGTTTGATACTTACAAGAAATGTCACCAGCACACCATTCCTCGAAAGTGTCCAAAGTTTTATTCACATGGTACACATAGAGAAACGTTTTGAAACCACACAGGGCCCCTTCGTCAGGCGAGTGACGTGATTTGTGTTTGGACTTGATACTTACATGGGGAACGTGGGATCACTGTACTGTTTTGTAACAGTACAGTACTTGAAGCACTGAGCACGGAGTCTGTTTGTGTCATGTATACCAAGTGCTGGTATCCTGTGAAACTGGTGTAACCAGCAATGCGTTGAGAACCCCAAGCACAAATATGATATAAAATATTGTAATTTATTAATAATAAAGTTAATAACAACATAATATAATATAACCTCCAATATGCCAAACCTGCATAAAACAAAACCAGAAAATCTAATAAGTGAACAAACAAACAATGAGCAACTATCTAATTCAAAAATATATATATAGATAGTAGCAGTGGTGGTTGGTGGTATATTTATTTTGGTGGGGCGACAAACAATACACCCAGCAACCCCGGTCGGTTGTTCACAAACCCCGCACTTACCCCATCTTCCTCTGGGCAGGGTCTACTCCTCCTCGGCTTCACGGCGGCTTCCTCTGCGTCTCCTCAGGGGTCAATAGGATCACTTCTACTCCCGGCCAATCGGGTCTCTGGAGCTGCTGCCTGATTGGCAGGGAGGAGAATCAGGAAGACAATAGAGAACATTAATACGTTATTGTCACACAACTGGGTGGGCTCAATGCACAGTGTTCTGCGCCCTAAGCTCATCCTTTTTTGAAGCCAATTAGAGCCTCAGGCTCTATTCATGTGCTTCTAAAAAAATAATTAAAAAAAAACCCTATTCGAATCCATGCGTCCGCCTCCCTGCATGTAGATTAGGGGGCCAGACACATAAATCAGGGGGGTGGCGCCCCTGCACCACATATGGAAGGGCCGTCACTGGACAGTAGGATATGGCCTGAGAAACATTGTCAACGTCAGAGCCAGGGTCATGCACAGAAGATCAGCCAGAGGGAACAAGGAGCAAGCCAGAACAGGGAGAGGGTACACAGGAACAGGAACAAGGAGGCAGGTGGAGGATCAGGAACGGAAACTGGAGCAGGACCAAGATCAGGATCGGGTACAGGTACACAGTTTGCAGATCAGGGGCACTTGGGCAAAACACCAAGGCAAGGGGAAGTAGTGCAGAAAAAACTAAATACTCTTTAGCCATGAGCATCAGGTGATGACTGATTAGTATGAGCCTCTGGCTGCTGAGAGACACCCGCTGATGGACACCAGAACTGCAGCCTATAGGTCTGGGAGCCACAGTGCCGCCAACAGGTGAGCCAATTCCTGACAGTTTTGCACTTTGTAGACTTTTGGAGCACAAGATTGTGTTTATGGACATTAACATTGGAGCGCTGGAACTTTTTTTGGGAGACCTGTTATTGAATTTGCATATATTTTTTATACTTACAGTATATGTCCAAAGTTTTAATTTATTTTGGTCACGGTTTGGAGCTGAGGAAACTCTGCTCATTCTTATCATACGTAATTAGAATCATTACAAGTGCCTAATGCTGGAACCCTGCCATTCTGCAAAGTGTCTTGGATCCTGCAGGATGCGTTCACTGCAGGACATTGTCCACAGCCCTGGGACTGTCCTGCAGGATCATTGTCACTTGGCATATAATTATTTCTTGTTCTTAGAAGTTTCTTTTTGTGGAACATATACCGTATGTATTATATGCTTTACAATCCCTACTATAGCAATTCCATTAAACTGTAAGACGAGTATGTTTAGAGCCCACTAATAATGTTGTCACAGTTGATTTGAATAGCTTGCGGAATGGTTTAGCGCATTGTTGAACAATGTAATTTACGTGTGAATGAAGACAGCTTGGGAAACAGCCATGTGGAAATAAAACGCTAAGGATTTATAGATACCACAGATTTTTCAATGCTGGAATTATATCAATGTTCTGTGCAAAGGATTACTATTGTATTTCCTAAATCACTTTGTATCCAACCAGAGCCATCATATTTGGTATAAACTCGGACCAACACTAGGTTAGCCTGATAGAAACCTGATAGAGGAATGTGTGGGTTGTTTTATTGTCGACCTTCTGAAAAATGCTGGTTTCTTTACTGCAGGGCTGCTGGTAGAAATCATGAGGCCCCATACAGCCTACCTGACAGGCCCACCCAGCCCGGAGGACATAGATTTATCAGTCTCTTTCTCTACAGCCTCTGCTACACAGGTGAATGAATAGTAAATGCTCTGAGGCTTCCTACTCATTCACAAACTGAAGAATAGTAAACACAGTTTTTTATGAGTCAGTGATGAATGGGCACAGGAGTGATTGGTACCAATCGCTCACTGTGTTCATTCAGGAAAGGAAGGGATAAGTAAATGAAAGACTTACTAGCCCCTTCCCCTGCTCTCCATTCTGAAACATCCCCCTGTGTGCCAGAAGCAGCTACCAGTGGGAGGGGAGGGAAGCTGACAGGGGCACACAGGGGACAGCAGATGAAGGGCTCCCCAGCAGAACGGAAGTGCTAAAACCAATCCCCCTGCAGTGCAGCCAGAGGGATAGAGGAGGAGAAGCTGGCAGCGCTGCAGGGGGAGGCAGAAGAGGATCGGTGTCTGCAATAAGACAGTACAGCCAGTCCTCCTGCTCAGCAGGTGCCTGAGCTCCCCTTTTGAACTGATGGGGCCTGGGCCCAGTACAGGAGGTGTGGCTGTATTGCCTTATCTGCAGCCCAGCTTGACTGTCATGCTGAACCAATGATTTCAGGATTTTCTGAGTCAGGGACACATGCTTTACTGAGCCTTACCACATTGAATTGCTAATGCATGAACAGCAATATGGAAATGAGGATGAGATTACTGCGCTTACCAAAATCATGTACAATAAATGAGCAGCTAAAACAAAAATGGACAAAATTAAAATAGAATGTGAAACATGGTGTAGTGCTAAGAAAACAATAGAATGAATATCATGTGCAATATATCATAAAGTGCATGTGGATCAGACAGCAGTGCTGAATAATAAAGTGCTAAGTGCAAATGTGCAAATTCATTGGACGGAACCAGGTGAAATACGAGTCACTGGATGGTAAATAAGTTCAAAAGAAAATGAATTGATAATAAGATATGCTGAAACAGTCCACAACAGGAGAAGGACTCCGAGATGCAATCCAATTCAGATACAAGGGTAAATAGGATAACCACAACCACAAAGAGGTCACCAGGGATGGTGCGTCCTCCACCCGGGGTAGGAAGTAAACACTCTTACCAAAACGGTATGGACTCACATGCAAGCTGAAGAACCCAGGAAATGGAACTCTGGTGTTGGATACCGGAACTCCCACGGAAGAAGAAGGAACTGGAACTCAGGCAGAAGTCGCTCAAAATGCAGGCAGTGTGTGCCACAAAAATATGGGAATCGTGGAAAGAAAAATGCCTCTACTGTATATAGTGTAGGTCAAACGGTTGGATTTATTAAGATTAGGTACAAACAGCAAAGTAAGATGTGTACATGGATTTGTGATCACAATTTAAAAGCCATGTGAGGAGCTGTGCAAGCAAACCCGACGCGTTTCGTCCCACTGGAGTTCAACTGGGGCACTTTATGGGTTTGTGATCACAAATCCATGTACACATCTTACTTTGAAGTTTGTACCTAATTTTAATAAATCCATCCGTCTGACCTACACTGTATGGAGACATTTTTCTTTCCATGATGCCCATATTTTCACTGGATGAGAGTGTTGGCACACACTGCCTGCATTTTGAGCAACTTCTGCCTGAGTTCTAGTTCCTTCTTCTTCCATGGGAGTTCCAGTATCCAACACCGGAGTTCCATTTCCTGGGTTCTTCAGCTTGATTGACCCACTGCCACTGGCATGTGAGTCCACACCGTCTGGTAAGAGTGTTCACCCCCTACCCCGGGTGGAGAATGGACCATCCCTGGTGACCTGCTTGCAGTTGTGGGTATCCTATTTACCCTTGTATCTGAATTGGATTGCATCTCGAGTCCTTCTCCTGTTGTGGACTGTTTCAGCATATTTTATTATCAATTCATTTTCTTTTGAACTTATTTAACCATCCAGTGACTCTTATTTCACCTGGTTCCGTCCAGTGAATTTTCACAATTGCACTTAGCATTTTATTATTCAGCACTGCTGTCTGATCCACATGCATTTTATGATTTATTGCACATGATATTCATTCTATTGTCTTAGCGCTACATAAAGTTTTACATGCACAACAATATGAATGGCTCCCCGACAATCTATTATAGAAGCTGGCAACATACCTACACTACAACACACAAACAGTATGTTGTGGTGTGCTTGTTAAAAATAAAATGCGTCCATTTTTTTTTTTATGCGTTAAGGTGGGCCGCCAGCTCATTCAAAATGAAAAGACTGCCTTAACGCGAACCACATTAATTATTATACAATCATGCATTAGATTAATGCATGTCCCTAATGCAAAGCATAGTGTGAATGGGCACTTAATCTGCATTCTTAATCTATTACTGAGAGCATTGAATATGTCAAAATGTGAATGAGAAATTCAACATTTTTAGATTCTTTTGCCTGCAATCTCTTTATGGACAAGATAATTTTATATTTCATCCATAGGCCTATTGTTTCAGGAGTAACTTGCAATTGCTCTTGATACAATTTTTTAGGAGGAGAACTCAGCTTTCTTTTTACAATAATGTCTTTTGCTTTTGTATGCATGCAACCATGAAATCCAGATCTTCCTGGGGATTCTGAGACATTTTCTAATATTAAATTGGTCCAGTGTATTATGGTCTTGCCCTGGGGTTCCTTCTTATTTAGATTAGTTTAGTTCATCCTTTGCTTACATCAAACCTGAACTTTGCACATTATGAGCTTAGCCATGGGGAGCAAGTACCTAATGGCAATCAAATGTCCATCTAAGGGTGTCCTAGCAGCTTTTAATTTTGTGCAGGGTTAGATCGGTTTCTTCTGACCCAGTGAGTTGTCCAGCCCAGGTAAAGCTTAATTTTGCCCTGAACTACATATCCTCACAGTCCACTTGCACAGCACCACAACCTAAGTCTATACAGGAACTTTCTGTTAAAAGACACCTGTTGCTTCCAAACCAGGTAAAACTCTGACACAGAATGGTTACCAACAAATGCACCCAGACTCTTCCAGGTCTCTATTCTTGGCCAGGCAGTGCATCCTCATTCTTCCTAGCCAGAAAGCACACCCTCACTCTTCCTGGCCATGACACGCCCCCTCTCTATTCTTGGCCAGGAAGCGCATCCTCACGCTCCCTATCCAGAAAGCGCACCCTCACTCTTCCTGGCAAGGAAGCTCACTCACAGTGTTCCTGGCAAGGAAGTGCTCCCTCACTCTTCATGGCCTGGAAGTGCAACCTCACTCTTCCTGGCCAGGAACCCCCCCCCCCCCCTTCTCTTCTTGTCCAGGAAGCTCACCCTCACTTTTCCTGGCCAGGAAGCATACCCTTACCTTTCCTGGCAAGGAAGCGCTCCCTCACTCTTCCTGGCAAGGAAGCGCACCCTCTCTCTTCCTGTCCAGAAAGCGCACCCTCACTCTTCCTGTCCAGAAAGCGCACCCTCACTCTTCCTGTCCAGAAAGCGCACCCTCACTCTTCCTGGCAAGGAAGCTCACTCACAGTGTTCCTGGCAAGGAAGTGCTCCCTCACTCTTCATGGCCTGGAAGTGCAACCTCACTCTTCCTGGCCAGGAAGCACACCCTTACTCTTCCTGTCCAGGAAGCTCACCCTCACTTTTCCTGGCCAGGAAGCATACCCTTACCTTTCCTGGCAAGGAAGCGCTCCCTCACTCTTCCTGGCAAGGAAGCGCACCCTCTCTCTTCCTGTCCAGAAAGCGCACCCTCACTCTTCCTGTCCACAAAGCGCACCCTCACTCTTCCTGTCCAGAAAGCGCACCCTCACTCTTCCTGTCCAGAAAGTGCACCCTCTCTCTTCCTGTCCAGAAAGCGCACCCTCACTCTTCCTGGCCAGGAAGCTCACCCTCACTCTTCCTGGCCCTGACACGCCCCCTCTCTATTCTTGGCCAGGAAGCGCATCCTCACGCTCCCTATCCAGAAAGCGCACCCTCACTCTTCCTGGCAAGGAAGCTCACTCACAGTGTTCCTGGCAAGGAAGTGCTCCCTCACTCTTCATGGCCTGGAAGTGCAACCTCACTCTTCCTGGCCAGGAAGTGCAACCTCACTCTTCCTGGCCAGGAAGCACACTCTTACTCTTCCTGTCCAGGAAGCTCACCCTCACTTTTCCTGGCCAGGAAGCATACCCTTACCTTTCCTGGCAAGGAAGCGCTCCCTCACTCTTCCTGGCAAGGAAGCGCACCCTCTCTTTTCCTGTCCAGAAAGCGCACCCTCACTCTTCCTGTCCAGAAAGCGCACCCTCACTCTTCCTGTCCAGAAAGCGCACCCTCACTCTTCCTGTCCAGAAAGCGCGCCCTCTCTCTTCCTGTCCAGAAAGCGCACCCTCACTCTTCCTGGCCAGGAAGCTCACCCTCACTCTTCCTGGCCCTGACACGCCCCCTCTCTATTCTTGGCCAGGAAGCGCATCCTCACGCTCCCTAGCCAGAAAGCGCACCCTCACTCTTCCTGGCAAGGAAGCTCACTCACAGTGTTCCTGGCAAGGAAGTGCTCCCTCACTCTTCATGGCCTGGAAGTGCAACCTCACTCTTCCTGGCCAGGAAGTGCAACCTCACTCTTCCTGGCCAGGAAGCACACCCTTACTCTTCCTGTCCAGGAAGCTCACCCTCACTTTTCCTGGCCAGGAAGCATACCCTTACCTTTCCTGGCAAGGAAGCGCTCCCTCACTCTTCCTGGCAAGGAAGTGCACCCTCTCTCTTCCTGTCCAGAAAGCGCACCCTCACTCTTCCTGTCCAGAAAGCGCACCCTCACTCTTCCTGTCCAGAAAGCGCACCCTCACTCTTCCTGTCCAGAAAGCGCACCCTCTCTCTTCCTGTCCAGAAAGCGCACCCTCACTCTTCCTGTCCAGAAAGCGCACCCTCACTCTTCCTGTCCAGAAAGCGCACCCTCACTCTTCCTGTCCAGAAAGCGCACCCTCACTCTTGCTTGCCAGAAAGCGCACCCACACTCTTCCTGGCCAGAAAACATACCCTCACTCTTTGTGGCCAGGAACACACCTTCACTCTTCCTGTCCAGAAAGCGCACCCTCACTCTTCCTGTCCAGAAAGCGCACCCTCACTCTTCCTGTCCAGAAAGCGCACCCACTCTTGCTTGCCAGAAAGCGCACCCACACTCTTCCTGGCCAGAAAACATACCCTCACTCTTTGTGGCCAGGAACACACCTTCACTCTTCCTGGCCAGGAAGCGCACCCTCACTCTTCTTGGCGAAGAAGCGCACTCTCACTCTTCCTGACCGTTCTAGAGAACTAAAACAAACAGATTCCAGCTTTCTGTCATACATGCATTCACCCCTAAAGTCTTTTTTTAACAAATATAACATCACAATTTGAGTTGGAATTTACATTTACTGGAAGTAAATGAACATAGCCCATAGATTGAAGAGGAGTTTTTTTTCATTTAACCAGTGGGTTTAATGAAAAAAAAATGACTTTATTCCCCCATCGACACACTTGATGCTGGTTTGTTATTCTGTGCTATGGATACAATATACTCACATTGAAGGGGTTCTTATAAATGTAGGCAGGTGTCCAGCCTAGAGACCTGTTGGATTTATGACAGCTGCGCCATAGGGTCCCCAGCAATTTCTGGAGGAACCTGGATTTTCACTTAGTATATTTATGTTTTTTGACATTTTTTGACAGTTTTTGTTGATTTTATGTATTGTTGTGTTTGAGCGCAGCACTGTTTTTACTATTTTACGGGGAAGATTTGGATTATTGACCTTTTAGTGATAGATGCTGTTTTCTTTACTCTTTCCGCTAAGCGCCGACTTTACATTTTTCAGCCTTCCACATCTGCTGCAGATGCTCCCCCATAATCCCTTGCTAAGACCTTTGCCCACCATAGCGCCCCCAATACACACGTTGCCATTGGTATGCACTGAGCTGTTTGGCTTCATACTACCTTCTACATCCTGTATTAGGGGAACAATTAGACCATATCCCCCCTTTCAACCAGTGTATGATAGCTCAGCGAACATGGACATATCCAAGAGACTGGCGACACTAGCGCACATTAGAGGCTATTTATTTCCTTGTAAGGGCTCTTTTTTTAAGGGTGATTTATTTATTAATGCTGAGCTATTTATTAAAGGTGATTGCTGTCTGTATTTGGCTTCTATAATAAAGCCTTCCTGCAATTCTCCTCAAAATATTGGGAGGCGTTTCAGGCATAGCTGAGAAATAGTCTTGGACATAAGCTTTACTACAGCAATCTGTGTTTGTCAGCCGCAATATTAATAATTTATGAAGTCGGCTGCTTGAAATCCAATATAGTTTCTGATTCACCGGTGTAAGATCCATGTGACAGTAGAAATATTTAATGGGTATGAAAACTGGAAAATTACTCTAACAATGTCACAGGGGGGAATGAATGAAAGATGGATGGGGCTCCACACATGGAGAGGCTAGATTACCGCTTGCAGGGGTGGGAGGGTTAAACTTGCTGGGAAGGAAATGATGTTGCCTGTGAAGGTAAAGATAGAGGTCTATATCAATTCCCAATGTTAGCCATGCATCAACATGATCAATGAGGTGCAGGACACACCAATTACGGAGAGAAAAAATATTGTAGGGTACAGAAACATTGAGATTGGAAGCATGCAGAAAGTTATTGGTGGCTGAAACAGCTGTCAATAGTTATGGTTCAGTAACCAGACTCTTCGGGGGGGCGGGGGGGGGGGGGGTCTCTTCCACCACTTCTCTTTTGTGTTTCCTAATAATAAACATGGACTTTTTGTATGTGCTAATATATAATTTTTTATCAAGTAATTTTTTTTTTATTGTTATTAAACATTAAATACAACATACATAAATCATTGTAGGGACAGCCCCCAAAGAAGCTCTCCACAATATGCATCAACTTACATAATTTCAATCAAATTAAACTAAACAAGATCCAAAAAAAAAAAAAAAAAACAAAACCAAACAAACATGGTGCCTATCGGGCTCAACGTAAAATCATATACTTAGAATAGGCAAAATATGAGCATACACAGGGGCCTAGAGATATATTATGGATTGACTTTGCTAACCCTGGTTAATAGACACCATTCATTGTAGTCTGCAAAACCGAGCTATAACAGCTCCCCTAAGGCGGTTCCCATTAACCCTCTCCAGCAAACTTATTTCTCTCCTATTAAACCCTGAAATCATTCACTTGAGTTTTAACTTCATTCCTCTGAAACACTCAATAGAGCATTATATAATTTGTTACTGTGATTTATCCAATAGGACCAAATTTTTACCATTTCTCTTCTTAATATATAATTACGTTTTTCACGCCACTGTTTATGAGTCGGGGGTATAGGAGAGGTCCATTTTTGTAGAATAAGGTTACGTGCTAAATGTAGGGACCTATTCCACATAATTTGCATCTCATCTGGTAATATCCCATCATTCCCAAAAGTGCAAGTTTGGGGGTCCCTACCACTTCAGTTGAGCATACTGAATTTAGAGTTATAAACACTCTTTCCCAACAATAACGTTTGGGACATCGCCAAAGCATGTGAACGAAGGAATCATTGGCCAAGGCACATCAAGGGGCATATCGGTGTTATAGATTTTCCCCAAGCATAAAGCTTTTGTGGAGTATAGTGAGTCCTATGTAAAATAAAACGTGATCAGGGCTGGGACAAGGGGTGGGCAGGGGGCGCGGCTGCCCTAGGCTCGGTGGTATCATGTGAGATGGGAGGGCGCTGCAATGAGATTGGGAGGGGGGATTTGTGTTGGAAGGAGGGAAGGAGGAATTTGGGGGAGTGCTAAGAGTGGTGATTTAGGGGGATTTGTGTTGGGAGGGGGGATGGGGGCTGGAAGATTTGTGCTAGGAGGGGGTATTTGTGCTGGTATGGGGGATTAGGAGTGGGGGGGAAATCGTGTACTAGGAGTGGAAATTTTAGAAGCAGGGGAATTGTGCTTGGGGGAGGGTTACATTTTTGGGGGTTGGTGGATTTGGGGTGCTGGGAGTTTTAGCAGTGGGGCGGAATTGTACTAGGAGGAGGGGGAGTTTTTTCTTATTTGGTAAGCATGCAGTTTTTTTTTTTTTGGGGGGGGGAGGGTTTACAGACACATAATGCTCATACATCTTAAGGGGGGGGATGCAGTTTGGCATGTTCGCCCTGGGCTCTAGATGACCTTGTCCCGGCACCGGTAGTGACATGGGACAATTCTTTTCAGATGAATTATGTATTTTTACTGCACACGGTGTGAAGGCTCACCTCTGGGTTGAGGAACTGCCTTAGTGTTAGATTTTTCACATGACCGCAGTCTTCTCCTGGTCCTGGGCATTGGCAAGCATGCTCCACGTGAAAGGTACCCCCCGTCTGCTGGACAAGTAGGCTCCGCCCACACATATGCCAAACCGGACGATGCAACAATAGGACCTGAGGAGCAGTTTAGCAGAACATTGAGTGGTGAAATATTTGAGCGATCCTTTCTTACCCCACTGATACCAGCACAGTGGCAGTTGGGAGTGGAATCCCAACTGCCGAAGACCACCAGGGGGGCAGAGTTTGGCATCTTTGCCCTGGGCACTGGATGATCTTGTTCCAGCACTGCATGGGATTTAGTTAAAATGAAATTCCTTTTTCGCCCTTCTGTTA
This sequence comes from Lithobates septentrionalis, assembly GCA_037952835.1. Classification (NCBI taxonomy): domain Eukaryota; kingdom Metazoa; phylum Chordata; class Amphibia; order Anura; family Ranidae; genus Lithobates; species Lithobates septentrionalis. The sequence goes on along the minus strand of JBBDGP010001590.1, from coordinate 773,532 downwards.
TTTTGTTGTCCTCCTCCTGTGTATATTTCTGCACAGGGCTTATGCCTACCCATCTTCACATGTTTCAGATGGAAAAACACAGCTAGCATGCAGAGCTGAGAGCGTCGAGGGAGACACGTCTAGCATGGTGGTTTCCTGGGATTTCAAGTAATGTGGCTGTCTGCTTACAGCAGTGTCAGGGAAGATTGATGCCAGCTCTGTGAATGCATTTCACTCATGCAGAAATATAGTAGTCCTCTGCCGATTGCTTTGCGTTGATGGTCACTTCTCTACTGAAGACAGGCTTATCTGTTTACTGTCTTCACCTGGAAAGGCATCTGTGTGCCTTTATCTATTCTTTAGAGGCGGAGGAGCAGTACTGTATGATCAAACACAAAATTTTGTTTATGGGAAAAGCCATGCCTCTGGTTCTCCAGGGCTATTAAAAAGCTTATGCAAAAGATAAATGAGAATAGGGAAATAGGTACCTCTACATGTACAAATTAAAGGGGATGTATAGTGTACGTGTATACTAATATTTATTTATTATGTTCAGGACTTGTTGTTGGGCAAATATGAAATATTTTGCAGTATATGTACAACTAAAGGCTCCTGTTTAACAATCTACACCAGCCTTTCTCAGCCTTTTTTACTTGAGAGGAACCCTTAAAAAATGTTCAGATTTTGGGGAACCCCTGCTAATACCAGTTCCTTGAGAATCAGTGGGAAAAAGATCCCCCTTGCAGTTGTGATCAAGATGCCACCTTTGCAGTCAGCAAAAAAGGTGACACTGACTCGGCCATGGGGCTTTGGCCACAGCTCAAGAAACCCCTAGTAACCTCTGAAGGAACCCTAGTTGAGAATGGTTGGTCTACACAATTACTAAATCCAGTTACCATGTGATTCTCAAGCCTCATAGAGTAAATAAAACTTCCTGTTCCTACCCTGACTGAGCAAATCCAGCTTTATTTGTGTCTCACATGCTCCTCCTCCTAGACACTGCAGCTCACAGTGGGAGGGTTTTTAGCAACAGAGGCAGTGCTGTCAATCTAGAAAGAAATGGGCAGGATTAGGTGTGGCCAGGTGTTGCTTGTCAAAATATAGGCTTGTGACTCAGCATTAACAATGCTGAAAGCTATGCCCCCGCAATTCTTTTTTTTTTAATCCCACTGTATACGCAAGAGTGGTAACTCTGCTCTAAATTCAGGATCAGTGGAGCACAGTGGTGTCTCCAGCTTTCATATTTAGGGGGGGGCACATGGGGGGACAGGGACAAAAGTAGGGGGGCCAACTATAAAAATGTATATATATATATATATATATATATATATATACACACACATACAGTGCCTTGAAAAAGTATTCACACCCCTTGAAATTCTCCACATTTTGTCATGTTACAACCAAAAACGTAAATGTATTTTATTGGGATTTTATGTGGTAGACCAACACAAAGTGGCACATAATTGTGAAGTGGAAGGAAAATAATAAATGTTTTTCAAAATTGGCACCTGGGGCGGATCCTATATCTGGCATCCCTCCCCCCAGGCGGACAGGCAGCGCACCGTATGTCGACGTCAAGTGATGTTAGGGTAGTATACTGGCAGATTGGGGTGATATAGTGCCAGGTTAGGGTGATATACAATAGTGCCAGGTTAGGTGGTAGTGCCAGGTTAGGTGATATACAATAGTGCCAGGTTAGGTGGTAGTGGCAGGCTAGGTGGTAGTGCCAGGTTAGGTGATATACAATAGTGCCAGGTTAGGTGGTAGTGCCAGGTTAAGTGATAGTGCCAGGTTAGGGTGGTAGTGTCAGGTTAGGGTGGTAATGCCAGGTTAGGTAATAGTGTCAGGTTAGGGTGGTAGTGCCAGAGTAAACACATGACAACATGAATAGATAAGAGTCCTGTTCCCCTCTTCCTCCATCACCTGCACTAAAAGCATGAATCGCTGACTGTCCCTGCTGCTGCAGAACCTCCTTCTCCCCCTCCCTGATGTAAACATAAAGAAAAAAAAAACTCACATGGGTGCTGGCAATCTGAGGATTGATTCTGGCTTCTTCTTCCTGGAACTGTAGTCAAAATGTGGCGGGTGAGAGGGGAAGAGGGAGGGGCTGTAGCACGGACAAAGCATTGCAGCCGAACCGTGCCCATCATTTCCGCCTTACTGTGCCCATCATTTCCGCCTTACTGTGCCCATCATTGCAGCCTCACCATGCCCATCTCATTGCCGCCTTACTGTGCCCTCATTGCAGCCTCACCGTGCCCATCTCATTGCAGCCTTACTGTGCCCTCATTGCAGTCTCTCCGTGCCCTCATTGCAGCCTCACCGTGCCCATCATTGCAGCCTCACTGTGCCCATCATTGCCGCCTTACTGTACCCATCATTGCAGCCTCACCGTGCCCATAATTGCAGCCTCACTGTGCCCATCATTGCCGCCTTACTGTGCCCTCATTGCAGCCTTACTGTGCCCATCATTGCTGCCTTACCGTGCCTTCATTGCAGCCTCACCATTGTTGCAGCCTTACTGTGCCCATTATTGCAGCTTCACATGCCCATCATTGCAGCCTCACCGTGCCCATCATTGCCGCCTTACTGTGCCCATCTAATTGCAGCCTCACCGTGCCCATCATTGCCACCTTACTGTGCCCTCATTGCAGCCTCACTGTGCCCTCATTGCAGTCTCACTGTGCCCATCTCATTGCAGCCTCACCGTGCCCATCATTGCCACCTTACTGTGCCCTCATTGCAGTCTCACTGTGCCCATCTCATTGCAGCCTCACCATGCCCTCATTGCAGTCTCACTGTGCCCATTTCATTGCCGCCTTACCGTGCCCTCATTATAGCCTCTGTGCCCTCAACATGACAGCCTCAGAGCTGTCTCACGGAGCTGTAAAATCATGTTCTGCCACACTATGACAAAGGTCCCACCCTCCTCCTAGAGCAGCTCATGTGATAGACAGAACACTGCGTCTATCACACGAGCTGCTCTAGGAGGAGGGTGGGACCTTTGTCATAGCGCGGCAGAACATGATTTTACAGCTCTGTGACACAGCGGTCTCCCGCTGTGCCTGTGAGTGGAAAGAGGGAGGAGAGCGCTGCAGCCACACACCAGAATAGATCCAAAGCGGCCAGTCCGGCCCTGTTGGGGAGGCACATTGGGGGGGCACATTGGGGGGGCCCAGTATGATATTGGGGGGGTCAGTGCCCCCTGTTGCCCCAGGCTGGTGACGCCTCTGGTGCAGCATCGTTGCCACCACATCACAGGGGGTTACATTTAGTGAACTTCACTGGCAGGATCGACAATTATTTTGAGACTTTGCTGGGGGATTAAGAGGAAACTGTAAGTGTAGATGTACCTGTAATTAAAGTGATACTAAAGTCTAATTTTTTTCGTTAAAAATAACAAACATGTTATACTTACCTGCTCTGTGTAGTAATTTTGCACACAGCAGACCAAATCCTCCTCTTCTCGGGTCCCTCTTCGGTGCTCCTGGCCCCTCCCTCCTGTTGAGGGAGGGGTCAAGCAGCTTGCTATGGGGGCACCCGAGCTGAGCCGCAGCTCCCTGTGTCCATTCAGACATGAAGCCATGGTCCGGCCCTGCCCGCTCTCTCTCCTCATTGGCTCACTGACTTTGATTGACAGCAGCGGGAGCTAATGGCGCCACGCTCATTGGCTCACTGACTTTGATTGACAGCAGCGGGAGCTAATGGCGCCACGCTGCTGTCTCAGCCAATGAGGAGGGGAGTCCCGGACAGCCGAGTCTCTCGTGCAAACATCGCTGGATCTAGATGGACCTCAGGTAAGTATTAGGGGGGCTTCTGCACAAAGAAATGCATAAAGATAAAAAAAAAACCTTCTGCCTTTACAACCACTTTAAGCACTACAGCACATATTGCTTGAAGAGAGACCATAGTTATATCTGAATATTTCATAGTCTTCCAACACCTTACTTTGATGGTCTAAACAGGTCCAAATCCAGGCAGTAAAAGATGCACAAACCTTATAAATAAATAAAAAAATCTCTCACCTTAAAGTGGTATTAAAGTCATTTTTTTTAATGACAAACATATCATACTAACCTGCTCTGTGCAGTGTTTTTGCACAGAGCAGCCCTGATCCTCTTCTTCTTGGTTCCCCCGTCGACACTCCTGGCCCCTCCCTCCTGCCCAGTGTCCCTAGAGCAAGCATCTTGCAATAGGGGGACCCGAGCAGGCTCACTCCTGAGCCGAGGCTTTGCATGTCCATTCACACAAAGAGCAATTGGCTCGAAATTGGCTAGAGACAGAGAGCAATTTAGGACACTGTGCTGCAGTGCTCTCTGTGCTCCCAATGAACTTTAGTGGTTTACCACTACACCTCCATACACCGGGGGGAGCTGAAAAGCAGATGGAGCTCAAGAGACCTGATGGTTGGCAGCTTTGATTCATGGGAGATGATGTTAGGGAAATAAACTTTACTATGGCAGTTCATGGATCATTGGACTACAAGTCCCAGTGCAAGCAAGTATAAGGTGAGAGAGAGTTGTATTTTATTAGGCTGAATTCTGAGGCACTTTCTCTTCCTTGTGAGGAGACCGAGGTGGGCACATCACTACTTCGGTGTGCACATCAACATGCCTGCGGCTGTGTGCTAGGGACCGGAGTCACTCCAGACACATCCAGAAGTAAGCTGACATCTGAACAGCAGGACCCCTGTTGCTGTATTGTTGGGGCTGGTGAGAGGACACTGCTACCATTAACCTGTTTCTGCTAGCAGAGATTGAGCACATAGGGATTGGTCATCTAACTAGCCCTGGGACTGTACTCATGTGCACCACCCTAAAGACTGGGCCCCAATGCTAAACAGCTAAAGAACTAGGGCTAAAGACTGCTCACTCTCAGATAGCTTTGCTTATTTTTCATAGTAAGGGTAGATTTAGACATGGGTCTAAATCTCCCTTTCCTCTGAAGCCCCATCCACGTTCAGATCGCGCTTCAGAGGCTACTGACAGGTGGTGAGGAAGCAAAGTGACGCCTCCATTACTGCCTGTTCTAATTCCATTTTGTTGACAAACATGCTGCAACTGCATGCATTGCAGGCAGTTGTGGAGTGTTTGCAGTACATCCCCATTGGCTTGAGGGTGCAGCATTCAGTGTGCTTTCGACCCACCAATCACTACACGTCAAGTAAATTTTGCCGAGGTCACGAAGCATCGCAACCACAGCATGCCAACACATTTGCATGCTGCCTAAGAGGCATCCCCAACTGCATGTCTTAGTGACGCCTAATGCCATGTACACACGAGCGGACTTCTCGTCGGACTGAACCCCAAAGGACTTTTCGACGGAGTTCCGATGGAGTTCCAACGAAACGGACTTGCCTACACACGATCACACCAAAGTCCGATCGTTTCGAACATGATGACGTACGACCGGACTAGAACAAGGAAGTTCATAGCCAGTAGCCAATAGCTGCCCTTGCGCCGTTTTTGGTCCATCGGACTAGCATACAGACGAACAGATTTTTTGATAGGAATCAAGTCCGTTGGAAAGATTTGAAACTTGTTCTATTTCTAAGGTCCGTCAGATTTTTAGACAGAAAAGGTCAGATGAAGCCCACACATGATCGAATTGTCCGACGGATTCATTCCGTCGAACCTTTGATGCTGAAAAGTCCGGTCATGTGTACGCGGCATTAGAGGTGTCCCCAACTGCATGTTTAAGTGACGCCTAATGCCCCATACACACGGTCGGATTTTCCGAAGGAAAATATCCGATCGGAGCGTGTTGTCGGAAATTCCGACCGTGTGTGGGCTCCATCGGACATTTTCCATCGGATTTTCCGACACACAAAGTTGGAGAGCAGGAGATAAAATTTTCCGACAACAAAATCCGTTGTCGGAAATTCCGATCGTGTGTACACAAATCCGACGGACAAAGTGCCACGCATGCTCAGAATAAATAAAGAGATGAAAGCTATTGGCCACTGCCCCGTTTATAGTCCCGACGTACGTGTTTTACGTCACCGCGTTCAGAACGATCGGATTTTCCGACAACTTTGTGTGACCGTGTGTATGCAAGACAAGTTTGAGCCAACATCCGTCGGAAAAAATCCTAGGATTTTGTTGTCGGAATGTCAGAACAAAGTCCGACCGTGTGTACGCCCTATAAGAGGTACCACTTTAAGGAGTATTACATTTCATTGCTTCCATTCATATAGAGTGCACGCTACATGGATAAAGGCCAACTGTTTACAGAGGAGTTATCGCAGTTTTGATTATCATTGCTGTTACTGTTTTCTAATGTCATTACTTATTGCTGATTTTGTAGATTACCAGGTTTATTCTAACTCCATTTTATGCTGCTATAGCCTAGCCACGGTCCCACTATAAGTCACTGTTCGCTGCCATTACAAGTGTAAAAGAATAAAAACAAATACAAATTCCAGTATACTGTATATACCAGTGATGGCGAACCTTGGCACCCCAGATGTACCGGTAGATACAATAGTTTGTAGATGCTATAACATTCATGTAAACCAATCAATATACGCTTATTGGAATATTATACCAAAAATATGTAGCAGAATACATATTGGCCTAAATTTATGAAAAAATTATATATATTTTTTAAATTATTTTTATTGGATATGTTTTATAGCACAAAGTAAAAAAATATGGGGTTTTTTTGTCAAAATTGTTGGTCTTTTTTCATTTATAGCGTAAAAACAAATAAACGCAGAGGTGAATAAAAACCACCAAAAGAAAGCTCTATTTGTGGGAATTGTCCGTTAAGTTAACTCAAATATGGTCTGGTCATAAGGGGGGGGGGGGGGGTTAAATCTTCCTGGAGGTCAAGAAATTAAATTGTATTTTTTCCCAAAAAAATTGCGTTTCAAAAAACCGCTACGCAAGTACCGTTTGACATTAAAAAAAAAAAATGCAAAACTCACCATTTTTTTTCTCTAGGGCCTCTGCCAAAAAAAGATAAATATAATGTTTAGTTGTTCTAAGTAATTTTCTAGCAAAAGAAAAGATGATTTTTACATGTAAGAGAGAAATACCAGAGCTGGCCTGCGCGGGAAGCAGGTAAACATTTTTTTGGTGAGATAAAGATTTTATACAAAAATTTTTTACATTTTATAAAAAAAAAAAAAGATCAGTTTATAAACTTGTCACAAAAAACATAAATAAAAATGAACAGAAAACCATTCCCATGCAGATATTTTGGTGAATCCCTTTAAACGCCATTTCCCCGTCTCTTCCAAATCGTTTATGACAGTCGACTATTGTGCTCACATTGTTCAATTCGGTGTCTAAAAAAATGTTTCTGAAAAGTTTACTTATCTTGCATAGAGAATAGCTTTTCATTTACAGTTTGGATTTTGAAGTCGGTATTGTGTTGTTTGTAAAGCAGGCAGATTTCTCCAACAAAACCCCCCTTTTTTTTGATGTAATACACCTTTTATTTATCCCAGTGGCAGCTGTTCGGTATTCTCAGTATGAGGCCGATACACCGAGGAGAGCATTAATATCATTTTTTGCCTGTTTGCTTCCAGATGGGATGTGTTTTGTTCAGAGAACATTTAAATCTGCTGCCTTTTGAATGTGGAGCGCAGAGTGGCTGTCATAATGGGCTCAGCGCACAAAAGTAGGTTGCAGTCTGTGCCAGGGGGGGGGCGGGCACCTGAGCGGCTGACTCTGCACGTCCCCGGCGATGTTGAATCCCATATTAGACATGCGACAAAGAAAAGCGGTCAGTGAACTGCTAATGCTATCCAGCAAACACTGCAACTGCGCTAAAGTCAGCTCAGTCTATTTACCTTAAAGCAGTATTAAAGTGTTACTAAACCCACAACAGTAAAATCAGTCTGTATCAGTGGCGGCCCATGCATGATGGGCACACGGGTGCCGCCCCCCCCCCCCAACACTGCCGCCCTCCCTATCCATGCACCCGGCCCCTTTTAGGATGCTGGGCGCATGAATTCCTATGGCGGGGATGGGGGTGGGTTTTTTGAAGCACATGATTAGAGCCAGAGGCTCTAATAGGCTTCAAAAAAGGGTGAGCAAAGCAGTGCGTCCGATCCCACCAATTTTCGCTATTTTCACACTAAATCTTCTCCTCGCCAATCAGGAAGCAGGTTTGAGACCTGTTTCCTGATTGGCCAAAACATCAGGCAATCCTATTGGACGCCTGATGTGGAGCCAGGGAGGAAGCCACCCTGGAGCCGCTGCCCAGACCCCGCACCCGCTAGCCTGGAGCTGCTGCCCAGACCCTGCACCCGCTAGCCTGGAGCTGCTGCCCAGACCCCGCACCCGCTAGCTTGGAGCCACAGCCCAGACCCCACACCCGCTAGCCTGGAACCACTGCCCAGACCCCGCACCTGCTAGCCTGGCCCTTTCGCCAGACCCCGCACCCGCTAGCCTGGAGCCGCTGCCCGGACCCTGCACCCTCTAGCCTGGAGCCGCTGCCCAGACCCCGCACCCGCTAGCTTGGAGCCGCTGCCCAGACCCCACACCCGCTAGAGTGGAACCGCTGCCCGGACCCCGCACCCACTAGCCTGGAGCCACTGCCCAGACCCCGCACCTGCTAGCCTGGCGCCGCCGCCCAGACCCCGCACCTGCTAGCCTGGAGCCATTGCCCAGACCCCGCTCCCACTAGCCTGGAGCCGCTGTCCAGACCCCGTACCTGCTAGCCTGGAGCCGCGGGCCAGACCCCCCACCCGCTAGCCTGGAACCTCTGCCCAGACCCTGCACCCACTAGCCTGGAGCCGCTGCCCGGACCCTGCACCCACTAGCCTGGAGCCGCTGCCCAGACCCCGAACCCGCTAGCCTGGCGCCGCTGCCCAGACCCCGAACCCGCTAGCCTGGCGCCGCTGCCCAGACCCCGAACCCGCTAACCTGGCGCCGCTGCCCAGACCCTGCACCCGCTAGCCTGGAGCCGCTGCCCAGGCCCCGCACCCGCTAGTCTGGAGCTGCTGCACGTACCCCGTCGCGCTGGATGACACCCACCATCTATCTGGATCTATCTATCCAGGTAAGTGCCGGATCAACCGGCAGACGATCAGAGCAGGGGGTTGGGGTTGTCAGTGCCGCACCGCCATGGGGTGGTTGTTGCCGCCCCCCGAAGAAAAAGCCCACCAGCCGCCACAGGGGTAAATCCTCTGCATTGTGTAAAAAGGCTGTCTGATCCTTTTTCCCAGTGTCCCCAGTCTATTTGCTGATAGTACAGAGCCTTGGGGGCATTCTGCACATGCTCAGTTTTATGTGTATTGCTAGATTGTTTTATTTTTTTCCTGGGAGAGTGCATGTGATCAGCACAGGGCCAATCAGCACTGCTGAGACAGAGGGTCAGGGGTCCTGTATATTTTAAAAGTTTATTGAAGGTAACAGTTCACAGGTAACAGGTAAAGCCAACACATTTTAGGGGAAATCTTTCCCTCTTTCTTAGGGCTGTAATGGTGGATGTGATAGCAACAGACCTGGAATCAAAGAATATATTGGATCAGCGATGCACCCATTATAAGCTGTTCAATCAACATGTTATTGCAGAGTGGCGGCACAGCCATGGCTTTCAGTGGCTCCTGAGGATTATGAAAGAGCCCTTTAAACTACCCTGGACCTGTTCTCTTGCCAAGGAAATGTTCTCTTGTTAGCTGTGACCTTGATACTATATATTAAATTAGGAAGGTGACGCAAGGTGGTATCCCATATAATGTTCTGCAAACATCCACCAGATTTGACTGTGTCATCACTCACCACCCGGCACGCACAGGCTCCCCCGGCGTTTCCCCCGCTATGGCAGCCTTTAGTTTTGGCCATGGCTGGGCCGACCAGTGCACTTGCATCACACGTTGGGTGTTGCTGGGCATGTTCACCCGCTTCGCCCTCTTCCTTCCTGCTATGTGTGCCGGCTGCTCTCCTTGAGCATGATGTCATCAAGCCCAGATGGGCGGGACAGCGCAACACGTCATGGGGGCCGAGGGACCGCCAGGTGCACACGTGTGGCATGCCACCACGTGGCATTCCCACCACTGGGCGTTTTTCCCAGGTGTGCCCACACCTCCTAATTGCCTCAATGGGTGGACCCACTGGGATTTAAGGCAGTGGGCCCCATTAGAGCTCCTCATGGCTGATGATCCACTATAATCGTACCTTGATTGGTAAGCATACTGTATGTTTGCTGTTTTACTGAGTCCATACCTGCTTTCCACTCATATCATACTGATAATAATTCCTTGGTAATCTGATTACGTCCATCCTTTAGGAGGGTATATATATTTCTTAGGGAACATTCCATCTTGTTCCCACTTTCCTTTCTCTTTTTTAGGTTCCTCCTCTTCTCCCTCCTGTTCTTCCTCCTCTTTTCCTTTCTTCTCCTCCCTTTACCTTTTCTTGTTCCTTGTTTGCCCCCCCTTACCTCTCTTTTCCGGTTTCCTTTCCCTCCTCCCTCCCCTCCTATACCTGTGCCTTGTTCGCCCCCTCCCCTCCCTTACCTCTCCTTTCCCTCATCCCTCCCCTCCCTTTCTTGCACCCCCCCCCACCTTTCTCTTTTTCCCCCCCCCTCCCCCACCCCTTCCTTTTCATTCATTCATCTCTTTCTTTTCTTCCCCCCGCCCCTTCCCCCTTTCTTTTCTTCCCCCTCTCCTCACCCCCTGTTTTTGTGTCCATTTCTATAGCCCCCTCCTTTACTCAATGGGATTCTCCAAACATTTATTATAGATGCTTTTATCTGCCACCCTTTTGGGCGGTCCTTGTCAGTATTCCGTGTGTCGCAGTATGGTTCCCTTCCTCCCTTTTCTACTCCTTTTGGGGGACAACGGGGTGCAGCCTGCTAAGACATGCCATTGTTTTTCTTTAGTATTTAGTATAGATTACCATACTCTCCTCTTCCCCTGAAGAAGGAAAATAGTGTTTCCGAAACGCGTCTGGATCTACCTTTCGACCACCTTCACTGACTGGGCCCAGCGTGTGTAATGGACGGTCTGGTGAGAAAAAGAACAGTAGGGTATTTCCATTCTTGACTATACATCACCATGTAACATGTTTTTAGATTATTCTGTATTTCTAGAGATGCACCAAAATTTCGTCAGCCAAATAATTTTTGGTGTTATCAGCATTTTAAAGAAAAGGATGCAGATAATAGCACTGAAAATGCACAGGATTTTACTGTGATTTCGATGCAATTTTACCGCAATTTTAGAGCGATTTTGAAGTGATTTTGCTGCGATTTTACTGCAATTTTGCCACAATTTTACCACGATTTTACTATGCTTATGGTGTGTTTTTCATAGGTCATGTGACTCAGAAAAAGCTTTGAAAATGTAACATGGGTGCGTTATTGATGCATTCTTGCTGCATTTTCAATGCATTTCAACAGGAGGTGTGTTTTTGGTACATTTTTTTTTAACAGACCAAAAATCCAGCAAGCAAGAACACCACAACAGAAATGGACCAGTGTGAAGACATACATATAATTTAAAGGGATACATTTTTCTTGAGCCTTTCTGGTGCTAAAGGTGCCAATAATGGTTGACAAAAAATTCATCATTTAAATTCATGATATTAATTAAAAAGTTGACAATAATAGGAATCAACACTATTTATTGTAGAACAACATTGTAATACTGAAAGATAACATTCGCAATGTACTTCATTTCTGTTATGGATCTTCCAAATAAAAACTTTTGTAAACGGAAAAAGTTGAAAATAATAAAAGTATATATAAAAATATATATATATTTTAAAAACTACGTAATTTATGGTTTCGGTTTTCGGCCAAGTGCATCCTGTATTTTCGCTTTCAGTTTCAGCACCAAAATTTCCATTCGGTGCACTCTATGTATTTCATATCTTTCCATTGACCTTCTGGTCATTTCTGTCATGTTTGTAATAAAGATTGTTATTTGTATATTATATGTTGGCACTTTTTGATTCTGCCTCTAAAGTCCCATTGGGGTTGTGTGTAAGTGTTCTATTGATACTAGATATTGGGTAGGGATGTGCAAAACTTAAAATGTTCATTTCCCCAAATATTTGGAAAATTAAGAGTTTTTTTCAAAAGATTTTGCCATTTTGGCAAAATTAATTGGAGCGAATGGGGGAGGCAAAATTTAAGTAGTTGTAAAGGCAGAAGGTTTTTTTATCTGAATGCATTCTATGTAGCAGCCTCCCCAGCACCCCCTAATACTTACCTGAGCCCCATCTCTCTCCAGAGATGTCCACGAATGTCTAAGCCGTCCGGGACACTCCTCCTGATTGGCTGAGACACAGCAGCGGCACCATTGGCTCCTGCAGCTGTCAATCAAAGTCAGTCAACCAATCAGGGAAGAGACGGGGCGGGCTGGGGCAGGGCTCCGTATCTGATTGACACACGGAGCTGTGACTCCACTCGGTTGCCCCCATACAAAGCTGCTGACTGTGGGGGCACTCGATGGGAGGGAGGGGCCAGGAGCAGCAAAGAGGGACCTCAGAAGAGGAGGATTCGGGCTGCTCTGTGCAAATCCATCTACACAGAGAAGGTAAGTATAACATGTTTGTTTTGTTTGTTTTTTTTTTTTTATTATTATTTTAAAGTGTCATTTGGTGGCTTTTAAGGCTTTAAATGGCTTCTTAGTGCTATGGAAGCTCCTTTCAACTATCCTGGACTTCTTTTTGCTATAAGAGCCCTTGCACACTGGGGCGGTTTGCAGGCGCTATTGCGCTAATAATAGCGCCTGCAAACCGCCCCGAAAGTGCCGCTGCTTTCATTCCAGTGTGAAAGCCCCGAGGGCTTGCACACTGGAGCGATGCGCTGGCAGGACGGTAAAAAAAGTCCTGCCAGCAGCATCTTCGGAGCGGTGAAGGAGCGGAGTGTATACCGCTCCTTTACCGCTCCTGCCCATTGAAATCAATGGGACGGCGCGGCTATACCGCCGGCAATGCGCCTCTGCAGAGGCGCTTTGCGGTGGTATTTAACCCCTTCTCGGCCGCTAGCGGGGGGGGTAAAACCGCCCCGCTAGCAGCCGCATACCGGCGGTAAAACGCCGCTAATAATAGCGGCGTTTTGCCGCCGACGCCGCCCCCCGCCCCAGTGTGCAAGGGCTCTAAAACAATTACTCATTCCCCTCATTATTTAAATTTTTTTTATAGAAAGAAAGAAAAGTAAAGAATAAAACATTTAACAAAATACAATACAAAAAATAATGATCAAATACACAAAAAAGGAAAGAAAAAAAAAAAAAAAAAAAACACTAATATAAATATGACTAAATGAAAGAAGTGAAATATTCCTAAATAAATAAATATCACTAAACAAAAGAAGCTAAATAGCCCTTAATACACCCCCCAAAATAAAAAATACACTTTCCTAATTAAAAAAAATAAATAGTAGATGTTTTTTTCAACCAGGTTGGTTGGGCCCTGGATCAGTGCCTTTACCTCCCCCTTTATTCAAGTTGGGATTTACAGAAGACTTTGGATACAATAAGTATCATGGACTTATTGTATCCAATTGAGATGGAGTTAGCATTCCTTTAGGGATTCTAAAGGTACATTTTTTTTTTTTTCAAATAACAAACATGTCTATACTTACCTACTCTGTGCAATGCACAGTGCGGCTGGGAACCTCCTCTTTTCGGTCCCCCGTCGGCGCTAATGGCCCCTCCTCTCTGGCCAGTGTCCCAATGGGACACAATGGAGACACCTTTGGACAGCAGCATTGTCAGTCTGGGGAGAGGATGGAAATGCTAGTCCTGATGTTAAAACCAACTCTAGTTTTAGATCTAACTCTTACATGATCCCTAATGATAACCCTAATGTTAAACCTCTCTTTAACAATAATGCTAAACCCAATGTTAACCCTAACATTAATCCAAATTATAACCCTAACTCTAATGCTTGCCTTAACATTAACCTTTAATGCAAGCCCTAATGTTAACCCTAAGCTTTATGTTAGCCCTAATACTAACCTTAATGCTAGTCTTAATGTTAAAACTAACTCTAGTTTTAGACCTAACACTAACCATATTGTTACGCCTAATTTAAAGCAACACCTAATGCTATCCCTAATGCTAACTCTGTGGTTAAACCTTACACTTACAATAATGCTAACCCCAATGTTAACCCTAACACTAATCTAAATGATAACCCTAAATCTAATGCTTGCCTTTACATTAACCTTAATGCAAGCCTAACTTTTATGTTAGCCCTAACATTAACCTTTATGCTTGTCCAGATTACAAAAAAAAAAATAACCCTAATGTTAACATTGACTTTATTGTTAGCCCTAATACTAACCATAATACTAACCCTAATATTAAAAGGAACCGTTTTGCTATCCCTTATGTTAATCCTAACACTAACCCTAATGTTAACCTTAACCTTTATGTTAGCCCTAACACTAGCCATAATGCTAACCCTAATGTTAACACTAACCCTTATGCCTACCCTTGTGTTAACTCTAATGCTATCACCAGGGGCATTGCTAGGTCTACAAAAGATCTGGGGCTAGAGCCCATAGCAACGTAGTAAAGAAAGTCATACACTTGGGCGGGCATACACATGTATCTAATATACGTGTGTGTGTGTGTATCCCCCTTGCACCCCCCTTACATCAGGATCCCCAGAGAGCCTCCCCCTTGCACCCTTGCATCAGGGTTCCTAGAGAGCCTGCCCCCTAAATCAGGGTCCCCAGAGAGCCTCCCCCTTAAATCAGGGTCCCCAGAGATAAAAAGCGTATAATGAATGTCTAATGACTAGGATTTATGTGTCTATGAGGCTTATTAAGGAGAACGAAATTTTTTTTTTTTAAAAATATATATATATATCTCCCACATGGGGATCGGTAAGTGCTAATAAGAAAAATGTGGATACAAGTGGGTGTTCAATACAACCTGAATCTTATAACCCAATAAACAATGGTGGTCTCTGATGGTGTTGTATGATGTGCATTAATAAGTGCCAGAATGCCAAGTGCAATCCAATAAAGTGTTCCAGCCCTTGCTGGAGTGAGCCACAAGTGATATATATAAAGGAGGGGGTATCTACAACCCTCTAGAGTGCAGTGCTAAAAATTAAATTAAATTGATATATAATTAGAAATGTAAATATGTATATAGAGTATATTTATAAGTGATATATAATATATTAAATGTGAGATGCAGATAGTAATTAATAAATAAATTGATAATAGCACAAAAAGATAGCAGCATAGGATCAAATGTGAAAAACGCAAGCAAAAGTAAATATCCAGTAAATTGTTAAAAAGTTCATGTATTATCTTCCACCCGACAACCTCCAGACTTTCCAATGACACAATCCCCCTGATGTGATTCCACTCACCGGAACGCTATACCCCTGCAGGGGTATAAGCATAAGATGTTTCAACTCCAACCGATCCGATCCGAATGCCGATCGAGTCCTTGTGTGGTGATATCCTCTCGCCTATAGTTCCCCAGTCCCGGTCAGCCTCTCCAACAGAGCAGGGAAAAAAGGGGGAAGTTGATGATCCCCTAGTGCGATCCTATCTCCAGCCGGACATCCGCTCCAGTGTATCATATGGAATAAACTTTTTTATTCCATATGATACACTGGAGCGGATGTCCGGCTGGAGATAGGATCGCACTAGGGGATCATCAACTTCCCCCTTTTTTCCCTGCTCTGTTGGAGAGGCTGACCGGGACTGGGGAACTATAGGCGAGAGGATATCACCACACAAGGACTCGATCGGCATTCGGATCGGATCGGTTGGAGTTGAAACATCTTATGCTTATACCCCTGCAGGGGTATAGCGTTCCGGTGAGTGGAATCACATCAGGGGGATTGTGTCATTGGAAAGTCTGGAGGTTGTCGGGTGGAAGATAATACATGAACTTTTTAACAATTTACTGGATATTTACTTTTGCTTGCGTTTTTCACATTTGATCCTATGCTGCTATCTTTTTGTGCTATTATCAATTTATTTATTAATTACTATCTGCATCTCACATTTAATATATTATATATCACTTATAAATATACTCTATATACATATTTACATTTCTAATTATATATCAACTTAATTTAATTTTTAGCACTGCACTCTAGAGGGTTGTAGATACCCCCTCCTTTATATATATCACTTGTGGCTCACCCCAGCAAGGGCTGGAACACTTTATTGGATTGCACTTGGCATTCTGGCACTTATTAATGCACATCATACAACACCATCAGAGACCACCATTGTTTATTGGGTTATAAGATTCAGGTTGTATTGAACACCCACTTGTATCCACATTTTTCTTATTAGCACTTACCGATCCCCATGTGGGAGATATATATATATTTTTTTTTTTAAAAAAAAATTTCGTTCTCATTCATTCTGTGCAGCTGAGGCTGTGCTCTCAATCTCCTTTCTCGTTCTCAAAGGTGAAACATCAGAGGTCTGCTTAGACCCCTGATATCTCACCAAAGCCCCCCAACTCTTAAAAAAAAAAAAAATTAAAATATTTTTTATAAAATAATATTGTAAAACAATAAATAAATGGTAGAAAAATACGATAAAAATAAAAAAAAACAGACGCCAGTGGCAGAACTACCAGGGTCACAAACATCACACTTGCGACCGGGCCTTGGCATTTACGCCATCGGCTCGGAGGGAAGGGCCCCAGCTGGGGGTCAGGGGGGCCCTTCGTGATTTCTTGCACCGGGGCCCTGAAGGTTCTAGTTACGCCACTGGGAAAAGGTATTGAACACGTGAAGAAAGGGAGGGGCAAAAAGGCATAGAACGCCCAGACACCAGCTGAAATCTATCAGTAATTAGAAAGCAATCCTGCCCCTTGTCAGTGCAAAATAATATCAGGTGGTTCAGTCTCAACTGATGGCCTATAAAAAGGTGTCTCGTTACCAAAGTGTCACACAAGAAACATCTCATGATGGGTAAAAGCAAAGAGCTCTTTCAAGACCTTTGCAACCTTATTGTTTCAAAACATACTGATGGCATTGGTTACAGAAGGATTTCTAAACTTCTGTATGTTCCAGTGAGCACTGTGGAAAGAACATCATTTCCCCATAAAACAACCACAACCAGGTGCTCCTCACAAGATTGAAAAGCATTTTCAGAAGAATTGTCCAAGAGCCAAGGACCACTTGTGGAGAGCTTCAGAAAGACCTGGAATTAGCAGGTACAATTGTTTCAAAGAAAACATTAAATAATTGCACCCAACCGCCATGGCCTGTATTCAGTTAGCATGTTCAATACTTTTGCCCTGTATCATTCCATTTTATTACACATAACTTCATTTCTGAACTTATTTGTGTCTTTTTATGTATGGATTGCATGGGTTGTTACCAACATGTGGTGCAAAATTTATTGTCAATAGCACCTTTAGAAATATATTTACCTAAAAAAATGGTGACGTGTCCAATACTTATTTTACTCGCTGTATGTGTAAAGATTTTTATAGATTTTACACACACACACACATTATATATATAGTGGGGACTGAAAGTATTCAGACCCCCTAAATTTTACATTCATTGTTATATTGCAGCCATTTGCTAAAATCATTTAAGTTCATTTTTTCTCATTAATGTACACACAGCACCCCATATTGACAGAAAAACACAGAGTTGTTGACATTTTTGCAGATTTATTAAAGAAAAACTGAAATATCACATGGTCCTAAGTATTCAGACCCTTTGCTCAGTATTTAGTAGAAGCACCTTTTGATCTAATACAGCCATAAGTCTTTTTGGGAAAGATGCAACAAGTTTTTCACACCTGGATTTGGGGATCCTCTGCCATTCCTCCTTGCAGATCCTCTCCAGTTCTGTCAGGTTGGATGGTAAACGTTGGTGGACGGCCATTTTTAGGTCTCTTCAGAGATGCTAAATTGGGTTTAAGTCAGGGCTCTGGCTGGGCCATTCAAGAACAGTCACGGAGCTGTTGTGAAGCCACTCCTTCGTTATTTTAGCTGTGTGCTTAGGGTCATTGTCTTGTTGGAAGGTAAACCTTTGGCCCAGTCTGAGGTCCTGAGCACTCTGGAGAAGGTTTTCGTCCAGGATATCCCTGTACTTGGCCGCATAGATGCTAGATGCTAGAAGGTCAATACATCACTGGCCATGATCTTCTTTTACTTCAGTGAAAATGATATTCACCTTTTCAAATATTTAGAAGAGTGTATTGCTCTCATGGTTCAGAGAAGCAGGATCTCCCAATCTATCTCCCAATCTCCCAATCTATGGATGGTGTAGGACCCACTAATCATGGGGTACTTTGTCGCAGTAAGTGGGCTTAGCACCATTTAGTAATATGGTGTGACCAAATCCCCATATTTTTTGATAATGTTCAGATCTGTGCCTTGCCACAATTCTGTCTCTGAGCCCTTCAGGCAGTTCCTTTGACCTCATGATTCTCATTTGCTCTGACATGCACTGTGAGCTGTAAGGACCTATATAGACAGGTGTGTGGCTTTCCTAATCAAGTCCAATCAGTATAATCAAACACAGCTGGACTCAAATGAAGGTGTAGAACCATCTCAAGGATGATCAGAAGAAATGGGCAGCACCTGAGTTAAATATGAGTGTCACAGCAAAGGGTCTGAATACTTAGGACCATGTGATATTTCAGTTTTTCTTTTTTAGTAAATATGCAAAAATGTCAACAATTCTGTGTTTTTCTGTCAATATGGGGTGCTGTGTGTACATTAATGAGGAAAAAAAATGAACTTAAATGATTTTAGCAAATGGCTGCAATATAACAAAGAGTGAAAAATGTAAGGGGGTCTGAATACTTTCCGTCCCCATTGTATATATATATACACAGTATATATACACACACACACACAATATATATATTTTTGTATATACTGTACAGCATATACACTAACCTGCGCACACAAAACCATATATGATGTAAATCCCTCGAAGCAAATTGAGAATTTACAGGAGAAGCAAAAAAGCAAAAAAAAATAATAAGGAATTCATTACCACTAGAGACATGAACCTGGCCGGGTTATATATTAATAGTACGCTGTCTCGTTCGGTATATATTCCTATCTGCTCTTCCCAGACTGCCTCTGCTTATAAATATGCTAATTAATTAAAGCAAATGTTTCAAGCCTGGCTTGCATTGTGGAGATAGGGACGCTGGATACACTACTAGCAGACGGTGCAATGTGGACAAATACTGTCGTGGAAATGTCATTAGCCGACTCCTTCAACGGCCGTGACGTGCCGAATTTAGGGAAGGCATCCTGAAGCCTTATTTGCATGCGTGGGAATGGGGGCAGAGGCGAGGGCTCTTGCCAGGAGAGGGTTTTATTACAGCGTGATGTGATTGAAAGAAAACGTGTCGATTTATACATATCGGCTTAGGTGCAGATTCAGTCCTTCCAAAAAAAAAAAAACCCACCATGCATTAACATAAGCAGATTGGATTTATTGAAATACCGAACGTTGCTTACACTTCCCCAAGATTAATTTAGGATTAAAGAGCTTTTTTTTTTCTCTTTGGTGGAGAAGTATAATTTATAGTTTTAGCGTAATATACTTCTCGGCAGCCTGTTGCTCACATTTAGAAGCATGCTGACATTATCCATGCTTAAGCCGCATACACACGGGCGGACTTTTCGACCGGACTGGTCCTACGGACTTTCCGATGGACTTTCAAAGGACTTTTGACAGACTTCCGACTGACTTTTTAATGAACGGACTTGCGTACACACGATCACACCAAAGTCCGACGGATTCGTACGTGATGATGTACACCGGACTAAAATAAGGAAGTTGATAGCCAGTAGCCAATAGCTGCCCTAGCGTAGTTTTTTTGTCCGTCGGGCTAGCATACAGACGAGCGGATTTCTGGGTCCGGCGGAGTTACGCCGTCAAGATTTGAAGCATGTTCCAAATCTAAAGTCCGTCAGATTTTCGACTGGAAAAGTCCGCTGAAGGTCCGATGAAGCCCACACACGATCGGATTGTCCGCCGGACTCGGTCCGTCGGACCAGTCCGATAGAAAAGTCCGACCGTGTGTACGCCGCATTAGGGAAATTTACAGGATGCCTTTGCTACCCTTCTGTTGGAAATGCTAGTTGCCTGGATCTCTGACTTTTGTAGTTACTGAAGCTTCAAATAAAATGGTTGTACCTCATCCACATACTCATTGCAGGTCAACAAGTCAAAAAGCATTGAAGTCAATGGATCAGCATGACTATCTTTTCAAGAGAGAACAGATATTGTCCGAATATTTCTAGAGTTTACTAGATCCCTGAAAAGAACTCATGTCTAAATGCAAAATAACTTGGGTTTAAAAACTTATCGCTGGCGCCTCACAGCCCTTTAAGGGGTTTTTGTTCCCTGGAGGCAGGGCGGTGTTTACGATCATGTGACTGCCGTGATTGGCCGATCGTAAGTAGTAAGGTGCCAGTAAGCATGTCGGGAGTGCGCTCTCAGCACAGGTTTGTTTACATTTTGGTAAGCAAATATACGGCCTTTCGGCGACAAAACCCACCCACCGAGAGGCCGCTTATTTGCATACTGTCAGCGCTAAGAGGTTAAAGTGGACTGAATGGGCAAAATAAAAAAATATATATGTTTATGATACAGTCTGTCCACAGCCTCTAACCAAGTTTTATAGTTTTTTTTATCTTACCTTCCTTTCATTTCTGGGCCAATCAGCTGCAAGTGGAGGATTTCGCACCCCACAGTTGATGCACTCAAAGGATGCTCATGGCATATGGTCATATTAGGTCAGTGATGTCACTGGTATTCCTGCCCATTTGTGTACAATAGCTGAAGGTTGGGGAATTTCCCACCCAAAGCTCATTGGCCCAGAAGTGACAAATGACTTCCCGGTTTGGACCTGACCCTGTTCGGAAAAATTACAAGTTCATCCCAAATTACTGGTTTGCAAAAAGGCATGTGGAAGACTCCTAAAATGTATGGAGGAAGGTGTTCTGGTGTGATAAGACTAAAACTGAACTTTTTGGCCATCAAAGAAAACGCTATGTCTGGCGCAAACCCAACACATCACATCACCCAAAGAACACCATCCCCACAGTGAAACATTGTGGTGGCAGCATCATGCTGTGGGGATGTTTTTCAGCAGTCGGGACTGGGAAACCGGTCAGAGTTGAGGGAAAGATGGATGGTGCTAAATACAGGGATATTGTTGAGCAAAACCTGTACCACTCTGCGTGATTTGAGGCTAGGACAGAGGTTCACCTTCCAGCAGGACAATGACCCCAAACACACTGCTAAAGCAACACTTGAGTTGTTTAAGGAGAAACATGTAAATGTGTTGGGATGGCCTAGTCAAAATTCAGACCTCAATCCAATTGAAAATCTGTGGTCAGACTTAAAGATTGCTGTTTACAAGTGCAAACCATCCAACTTGAAGGAGCTGGAGCAGTTTTGCAAGGATGAATGGGCAAAAATCCCAGTGGTAAGATGTGGCAAGCTCATAGAGACTTATCCAAAGTGACTTGGAGCTGTGATAGCCGCAAAAGGTGGCTCTACAAAGTATTGACTTTAAGGGGGTCAATAGTTATGCACATTGACTTATTCTGTTATTTTGTCCTATTTGTTGTTTGCTTCACAATAACAAAAAAACATCTTCAAAGTTGTGGGCAAGTTCTGTGAATTAAATGATGCAAATCCTTAAACAATCCATGTTAATTCCAGGTTGTGAGGCAACAAAACACGAAAAATTCCAAGGGGGTTAATACTTTTGCAAGGCACTGTATATATGGGACACTATAGTGCTTACTATGGCTGAAAAGGACTGACCCTACACGATTTACTTTTTCAAAATGTGATGGACCTTAAGGGTCCTCTGGAAAAAGAGAAAGAGATGAAGTGGAATTAGTTTGATACAGGACCATAATCAAAAACAACACAGGTCAGTAACACGTGTTAATGCCCCAAACTAAATTGTTTGCAGAATTAAAATAGAGAGTGCACTACAATTTCCTCATTTTAGCCTCCAGGCGTAAGGGTACCCAAGGAGTAAATCCAAAAAGTTTCCTGCTCAGGCTGATGGCGACATCAATCAAACCCACACCAGAGATAGCCCTATTATCTATACTCCCAGGCCCCCTCAAGTCGATTAAAAAAGATGTACTGCGCCACTTTCTGGCAGCAGTTAGGACAGTGATCCCCCGACATTGGAAAACGACAGATGTGCCTTCCTTGGGAGAATGGGTGGTTGAAGTGGACCAGATAAGAGATCTGGAGCACCTGTTGGCGGAGGAAGTGGGAAAGGAGGAGCAGTTTACCGCCACCTGGACCTCATGGTCCATGTTTCGCTATTCTGATGAGTTTTCCCTTTGGGTCAGAGATACCCCACCCTCACCCGCCGATTAGCCATGCTGGAGTGCCTGGTGCCTCAGGTACCATCCCACACTTCTACTCACGTTCTTATCTCTGACTTTTTCTGTCTCCTCATTGTTAAGTACTGAACCGACCACTCACATATATAGTTAAAGATCATATCTTTGGACTAGCTAAATGACTTGATTATCTATAATAGGTGAATAAAAGACTTCTACAGCAGTCTAATTCATTGAGAGGGAACCCTCAGATAACACCAACCCGCGAAACTACAAGGTTCATTATATGTTGGCCCCCACCCGCATATTATTCCTCTCTTAGAATAAAGATTTCAATATACAATAAGATATACCAGTAGTTCACCGAAAGCTGTATGTTAAAATGATCACTCCTGTTTATACATGGGTAAAGTACACCTCACTATTCTATGTATACTATATGAGTTGCCAAACTGTAAAGAATGGTATTTTTCTGTTATATTCTTTGTGTTCTTACTTTTGAAAATAAACTAAGATTGAAAACAAAAAGTTTCCTGCTGGCATAAACGTTTAAAATGTTTCAACCAGAGGTAAAGTCTTGTAAAGTCTCAATGATCCAGACATTTAGGCCAACAGTGGATTTGTCATGATGTTGCAGAAAATGCCTCGGAACACTATGTTGGTCACTACCACCTTCAATAAGCCTCCTATGTTCACCAAAGCGTTTTCTTAAGGTTCTATATGTTCTACCGATGTAGAACAGTCCACACGGGCAGGTTAGACAATAAACTACGAATTCGGTAGAACAATTATAAAACTCCCTGATGTTGTAGGTATTGCCCTTTACAGAGAAGTTTTTTTCTGGCCATGCTGTACAAAGGAACAGGTCAGATAGAGACCCTTTTTGCACTGATACATCCCCACCAATTGGATAAGGGTCACTAGGTAGGTGTCGATTGACAAGGGTGGCTTTGATTCTACTTGAGGCAAATTTACTCTTGATTTTTTTGGCTTTTCTGTATAATACTTTGGGTTTGGTGGTCAGGGAGGCATGTAAATGGGGATCTTCTAGTAGTATTGACCAGTGGTTTGATAGAATATTTTCCATTTTCTTGTATTTGGTGTGAAGTTGAGTGGTAAACCGGATGGGTTGCACTGTATTGGAAGAGGATGGATTTTTGGGGTGAGAAGAGGCTGGGTTCAAATAGCGTTGGAATGGCTTCATCAAGAATTTTTTGGCAAGTAATTGCCCATGAACAGTGTAGTCAGAATCACGTGTACAGGTTTTCCGCAAACGAAAAAATTGACTCAGAGGGATGTTACTAGCCCACCTGGGGTGATGACAAAATTCTTAGCATATATTGCACTGTTGTCATGGCACAATTCAAGATCCAGAAAACCTAATGAATCTTAATGAATCTTAATCTGAAATCTGTAAAGCCAGTGGTGGCCGCTCCATTAGGGGTGCAGGGGTGCCGCCCCCCTAATACATGCGCCCATGGATATACATGGATATTTTAAACTTTTTTAGCAATTAAAAAACTGAAAAGTGGTGCGTGCAAAATTATTCGGCCCCTTTACTTTCAGTGCAGAAAATTCACTCCAGAAGTTCAGTGAGGATCTCTGAATGATCCAATGTTGTCCTAAATGACTGATGGTGATAAATAGAATCCACCTGTGTGTAATCAAGTCTCTGTATAAATGCACCTGCTCTGTGATAGTCTCAGGGTTCTGTTGAAAGCGCAGAGAGCATCATGAAGACCAAGGAACACACCAGGCAGGTCCGTAATACTGTTGTGGAGAAGTTTAAACCCGGATTTGGATACAAAAAGATTTCCCAAGCTTTAAACATCCCAAGGAGCACTGTGCAAGCGATCATTTTGAAATGGAAGGAGTATCAGACCACTGCAAATCTACCAAGACCTGGCTGTCCCTCTAAACTTTCAGCTCAGACAAGGAGAAGACTGATCAGAGATGCAGCCAAGAGGCCCATGATCACTCTGGATGAACTGCAGAGAACTACAGCTGAGGTGGGAGAGTCTGTCCATAGGACAACAATCAGTCGTACACTGCACAAATCTGGCCTTTATGGAAGAATGGCAAGAAGAAAGCCATTTCTCAAAGATATCCAAAAAAAGTCTCTAAAGTTTGCCACAAGCCACCTGGGAGACACACCAAACATGTGGAAGAAGGTGCTCTGGTCCGATGAAACCAAAATCAAACTTTTTGGCCACAATGCAAAACGATATGTTTGGCGTAAAAGCAACACAGCTCATCACACTCAACACACCATCCCCACTGTCAAACATGGTGGTGGCAGCATCATGGTTTGGGCCTGCTTTTCTTCAGCAGGGACAGGGAAGATGGTTAAAATTGAGGGGAAGATGGATGCAGCCAAATACAGGACCATTCTGGATGAAAACCTGTTGGAGTCTGCAAAAGACCTGAAACTGGGACGGAGATTTATCTTCCAACAAGACAATGATCCCAAACATACAGCAAAATCTACAAAGGAATGGTTCACAAATAAACGTATCCAGGTGTTAGAATGGCCAAGTCAAAGTCCAGACCTGAATCCAATCGAGAATCTGTGGAAAGAGCTGAAAACTGCTGTTCACAAACGCTCTCCATCCAACCTCACTGAGCTTGAGCAGTTTTGCAAGGAAGAATGGGCAAGAATTTCAGTCTCTCGATGTGCAAAACTGATAGAGACATACCCCAAGCGACTTGCAGCTGTAATCGCAGCAAAAGGTGGCTCTACAAAGTATTAACACAAGGGGGCCGAATAATTTTGCACGCCCCACTTTTCATTTTTTTATTAGTTAAAAAAGTTTCAAAAATCCAAAAGATTTCATTCCACTTCACAATTGTGTCCCACTTGTTGGTGATTCTTCACAAAAAATAAAAATTTTATATCTTTATGTTTGAAGCCTGAAATGTGGCAAAAGGTTGAAAAGTTCAAGGGGGCCGAATACTTTCGCAAGCCACTGTATATAATGTTTGGGGGTTCTGAGTAATTTTCTAGCAAAACAAAATTATGATTTTTACATTGAGGAGAGAAGTGTCAGAAATTGGCTCGGGTGGCAAGTGGTTAACACGTTCCTGCAAACTAAAAAGCTCTAAAAAACCAATGATGGGAACCACTCCTAATGGCTGGCCAGTGGCCACAACAAGTGTGCAGAGATATAAGAAAATGTTAGGGGTTTTACTCTCTACGCGCCGACCTAAAACACCACTTTGTCAGCGTTGGGTGGACCCGACCCCCTTTAAATATATATGCTGGCAATTTTACAAGGAAAAAAATTTATGGGTGAGTCGTGAACAGCCTTTTGTTAGGATGACTCATGAGACAAGTTGGAGATACTAAAGTATAATAAAGACTCAGCAGTCCAACATCCCCGCTTCCTTTTTCTGTCGTTGAATAAAGAAGAAGGTTTGGAATGAAGACTTCTGTGCTTAGCATTTCCATTAAATGCGGTAATTTTCTCTAGACGCCTCATCTTTGTCAGGCGGTATCTGGAGCGATTCACTGGCGGCGAGTGGTCACAATCACGTCCAGGCGACAATGAATGGATGAAAGTGCCCGAACTCTTGGTGTCTTTGTGACTTTTAAAGCATCACCACCTGGCAGGTGATCGGCGCTTCCTTTGTGCGGCTGTCTCAGAGCATAAGCTTAGCATGTCACTGTGACACATTTCAACGTCTCTATTAATGTCACTTTCATTAGTCTTTCAGCAAAACCCATGAAAGGATCACACTGACCCCTGTGGCAATGTAATAGGAAAAATAGGTAACTGAGCTAAAAATAAATAGCCGCATTAACACATTTGACACCTTGTTTTAATTACCGAATTTATCGGCATATAACACGCACAGGCGTATAACACACACATTCGTTTTAAGAGGGAAGTTTCAGGAAAAAAACGTAAATTTTAAATAAGGAACTTTGAAGCAAAATAAGGGTCAGTGCCCATCTGCAGCCTCACAAGTGCCATTAATGCAGCCTCATCAGTCCACATAAGTGCAGCATCACAAGTGCCATCATTGCAGCAGCCTCACCATTGCCAATTATTCAGCAACCTCACCATTTCCATCAATGCAGCAGCCTCACCATTGCCTCAATGCAGCAGCCACTCCATTGCCTTTAATGCAGCAGCCTCACCATTGCCATCAATGCAGCAGCATTACCATTGCCATCAATGCAGCAGCCTCACTATTGCCATCAATGCAGCAGCCTCAATATTGCCATCAATGCAGCAGCCACTCCATTGCCATCAATGCAGCAGCCTCACCATTGCCTCAATGCAGCAGCCTCATCATTGCCTCAATGCAGCAGCCACTCCATTGCCTTCAATGCAGCAGCCTCGCCATTGCCATCAATGCAGCAGCTTCACCATTGCCATCAATGCAGCAGCCTCACCATTGCCATCAATGCAGCAGCCTTACCATTGCCATCAATGCAGCAGCCTCCCCATTGCCATCAATGCAGCAGCCTTACCTTTGCCATTAATGTAGCAACCTCGCCATTGCCATCAATGCAGCAGCCTCACCATTGCCTTCAATGCAGCAGCCTCACCACTGCCATCAGTGCAGTCTGATCGATGCCCATCTGCAGCCTAGAGGGGACAGGGACGGGGGGTGGGACGAGCGCCGACAGATTACATACAGTGAGAATCTCCTATGATAGACAGAACAGTGGTCCAATGGCTTCCCAGGAGACGGGACTTCCTATTACAGAGGCCGCCAAGTAAACAGGAGATTCTCACTGTATGTAATCTGACAGCACTGTCCCCCCCCCCAGGCAGCTAAAATGGAAGTATTGGCGTATAACACGCACGCGCTATTTGCACCCGATTTTCAGGGTGGAAAAGTGTGTGTTATACGCCAATAAATACAGTATTTTGTAAGAGCAGCTCAAAGGGGTTTTTGACCTAAAATAAGAAAATAAAGAATGTATTCTGATTCTGATCTGTTTAGAGGCAGCCCTTAAAAGCAGTGTTTTCGATGCCCATGAGTGCATCAGCCCTAACATGTATCTAAGGCCATTTTTTTTTTACGTTTTGGGTAGAGTAAGGAGGGGTTAGAACCCCTATCAAGCTTCTGTTGCCGGTGGGGAGATCCACCTTCTCTATGTGTCTTGGTGACTCCTTTCATTGAGGAAAGATCTAAAATGTTATATAATAATAATAGAAATGGAGTGAACATCTTCTAAAGGGAACCCTTGTTCTGGAGACAACTAAGACTACTTTCACACTGAGGCGTTTTTCAGGCGGGGATGCCGTTCCTTCAGAACGCATGGGCCAGTGACGTCACCGGCTGGTGCTCCCTAGAATATCTCCTAAATGGTGCACCGTTTAGGAGGTAATTCATTTAACCTACAGATGAGCTTTATTATAAAATAAAAATATTGTGTTTACTACCACTTTAAACAAAATGGGTCAGCAACAATACTCAGGCAGGCCGTGGCGTTTAAACGATTGGTACTAAGGGGCCCAAAGTGTGCCAAAAAAAATATCCCCCACACCATTACACCACCAGCCTGAACCGTTGATACAAGGCGGGATGGATCCATGCTTTCATGTTGTTTACTCCGAATTCTGACCCGACCATCTGAATGTCGCAGCTGAAATCCAGACTCATCAGACCAGGCAACGTTTTTCCAATCTTCTATTGTCCAATATTGGTGATCGGTGCGAATTATAGCCTCAGTTTCCTGATCTTAGCTGAGAGGAGTGGCCCCCGGTGTGGTCTTCTGCTGTTGTAGCCCATCTGCTTTAAGGTTCGTTGTGTTGTGCATTCAGAGATGGTCGTCTACATACCTTGGATGTAACAAGTGGTCATTTGAGTTACTGTTGCCTTTCTATCATCTGGAACCAGTCTGCCCATTCTCCTCTGACATCAACAAGGCATTTTCCTCCACACAACTGCCGCTCACTGGATATTTTCTCTTTTTTGGACCATTCTCTGTAAACCCGAGACATGGTTGTGTGTGAAAATCCCAGTAGATCAGCAGTTTTTGAAATACTCAGACCAGCCCGTCTGGCACCAACAACCATGACATGTTCAAAGTCACATAAATCCCCTTTCTTCCCTATTTTGATAGGTTTGTTTCAATACACACATAGATTACACATTCATTTATGATAATTTAGTAATTGAGACATAGTATGTGTGTGTGTTTTTTTTCTATTTTTGTTTCTTTGTCCACAAATCTTTTTCCTTTTTTTTCTTTTATACAATTTTATGTTGACACATTTTGTTTGTGGTTTTCAACAATATTATTAAATTCTATGCATTTAGCATTTTATTCAATAATTGTTTCCCTTTATCATATGTGTCCTTCTTATTTGTGTAATTTATATAGAGTGTTTATAGGGCCAGACAAGGATGTTAGATGGGATGTTTATTCAGACATAGATTGTTTTCGTTTGGTCCCTCCCACGTTCCCTTTTCCTTCTTTTGACTGGCTATGATATCTGTGTATGTCTATATCATTGTTGCTCTCCGCATGTAGTAGCCAAAGTCCTGAATGACTTCATGTGATTCCACTGTTCTAACAAGGTGCTCAGCTGAGAGTGATTTTAGATGTTCCGCTGACGTCGTCCTCACCTGTGTTTTACACGAGAGTGGAGCCCTATTTAACTACTTCAATACCGGCACTTACACCCGCTTCCTGCCAAGCCAATTTTCCGCTTTCAGCGCTGTCGCTGTTTAAATGACAATTGCGTGGTCATGCTACACTGTACCCAAACAGAATTGTTATCATTTTGTTCCCACCAATAGAGCTTTCTTTTGGTGATATTTGATCACCTCTGTATTTTTTATTTCTTTCTAAACAAATAAAAAAATACCTAAAATTTTGAGAATTTTCGTTTGTTTCTGTTATAAAATTATGTAAATAAGTACGTTTTCTCCTTCACTTATGGGCACTGATAAGGTGGCACCGATGAGGTGGCACCAATGAGGTGGCACTGATGATGGGCACTGGTAGGCGGCACTGATGGGTGGCACTGATATGCAGCACTGATTGGCATTGATAGGCGGCACTGATGGGCACTCATGGGTGGCACTGATGGGCACTGATAGGCGACACTGATGGGTACTGAAAGGCTGCACTGATGGGTACTTATGGGTGGCACAATAGGCGGCACTGATGGGCACTGATAGGCGGCACTGCTGTGCACTGATACATGGCACTGATGGGCACTGATAATGCGACACTGATGCGCACTAAGGCGGCAGAGATGAGGTGGCACCATTGAGGTGAGCACTGATATGCAGCACTGATAGGCATTGATAGGCGGCACTGATGGGCACTCATGGGTGGCACTGATGGGCACTGATAGGCGACACTGATGGGCACTGAAAGGCTGCACTGATGGGTACTCATGGGTGGCACTGAGAGGCGGCAGTGCTGGGCACTGATAGGCGGCACTGCTGGGCACTGATACGTGGCACTGATGGGCACTGATATGCGGCACTAATAGATGGCATTGATAGGCATCACTGATGGCACTGGCAGGCATTAGGGATGGGCACTGATTGGCAGCTGCCTGGGTACTGATTGGCAGCTGCCTAGGCATTTCCCTGGTGGTCTACGGTGGCATACCTGGTGGTCCAGTGTGGTGGCCATCCCTGGTGGTCCTGGCGGCATTCTGGTGGTCCTGGGTGGGCATCCGAGGGGGGGCTGCGCTGATAATCAGCACAGACCCCCCCCCCCCCTTGTTAGGAGAGCAGCCGATCGGCTCTCCTCTACTCGCGTCTGTCAGACGCAAGTGAGGAAAAGCCAATCAACGGCTCTTCCTGTTTACATCGTGATCAGCTGTGATTGGACCGTCAGAGGCTCTTTACCGAGATCGTGTAGCAGTGTGTCTCAGACTGACACACCACAGCACCAATCGCCACGATGCGCGCCCCCACGGGCACGCGAGAGTGGTCCTTCTGGAGGGTCGTTATATGACGTCCACCCAGAACGAGAGCCGCGCCGCCCAGCCATCATTTGACGGCCGGCGGGAGGGAAGTGGTTAAGGGATGTCAGTGGAACATTTCAGGGTAATGAATAAGCGCAGCGTCGCTGTGTGAAACGCGTCTACCTGTACCTGTTTGCCTGTCCTGTGGTGTCATTCATGTTACAGATTTTACAATAAAGAGATTCATCACTACCTCGGTGTGCAGCCATTCATTCCTTTTTTTCCCCAATCTGATGCTCGGTTTGAGCTTCAGCAAGTTGTCTTCACCACGTCGAGATACCTAAATGCATTGAGTTGCTGCCATGCGATTGGCTGGTTGGCAAATTGTGTTACCAAGTAATTGAACAGGTGTACCTAATAAAGTGGCCGGTGAATATACTTTAATGTAAGAAAACCACGGCAACGATAACCGAAAATATGCACTCACGAAGGACACTCTCTTCTTTTCCTTAAAGTTTTCAGAAATATTTTTCTGACATGGCTTCTTCAAAAAAAACTTTGATACGTCTGCTTCTGTCATTGCCTACTCGGTACAAAAAATAGATTCTGTTAACACCCAGGGGATTGATTTAGCACCATTTTTCATGTCACAGTGTGTGACATCGGCACTTTGCACTTTGAATGTGAACGGGAGACAGAAAATGCTCCTTGCATGAAGTCTAGAGGAAATCTCGGATTGTCTACAGAAGAGCACGGACTAACGCATTTCAGAGAAAAGATCAAAGAAACAAGCAGACAGATTTTATATCACTGAACATTTTTTTTTTAGATTTCAGGCTGTATTTCTTGTCAGGCTTGAATGTAAGAAGACAGTGGTCCTTTTTGGGCTTCAGCATTATTTTTTTTTTTACCTTGAATTTGATAGACCTCATTCATCTCAAGCTAGCTTTACAGGTGTAGTATTTTTTTGTTTGAACGCTCGGATGAGAAATGATAAAAAATCACTTGTCCGGCCATTTGATCGTGACTTCATGAACTTGACCCATTACGCAGTAATGTAATGTATTAACAAAATTTAGGAAAGTTATGAAATTGAGGAAAAGAGACTAGCAGGGACTATTATGCAAGTATTCCTATGATCTCATATTTTAACTGCAGCTGTTGAGTGTATATCTCAATCCTTGTAACAGAGTATCTCTGCCCTGTCCTTCTTGTTATTTCACATGCACAGTGCAAGATAGTTAGGGCTGTGCTATTGTACAAGTAGTGGTCACCTTCCAGTATATTAGTGGGTGAACCTGTTTATTGCAATATAGCTTATATGCAGCTCCTGTTGTTCTATGTAACCATGTCTGTTCTGGTCTGGTATTCTACAACTAGTTTTAGCTTATTACTTGTTACCCAGCATAGTGGCTAAGTGGTTAGAACTTCGGCCTAGCAGCACTAGGGTCATCGGTTTGAATCCCAACCACGACGCTACATGCCTGGTGTTTGCATGCTCTCCCTGAGCCTGTGTGGGTTTCCTCTGGGTACTCTGGTTTCCTCCCACACTCCAAAGACATGCTGGTAGGTTAACGCCTCTTTAAATTGGCCCCAGTATGTGTGAATTGGAGTTAGTTATTTGAAGGAGTCTTGAGTATGCGATTCATGCTGAAGGGTAAAAAAAAAAAAAAAATGTGTGAATTGGAGTTGGGGACCTTAGAGTGTAAGCTCCTTAAGGGAAGGTATGTATGTGAATGTACAATATATCTGCAAAGTGCTGTGTAAATTGATGGTGCAATATAAGTACTGGTAATAAATAAATAATAATTAATAATAATAACCAGCATATGGTAGAGCCAGGTTAGGCTTCTAGTGGTTATGTTAGGATCATATGTTTAGAGGTCTGGTTGCATGTCAGATTAGAAACTACAGTATTAGGGAAAGTCTGCAGCACAGAGTAAATAGACTGACTCTATCACAATTCCTGCCAGTGGGAAAATGCATTCCAGGCTGGTTGGACAAAAATTGGAAGATCTCTCAATGACTGCAGATCTTCTCTTCAGGCCTCTGACACAAAGATAGTTGCTGCAACATTCATCTGGTGACATCTCTATTAATAAATATAGTGTATATATATATCCGGGTATGTGTGCACAATCCACCAAGACTCTATTGGTCTCTTTGCTGATAATACCTCTTTGTGCATTGAATGTATGTACTGCTATTAATCTCTTCTTTGTATATAAAGCTTGTATTATTTCTATATACGTGTGCATCTACAGTATCTCACAAAAGTGAGTACACCCCTCACATTTTTGTAAATATTTGATTCTATCTTTTCATGTGACAACACTGAAGAAATGACACTTTGCTACAATGTAAAGTAGTGAGTGTACAGCTTGTATAACAGTGTAAATTTGCTGTCCCCTCAAAATTACTCAACACGGTTATTTGCCAGTTTTGTCGCTGGCATAGCGAATTTTGTACAACACGATATCATTGTCTTTGTAACTTACCTGACTTTTTGATTAATAAAAAACGTTATTTCAAAAAAAAAAAAAATTACTCAACACACAGCCATTAATGTCTAGACCGCTGGCAACAAAAGTGAGTACACCCCTAAGCCAAAATGTCCAAATTTGGCGCAATTAGCCATTTCCCCTCCTCGGTGTCATATGACTCATTAGTGTTACAAGGCCAAAATGTCCAAATTGGGCCCAAAGTGTCAATATTTTCCAATGTTATATAGCGGAACCTTGGATTACGAGCATAATCCGTTCCAGGAGAATGCGTGTAATCCAAAACACTCGCATATCAGAGCGAGTTTCCCAATAGAAGTCAATGGAAACGAAGATAATTAGTTCCGCATTGACTTCTATTGCATGCATTACCGCATTTGGCCAGAGGTGGGGGGGCGCCGGAGAGCCTTGGAAATACTTGGGGACAGCTCGGCTGAACTCGGAAAGCCTTGGAAAGGCTCGTAAACACTCGGGAATGGAGTATTTCCGAGTGGTTCCGAGTATTTCCAAATGGCTCCGAACGGATTCAAACCGTTCCGAGTGCCCCCGCACCTCTGGCCAAAATCGTACCCTATTATCTTGAATTCTGCTAGTTTTGCGAGTTAACACTCGTAAACCGAGTCAGAATTTAAAAAAAAAAAGTTGCTCGTCTTTCAAAACGCTTGTTAACCGCGTTACTCGTTAACCAAGGCTCCACTGTATAATGGTTGCAGTAGTTCTTCTGTTCTCAATTACTTAAATTACTGATTAATTAACCAAGAAGTGAATCCCCTCTCTTCGGAGAAACCCTGTCCTGGATGGAGGCACTGCCAACTTCATTATCAAACCCACTGTTCAACTTGTCAAAGGTTCTGGGTCTCTTAATTACCTACGGGCGTAGTGCAATATCCTGTTCAGGGAGGGCTATTTCTCATAACCCCTCCCAAAAGAAGGCTACATTATGAACAGAAAAACGAAGGGTTTTCTTCTTGTTTTGTTACAACAATATTTTTTGCAATTGCTTTTGTGCAATCAAAACATGGAATGGAGGTCCAGTTACTGACAGTGTTATTCATGTGTAATCTGACCAATCAAGTCTATTTCTTCACATTGATTTCAGGTTCAATAATACAGACAATCCTAGCCCAATTACATACAATGTCACAGCTTCCAGAGGCTCAAGAGCTACCCGTAAACAGCACAAATAAGTTATTTATTACCTCTAATGCAGAGAATCATGTTTCATTTTCTTTTATATTAGGGCCATTTCACACCAATGCATTGTAGTAACGCACGTATATTTAACATTGGGTATCACAAGTTTAACATACATTGTATTGGGTGGGCTAATCATTTTGAAGGAGATACCAAAGAGATAAACGCACTCAAACCAGACGATTAGCATTTTTTTTCTTTCACAAAATTTTTATTGGTTTAGGATGAGAAACATACAGCTGCAGTAATTGAGCTAACATGAAGACCAAAGGTTCATCAATAGACAGAATAACAAGTGTTAGAAGTCATCAATACAGCATACAATCAATGGTTATGTAGCAGAGAAATATATAAATCCCAAGTCCAAGTCTCCGGAGTGCATCATAACCAAATTGTCTATGCCTTTCTCCTGGATTAATGGCTAAAACAGTGTGACAAAGGTAAGAACATTTTAAAATGCTAAAACGCTGGTCCCATCTGCTGTCTTGGAAAAAAAGGGAACATAGAAGGATGATGTCAGTCTGTCCCACTTTATTAGGTTTAATTATTTTTTGCAATTGATTGAACTTTGATCCTGCTAGTTTGAGGTCATGTCCCCATGTTCTTGTTCTTGATAGCTTCATATTGAAAATACAGCCCTCTTGAACCTTATTCTTACCCTTAAAGTGGAGTTCCACCCTATTTTACAACTCTTCAGCATCCCTCACTAAACTGTGCACTGTAAACAAATTGGATATTTTTTCATTTTTTTTTCTCAGCACCTAATGTATATCTGCTGTATTCATTTTTCACTTCCTCCTCCCTGGCCGCGGCCCGTCGCATCATTTCCTGTTTGCAATGCCTTCTGGGAAGGGGCGGCAACTTCCTCTGAAACTGCCGTTGCTATGGAAACCTGACCTGAAACCTATTACACTGCTTGTGCTGCACTGAGCATGTGCGAGATCTACAAGGATGAGATCCAGGAAGAAATACAGTCTGGCTTCAGATGCCCACACTTAAGATGGCCACGGCCTGCTGTAAGTTTATAAAATAACAAACTACTGCTATAAACTAACAAAACAGACCTTAGTTTACAGACTAACTTTACTAGAATACATTAAGCTTGTGTATTATAGGGGTATTTTTATTTAAAAAGTATAATTTCGGCCGGAACACCACTTTAATGTATTTAAAGGTTTCAATCATGTCCGCCCTTTCCCTTCTTACCCGAAGACTGTGCATATTAAGTTCCTGTAGTCTCTCCTGATAGATTTTGTCCCTCAACCAACCTTTAACCATTTTTTTTTTTTTAAACAAAAAGCTTTTATTAATGTTTGAAAATAACATTGGTACAATCATATTAACATTTGTACATAAGTTTCATATAACAGTGAATAATTGACTTCAATAATAGAGTACCGTATATACTCGAGTATAAGTCGTTCCGAGTATAAGTCGAGGCCCTAGTTTACCACAAAAAAAATGGGAAAAACTCATTGACCCGAGTATAAGACGAGGGTGAGAAATGCACAGCTACTATAAGTGGAAAAGAGGGTCAACAATGCCCATTTGCAGCCTCACTGTGCCCATTTGCATGCCTCGCTGTGCCCATTTGCAGCCATAGGTCCCCTGAACTTCAAATTCGGTAGTTAAGGGTTCCTAGATGCCCCCTAGCTGCAGCCAAAATTTGGGGTCTCTGAACCCAAAGGGTCCCGAAATGACATTGCTGCAGATGGACACAGTTGACCAAATTTGGGGCCCCGTATCTCTGGGCTACTTAGTGCTAGGAACCTCAAATTTGGTATGCAAACCCAGTGGAACTAGCCCCAAAACATTTCCAAAGTTGGGGTTTTTAGCACCAAGTGGCCCCGAGATACAGGGCCTCAAAAATCAGTTCAGAAAATGTCAAGCACTTTTCTGCAGCAGAGAATGACATTTTCCGAACCGGTTTTCGGGCTCCGTATCTCAGGGCCACTTAGTGCTAGGAACCCCAGCTTTGGATATGTTATGGTACCAGTTCCACTGGGTTAGCACACCAAATTTGGGGTTCCTAGCACTAAGTGGCCCTGAGATACGGGGCCCCAAAGTCGGTTCAGAAAATGTCAAGCACTTTTCTGCAGCAGAGAATGACATTTTCCGAACCGATTTGGGGCCCCGTATCTCGGGGCCACTTAGGGCTAGGAACTTTAGCTTTGGATATGTTATGGTACCAGTTCCACTGGGTTTGCACACCAAATCTGGGGTTCCTAGCACGAAGTGGCCCTGAGATACGTGGCCCCAAATTCGGTTCGGAAAATGAAATTTTTTGCTGCAGAAAAGTGCTTGACTCGAGTATAAGTCGAGGGGGGCACTTTCAGCACAAAAAAATGTGCTGAAAAATTCGACTTATACTCGAGTATATACGGTATTTACTGGTAAGGCCACCAAGGTGGTTTCGTATCCGACCTATTGTTATATTGATAAATTATTTGGAAATACTCTAGCTTTGTATAGAAAAAATCTGTTATTTATTTTGAAAGGGAGAATAAATTTGTGGACCCCTCAGAGGTGTCCTTAGATATAGATATAGTAACAGAAATGAGGAGTAAAGAGGAGGAAAGAAAATTAAATAAAAATTAAATAAAATAAATATATTTTAGGAAAAATATTGGTCTATGTATAAAAGGTTTATCTTTATGTGAAAGTGGTATATGAATCAGAATATTTAAAAGCAATCCATGGTTGCCATATTTTATTAAAATTTTCTATATTCCCTTGTGTTGTTGCTCTGATCTCTTCCATTCCTTTAACCATTTTTGTTGCCCACCTCTGGACTCATTCTATCTTATCAATATCTTTTTGTAAGTGGGGTGAGGTCTCCAGAACTGGACACGGTATTCAAATTGAGGTCTGAATGAAGATCTTTAGAGGGGATTCAGAACCTCCTTCCTCCTGCTGGTGATCTCTCTAGTGATATCTAAAGGTCTATATAGAGGAATCAGGACCTCCTGCTGGTGACCCTTCCAGTGACAACGTAAGATCTATATAATGGAATCAGGACCTCCTTTCTCCTCCTGGGGATCCCTCTAGTGAGATCTAAAGAGCTTCTAGTGAGATCAAAAGAGCTACATAGGGGGATCAGGGCACCCTACCTCCGCTGGTGACCCCTCTACTGATAACTAAAGACCTATATAAGAGAATTGTGACATCCTTCCTCCTGCTGGGAATTCCTCTACTGATAACTAAAGATCTATATAGAAGAATCGGGACGCCTTCCTCCTACTGGAGGTCTCTCTGGTGATAACAAAAGATCTATATAGAAGATCTGTCACCTTCTCCCTACTGCTGAGGATACCTTTAGTGGTAACTAAAGGTCTATATATGTCCTACTGCTGGTGATCCCCCTACTGATAACTAAAGATCTATATAACAGAATCGGGACCTCCTTTCTCCTGCTGGGGATCCTTCTAGTGATAACTAAAGATCTATATAGTGGAGTAAGGACCTCCTTCCTACTACTGGTGATCCCTCTAGTGATACACCCTGGAATTATTTTTGCTTTTCCCACTGCCTCACACACTGTTAAAATAAGTATTCCTAAAACGTTTTCTCTGTAGATCTGGCCAACGCTGTACCCCCCCCCCCCCCCCCCCCCATTGTACTTTATCATGAAATTATTTTTCCCTAGGTGCATTATTTTACCTTTTTGAAACATTGGCATTGCTTTGACCAATCTTCCAGCAATGCCAAATCATGTTCCATGTAAGTAGAGCTGAAGAACTAAATACGTTCATCATCCGGAAATTAAACAATCACCAACATCCAAATTATACTAAGGCAGGAAAGGGGAAAAGGGGAAAACACGGGGAGGGATGCAGATGATAAAGAAAAAGGAGATGAAAAGGGATTTTTGAATGCAGTGCAACACAATGCACAGATGATGCAAGAACATTTCAGTGCATTGTGCAGTGAACTAAGGTGCTATTCAACAGCATACCAATGTATAGCATGGTGTTTAATACATTATCATTTGTTGTGGTGATACATACTGTGATACCCACCGAGATAGGCTGCTCGTGAATTAGGTAAATTTAGTTGTTCTTTGGGTCCTCTGTAGCCAGTGGAGCGGCTGTTGATTTCTATAGGCTGTTCTGGGTCTCATAGGCCGCAGGTTTGACTATTCCCCCCTGCCTTCTAGTGGCTTCTGGAACATAGAGAGGGGAGAGTCAAATAGGTAGCTTATTATTTATTGAGCACCAGCCAATCCCTGGGAAGGAAGGGGTGACCCAGTAGGTGGCTGGGGTGGCTAATAAATAGTGTGAACTCTAGAACAGCAGGGACTTCCTATGAATATCTATGTGCGTGTCACCGGCGCAAAACCAAACTTTATTTTGTTTTACTAAGTACCAAATATTAGGTATGCTGCACTCAAAAACGACCCTTCATATAGATGGGTAAAAATATTAGTGAATATGTGTGAGTGCGCTGCCCCCTTTTTTTTTTTTTTTTTATATATCACCACCTGTATTCCTTACCAACTACCAATAATCAATGTTCCACGTGCATATATTTAAACTATAGATCAATAAATCATATGTATAACAAAAAATCATATATATAACAAAAAAAGTCCTTCAAACATGTTGCAAATTCTTGTATCCTTTAAAGTGACTGGCGTGCTCCTATGTTACTTCAATATGTGACTGAGTGGGACCCTCCACCATTCAGATTGGCCACTCACCAGATGTTTCACTAGGGGTACGCCTTTGGTTCATTCAGGGATAACCATTCCACACAGGTACCACTTCTCACCAGTATACAACTTGTGTTCTAATACTCCTCATAGGAAAGCATAGGAACAGAAGGCGATCATAGCGCAATATGTTTAAACCATTTATTTTAAAAGATATCAAAGGTTAAAATCACTCACATTTGAAAGTGCCCTTTTGCCGGCACGAAGCTTTTCCAGCAGTTACGGACGAGCGTCTAATAGCATGGTTCGCCTGGTACTGTAAGCTGTCTCCACGCTTGGCTTGCACTCCAAGCCTCGTTTCCGTTTTCGTCCGGTCACGTAATGCGTGAAAATCTCCCAGCAGCCTCTACGCGTTTCGCATCATCAAATGCGTCATCAGGAAGCTGCCGTTTGATTGGTGCCCTTTCTATTTATACTATGTGTGGCCGGAAGTGTGCATTCCGCCATTTTAACTAAGGTAATGCTCCCATCTGTAACTTCCTTTCTGTTATCGCCATTTTGACTAAGGGTTATTCCCTTTTGTTTAATACACGCTTATATCACTAATTCCCCTTTACATTTTCTTAGTTTATATTCCGATTGATGGGGATGTTAACCCATCTATATCTGCTGGAGAGGCTTTTACAATGTCTTAAACACATTACACATTTTTTAAAATATTGAACCCTCTGCCCATTCCGCCCTAGCCGTTCGTCCATGTACAATATGGGACAGCAAAAAGAACCCATTCTGTGCAATAATCAGACAAAGTTCAAAACAGATATTCTAAAAACCGTATATAATTTATCTGTATGACCCCTATCTCTATACTTATCTATGTATAAAACTTTTTTATGTGATAAAAAAATCAAATAGATCAAAAAATATACAAATGTAAAAAATGAAAAGCATATCAAAATGAAAAAAAATGAAAAAAATGAAAAAAATATATATAATAAATGAAAAAATAATAATATGAAAAAATAATATATGAAAAAAATAAAAATAAAAATAAAATAAATAAAAAATAAATAATAAAAAATAAATAAAAAATAAAGAATAAAAAATAAAATATAAAAAATGAAAATAAAAAAATAAAAATAAAATTAAAAATAAAAATGAAATTAAAATAAAAATAAAAATAGGTATAAAAATAAAAATAAAATGTATTTCTATACTAGTTAGTAATTTTCTAGATAGCAGTTGATGTCGAGTTCCACGTTCATCCCTTTTGGTTTCATAGTTTCCATTTTAAATATCCAATGGGTTTCATTTCTTGATACCTCCCTTCTCATATTAGTGTTTCTCCAATCTTTTTCTATTCTATCTATTCCATAGAATTTTAAATGTTGGGGGTTTCTGCCATGTACATCCCTGAAGTGTTTAGATACACTATGGTGTTTAAATCCTTTTTTGATATTTCTAACATGTTCTCCTACTCTCACCGATAGGGCTCTCGTTGTTCTACCCACGTATTGCAGCCCACAGCTGCACTCCAATACGTAGGTAACATGTGTGCTAGCACATGTTATGAGCTTATCGATTTTAAAGGTTTGCTTGTTGCTGCTTGATACAAAATTAGTTGTTTTTCTATCACTTTTATTGGTAGACCTGCACGCTTTACATTTTCCACACCTAAAAAAACCTTCCTGCTCAAAAAAGGTTGTCATCCTTTTAGGGGGGTCTGGTACATTTTTTACTATTTTATCCCTAATCCTTCTAGCTTTCCTATATACGAACGCTGGTTTGTTTGGCAGGACCTTGCTCAACTGTGGATCATTACTGATTATGGGCCAATGTTTTGTTATAATTTTTTCTAATGGTTTTATATTGTTTATTGAATGCTGTTATAAATGGTACTTTATCCTTATGGTTATGATTTCTAATTTTATTAGTTAGTGTTAGCTCTCTATCCATATTGGCTATTTTAAGACGCGTCTCCTCCAGTGTGTCTTTGTGGTACCCCTTGTCTATAAATCTCTTAATTAATATATCTGTCTGTTGAAAATAATCCTCTATTTGGTCACAGTTTCGTCTTATCCTAATAAACTGGCTTTTTGGGATTGCTTTTTTCCAATGGGGGTGGTGACAGCTCCCCATCGGAATGTAACCATTCCGATCCGTATCTTTGAAGTGTGTTCTAGTTCCCAGTGTGTTTTTGTTCTTATAAATTTCTAAATCCAAAAAATTAATTTTTTGTTGGTGTACTGTAGCTGTAAATTTGATATCATATTTATTATGGCCAATATGTTGGATAAATGCTTCCAGTTGTTGTTGGCTGCCCTTCCACACTATCAAAATGTCATCTATAAATCGTTTGTATAACAGCAGGTGTGGCCAGCATCTTCCAAAAATCTCTTCTTCCTCCCATTTACTGAGGAAGATGTTGGCCACACTTGGTGCATACTTGTTGCCCATCCCTACCCCCTTTATCTGCCTATAGTAATTATGGTTGTGCCAGAAGAAGTTATTCCCCATGGCCATCCTTAATCCCTCCAGTATAAACCTTCTTTGTTTCAATTTTAGGTCCGATAATTTCTTCATTCCCCATGCTACAGCTGCCAGAGCGTCCGTTTGTTTTATGTTGGTGTACAACGACTCCACATCCATTGTTACCAATAGTGTGGATTCGTCCACCTGTAAATTCTTTAGGTTGTTAATTACGTCCTTACTATCCTTGAGGAATGCCTTGCCCTCTCCCGCTATAGGTTGGAGGAATATATCCAAATATTCCCCCAATCTTGAATATACTGATTCTATGCCACTAATTATAGGCCTTCCTGGTGGTCTAGTTTTGTTCTTATGGATTTTAGGGACCTGGTATATTACTGGTATCCTTGGTGCTTCTGTCAACAAATATCTACCTTCTTTCTTATTTATAATATTGTCGGCTATGCCCTTATTCAAATACTCTTTTAACTTCTTCTTTAATTCTCTATTGGGATTCTTTTTCAGGGGTTGGTATGTGCTTATATCTTTAACTAGTCTCTCCAATTCTGCATGGTAGTCCTGTTTGGTTAATATCACTACCCCTCCCCCTTTATCCGCTGGCCTAATTACTATGTTTTTCCTTTTTTCTAGTTTCTTCAGTCCTTGCCATATTCTGTCTTTATTACACTTTACCGGTTTAATGTTTCTCAGTTCCTTCTCTACTATTCTCTTAAACACCTCGATGTGTTGATTGGTGTTCGACCTAGGGTTGAACGTGGACCTGTTCCTCAACTGGCTATGTGTGTATTCCATTTCATTAGTTTGATGTTGGGGTTCTCCTTTCTCTAAATAATATTTTTTTAGATTTAGTTTCCGAATAAACTTTTGCAAATCAATGAATGCTTCGAATTGATTAAAGGTTGCACTGGGTGCATACTTGATGCCCCTATCTAATACCAACAGTTCCTCATGGGTGAATGTTATATCTGTTAGGTTGAAAATCCCCTCTCCTAATTTACTCTTTTTCTTTTTGCCTCCCCCTCTGCAGCCTCTTTTTCTCTTTGATTTACACTGCCTCCAGTTTCCTGGGGGTTCCTGTTCCAGCCCCCCCTGCTGGTTTGGAATACTGGCATGGGTGGTTTGTAGGGTTCCCTCCAATCCCGCCATTCCCCCTGCCACATGGGTGGACCGTAATTCGGGCCATAATTATAATAGCCCCTTCCCCTCCCCCTATAACCTCCTCTCCAAGGTCTGGGATATGATCCCATCGGGGGTTGGTAGGGGGCCGTATATGTGCTGTTGTTCCCTTGGTCGGGTTTCTGGGTATTTATTTTCTTCTGATTATCATACGGGGTTTGTACTGTTGCTCCAGTGTCTTTTCTAGTCAAGTTGGCGATAGGGGTCCCTGATATTCTACTCGTTCCTACATCTGCAAGCATATCCCCGATGTTAACCTCCTCATCCAGGGACGTGTTCGCAGAGTTGATGGGTTTTTCCTCCTCCTGCCACTTGTATACTTTTCCCTCTGTGTAATCCTTTTTGTCCCTTTGGTACTTTTTAACCTTTTTATTTTTTACTTCATTGTCCAATTTAGCTAGGAATTCTTGTAATTTAGCCGCCCTCGTTTTGTACTCATTTGTTTCAACATGGGGTAACATATTATCTCTAATTGTACCTATGGTGGATTCTACTTTTTTTAATTTGATTCTTCTCCTTTCAATGATCATGTCTAGCAGTCTATTTTCACAGCCATTAAAAAAATCAAACCAAGTCCTTGATAGGTTTTCATCTGTTATACCATCATTGGGACCTAGGTCCCATCTTAACCTCCTAGGGGTGATTTTTGCCTCTCTGTATTGATCTAATGTATTAATATCCCACCAGATCCTAATTTGTTTGTCCATAGCATTTTTCAAGTGTTTAAAACTTTGTTCTAAATTCTGTGCCGTGGTATTATCACAATTTTGGAAAAGTTGTCCCAGATCCAGCTGCCGATTCGCCAGAAATGAGAAAACCTCCATGTTCTGCTGCCCGTGAAAAAAATTATATGTTTAATATAACCGTGAATATCTATGTGCGTGTCACCGGCGCAAAACCAAACTTTATTTTGTTTTACTAAGTACCAAATATTAGGTATGCTGCACTCAAAAACGACCCTTCATATAGATGGGTAAAAATATTAGTGAATATGTGTGAGTGCGCTGCCCCCTTTTTTTTTTTTTTTTATATATCACCACCTGTATTCCTTACCAACTACCAATAATCAATGTTCCACGTGCATATATTTAAACTATAGATCAATAAATCATATGTATAACAAAAAATCATATATATAACAAAAAAAGTCCTTCAAACATGTTGCAAATTCTTGTATCCTTTAAAGTGACTGGCGTGCTCCTATGTTACTTCAATATGTGACTGAGTGGGACCCTCCACCATTCAGATTGGCCACTCACCAGATGTTTC
The DNA here is from genome assembly GCA_037952835.1 of Lithobates septentrionalis. Classification (NCBI taxonomy): domain Eukaryota; kingdom Metazoa; phylum Chordata; class Amphibia; order Anura; family Ranidae; genus Lithobates; species Lithobates septentrionalis. Next base: position 730,116 of record JBBDGP010001590.1, on the reverse strand, counting down.
ACTAGGGGTACGCCTTTGGTTCATTCAGGGATAACCATTCCACACAGGTACCACTTCTCACCAGTATACAACTTGTGTTCTAATACTCCTCATAGGAAAGCATAGGAACAGAAGGCGATCATAGCGCAATATGTTTAAACCATTTATTTTAAAAGATATCAAAGGTTAAAATCACTCACATTTGAAAGTGCCCTTTTGCCGGCACGAAGCTTTTCCAGCATATACGGACGAGCGTCTAATAGCATGGTTCGCCTGGTACTGTAAGCTGTCTCCACGCTTGGCTTGCACTCCAAGCCTCGTTTCCGTTTTCGTCCGGTCACGTAATGCGTGAAAATCTCCCAGCAGCCTCTACGCGTTTCGCATCATCAAATGCGTCATCAGGAAGCTGCCGTTTGATTGGTGCCCTTTCTATTTATACTATGTGTGGCCGGAAGTGTGCATTCCGCCATTTTAACTAAGGTAATGCTCCCATCTGTAACTTCCTTTCTGTTATCGCCATTTTGACTAAGGGTTATTCCCTTTTGTTTAATACACGCTTATATCACTAATTCCCCTTTACATTTTCTTAGTTTATATTCCGATTGATGGGGATGTTAACCCATCTATATCTGCTGGAGAGGCTTTTACAATGTCTTAAACACATTACACATTTTTTAAAATATTGAACCCTCTGCCCATTCCGCCCTAGCCGTTCGTCCATGTACAATATGGGACAGCAAAAAGAACCCATTCTGTGCAATAATCAGACAAAGTTCAAAACAGATATTCTAAAAACCGTATATAATTTATCTGTATGACCCCTATCTCTATACTTATCTATGTATAAAACTTTTTTATGTGATAAAAAAATCAAATAGATCAAAAAATATACAAATGTAAAAAATGAAAAGCATATCAAAATGAAAAAAATGAAAAAAATGAAAAATATATATATAATAAATGAAAAAATAATAATATGAAAAAATAATATATGAAAAAAATAAAAATAAAAATAAAATAAATAAAAAATAAATAATAAAAAATAAATAAAAAATAAAGAATAAAAAATAAAATATAAAAAATAAAAATAAAATTAAAAATAAAAATGAAATTAAAATAAAAATAAAAATAGGTATAAAAATAAAAATAAAATGTATTTCTATACTAGTTAGTCATTTTCTAGATAGCAGTTGATGTCGAGTTCCACGTTCATCCCTTTTGGTTTCATAGTTTCCATTTTAAATATCCAATGGGTTTCATTTCTTGATACCTCCCTTCTCATATTAGTGTTTCTCCAATCTTTTTCTATTCTATCTATTCCATAGAATTTTAAATGTTGGGGGTTTCTGCCATGTACATCCCTGAAGTGTTTCCTTTTTTGATATTTCTAACATGTTCTCCTACTCTCACCGATAGGGCTCTCGTTGTTCTACCCACGTATTGCAGCCCACAGCTGCACTCCAATACGTAGGTAACATGTGTGCTAGCACATGTTATGAGCTTATCGATTTTAAAGGTTTGCTTGTTGCTGCTTGATACAAAATTAGTTGTTTTTCTATCACTTTTATTGGTAGACCTGCACGCTTTACATTTTCCACACCTAAAAAAACCTTCCTGCTCAAAAAAGGTTGTCATCCTTTTAGGGGGGTCTGGTACATTTTTTACTATTTTATCCCTAATCCTTCTAGCTTTCCTATATACGAACGCTGGTTTGTTTGGCAGGACCTTGCTCAACTGTGGATCATTACTGATTATGGGCCAATGTTTTGTTATAATTTTTTCTAATGTTTTATATTGTTTATTGAATGCTGTTATAAATGGTACTTTATCCTTATGGTTATGATTTCTAATTTTATTAGTTAGTGTTAGCTCTCTATCCATATTGGCTATTTTAAGACGCGTCTCCTCCAGTGTGTCTTTGTGGTACCCCTTGTCTATAAATCTCTTAATTAATATATCTGTCTGTTGAAAATAATCCTCTATTTGGTCACAGTTTCGTCTTATCCTAATAAACTGGCTTTTTGGGATTGCTTTTTTCCAATGGGGGTGGTGACAGCTCCCCATCGGAATGTAACCATTCCGATCCGTATCTTTGAAGTGTGTTCTAGTTCCCAGTGTGTTTTTGTTCTTATAAATTTCTAAATCCAAAAAATTAATTTTTTGTTGGTGTACTGTAGCTGTAAATTTGATATCATATTTATTATGGCCAATATGTTGGATAAATGCTTCCAGTTGTTGTTGGCTGCCCTTCCACACTATCAAAATGTCATCTATAAATCGTTTGTATAACAGCAGGTGTGGCCAGCATCTTCCAAAAATCTCTTCTTACTCCCATTTACTGAGGAAGATGTTGGCCACACTTGGTGCATACTTGTTGCCCATCCCTACCCCCTTTATCTGCCTATAGTAATTATGGTTGTGCCAGAAGAAGTTATTCCCCATGGCCATCCTTAATCCCTCTATTATAATTATGGCCCGAATTACGGTCCACCCATGTGGCAGGGGGAATGGCGGGATTGGAGGGAACCCTACAAACCACCCATGCCAGTATTCCAAACCAGCAGGGGGGGCTGGAACAGGAACCCCCAGGAAACTGGAGGCAGTGTAAATCAAAGAGAAAAAGAGGCTGCAGAGGGGGAGGCAAAAAGAAAAAGAGTAAATTAGGAGAGGGGATTTTCAACCTAACAGATATAACATTCACCCATGAGGAACTGTTGGTATTAGATAGGGGCATCAAGTATGCACCCAGTGCAACCTTTAATCAATTCGAAGCATTCATTGATTTGCAAAAGTTTATTCGGAAACTAAATCTAAAAAAATATTATTTAGAGAAAGGAGAACCCCAACATCAAACTAATGAAATGGAATACACACATAGCCAGTTGAGGAACAGGTCCACGTTCAACCCTAGGTCGAACACCAATCAACACATCGAGGTGTTTAAGAGAATAGTAGAGAAGGAACTGAGAAACATTAAACCGGTAAAGTGTAATAAAGACAGAGTATGGCAAGGACTGAAGAAACTAGAAAAAAGGAAAAACATAGTAATTAGGCCAGCGGATAAAGGGGGAGGGGTAGTGATATTAACCAAACAGGACTACCATGCAGAATTGGAGAGACTAGTTAAAGATATAAGCACATACCAACCCCTGAAAAAGAATCCCAATAGAGAATTAAAGAAGAAGTTAAAAGAGTATTTGAATAAGGGCATAGCCGACAATATTATAAATAAGAAAGAAGGTAGATATTTGTTGACAGAAGCACCAAGGATACCAGTAATATACCAGGTCCCTAAAATCCATAAGAACAAAACTAGACCACCAGGAAGGCCTATAATTAGTGGCATAGAATCAGTATATTCAAGATTGGGGGAATATTTGGATATATTCCTCCAACCTATAGCGGGAGAGGGCAAGGCATTCCTCAAGGATAGTAAGGACGTAATTAACAACCTAAAGAATTTACAGGTGGACGAATCCACACTATTGGTAACAATGGATGTGGAGTCGTTGTACACCAACATAAAACAAACGGACGCTCTGGCAGCTGTAGCATGGGGAATGAAGAAATTATCGGACCTAAAATTGAAACAAAGAAGGTTTATACTGGAGGGATTAAGGATGGCCATGGGGAATAACTTCTGGCACAACCATAATTACTATAGGCAGATAAAGGGGGTAGGGATGGGCAACAAGTATGCACCAAGTGTGGCCAACATCTTCCTCAGTAAATGGGAGGAAGAAGAGATTTTTGGAAGATGCTGGCCACACCTGCTGTTATACAAACGATTTATAGATGACATTTTGATAGTGTGGAAGGGCAGCCAACAACAACTGGAAGCATTTATCCAACATATTGGCCATAATACATATGATATCAAATTTACAGCTACAGTACACCAACAAAAAATTAATTTTTTGGATTTAGAAATTTATAAGAACAAAAACACACTGGGAACTAGAACACACTTCAAAGATACGGATCGGAATGGTTACATTCCGATGGGGAGCTGTCACCACCCCCATTGGAAAAAAGCAATCCCAAAAAGCCAGTTTATTAGGATAAGACGAAACTGTGACCAAATAGAGGATTATTTTCAACAGACAGATATATTAATTAAGAGATTTATAGACAAGGGGTACCACAAAGACACACTGGAGGAGACGCGTCTTAAAATAGCCAATATGGATAGAGAGCTAACACTAACTAATAAAATTAGAAATCATAACCATAAGGATAAAGTACCATTTATAACAGCATTCAATAAACAATATAAAACATTAGAAAAAATTATAACAAAACATTGGCCCATAATCAGTAATGATCCACAGTTGAGCAAGGTCCTGCCAAACAAACCAGCGTTCGTATATAGGAAAGCTAGAAGGATTAGGGATAAAATAGTAAAAAATGTACCAGACCCCCCTAAAAGGATGACAACCTTTTTTGAGCAGGAAGGTTTTTTTAGGTGTGGAAAATGTAAAGCGTGCAGGTCTACCAATAAATGTGATAGAAAAACAACTAATTTTGTATCAAGCAGCAACAAGCAAACCTTTAAAATCGATAAGCTCATAACATGTGCTAGCACACATGTTACCTACGTATTGGAGTGCAGCTGTGGGCTGCAATACGTGGGTAGAACAACGAGAGCCCTATCGGTGAGAGTAGGAGAACATGTTAGAAATATCAAAAAAGGATTTAAACACCATAGTGTATCTAAACACTTCAGGGATGTACATGGCAGAAACCCCCAACATTTAAAATTCTATGGAATAGATAGAATAGAAAAAGATTGGAGAAACACTAATATGAGAAGGGAGGTATCAAGAAATGAAACCCATTGGATATTTAAAATGGAAACTATGAAACCAAAAGGGATGAACGTGGAACTCGACATCAACTGCTATCTAGAAAATTACTAACTAGTATAGAAATACATTTTATTTTTATTTTTATACCTATTTTTATTTTTATTTTAATTTCATTTTTATTTTTAATTTTATTTTTATTTTTTTATTTTCATTTTTTATATTTTATTTTTTATATTTTATTTTTTATTCTTTATTTTTTATTTATTTTTTATTATTTATTTTTTATTTATTTTATTTTTATTTTTATTTTTTTCATATATTATTTTTTCATATTATTATTTTTTCATTTATTATATATATTTTTTTCATTTTTTTTCATTTTTTTCATTTTGATATGCTTTTCATTTTTTACATTTGTATATTTTTTGATCTATTTGATTTTTTTATCACATAAAAAAGTTTTATACATAGATAAGTATAGAGATAGGGGTCATACAGATAAATTATATACGGTTTTTAGAATATCTGTTTTGAACTTTGTCTGATTATTGCACAGAATGGGTTCTTTTTGCTGTCCCATATTGTACATGGACGAACGGCTAGGGCGGAATGGGCAGAGGGTTCAATATTTTAAAAAATGTGTAATGTGTTTAAGACATTGTAAAAGCCTCTCCAGCAGATATAGATGGGTTAACATCCCCATCAATCGGAATATAAACTAAGAAAATGTAAAGGGGAATTAGTGATATAAGCGTGTATTAAACAAAAGGGAATAACCCTTAGTCAAAATGGCGATAACAGAAAGGAAGTTACAGATGGGAGCATTACCTTAGTTAAAATGGCGGAATGCACACTTCCGGCCACACATAGTATAAATAGAAAGGGCACCAATCAAACGGCAGCTTCCTGATGACGCATTTGATGATGCGAAACGCGTAGAGGCTGCTGGGAGATTTTCACGCATTACGTGACCGGACGAAAACGGAAACGAGGCTTGGAGTGCAAGCCAAGCGTGGAGACAGCTTACAGTACCAGGCGAACCATGCTATTAGACGCTCGTCCGTAACTGCTGGAAAAGCTTTGTGCCGGCAAAAGGGCACTTTCAAATGTGAGTGATTTTAACCTTTGATATCTTTTAAAATAAATGGTTTAAACATATTGCGCTATGATCGCCTTCTGTTCCTATGCTTTCCTATGAGGAGTATTAGAACACAAGTTGTATACTGGTGAGAAGTGGTACCTGTGTGGAATGGTTATCCCTGAATGAACCAAAGGCGTACCCCTAGTGAAACATCTGGTGAGTGGCCAATCTGAATGGTGGAGGGTCCCACTCAGTCACATATTGAAGTAACATAGGAGCACGCCAGTCACTTTAAAGGATACATGAATTTGCAACATGTTTGAAGGACTTTTTTTGTTATATATATGATTTTTTGTTATACATATGATTTATTGATCTATAGTTTAAATATATGCACGTGGAACACTGATTATTGGTAGTTGGTAAGGAATACAGGTGGTGATATATAAAAAAAAAAAAAAAGGGGGCAGCGCACTCACACATATTCACTAATATTTTTACCCATCTATATGAAGGGTCGTTTTTGAGTGCAGCATACCTAATATTTGGTACTTAGTAAAACAAAATAAAGTTTGGTTTTGCGCCGGTGACACGCACATAGATATTCACGGTTATATTAAACATATAATTTTTTTCACGGGCAGCAGAACATGGAGGTTTTCTCATTTCTGGCGAATCGGCAGCTGGATCTGGGACAACTTTTCCAAAATTGTGATAATACCACGGCACAGAATTTAGAACAAAGTTTTAAACACTTGAAAAATGCTATGGACAAACAAATTAGGATCTGGTGGGATATTAATACATTAGATCAATACAGAGAGGCAAAAATCACCCCTAGGAGGTTAAGATGGGACCTAGGTCCCAATGATGGTATAACAGATGAAAACCTATCAAGGACTTGGTTTGATTTTTTTAATGGCTGTGAAAATAGACTGCTAGACATGATCATTGAAAGGAGAAGAATCAAATTAAAAAAAGTAGAATCCACCATAGGTACAATTAGAGATAATATGTTACCCCATGTTGAAACAAATGAGTACAAAACGAGGGCGGCTAAATTACAAGAATTCCTAGCTAAATTGGACAATGAAGTAAAAAATAAAAAGGTTAAAAAGTACCAAAGGGACAAAAAGGATTACGCAGAGGGAAAAGTATACAAGTGGCAGGAGGAGGAAAAACCCATCAACTCTGCGAACACGTCCCTGGATGAGGAGGTTAACATCGGGGATATGCTTGCAGATGTAGGAACGAGTAGAATATCAGGGACCCCTATCGCCAACTTGACTAGAAAAGACACTGGAGCAACAGTACAAACCCCGTATGATAATCAGAAGAAAATAAATACCCAGAAACCCGACCAAGGGAACAACAGCACATATACGGCCCCCTACCAACCCCCGATGGGATCATATCCCAGACCTTGGAGAGGAGGTTATAGGGGGAGGGGAAGGGGCTATTATAATTATGGCCCGAATTATGGTCCACCCATGTGGCAGGGGGAATGGCGGGATTGGAGGGAACCCTACAAACCACCCATGCCAGTATTCCAAACCAGCAGGGGGGGCTGGAACAGGAACCCCCAGGAAACTGGAGGCAGTGTAAATCAAAGAGAAAAAGAGGCTGCAGAGGGGGAGGCAAAAAGAAAAAGAGTAAATTAGGAGAGGGGATTTTCAACCTAACAGATATAACATTCACCCATGAGGAACTGTTGGTATTAGATAGGGGCATCAAGTATGCACCCAGTGCAACCTTTAATCAATTCGAAGCATTCATTGATTTGCAAAAGTTTATTCGGAAACTAAATCTAAAAAAATATTATTTAGAGAAAGGAGAACCCCAACATCAAACTAATGAAATGGAATACACACATAGCCAGTTGAGGAACAGGTCCACGTTCAACCCTAGGTCGAACACCAATCAACACATCGAGGTGTTTAAGAGAATAGTAGAGAAGGAACTGAGAAACATTAAACCGGTAAAGTGTAATAAAGACAGAGTATGGCAAGGACTGAAGAAACTAGAAAAAAGGAAAAACATAGTAATTAGGCCAGCGGATAAAGGGGGAGGGGTAGTGATATTAACCAAACAGGACTACCATGCAGAATTGGAGAGACTAGTTAAAGATATAAGCACATACCAACCCCTGAAAAAGAATCCCAATAGAGAATTAAAGAAGAAGTTAAAAGAGTATTTGAATAAGGGCATAGCCGACAATATTATAAATAAGAAAGAAGGTAGATATTTGTTGACAGAAGCACCAAGGATACCAGTAATATACCAGGTCCCTAAAATCCATAAGAACAAAAATAGACCACCAGGAAGGCCTATAATTAGTGGCATAGAATCAGTATATTCAAGATTGGGGGAATATTTGGATATATTCCTCCAACCTATAGCGGGAGAGGGCAAGGCATTCCTCAAGGATAGTAAGGACGTAATTAACAACCTAAAGAATTTACAGGTGGACGAATCCACACTATTGGTAACAATGGATGTGGAGTCGTTGTACACCAACATAAAACAAACGGACGCTCTGGCAGCTGTAGCATGGGGAATGAAGAAATTATCGGACCTAAAATTGAAACAAAGAAGGTTTATACTGGAGGGATTAAGGATGGCCATGGGGAATAACTTCTTCTGGCACAACCATAATTACTATAGGCAGATAAAGGGGGTAGGGATGGGCAACAAGTATGCACCAAGTGTGGCCAACATCTTCCTCAGTAAATGGGAGGAAGAAGAGATTTTTGGAAGATGCTGGCCACACCTGCTGTTATACAAACGATTTATAGATGACATTTTGATAGTGTGGAAGGGCAGCCAACAACAACTGGAAGCATTTATCCAACATATTGGCCATAATAAATATGATATCAAATTTACAGCTACAGTACACCAACAAAAAATTAATTTTTTGGATTTAGAAATTTATAAGAACAAAAACACACTGGGAACTAGAACACACTTCAAAGATACGGATCGGAATGGTTACATTCCGATGGGGAGCTGTCACCACCCCCATTGGAAAAAAGCAATCCCAAAAAGCCAGTTTATTAGGATAAGATGAAACTGTGACCAAATAGAGGATTATTTTCAACAGACAGATATATTAATTAAGAGATTTATAGACAAGGGGTACCACAAAGACACACTGGAGGAGACGCGTCTTAAAATAGCCAATATGGATAGAGAGCTAACACTAACTAATAAAATTAGAAATCATAACCATAAGGATAAAGTACCATTTATAACAGCATTCAATAAACAATATAAAACATTAGAAAAAATTATAACAAAACATTGGCCCATAATCAGTAATGATCCACAGTTGAGCAAGGTCCTGCCAAACAAACCAGCGTTCGTATATAGGAAAGCTAGAAGGATTAGGGATAAAATAGTAAAAAATGTACCAGACCCCCCTAAAAGGATGACGACCTTTTTTGAGCAGGAAGGTTTTTTTAGGTGTGGAAAATGTAAAGCGTGCAGGTCTACCAATAACAGTGATAGAAAAACAACTAATTTTGTATCAAGCAGCAACAAGCAAACCTTTAAAATCGATAAGCTCATAACATGTGCTAGCACACATGTTACCTACGTATTGGAGTGCAGCTGTGGGCTGCAATACGTGGGTAGAACAACGAGAGCCCTATCGGTGAGAGTAGGAGAACATGTTAGAAATATCAAAAAAGGATTTAAACACCATAGTGTATCTAAACACTTCAGGGATGTACATGGCAGAAACCCCCAACATTTAAAATTCTATGGAATAGATAGAATAGAAAAAGATTGGAGAAACACTAATATGAGAAGGGAGGTATCAAGAAATGAAACCCATTGGATATTTAAAATGGAAACTATGAAACCAAAAGGGATGAACGTGGAACTCGACATCAACTGCTATCTAGAAAATTACTAACTAGTATAGAAATACATTTTATTTTTATTTTTATACCTATTTTTATTTTTATTTTAATTTCATTTTTATTTTTAATTTTATTTTTATTTTTTTATTTTCATTTTTTATATTTTATTTTTTATTCTTTATTTTTTATTTATTTTTTATTATTTATTTTTTATTTATTTTATTTTTATTTTTATTTTTTTCATATATTATTTTTTCATATTATTATTTTTTCATTTATTATATATATTTTTTTCATTTTTTTCATTTTTTTCATTTTGATATGCTTTTCATTTTTTACATTTGTATATTTTTTGATCTATTTGATTTTTTTATCACATAAAAAAGTTTTATACATAGATAAGTATAGAGATAGGGGTCATACAGATAAATTATATACGGTTTTTAGAATATCTGTTTTGAACTTTGTCTGATTATTGCACAGAATGGGTTCTTTTTGCTGTCCCATATTGTACATGGACGAACGGCTAGGGCGGAATGGGCAGAGGGTTCAATATTTTAAAAAATGTGTAATGTGTTTAAGACATTGTAAAAGCCTCTCCAGCAGATATAGATGGGTTAACATCCCCATCAATCGGAATATAAACTAAGAAAATGTAAAGGGGAATTAGTGATATAAGCGTGTATTAAACAAAAGGGAATAACCCTTAGTCAAAATGGCGATAACAGAAAGGAAGTTACAGATGGGAGCATTACCTTAGTTAAAATGGCGGAATGCACACTTCCGGCCACACATAGTATAAATAGAAAGGGCACCAATCAAACGGCAGCTTCCTGATGACGCATTTGATGATGCGAAACGCGTAGAGGCTGCTGGGAGATTTTCACGCATTACGTGACCGGACGAAAACGGAAACGAGGCTTGGAGTGCAAGCCAAGCGTGGAGACAGCTTACAGTACCAGGCGAACCATGCTATTAGACGCTCGTCCGTAACTGCTGGAAAAGCTTCGTGCCGGCAAAAGGGCACTTTCAAATGTGAGTGATTTTAACCTTTGATATCTTTTAAAATAAATGGTTTAAACATATTGCGCTATGATCGCCTTCTGTTCCTATGCTTTCCTATGAGGAGTATTAGAACACAAGTTGTATACTGGTGAGAAGTGGTACCTGTGTGGAATGGTTATCCCTGAATGAACCAAAGGCGTACCCCTAGTGAAACATCTGGTGAGTGGCCAATCTGAATGGTGGAGGGTCCCACTCAGTCACATATTGAAGTAACATAGGAGCACGCCAGTCACTTTAAAGGATACAAGAATTTTCAACATGTTTGAAGGACTTTTTTTGTTATATATATGATTTTTTGTTATACATATGATTTATTGATCTATAGTTTAAATATATGCACGTGGAACATTGATTATTGGTAGTTGGTAAGGAATACAGGTGGTGATATATAAAAAAAAAAAAAAAGGGGGCAGCGCACTCACACATATTCACTAATAGCAGGGACTTCCTGTTGAAGGGATTCCACCTGCCTGGGTGGGGAGTGGCTACCCCCTCCTCTGTAGAAGGTTTGACCAAGTCCAGTTGCTGTTTATCGAGGTTCCATATGTGACAGAGCTAGGAGGCTTGTGTAAGTTATCTTGAACACCCGGAGACTTCATCTGAGGGATCCAATCTGCAAGATCTATTTCTCTAAAAAGATAAATTTAAAAAATGGTAAAAAAAAATAATACAAAATAAAACAACAAAAATAAAAAACACCAATGGACTACCAGGGTTGCAAAGGTTGTACTTGCGGCTGGGCTCTGGCATTCCACCACTGTGGGGTGGACCCCAAGATGGCAGGAAGTTGGCCCGCTGCGGGACCTACAATGGGAGTAAAGAGCCCCCAGGATCAGTGGCAAGGGTCTCGGTCGGGGGCCTTTTATGGTTTCTTGCACTGGGCTGTTGAAGGTTGTAGTTACGCCTCTGCATGGGAGTATCACTACAATAGTAAACTGCTATGAACTAACCCTTATTCAGAGGTCCAGTTTCATACCGCCATCATTTGGTTCCCATACCCCCAAGGGTGGTAGTTAGGCCCAATAAAGAAGCCCTCTTTTTAACAAGTGGTGGCATTTTTCAATTTTCTTTTTTTGAAACTTTTGTTGATCTATGAACCCCTCCAGGCACATCATCCAAATCTATGAGCAGAGGAATGCGGTCCTTTCAAGAAATGCAGGGAAATCTGCCCACTTCTGAACTGACAAAAAAGCAATGAGCATCTAATTTTACAGATTTGTTTAACAAATTTCTTCACTTTGACATTGATATAATTAGTTGTGTTTTCACTGAAGCAGAACTATCGGCATGAATAAAACATGGGAAATATGCTTTCAGCAGTATGGCTTCAAATTCTATGGAAAAACATTTAGAAGGATAGCTTTTTGACATTAAGAAAAATAAACCTCATTTTCAGCAGCTTCACCAGTTAGAAGTGTCTTAGAAGTGTAATTTTTCCGTGTTTTTACATAATATTTATGACAATAAAAATAGCACATTGAAGAGCTATATAATTACACGGCGTTAAATGGCTGAAGCGTTACAAAGCTGAACTGAAAGGAGTTGAGTTTTTTTTTTATGTTATAAAAAAACACAACAGCAAATTTCATGTCCTATCTTCAAAAACTTGCCAAATAAAAAAAAAAATAAAATAAACCTTATAAACTTTAATGAAGATCTTCATCAAAATATTGTTAAAAAATACAGATAAGGTGGATACAGTGCAGTGCCTAAGTGGTTACCAGACTTGCTTAATGCCGCGTACACACGATCGGAATGTCGGCCCGCAAAATATGAGAGTTTTTCGTCGGAAAATGCGACCGTGCGTATGCTCCATCGGACTTTTGCTGGCCGAATTCCAGCCAGCAAAAGATTGAGAGCATGTTCTTCATTTTTCGGTCGGAAAGAGTTCCTATCCGAAAATGCGATAGTCTGTGGCAATTCCGACGTGCAAAATTCTTACGCATGCTCGGAAACAATTCGACGCATGCTCGTAAGCATTGAACTTCATTTTCTCAGCTCGTCGTAGTGTTGTACATCACCGCGTTCTTGAAATTCGTAAATTCAGCAAACTTTTGCGTGTATATGCAAGGCAAACTTGAGCAGAATCTCGTCGGAAAAGCCATCATATCTTTTTCCGAGGAGAAGTCTGATCGTGTGTACGCGGCATTAGGGTTTGTTTACACTAGTGGTTGGGAGGAAGTAAAATAGACATGTGCAGATGGGAAAAGTTTGCTTTGTTTCATTTCGGATAGATTAGTTATGATACTAATTTTGTTTTGTTGATTCTTTTCATTGTTTTGTTGATTCTTTCGTTTCATTTTGTTTAATAATTTTTTTTTTTTCATTTAACAATTTTCTAGCGAATTTAAAATTTTCGGAACGATTCAAATACAGATCGGGCGCAAAATTAAAGACCGATTCGAATTCTGTGTGAAGAAAAGCTGGTTGTTAAGGTGCGGGTCGGGAAGCCCGCCACCGCGTCCTTAACAACTGATGGCTCATCAGCTGTCAGTAGGCTTCCCCGCTGAAATGTAAACAAAAGAATGCCGGTGTCTTGTCGAATACAGTCCCCTATCATATAGGCGCAGTACGGAGGACAAACGAGACGCCGAAAGTCTCCGAAGTTCAACAGCTGTTCATCAGCTGTACACGGCGCCTGCGCTTTTATTCTCACCCTATGTCCAGGTTCATTCCCTACTATCCAAGTGGACATAGAGTCAGAATAAATAGTTGCCGAGCGCAGCGAGGCCGTGCCCGAAGCGTGGCGAGCGAAGCGAGCCCGCGAGGTGCCCTCTTACAAAGCCATCGCTAAGAAGTACCCAAGCGCCGTGTACAGCTGATGGTCAGCTGATCAACTTCGGACACTTTCGGCATCTCCTTCTCCTCCGTACTGCGCTGCGCCTGACACTATCCGATAGGAGGACAGTTTATGTCAGAACACCGGCAATAGAAAAGTCAGGAAAAAAAACAGTGTGGGATCCCCCCCCCCCCATCCATACCAAGCCCCTTGGGTCTGGTGTGGATTCTAAGGGTAAACCCACACCAAACTGTAAAATAAAACAGTATGACCCCCCCAATCCATACCAGGCCTGGTGTGGATTCTAAGGGGAACCCCACGACAAAATAAAAAAAAAAAAAACAGTGTGGGGTCCCCCCCAAAATCCATACCAGACCCTTATCCAAGCATGCAGCCCAACAGATCAGGAAAGGTTGGGAACAAGCGAGTGCCCCCCCTCCTGAACCATACAAGGCCACCTTTCCTCAACATAAGTGGAGTGCTTTGGGGCAGGGGGGGCCCCCCACCCCAAAGCACCTTGCCCCCATGTTCATGGGAACAAGGGCCTTTTCCCTACAACCCTGGGCTGTGGTTGTGGGGGTATGTGAGCAGGGGGCTTATCGGAATCTGGAAGCCCCCTTTAACAAGGGGCCCCCCAGATCCCGGGCCCCCCCCCCCCCACATGTGAATGAGCATTCACCAAAAAATTGTAAAACGTGAATAAAGACAGTACACAAGTTTTTGACAACTCCTTTTTTTAAAAATAAAAAACAATGTCCCTTATCGTCAATCATGCCGTCTGCCACACCACTGGACCCAATAAAAGAGAAAAAACCTCCGGTCTGGCCAAAGGCTACCCGCCGACTACCTGCTCCTCCATCTGACATTTTTTTAAATAGGTAAGGGGCAGATTCACCCGATGATGTGAGCGGGGGACCCTGCCCCCTTGTGATGTCACCAACTGGGGCATACTAGGTTGGTGATGTCACAAGGGGGCGAGGTCGCTCCTTAACAACCAGCTATTTTTCACACAGAATCCAAATCGATCAATAATTTTTCAACCGATCCGAATTTAAATCGTTCTGAGATTATGGAATTCATTAGAAAACGCATAAACGAAACAAATTTCAACAAAATTTCATTCAGAGATTCAGATACATCCGAATCTACGAATAACCAAAAATTTGTCCGAATTTACGTTCGGACCGAAATTAATTGCACATATCTAAAGTAAAACCACAAGGTTTATCCCTGGCTTTACCACCCCCCAACCGCTAAGGCAACAGCCAAGGGTGTACACATGCCACAGCTGCAATGCTTTCCTTCGTAACTGTAGCAGGAATTATACCCTCTGTTGCAGTAGGCAGGCAGTACAGCCCTCTGAACACAACTCATTCAACTGTAATGCCGCGTACACACGAGCGGACAGTCCGACAGTAAAAGTCAGACGGACGCTTTTCATCATCTATTCCGATCATGTGTAGGCCACTTTTTTTTTTTTTTTGAAAATTCTGACGGACCTAGAAATGGAACATGTTCTAAATATTTCCGACGGAACCAATTCCTATCGGGAAAACCGCTCGTCTGTATGCTCTTCCGACGGACCAAAAACGACGCATGCTCTGAAGCAATTACGAGACGGAAGCTGTTGGCTACTGGCTATTGAACTTCCTTTTTCTAGTCCCATCGTACGTGCTGTACGTCACCGTGTTTGGACGGTCGGACTTTGGTTTGACCATGTGTAGGCAAGACCGCTTGAATGGAATTCCGTCGGAGAAACCTTCGGAGTTTATTCCAACGGCAAAATCGGTCGTGTGTACAGGGCATAAGATAGCATGTAAGCAGCTGCAGTTAGCTAGTGTGCCACTAGGTGACTCTGTTCCAGAATAGTGTTTGGTTACAGAGAATAGTGTCATCAGGTGCTAGGTTCCTTTTAGCTAGAGCCCTCCTGTAGTGATGTAATGGGTGAGTTAGTACTCACATATAAACAAGGTTGGGGGAACCCTGGGGCAGTCTGGGTATGAGAGCCAGAGACCCCATCAGTGTGCAGATGTAGTCAGCTAAGTGAAGGCCTTGGACAGGGCTGGAGGGCAGAGAGAGTTAGACCTGCACCCAGAAGAGCCAGCAGTAGACTTCCTAGTGGAGGCTAGGGTGGGTTATAAAAGACCTTTTGCTCAGGAGCATTCTCAGGAGTGAGGCTATTCCCCTGTAGGACCTGGAAGAGGTGTACCCAGCTAGAGGTGTCTGCAGTGATCCTATATCAGAGGGACTATCTGTAAGCAACAGTGAGTACACACAGCCTAAGTTGAACCAGAAGCTTTGAGTGAATACTAATCACCCCGTGTGGAAAGCGACTGAGCTAAGGAGGATGGCTTGCTATAATTGCTGCTGGATGCCTTCACATGAGAAAGGCCCGGAGTCAGAAAATAAAAAGAAGGAACGCAGGGCCAGTATGACAGGGTTAAAAAGGGGTTTGGTATGGGGAAGATGTTTCTGGGCAGTTTAGCATTATTAAAATAGCACTTATATGATTGGTGCTATATATTCCATAAGATATATTCCATAAGTCCTCATAGAAAGACAATAATGGCACTCTGCACGCTCCTCTCCCTTAAAGTGCCATTATTGTCTTTCTATGAGGACTTATGGAATATATCTGGGCATGAGGCTTTGCATTTGGCGAGGACGCTGGGAGCATTGGCGCACCATATAGAGACCCGAGGCGGGGGAATAAGACACAAGTTTATTTGATCTTCCGTAATAGGAGATCAATTACAGTTGGTAAGCGGCAGTATATACAGAGGTGGAGGCACTATCCTATTTTCTTTGTGCACTTTTCTTGCAGTGATTATGTTTGCGTGCCACCTTGGAAGAATATTTTGAAGCACTATTTCCAGCATATGAACTGTTTGGGTTCCTTTTTTTCTTTAAAGACTCAATAAGTGACTTTTTCACTCAATATATATTTTTTACCCCAAATTTTTTTTTCACAGGAATGTTTGATAATTTGTTTTTTGTGTCACTATAATTTCATGATTTTTCAGGGGATTTAAATGAATTAGCGCAACCTGAATTTCTGAAGTATGAACACCTATCTAGTCAGTCCCATCCCCCCACAGTTAGAACACACCTAGGGAACACAGTTAACCCCTTGATTGCCCCCTAGTGTTAACCCCTTCCCTGCCAGTGACATTTATACAGTAATCAGTGCATTTTTATAGCACCGATCGCTGTATAAATGCCAATGGTCCCAAAAATGTGTCAAAAGTGTCCAATTTGTCCGCCGCAATATCGCAGTCCTGATAAAAATCGCAGATCACCGCCATTACAAAAAAAAAAATAATAGTAATAAAAATGCCATAAATCTATCCCCTATTTTGTAGACGCTATAACTTTTGCGCCAACCAATCAATATACGCTTATTGCAATTTTTTTTACCAAAAATATGTAGAAGAATACGTATCGGCCTAAACTGAGGAAAAAATTTGTTTTTTTGAAAAAAAAATTGGGATATTTAATATAGCAAAAAGTTAAAGATAATGTGTTTTTTTCGAAATTGTCGCTGTTCTTTTGTTTATAGCGCAAAAAATAAAAACCGCAGAGGTGATCAAATACCACCAAAAGAAAGCTCTATTTGTGGGAAAAAAAGGACGTAAATTTTGTTTGGGTACAGCGTTGCACGACCGCACAATTCTCAGTTAAAGCGACGCAGTGCTGTATCACAAAAAATGACCTGGTCATTGAGCAGCCAAATCTTGGTTAAATTCCCCATACATTTTTCATGTCGGACGGGATGAAAAAAGAAAAAAACTGTGCAAAACCTACACGGCTAGAGATTAACAATTCATGTTATAAGTATCTAATTTATTGTTAAATGAATGTTTAATTTTGGAGGAATCCTTTATTAATGCCTACTGCGAGGAGTGCAAAGAATAAAATAGTTAGCAACCTGTTAATTTTTCAAATGTCCATTATTCAGGGAACAGACATGCATAATTACATTCTGCCGGGGTGACGCGCCGATCGCTCCTATATCCCTGAGTTACCGCACTTTGCAAAGTAATAAAAAGAAAGTGCGCCTGTTGGCAGTCCACACACATCTTGACGCCTGTCCTCTTCTCTGCGTAATTTGTTATGACCACTCTGAGATATCCGCCACAAGTTACGTATCCTCTCATTAGCCGCCTTTGATTCTTAATTAGTGCATCCAAACAGCTTGGATGGAACATTTTCATTGCGTGTGTCTAATATTAACATCAGCCGAGAAAAAATATTGTCTGTCGTCAAAACCTATTTGGAAATATGTTTAGGTTAATAAAAAAGTATGGGGGAGATATATGGCGGGAATCTGGACAGGGCATCTATGACATTTTCAGCAGGCTGAAAACATTGTAAATGGTGCTTTTACCGCTTTCCAATTCTTAGATGTGATGGCTGCATTTGTTTTCTTTTTTAGGCTTTCTTTCTTCTATTTTTATCTGATGATCTGGCCCGTAAGTTTGTTGTTTTTCAAAAGAACAAGCTCTCTTGCAGATGTATCAGTTACAGGGATGAAACAAACCATTCAACACTGGCAGGGGTGCTTACAATGATCACTTTGATCACGCCTTATATACACAATGCTCTGGCTCTCTGCCACCCACCCGCTGGATCACACTGCTGCCTTATACACACAATGCCTCAGCTCTATACCCCTCCCCCAGAGCACACTGCTGCCTTGTACAGACAATGCTCTGGCTCTCTGCCCCCCGCCAGATCACACAGCTGTCTTATACACACAATGCTTCGGATCTCTTCCCCCTCCCCCTGGATCACACTGCTGCCTTGTACACACAATGCTCAGGCTCTCTGCCCCCCCGATCACACTGCTGCCTTATACACACACTGCTCTGACTCTCTGCCCTGCTCCCCTGGATCACACTGCTGCATTATACACACAATGCACTGGTTCCCTGCTTCTCTCCCTCTGGATCACACTGCTGCCTTATACACACAATGCTCCTGCTCTCTGCCCCCCTCCCCCTAGAGCACTCAGCTGCCTTATACACACAATGCTCCAGCTCTCTTCCCCCCATGCCCTGGCTCACACTGCTGCTTTATACAAATAATGCTCCGGCACTCTGACCCCTCCCCCTGAATTACACTGCTGCCTTATACACACAATGCTCTGGCACTCTGCCCCACTCCCCCTGGATCACACAGCTGCCTTATACAGACAATGCTTCGGCTCTCTGTCCCCCCCGTATTCTGCATCACATTGCTGCCTTACACAGACTCATCATTGGATCTCACCTGCTTATCGAGCTCCATGTTCCCTCCCACATTCTGTGATCAGCGCTGCCATTGGAATTCCCCTCCTTCTTCACCTCCCACTCCTTTACACTACTCCCGGCGCCTCTCTCTGAGTTCACAGGAGCTGGAACTTCAGAGGACGTATCGGGTATCAATGCGCGCTGACTGTATTGACTGTCAGCGCACATTGAGAACAAACCTGGAAACAACATTGGGCGGTATACATCCACCACAATGTTGATTTTCGGCAGGACACCTGGGGACCACTAAAACTTTCTTGTGGACTATCAGTGGGCCACCAACCGCTGGTTGGCGACTGCTGCTCTAGTGATAACTAAAGATCTATACAAAGGAATCAGGACTTCCTTATTCCTGCTGGTGATCCTGGTGGGGAAAGTGTATTCTTTACTGAACTAATAAAAGTTCCTGAATATGTCTTTATATCAGCCTCCTGGAATCCTCTACACAACATCACTCTGTGAGGAAAACAATTCAAATTTTAGGCATCTCCTGCAATAGGAATTTTTTTATTGGTTAGATATGCCTTAAGGGTTTATTACTCCAAAAGAGATACAGACAAAGCAACTTTCATCACTGGAACACTGAAAGTGCACCAAGCACTTATAATGAGCCTCCCATTAAGGAATCAGTCTGGGTAGGACATGGTGAAGCAAATAGCTATTTCTTCAAAACAGAAAAAGGTAGGATTCTGCTAAACAATTTGTTAAAATCACTACAAATTACAATGGTCACCCAGAGTGGATTGTTTTTTTTTACTCTAAACAAAGGTGGAGTCACACCTTAAAGTGTTTGTTACCCTAAAAAAAAATATATATATATATCCTGTTCCCTTAAAGCGTAAATAACATGTCACTCCTCGGCTCTCTCTCCTCTCTCCTCCCCAGCTGACATCAGTGAGAGTTCTCGAGCCAGGGAGAGGAGAGAGCCGAGGAGTCACGCGAGCGCTGGGAGATGCTCTGATATAGGGACTTTTTTATACAGCACAGGCACAGGGACACATAATGTTATTTTATAGAGGGGATGGCATGCTTATACTATAGTGGCTTAACAACCAATTTAAGTGTAGTTGGTCTAGGATCTAGGTCCTGCTTTCTAGCATGGATAGCTGGATCACAAATTTGGCTGAACAGAACTTAAAATCTTCTTGTTTGTAGCTACAGTGCATCCAGAAAGTACTCAGAGCGCTTCACTTTTTGCATATTTTGTTATGTTACAGCCTTAATCCACATATGGATTAAATTCATTATTTTCCTCAAAATTCTACAAACAATTCCCCATAATGACAACGTGAAAGAAGTTTGAAATCTCTGCAAATTTAATAAAAATAAAAAAAAATCCCATGTACATAAGTATTCACAGCATTTGCTCAATACTTTGTTGAATCACCTTTGGCACCAATTACAGCCTCAAGTCTTTTTGAGTATGATGCCACAAGCTTGGCACACCCATTTTTGGGCAGTTTCTCCCATTATTCTTTGCAGGACCTCTCAAGCTCCATCAGGTTGGATGGGGAGTGTTGGTGCACAGCCATTTTCAGATCTCTCCAGAGATGTTCAATTGGGTTCAAGTCTTAGCTCTGGCTGGGCCGCTCAAGGACATTCACAGAGGTGTACCATAGCCACTCCTTTGTTATCTTGGCTGTGTGCTTGGGGTTGTTGTACTTTTGCAAGATGAACCATCGCCCCAGTCTGAGGTCCAGAGCACTCTGGAGCAGGTTTTCATCAAGGATGTCTGCGCATTGCTGCATTCATGTTTCCCTCGATCCTGACAAGACTCCCAGTGCCTGCCACTGAAAAACATCCCCGCAGCATGATGCTGCCACCACCATGTTTCACTATAGGGATGGTATTGGCCAGGTGATGAGCGGTGCCTGGTTTTCTCGAGGCATGACACTTGCCATTCAGGCCAAAGAGTTCAATCCTTGTTTCATCGGACCAGAGAATTCTGTTTCTCATGGTCTGAGAGTCCTTCAGGTGCCTTTTGGTGAACTTCAGGTGGACTGTCATGTGCCTTTTACCGAGGAGTGGTTTCTGTCTGGCCATTCTTCCATACAGGCCTGATTGGTGGAGTGCTGCAGAGATGGTTGTTCTTCTGGAAGGTTCTCCTCTCTCCACAAAGAAACGCTGAAGCTCTTTCAGAGTGACCATCGGGTTCTCGGTCACCTCACTGACTAATGCCCTTTTCCCCCGATCGCTCAGTTTGGTGAGGCGGCCTGCTCTAAGAAGAGTCCTGGTGGTTCCAAACTTCTTCCATTTACGGAAGATGGAGGCCACTGTGCTCATTGGGACATTGCTGCAGAGATTTTACTGTACCCTTCCCCAGATCTGTGCCTCCATACAATCCTGTCTCAGAGATCTACAGACAATTCCTTGGACTTCATGGCTTGGTTTGTGCTCTGACGTGCACTGTTAACTGTGGGACCTTATATAGACAGGTGTGTGCCTTTCCAAGTCATGTCCAATCAACTGAACTTACCACAGGTGGCCTCCAATCAAGTTGTCGAAACATCTCAGGCCGGGTTCACACTGGTACGACATGACAGTCATACCACTTTGGATCCGACTTTCCCTGCGACCTGAAGTCCAACATCCATCCGACTTCAATGAACAGGTATCCGACTTTGATCCCCGACAATACCAGGCACTGTATCTGGTATGAATCTTTAGGGGGAACTCCACGCAAAATGTTTTAAAAAAACGGCATGGGTTCCCCCTCCTTGAGGCCGGGTTCACACTGGTACGACAAACGTTCTGACATTGGGACCTCATGACGTGTGAAAATCAATGTTTTTCTATGGGAGCCGTCTTAACTGGTCCGACACAAGTTGGTCCAACTTTAAAAATGCTCCCTACACTACTTTGGTCCGACTTTGAGCCTGCTTCAGCCCATTGAATATCACTGAAGTCGGATCAAAGTCGGATCGCCGTCTTAACTGATCCAACTTTGGCATGCGACTTGTGCTCTGAAGGGGAACTCCACGCCAAATAATAAAAAAACAAAACGGCATGGGTTCCCCTCCAAGAGCATACCAGGCCCTTCGGTCTGGTATGTATTTTAAGGGTAACCCCTATGCTGAAAAAATGGTGTGGGGGTCCCCCAAAAATCCATACTGGACCTTATCCGAGCACGCAGCCCGGCAGGTCAGGAAAGGGGGTGGGGACGAGCGAGTGCCCCCCCTCCAGGCATGCGGCCTGGTACGGTTCAGAAGGGGGGAGGGTGCTCCCTAGGCCCATCCCCTTTTCCTGACCTGCCGGGTTATGTGCTCGGATAAGGGTCTGGTATGGATTTTGGGGGAACCCCCAAGCCGTTTTTTCGGCGTGGGGAGTTACCCTTTAAATCAATACCAGACCGAAGGGCCTGGTATGCTCTTGGAGGGGAACCCATGCCGTTTTGTTTTTTTATTATTTGGCGTGGAGTTCCCCTCCAGAGCACAAGTCGCATGCCAAAGTTGGATCAGTTAGGACGGCGATCCGACTTTGATCCGACTTCAGTGATATTCAATGGGCTGAAGTAGGCTCAAAGTCGGACCAAAGTAGTGTAGGGAGCATTTTTAAAGTCGGACCAACTTGTGTCGGACCAGTTAAGACGGCTCCCATAGAAAAACATTGATTTTCACACGTCATGAGCTCCCAATGTCGGAACGTTTGTCGTACCAGTGTGAACCCGGCCTCAAGGATGTTCAGTGGAAACAGGATGTACCTGAGCTCAATTTTAAGTGTCAAAGCAAAGGCTGTGAATACTTATGTACATGTTTTTTATTTTTGTTTTTCATTTTTAATAAATTTTCTATGATTTCAAACAAACTTCTTTCACGTTGTCATTATGGGGTAATGTTTGTAGAATTTTGAGGAAAATAATGAATTTAATCCATTTTGGAATAATGCTGTAACATAACAAAATGTGGAAAAAGTAAAGCGCTGTGAATACTTTCCAAATGCACTGTATATGTATGGCTGCTGTAATTCTTTTTTATTTTTTTCTACATGAAACTTGTTATATTACTATCCCTTGGTTTCTGCTGAAAATCATGTAAACATTTCATGGATCTTTGGCTGATGATCTCTATAATCCATATTGCATAGATAAACAAATCTTTTTGAAGCTTATAATTTTGAGTATGGAGCACTTTTTTTTTTTTTTTTTTTTTTTTACAAATCTCTTATCATACAGCACAGAAGGAGAAACTAAAATAAAAAAAAAAGTCAAAATTAGCTGTCCTTAAAATAACATTTCTTTTTAATTTTTCTTTGGAAGTAAGAGAAACTCCTCTTACTAAAGATCATAGCGCCACGAAGACTCATTTCTCATTAGGTCTCCTATGCTCTACATAGTAATTAGAAGTAACGTCTGCTATTTTCTTGTTGGGGAAACAGGTTAATGCAGAGTTATTTGCTTTGATGAATAAAACATTAATTAGCATGCACATTATCATTTGTTAAAGCTGCATGAAAATTCCAAATCCTCTTAGTGAATGTGAGCCGTGGATTTGAGGGCTTTGTTGCAAATTCTGTTGTTGGTTCTGCTCATTTTGCTCAAGTACTCGGGTTTATGCCAGTAACTGAGAAGTCAGCTTTTTAATTCCATCCTGTCCCTCAAACTAAAAGGCCCAGGTGACGTTTCTGCTAAAACTGACAACTCTGGGTGTCATAGGCGTGTGTAGGGGGTGTGCCGGATGTGCCTGGGCACACCCTAATCACCCCCCTGTGCACTAGCACACCCAGTGTACAGAAGTGTGCGGGTCACACGGGTGTGAGGAAAGGGGGACCCACTGTGCCCTGTCACACACTACACACTCCAAGTAATCCATTGTATTTAACTGCAGCACTAGATCCGTTGCATCATCCCCCTTGCCGGCCGAGAGAGTGCAGTGCCAATCTGACCGGCAGTGCCCAGTACAGTGTGTACAAACAGGATGGAGGTGGCTGAATCTGCTTCGCCCCCCATCCTATCCCTGCTAAGTCTGCCCCACCCCACCCCCTGACAGGCAAAGGTGGCAGATTTAAATGTGGAGGACACAGCAGCTGTAGGTCCTAGTTGCCTGAGCCTAGGGGAGACCAGCCTGGGACCATGATTGTGAGTAGCCGGTATATTGAACACCCTCTCTCTCTCTCCCTCTCTCTTTCTCTCTCTCCCTCTCTCTTTCTCACTCCCCCTCTCTCTCTCACCCCTCACTCTCTTTCTCACCCCCTCCCTCCCTCTCTCTCTCACCCCTCCCTCCCTCTCTCACCCCTCACTTTCTCTCTCACCCTCACCCCTCTCTTTTTCTCCCTCCCTCTCTCTCTCACCCCTCCCTCCCTCTCTCACCCCCCTCTCTCTCTCTCACTCTCCATCTTTCTTTCTCACCCCCCTCTCTCTCACTCCTCACTCCTTACTCTCACCCCTCTCTGTCTCACCCCTCACTCTCTCACTCCCCCTCTCTCTCTAATCCCCTCTCTCTTTCTCGCTCCCCCCTTTCTCTCTCTCACCCCCCTCATTCCTTCTTACTTCCCCCCTCTCTCTCTCATCCCTCAGTCTCTCTTTCACCCCCTCCCTACCTCTCTCTCTTTCATCCCCCCTCTTTTTCAACCCCCTCCCCTCTCTCTCTCACTCACCCCCCTCTCTCTCACCCCCTACCTCTCTCTCTCTCACCCCCCTTTTTCCCCCTCTTTCTCTCACTCCCCCCTCACCTCCTCTTCATTCTCCCCCTCCTGTCTCTCTCCCCCCTCCTGTCTCCCTCCCTCTCTCTCTCTACCAACTTAGAGACCAGGAAGAAGTCACTAATCCCTGACCCAGATTCCCAACCCAGGTCTGGCTCTCAGCCAAGCCAATTTACCTACTCTAACAACTACCTATATACATCTAGCACACTAGCTAGAGGGTGCTACATACGTTTTAAGTAAGAATTTTAAAGACATTGCACAGAGTGCTAGTCTTTTCTTACAATTGCTTCTGGTAGTGCAACCATTGGACTCTTAGAAGAAGGTGTAGAGTAAGTAAAAGTAGTAGGAGATGTTCTAGATGTAAGAGGTGAAAGGGAAGGGCTAAGTCATGGGTGACCCTATTACAGTGCCGTTCCTAGTTAGAAAGATGCCAAGGAGTGGCTTGATATATCATTTCTCTTTAAATAATGTTTATTGAGTTTAACAGGTAGAAAATACAATGTACATTCCGAAAACATTGAAAAATAGAATAGAAGCATATCTTGGCCAACATGGCCTACGAGACTTCACAAAAGTAAAATGTCAACTCCATTATCCCAATAGGTAGTGTACCATGGTTGATTAAGTGTTTACTTCTGACTTTGCCTGATTTCACACTCATACAAAGTTAGGCATTATTAAAAATATATCATAACTTGGAGTTATAGCTGTTTAGGTGTGTATATATATTTGTCCCTAGGATTGACACAGCAGTACTTATTTACATGTCGGAGAGAAGGTGATAGGCAAGAGTCCCACCAGCCACCCCCTTTGGGATCACACTGTGGATGGGGGGACCCCAACCCCTCCACTCCGCACCATATGACCATGAGGCCTCTTACCGCTCACTGGTCTCTCGTATAAGATACTAGGAAAACAACAATAGGAAAACCTGCGTAGAAGAGAAAGGAAGGAGAGAGAAAAATAGAGAAGAGGAAGAAGTGAAAAAGAGGGGGGGGGGGGAAGAGTGCACCCCTGTTGATCTCTATTAGCTCTATTAACGACTCATAAACCTTCAGACAGATATTTCAACCACGGTTCTCAGATCTTATCAAAGACTGGCTGTTTATCCAGTAAGATCGCTGAGAGGCGTTCATTAATCATGATCCACGACAACTTCGCTTTCACCAAGTCGAAGGGGATCAAAGATGTTCTCCACGATCTAGCTACTGCTATCCTGGACGCCGTCAAGATAAAATATATGAGTTTTTTTGTGTGTTCCAGGCACTCCCTCCACTTGGCTTCCCAACAGCGCCTGTTGTGGTGATTTAGTTAGATTTACTTGGGTTAATGAGTAGATAAAATTAGAAATGCGCATCGAAAATCGCCTGACTTTAGGGCATGTCTACCATGTATGGTATATTGTGCCTTCTTTACCACATCCCCTGAAACATAGTGGGGAGGTGCCTGGGACGTATGTAGCTACTCTCGCTGGTACCATCTACCATCGCAGTAGGACTTTATAATTCGCCTCTATTAGTGAGGTGTTGATATATGATTTTGAGGCAGATTGTGCAATTGTAGTCCATGTGTCCGTTTCCATCGTTACCTCTATATCCTGTTCCCACTTGTTCATATAAAATAGTTTTTCCGTCTTTGAGGTTGATATATCATTTCTATTGCCATGTTCCATTTTATCTTTTATAAGTTACTATCTGGGAAGAATAAGTTATAGGGAAACATACTGGAATATCCATAAATGGGGTGTTTATCAAAAAGGTTGTGAGGGGGTGGCAGCTTACTGTACTGTCCTTAATACATAACAAAATGCATTTTGTAAATGCAAGCAGTGTAAGTACCTAGATTTAACCTGGCATCGGCCTTTTACAATCCTCTGTACAGCGAAGCTCAGACTACGGGATGGAGAAGCAGCACAAGGAGCCAATTAGTTGTGCTGCATTTCTCATATGCTAACAAGGAATATGCTGATTAGGGATGAGCCGAACACCCCCCGGTTCGGTTCGCACCAGAACCCGCGAACGGACCGAAAGTTCGCACGAACGTTAGAACCCCATTGACGTCTATGGGACTCGAACGTTCGAAATCAAAAGTGCTCATTTTAAAGGCTAATTTGCATGGTATTGTCCGAAAAAGGGTTTGGGGACCCGGGTCCTACCCCAGGGGACATGTATCAATGCAAAAAAAACTTTTAAAAACGGCCGTTTTTTCGGGAGCAGTGATTTTAATGATGCTTAAAGTAAAAAAAAAAAAAGTGAAATATTCCTTTAAATATCGTACCTGGGGGGTGTCTATAGTATGCCTGTAAAGTGACGCGTGTTTCCCATGTTTAGAACAGTCCCTGCACCAAATGTCATTTTTAAAGGAAAAAATCTCATTTAAAACTGCTTGCGGGTTTAATGTAATGTCGGGTCATGGCAATATGGATGAAAATCGGTGAGACAAACGGCATGGGTACCCCCCAGTCCATTACCAGGCCCTTTGGGTCTTGTATGGATATTAAGGGGAACCCCGCACCCAAATTAAAATAAGGAAAGGTGTGGGGCCACCAGGCCCTATATACTCTGAACAGCAGTATACAGGCGGTGCAAACAA
Source organism: Lithobates septentrionalis (assembly GCA_037952835.1). Taxonomy (NCBI): domain Eukaryota; kingdom Metazoa; phylum Chordata; class Amphibia; order Anura; family Ranidae; genus Lithobates; species Lithobates septentrionalis. The sequence continues at coordinate 703,015 of JBBDGP010001590.1, read as the reverse complement.
GACAGGGACTGTAGGTTTGTTGTTAAGTAGAATCTCTTTGTAATTTTGAACGGGTACATTTTTAACGTGTTTAGCTCCAGCCAAAAAATCTTTTTTAAGCTTTTTGGAAAACATAGGGAAGGGTTATCACCCCTGTGACATTTGTTTTGCTGTCTTTCCTCCTCTTCAGAAGATTTCACCTCACTTTTTTGTCCCAATGAAAAATGTTTTTTGAAAATTTGGGTTTTTTTGTGGAACAAGGATTGGAAAGCATCAGTGGAAAGGAGAAATTGTTTTCCCATATTAACTCTTATGCCGCGTACACACGGTCGTACTTTTCGTCTACAAAAGTCCAACGGACGCTGACGGACTAAAGCTGGCTGGTAATCCGATCGTGTGTGGGCTTCTCCGGACTTTCAACGTACTTTTTTAGCCTCAAATCCGACGTACTTTAGATTTGAAACATGCTTCAAATCTTTACTTCGTAACTACGACGGACCCCGAAGTCCGCTCGTCTGTATGCTAGTCCGACGGACAAAAAAACGACGCATGCTCATAAGCAAAAACTAAACGGAAGCACTCGGTCTAGTAAAACTAGTGTTCGTATTGTAGGTAGCACATTCATCACGCTGCAAAATCTGTGATCGTTGAATGCAGCGCATTTTATTTCTTCATTACGAATGCTATAAAGAACGAAGGTGTTTTGCTGTTCATATTCAGAGTTCTCCCAAACTGATTTCTGGATTCTTTTTCTCTTTGATCTCATGAATGATATAGTATGCTTTTTAAAAACAATGTTTCCATACTAATATAATACTTTTTACCTTTTTTTTTTTTTTTTGTTTTTTTTGTGTGGAATCATATTTTCTTGGAATTTTTATCCAGATATTTATTTTATGATTGGTGTTGAACTTTTTTATATGTTTATCTCTAGATTTTTAATTTTCATTTTTTGGTGTTTGTAAAGTTACCACAAATTAACCCATTTGTATTTTTTTTTTTTTTTTTTTTTTTTAAATTTTTTTTTAGATTTTTTAGGTTTGTAAAGTTAACACAAAGAACCCATTATAATTTTTTTTTTTTTTTCTAGTGATTATTTTTTATTTTTAAGATAAAGTTAACCCAAAGCACCGTTTTTGGTTATGTATATTTTTGTTCTTTCCCAGACTTACCACTCGAACATTATTAACATTAGTAATGTATTTTTGGTGTGTTTTTGCAAACTCAATGAGATTGTTGTCCCTTGATAATTTAACATTGTGTGTAAAATCAATGATTTAAAAGAAAACACATAAAGTCTTTTGCTAAACTCAAAAAAAGATCCATTTATTCATGGTCAAAATAAAATAAAGAGGAAGTCAACGCTGGAAAAAGTCTGTGTACCAGAAAATTGGGATCTTGAGGAGTCCATATAAGAGGGAGCACAATCTGGTCCAAGAATCCCAGAGATCAACAGCACCAGCAGATGATATAGATGTCCCCAGACTGTGGTACTACAACAGCCTGCGTCTTCTGTCAGACCAGACTGAACCCAGGTCATCACTTTCTTCTCTTCCCTGCAGCCTTCCCTCCACGCTGCCCTGCACCCTTCCCTGCAGCCTTCCCTGTAGCCTTCTTTGGAGGCTGTGGCTGTGGTGTTTCAGTTGTGGCAGGAGGAGGAGGAGGAGGAGGAGGAGGGGGGGCTGCCTCATGTAGTTGTGTGTTTCGGGTTAGCGTGCCCTGCAGCCCCTTCTGGATAGTTTCCCCAAATAGGCGCTCGCAAATGAGACGCTGCTCCCAGTCCATTTGAAGAAGCCTGCTGGCTAAGTAGCAGCCATAGGCCTCTTCTGCTTCGGGGGGGCTCCTCAAGAAACGTGTGGCCTCTTGCATGAGGCGCAGGGATGCCTCCTGTGTGACGGCCCCCTTCCTGGCCCTTTTTTTGGGAAGGTGGAGGGGAGGCACTTGTGATTGGGTCATGCTTCTACTGGGCCCAGCCACCTCACTGGGACCAGCCACCTCACTTGGCCCAGCCACCTCACTGGGACCAGCCACCTCCTGCCTGACACTGGGCCCAGCCTCCTCCAGGATGATAGGGAATCCGGCCTCCTCCAGGCTGTCCATGGGCCCGGTCTCCTCCTGCCTGCCACTTTCCACACATTCCTCCTGGATGGACTCATCCTGTGTATAAAAAAAGGACATAGTTTTAGTATATTTTTTGGGGTTCATCAATGACACACAATTTGCTTCTCATGACTAGCAAATTTAATGTGAATACATCTCTTTAATAAAAGAGTCTAATCAGACACCCTAATTTTTTCTAGCAGGTGCCAAACATATTTAGCTACTCCTGTCAATTGATATGTCTACACAATTTTGAGTGCAAAAATCTGGGAGAAAATTCTAACATCCAGTTAACCTCATTAATATTAGTACAGTAAATATTGTTTAAACTAATTTACCTGACTCCAGATGGTCATATCCGGTTCATCCAGGATGGAAGACCCAGCTTGCTCCTCATCAGCCTCTGCTGGGGTGGAGGGAAGGGTGGAGGGAAGGGTGGAGGGAAGGGTGGAGGGAAGGGTTGAAAGTGATGCCCTGGCTTCAGTCTGGTCATCAAGAAAACGTAGTTGATTGTAGTACCACAGCCTGGGTACATAAACATCATCTGCTGATGCTCCTGATCTCATTGATTCCTGGATCTTCCTATGCTCCCTCTTATACATATTCCTCAAGACCCCAATTTTCTTGAGCAATGTCTCCATTGTTGCGTCCGGGATGGTCGCCTGGACAAAGGACAGAAGTCTCTCCAGCGTTGACTTCCTCATATGCTTAGCATAATACTGAGGGTGTTTTACCTCCCACAAATTCCTCATCTCTCGATATTTCGTAATGAAAGCTGTAAGGAACTCTGGATCCTTAAATAGGGGATTCATTATATCTGGAAAAGATAAAGTCACAAGACAAAAAACACTTATTAGGTTTCTGCTAACCCCTCATCATCTTCTCCCTATGTAGGCCTCATCAATCTATCAAGCCATATAGGCCGCTTGCTACAAAGTCATGACCATAAAAAAACCAAAAAAAAAAAAAACAACATTTTAAATTACCTTCGTTAAGTAACGTCCCGGTCCACTATCACCTACGCACAGAACGTACGTATGACACGTGCACAAGGACCCTCTTTATACACTACGCATGTGTGAAACTCCGCCTGCGTCGCCCGCCCCTGACGTTCGATTTTAACTCATGTTCTCCGCCCATTTTTAATTACGGCGCGTAGTGGGGTGAATAATGGCGGAGACACATGACATGTTAACTACCTCAGGTAGCGAAAAAAGCCCGGAGGCTGGAACGTCAACAAGATCTGTGAAGCCTAGATTTAAGGCCTCCAATATGAGTTTTGAAGAGATGGTGGAGATGGTGGCCATTCTTCGAAAAAAGGACTATGATGGGAAGTATGGGCCGTACGCCCGGCCAAATTTGCGCAAGGCCAAAATAATGGCGAAGGTGGTGGACACTTTACAGGCTTCTTTTGGGGTCCAGCGCTCCAAGGATCAAATTCGAAAAAGATGGTCTGACCTCAAGCTCAGGGAGCCGGATCAGTACAGACGGATCCGTAAAGTGCTTAAAAAAAGTAAGTACTTGTCGTGTTTTTCTCTTGTGTTTATTACCTTGTATACTGCTCCATGTGCTTTTCATTCCTATACGATTTTTGTTTCGTCGTTTCAAACGATCTTTTTAATAAACATCGTTACATATCTATATATATATATACACATATATATGTATATATATATATATATACATATATATATATATATATATATACATATACATATATATATATATATATATATATATATATATATAGAGAGAGAGAGAGAGAGAGAGAGAGAGAGAGAGAGAGAGAGAGAGAGGTAGATAGATAGATCGATATAGATAGATATAGAAATGTAAAACATTATTTTGGAATAATTTAAGTTATGTTTTTTTTTTTTTTAACATTTATTTAGATATTTATATTTTGCTACAGATATAGAGAGAGAGAGAGAGATTAAAAGATTATTAACTATATTTCGAGATATTGATATCTATCTATCCGATATGTATTTTTCAATTTTAATATTGAGGTAAAATAGGAACTCTACACAAACAGAACATTTGTACACCACTTCACTACAAAGGTAGGAAAATTACTATGTACTAAAATATCTGTGTGCTAAGTAGATTAATTTTTTGTTTCACATAGGGGAAAAATCACTCAGCCAACAAGAACACAGTCCACCCCAAGCCAAACAACATACTTGGGAAATCAGCCCAAGCCCCACTGAGGATGTGGATGAAGGAGAGGTGGGCGACATGGGCACCCCACCAGGTGAGTGTCTGACACACCAGCTTACGGAAATCTATGCATGGCTGCCTTTTCTTTTATGTAATTATTCTACTCTATTTTAGGTGATCTGGTTGTGCTTGAGTCAAGCAACAGCCCCACCCCCGAGGATGTGGAGGAATTATGCGACATGGGCACCCCAGCAGGTCAGTGTCTGAGACAACAGCTTTATTATGGTAAGGTAAACTATGTATGTGTGCATATTTCTAAACACATTATTTGTTTTCATTCCACTTTAGGTACAAGAACTGAATATTTCACCTCAGACAGTGCCCAACGGCTAATTGGTCAAATAATGGCCTGGAATGGGGAGATCGATCAAATGCGGAATCGGCTGGATTGTATGCAGCAGGAAATGAAGGACATGATTGATGTTTTGGGTCGAATCTAAATTCCCTTTTTGAAACCCCAAAACATCCATCATGTCCTTCATTTCCTGTTTTGCTGACCCCATTCTGGGCCTTCTCTTTATTATTTTTGCATTACGTATATGGCTGTTTAACAAGATTTAAAAAAGGAGGGCTGTTTATAGAAACTACATTAAAAAAAAAAAAAAAAACTTGATTTTAACAAAAAAAAAAAAAAAAATTGATTTAAAAAAAAAACAAAAAAAAAAAAAATTGATTTAAAAAAAAAAACAAAAAAAAATTTAAAAAATTGATTTTAAAAAAAATAAAAAAAAATCAAAAGATTTTTAAAAAATTTCAAAAAAAAAAAAAAAGGATTTTAAAAAAGCCCCAAAAATTTTTTTTAGGGATTATGTACAAATCTTCATATATAATTATATTTTTCATAATTATTAAGATATTATATTTTTGGCTAGGAACATTTTATAATAAATGCATAACTGAATGCATAACAACGATTAATAAAAAAATCTCCTTATAGGAATTCAAGAAATGTGTGGTTTGTTATTTCTATGCTCAGTATCAGTTTGGTTATAATTGTCAACAAGTTGTTTACAGTGGCAATGGAGCTTATTTAGACATTTAAAAGGAAAATACAGTTGGCACTACAACTGATCGACCATAACCTTAGGAGAAAGCCCAAAAGAAAGGCAAGCAATAAATCTAATTCAAGATTTCATCCAAATTTTTTTTATTTAAAAAAATTAAATATCCTGGCCCATTGCAATGGCCCCCCTACCCATAAAATAATTCACATATTGCTGTCTAACTTGACGGGCACTTTGGGGGGCCAAGCCAGTACGGACAGTATCCAGGCCCGTAAGGTGGTCATCTAGAAGTACGGCCTCAGGCCCAACTGTTCCGATATAATTTTGCGAATGTTTTTGTAAAAAGTTGTGCAGAAGGCAGCAGGATAAAATTATAAAATTAAGTTTGTATTCCGCCAAATTAATCGATGTTTGAAACAGGCGGAACCGGCTGGCCAGAATCCCAAACGCATTCTCAACCACTCTTCTAGCTCTGGCCAGCCGGTAATTAAAAACCCTCCTCTCCGGGGTGAGGGTTCTTTGGGGGAATGGCCTCATGAGGTGCTTGCTCAGAGCGAAGGCTTCATCGGCAATGAAGACAAAGGGGAGTCCTTCCACGTTATCCGCATCAGGTGGCAATCCCAGGCCACCACTCTGGAGACGCTAACTCCGTCTGGGCAAATACTCCTCCATCCGACATCCGGCCATTCTTCCCCACGTCCACATATAAAAATTCATAGTGTGCCGACACCACCGCCATTAAAACAATACTGTGGAACCCCTTATAATTAAAATAATATGACCCCGAATGGGGTGGTGGCACGATGTGGACATGTTTCCCATCTATAGCCCCTCCACAATTGGGAAAGTCCCAACGGCTGGCAAAATGGGATGCCACAGTCTGCCATTCCTGTGGCGTTGAAGGAAACTGGGGAATCAAACAAGAAAACCAAAATCATTAATTTGGAAGGTAACATTGCAAGAAAATTATACAATTAAAAACATTATTCCCCAGCATCAGTATAACATTAAATAATTTAAATCTTCTGTAATATCTAATATGGAAAGGCACACTTATCAGATTGCTCACCCCCTCTGATGGAACATTGATTACATTTTAGGGGGTTGTGAAAACCATAAAAAAAGATTACTTTTAGGACACGCAGGAATTTAGGGACTAAAAAGGCTACAAGACTGCAGTTGTCGCACTCTGCAAGTGCAGTTGCTAACCAGCTTACAGTAAATGAGGGAAGGTAAAAAGGCAGTCATGTTGCAAGGAGTACACAATCACATGCAAGGGCAATTAATGAAAACACTTTGTGGCTTGCATATGATTTGATGATGGAAATCAGCAGAGCTTCTGCTCATTTACTAAAGCACTGGAACAAATGCACTTGTAGAGTGCACATGCATTTTGCAAAGTGCAACATATATTTGCTTTATACAAATCAACAACACAGAACATTCAAGCCAATTTTTACGAGGGTGGGGGGGGGGAATCAAGCTAATTGCTAATTAGCAGCACACTATTTGGAGTGAGTTTAGGTGGGGGGTGGGGGGTGGGGCGTTGGGAAATCAAGCTAATTGCTAATTAGCAGCACACTATTTGGAGTGAGTTTAGGTGGGGGGTGGGGGGTTGGGAAATCAAGCTAATTGCTAATTAGCAGCACACTATTTGGAGTGAGTTTAGGTGGGGGGTGGGGGGTGGGGCGTTGGGAAATCAAGCTAATTGCTAATTAGCAGCACACTATTTGGAGTGAGTTTAGGTGGGGGGTGGGGGGTTGGGAAATCAAGCTAATTGCTAATTAGCAGCACACTATTTGGAGTGAGTTTAGGTGGGGGGTGGGGGGTTGGGAAATCAAGCTAATTGCTAATTAGCAGCACACTATTTGGAGTGAGTTTAGGTGGGGGGTGGGGGGTTGGGAAATCAAGCTAATTGCTAATTAGCAGCACACTAAATACACTCAAACAAAATACATTCAAAATTAGTAGACTAGGTGGATATGTTCCCATCATTGCATGTTGGGGAGGTTATTGAAGGAAAATATACATGCATGACAAAAAAGAACAGGAAAAAAATGCAGCATGTGTGAGGATACAAAGGGGACATTCACACTATATTGCAATGATGGTAAGTAGTGTTTGAAGCAAGAAATACATTACATTATCAAAGATTACATAAAAGAACATGTGATGCTAATCAAATAAAAATATCTTACCTTAATATAGTCCTTCTGCAGGACCTGTATGATGGCATAACAGGTCTCTGGGATAATGATCCCCAGAGCCTGGGGGGAGATGCCTGTCGAGAACTTGAGGTCCTGCAGGCTTCTCCCTGTCGCCAAGTACCGCAACGTGGCAACTAGCCTCTGCTCCGGAGTGATGGCTTGCCTCATGCAGGTATCCTGCCTGCTGATATAGGGGGTCAGCAAAGCCACCAAACGGTCAAAAACGGGGTCCGTCATCCGGAGAAAGTTCCTGAAATCCTCAGGATTATTCTCACGGATCTCACGGAGCAATGGCATGTGACAGAACTGGTCACGCTGGAGCAACCAATTCTTGGTCCATGAACTCCTCCTCGCCCTGTTCATGGACTGGTCTTGGTCTGAAGAATAAACTACAGCACCAAACACATACAATGCACGAGCTCGACGACGAGTACGTACAGGTAACATGGTTACAAAACGGTCGGCTGGTCAGAACGCACTAAACAGAACGCACTGAAGAACAGCAAGGCCTGTGAAGAGCGACCTGAAAATCAGGAACGAGCGGACAATAAAACAAAGATTTCTCAATGCCAACTGACCAAACGCACTGAAAAGCAGATACAAACCTCACAAGCACAGACTGAACAACAGTTAAAACGAACTGAAAAATACGAGTCTCACAAGCGCGAATCGTCTCTCACCAAACTTCTACTAACACGAGATAAAACACGAGATTAGCAGAAGGAGCCCAAAGGGTGTCGTACGGGCTATTGAACTTCCGTTTTATAGTCTCGCCGGACTTGGTGTACGTCACCGCGTACTATGCTGTCGAACTTTTGTGTGGTCGTGTGTAGGCAAGTCCGTTCGTTAGAAAGTCTGCCGCAAGTCCGCCGAAAGTACGCCGGAAGTATGTCGGACAGGCTGTCCGACTTTTGTAGCTGAAAAGTCCGACCGTATGTACGCCCCATTACAGGAGAGAATTTCCCTTCCTAGGGGTAGATTTCATCTCACTTCCTGTTGTCTCCTTCCGTTTGCAAGTAGGAGTCGTTTGTAAGTTAGATGTTTGAAAGTAGGGTCCTGCCCTATATACTCAGCAGAAATTTGGGCCTTAGGTGTTGCTGTGGCCACAACACTGTAAGCCCTCACAGGGCCCTGCTGTGAAATATTAGATCAAGAATTGTAATTACATGCCCCTGTTGAACAGGAGCTGAAAAATTAGGCCTTAGGCACTGGTGCTGGTGCCACAACACTGCAACCCCTCACAGACACTCTAGTTGGAACGCAGGAACGAGCCCTGCTGCAAAGTATTGGATCAAAAATTGTAATTACACGCCCCTGTTAGACAGGGGCAGAAAAATTGGGCCTTAGGCACTGGTGCTGGTGCCACAACACTGCAACCCCTCACAGACACTCTAGTTGGAACGCAGGAACGAGCCCTGCTGCAAAGTATTGCATCAAAAATTGTAATTACACGCCCCTGTTAGACAGGGACAGAAAAATTGGGCCTTAGGCACTGGTGCTGGTGCCACAACACTGCAACCCCTCACAGACACTCTAGTTGGAACGCAGGAACGAGCCCTGCTGCAAAGTATTGCATCAAAAATTGTAATTACACGCCCCTGTTAGACAGGGGCAGAAAAATTGGGCCTTAGGCACTGGTGCTGGTGCCACAACACTGCAACCCCTCACAGACACTCTAGTTGGAATGCAGGAACGAGCCCTGCTGCAAAGTATTGCATCAAAAATTGTAATTACACGCCACTGTTAGACAGGGGCAGAAAAATTGGGCCTTAGGCACTGGTGCTGGTGCCACAACACTGCAACCCCTCACAGACACTCTAGTTGGAATGCAGGAACGAGCCCTGCTGCAAAGTATTGCATCAAAAATTGTAATTACATGCCCCTGTTAGACAGGGGCAGAAAAATTGGGCCTTAGGCACTGGTGCTGGTGCCACAACACTGCAACCCCTCACAGACACTCTAGTTGGAATGCAGGAACGAGCCCTGCTGCAAAGTATTACATCAAAAATTGTAATTACACGCCCCTGTTAAACAGGGGCTGAAAAATTGTGCCTTAGGCACTGGTGGTGGCGCCCAGAACCAAAAATGTTCTTACAAGCTATCAGCGTGATGATTGAGGAGGAAGAGGATAATTACTCAGGGATAGTCACTCAGCATCAGCATAGGCAGTCTTTGAAGGGATCTGAGATTTCAAAAAAAATTATTCGGTTACATCAGCATCAGGTGCTTGGTAGCTGGTGGTGATCAAAGACTGATTCATTTTTATGAAGGTCAGCCGATCGACCGAGTCGGTGGACAGACGCACCCTGTGATCGGTTACCACGCCTCCAGCAGCACCGAATGTGCGTTCCGAAAGAACGCTGGATGCAGGACAGGCCAGTAGCTCAATTGCATACTGTGCAAGCTCTGGCCAGTGATCCATCCTCAAGACCCAGTAACCCAGAGGATTTTCGGTGGGAAAGGTGTCCAAGTCTGATCTTGCCCCTAGGTATTCCTGCACCATGTAAAACAGACGCTGGCGATGGTTGCTGGAACCGATCATACCTTGGGGCTGCGGACCAAAAAATTGTCTGAACGCATCGGTCAGACGGCCACCTTCTCCACCGCTCCTTATTTGACTGACCGAAGCCTCAGCAACACGTTGTCCAGAAACAGGAGTTTGTAACCTCCCAGTCTCTGGGAACGCGTTGCACAGACCTTTCTGCAAGGCCTCCCGAAGATGTTTCATCCTCTGCTCCCTCTGCGATGGCAAGATAAGGTCCGCAACCTTACCCTTGTAACGTGGATCAAGGAGGGTTGCCAGCCAGTATTGGTCCTTCTCCTTGATACCACGAATACGAGGATCCTTACGCAGGCTTTGCAGGATCAGGGAGGCCATGCAGCGTAGGTTTGCTGAGGCATTCGGTCCGGAGTCCTCTGGGTCACTAAGGACAACAACGTCCGCAGCCACCTCCTCCCAGCCACGTACAAGTCCATGTGTTCCTTGGGACTGATCCCTTAAAGACTGCTGATGCTGAGTGCCAGGCTCCACCTCCATACTGACACAATCTTCCTCCTCCTCCTCCTCCTCCTCGTCCTCTTCCTGTGTGATCGGCGGGCACGCAGGAACACTGTCTGGATAAAGGGGGCCTTGAGAGCTAAGGAAGTCCTCCTCTTCCTGCCTCTGTTCTGCCTCAAGTGCCCTGTTCATTATTCCACGCAGCGTGTGCTCCAACAGGTGGACAAGGGGGACAGTGTCACTGATGCATGCACTGTCAGTGCTCACCATCCTCGTGGCCTCCTCGAATGGTGACAGGACAGTGCATGCATCCCTGATCATGGCCCACTGGCGTGGGGAAAAAAAAACAAGGTCCCCTGACCCTGTCCTGGTGCCATAGTCGCACAGGTACTCATTGATGGCCCTCTGCTGCGTGTGCAGCCGCTGCAGCATGGCCAACGTTGAGTTCCACCTGGTGGGCATGTCACAGATTAGGCGGTTCTTGGGCAGGTTAAACTCCTTTTGGAGGTCCGTCAGCCGAGCACTGGCATTATATGACCGGCGGAAATGCACACAGACTTTCCTGGCCTGCCTCAGGACATCCTGTAAGCCCGGGTACCTGCCCAAGAACCGCTGCACCACCAAGTTAAGGACGTGAGCCAAACAGGGCACATGGGTCAGTTGTCCCTGTCGGAGGGCAGAGAGGAGGTTGGTGCCATTGTCGCAAACCACCATTCCTGCCTTAAGTTGGCGTGGCGTCAACCACCTCTGAACCTGCCCCTGCAGAGCTGACAGAACCTCTGCCCCAGTGTGGCTCCTGTCCCCCAAGCACACCAGCTCAAGCACCGCATGGCATCTTTTGGCCTGCGTACTTGCGTAGCCCCTTGAACGCCTACGGAGCACCGCTGGTTCCGAGGAAGAGGCCATGGAGGAAGAACAAGAGGAGGGGGTGGAGGAGAGAGGTGTGTCACAATCAGCATTTTGGAGGCGTGGTGGCGGAACAACCTCCAACACTACTGCACCTTGTCCTGCATCCTTCCCAGCTGCCAGCAGAGTCACCCAATGCGCCGTGAAACTTAGGTAACGTCCCTGTCCATGCCTGCTGGACCATGAGTCAGCGGTAATATGCACCTTACCGCTGACCGCCCTGTCCAGCGAGGCATGGACATTGCCTTCCACATGCCGGTAGAGAGCCGGAATCGCCTTCCGTGAGAAAAAGTGGCGTTTGGGTACCTGCCACTGAGGAACCGCACATTCCACAAACTCACGGAAGGGGGCAGAGTCTACCAACTGAAAAGGCAGCAGTTGATGTGCTAGCAATTTTGCCAAGCTAGCATTCAACCGCTGGGCATGTGGATGGCTGGGAGCAAACTTCTTTCGGCGGTGCAGCAGCTGGGGCAGGGAAATCTGCCTGGTACAATCTGACATCGGTGTACCAAAAGCAGATTGCCCACAAGTACTTGGCTGTGACACACCTAATTCTACACCTTCATTCCTCTCACTGCAGGTCTCAGAGAGGACTGAAGGTCTAGTGGGGTTGGAAATCTCAGCTGATGAGGAGCAAGGAGAGATCCTCTTTGTTCTTTGGTGTGGGTCTTTTAGATATGCTTGCCAACGAACTGCATGGCAGGTCAACATATGTCTGGTCAAGCATGTGGTACCCAAGCGGGAGATGTTTTGCAAATAGCAGCGGTGCGATCTGATGCACTCGTCTCAAAAAAGGCCCACACCAAAGAACTTTTTGAATAACGCGCAGAGACTGCAGCGCCCTGCACATGTGGAGCTTTGGGGTGTGATGCAGTCAATGTGCTGCCCTTAGGCTGGCCCCTGGAGGGCATCCTGCCTCGTTGGTGATGTGCCGCCTCCTCCTCCTCCTCCTCTCTCCTATCAGGCACCCACGTTGAGTCAGTGACCTCATCATCCCCTCCCTCCTCATCACTGGAGCAAACCTGGCAGTATGCTGCAGCAGGGGGAGCATGACTGCCAGATTGCTGTCCTTCTTGGGCACCCCCTCTGTCCGTGCTCATGTTACTGCCTTCATCGAGCTCAGTATCATCATCAGAGCCTTCCAAACGCTGGGCATCCTCCTGGAGCATGTACCCAACACTGTGGTCAAACAGTTCGAGGGAATCCTCAGGAGGACATGGTGGAGCTAGGGAAGGAGTCACTGATGACATTGAGCTGAGGGAAGAGGCCGCTGCTTTGCCAGACAAAGCACCCTGGGCATGGGTGAGAGAGGATGAGGAGGATGAGGACGGCTTGGTCATCCACTCGACCAAGTCTTCCGCATGTTGCGGCTCAACACGGCCAGCTGCCGAAAAAAAGGCCAAGCGTGTCCCATGGCCACGTGCTGATGAGGATGCACCGTCTCCACGACCAGCACTAGACACAGAGCCTGCTTGCCCTCTCTTATTGGCTTGTGACTGTCTGCCTCTCCTTCTTGGCCTTCCAGACATACTAATGGCCTGTAGCTGCACTAAGCTGGGATAGAACACCTGTAATTTTCTTCAGGTAGCTTTATATACTGTAACCAGACAAGCCTGCCTGTCAGTAGGAAGATAACAGGAACGGATCTAGCTGAACACTGTGAGCAGGACGCACTGCACTAAATGTAAATAGCAGGAACGGATCTAGCTGAACACTGTGAGCAGGATGCACTGACTGCACGAAATGTAAATAGCAGGAACAGATCTAGCTGAACACTGTGAGCAGGACGCACTGCACTAAATGTAAATAGTGGGAACGGATCTAGCTGAACACTGTGAGCAGGACGCACTGACTGCACTAAATGTAAATAGCAGGAACGGATCTAGCTGAACACTGTGAGCAGGACGCACTGCACTAAATGTAAATAGCAGGAACAGATCTAGCTGAACACTGTGAGCAGGACGCACTGACTGCACTAAATGTAAATAGCAGGAACAGATCTAGCTGAACACTGTGAGCAGGACGCACTGACTGCACTAAATGTAAATAGCAGGAACGGATCTAGCTGAACACTGTGAGCAGGACGCACTGCACTAAATGTAAATAGCAGGAACGGATCTAGCTGAACACTGTGAGCAGGACGCACTGACTGCACTAAATGTAAATAGCAGGAACGGATCTAGCTGAACACTGTGAGCAGGACGCACTGCACTAAATGTAAATAGCAGGAACGGATCTAGCTGAACACTGTGAGCAGGACGCACTGACTGCACTAAATGTAAATAGCAGGAACGGATCTAGCTGAACACTGTGAGCAGGACGCACTGCACTAAATGTAAATAGCAGGAACGGATCTAGCTGAACACTGTGAGCAGGACGCACTGACTGCACTAAATGTAAATAGCAGGAACGGATCTAGCTGAACACTGAGCAGGACGCACTGCACTAAATGTAAATAGCAGGAACAGATCTAGCTGAACACTGTGAGCAGGACGCACTGACTGCACTAAATGTAAATAGAAGGAACGGATCTAGCTGAACACTGTGAGCAGGACGCACTGCACTAAATGTAAATAGCAGGAACGGATCTAGCTGAACACTGTGAGCAGGACGCACTGACTGCACTAAATGTAAATAGCAGGAACGGATCTAGCTGAACACTGTGAGCAGGACGCACTGCACTAAATGTAAATAGCAGGAACGGATCTAGCTGAACACTGTGAGCAGGACGCACTGACTGCACTAAATGTAAATAGCAGGAACGGATCTAGCTGAACACTGTGAGCAGGACGCACTGCACTAAATGTAAATAGCAGGAACGGATCTAGCTGAACACTGTGAGCAGGACGCACTGACTGCACTAAATGTAAATAGCAGGAACGGATCTAGCTGAACACTGTGAGCAGGACGCACTGCACTAAATGTAAATAGCAGGAACGGATCTAGCTGAACACTGTGAGCAGGACGCACTGACTGCACTAAATGTAAATAGCAGGAACGGATCTAGCTGAACACTGTGAGCAGGACGCACTGACTGCACTAAATGTAAATAGCAGGAACGGATCTAGCTGAACACTGTGAGCAGGACGCACTGCACTAAATGTAAATAGCAGGAACGGATCTAGCTGAACACTGTGAGCAGGACGCACTGCACTAAATGTAAATAGCAGGAACAGATCTAGCTGAACACTGTGAGCAGGACGCACTGCACTAAATGTAAATAGCAGGAACGGATCTAGCTGAACACTGTGAGCAGGACGCACTGCACTAAATGTAAATAGCAGGAACGGATCTAGCTGAACACTGTGAGCAGGACGCACTGCACTAAATGTAAATAGCAGGAACGGATCTAGCTGAACACTGTGAGCAGGACGCACTGCACTAAATGTAAATAGCAGGAACAGATCTAGCTGAACACTGTGAGCAGGACGCACTGACTGCACTAAATGTAAATAGCAGGAACGGATCTAGCTGAACACTGTGAGCAGGACGCACTGCACTAAATGTAAATAGCAGGAACGGATCTAGCTGAACACTGTGAGCAGGACGCACTGACTGCACTAAATGTAAATAGCAGGAACGGATCTAGCTGAACACTGTGAGCAGGACGCACTGCACTAAATGTAAATAGCAGGAACGGATCTAGCTGAACACTGTGAGCAGGACGCACTGCACTAAATGTAAATAGCAGGAACGGATCTAGCTGAACACTGTGAGCAGGACGCACTGCACTAAATGTAAATAGCAGGAACGGATCTAGCTGAACACTGTGAGCAGGACGCACTGCACTAAATGTAAATAGCAGGAACAGATCTAGCTGAACACTGTGAGCAGGACGCACTGCACTAAATGTAAATAGCAGGAACAGATCTAGCCTAATCTATCGAACTCAAATCAAATGACACTGTCTGTCTCTCTCTCTATCAGCACACCGGAACACACTACACAGGGCCGCCGTGCAGGCGGCCTTATATAGTGTGGGGCGTGTACTAAATCCCCTGAGCCATAATTGGCCAAAGCCACCCTGGCTTTGGCCAATTACAGCTCTCTCTACTGACGGCGCTGTGATTGGCCAAGCATGCGGGTCATAGTGCATGCTTGGCCAATCATCAGCCAGCAATGCACTGCGATGCCGCAGTGAATTATGGGCCGTGACGCGCCACACGAATTTGGCGCGAACGGCCCATAACGTTCGCAATTCGACGGACGGTCGAACAGCCGATGTTCGAGTCGAACATGGGTTCGACTCGAACACGAAGCTCATCCCTAATGCTGATAGAAGAGAACAAAGTGACATGGAGATTAGCACATTCATTTCTGCTTGTACTTTACTGCACAGTCACAGGCTGTAGGATAAACAAGACCTTAGCTGCGGTCGGGAAAAAAAAAATGAAGGTCATCTGCCCTGTCAGACCGGGCTGTGTGGCAGAACTGTGTAAATATCAGTACTGATAATACCCAAATGTAAATCCTTTTGCAGGTAAAACAGCTTCTATATATTGTATGTATTCCAACTGCAAATTTAGCTGTTTACTTGGGGCTCAATTTTAAGTTTTGCTGTTGGCAAAAAAGACAGAACGCTTCATCGATTGGTGGATGAGCCTTAATTATGTATGTCTGCTACTTCCTTTCACCTGCCATGCCTAGTTGTTAGCCTCCAATCCTTCCACTTTAACATTTCTGTTGGGGCTAATTTTCTTTTGACCGGCATTCTTGAACCTTGGGGCCAAACGTTCAGGCTGTCATGGAGAACCCTCGTGAAATATTTATCTTCTTCTCTGCCAGTGCAATTCCTAAACCCTGCTGTAGCCAACATTCTGTAAGTGAAGGGAACTAAATAAAACAGTTATTGTAAATTATTATAGGAAACTGGGAATAACAATATACTGTATTTTTGATGCTGCCCAGAGGCACTTCCAGACTAAGGCTGGAGATATCAAAGCTGAGTCTGAAGTCCTACCCTACAGCAATCTTGTAGCTCATCATGGGCATCTATAGATCAATATCACTAAATCAATCATTTTCTCCTGGTCATCTGGTAATGATGGATTCTGATCTTTCCACATGAAAGTGTATATACACAGATGATGATGGAGAGGAGGATATGGGCTTTGAATGATACTGTGAAAGCTGAGATCTGTGCAGTTTACTGACACTCACAGTCATTTATGGCTTCTCCTTTTCTCCTTACAGCAGAATACATCTAAAAAAAATATTCTTGGGTAGTCATTTTGGCCACTGAATTTTTCTATGCAATTTTTTAACATTTGTGGATTGAGGAAGCAAAGATTCTAACCTCTTTAGGGTTTATATTGTTGCTAGTTGGGGAGATTTTCCCACATTTCCTGTCCTTCTAAATACTACATAGCATTCCTAAGAAGAGATGAAAATGAAGCGCTGGATATACACTATATTACCAAAAGTATTGGGGTGCGTGCCTGCCTTTACACTCACATGAACTTTAATGGCATCCCAGTCTTATGCCCTGTACACACGGTCTGACTTTGTTCGGACATTCCGACAACAAAATCCATGGATTTTTTCAGACGGATGTTGGCTCAAACTTGTCTTGCGTACACACGGTCACACAAAGTTGTCGGAAAATCCGATCGTTCTGAATGCGGTGGCGTAAAACACGTACGTCGGGACTATAAACGGGGCAGTGGCCAATAGCTTTCATCTCTTTATTTATTCTGAGCATGCGTGGCACTTTGTCCGTCGGATTTGTGTACACACGTTCGGAATTTCCGACAACAGATTTTGTTGCCGGAAAATTTTATATCCTGCTCTCAAACTTTGTGTGTCGGAAAATCCGATGGAAAATGTGTGATGGAGCCCACACACGGTCGGAATTTCCGACAACAAGGTCCTATCACACATTTTCCGTCGGAAAATCCGACCGTGTGTACGGGGCATTAGTCTGTAGGGTTCAATATTGAGTTGGCCCACCCTTTGCAGCTATAACAGCTTCAACTCTTCTGGGAAGGCTGTCCACAAGTTTTAGGAATGTGTCTATGGGAATGTTTGACCATTCTTCCAGAAGTGCATTTGTGTGGTTGTGAGTCCTGACCTCAATCCAATAGAACACCTCTGGGATGAATTAACCGCTAGAGATCCGCGCTATAGCCGAATGACGGCTACAGCATGGACCTGCTTTGCCAGTACTAAGTCCATGACGTCGTCCCGTGCATAAAACCCCCTGCAGGGCGCGTGCGGCGCGCTCTCTGATCAGCGAGTCTATGAGACTCGCCTGATCACAGATCGGAGTAAGGGGTCGATCCCGACCCCTTAACACGTGATCAGCTGTCAGCCGATGACAGCTGATCATGTGACATCAACAGAGCCGGTAATCGGCTATTTTTTCTCCTCGCGCTAACAGTGTGAGGAGGAAGAAAAAGACGATCACTAGCGGCCGTGAGAAGGACATCAGTCCCGATCACGGCGAGTGCCACCAGATCCTCAGTGCCCACCTGTGCCCTCTGCCAGTGCCACGTAGCAATAGGCAGCAGTGCCACCCACCAGCTCCACCCATCAGTGCTCACAGTGCCACCCATCAGGGCCCACAGTGCCACCTATCAGTGCCCACAATGAGTGCCTCAACAACAGTGCTGCACATCAGTGCCACCTATCAGTGCCCATCAGTGTCACCTACCAGTGCCCATCAGTGCTGCCCATCAGTGCTGCCCATCAGTGCCGCCCATCAGTGCCACCTATCAGTGGTACCTATCAATGCCACCCATTCATGCCACCCATTAGTGCCACCCATCAGAGCCCATCAGTGGCCATCAGTGCCGCCTTAACTGTGCCCATCAGTGCCGCCTTATTTGTCCCCATCAGTGCCGCCTTAACTGTGCCTATCAGTGCCGCCTTAAATGTGCCTATCCGTGCTCATCAGCGCATATCAATGAAGGATAAAAATTACCTGTTTGCAAAATTTGAAACATGATTTTTTTTTCTAAATTTTCCATCTTTTTTTCTTTGTTTAGCAAAAAATAAGAATCCCAGCTGTGATTAAATACCACCAAAAGAAAGCTCTATTTGTGGGAAAAAAATGATAAAAATGTAATTTGTGTACAGTGTTGTATGACCGCGCAATGGTCATTCAAAGTGCGTCAGCGCTGAAAGCTGAAAATTGGTCTGGGCAGGAGGGGGGGTTTAAGTGCCCAGTAAGCAAGTGGTTAAAGCAGAGACTGCTAGCCAGGCCTTCTGGTCCACATCAGTGCCTGACCTCACAAATGCGCTTCTGGAAAAATGGTCAAAAATTCCTAAACCTTGTGGACAGCCTTCCCAGAACAATTGAAACTGTTATAGCTGCAAAAGGGTGGGCCAACTCAATATTGAACCCAACCGACTAAGACTGGGGTTCAATTAAAATTCATGTGCGTGTAAAAGGCAGGTGTCCCAATACTTTTGGTAACATAACGCAGATCCCAATATGTAACAAAAGTAGACCTTATAAAGCCAAATGATGTGTGCTTGGAAGCTCTCAACAAAACAGCATCCCCTATCAAAAGACAGAGGTCACCTAATTTGAGAAGTGAATTTCAACCAAAGAGGCACCAAACAACAGTTCTGGGGCTGCCTGATGTTTGGATGCTTTCAACTCTAAAAACTTTGTTTGGTGCCCTCTTTGGTTAAAATGCATATGAACCATATAACAGGGTGCCACTGGAATAAGAAGTAAGAGGAAATTTCTCTAGTGGAATTTAAGACAGCAATAGGTGGCTGACAGAGACTCCAACAGTACCGTAAATCTATGCAAATTGAAAAATAAATTGCCTGCACTGAGGCAGTCCCATCTTTGCTAGAAGAGAGGAAGTGCCCCTTCTCTGAGTCATTCAGCTGCTCAATTTTCTAGAGCAACGGAAAGCTTATGCTCTTTTTTTTATAGCTGCAGGAGGTACTTCGGAAATACACATATTTAAGAATGAATATGTATTTTCTTTTAGCATATCATGTATGAAGAATATATATAAGGAGCAAATAAATGATGTGTAAGATGGTATGAACTCCAAGGCACAACATACTGTAGGTGCTGATAGGGGCTCAACATCAAGCAACCTAAAGCCATGGAAAGAAGGCTTATGTGAGGTATCATCAAAGGGGGCTCAGATTTTTTATGTAGCGCTGATAGATTTTTAATCTACCGCTGATAGGTAAATCTTGTGGGTTACTTGTTAGGTGAAGTTAGATTTGCCTCTGTTCCAGCTTGGCTGAGTTGCGTGTAGTTCCACACTGCGCCGGTGGGTGTCGTTGTCACCATGGGCCAGTGCTGGAAAGGCAACGTGTTGAAGCGTATGAGTGCTCCTCTCTCCCAGAGACAACTCGGTGGAGGTGGTCCTCCGAGTTGCATTCTGGGAGAGGGTATTTATGGGACAGACGCCATGTTTAGGGGTTCGTTTTCAGCTACCTGCTGGCCCTCCTGGCCGGCAGGTATCCGTTAAGAGTACCACCTCTTGGTCCTCCGTTCCGGAGGCCCACGTCGCTGCGGCGTGTGGGTGTGCCCAGAAGCCTGTCTGGGGCCTAACACAGCAACAGAGGAATGGTCCTGAGCTGTCTATCCCGAGTGAAAAAGCTGGACAACTGAGGAGATCCCAGGGGAGGACCCATCATGGAAGGATCATGCAGAGTGCTGGTCTGGAGAGGGGCCTGGTGACTCGGTTGGAGGACGTATCCTGAAGTAATCTTACTGCATAGTACTGCCGGGTTGGCTTAAGGGTTCAAGTACTGTGTCTGACATTCATCACAAACCAATACATCCTGTGGCAGAGGATCGTACGGGTTTTGTTCCAAACAAGTCTGTGGCAGAGACTTGTGTTCGTGCTACGTACTGGCTGCTAGGCAAGTGAGAGAGGCCTATCCAGGCGGGCAAAGATTGAATCCCACAAGGGGAGTGCGTTCAACTACAAGTGTTCAATTCCAAATAATGTTCTAAAGAATACTAAGGAAAGGTATTTGAGCTTCCCTGCAGCTTTCCTTCTGCCTCTTTCTTATTACTTGTTCATTAAAGCATTGGAAAACATACTCAAGTGTTTGGTGCTTATATCGTCCAGAGGTAAACTCAACGGGACCCTAGACCCGGTGGCAGTGAAACAGAGGTTTCGAGAGTGAAGGTAACACTCGATTTAAACCAGCAGCTCCACCGTGAGTTAGTGCTACATTTACAAGGGGCCATCTGTTGTCTACAACTCTCCCATGGCAAGAGAATATATGTGAACCAGCAATGATGGCCATTAAGAGGGCCCAAACTCTTTAGAAGAGGCCCTCTGTCATCTAAGCTGCCCTGTTGCACAAAGATATATGTTGAGCAACAAAATGTCCATCAGTAAGGGTCTAGACTTTTTAGAATGGGGCATTCTGTTGTCTGCAACTGCCCTATGGAAAGTTGGTGTATGTGGTGCATGTGATGTACCAAGTTGTCAATTAATAGGGGCCTAAACTCCATAGAAGGGAACTTCAGTAGTCTGCATCCTCCCCATGAAAACAAGGTATATGTGAAGCAACAAGATGCCCATCAGTAAGGGCCTAGATTCTTTAGAAGGGACCCGCTGTTGTCTTCAGCTGCCCTATAGAAAGAGGGTGAATGTGGTGCAACAAAATGTCCAAAAATGGGACCTTGACTTTTTAGAAGGGGACTTCTGTTGTTTGCATCTACCCAATGGAAAGTGGGTGTGTGTGGTGCAACAAGATGTCAATCAGTAGGGGCCTAAACTTTATAGAAAGGGCCTTCAATGGTCTGCATCTGCCCCATAGAAAGAGGGTATATGAAGAGCAAGAAGATGCACATCAGTAAGGGTTTATTTGGTTGGTTGCAGACTGGCTGACAAGTTGTGTTGCCTTGCCACTAAGGCCATGTGCTGGGTGTCCACTGCGCCCCTGTGCCTTTAAGGTGGGGTGGACTCTTTCCAGGCTCACCTGCCCTCTACCAATCCATTATAATGCACGTGCTTCTACTTTGGAGGCCCTCAACAATGTATGGAGTTAGGACTGCGGATACCAATGTGGTGCCTTGTCACTGCCCCTGCAGCTTACGCATGTATTTGAAGATGTGTGCAAACTAAACCCCTGTTTTTAACACAAACTGTTATGCCGCGTACACACGGTCGGACTTTACGGCAGACTTTGCCCGGCGGACTTTGACGTACTTTACGACTGACTTTCTGAATGAACGGACTTGCCTACACACAATCCACCAAAGTCTGTCAAATTCGTACGTGATGACGTACGACCGGACTAAAATAAGGAAGTTCATAGCCAGTAGCCAATAGCTGCCCTAGCGTGGCTTTTTGTCCGTCGAACTAGCATACAGACGAGCGGACTTTTCGACCGGACTCGAGTTCAACGGATAGATTTAAAACATGTTTCAAATCTAAGTCCGTCCAACTTTTAAGCAAACAAAGTCCTCTGGAGCCCACACAAGATTGAATTGTCCGACGAAATCCCGTCCGCCGGGCAAAGTCTGCCGTAAAGTCCGCTCGTGTGTACGCGGCATTAGACAGGTTAATTTGGTTGGTTGCAGGCTGGCTGGCAAGATGAGCTAGGAACTTTCTTTGGTTTTGTTTTACATGCCTTGCCCTTCCATGTGCTCCTTGCCGCTAAGGACAGTTATAGGTGGAGACAGTGGCCATTTGTTTGTACTGGTGCAACCAAATGTCCATCAACAGGGGCCTAGACTTTTTAGGAGATTTCTGTTGTTTGCATCTGTCCCATGGAAAGAGGGTATATTTGGAGCAACAAGATGCCCATCAGTAAGGGCCTAGACTCCTTAGAAGGGGTGCTGTGTGGACTACAGCTGCCCTATAGAAGGAGGGCATATATGTTGTAACAAGATGCCCATCAACAGGGGCTTAGACTTTTTAGAAGGATCCTTCGGTGGTCTGCAGCTGCCCCATGAAATGATGGTATATATGGCGCAGCAAGATGTCCATCAATAGGGGCCTAGACTGCCATGTGCAGTTTCCCCATGTCATCCTTGATATCATAATTATGGTTGAAACAGAATAGAAACTTTTAGCATACTCCTGATAAGCACTGCAGCAGAAGTGGTTAAAGTGCAGCAGAAGACCGATCCATATTACACAAGGTTTGCTCTGCAGCAATGCCAAAGACTAAGAACAAAATAATTGAGCCCCTAGATGAAATTGCAAACAAGGTTTGTATTTCTCTAATCCCCACAATCTACAGAGGATTTTCCCAGACTGACAGCTAGAGTCGGCACCAATTTAATGAAACACTTGTTAAGATGCCAGTGGCTAGATCAGGCTGTAGGAAGAGGGGGAAAAAAAAGCAAATGAAAGTTTAACTGGTCATGAAGGTTAAGGCAAAATACATAACGAACTATACACTTAATCTCGTCAAGCTTGTTCAGAGAAAGAAATACATTTACTTCAATGGAATAGTAAGAACAGGAAGGGATCTGAGCTGAAACAACGAGTGTTTTGGATACTTGGTGTTGTATTTAAAGAGAAACTATTGTGTTTCCATGGTAAGTGTGTTGAGGTTTTACTCAAACATTTACATGAAGGTAAACTCATACATAACTCCCAATTTTACTAGCTTGCTGTTTCCTATTTAGCTTATTTTAGAAGAATAAGAATTTGTAATACTCCCTCTGATGGTCTTCTGCATATTAGGAAACAGGCCCATTGTCAGGCCCTGCAACACAAGGCACGCACCCTTGGTGTCCTGCTCAGTATTCCAGTAAGTAAGTGGCCTATCTCATAACCCATGTAGTCTCAGGACTAATTGAATATTTTTCTTAACCCTAACCTAAATACCCAGTGTAAGAGGGTGCCCTTCCTAACACTGACCACCAAAGTAAAGGGAAATCTGCCTTCCACTGACTACCAATGTAAAGGGCATTCGTCCTCACAGTGACCACCATATAAGGGTACTTTTCTCACACCGACCATCCATGTAATCCCACACTTCTTCCTCTAACTACCAATGTAAAGGATAATTAACAAAAAAAAGTAGGGTGGCAGCTTCCAGGAAGGCTGGTGGGTTGTTTTTTTTTGTAGAGTGCAACTGTGTCAGAATATAAAGTGTATTCCTACTCCCACTAAACACCAGTGTATCGGGAAATTCTTCCTAAAACTGACATCAGTATATTCTTACTCCAGTTGCCCATAATATAAGGAGACCAATGTAAGAAGGCATTCTTCTTCTTACATACCACTAATAGAGGGGGCATATTTCCTGCCACTGACCACCAATGAAGGAGGGCATTCTTCTTTCTACTGATCATCAATGTAAAGTGGCATTTTTTATCCACCAACCACCAATTTAAAGGGTCATTCTTCCTTCCACAGACAGCCAATGAAAGGGGCATTCTTTTTCCCACTAACCAACAATGTAAAGGGGCATTCTTCCTCCTGACAACTAGTTTAGAGGGGGCATTCTTCCATCCACTGAACACCGATATAAGAGGGCATTCTTCCATTTGCGCCAACCCACCAGTATAAGGGGGCATTCTTCTTCTCACTGGCCAACAATGTAAGGGGGCATTCCTCCTTCCGTCTTAAAAAACATACAGGTTAGGGCTTCAATTACTGGTTGGATGCCAACTCATCCTAATCAGGTGTGGTTCCTGTGATCATAATGGCTATATACAAAAAAAAAGGGGGATGAAAACCCAAAGACAACAACAGTGTGGGTTAAACAGAGACACCCACGAGTATAAGGGGGCATTCTTCCTCTCACTGACCACTAATGTATGGGGGCATTCCTCCTCCCACTGACTACCAATGTAAATGAGCATTCTTTATCCTATTGATTACCAAGGGGGAATTCTTTTTTTTCGCCAATAACCAATGTAAGGGGAACATTCCTCCTCCCATTAACCACCAATGTAAGGTGACATTATCCTTCCCTTTTCTGACTCGACTACAAGACCATAAATGTTATTTCCGGGGACATATGGAGACATATAGGGCTTATATGACCTGCTTTTGCATTAATTCAGACAGTTTAACTCACAAGTTGAGGAAGTCAGACGAGGAAAGCTTTTTGAATGTTCCGTTTAATGGAGGATAGTCATAGGTAGAAAAACGTTAATGTGGTTAGCCACATGGAAAGATGTATACATGATGACAGGAAACAGTGGAATGAATACAGAGAAAGGAAGGGGGGAGGAGTATAGACAAGTATGGTGAGAGAAAGAGCTCGGCTTAGACTGAAGAACACAGCTTAAAGACACAGAGCAATGATAAACCAAGTTACGGACACAGAGAAATGACAATAAATCACATAGTGTAACACAACATTTCCATTGACCACCATGTAAGGGGGCATTCTTCTTCAAACTGAATACCAATATAAGAGGGCATTCTTTCTTCCACTGACCACCCACGTGAGAAAGTATTTTTCTTTCCACTGAACTCAATGATGGGGAATTCTTCTTTCCACTGGCCACCAAGGTAAGGAGGCATTCTTCCCCCACTGACCACCATAATATGGGAGTATTCTTCCTCCCTCTGGACATCAGTGTAAAGGGAAAATATTCTAACAAATGATTATCAATGTAAGGGGACAGTCTTCTTCCCACTGACCACCAATGTAAGGGGTATTCTTCCTTCTACTGCATACTAATGTAAGGTGGACATTTAAAACATGGAAGGGGGAATTACAGAAAGGCTGGTGGTGTGTTTTGTTTGTTTTTTTGTTTTATTGGAGAGTGCAGCTTCATCAGAATCTACCATCATTTTCTCTATTGTTGTTTCTTGTATTTCTTCTTGTTTCTGTTTTTGCATTGCTGCTATCTGGAAGAAAATAATTTGAAGATCTGTTCTAGTTGAAGTTTCGGACTACTTTGTGATTACTAACAAGAGAAGTGACAGAGAGAGTTCTTCGTGTTGTGCAATTATTTAGGGGAAAACAGGATTGATTAGTAAGCGATAACCAAAAGTTTTTATTTTGTATGCAAAACAACCTGGTCCGCAGTTTTCTTGCTTGGCTACATAACGTTGTGTCACATAGGTCATTACAAAAACATTAGTTGCATTTTTTCCTTTTTTTTTATTACTGTAGCCAAAACGCAGATGTAATGCTGGAATTCCCAGAACCCTGGGCAATGAAACCGCATGGAACACAATCGGATACAGTACATAAAGCTTTCCAAAACAGTTTTATTTCAACATAGCATTTATAGATGTTAACTTACCCACTGTCACCAATTACCATCCATGCTGGGAGATATGGGAGGACCCTACACTGGCTCTGCTATTTCATTTTACCGCATTATTGTGTATACTTTGCTTCATGGATCAAGACGTCTGTGATTTAATTAGCACAGATGACTGTGGTACAGATTTTTTTTACATGAAATAAAAGAGACATGACATTAGAGAAATACAGGGGGGTCGTGTGTGGCGTTAGGGCCCTGGTGCCCAACCTGCAACATGGTATTTGCTGTGCAGCACTCAGATCCCAGTAGTTTGTAGGGTCTCTAGCAGTTTTTTCTAACATGTTCCCAGTCCTTCACAGTTCACTGTAGCATGCCTCCAGTCTTCAACCACCATACCTGTATCTGTAGTCTCTAACCACACCTGCAGATCTCCAGTTTTAAACCACACCTGTAGCAGGTCCCCAGTCTCCAACCACAACTGTAGCAGGTCTCCAGTCTCCAACCATATCTGTAGCAAGTACCCAGTCTCCAACCACAACTGTAGCAGGTCTCCAGTCTCCAACCATATCTGTAGCAGGTCTCCAATCTCCAACCACACCTGTAGCAGGTCTCCAGTCTCCAACCACACCTGTAGCATGTCTCAATTTTCCAACCACATCTACAGCATGTGTCCATTCTCCAACCACACCTTTAGCATGTCTCCAGTCTCCCAGTCTCCAATCTCCAAGTCTCAAACCACACTTGTAGCATGTCTCCAGTCTCCAACTGCACCTGTAGCAAGTCTCCAACCACACCTGTAGCATGTCTACATTCTCCAACCACACCTGTATTGTGTCTCAAGTCTCCAACCACACTGGTAGCATGCCTCCAGTCTCCAACCACACCTGTAGCATGTCTCTAGTCTCCAACCACACCTGTAGCATGTCTCCAGTCTCCAACCACATCTGCGGCAATGTTGCAGTCTCCAACCACACCTACAGCATGTTTCCAGTCTCCAACCACAACTGTAGCATGTCTATAGTCTCTGACTAAGGACTTGTTCAAACCATACATGTGGCGTGGCATACTAAAAAAATGAAGCCTGGTGTGGTTCAAATAAGCTATATTCTGACAGTGGTTTGTAGTATTACATATGCTGAATATTATGTGCATTTTCTTGTAATGTATCTAGGCTGCAGGTGAAACTTCCTATAGCTCATAGGTTGAACACCACTGCCTTAGGGCACATGGAAGGACAACCATTGAAAGTAGATGTAAACCTTCATTGAATGATATTTAGTTAGCTAAATTACTGTCATAAACAAATAACCTTTGTTTTATAACATTCACCTTTTTTTAATCCTTTGTTGCAATACATTGCTGCTGATCCCATTGCCTCTTTGCAGCCACTTAAAGGCTTTTTCCCCCTGAATTCCAGCTCCCCTATGTACCAATATAGCATTAATATACATCTTTTGCAAAAATAAAACAGCTTTTCCATTTATTCCACACGCTTTCCTAACTGTCTTGGTGGCTGTTTAAAAGCACTTCTCCATTACGTCCGCCTTACTTCCTGTACAGACTTTAGGTCATGACACCGGAAGGAGAGATGATGTAGGCTGTGTGTTAATGAGATCAGCTGGTCAACTCCTTCCTGTGTCATGACCTAAAGTCTGTCCAGGAAGTAAGGCAGAAGTAATGGAACAGTGTTTTTAAACAGTCATGAAGACAGTGAGGTAAGCGTGTGTAGAATAAATGGAAAGCTGTTTTATTTTTGCAAAAGAAGTACATCAAAGTGGATGTAAACCCTCACATATACCCAGTGAAGTGAACAGCCTCAATTGATACACAGAGATGAAAGAAATCTTTCTACATAAGTTTTACATGTATATCTGCCGTCTTCAGCTTTATATATTCTTTAGCCACTTTAAGACTGCCCATGACACATATACTACAGCAGGGTGGCTCTATTGCGTGAAACGACGTACCTGTACGTCGTTTCATGCAATAGATACTGTGGGCGTGCGCGCGCCTGATGCGCGCCGTGGGAGCGTGCACGCGTGTCTGGCGGACTCGATGTCCATCGGCCACCCGCGATCACTTCACAGAGAGGCAGAACGAGGGTCTTCCTATGTAAACAAGGCAGATCCCCGTTCTGACAGAGGACAACATGGAGATCTGCTGTTGCTAGTGATCAGGAACAGCAATCTCTGTGTTGTCCCAGTGAGCCCAGCCCCCGCACAGTTAGAACACATCCAGGGTACACAGTTAACCCTGTGATCGCCCCCTAGTGTTAACCCCTTCCCTGCCAGTGTCATTTATACATTGATCAGTGCATTTTTTTAGCACTGATCACTGTAATAATGTCACTGGTCCCCAAAAAGTGTCACTTGGGGTCAGATTTATCCGTCGCAATGTCGCAGTCCCACTAAAAAATCGCAGATCGCTGCCATAAGCAGTAAAGACATGAAAAAAAATAAATAAAAGTCCACAAATCTATCCCCTATGTAGATGCTATAACTTTTGCACAAACCAATCAATATACGCTTATTGTGATTTTTTTACCAAAAATATGTAGAATACATACTGGTCTAAACTGATGAATAACTTCGTTTTTTTCCAAATTTTTTTTGGATATGTATTATAGCAGAAAGTAAAAGATATTGTTTTTTTTTTTTTCAAAATTGACGCTCTTTTTTTGTTTATAGCGCAAAAAATAAAAACCGCAGAGCTGATCAAATACAACCAAAAGAAATCAATTTTGTTTGGGAACAACGTCCCACGACCATGCAATTGTCAGTTAAAACGACGCAGTGCCATATCGCAAAAAATGGCCTGGTCATTAAGGGGGTAAATCCTTCTGGGGCTGAAGTAATTATTAAAGTGGTTGTAAATCCTCCCTAGTGACTTTTAACTATAGATAAGCCTAGAATAAGGCTTACCTATAGGTAGTGGAAATATCTCCTAAACGTGCGCCCTTTAGGAGATATTTCACTTGTAGTGCGCCGATGATGTAATTGGCGCATGCGCTATGAAGAAACTGACCTCCGTGCCGTTTCTTCCGCCAGTGTGTGCCGTTACTGATGGCTCCCTCGCGCATGCGCGGGAGTGACGTCACACGGCTCCGGCCAGTCACAGACCTGGAGTCCGCAGCCCCCAGAAGGAAGAGGGGCAAAGATGGATGCAGCCTGCACAGGGGACAATGATAGATATTTCGTCGAGCATGTGATAAAGGGTTTGATCGTAAAAGTTTCTTGAGTGGCCGTTGACTGGAAGGAATCAACCCTCCTACACCTGATATTATTCAGTTTGCTAATAGGGCACTTCCTACATGGGTAATAACCACCCATATTCTGGAAAAAGGATAGTGGTTTAGGCGAATCCACAATATTGGGTGCCACCTGTAATTTTAATGGTGGAACACATCTATATACAACCCGTGGTTGCTCTGGTAAAACAGAAGTCAAAAGTCGATCAGCCTTCAACACCTTCCAATGCTTTTGCATTATTTTTTTAACAGCAAAATGTTGATTGGAATAGCCAGAGATAAAGGAGAATCTAAATTAATCATCTAACTTCTTTGGTTTAGCCGTCAGGAGCTCCTCCCTATTTCTTGCTCTGGCCAAACAAAGGGCTTCATCCAATTCAATAGGGCTGTATCCCTTCTCAATAAATCTCTCTCTCAAAACCGAGGCCTCACTGTCAAAATCATTATGATTCGTACAATTGCGCCTCAGTCTAAGGAACTGGCCCTTAGGGATTGCCTTTAGCCAAGATTTGTGGTGGCAACTCCTAACATCTATAAAACCATTACGGTCAGTCTCTTTGAAGTATGTAGATGTAATAATCTGCCCATCAACAACCCTAATCCGCAAATCAAGAAAATGAATTTCTAAATTGCTTGTTTCATGGGTTAGGACAATACCTCGATCATTCTGATTTAACCCAGAAATGAAACCACTAAGAGCATCCAAAGTACCATCCCATAGGAGGTTACCAGAGTTGGTGTTCTGGGCAAGGTACATAGATGACATCCTCCTCCTATGGGATTGTATTTTGGATACTCTTAATGGTTTCATTTCTGGGTTAAATCAGAATGATCGAGGTATTGTCCTAACTCATGAAGCAAGCAATTTAGAAATTCATTTTCTTGATTTGCGGATTAGGGTTGTTGATGGGCAGATTATTACATCTACATAATTCAAAGAGACTAACCATAATGATATTATAGATGTTAGGAGTTGCCACCACAAATCTTGGCTAAAGGCAATCCCTAAGGGCCAGTTCCTTAGACTGAGGCGCAATTGTACGAATCCTTCCAGTCAACGGCCACTCAAGAAACATTTACGATCAAACCCTTTATCACATGCTCCACGAAATATGTGGTATATGTGATAAAATGCACATGAGGGAAACAATACATTGGTCGAACCAAACGCATGCTACATGTTCGACTTAGCGAACATGTGGCTAACATCAAACGAGGCTTTACCAAACATAGCCTTTCTAAGCATTTTGCATTAAAACATGATCGAAACCCAGAGGGTACTATCTTTCTGGGTATTGATAAGTTTTGTGGCCACTGGAGGGGTAGCCATATGGTGAGGGAAATATCTTGTCTAGAAACCAAATGGATTTATTTAGCCCAAACTTACACCCCATTTGGTATGAATGTTGAGTGGGATGTAAATACATTTATAAATAATAGCTAGGTTGCTTTTGATCCATTTGGAGATTGGTTTATTTCAGTCGAAGTTCTTGTTTATGCTTTTTTTAGATGATGTTAATTTTTAGATAATTATTGTAAGTATGTATAATACCCTGAGATGGTGCTGCTTCTCGGTTCTCTGCGATGCGATTATCTCTCCCCTTTTAGCTCAATGTCCATTTTTTGTTATCCTGCAGTTTACATTCTTTTGGAATTCACTGTAGCGCTTTATGATTCAATGGCCTAGTGGCTATGTAGTAGTTTCTTGTATAGCTATTTTGCTATTGAAGTTCTTTTAATGTTTGAAAACAATTTCTGTTATTCTACATGATTATTTATAAATAGTCTAGTTTTTTTGGTTTTGAGGATACCTTTATACAAATCCAATAATTGTATATAAGCTTTTGCTGTTTACGATCGTGGAGCGCACCTTATGTTACAGCCTTTGAGCCTACTTCCGTTTTTTGCGTTCCAGGAGCGGGAAGATAATCGCTTCCTCCTCCGTGGAGCGCACCTAACCATTTGTTTGACTTTTTCTTCCCGGCTTTTGCGTTCCAGGAGCGGGAGGATAATCACTTCCTCCTCCGAGGAGCGCATATAACCATTGGTTCTTCCTGATTCCGTCCCTCTATTTAAACTCCGGGACGTCGCACGTCATAACCACTTCCCTGATGATGCACAATAGTGACGAAACGTCAGGCGGAGCCTAGGGACGAATGACGTGTCGGAGAGGACGGAGGAGCCGTGACCATCTCAGCGGTAGGAAGCGCTGGTCGCTTTCTTCATTTTACCTGTATTCCTCTGTTTAAATGTGAATGTTTACTTGCTATTGGTGCTTAATAAACTTGCCACTTTTTTGGAATGTCTGCGCAATGAAGTGCATCCTTTCTCCTTTACATGTACTACCAATGCTTTTGCTGCAAATGTGGAGTGCTTTCGCTGGCCATTAACCCTTTTTGCACTGTTGGAGCGAGGAATTTGGGATAAAGAGACGCCTGTTTTCCTGTGGTTACCACCCTATTGTTATGCTATATAACCCATTTGCTGAAGTTAAGGGTCAGTGTGTGTGGGTGATGGTGATGGGCTTCCTTTCCTTCTATGCCTGCAGAAGTCTGCTATGAATTTTCTGGATTTTTTCAGACAAACTTATATTTGAAATTTCATATGGACTTTATAATTCTATCTCTCCTATAGCTCTACACCCATATCCCACATATCTTTTCATTGTATCCAACAATACTGTTTTAGCTGCTCATTTTTTATCGTTTTTGACATAGCGCAACAATTCAATTTCTATTTTGTCACCTCCTGAAGTTTGCCAATTGTTCACTGTCCCCGGTTGGTGAGAATACTGCTCTGGTACTTGCTTCAGCTACTCACTGTGATCTCTGGTAATAAGGTGGATGGCCCCTTAGTGGCGTCAGCTTCCCCTCTACCTCCGACCACGACAGGTTCTCTGGCCTCCAGAACCTTCACTTCTGGTTTGACTGCAAGCCGCAGTCCCAATCCTACGCTGCTCTCTTGCTGCTGGATAGACCCTCAGACAGCCTAGCAGCCAGATGTCCCCGGGATAGGCCTCAGGCTCTGGCCTAGCAGCCTGGGACAGCACAACACACATTCACCCAGACAGCCGTCCAGGCGGCACAGAAAAACCCAGATCACCTGATCTCACCCAAATAAATAGGCTCTCCCAGCAGGCTAAGGGAGTCAAGAGATCCCTGCCCATTGGCTTAGATAGCCCATTCATTCTTAATCTGTCCTTGCAATGCCCTTGTCTTATCTAGTGTCACCATGTACCCAGCCACCTAGTGACAAAAGAGAGAAGTGCAGCAATTCCAGAATTAGAGTGAAATCAATTGACCTCCTAACAATTGACCAAGGCAACTATCACTTGGTAGATCAATTTAATAGGCACCTTGTCTAAACCTCAGGGTGCTACATTAATATGGCATGTTACTATTCCTTAAATATGTTGACTGCATTATTTTTCTTTTTTTGGCTTTTTTCCTTTATTTTAACCTGGCTAACGCACTTCCGTCTTAGGGTGGCTCCACTCTGCAAGGAAGAGCAAAGGAGACACCTTTGGAGAGCAGCACTGTCAGTCTACCGAGAGGGTAGTGTTAGCAGCTGGAGATGGACTTGACCAACAATTTAAAGCCCCAGCTAACACTTTTTGGGTAGTTGCAGAAAAAAATTGTTTTTTCTCTTTTGGGATAAAGGTTTTATTTAATCATTTGCCGACCGCTGCACGGCGATATACGTCGGCACAATGGCAACGGTGGGCAAATGGGCGTACCTGTACGTTCCCTTTAATTGGTGGGGCTAACAGCGTGAATGTGCCTGCGGGACCGGCGGACTCGATGTCCGCCAGTCTCCCGGCGATCGTGTCACGGAGCCGCAGAATGGGGAAGTGCCTATATAAACAAGGCATTTTCCCGTTCTGCCTAGTGACATGACAGAGATCACCGCTCCCTGTCTTCAGGAGCAGTGATCGCTGTCATGTCAGTGGTAGCCCATCCCCCCCACAGTTAGAATCACTCCCGAGGAGACACTTAACCCCTTCATCACTCCCTAGTGTTTAACCCCTTCCCTGCCAGTGTCATTTACACAGTAATCAGTGCATTTTTATAGCTCTGATCACTGTATAAATGCCAGTGGTCCCAAAATAGTGTCAAAAGTGTCCGAAGTGTCGGCCATAATGTCGCAGTCACGATAAAAATCGTAGATCGCCGCCATTACTAATAAAAAAAATTAATATTAAAAATGCCATAAAGCTATCCCCTATTTTGTAGATGCTATAACCATAGGCGTGCGCACAGGGTGTGCCAGGTGTGCCTGGGCACACCCTAATCACGCTGTGCTGCACAGATTCCCCCCTGCTGCTTGGCTGCAGAAGAAGGGACTGGGAAATCTCTGTCTTAAAAGTGAGACATCAGGGGTCTGTTTAGACCTCTGATATCTCACCAAAGCCCCCAATAGATCCAAAAAAATAGTGTATATATATATAATATATATATATATATATATATATATATATATATATATATATATATATATATATGGTATATACACACACACACACACACACACACACACACACACACACACACGTGTGTGAGCTTTGGGTGCACACCCTAATGCCATGGTCTGCGCACATCTATAACTTTTGCACAAAGCAATTTATATACGCTTATTGCCATTTTTTTTTTTTTTACCAAAAATATGTAGAAGAATACATATCGCCCTAAACTGAGGAAAAATATTGATTTTTTTATATAATTTCGGGGGATATTTATAATAGCAAAAAGTAAAAAATATTGCGTTTTTTTTTTTAATTGTCGCTCTTTTTTTGTTTATAGCGCACAAAATAAAAACCGCAGAGTTGATCAAATACCAACCAAAAGAAAGCTCTATTTGTGGGGAAAAAAGGACGTCAATTTTGTTTAGGTGCAGCGTCGCACGACCGCGCGATTGTCAGTTAAAGCGACGCAGTGCCGAATCGCAAAAAGTGCTCTGGTCAGGAAGGGGGTAAAATCTTCCGGGGCTGAAGTGGTTCAATTAAAATGAATAAAAGACCATGGTAAGCACCCCTGCTAGTGTTAATTGGTTAGACTCATCCCTTTAACTGACACTTTTGCTGGTCAGCTTGGCCTGCTAAAGGAAGTTGGAAAAGACAGACGTTCTGGCAGGATCACCAGGCATACAGTAAGTACATTTAAAAAAAGAATAAAAAAGGAAACATGAATGCAGCCTTGACATCTAAGAAGTGTTAAGCTGCAATATAATAAAGTTTTATCATTGGGTTTAATACTGCTTTAAGGTCAATAAAGCCATGACCGAGACGTTTGTTTGTTATTATGAGGTTAGGCCCTTTCTTATTACATAAGTTTTCTTGTGTCTCTGTGTCGCCTATGGCTTCTCAGCGGTAATATGTGCACTGTTTGTTCCAGCCGCTCCCACCCGGGCCTCCTCGGTCTCCCTACATACACACAATGCCCTTCTCGCCTTTATGTGTCAATTAGTAGCAAAGTCGAACTCCAGCTAGGAGCAAAGCTTCTTTCTGCAGTCTCAGCATGTGAACACTTTTCCATTCCTTAATTGCTTGAACTGTACAGGGAAAAACAGCTTTCACCGAGCACACACAACGTCACGCAGAGCCGTTACGATCGCCTGCTCAAACCAAAAAAAAAGCCTATTTACTTAGTTACAGAAAAATAATACGGTGAAAGCGACCCCGTATCCAAGACTCAATAGCGTATTTGAGCAAGAAAAAACTGCAGTGTAAATACTTTGAAAGCAGTCATATGATGTTTATATGATGTTTTATGATGTTTTTCTTTCTTTCCCCCCCTTGTACTAATGCCTGATGGATTGTGCCCTTCTGTCTGTAAAACAAAAGTTGAAGAAAAAGAGAAGGCGGCAGAAAGCGACCAAGTAGTTCATCAAGTCCACCCCTTCTTTGATTTCTTTTTGTAACCTTTTTGTCTGAGTATAGATCTAGGTTTGTCCTAAGTATGTTTTAATGCATGAAAAAGTTAAGTCCTCCTTAAAGTGGAGTTCCACCCACTTTTACAACTCTTCAGCATCCCTCACTAAACTGTGCACTGTAAACAAATTGCATATTTAAAAAAAAAAAAATTCTCAGCACCTACTGTATATCTGCTGTATTCATTTTTCACTTCCTCCTCCCTGGCCGTGGCCCATCGCATCATTTCCTGTTTGCAATGCCTTCTGGGAAGGGGTGGCAACTTCCTCTGAAACTGCCGTTGCTATGGAAATCTGACCTGAAACCTATTACACTGCTTGTGCTGCACTGAGCATGTGTGAGATCTGCAAGGATGAGGTCCAGGAAGAAATACAGTCTGGCTTCAAATGCCCACACTTAAGATGGCCACAGCCTGCTGTAAGTTTATAAAATAACAAACTACTGCTATAAACTAACAAAACAGACCTTAGTTTACAGACTAACTTTACTAGAATACATTAAGCTTGTGTATTATAGGGGTATTTCTATTTAAAAAGTATCATTTCGGCTAGAACACCACTTTAACCACCCCGGAAGATTTGGCTGCTCAATGACCAGGCCATTTTTTGCGATTCGGCACTGCGTCGCTTTAACTGACAATTGCGCGGTCGCGCGACACTGTACCCAAGCAAAATTTACATCCTTTTTTTTCCACAAATAGAGTAATCTTTTGGTGGTATTTGATCACCTCTGCGGTTTTTATTTTTTGCGCTATAAACAAAAAAAGAGCGACAATTTTGAAAAAAAAACACAATATTTTCTACTTTCTGCTATAATAAATATCCCCAAAAAATATATAAAAAAACATTTTTTTTTCCTCAGTTTAGGCCGATACGTATTCTTCTTCATATTTTTGGTAAAAAAAAATTTGCAATAAGTGTTTATTGATTGGTTTGCGCAAAAGTTATAGCGTTTACAAAATAAGGGATAGTTTTATGGCATTTTTATTAATTTTTTTTTAAAAAAAGCTAATTTTTTTCTCAGTTTAGGCCAATATGTATTCTTCCACATATTTGGTAATAAAAATAAGCGTATACTGACTATAGCGTCTACAAAATAAGGGATAGAGTTATAGCATTTTTATTATTATTTTTTTTTACTAGTAATGGCGGCGATCTGCAATTTTTATCGTGACTGCTACATTATGGCAGACACATCGGACACTTTTGACACATTTTTTTGGGACGATTGACAATTATACAGCGATCAGTGCTATAAAAATGCACTGATTACTGTATAAATGTCACTGGCAGGGAAGGGGTTAACACTAGTGGGCGATCAAGGGGTTAACTGTATTCCCTGACTGTGTGTTCTAACTGAAGTGGGGAGGGGACTGACAATAGGAGATGACAGATCGTGGTTCCTAGCTATTAGGAACTCACGATCTGCATTTCCTCTCAGAACAGAACAGGGATTTTGCAGGGATTGTTTACACACACACACACGTCCCTGTTCTGCCTCTCATGCCCGCGATCGCTCGTGGCCGGCGGTCATCGGGACCACCGGTCATGAGCATCGGCAACCCTGCAGTGCAGCGGGCACATGCGCGCGGCGCACACACGCCTGCTATACTGCTTAAAGGAGCCGACGTACAGCTACCACGGCTCGCGGGATCGCGCCGACCTGCAGTATATTGACGACGGCTGGTCAGCAAGTGGTTAAAAGAATAGTTCACCTTTACAAAAACCTGCCTATGCAGGTAAGGCATGTTTGTAGATTAAAACAAACTGTGCAGCTCTGACTAAAAATTAATAATACCCTTGGCTATAGGTGTAGACCATTTACTTACCTTATGAACCCTGACTGGAATACTCCCAGGACGTTGCTAAGTGAGGCCTTGTCATCACTGCTCACCTCCACCATCACAGGATTGAGCTTTTTCTCTGACTCAAAACCCCTCACATACTCTTGCTCTCCCCTGATGCAGTCTCTGAGCTCAGCATTTGAGAGCTCACTCCTGTGATGGTGGAGGTGAGCAGTGATGACTAGGCCTCACTTAGCAATGTCCTGGGAGTACTTAGCAACGTCCCAGGAGTACTTAGCAACGTCCAGGGAGTACTTAGCAATGTCCCGGGAGTACTTAGCAATGTCCCTGGAGTACTTAGCAATGTCCCTGGAGTACTTAGAAATGCCCTGGGAGTATTCCAGTCAGGCTTCATAAGGTAAGTAAATGGCCTAGACCTATAGCAAGGGTATTATTCAAATTTAGTCAGAGCTGCACAGTTTGTTTTTATTTGCAGATGTCCCTTACCTGCATAGGCAGTTTTGTGGTAAAAGTAAACTAATTCTTTAAAGTGGAGTTCCACCCAACTTTGCAAGAAGGTCTTAAACTAAAGATCCCTCCACCCCTCAATTTTGGATATATATTTTTTTTCTTACCCTTTAAGAAGTACAAGGGTGTACTTCCGTCCCAGCTGGGCCGCGGCAAAGTACGTAGTTTCCTCTTCTGCGACGAGCCCTCCCTCCCCCCCCCCCCCCCCGCTGCCCTCTGGGACCTGTGTGTATCCCAGAAGATGAGGTGGCCATTCAGAAAGTGCCACGTGACTCGTGCAAATTTGCAGTAGAAAACTGTCTGTGAAGCCTGAAGACTCCACTGCCGGTTTCCCTTAGTTGCAATGGTGGCACCTGCACCCGGGCCCGTGGACGAATCGGCCATGGGGGAGCCGACATCACAGGCTCCCTGGACAGGTAAGTGTCCTTATTAAAAAACTGTGATTATTAAAACATCCTTCAATTTATTTTTGAAAAACAAGCAGTGCAAGTACCTGAATCTGACCAGGTATCATCCTTTTGCAGTCCCTGTACAGTAGAGCAGGAGTTTGAGAGGATGAAGCAGCACAAAGAGCCAATCAGTTCATATGCTGATAGGAGAAGAGAGCAGAGCGACAAAGAGATGAGCCAATTACTGTGCTGCTCTTATTTCACTGTCCAGTCAGCTTGAGTAAGTCCAGGATGACCTGGGCTCAGTGGAAGTGGTGTAATGATGCTACTATCTGAGTAAGGAAATCTAGGAGCAGAAAAAAAGGAATCTCTAGACTGAAGGTCAATATTGGTGTGAATTTTTTTCCTTTCTTTTAATTCATTTTTATCTTGTAATTTTTGTCTGCAGTTCTACTTTAACAATAATGACTTTCCATTGTGATCTGTAATCCATGCAATGACATTCACTCTCTTTATCTTTCCACTCTCTTGTATAACACAGCATGTCGCTGAACTGTCGCTGAACTGTCGCTGAACTGTCACTGAGCATGTGCACACCTGACTGTTAATGAAGTTGTGAAGCATCATGTCAGACATGAAGAATTATAACAAGGTAAAAGCAGCATGGCCTTTTGACACACGTGAGAAAAGAGGAGGCATTGCAAAACGGCTGGAATCTTATACATTGAACTTATTTGAAGTTAAAGGAGAGAATTATGCAAACCGAGGTTAAAAAGTGAGAACTGAAAGTGGATTTCACAGACACAAGGCCATAATTCTTCTCTGGCTGTCCCCTTGCCACAGCAGATGCAGCACCGGCATATAAAATGTACTTTGGATCAGTACTGTTGAAAATAAAAAGAGAAAAAAACTGCGCTAATCCGATATAACAATGGGGTGGACAAATTCCCAAGCTGCAATAAATGTGGGATAAACACAAACCAAATACACGCTATTAAAGTCCAAATTGGAAAATTCCAGATGCTTCAGCAGTCGAGATGAGCCATAGTTGACAGTAGATGATAACCCCAAAAAATATATAATAGACCAATGGCGTGATATCATGAACACTAATTTATTAAGGATAAAAGAAATGCACTTACAAACAGACGATAAAAAACTCGCATGGAAATATGAAGCCGGCCGGCATAAGCAAACAAGTCCCGTCCTCCTTAACGAGACAGCGTGGTGACGTCAGCACGTACCACCTCAGACGCGTTTCGTCATAGCTAACATTATCAATTAAATACCTTTGGAGTTGATGCTAACCCATGCTGAGGAGTTCGCGAGGTCTACACTTCATGCTGTATAACCACCAACCCAGGCTGGGGTATTAGCCACTCGTCTATTTTGGCTTACATTCTGGTAAGCATGCATTTCTTATGATTTTTCTGTGAGGAATATCTAGTTCATCTCGACTGCTGAAGCATCTGGAATTTTCCATATATGTCTTTACCAATTAGGACTTTAATACCACTGTTGAAAATAAGAAAATAAACTTATGCCGCGTACACACGATCAGAAATTCCGTCAGAAAAAACTTGGATGATTTTTCCGACGGAATTCCGCTCAAGCTTGCCTTGAATACACACGGTCACACAAAAGTTCTCTGAACTTTGGACCGTCAAGAACGCAGTGACGTACAACACTAACACAAGCTGAGAAAATGAAGTTCAATGCTTCCGAGCATGCGTCAAATTGTTTCCGAGCATGCGTGATTTTTTGCGCGTCCGAATTGCGTACAGACGAACGCATTTTCGGATAGGAACTTTTTCCGACCGAAAAATAGAGAACCTGCTCTCAATCTTTTGCTGGCTGGAATTCTGCCAGCAAAAGTCCGATGGAGCATACACACGGTCGGAATTTCTGATCAAAAGCTCACATCCGACTTTTGCTGGCGGAATTTCTGATCGTGTGTATGCAGCATTACACAAGAAGCCCCATCCAAATCCACAATGTTTTCTCCCCACATGCAAAACAATATAAAAACACATAAAACTATTTTAAAAAAGCACACAAAACTTTTAGCAACTTTACAAAAAAACTAAAAACTTTGCTTTACAATATAAAAGGGAAACAATACAGTTACAATACAAGAGGATTAAAGTGGAAGTAAACCCTGATGGGTTTTACTTCCCCTTTTGCTCCCCGCAAGGCCTGCAAATGAAAAGCATAATGGGCTAGTATGCATTGTATACTAGCCCATTATATGACACTTACCTGCAAACGAAGCCCGCATTGTCCCCTGAGCAGGCCGCGTCCATCTTCGCCCCTCTTCCTTCCAGGGCCACGGACTCCGACTCTGTGACTGGCCTGAGTCGCGTGACGTCACTCCCGCGCATGTGAGCGGGAGCCGTCAGTCACGGCACACGCTGGGGGAAGAAACGGCACGGTGGTCTGTTTCTTCACAGCGCATGTGCTGATGACGACATTGGTGCACTACAAGTGAAATATCTCCTAAATGGCGCACGTTTAGGAGATATTTCCACTACCTATAGGTAAGCCTTTTTCTAGACTTACCTATAGGTAAAAGTCAACAAAAAGGGTTTACAACCACTTTAAGCCCTGCTCAGAAGAGCTTACAATCTAATAGGGTGGTGCAAAAAGGTCGTAACTGTGGGGAATTAGCTGATGGAAGTGGTAAAAGATTAGCGGGGAGCGTCATAGGCTTCCCTGAAGAGATGAGTTTTCAGGGATTGCCTGAAGGCAGCTAGAGTAGGAAATAGCCTGACAGGTTGAGGTAGAGAGTTCCAGAGGATGGGAGAGGCTCTGGAGAAAACACGGAGACAAGCATGAATGGAGGAGACAAAGGGAGCTTGGGAGTAGGAGGTCTTGAGAAGAGCGGAGAAGACGATTTGGGTGATATTTGGAGACAAGATCGGTGATGTAGCTCTGGGCAGAGTTGTTAATGGCTTTTATGTTGTGGTTAGTATTTTGAATTAATTTGCTGGGCGATCGGGAGCCAGTGTAGGGATTGGAGGAGAGGCGTGGTAGACACTTAGTGGTTGGTAAGGTGGATAAGTCTGGCAGCAGCATTCATGATAGACTGAAGAGGGAAGGAGCCTATGGAGAGGTAGGCCTACGAGAAGGGAGTTGCAATAGTCAAGACGAGAGATAACGAGGGAGTGAATGAGGAGCTTGGTGGTTTCATTTGTTAAAAAGGGGTGAATTTTAGAGATGTTACGGAGGTGAAGTCTACAAGCTTTTGACAACGATTGGATTTTGGAGCTGAAAGGACAGGTCAGAGTCTAGATTACACCTAGCACCTTGGCGTGAGGGGAGGGATTGATGGTTGCATTATTGATTTTGATGGAAAAGTCATGGAGGGGGGGCACGGGTAGGGGGGAATATTACCAGCTCGGTTTTGAGATTTCGTTTAAGTGGTGGGACATCCATGCTATTACCAAAAACACATTATGGCATTAAATGGCGACTGCCATTGCCTTAAACACACCAACTTGTGTGATTCTGCGGAGGGCTGCTGGGCCTGTGAGCTGCCAACCCCAGCGCTGGCTGGTCCGCCATTCCAGAATACAATCAGTTTAATTCTATATAAGGACAGGTCCACTTTAAGGAAAGAACACAGCCATGCGGAATTTCAGCTTTCATGCAGCGCTCATTAAAATAAATGGCTACAAACAGCATTTTAAAGTTTAAAAAGGCGCCGTAATCCTGCATCTACATTGTGACCATTAATCATTTTACTGGTCATGTTGACATTAATAAAACATTTTCTTGTAAAAATGACATTAAAATTATGTTTTATTAAAGTGTTATGTGTGGAAACACATTTCAAATTCACGCGGAAAGTGTCACGCTGCGCCAACAAATATGTAAATTGTGACACTTTGGGGGGACGAAGCAAAGTATCACTTAGTAGCTTTTTTTCCCTGAGAAATGTAATAGTTTTAGTCATGATTAATTCACGGGGGTATACCGTTTTGTTATATTTGCTTTCATGTTCAGGTGTAGGTATAATCAGGATATTCAGCTCCTCAAAGAATAGGTACCCAAATATTTAGCATTTCTTTGCATAGGTGTTATTGTAACCTAGCTTAATTGTGCAGCTTGTAACTCTACTTTTGGTAAGGGAAGGGGGCTTCTGTCCCTCAACAAAAAAATTGATCCTGCACAGCCCAGGAGGGTCTGTAACTAATTCTGGCCTTCTCCGGCAAGTGATAAGGCTCTTGTACCTTAATACCCCTCAATACCTGCCAATATTTATAAATCAGAAAGTGGGACACCTTTTAACACAAATGATACACCTCTAGTCATGGTGGCCCCATATACACGAATCAAGAAAAATATTATTTAAAACATGATTGGTTAATAAACCCACAAGTTCTTTTTCAGCAGTATTTTTCCTTTATATTGATTTTTCACAACAGCATATATAATATTTTAGAGGCTAGATGGAAAGTTTAGTATAGTATATTACATTTGTTTGTTATATACTACCCTTTTTTATATAGATGTCTACACCAAGGTTTCCCAACTAGGGTTCCCCCAGAGGTTGCAAGGGTTTCCGTGAGCAATTAGCAATTTCTACCTCTCAGATAAGTTCCCACTGACACCGTTGATCTTTTTAGCTATCTGTAAGGGGGTTTCTCTTCCCAATGACCACAAGTGTAAGGATCATTCTCCCCACTGATTAAAACACTTATGTATCATGAGTTGTAGATATAAGAACTGTTGGCAGGGGTCCCTGGAGCCCAGAAAGTTATTTCAAGGGTTCCTCTGTGTTGAAAAGGCTGAGAAAGGCTGGTCTACACATTAGATTAAAAAGAGGGACAACTGAAGAGGAAAAGGGGAACTGTCCCTTTAAATATTTGACAGTTGGGAGCTATGCTCCTCTAGGGCTCACAGACTTTGTGTAGGCTCAGCTTTACCTCCCCTGTGCTTACTCTGAGGCATATCTCAGTCTCCAAGAAGGTTCCTGTATTATTTTTACCATTATATATTTTATACTTCAGATAACACTTTGGGGGAGCACCCTTCTTAAGCCAAGAAACATAAGCGTTAGGCCCGCAAGACAGGAATTGGAAGGGGCAAGGACTACAATGGGGTAAGGTTAGGGAGAGAAGTGGTAAGAAGAGGTGGCACTTACCCTGGTGCTGTTATTCTTAAGGGTAAAGTATAGGGGAGGTGGAGTCTCAAGGTAGGAAGTCCACCCTGATGTTAGAGGGAAGGTGCAGCATTGGAAAATACTTCACACTGTCCAGTCCCATGTTAAAGGACATTGCACAAGGAACTTTGTTGAGGTTCTTTAAGCATATTTGACTTGTCACTGCAGTTGGGTCTTAGGGTCCCTGAAGGCTAACATATAATCAGGTTTCATAAGGATATGGCTGTCATCTCAGGTACAGTGCCCCTTTGTTACAGTTGAAATTGGGTTAAGGTCTGTGTCTGCGGTGATTATGGTGGAAATGTACCTAAGCTGGTGTTTTGGCAGCTGAGGTCCCCTTTATAATATGGTGCAGATACAAATGTGTTTTTGGGATATGCCTTTCTGATAGATATCACTTTCTCTTAAAGTGATTGTAAAGTCATGTTATACTTACCTGCCCTTTGTAGTGGTTTTGCACAGAGCAGGGCAGATCCTCCTCTTCTCAGTTCCCTATTCAGTGCTACTGGAACCCCCCCCCCTTCCCGTTGAGTGCCCCCTCAGCAAGCAGCTTGCTATGGGGGCACCCGAGCCAAGCCACAGCTTCTTGTGTCCATTCTGACATAGAGCCCCATCTCCTCTCTCTCCCTTCATTGGCCCACTGACTTTGATTGACAGCCAACCAATCTCCAGACAGGTAGACAAAGCAATGACTGAAATTGGCAGAGGTAAACTGGCCACTGATCAGGATGAACACAGACAAACTGAAGGCAAATGTAGTCCAAACAATGTTCGAGAGGGATCCAAGGCGTGAACAGTCAGACAGACCTCCATCCAGGGCATTTGCACAAAGACCCCTCACACCTACCCGTATGCCCAAAGACTGCAAAAAACAAATACAACATCAATAGTCTGCTTACCTTTTCCCCACTACCTTCCACAGGATCCTGGTGGGATCCCGAGAAATGCTCAATTGCCAAAATCTTGTAAGACACTCCTGCATTTTGCTGGAACTTCACATCACAAGCGTTGGGATACTAAGCATTCCTGGGACTCTCGCTGGAAAAATAGTAATGTCACCTTTGTCTAAGCACCATGGAAGCCTGGGGCAGGGTTCAGCCCATCTCGGGTTTTTTGGAAGTTTTCTTAAATGTTCTGTATTATTATCACGTACCTAGTGGATACTTGAACGCTGCAGGGGCCTCCCTTTCACCTCCTGCCCAGCACTCCTAAAGGTGAAGCCAGAGAGTGTGAGGGCATGGAGTGGAATGGTGTGCCAGAGTAGATGGACGGTGGTGTCTGCTCTTTATGTTGGTAGAGCTGGAAGTCACAGTCCTCAAGACAAGATGCAGAAGCAGCTTTGCACCAGAGCAGAAGGTGGTAGTGGAAGGCGGAAAGCAGGCAGCAGTCAGCAACAGCCACACAGCGAGGGACTGAATAAGCAAACAGAGTATATTTGGGAAGCAAGCCAAGGTGGGTAACACCTGGGCAAAGCAGTAAAGAAACAGTAGGCAAAGGAGAGTCCAGTAATCAGGCTGAGGTCAAGGAGAACTAGATGAGCAGATTTTGAGACAGCAGGCAGAGGCAAAGTCCATAGAGAAGCCAGGTCACGGATAGGCACATACAGTGAATCAGGTCTCAGGAACACAGGAACAAGCCCATTCAGCAACTTCTCTAAGAGACACATCAGTTTAGGTCAATGGGCGCCAAGTGTGCACGCTAATTGCTATGTGTACGTGCACACGTGCTTGCTCGCATGGTGAACCGGCATAGTACATTTGATATTGCCCTTTTGATTAGAAGGATGAGCTTGAGCATGGGCATAGGTCCATACTTGATATCTGGTCATGGAAATACA
Organism: Lithobates septentrionalis; assembly: GCA_037952835.1. Lineage (NCBI taxonomy): Eukaryota > Metazoa > Chordata > Amphibia > Anura > Ranidae > Lithobates > Lithobates septentrionalis. Next base: position 658,602 of record JBBDGP010001590.1, on the reverse strand, counting down.
GAAAGACACAACAGGAAGTGAAAGAAAATATATTCAGAGTGATGAAAATCCCCTCTTAGGCAGTTGTCACCATAACAACTGTCCCCATTGGAAGATTTTCATGTTTATTTTGTTCTGGCAAGAACTCACAATTTCGTATTTTCCCTCGCTTTCAGTCTTGGTGACAACTGTTGTGAATGGTTCCATGTGCAAAGAGCTAATAAAGATATTAGCAATTTGCATTAACTAATAACCTAAAAAAACGCACATAAACTTGCCATGTATGGTACATATACTGTAGTGAAAATCAAACATAATTTATACAGGGCAATTTGTGTTTTATATGTTTTAAGGTTCTGATAGGACCCAATAAATGTTATATGCATGCTGACAGATTCTGGATATCGATGGCCTCCTCTTTTTTAAATCTCTCTTGTCTGTGAAAGGTTTGCTCTGTCATCCATATTGCTTTTATTTTTCAAAGTGTATAGTGTATGTACTTTCCCCGAACTGGATGCAGTATAATCTTTAGCGCTTACTGAGCTGTGAACAAGCTGCTGAGTTACTGTCTACATGATTGTTCACAAAGCCATGACCCGGGTCTTTGTTATTTTACTCTTGTCCATGACTTTGATTCGGCTGATTCTTTCATGTTGGCACAGCACAGATTTTTTATTGGTGTTCTGTATTCTGCAGTGCAAAGTAAAGTAAAGTATATTGTGCAATTTATATTCTGACAGGCTGGATGTTATTTGGTATGCAGGCAGCATTAAAGGGAATGTCCACTATAGGTAGGTATCACACCTATACTCACCAGCCACTTTATTAGGTACACCTTGCTTTTACCGGGTTGGACCCCCTTTTGCCTTCAGAACTGCCTTAATTATTCATGGCATATATCCAACAAGGTGTTGGAAACATTCCTCAGAGATTTTGGTCCATATTGACATAATAGCATCACGCACCCAAAGGTGCTCTTTTGGATTGAGATCTGGTGACTGTGGGTGCCATTGGAGTACAGGGACCTCATTGTCATGTTCTAGAAACCAGTGGTGAGATGATTTGAGCTTTGCGATATGGTGCATTATCCTGCTGGAAGGAGCCAACAGAAGATGGGGACACTGTAGTCATAAAGGGATAGACATGGTCAGCAACAATACACAGGTAGGCCGTGGCGTTTACATAGTTAGGTTGAAAAAAGACACAAGTCCATCTAGTTCAACCATTTCCAAATGACCGGAAATTACATATCTCAAACACCATCCAAACCCGTTTCCTCAGCCTACATCTGATGTCTTCAGGGGTTGAAGACATCTGACGTCAGACGTAGGCTGAAGATGTCAGTTGTAGTCTGACAAAACGGCGTTGGGTGTTTGAGATACATCATTTACGGTCAGCTGGAATGCAGGTGGAGCGCTGATCGGCGAGTCTTATACAATACATGCTGATTCCTGTCTTCTTTGATGTATGTGCAATACAACCTTATTTTTTAAATAAATGATTTGAATTATTGCACCATGAGAGTATCCCTTCCTCTCCCTCTCTATATGGCAAAACTGGCGTTTTTGAATACGCTATCTATCTGGATGACAGCAGCAGTTTGGATTCATTCCTGTGACCTCATGTATGACATCTTGGATTTTCCCATATGCATAATTTGACTCCCTGTATTAGGGGTCAATTGTGTATGGTCACTAAGGAAGTTATTCACATGTGGGATCTATACATGGACTTCACAATTTTTATGAATTTTTTATAATTCAAATTACATATCATAAATCACTATGGTGATTTATGATATGTACAGTAATTTATGATTACTTTTGTTTCTTTCCACTGTTGCCTTTCCACTGTTGCCTTTCTATCATCTCAAACCAGTCTGCCCATTCTACTCTGGACATTCCATTCCAAAACCATGGGCATTAATATGGAGCTGGCCCCCCTTTACAGCCTCCGCTCATCTGGGGAGGCTTTCTATAAGATTTTGGAGTGTGCCTGTAGGAATGTGTGGCCTTTCAGCCAAAAGAACTGTAGCACCCTCCTAGCATAGGTTGCCAGGTAAATCTAGTTTTTGGCTGCTTCTGTAATCAAAGGAACAGTAATTGTTCTGGCCTTGTTAGGTCTCACAGGCTGGAAATTAGATGGCTTTGCCCTGCCTTTTGGAAGAAGCTGCCAGAAATATAGGGCAAGAGATTCAAATAACCACCTGAACATTTATCATGCTCCAGCCAATTCCTGGAGAAGAGTGTCCAGAAGGGGGCTGGAAGGGCAAGAATTGGTCCGAGGCACCAGAGAGCTGGGTTCTTTCTCTCCAGTAGCGTTCCAGAGCCTGAGGGGCTGTTACACTTAGGTAACCTGTGAACAGCATAGCTCTTCTAGAGGGCTCAGCGAGTTTAGGGCTGAGGGCCTGGATGTGCTGTGCTAAAAGCTGATTGCAGAACCTTGCCACAAAGAATCTTGTCTGCTGAAGGACTGTTTCATTCACTGGACTATGTCCAGAGGAAGCTGGAAGGTGGCAATAACAGCTTCAGTCCCTTTTGAAGCAAAGATAAGCTTTGGTGTCTTCAGCTAGCCACTTTCATTGGTGCACTTTAACTCCTGGGTAGCAGGGCAAACAATATAACTGGCCCAGATTATCAAGTGAAACAGACAGGATTGTGTTCAACAATGTGAGAGGACAATGATGTCTGTATACAGTGTCCCAGAAATGGATAGCCTTATCCTTTATCCCTGTAGCACTACAAGTGTCAGCAAGATGACTACCGGCAATGATGTTTGTATACAGTGTTTAAATAACTCCTTCTGTAGTGCAGTGTCTCTGTTCCCTGCAGATTGGCAGAAATGCCCTCTCACCAAATCCTGCGATCAGGGCCCAAACGAACCTCCTGGAACAGGCAGACTGTTCCGGCCAGCTTGACGGGATTGCTGGTTATAGAGTGAGACACCCGCTACAATAATAATTTTATGATCTTGAGTATGGTACACAAAAGGCCTCAATATATGGTTACATTGTGTAGTAATTAACATCTTCAGTTTCCGTTATTTGACATAATTATTTGTATCCAAAGAATGATAAAGGATTCAGTAGATTCATAACACTTGCTAAGGTTTCATACAGGGTGGTTATATCAGCAGACCAGCATACTAAACCAAGAAAGAATCAAAGAATGGGAAAAGAAAACAAATATAGAACAATATCTAAAACATTACAAAGAAAAAGTGACCTGATAAATAAAATAACTATAACAAAAGTTGGGTTCTAAGTCTGATTGTAAGTCTGGTCATCCATTTGGGCTATCAAGAAGGATAAAAAGACGTTGAATAGCAATTTATACAATAGTGATAGAAGAATATGGAGGATAGATAGCTCACATGCCTTTAAGTAATGTGGAATGTCTGCATTTGGGGTGGGAAATTAATCCAGCAAGCCCATATTTTGTAAAATGTATTGTATTTATCTTACAACTTTCTTATCAGCCTTCAATTTTCGGTCAAACACTAGGAGGCACATATCCTTCTTCCAGAATCAGGGTGTTAGACATATAGCTGTGAGAGGTGGGAGAGAAGGCTAATTTGTATGCTTTTATTGAGACGTGAGTATTATGAAATAAGCATTGTAGGGGATCTTTCGATATTGGAAATGGGAATATTGTTTTAACCCAAGGGATAATTTCATTTCAGAATTTCTGGATTTTTGGGCAATGCCACTATAGGTGCAAGAAGGAGTCAGTCTGTGCACAGCCACACCAACAATTCGGATCCAAACCTAGGAATATTTGTGCAAGTTTCACTGGGGTTCTACACCATCCGAAAAAAAATTGTAACAGGATTCCTGAGTTTTCGTACTTATGGAAGAGGAGTGGGTAAGGGTTAGAGTTTTCAGCTACCGGTTTGATGTTATCTCACAATTCAATTCCCATTACTTCAAATATCCAGGTTTGACGAAGCTGACAGTAAGAGCTTATACATTGTTGATAGAAGATGTGAGCCATTCAGAGTGTCTATGGACACATTTTTTAGTGTGGGTTAAAATGTGTATCAACCTAACTGTTAGGTTGTTAGTGTGAAAGAAATATAATAACCAGGGATGTCTACAAAAATTCATAGGGATTAGCTAGAATTTTTGGTGTAAATCACACAACGACAATAATTTGCCATGTGGGGTGAGTCTACCACAAGGTATGCTGCCATCCAAGCACCATATACCAAAAAACAAGCTGTCCTTCCCGAGAGTGAATCAAGTATAACCCCCTAGATTTTTTTATATAGGAATGGAATATCTCACCACCAACTGCAGTCAGTAATATTAGGATTTAGTACGATTATCATTTGATTTTTGGGTTTGGATTTAGATAGCGCAGCATTATATTGGTAAAAATAACACCCCAGAGGAACAAGGGGAAAAACATGGGAAACCAGGCATGTTGTAGTTTTAACGCTACCTGTCATTGAAAGCACCTGAACTTAAAGTGGTGTTCCGGCCAAAATTATACTGTTTAAATAAAAATACCCCTATAATACACAAGCTTAATGTATTCTAGTAAAGTTAGTCTGTAAACTAAGGTCTGTTTTGTTAGTTTATAGCAGTAGTTTGTTATTTTATAAACTTACAGCAGGCCGTGGCCATCTTAAGTGTGGGCATCTGAAGTGTGGGCATCTGAAGCCAGACTGTATTTCTTCCTGGATCTCATCCTTGCAGATCTCGCACATGCTCAGTGCAGCACAAGCAGTGTAATAGGTTTCAGGTCAGGTTTCCATAGCAACGGTAGTTTCAGAGGAAGTTGCCGCCCCACATGCTCAGTGAAGCACAAGCAGTGTAATAGGTTTCAGGTCAGGCTTCCATAGCAACGGCAGTTTCAGATGAAGTTGCCGCCCCTTCCCAGAAGGCATTGCAAACAGGAAATGATGCGATGGGCCGCGGCCAGGGAGGAGGAAGTGAAAAATGAACACAGCAGATATACAGTAGGTGCTGAGAAAAAAAATAAAAAAATATCCAATTTGTTTACAGTGCACAGTTTAGTGAGGGATGCTGAAGAGTTGTAAAAGTGGGTGGAACTCCACTTTAATCTCTTGGAGGGCTGTCCACATGCTTTTGGCTATATGTTGTAGGATGTGACAGGCAGATGTTCATAAACTTTTGGCCATACAGCACAAACTGAATGAATGTATTTCCTCTATAATGTTTAGCACAACCAATTGCAGCCAGACAGTGATAAATTATTTGCAAACTTTGTTTTCTCTAAATGCTCTTTGTCTGCTAAACAGGGGAGTATGGCAAGCTGTAGATGGTGCAAGTTTCTTTGCATGATTCCCCCATCATTACATACAGTGCTCACAGGGGAATCCCTCCTGCCCAGCAGCTGTCTGCTCCAGGCCGGGGGGCAGGCAGGGGAAGCCGCCTCCGCCGGGAGAAGACAGTGATTATTGCTAGCAGCTACAGCAGCTGCTAGCATTAATCAAAAGTTAATCCAGCATACAGGTTGTACTCAACCGATCAACTTGGTACATTCAGCCCGCCCACATACGGTTCAAATTTGAACCATCTATGACCGGCCTAACTCTAGCCATAGAAGACATGCAACTGTTATAAGGGCCAGAACTGACTGGCTACAGATTGGTTTATGCAGGAAGTAATAATGTGAATTAAATGAATGTAGATCAAGTTTGGCAATCTCTATACAACTGCTCTAAACAGAATCCTGTATCACTAGAGGAAAACTGGAGAGGTAGAGAAACCCTTAATTGGATTAACTCTATACATGCAAGGAAGCTTCAGTAAATGTTCTCAAAGTTGCTATATGCCTGGTCTGAAGTTCTTTAGAGGGATGCATTAAGGCACGTAGCCAGGGGCGTTGCTAGGTGGCAAAAAGACCAGGGGCTTCTGCCCAACGTCCGAGCCCCGCACCGAGGGGAGGAGGGGGGGTATTACCTACCTGACGCGCACTGACCTACCTGACATACACTGACCCACACTGACCTACCTGACATACACCACATACACTGACTGACCTACCTGACATAAACTGACCCACACTGACCTACTTGAAACACACTGACCTACCTGACACACACTGACCTACACTGACCAGACTTCAGGTGACGTGACCTCCTCATGCAGCTCAACTGTAGTGTGCGGCGCGCCCATCACAGTAGAGTAGACAGCAGGCACTCCAGGCAGCCAGAGCCAGAGCCATGACAGGACAGGAAAGGAAAGGAGAGCCGCCCGCCCGAGTGCCGAGTGGGGATCTTCTAACAGTGGCGCGGCGGATACATTGCAATTTCCACCTTCTGGAGCCTGCAGTGCCTATGATTGACGTCACACATAGACATATTTATGTCTAGGATAGTGGACTGGTTCCATAACACAAAAAGCAAGCAATGGGTGAAAGTGGAGGATGCCACTGATATGAAACTGAAATCATTACCATGGATAAATAGGAACGTCCGGCCCGTCAATAGAGAAATGCCAATTTTGGTATCTTCCACATTGAAAGCATGGGATATATTATTAAAAAAACGAGAGAATTGGTCTACCCAGATTGGGCCAATGACATCTTTATTCTGTGATCCCGAGTTTCTACCAGCAATGGAAGGCTCTGCCTTTTTAAGATGGTATAGAAATGAGGACGTAAGGGTGGTCCAGACCCTGATGGAGAGCAAACTCCCCCCGTTGTACTCCTTGGGCCCAGAATGTAGGAATAAGTGGATGCAATATCAACAACTCCAAACATATATCCAATCTAGACCATTAACAGAATTTGAACAATCATTACTACAGGAGCATAAACCTGTCCATGCATTATCTATGATATATAAATATTTTCTCCCAAAAAATAGCGAACAAGAGCCAACATATGTAACTAGGTAGGAAGAGGAGCTGGGGAGGACCATCTCTAGATCGGAGTGGTGGGAAAGATCCTTTCTTTTGACACATACATTATTCTTGTCAACTAGACATCAAGAAAGGAATTAAAAAATCTTAGCAAGATGGTATAAATGTCCTGTAGATATGCATACAATTAATAAGGAAAATGAAGAAGTTTGTTGGAGATGTCAAAATGCAAGAGGTACAATGTCACACATATGGTACTATTGCCCGGGGGTGCTGATATTTTGGTCAAAGATTTATGACATATACCACAGAATTACAGGATTGACTGTACAACCAGATGTGTTGGCTTCAGTACTGTCAATGATCCCAGGCCCCATAAAATCTATAAAAAAAGTATTTTAAGACATGTGTTAACAGCAGCACGTACAGTCATAGCTCGAAAATGGAGGAAGGAAGTAGATCCCTCAATTGGAGAATGGGTGTGTGAAATGAACGAGATACAGTCTCTGAAGATGACGATAAAGACAGAAGCAGGTCTTAGAGAACAAACTTTAAAGACATGGCAACAATAGGAGGTGTTCAGGGCCTCGGCAATATTATCAAACTATATATAGAACATTACCGTAATTTTTTTTTTTTACTTTTTTTTTTTGTTTTGGGGTAGGGTTATATGGGTAAATGTCTATTAGTTTATATGTGTCTAGATGAGCAATTTTGTGATCTTGGATGGACATATGGTGGTGGAGAAAACAAAGGACTCAAACATAGACCACAATAGGATATAGAATTATGAAATAATATATGTCTCGGTAATGGTTTATGGCTGTTTTTATAAGATAACCAGAATTGCCTTCTTCTCTTATGTTTTGTGTAAAATGGAAACATTTATAAAATAAAGTGTAGCACTAACTCTCGGTGGAGCTGCTGGTTTAAGCGGGCTGTTACCTTCACTCTCGATACCTCTGTTTCACCGGCACCGGGTCCAGGGATCTGTTGCGTTTACCTCTGGATGATATAAGCACCAACACTTGAGTACGTTTTGAATGCTTTATTGAACCAAGTAACGAAGGAAGTAGCAGGAAAGAGGCAGGAGGAAAACTGCAGGGAAGCTCAAATACCTTTCTTTAGGTTTCTTTAGAACATCCTTTAAAGTTGAATACTGTAATTGAATGCAATCCCCCTTTTTGTGGGACACGATCTTTGCTCGCCTGGATAGGCCTCTCTCACTTGCCTAGCAGCCAATACGTAGCACGAACAAAAGTCTCAGCCACAGACTTGCTTGAAATAAACCTGTACGATCCTCTGCCACAGGATGTATTGGTTCGCGATGAATATCAGACACAGTACTTGGACCTCTAAGCCAACCCGGCAGTACTATGCGGTAGGATTACTTTAGGATGCGTCCTTCAACCGAGTCACCAGGCCCCTCTCCAGACCAGCACTCTGCATGATCCTTCCATGACGGGTCCACCCCCGGGATCTTCTCGGTTGTCCAGCTTCTTCACTCTGGATAGACAGCTCAGGACCATTCCTCGGCTGCTGTGGTAGGCCCCAGACAGGCTTCTGGGCCCACCCACACGCCGCAGCGTCGCGGGCCTCCAGAACGGAGGACCAGGAGGTGGTACTCTAACACATACCTGCTGGCCAGGAGGGCCAGCAGGTGGCTGAAAACAAACCCATAAACATGGCATCTGTCCCATAAATACCCTCTCCCAGAATGCAACTCGGAGGACCACCTCCACCGAGTTGTCTCCGGGACAGAGGAGCACTCATCCGCTTCAACGCGTTGCTCTTCCAACACCCGCTGATGGTGACAACGACACCCACCGGCATAATGTGGAACCACACGCAACATCAGCTAAGCTGGAACAGAGGCAAATCTAACTTCCTATAACGAGCAATTCACTAAATTTACCTATCAGATGGTAGATCATAAATCTACCAGTGCTACAAAAGATTATATAAAAAAAATATATAACTATCAAAAGTGTTGTATTTCCCAAAACCTATTTTTCAAAGCTTAAATTATTGCACATTATTTTGAAAGAGAACGTAGAGACACAAAAAAAACCTCTTTTACTGCCTAACTTTGATTAAAGACTCCTCCACATCTGAACATTGAGTTTAGGTGCACGGAGGTCTCGGCCTCCCTGGTCACATCACCTCCTCATCTCTTCACCCCTTCTCCCTGTCCTCCCTTCTCCTTTTTTATTTCTTTTCCCTTTCCTCTGCCTGTCATCTTCATGGTCTAGCGAAAATCACCAATGCCTTTATTCTACTGCTCACTATGTGGGCCCTTCTATTATGACTCACTCGTCCAAGTGACCTACAACCCACACGAAGCAGACGACGTGTCTCACACCTGGTCCCTGGATGCAGGACAGTAGAATTGAAGTGACAATCAAAGCTATTGTCTGAAATTACATTCATGCAGACACTGTGCCTTGGTGTTCTGTGACTGCCACAAATACTGCATCATATTCTTGTAAACATCTGAAAACCTTAAAAGAGAAGTTCAGGATTTTTTTTTTTTTAAAGAATCATACTTACCTAGATAAATTCAACATCGGTCTCCGATGCTGCATCTGTCCCCTGCCAGCTCTAAGACTTAGAACCGAGCACTCGGTACTCAGAGCTCCATGAGCAGAGAGCTGGTGACTGTTAGTCACCGCCTCTCTGCTCTGCCCCCCTGCACTCACTGGAGCGCTGGGCTGTGGAGGGGGCGGTTAGCTCAGGCTCTCAGCAGTTCGCTGAGAGGCTGCGCCAGGTGCCGGTCCAGGCTTCTGGGCGGATACCGGCCATATGGTCACGATCTTTCCCCAGCCTGGACCGACTCTGCGACGTCAGCTGACAGCGGGCTTCAGCCCACTGTCTGATAAAAACAGGTCACAGGAGTGCAGAACGAACTGCACTCCTGTGATCCACAGGAGAAGTACAGTCAAACGAGCTTTGGCTGCACTTCTCCTTTAAAGTAGTATTAAACACTCAGTGTGATAATGCTATTTACATTAAAGAGGAGTTCCACCCAGGGGGGCCATTAAAAAAAAAAAAATGAAAAGTCAGCAGCTACAAATACTGCAGCTGCTGACTTTTAATTGGACACTCACCTGTCCCTGGGTCCAGCGGTGCGGGGGATCGAAGCCCCGCTCGCCCCCCCCCTCCGCTCGTCGGCGCCGGCATTTCAACTGTGGGCGCCGGGCTGTGGCTTCACAGCCTGGCACCCACTGCGCATGCGCGAGCGGCGCCGAGCGCCGTGATTGGCCGCTCAATCACCTGGGACCTGCAATGGGTCCCAGATGATTGACAGGAGGGAGGGAGAAGAGCCGAGCCCTTCCTGTGCCAGGGGGAAGTGATGTCACCAGCCCAGGCAGACTACGAGGGACCACCTAGCAACAGGCATTTAGAGGTAAGTAAAAAAAAAAAAAATATATCCAAATGTTTTTTTGTTTTTTAGAATTTTTTAGATATGTTTGTTTTTTTGGGTGGAACCCCACTTTAAGGTGACGCTAAATCTCCAGAACCTCTTCTTTTGTCTCTCACATCCGTTTGCTTGGAATGAGCAGTGCTCATCAGTTGCACCGCTCTATGCACACTGCAAATCTCAGAGTCCATAGTCCACAACAGGAGTGAGTAAGAGAGGGTAGCTACATTTCTACATGCAGTGGGATCATGGAGAATGAACGTAGCCACCCTCTAACAGGAAGTTGGATCGCAGCAGCAAAAAAAAAAAAGAAAAACAAGAAAAATGGAGGTTTGGAGTAACTGCGAGCAAAAGAAGGGACTTTTTTGCATTAAGAATATACACTATATTGTCAAAAGTATTGCTGCAAAGGGTGGGCCAACTCGATATAGAAAGGCCCGAAATGCAGCATGGAATGCCTAAAATGGAGGGCTTACATGACAGTGGGAACAGTGGGGGGAAGGTATGTTTAAAATGGAGCCGAGGGGGAGGGACAGGAAGGGTGGGGTAGTATTTAAGAGGGTTAACCTGGGAGGGGTTAACAGAAGTCTGGAGGAAAGTTTGGAGGAAAGTTAGCATGGCAGAGGTAGAGCGCATAATGGCACAATTGCGAGCGGAGGCTGAGGTGAGGGGCACGGCATGGCTGCAGGCTGCGATCGGGGCAGCCATGGAGAGAACAGGACCACAGCTGACAGTAGGAGTGGGGAGCGGCGTCAGAGCTAGGAGGTCCCGTCCGCCCGAGCGTTTCTCTCCGGAGCGGGCGGTGAGCAGAAGAGCGGGTAGGAGCGGTGACGGGGAGCAGGGATGCCCTCCTGCGAAGAGGAAGCCAAGCAGAGGGAGCGGGAGAGCTGTCACATCCCCGGGGTCGCATTGCGGGGAGAGAGAGCACGGCGGGACTGGCAGTAGGAGACGAGCGGGGAGCGCGAGCCCCGCCCCCCGGATAACGGCGGAGGGCTCCGATGCTGTGATGAGAGATGCTGCTGTCCCTGGGCTGTCTAATCCGGCAGGGGACAGCATGAGTAATAAAAAAGACAGAGGCAGAGGAGGAAGAAGGGATGGAAGAGCGGAGGCATACAGGGCTGCGGTATCCTGCACCGGCCCTGCAAAGGCTGTCCACAAGGCATCAAGAGGACATGAAGATACCAGGAGAGAAAGGGTGGAGATGACGGCGGCAGCCACGGTTACCAGGACTGGCGGGCTTTCGGACGTGGAAGAAGCAGAGAGAGAGCCGGGAGAACGGGAAGAAGGGTCGGAATCGGAAGAGGAGGCGGCCCCCCCTTCCAGGAGCACTGACGAGGAGGAGAGCAGACGGTCGGCTGATGGGGCAACACCTGTGCAGCCTGGTAAGTCACCACATCTGGGGTTAGAAGGGAGAAGCAGGGTAGGACAGGACACAACCAGGCCTGAGGGCAACACAAGGGGGGTGGTCCCACCGGCAGGGGGCTCAGGCTTATTGGGATTTTTGGAGGGCATTAAAGATTTAGTGCAAAGGTTTGAGGCTGGAGAGCGTATGGCGGGAGGCCCGGCAGCGGCGTGGGTCCCGCCAGTAGGGGGCAGCGGTAATGCGGCAGGGGTGGGGACGCCCGCAGCAACGGTTGCGGTTACCGCCCTAGAGTCCACGGGGAGTGAAGTTGCGCAGGGGAAGGAAAAAGCTTCTGAGACGGCAGAAAGGCAGGATATAACCAGGCTGGCGGATGCAGCGCGCTGCGAAGTGTATGTGTGTTACGAAGGGCCTTTGGGAGCGCACTTAAAACAGGAGGTACGGGAAAAATTATGGAAAGGCGAGTATGTGGAAATATTTTCACTATTACCTTTGGAAAAATTTAACTTGGATAGGGTCAAGCCAGACAGTTCCAAGAAGGACGATGAGGAGAAGAGGAGGTATCGGCTGATACCGAGGACGTTTGCAAACTGGTTGCAAGCGTTTGCAATTATGGCGAGCGTAATTGGGGAGAAGCATCCGGAGCACTGTTCAGCATTATTCTGCTATCAGGATGCCATAGGGGAGGCCTACAGAGTGTATGGCGGTACGGGCTGGCTGAGATACGACGAGCAGTTCAGGCAGCGGAGAGCGATACGGCCAGAGCTGCGTTGGGACCACAAGGACATTAGCTTGTGGATGCGCTTGATGACGACGACGCGGGCTCCGAACCAGTTTTTTCAGGGAGGAGCCGGTGGCCCATCTGCCCTGGGACACTCGGCTGGAAACAAAAAGGGGGTTTGTTGGCAATACAATTCCGGAGTCTGTAAATTTGGTGCGACATGTAAGTATAAGCACGAGTGCTCAGGCTGCGGGGGAACGCATCCAGCATCTAGATGCTTTAAGCAAGGAAAAGGCAGAATTGGGGACGTTGGGAACAAAAGGGAGGACTCCGGTGAGAGTGGAAAGGATGCGACCGTTTCTCGGTAAGTATCCGGATAGACAAGCTGCGAGGTTGTTGGACGAGGGTTTCACGGGGGGTTTTAGGATACCATGCAGGATGACGGTAGTTCCCCAAGTGCCAAATAATTTACGGTCCGCATTGCAACATCCGGAAGTGGTTTCTGAGAAGCTGGCAAAGGAGGTTGCAATGGGGAGAATGGGAGGTCCTTTTCGTTGGGCACCAATAGTTGACTTAGTGGTATCACCGCTAGGTGTGGTGCCCAAGAAGGAAAACAACAAATTCAGGCTCATTCACCACCTGTCTTTCCCAAAGGGTGGATCGGTGAATGATGCCATTGATCAGGAGGCATGCTCGGTGACTTATACGTCATTTGATGCCGCTGTGGGTTGGGTGCGACGTTATGGCAAAGGAGCGTTGATGGCCAAGGCCGATGTCGAATCGGCTTTTCGGTTATTGCCGGTACACCCGGATAGTTTTAGATTGCTGGGGTGTCATTGGAAAGGGGAATTTTATGTGAACAAATGCTTGCCAATGGGTTGTTCAATATCGTGTGCGATATTTGAACAATTCAGCTCTTTCTTGGAATGGGTGGTGCGGGAAGTATCGGGTGTGAATTCAATAATTCACTACCTGGATGATTTTTTATGCATAGGGCCGGCATCATCTAGAATCTGTACGGTTTTATTGGCGACACTGCAACATATCGCTGACAGATTCGGCATTCCATTGGCCAATGAAAAGACGGAGGGACCTTGCACGGTCATCACGTTCCTAGGCATTGTTCTTGATTCTGAGGCCATGGAATGTAGGTTGCCGGAAGACAAATTGGAAGACTTAAAGAAAGAGATTGCTGGGTTACTTGGTTTAAAGAAAGTGCAGCTGAGGACACTGCAATCGGTTCTTGGTAAGCTAAATTTTGCCTGCCGCATACTGCCTATGGGGAGAGTGTTCAGCCGCCGGCTGGCGGCTAGCACAAGCGGGGTAAAATCACCAAGACATTTTGTGCGATCGGTAAAGTCGCACAGAGAAGATTTAAGGGTATGGCATACGTTTTTGGAATCTTTCAACGGAAGGGCGATGTGGATGGCGGGTCCGGTAAGTAATTTTGATATGGAATTATTCACCGATGCGGCAGGGTCCACGGGTTTTGGGGCGTTTTTTCAGGGCCGGTGGAGTGCAGGTCCTTGGCCTCAGTCATGGATAGAGGAGGGTTTTACCAAAAATTTGGTTCTATTGGAATTGTTTCCAGTAGTACTGGCAGTGGAGCTATGGGGCCCATCCTTCAGGGATCTGAAGGTGCGTTTCCACGGGGACAATTTGGGGGTGGTGCAGGTTATAAATAGGGTGACAGCATCGTCTCCGCCAGTAATCAAATTGTTGCAGCATTTAGTGTTAAGATGTTTGCAATTGAACGTGTACATTCATGCCGTACATTTGCCGGGGGTGGAGAATGTGGTCGCTGATGCGTTCTCGCTTCCAGTGGGACAGGTTCCGAGAGTTGGCGCCGGAAGCGGAGCAACAAGGGGTACCTTGTCCCGATTGGCTGTGGGAGATACCGTTGGCGTCATCGCGGGATGGATCAAACAGTCGGTAAGTGGGGCCACTTGGGCGGCGTACTCAAAAGTGTGGAAAGAGTGGATGGGATTTCTTCAGGCCATCGGGGAGGAGCCGTCAGGTAAAAATTTGCGTCTGTTATTGCTGTATTACGTGGCAAGGAAAATGGAGGAAGGGGCATCAGTGGCGGTGTTAAATACTCAGTTAGCGGGGTTAGCGTTCCTATTTAAGTTACAGGGTCAGCTGGATGTCACGAAGGATTTTTGGGTGCGTCAAGCGCTTAAGGGGTATAGAAAAAAGAGAATCGTGAAGGATGCGAGAAGACCAGTGACGTTTGATATTCTGGGGAGAATTGTGACAAAGTTGGGGGAGGTATGCTCTTCAGGAGTATGAAGTAGCGTTGTTTAAGGCGGCATTTGTAATGGCCTTTTTTGGGGCATTCAGGATAAGCGAGCTGGTTAGTCCGGCAAAAAAGGTTCAGGGTGGTTTGGGATGGCAGGAGGTTCAGGTGGAGCGTGGAGGTTTGACATTGGTGGTAAAAAGGTCCAAAACTGATCAAGTAGGAAAAGGCAGGGTAGTGAGGGTTTACCCGATTCAGGGATCTTGCCTGTGCCCGGTAAGCACGGTAGGGCAGTACTTACAAGTCCGTCCAGGTGTACAAGGTCCTTTATTAATTCACCTGGACGGTAGTTTTTTATCTAAGTTTCAGTTCATCACAGTTTTTAGAAGATGCCTGAAAGGGGTGGGATTACAGGAAAAAGAATTTCATCCCACTCTTTTAGGATTGGGGCGGCTACTGAAGCAGCTAAACTTGGGTTGGATGTGGAGGCGGTAAAACGCATTGGAAGGTGGGAATCGCAAAGGTTCCGGTCTTACATTAGGCCTCATTTGGTGGTATAATTGGAAGGAAGCTAGGGGTATAGGATGGTAATTAAGTTTTAGTAATGGAAGTTGTTCTTGTATGATAGTGTTTTTAGTATAGTTTTCTTGTCTTCTTCTAATTACAGGTACGGCGCCAGGAATGGTCTGGATTATGGGCCATTCTTATGTGTGTTGGGGGGCAAGAAGAGGGGATGCTCGTAGGGATGGTAGGCAGTTAGGTTTTGACAAACGGGAGGTTTATATTAAGTGGTTGGGGGTACCGGGGATGCTGTGGAGTAGATTGCTTCCTGAAGTTAAGAAACATGCCCTGCGGGAGGGACCACCGGATGTGTTAATTTTACACGTTGGAGGTAATGATTTAAGTATCAGATCCATGGTGGACATCACGCGCGATATAAAAAGGAGATGTGTGGCGATTGATGGAATTATTCCCCAAAACTATATTTATATGGTCGGATATGGTGGCTAGGACATCTTGGAGAATGGCCAGGTCAGTGGAAGGTGTAAATCGGGCCAGAAAAAAGATAAATAGGGAAGTGAGCAAATTTATGGTACGCAATGGGTGTTTAGCAATCAGACATCCGGAACTAGAATTTGAAACGTGGAGGTATCTGAGAGCTGATGGGGTACATCTTAATGATGTGGGGATAGATTTGTGGACGTTAGGTTTGCAGGATGGAATACAGCGAGCCATAAGGGTGTGGAGGGGCATCCAAGAGTAAGGTATTACTCGTTGTATGCGGTGGCGGGCGTTGGTCTGTAAAAAGGAAGGAAGATGGAAAAAGTAAGTGGGTGGATCTAACGGTGTTATAGATCCGGAGGTCTTTTGGTTCCCGGTTAACGGAGGTTAACCGGGAAGTGATAATGGGGCACTGCGGGAATTGTTAGTCTCTGAGCCAGCTTGTCGGCTTGAGGCATAGTTGAGATAGTTTGATAAGTACTGCAGTGCTGAGTGGGTGATGAACATCAGAATGATTTTAAGGGATAGCGCAGACCAACGCTCTTTAGTTTAAAAAGTTTTCAGGGAAGAACAGATGTTTTATTGTCGATTGTTTTTTGATAAAAGAGTTTTTATAAGAAAGTTAAAAAATATATATTGTTTTAATAAAGGAGGCTGCTACGGCCTTTTTTACTCCAAGTTGGTGTGTTTTGATTTATTGGGAGTAGAATGGTAAGAAGGGTATTAATATAACTGTACAACATATGTTATCCATCAGTCATGAACCCTACGGACTAAGACTGGGATGCCATTAAAGTTCATGTGCGTGTAAAGGCAGGTGTCCCAATACTTTTGACTGTGACGTTTTAGGGGGCGTGGTCACTGGGTGATGTTGACCATGCCCCCTAAAACATCACACTCCCAGCATGCTCAGGGACTGTGACATCATAAGGGGGCGGGGTGTCCGCCTATATAAGTCACAACGGAGCCCTCAGAGAGCAGTCCAGCCGGAGAGAGTGTCGTGTCAACATCTGGAGAAGAGAAGACAAGACAAGAAGCCCAGAAGTCCGGACCTCCGCTGGCAAGAGAGCTACCTGAAGACAGCGGAGGAGCCGGCCGAAGAACTGGAACACCAGGAGAAGAGGCCGGAGAGAGCGGAGAAGAACCAACCGGACGCCGGGAGAAGAGGAACCGGAGGGACCCCCGAAGCCGGAAGAAGACCCCCGAAGCCGGAGGAAGACCCCCCCGGAGCTGTTTAATAAATTATTTTAAAAACCTGTGTAGTGTGTTTTATTATTGGCACTTTTTCCCTAGGTGAATGGGTAGGGGTACCATGTACCCCATACTCATTCACATAGGGTGGGAGGGCCAGGATCTGGGGGCCCTCTTATAGGGGGCTCCCGGATTCCGATAAGCCCCCCGCCCGCAGACCCCGACAACCAACGGCCAGGGTTGTCGGGAAGAGGCCCTTGTCCTCATCAACATGGGGACAAGGTGCTTTGGGGTGGGGGGGGCCGCAGGGCACCCCCCTCCCCCAAAGCACCCACCCCCCATGTTGAGGGCATGCGGCCTGGTATGGTTCAGGAGGGGGGGCGCTCGCTCGTCCCCACCCCCTTTCCTGACCGGCTGGGCTGCGTGCTCGGATCGGGGTCTGGTATGGATTTTAGGGGGGACCCCACGCCGTTTTTTCTGGCATAGGGGTTTCCCTTTATAATCCATACCAGACCTAAGGGCCTGGTATGCCCCGCGCTCGCCGCAATAGGAAAATTTGTTTTTCCTATTGCAGCGAGCGCGAAATGCAATACCCTGCCCTCGCGTCGCATCTGGTCCGTTGGACCAGCATACACACGAGCGGGCTTTCCGTCGGACCAGCACACAGACGAGCGAGCTTTCTGCCAGAAACTGAGTCCAACGGAAAGATTTAAAACTTGTTTCAAATCTAGGTCCGGCGGGCTTTTGGGAAAAAGTCCGCCGGAGCCTACACACGGGCGGATTGTCCGGCAGACTCTGGTCCGCCGTACCAAGTATGCCGGAAAGTCCGCTCGTGTGTACGCGGCATTAGGAGTGTGTCTATGGAAATGTTTGACCATTCTTCCAGAAGTACATTTATGAGGTCAGGTACTGATGTTGGACGAGAAGGCCTGGCTTGCAGTCCCTGCTCTAATTCATCCCAAAGGTGTTCTATTGAGCTATAGCTTGTAAAATATTGTATTTTTTTTTGCCCCAGTCTTACTTTTTTGAGAGCCGCCAAGAGTGGCCGAAAGCCGCCGGAAGCCGCCGAGATACACAGGACATCCGGCTCTGTATCTCGGCGGCGCCATTTTTAAACTGAAAGGCTGCAATGACAATGCAGCAATGACACTGGAGCAAGGCTACACTGACAAGTCTGCAAAAGACACTGGGACAAGGCTACACTGACAAGGCTATACTGACACTGACAAGGCTGCAGATGGACACTGATAAGGCTGCATTGATGGGCATTTAAATGTAAGTTTTTTTTCCTTAACCACTTCAATACCGGGCACTTAGACACCTTCCCGCCCAGGCCAATTTTCAGCTTTCAGCGCTGTCGCAATTTGAATGACAATTGCGCGGTCATGCTACACTGTACCCAAACAAATTTTTTATCATTTTGTTCCCACAAATAGAGCTTTCTTTTGGTGGTATTTGATCACCTCTGCGGTTTTTATTTTTTGCGCAACAAATAAAAAAAAACGAAAATTTTGAAAAAAAACAAGTTTTTCTTTGTTTCTGTTTAAAATTTTTTGTAAATAAGTACGCTTTCTCCTTCAATGATGGGCACTGATATGGCTGCACTGATGGGCACTGATACTGCGGCACTGATGGGCACCGATAAGGTGGCACCAATGAGGTGGCACTAACGGGCACTGATAGGCGGCACTGATAGGTGGCACTGATAGGTGGCACTGGTATGCGGCACTGATGGGCACTCATAGGCGGCACTGATGGGCACTCGTAGGTGGCATTGATTGGTACATATGGGTGGCACTGATGGGTACTTATGGGTGGCACTGATGGGCACTGATAGGTGGGCACAGATGGGCACTGACAGGTGGCACCGATGGGCAATGACAGGTGGCACTGATAAAACATTGCTGGGCAGATCTGGGCATTGCTGGGCAGATCAGTGACATAATGGTGCCAATCAGTGCCCATTTGTGGGCACTGATTGGCACAGATTGGGCACATGTGGATGGCCATGGGGTACATACCTGGCCATCCACGTTGCCCCTTCCCTGTTGGTCCTAGTGGCATCCCTGGTGGTCCAGTGTGGTGATCTGAGGTGGGGCTGCGCTGATTGTCAGACGCGAGTGAGGAAGAGCCGATCAACGGCTCTTCCCATTGACAGCGTGATCAGCCGTGATTGGACACGGCTGATCACGTGGTAAAGAGCCTCCGCCAGAGGCTCTTTACCAAGATCGGTGTAGCGGTGTGTCAGGCTGACACACCGCTCCACCGATCGCCGCGATGCGCACCCCCGGGGGTGCACTGCGGCATGTTATCCTGCTGGACGTCATATGACGCCCAGTCAGGATAACAGAACCACTTCCCGGACGTCAATCCACTATAGGGCGGGCGGGAAGTGGTTAAACTTCCCTCCTAAAAGTTTTTTTCCTTAAAATTCCCTCCCAAACTTGGGGTGCGTGTTATACGCTGATAAATATGGTAATTATCATTTTATCCATTTTTATTGCTTTTATTCATCGTGGACCCAGGCCGAATACCCGTACAGTATCCCCCACTTATACGCTTATATATTATCTACTTTTGTGAGTAGCCATTTGGCTGTTTGAGTCTGGCGCACCTTGTCCTTTTCTATTTCTGTTTTATAGAGCTGTGCATATGTATAGATTGGGTAGGGCCCGAAAGTGACTCAAGCCCAGGGGCCCCCACCACCCTAAGTCCTGCCCTGCCAGGCAGGGTTGTCGGGAAGAGGCCCTTGTCCCCATCAAAGCACCCAGCCCCCCATGTTGAGGGCATGTGGCCTGATATGGTTCAGGAGGTGTGGGGGCCTTTTTTTGGTGAGGGGGTTCCCCTTAAATTCCATACCAGACCAAAAGGCTCTATGCCATTTTTTTAAATTTTGGTGTGGAGTTTCCCCTCAAAATTCATACCAGACTCAAAATGCCTGGTATTGTCGGGATCAAAGTCAGATCCCGTTCATTGAAGTTGGATGAAAGTTGGATGAAAGTTGCATGGCAAAGTCGGATACACAGTCGTACGACTGTCGTGTCATACCAGTGTGAACCCAGCCTTACTGTTCTAGTTTCCCTGAACTTACAGTTGGCAAAGACACAATTTGCACATCAGAGATCTTTGGGACTACATGTCTCATGATGTGTGTTTTGGCATATGTTCCATATGGCTATAGCTCTGGTACTGTATACAGGTGCATATGCAGTATGGGCAGCGCTTTGATTGTAAGATGTACTTTGCAATTAGCTGGATGTTGGGTCCAAAAGCTCAAGTCCCTGCCCCACTCCTCCCATGCTAAAACAGTTACCCTCCTGCTGAGGCTGTACCCTCCTCCATATTGTGTCCCACTCCATGCCATAGGTCTCCAGAGGACATTCCCGGCCATTGACCTTTATATCCACAAGGAAGGAATGTCCGCGCATAAATAGGATTGCTGCACTTTAATGGGGGTACTTGGAAAATGGCACAACAGTCACATCACGCTGACATACTATCCGGGTTGCTTGACAGGACATAGTCAATCACATTTAGTGGACGGTCCACAGCAGTCACGCGTGAAAGCATTGTGCAGCCATTAAAGTAAGCCATCTTCCCTCTGATAGTCTCTCCTTCCCCCGGGGTACTCACTGTAATGGGATCTCTGTAGTCACCCCCTCCATAGGTACATCTCTCCCGGGACCCTCCAGGGGAATTATCAATAATAATATTAATCTTGCCTGATAAAGGGGTCCTGCGTGGCTCTGAAACGTTGCCTTTGTAAATATGATGTGACCACTGAATAAAGCTTTTGACCAGTTTGGAGAATCCCTGGAGTGCCCTGAACATATTTTCTGCTCCAGTGCAATAGCGTCACTCGAGAAACTCTTGGAAAAAGCCTAAAAGGTCTTCCACAACCCACACTAGGCCCCACCTCCATAAGGGTCATGAAGTTCACAGCTGTCTCTCTTGGGTGCAGGTCTTTTCTCTGGCCTCCAGCCCCGGCCTACAATTGCTGGCTACATCTGCTTAGATGTGGGATGTTTGGCTTCCATGCCCCTACTGCACTAGCATATCTCCCAACTGTCCCTGATTTCGAGGGACGGTCCCTGATTTGGAGCAATGTCCCTCTTTCCTCCTCATTTGTCCCTCATTTTGGTAAGATCTATATAGTTGTATATAAAATTCACTCTTTATCTTTTAAAAAAGTGTTTCCCAGTGCTAAACCTTTCATCCAAATTCTAAATTGCCGCATTGCTCAATTTTTAAAGCCAATATAAAGGAATAGTAGTGGTAAAAAAAAGAAAAAAAAAACACTTGTGGATTTATTTAACCTTTTTTTTGTTATTTCCCCTTTAAGAGGGTGTGGCAGGGGGCATGTCCTATACCTACATACATTTTCTAGTAGGTGTCCCTCATTCCCATCTCAAAATGTTTGGATGTATGCACCAAGACTCCTCCCAACCTGGCTCATATATGAGAACTGACTCAACCATGACATCACTACAGCAGGCATAGGCGTGCGCACAAGGTGTGCCAGGTGTGCCTGGGCACACCCTAATCGCCTTGTGTGGTGCATATTCCCCCCCCTGTTTAGACCACCGATATTTCATCCCAAAAAAAAAAAAGTTACAAAATAAAATACTTTAAAAAGAATAAAAATAAAACTACTGACACTGTCCACTGCCCTACTGACACCATCAGTACATATACACATGCATATGTATTTGAGAGGCTGCGCACACCTATGACAGCAGTGCTCTGATTAAAAGGGACCTAGCACCTGATGACACTTTCTTTTGGAATAGAGCTTAGTTTTAGTTTTTACCAAAGACATGTAGCAGAATTTTGGCCTAAACGTATGAAAAATTTTGATTTTATTGGATATATTTTATAACAGAAAGTAGAAAATATGGTTTTTTTTTTCAAAATGTTCGGTATTTTCTTGTTTACATTAAAAAATAAAAAACCCAGTGGTGATCAAACACCACCAAAAGTAAACTCTATTCGTGTGAAAACAAATGGTATACATTTAATTTGTGTACAGTGTTGCATGACTGCACAATTGCCAGTTAAAAGTAGCGCAGTGCGGAATAGCAAAAAAATGCCTTGGTCATGAAGGGGGTAAAACCTTTCCGGAGGTCAACTGGTTAAAATGTTTGGTGGTATCCTGAACCCCGTTGAAGTTTTCATGGTTGCTGCTAGTACCTACAGACACTGGAGGGTGTCTACCATTGAATGATGAGGTTAATTTTGCAGAATTTTAGGCAGACGGGTTTGTTTTAATAAACGTATCATAATCTGGTATAAAGCGATTTGACAAGCTCCCCAGGAAAGTATTAATCGTTTAAAATAAAAAAAAATAATGAAAAAGCTGTGATAAAAAAAGTGACAAAATTAGCTTTCCTATAATAATAAGAATTGGAAAAAAAAAAAAAAAGGAATTCGCTTTTTTTAGGCCCGCAGAATCCAACAGGTTTGTAATAGCTCAACTGTGTTACTAAAATCACCTGTATTTTATTTTAGTGATTGATTGCTAGCAGATGGGATAACTAGCTCCCTATGGTGTAACCTACTTGTATTACATAAGGATTAATCACACAGGATCCAACAATGCAGCAATGTATGATTGATCACTACTACATGATATTTATAAGTATATCTAAATTCCAAAAAGACCACATTTCATTTGCTAAAGCAGTGATTGCCAGGATCTTTTTTTTCCATAAAAAATGTCAAATACCTCTAAAAAGCAATCGACCATAGATTACTTTTCAGAGGCACCGAAGTCCTTGCCACATGTGTAAGGAGCCCTTAAATACATATTCCACCAATTTTTGTATCTCAGTTCTTCTCATCTACTCCGGTCTCTCTCAGCCGTTGCCTATCTACATGCAATCGCTCCGGAGCACATTAGTGTTCTGCACATACACCGCCCAGCCATAACATTATGACCACCCACCTAATATTGAGTATGGCCCCCTTTTGCGGAAACAGCCCTGACCCATTGAGGCATGGACACCAAAGTGACATCCACAAGAATGGCAGGATCCAAGGTTTCCCAGCAGAACATTGCCCAAAGCATCACACTGTCTCTGCCAACTTGCCTTCTTATACCGAATTCTGGTTCCATCTCTTCCCCAGGTAAGTGACGCACACACAGGCGTATCTAGTGAAAATGGCACCTATGGCAAGCACTGAAACTGCGCCCCTGTCAAAAAAAAAAAAAAAAAACAACAACAGCTAACAAAACTACAAGTCAAGCTCTTTAATCTTTCTATTAACAAATTATGGATTAGTACTACATAAACAGCCCAATGGATCAGTTCGCCCCTGGTCATTAAACATTCTACATTCAGTGAAAGTTCATGTACTGCAAAGTTTGCACTGCATGAACTTTCACTGGCTGTGGACTGTTTAAGGAGCTTGTTGCACAGATCACTTTATTAAACTTTATGATATCTATTTATTTAATCCATATTGAGCACTATTTGATTGTGTGTATATATGCCAAGCAGAAGCAGCCAATCAAATATGGTGCTCAATATGGATTAAATTAATATGCATAGCCATAAATATCAGAAATAAAAGTGTAATAAAGTGATTTGTGCAACAGCAGGTACTACTTTTAAATAGACTGCGAATGTGACTACAGGAGATGACCAGACTGCGAATGTGACTACAGCTGATGAGCAGACTGCGAATACAGGAGATGACCAGACTGTGAATGCGACGATAAGAGATGACCAGACTGCGAATGTGACTACAGGAGATGACCAGACTGCGAATGTGACTACAGCTGATGAGCAGACTGCGAATACAGGAGATGACCAGACTGTGAATGCGACGATAAGAGATGACCAGACTGCGAATGTGACTACAGGAGATGACTAGACTGCGAATACAGGAGATGACCAGACTGCGAATGCGACATACTACAGGAGATGACCAGACTGCGAATGCGACTATAAGAGATGACCAGACTGCGAATGTGACTACAGGAGATGACCAGATTGCGAATGTGACTACAGGAGATGACCAGACTGAGAATGCGACTATAAGAGATGACCAGACTGCGAATGTGACTACAGGAGATGACTAGACTGCAAATGCGACTACAGCAGATGACTAGACTGCGAATGCGACATACTACAGGAGATGACCAGACTGCGAATGTGACATGCTACAGCAGATGACCAGACTGCAAATGAGACTACAGAAGATGACCAGACTGCGAATGCGACTACAGCAGATGACCAGACTGCGAATGTGACATACTATAGCAGATGACCAGACTGCGAATGTGACATACTATAGCAGATGACCAGACTGCGAATGCGACATACTACAGGAGATGACCAGACTGCGAATGTGACTACAGGAGATGACCAGACTGCGAATGTGACTACAGGAGATGACCAGACTGCGAATGTGACTACAGGAGATGACCAGACTGCGAATGCAACTACAGCAGATGACCAGATTGCGAATGCGACATACTACAGGAGATGACCAGACTGCGAATATGACTACAGGAGATGACCAGAATGCGAATGCGACATACTATAGCAGATGACCAGACTGCGAATGCGACATACTACAGGAGATGACCAGACTGCGAATGTGACATACTACAGGAGATGATCAGACTGCGAATGCGACTACAGCAGATGACCAGACTGCGAATGCGACTACAGCAGATGACCAGACTGCGAATGCGACATACTACAGGAGATGACCCAGTAGCCAGTTTTAAAATTTAAGCTTTCAGCAATGCACAGCTATACAGGGGGATAAAGAACATTGTCAGGGAGGGTTTAGTAACACTGAGTCTATAGGTAGAAAGACCTACCTGACCAGCCGGGCTCACCTCTCGAGGTCCGGGGGCGGAGCTTACGGCGGTAGGGGGTGGGGCTTACGGCGGTAGGGGCGGGAATATTCGTGGTCCAGGAGAGGCGATGTCAGTGCTCCGAGCACATACAGAGTACATGGGGCGGGGCAGGGCAGGGTCAGAGCGTCAGTGGAGCTCCCTGCCCCGCCCCTCCCTGCTGACAGAGCCTCCCTCAGCCTAAACCGAGCCCGACAGCCATCTGATAGAACACCAGCGCAGCGATCCTGCAGGCTGGCCGAGGCGCCGGGGGCTATATTAGTCTGGGAGGACAGGTGGGGGTTTTTTATTCATGCAGAGAGCAGCTTTTTGCCGCCCCTTCCCCCCATGGCGCCCATGGCACTTGCCATGGCTGCCATACCTTAGATACGCCACTGCATCCACATGATGTAAAAGAAAACATGATTGATCAGACCAGGCCATCTTCTTCCATTGCTCCGTAGTCCAGTTCTGATGTTCATGTGACCATTGTAGATGATTTTGGCTGTGGACACGGGTCACCATGGGCTTCACAGCCCCATACACAACAAACTGCGATGCCCATTTTTTTTTCTGTTTTCACCACATCAACTTCATGGACAACATGTTCACTTGCTGCCTAATATATCCCACTAATTTTCAGATGCCAACACCTAACAGTGGTCATAATGTTATGGCTGATTGGTGTACCTCCCAATAGTGATGTTGTATCATGTCTGCTTAGACTGCGTCAGCACATCCACCTGTGGTCTCCATTAGAGGTGTGTGTAACAAGGTGACAACGCAGGAGCTCACTTGGGAGACGGTTGTCACCTCTGTAGCCAGTTGCTTTCCTAGAGACAGAGAGTGATTTAGGACACTGTACTGTAGTGCTTTCTGTGCTGCCTCCATAAATTAGGGGAGCTGACAAGCTAAAGGAGCTCTAGAGACTTGGAAGATGTAAGAGACTAGAAAATGGTGGGCAGGAATGAATCATGGGAGATGTAGTGCAAGGGAAGGTTAATGCTATGGAAGTCAATAGACAAAGCTACAATTCCCAATGCAAGACAGGTATAAAGAGAGAGCTGTATTTTCATAGGCCGAATACCAAAGAAATTCCTCTTTGCCACGAAGAAACCGAGATGTGCACATCGCTGCTCCTGTGTGTGTACATCAACCTTCCATAAGCCTATGGCTGTTTGCTAATGACCAGAGTTGCTCCAGACAGATTCAGAAGTGAGCTGACATCTGAACAGTGAGACCAAGACCCTTGTTGCTGTATTGCATGGACTTATGAGCGGACACTGCTGCCATTAACCTGTTGCTGCTAGCAGAGACTGAGCACAAAGGGACATCTAACTAGCAGCATTATTTACTGCATGCAGACTTTACTGGGACTGTACTCATGTGCACCACCATAAAGACTGGGCCCCATAAGTAGCCGGCTGAAGAACTAGGACTGAAGACTGCTTACTCAGATAGCAGCTTCACAAGAACTTTGACTGTTGTCCATAGTAAGAGGTAACTCTATAGCGAGCTTTAAATTTCGTTGCTGCAATTCATACAGAGTGCACTCTAAAGTTAACATAGCCTACTATTTACAGAGTAGTCATCGCAGTATTGATTATCATTACTGTTACTGTTTTTTGATGTCATTACTTGCTGATTTTGTGGATTACCAGAATTACTCTAATTTAGCAGCAAAGAACTTCATTCTATGCCGCTATAGCCGAGTGAACAAATTGTCTAGTGAACCGTGATTGACCTTATCCTGTAACTTAGTCATTCATGTTCATACTGCTTTTTACTGCAACCCATGAAAATATATTGGGTTAATTTACCACTAACCAGTCTGATGTTTTCTTTTTGATACTAAACCTTAGTTGTATGCAGGGTATCTATATTTCTCTCAGTAGCAGTGCAGTATCTATGTGCTTAACCTAGTGTGTGAGTAGGGCTGAGGTTGTTCTCAGATTTGAGGCAGAAGAACAAAGAAACCAATCTACCAAGTTGCTCCTGTATGGGTAGCGCTACACCTCATAACAGGAAGTGTCTAAATAAGGACCTTTAAGGGGGGAACACAGATATTTTTTAATGCAAGCTTCATATTTAGAAAGATTAAAAAAACTCTAGAAATTACATTAACATGCTATGGTAATTATAGATATCCCCCCCCCCCCACTGTGGCATATAAACGACAGAATGGGCTCACAGGAAATGGGAAGATTGGCAGAAGTGTTTTTCTGGTTGAAAAGGACCGTTAGTTCAGGACCTAGAAGAAACTCAGGAATGGTGCTGGACCAAAGTGAAAGATGGGATTGAAGCAGGATAGAGAAGAAATTTGGAGATTGTGCTGAACTGAGGAGAAAGTTGGGGATGGCACTGGACAGAGAAGAAAGTTGTAGATGGGACTGGACAAACAAGAAAGCCAGGGAAGGTGCTGAATCAAGGCGAAAGTCTGAGATGGTTCTGGACTGAGGAAAAAGTTGGGGTTTGTGCTGGACCAAAGAGAAAATCGGGTGTGGTGCTGGATCAAGGAGAAAGCTAGGGATGGTCATGGACAGTGGATTGTGCTGGACTGAGAGGAAAGATGGGAATGGCAAAGGAGAGAGGAGAAAATCAAAGATAGGTCTGGACTGAGCTGAAAGTCAGGGATGGGGCTGGACTGAGGGGAAAGCTGGTGATGGTGTCGGACGGAGGAGAAAGTCAGGAGTGAAGCTGGATCGTGGAGAAAGTTGAGGATAGTGTTGGACCAGAGGAAAGCCAGGGATGGTGCTGGACCAATGAAAAGGTCTGAGATGGTGCTGGACTAAGCAGAAAAGGAATGGATATCACTGGACCGGGGAGGAAGTCGGGGACGGTACTGGGCCAAGCAGAAAGTTGGAGATGGTGCTGGATCAAAGAGGAAGTCAGTGATAGTACTGGATTGAGGAAAAAGTTGTGGATTGCACTGGACAGAGGAGGAAGTGGAGGATGGTGCTGGACTGTGGACATGGTCAGAGATGGTGCTTGACCAAGC
Source organism: Lithobates septentrionalis (assembly GCA_037952835.1). Lineage (NCBI taxonomy): Eukaryota > Metazoa > Chordata > Amphibia > Anura > Ranidae > Lithobates > Lithobates septentrionalis. The sequence continues at coordinate 631,013 of JBBDGP010001590.1, read as the reverse complement.
AGAAAGCCGAAGATGGTGCTGGACTATAGAGGAAGTTCTGGGATGGCACTGGACTGAGGAGAAAGTTAGGTATGGTACTGGGCCAAGCAGAAAGTTGGTGAGGACAAAGGACAGAGGAGAAAGTCTGGGATGGTGCTGGACCAAGCAGTAAGTCACGGATGGCACTGGATCAAGGAGAAAGCTGGGTGTGGGCACTGGAGAAAGGAGAACGTTGGAGGGATGGCACCAGACTGAGCAGAAAGTTGAGGAGAGCACTGAAGTGTGGAGATTGGCAATTATTTACTTTAACACAATCCTTTCCATGACTGAATTGGTGAAATCTGTTATTAATTGATTGCTTGTCCTTAAGTGTACAGCTATCACTACACCTCTGGGAGTGATTTGTTCCATCAGTCAATGATCGATTGCTTCTTTTAGTGATTAATCACATGGGGATTTAGAATTGTGAGTTAGCAAAAATCTCCGGCGTAGCCTCTGTACAAAATTTGAAATGTCATTGATTGTCATTTAAAAGCCCCAGAGAGGAAGGGGTTACAGATGGGCTCCTAATCAATCCCCTTTCAGCTGCCGCTGTTTGCAGCGCGGATTACATCTCAGAGAAATCTCAAACCCAGCTTTTTCTTTTCTGGCATCTGTGTGATCATAGAGACAGATGGGTGCACAATACTTTAATACAAGCACCCGATTTTAAATCTGTCTGGGAATTCATTTTTACCTAGTTATGCAAATAAACTTGTGTGTAAGAGGGAAAATGGTGCCTAATTAAAGCCAAACTTTGGGGAAAACAAAAGTTAACCCTTGGTGCTCATTCACTTTTGTTTTGCTCTGTGAAGAGTGATATGCAGTGATTTTTGAATGGGAATACTATGCCGCAACCATGGGGCTAGCATCACATGCAATCCAGGACCAATAATTTTACATTATAGGTGAGGATGTCAAGAGCCCATCCACAACCCTGAGGCTGGGTTCACATATGTGCGAATTGGATGTGGGTTTCCCTGCATCATAACATGCGAATGTGACCGGCTCTCAATGGAGTCGGTTCACACAGGTCCGGGGTGGCCACTGTCCGCATTCCAAAAGGGTCCTGTGCGTGTTTGGGTCTGGTTCAGGTGTGCATATAGGCAAAAATTCAGACCTGATTCACACCTGAACCGATGAACAGAAATGAACCAGACCCCATGCTGGGAACCACGGCCGCACAGGGCCGGATTTCCCACAAGGCCACCGAGGCCAGGCCTCGGGGCGCCAGTGGTGCAGGGGCGGCGCTGCTCCTGCAGCGACTTCGCGGCCGCCCCCCCTTTCGGGCTTCCTATTAAAGTCCATTAGGGGCACCGGTGCCCATAGAAAAAATAGCCGCGAGCTGACCACGCAACGGGGCATGCGCCGTTCCGAACCGGGCTCGGGAAAGCTTGTACGTGCTCGGCCGGGCGGCGCATGCGCAGTAGCGTGATTGCGCAGCCCGGCGCCATTTTTTGAAAAGATCCACAGTAGCTCTCCAACCTGTGGGCCGCAGCGCCTCTCATGCCGAGCTGCGGAGCAGACATGTAATGTCAGCTTCGCGGCGGCGGGGGAGAGAGATGACATCTCTCATTGCCCACACCGCTGTTCCCCCCACCTCCATCTGGTGACATCCCCATCTGGCGGCAGGCAGCGTGGCAAGTGACATCCCCATCTGGTGGCAGGCAGCGTGACAAGTGACATCCCCATCCGGTGGCAGCCAGCGTGGCAAGTGACATCTCCATCTGGTGGCAGGCATAGTGGCAAGTGACATCCCCATCTGGTGGCAGGCAGCGTGGCAAGTGACATCCCCATCTGGTGGCAGGCAGCGTGACAAGTGGCATCCCCATCCGGTGGCAGCCAGCGTGGCAAGTGACATCTCCATCTGGTGGCAGGCATAGTGGCAAGTGACATCCCCATCTGGTGGCAGGCAGCGTGGCAAGTGACATCTCCATCTGGTGGCAGGCAGCGTGGCAAGTGACATCTCCATCTGGTGGCAGGCATAGTGGCAAGTGACAAGCGATGGTGGCAAGTGACACTCTCAAGGCTCCCAATGATTCTACATTATGGTGAGTTGAACTATTTCATTTTATATTACAATGTAATGATAGAAATAATGCGTTTCAATCATCCTGACACCATACCAACCATGGTGCCGGGTATGATTGAAGCACTAACACCAGCCATTGCCCTGAAAAATTGCCCGCGAAAAATCCTTACCCCTCGAGCGCTTACCCTGAAGTATTTTCAGTCTGTACAATTAAAGCCAGTTATTTTCAGTGTTCTTGTGTGTGGTGATATGTTTTTAATTGATCTATTGTAGCAGTCATTGATAAAGGACGAGAATGGTGGTGTGTGTGTGGGGGGGGGGGGGGGGGGGGCGACATTGAGGGACCCGGCCTTGGGGCAGCAAAGGGAGTCAATCCGGGCCTGCGGCCGCACATACAGTATGGGAACAATCAATATAGTTAACCATTCCAGCAGTGTTTATCAACCTTTTTTCAGGCAAGGCACCCTTTAAAAATGATGGACAGTCTTGAGGCACCCCATTCTAAAATGAAAAAACTATTCTAATACTTTTATATAATACAGCAACATCCACACATGTAGAAACCCCAACATGAGAGGTGAATACACTTTTGTAAAGTGGTACTGACTAGTACTCCCATGTTTCTCTTTCTGCCCTTACAGGTTATGCTCCAAGCGGTAATTCATTGTACATATATGTAAATTGTGCTTTGTGCTATTGTACTGTTTTAAGCTGCCTTTTAGGGGAATTATTCTTCCGAGTCTGGGTTGTTATCCAGCACTCAGCTGACCAATCCCTCTTTTCTGTGTACCAATACACAGATACACATGGATGAGCGAGTTTGGGGTGGAGGAACTTGACTGGCCTGCACAGAGTCCTGACCTCAACCCGATAGAACAACTTGGGGATGAATAATGCCGCGTACACACGAGCGGACTTTACGGCACAACAAGCAACAAAAAGTACAGCTAGTGCGCAAAAACCACACTCATGAATAAACACAGGGAGCCGCCAACATAAAAGAGACACTCACATAACTCGAGAAGAATATTAAATAATTATATATGTGACGCTACCTCATCTAAAATTAAAGTGACAGATGATATACGAATCATTATTCAATAAATGTGAATATATGCAACAGTCCTCATTGTAACGTGCAATAATAAAGTGAATGGCAATATCTCACCAATGAAAGTGCAATGTGCATATATATAGCAATAATGAACAATAAATAAATTGTTGGACTCCTAATGTAAAAATGAAGCAATTCAAAAGAAGACTCTATCCAGTGCGACTTTAAATAAACATAACAATGGCAAGGTACTGTGCGACAAAACAAAGAATACCTCACTAACGAAAGTGCAATGTGCATAAAGAGCAATAATAAATACACAATATGTGTGGACTCCTAATATTAATAGCATACACATAAAATCAAAAATTATAAGTAAATATAAGCAATACAGTGCGACTGGAGATAGCAACCCGAAAATATTTTTAAACAGTGATAAAAAAAGTGCACGTGCAATAATAAATATAAAATATGAGTGTGCAAATAATACAGGTGAACTAATAAATAAATGTCCAAATAAACGCAAAGTGTGATTCAAAAATAGTAGCGTGCGACTCCAGATGACAACACGATATAAATCTTCTAGAGAAAATGATGAAGTGCAAGTGCAGTGGACCAAACTCTGTGACGGCCAGTGTCCGATAGTCAGTATCTCCGTCCAATCAGGTTCCGGAGAGCACTAATCGTTTCCCCCAGCCTCTCACCTGTAGTTGCAGGCCCCCAATGGGCCGAATCGAGCGTGTAACCACCCACAGGTGGTGGAGCTGTAAGCCGGGGACGGGCTTCCGGTGGTTGTCACAGCCTTCAGGTACACAGATAACTGGCCACAATACACCTCTCTCCCGCACTCAATGGATATCCTCGAATGTCCTCAGATAGGTGATGGAAAGGAAAAGGATGGCGCCATAGTGTAGTATATTTAAAAGTTTATTCATAAAAAATAGTAGCAACTTACATAAAGAATCATGCATTCCACAGTGAAAGCAGAAGCTTCCGGGTTCGGCCGTACCCGGAAGCAGCGGCACCTGGCTCCTCCCTGACGCGTTGCGTCACAACACACGTGACTTTATCAAAGGGATAACGGACTTTACGGCAGACTTGGTCCGGCGGACTTTTCGTCTGACTTTCCGAATGAACAGACTTGCCTTCCCACGATCAACCAAAGTCCGACGGATTCGTACGTGATGACGTACGACCGGACTAAAACAAGGAAGTTCATAGCCAGTAGCCAATAGCTGCCCTAGCGTGGGGTTTTGTCCGTCGGACTAGCATACAGACGAGCGGACTTTTCGACCGGACTCGAGTCCGTCGGAAAGATTTGAAACATGTTTAATTTCTAGGCCCGTCCAACTTTTGGGAAAAAAAAGTCTGCTGGAGCCCACACACGATCGAATTATCCTGCCGTAAAGTCTGCTCGTGTGTATGCGGCATTAGAGCGAAGACTGTGAGCCAGGCCTTCTCGTCCAACATCAGTGCCTGAACTCACAAATGCGCTTCTGGAAGAAGAGTCAAACATTCCGATAGACACACCCCTAAACCTTGTGGACAGCCCTCCCAGAAGAGTTTACAGCTGCAAAGGGTGGGCCAACTCAATATTGAACCCTACGGACTAAGACTGGGATGCCATTAAAGTTCATGTGCGTGTAAAGGCAGGCGTCCCAATACTTTTGGTAATATAGTGTATATATCCAAACAAAACCCCTATTTATAATGTTTCCCCAGGGGAAGAGATGTCTAAGCACATCCTCTGCATATGAGCAGACATTACCATTTCTACGGCAATTTTTTTGTAAGAGGTTGACTGACAGCTGGATCTTGCGTGATTCGTTGGTGGAATTGTTAATTTCTAGGTGGCTTAAATTCATGGATTTCATTTGTTGAGTGGGAGAAAGCTTCTTGTCAAAACACTTCTTCCATGCTGCATTTACAGTGCCCTGAAATGTCACACATTCCGTATTTATGTTCTGCTTGCTTATTTTTAATGCATATCTCTATATCGGGGGTCAGCAACCTTTTCCACATTAGGCGTCATGTTCACAAGCATTAGAAAACCAACGTGTAAGTGAACAATACATTTCTGCCCTCATAGTTGCTCTTATAAAGGCAGTATATAATAATTATTGAATTTACTTGCCATTAGTAGAACAGCTAGGAGCACATAGAATGTATTGAAGTGGCTGTAAAGCCTATACATTGTTTTACCTTAACCCTTTCGTGACTAAGCCTATTTCTGACATTTGGTGTTTACAAGTTAACTTAAAATCCATATTTTTTGATAGAAAATTACTTAGAGCCGCCAAACATTATATATATTTTTAGCAGAGAATCTAGAGAATAAAATGGTGATTGTTGCAATATTTTATGTCACACGGTATTTGTGCAGCGGTGTTTTAAACGCAACTTTTTGGGAAAAAGGAAACACTTTTATGAATTAAAAAAAAAAAAAACAAACAGTAACGTTAGCCCAATTTTTTTGTATAATGTGAAAGGTGATGTTATGCCGAGTAAATAGATACCAAACACGTCACGCTTTATAATTGCACACACTCGTGGAATGGCGACAAACTACAATACCTAAAAATCTCCATAGGCGACGCTTGAAATTTTTTTTACGGTTACCAGGTTAGAGTTACAGAGGAGATCTAGTGCTAGAATTATTGCTCTTGCTCTGATGGTCGTGGCGATACCTCACATGTGAACACCATTTACATATGCGGGCGCGACTTCCGTATGCGTTTTCTTTGCTGTGCGAGCTCGCGGCGACGGGGGGGGGGGGGGGGGGGGGGCGCTTAAAAATTTTTTTTCTTATTTATTTCATTTATTTTTATATTAATAAATTGTGTTTAAAAAAAAATGTGATCACTTTTATTGCTGTCACAAGGAATGTAAACATCCCTTAGTAATAGTAAGGTGGTGACAGGTAATAATAGGTGGTGACAGGTACTCTTTTTGGAGGGATCGGGGGTCTAAAAGACCCCCCGATCCCTTCTTTGCACTTTAAAGTATTCAGATTGCCATTTTCGGTGATTCTGAATACTGTATATTTTTTTAAAACCGGCGCCATTGGCAGCCGAGTAAACGGGAAGTGACGTCATGACGTTGCTTCCGTGTTTACAATTAGGAGGCCGGAAGAAAGCCACTTACGGCTTCGTTTCAGACTGTCACTAGCCGCCGGAGGAGGTGGATTGTTGATCGGGCCTCCCGGTGGAACAGGAGGCCCGGTAAGAGCGGCGGGAGGTGGCGGGAGTGGGGGACACCCCCCCCCGCTCCTCCGGTATAACAGCCGAGCGGCTCTTAGCCGCATCGGCTGTTATCACTGGAAAGCCGATCGCGGCTCTAAAAAACAGTACCGCGGGCATCATCCCGGTATAACCCCTGAAAGCCGAGTACGCACATCTGCGTACGCCCAGCGGGAAGGGGTTAATGCATTCCTTGCATTAAGGTAAAAATGTTTAGATTTAGATTAAGTAATATTGCCCCATCACCCCCCTTGTACTTACCTAAGTCCTTATACCGCGTACACACGATCGATTTTCTCGTCGGAAAAAGACATGACGGCTTTTCCGACGGGATTCCGCTCAAGTTTGCCTTGCATACACACGGTCGCGCAAAAGTTTGCTGAAAGTATGACTGTCAAGAATGCGGTGACGTACAACACGACGATGAGCCGAGAAAATGACGTTCAATGCTTCCGAGCATGCGCTGAATTGTTTCCGAGCATGCGTAGGGATTTTGTGCGTCGGAATTGCCACAGACGATCGCGTTTTCGGATAGGAACTTTTCCAGACGGAAAAATTTAGAGCATGCTCTCAATCTTTTGCTGACTGCAATTCCGCCAGCAAAAGACCGATGGAGCATACACACGGTCGCATTTTCCGACGAAAAACTCTCACCAGTCTTTTGCCGGCCGAAATTCCGACCGTGTGTACGCGGCATTACTCGATCCAGCGATGTGCCCATCTGCAATCTGCATCTGCTCTCACAGGCTTTGCTGAGCCATAGCTAAGTGGCTTCCTATGGTTTCAAACTGAGAAGAAGAGGAGCCAGGAACCCCCAGCAGCAGGGGCGTATGTACCGCGAGACAAACAAGGAGTTTGCCTTGGGCGGCATTTTTCAGGGGTGCAACGCCTCCCCCAGGCGGAAGGCGGCTCTTTAGTTAGGCCTCACGGTCACCTAATTAACCACTTCCCGTCCAGTGACTTTCGGGGGTTGTACCAGGATGATGCCTCGGTACCATTTTTTAGAGCTAGCGATTGGCTCTCTTGTAATAGAAATGTCATTTCTTGTAATAGAAATCGGAGCGGCTTACTAGCCACTCGATTGCTATTACAAGCAGCGCCTTCCACAATTCTCTCTGGCTCTTCCATCCCACTGGGAGACCCGATCGACCGCGTCCGCCGGCTGGCCAGACAGCCAAGCAAAGCCAGGATTGGCTTTGATCAGCTGTTCATAACAGTAAACTGGAAACCATGACATGACATCACTTCTGGTTTACTCAGAAACCATCAGCGCCAGAATTAAAAATTGATAGCATTCAAAAACACTGATCTTGATGTTTTGAATGCTTTTACATACCTCACAACTTTCTGAGATGGGAATGAGGGACACCTATCAGCAAAAGTATGCAGGCATAGGACATGCCCCTTGCCACACCCCCTTAAAGGAGAATTGTACAAAAAAAATAAGATTGGTTAAACCCACAAGTGCTTTTTTACCACTACTGTTCCTTTATATTGGCTTTTGGAATCTACAAATGCAACAATTTAGAAATCAAATGAAAGGTTTAGTACCGGGAAGCACTTTGATAGATAAAAAGTGCATTTTATATACATTTATATAGATCAGATGAGGGACAAAAAAGAAGGAATGAGAGACAGAGGGACATTGCTCCAAATCAGGGACAGTCCCTGGAAATCAGGGACAGTTGGGAGGTATGCTTTTAAGGGGAACTCCACTTTTGTTGATAAAAAAAAAACACTCCCCTCTGTAAATTGCAAGGATTATAACAACCTTTGTTGCAGATTCCTACCTTTTGTTATTTTTAAGAAATCCCTGTATGTTCCTCTGTGCCGAGTAGGTCTAATGGGAGTGGTTTCATAATTATCTGTCAGCTGTGGCAGCTGCAGAGCACTAATGAGGAAATCTGCTGGGCCGGCATCCTTTTAGACGTGTTCCTATTGAAAGCATCTCTCCAAAAATGACATTTTTGTTGCAGGGGATGCCTGAAATGACTTGTATCTTAGGCAGACTTCTGTGAAAATTTGGAGCCAATCACACAAGCAGGAAATTATGTTTCTGGGGTGTGTCCAGTATACATTCTGTGTACAGAACAACTCCAGGTAGCCATATTGCATTTTCAGAAAATTACAGCGGCTGCAGATTGAAAAGGAAAGGTCATTTATAATAACATTCAATTACAATATGACTTGTGTAGCAATTGTGTACGCTATATTATTTTTTCTTTATTTGCTGTTCTTTTTCCCCACGACAGTGGAGTTACCATTTAAGTGCAGGGGAGGTGCAAAAAAAAAAAAAAAATTAATAATTAAAAATTAAAGTGCCCCCATCCTCCCACACAAAAGCGAACGCGCGTGTCAGTCCCACACGCATGTAAACAGTGATCGTCCCACACATGTGAGGTATCACCGTGAATGTCAGACCATGAGCACTCTGCTGCTGCCGGATTCCCGGGACGTTGTATGTTGCTACAATCCCCTTAGCAAGACCATCTTGTCAGTTGCTGGCTGAGACTCAGCACACCACCATCACCGCTGGCCAAAAAAAAAAATACAGAACACCAATAATTGCAAACCATAACAGTTAATGGGGCCCAAAGTTCTGGCAAAGGAGTACTCAGATTTGAGTGGAAACCTCAGGCTGGGTTCACATATGAGCCGCATGTGGCTTACATCAGGAGTCCGGTGCGTCCCGGGTTCACCGCTTCAGGTCTGATTTCAGCCCGAATTTTGGGCTGAATTCGGACCTGAAATGGACCAAAAGACGCACAGGGCTCCTGTGCAAATCACACAGGACCCGCTGCGGAGATCCACTGCTGTGAAAAAGTATTTGCCCCCTTCCTGATTTTTTTTTTACATATTTCTCACACTTAAATGATTCAGATCATCAAACAAATTTTAAAATTACACAAAGATAACCGGAGTAAATCCAAGATGCAGTTTTTAAATTATGATTTCATTTATTAAGGGGAAAAAGTTGTTCAAATCTGCCTGGCCCTATGTGAAAAAGTAATTGCCCCTTCCCATACTGAATCATGAATGAACTGTGATTAACCACAATTTTTTGAAAAGCTGAGCTAAATTTCATTTGCCACACCCAGTCCTGATTACTGCCAGACCTATTAATCAAGAAATCACATAAATAGAAGATGTCTGACAAAGTGAAGCACGCTAAAAGATCACAAAAAGCCACACATCATGCCACAGTCTAAAAAAAAAAAACAACAACAGATTAGAAACAAAGTAATGTACATGTATTGGTCTAGGAAGGGTTTCAAGGCCATTTCTAAGGCTTTGGAACTTCAGTGAACCACAGGGAGAGCCATTATCCACAATTGGAGATAACTTGGAACAGTGGTGAACCTTCCCAGGAGTGGCCGGCCTACAAAAATTACTCCAAGAGCACCACAACGACTCATCCAGGAGATCATAAAAGAACCCAGAACAACATCTAAAGAACTGCAGGCCTCACTTGCCTCAGGTAAGATCAGTGTTCATGATTCAACAATAAGAAAGAGACTGGGCAAAAATGGCATCCATGGGAGAGTTCCAAGGCCAAAGCCACTGCTGACCAAAAAGAACACAAAGGCTCATCTCACATTTACCAAAAAACATCTTGATTATCCCCAAGACTTTTAGGCAAATATTCTGTGGACTGATGAGACAAAAATTTTACTTTTTGGAAGGCGTGCGTCCCGTCCCATCTGGCATAAAACTAATACAGCATTTCCTAACAAGAACATCATACCAACAGTCAGACATGGTGGTGGTAGTGTGATGGTCTGGGGCTGCTTTGCAACTTCAGGACCTGGACGACTAACCATGAATTCTGAGCTCTACCAGGAAATCCTAAAGGAGAATGTCCAGCAATCAGTTTGTGACCTCAAACTCAAGTGCACTTGGGTTATGCAGCAGGACAATGATCCGAAACACAACAGTAAGTCCACCTCCAAATGGTTCAAACAAAGTAAAATTTAGGTTTTGGAGTGGCCTAGTCAAAGCCCGGACTTAAATCGGATTGAGATGCTGTATCATGACCTCACACAGGCCAGTCATGCTGGAAAACCCTCCAATACGGCTGAATTAAAACAATTCTGCAAAGAAGAGTGGGCCAAAATTGATCCACAGCAATATGAAAGACTCATTGTCAGTTATCACAAATGCTTGATTGCAGTTGTTGCTGCCAAGGGTGGCACAACCAGTTATTAGGTTTAGGGGGCAATTACTTTTTCACGTAAAGCCAGGCAGGTTTGGACAGCTTTTTTGCCTTAATAAATGAAACCATCATTTAAAAACTGCATTTTGTATTTATTCGGGTTATCTTTGTGTAATAATAAAATTTGTTTGATGATCTGAGTCATTTAAGTGTGACAAATATGCAAAAAAAAAAAAAAAAAAAATCAGAAAGGGGGCAAATACTTTTTCATAGCATTGTATGTGAACCGGCTCCATAGAGAACCGGGTCACATTCTCCTGCTATTGTGAATTGGATGCCGGGAAGCAGCATCCAATTGGCAATGGTGTAAACCCAGCCTCAATACTGGGCACAGGTACCCAAACTGTATCCTAAAAATAGATGGCATGGTCCCTCTAAGAAGTGGGTAAGAAGTTGTGCCCAGCGGCATCTCCCACATAAACTCATGATGTCAAGGGCAACTCAAAACCCAAAAATGATGATCTCTCACAGGACCGGTGATGTCAGTAGTGACTCAGGACCTGACAGTGGTAATCTCTCACAGCTGTAACCTCTGGGTACATGTGGCAGTAGAATCTTTCTCTCTCTGCAGCAAAGACTAAGGCAGGCATCTCTCCTAGACAGGTGCAAAAAATGTAGTGCTAGCAAAATATGTGTACCAATAAAAAGTGCACAAAAAGTGTCGGTGGGCGTGGTCTGGCAGTCGGTGTAGGAGCAGCATGAGCAGGGTGTCGGGCACCGGGGAGAGTGGTCGTGGCGTACATTTTGGATGAACTACCTTTCCAGGTTGGTCGAGATCCCGGAGGTCGTTGGAAGACATCCCTGGAGACTTCGGGTTCCTGCACTCATCCGAAAGAACCATCTATCCGTGTATACAAGCCTTTACGATTCGGTGTCGCTGACATCCGGGTCCAACTGCTCTGGTAAGGGTATTCTATCTCATTCATTTGTTGGATTCACTTATTGTTGATGCTCCACACTACACCCCGTATCTTTGATGAATACCACTTCGTTATTCGACTTTCACCTAATCCCCTTGGATTCAAGTTAAGAGATTTTATAAACTTTTACATTTGTCCTTTTCAATATGTTGGACTTTTGAACTTTTTGTGCACTTTTTATTGGTACACATATTTTGCTAGCGCTACATTTTTTTGCACCTTTCCCATTTGAATTTTTGTCACATTCTTGTGTAGCTGCTGTTTATTTGGTCACATTTATTTTAATTATTTTTTGATATTTTGCGCAGTATTAGTTTATTTCACATCTCTCCTAGACAGTGGATCTCTCTCTAGTAGGGATGAGCCGAACACCCCCCGGTTCGGTTCGCACCAGAACCCGCGAACGGACCGAAAGTTCGCACGAACGTTAGAACCCCATTGACGTCTATGGGACTCGAACGTTCGAAATCAAAAGTGCTCATTTTAAAGGCTAATTTGCATGGTATTGTCCTAAAAAGGGTTTGGGGACCCGGGTCCTACCCCAGGGGACATGTATCAATGCAAAAAAAACTTTTAAAAACGGACGTTTTTTCGGGAGCAGTGATTTTAATGATGCTTAAAGTAAAAAAAAAAAAAAAGTGAAATATTCCTTTAAATATCGTACCTGGGGGGTGTCTATAGTATGCCTGTAAAGTGACGCGTGTTTCCCGTGTTTAGAACAGTCCCTGCACCAAATGTCATTTTTAAAGGAAAAAATCTAATTTAAAACTGCTTGCGGGTTTAATGTCATGTCGGGTCATGGCAATATGGATGAAAATCAGTGAGACAAACGGCATGGGTACCTCCCAGTCCATTACCAGGCCCTTTGGGTCTTGTATGGATATTAAGGGGAACCCCGCACCCAAATTAAAATAAGGAAAGGTGTGGGGCCACCAGGCCCTATATACTCTGAACAGCAGTATACAGGCGGTGCAAACAAGACAGGGACTGTAGGTTTGTTGTTAAGTAGAATCTTTGTAATTTTGAACATTTTTAACGTGTTTAGCTCCAGCCAAAAAATCTTTTTTAAGCTTTTTGGAAAACATAGGGAAGGGTTATCACCCCTGTGACATTTGTTTTGCTGTCTTTCCTCCTCTTCAGAAGATTTCACCTCACTTTTTTGTCCCAATGAAAAATGTTTTTTGAAAATTTGGGTTTTTTTGTGGAACAAGGATTGGAAAGCATCAGTGGAAAGGAGAAATTGTTTTCCCATATTAACTCTTACAGGAGAGAATTTCCCTTCCTAGGGGTAGATTTCATCTCACTTCCTGTTGTCTCCTTCCGTTTGCAAGTAGGAGTCGTTTGTAAGTTAGATGTTTGAAAGTAGGGTCCTGCCCTATATACTCAGCAGAAATTTGGGCCTTAGGTGTTGCTGTGGCCACAACACTGTAAGCCCTCACAGGGCCCTGCTGTGAAATATTAGATCAAGAATTGTAATTACATGCCCCTGTTGAACAGGAGCTGAAAAATTAGGCCTTAGGCACTGGTGCCACAACACTGCAACCCCTCACAGACACTCTAGTTGGAATGCAGGAACGAGCCCTGCTGCAAAGTATTACATCAAAAATTGTAATTACACGCCCCTGTTAAACAGGGGCTGAAAAATTGTGGCTTAGGCACTGGTGGTGGCGCCCAGAACCAAAAATGTTCTTACAAGCTATCAGTGTGATGATTGAGGAGGAAGAGGATAATTACTCAGGGATAGTCACTCAGCATCAGCATAGGCAGTCTTTGAAGGGATCTGAGATTTCAAAAAAAATTATTCGGTTACATCAGCATCAGGTGCTTGGTAGCTGGTGGTGATCCAAGACTGATTCATTTTTATGAAGGTCAGCCGATCGACCGAGTCGGTGGACAGACGCACCCTGTGATCGGTTACCACGCCTCCAGCAGCACTGAATGTGCGTTCCGAAAGAACGCTGGATGCAGGACAGGCCAGTAGCTCAATTGCATACTGTGCAAGCTCTGGCCAGTGATCCATCCTCAAGACCCAGTAACCCAGAGGATTTTCGGTGGGAAAGGTGTCCAAGTCTGATCTTGCCCCTAGGTATTCCTGCACCATGTAAAACAGACGCTGGCGATGGTTGCTGGAACCGATCATACCTTGGGGCTGCGGACCAAAAAATTGTCTGAACGCATCGGTCAGACGGCCACCTTCTCCACCGCTCCTTCTTTGACTGACCGAAGCCTCAGCAACACGTTGTCCAGAAACAGGAGTTTGTAACCTCCCAATCTCTGGGAACGCATTGCACAGACCTTTCTGCAAGGCCTCCCGAAGATGTTTCATCCTCTGCTCCCTCTGCGATGGCAAGATAAGGTCCGCAACCTTACCCTTGTAACGTGGATCAAGGAGGGTTGCCAGCCAGTATTGGTCCTTCTCCTTGATACCACGAATACGAGGATCCTTACGCAGGCTTTGCAGGATCAGGGAGGCCATGCAGCGTAGGTTTGCTGAGGCATTCGGTCCGGAGTCCTCTGGGTCACGAAGGACGACAACGTCCGCAGCCACCTCCTCCCAGCCACGTACAAGTCCATGTGTTTCTTGGGACTGATCCCTTAAAGACTGCTGCTGATGCCGAGTGCCAGGCTCCACCTCCATACTGACACAATCTTCCTCCTCCTCCTCCTCCTCCTCTTCCTGTGTGATCGGCGGGCACGCAGGAACACTGTCTGGATAAAGGGGGCCTTGAGAGCTAAGGAAGTCCTCCTCTTCCTGCCTCTGTTCTGCCTCAAGTGCCCTGTCCATTATTCCACGCAGCGTGTGCTCCAACAGGTGGACAAGGGGGACAGTGTCACTGATGCATGCACTGTCACTGCTCACCATCCTCGTGGCCTCCTCGAATGGTGACAGGACAGTGCATGCATCCCTGATCATGGCCCACTGGCGTGGGGAAAAAAAAACCAAGCTCCCCTGACCCTGTCCTGGTGCCATAGTCGCACAGGTACTCATTGATGGCCCTCTGCTGCGTGTGCAGCCGCTGCAGCATGGCCAACGTTGAGTTCCACCTGGTGGGCATGTCACAGATTAGGCGGTTCTTGGGCAGGTTAAACTCCTTTTGGAGGTCCGTCAGCCAAGCACTGGCATTATATGACCGGCGGAAATGCACACAGACTTTCCTGGCCTGCCTTAGGACATCCTGTAAGCCCGGGTACCTGCCCAAGAACCGCTGCACCACCAAGTTAAGGACGTGAGCCAAACAGGGCACATGGGTCATTTGTCCCTGTCGGAGGGCAGAGAGGAGGTTGGTGCCATTGTCGCAAACCACCATTCCTGCCTTAGGTTGGCGTGGCGTCAACCACCTCTGAACCTGCCCCTGCAGAGCTGACAGAACCTCTGCCCCAGTGTGGCTCCTGTCCCCCAAGCACACCAGCTCAAGCACCGCATGGCATCTTTTGGCCTGCGTACTTGCATAGCCCCTTGAACGCCTACGGAGCACCGCTGGTTCCGAGGAAGAGGCCATGGAGGAAGAAGAAGAGGAGGGGGTGGAGGAGAGAGGTGTGTCACAATCAGCATTTTGGAGGCGTGGTGGCGGAACAACCTCCAACACTACTGCACCTTGTCCTGCATCCTTCCCAGCTGCCAGCAGAGTCACCCAATGCGCCGTGAAACTTAGGTAACGTCCCTGTCCATGCCTGCTGGACCATGAGTCAGCGGTAATATGCACCTTACCGCTGACCGCCCTGTCCAGCGAGGCATGGACATTGCCTTCCACATGCCGGTAGAGAGCCGGAATCGCCTTCCGTGAGAAAAAGTGGCGTTTGGGTACCTGCCACTGAGGAACCGCACATTCCACAAACTCACGGAAGGGGGCAGAGTCTACCAACTGAAAAGGCAGCAGTTGAAGTGCTAGCAATTTTGCCAAGCTAGCATTCAACCGCTGGGCATGTGGATGGCTGGGAGCAAACTTCTTTCGGCGGTGCAGCAGCTGGGGCAGGCAAATTTGCCTAGTACAATCTGACGTCGGTGTACCAAAAGCAGATTGCCCACAAGTACTTGGCTGTGACACACCTAATTCTACACCTTCATTCCTCTCACTGCAGGTCTCAGAGAGGACTGGAGGTCTAGTGGGGTTGGAAATCTCAGCTGATGAGGAGCAAGGAGAGATCCTCTTTGTTCTTTGGTGTGGGTCTTTTAGATACGCTTGCCAACGAACTGCATGGCAGGTCAACATATGTCTGGTCAAGCATGTGGTACCCAAGCGGGAGATGTTTTGGCCACGCGAGATACGCTTGAGACATATGTTGCAAATAGCAGCGGTGCGATCTGATGCACTCGTCTCAAAAAAGGCCCACACCAAAGAACTTTTTGAATAACGCGCAGAGACTGCAGCGCCCTGCACATGTGGAGCTTTGGGGTGTGATGCAGTCAATGTGCTGCCCTTAGGCTGGCCCCTGGAGGGCATCCTGCCTCGTTGGTGATGTGCCGCCTCCTCCTCCTCCCTCCTCCTCCTCCTCCTCTCTCCTATCAGGCACCCACGTTGAGTCAGTGACCTCATCATCCCCTCCCTCCTCATCACTGGAGCAAACCTGGCAGTATGCTGCAGCAGGGGGAGCATGACTGCCAGATTGCTGTCCTTCTTGGGCACCCCCTCTGTCCGTGCTCATGTTACTGCCTTCATCGAGCTCAGTATCATCATCAGAGCCTTCCAAACGCTGGGCATCCTCCTGGAGCATGTACCCAACACTGTGGTCAAACAGTTCGAGGGAATCCTCAGGAGGACATGGTGGAGCTAGGGAAGGAGTCACTGATGACATTGAGCTGAGGGAAGAGGCCGCTGCTTTGCCAGACAAAGCACCCTGGGTGAGAGAGGATGAGGAGGATGAGGACGGCTTGGTCATCCACTCGACCAAGTCTTCCGCATGTTGCGGCTCAACACGGCCAGCTGCCGAAAAAAAGGCCAAGCGTGTCCCATGGCCACGTGCTGATGAGGATGCACCGTCTCCACGACCAGCACTAGACACAGAGCCTGCTTGCCCTCTCTTATTGGCTTGTGACTGTCTGCCTCTCCTTCTTGGCCTTCCAGACATACTAATGGCCTGTAGCTGCACTAAGCTGGGATAGAACACCAGTAATTTTCTTCAGGTAGCTTTATATTCTGTAACCAGACAAGCCTGCCTGTCAGTAGGAAGATAACAGGAACGGATCTAGCTGAACACTGTGAGCAGGACGCACTGTACTAAATGTAAATAGTCTAGCTGCCTGACCGTGGTACTAATAGGATCAAATAGAACACCTGTAATTTTCTTCAGGTAGCTTTATATACTGTAACCAGACAAGCCTGCCTGTCAGTAGGAAGATAACAGGAACGGATCTAGCTGAACACTGTGAGCAGGACGCACTGTACTAAATGTAAATAGTCTAGCTGCCTGACCGTGGTACTAATAGGATCAAATAGAACACCTGTAATTTTCTTCAGGTAGCTTTATATACTGTAACCAGACAAGCCTGCATGTCAGTAGGAAGATAACAGGAACGGATCTAGCTGAACACTGTGAGCAGGACGCACTGTACTAAATGTAAATAGTCTAGCTGCCTGACCGTGGTACTAATAGGATCAAATAGAACACCTGTAATTTTCTTCAGGTAGCTTTATATACTGTAACCAGACAAGCCTGCCTGTCAGTAGGAAGATAACAGGAACGGATCTAGCTGAACACTGAGCAGGACGCACTGTACTAAATGTAAATAGTCTAGCTGCCTGACCGTGGTACTAATAGGATCAAATAGAACACCTGTAATTTTCTTCAGGTAGCTTTATATACTGTAACCAGACAAGCCTGCCTGTCAGTAGGAAGATAACAGGAACGGATCTAGCTGAACACTGTGAGCAGGACGCACTGCACTAAATGTAAATAGTCTAGAAGATAACAGGAACGGATCTAGCTGAACACTGTGAGCAGGACGCACTGCACTAAATGTAAATAGTCTAGAAGATAACAGGAACGGATCTAGCTGAACACTGTGAGCAGGACGCACTGCACTAAATGTAAATAGTCTAGAAGATAACAGGAACGGATCTAGCTGAACACTGTGAGCAGGACGCACTGCACTAAATGTAAATAGTCTAGAAGATAACAGGAACGGATCTAGCTAAACTGAATACAGTGTATATATATATATATATATATATATATATATATATATATATATATATATATATATATATATATATATATATATATATATATATATATATATATATATATATATACACACACACAATACACTGTAAGTGCAGCTAACTGACTGACTGTTCTGCCTAATCTATCTAACTCAAATGACACTGTCTCTCTCTCTCTCTCTATCTCTCAGCACACCGGAACACACACTACACAGGGCCGCCGTGCAGGCGGCCTTATATAGTGTGGGGCGTGTACTAAATCCCCTGAGCCATAATTGGCCAAAGCCACCCTGGCTTTGGCCAATTACAGCTCTCTCTACTGACGGCGCTGTGATTGGCCAAGCATGCGGGTCATAGTGCATGCTTGGCCAATCATCAGCCAGCAATGCCCTGCGATGCCGCAGTGAATTATGGGCCGTGACACGCCACACGAATTTGGCTCGAACGGCCCATATCGTTCGCAATTCGACGGACGGTCGAACAGCCGATGTTCGAGTCGAACATGGGTTCGACTCGAACACGAAGCTCATCCCTACTCTCTAGCGATTACCTCTTTGCAACCCATGAGACTGCCTTGAACCTTCCTTCCCTTTCCTTTATTTCTGCAACTCTGTGTCCTGGGACTTGTAGTCCTGTCCCATACTTGGCTGAATAGGAAGATGCTTCCTGGGAACTACATTTCCCATAGTCCCAGGTGGTTTCCAGCAGTCGTCTTTCCCTCTTTTCTCCCAGACTGCATAGCAGCCCATCACAGTGCCGTCTGCATTTTGGAGTGGTGTGCAGGCTCTCTTCACAGTACCCGGTGTCTACTTGGTGGACAGGTGGGGTGCAGCGGCAATAAATTACACAGTCAGGTGCAATAGAAAACTTGTATCGAAGTAATGCAGCGACAGTTCACAACAAACCCGGAGGAATGCCTTCCCAACCGGATACACTCACAGTTTCCAATAATGAGAAGAGAACAGGTATCAGCAGGGTTGACAGCATCTGTAAAGAGAGTGGAATGCGACCGGGCCGTCTCATGCCCATGTGGGATGAGGTCCTTGTCAGGAACCTTTCCCTACCAACTAGTACTGTCCATAACAGGCGGGGTACCTTTCCCTACACTGCCGACCCACATAAAATGCACCAAACCTGGGAGCCAGGGCCTTAAATAGACTCTGCCTGACCCAAGATGGCTGCCAAAGTCACTTAGGGTGGCAGCATCCAATTTCGTGCTTCCCCAGTGACCCAGGAAACCATAGAGGAATGTGTTCCTCTTGACTTTCTCTCCAGCTACGGTGCCTCTGCAGAGAAGCGCCACCTGCAATAGAGACTGCACCTGTCTACACACGCTCTCTCCTCTTCCTCTAACTGGCAGCCAGGGAGAGGAAGAAAAGCTGCAGTGCTGACTGTCTATGTTGCATTTCATTGACAGTCCGGGTTGTGGGGCCATGGTCAGAAGCACCGCAGACCAGGGCTACACAAAAACAAATAAAAAACCCACCTACCTGTAATAGTATAGCTCACATCTCTCCTTTAATGAATCAAATCCCTCTGTCGTCCTCTAAAACCTCTATAAACATGTACTACTTAAAGCGGAGTTCCACACAAAAATGGAATTTCCGCTTTTCGGAATTCTTCCCCCCTCCGGTGTCACATTTGGCACCTTTCAGGGGGGAGGGTGGAGCAAATACCTGTCTAATACAGGTATTTTGCTCCCACTTCCGGGCATAGATACCGCCACCCGGGCATAGATGCCGACATTGCAGGCGCCCTGGACAGGTAAGTGTCCATATTTTAAAAGTCAGCAGCTGCAGTATTTGTAGCTGCTGACTTAAAAAAAAAAAAACAAATCGGCGGCACTCCGTTTTAATGAACCAAAGTGTTATATAGCACTAAAAGCCCTTGCACACTGGGGCGGGGGCGGCGTCGGCGGTAAAACGGCGCTATTATTAGCGGCGTTTTACCGTCGGTATTCGGCCGCTAGCGGGGCGGTTTTACCCCCCCCGCTAGCGGCCGAGAAAGGGTTAAATACCACCGCAAAGCGCCTCTGCAGAGGTATAGCCGCGCCGTCCCATTGATTTCAATGGGCAGGAGCGGTAAAGGAGCGGTATACACTCCGCTCCTTCACCGCTCCGAAGATGCTGCTGGCAGGACTTTTTTTACCGTCCTGCCAGCGCACCGCTCCAGTGTGAAAGCCCTCGGGGCTTTCACACTGGATACACAGCAGCAGCACTTTCAAGTCGGTTTGCAGGCGCTATTAGCGCAATCGCGCCTGCAAACCGCCCCAGTGTGCAAGGGCTCTAAGCCTTTCATCCAAACTCTAAACTGTTACATTTATTACTTTGAAAAGCCAATATAAAGGAATAATAGTGGTGGAAATTGCACTTGTGGTGTTAACCAATAATTTTTTGCATTTTCATGGTCTATGAAACTGGGGTCATGGTGGAGATGTGTCCTTTCCCTGTATACTTTGGTGCCAAAGGTGTTCCTGTTTCCAAATTTAGAAGGTATTTAATGATAATAACTACTCCTCTCTCAGTCCTGACTGTGCAGGAGTGAACATCAGACACTGATACAAATTGTGCTGGTACTCACCTTGACAAGGAGGTAAGCTCCTCTCATATGAAGAGAAGTGGAAGGTGTCTAGAGCATCTTACAAAAACAGATTAACACAAAAGCAAACAACCTGACCCCTTTCTAGACTGTGGAAATGGTGCAGCAAGTGGCCAAAGATTGCAAGCTACTACAGTTCTGTCACTGTGCAGCGACCCCTTGGTGAGCATACCAGAGGGAACAATGCATAACACATCTGTAGGCAGTTGCAGTCTACTTTCCCCACTGAAGGTGGTGTTCAACCATAGTGGGGTTGCAGTGGGAAAGGACGTCAAGAGGAACATGGTTCCTCTATGGTTTCCTGGGTCACTGGGAAGCTATCTTATTGGATTCTGGCACCCCATGTGACTCTGGCATCCCACTTGGGTCAGGCAGAGTCTATTTAAGACCCTAGCTCCCAGGCTTGGTGCGCATTTCATGCATGGGTAGTGTAGGGACAGGTCACCCTTCTGTCAGGGCCAGCCAAGTAATTAGAGGCAGGCAGAGTTTCCAGATGAGTAGGGACACGCTATCCTTCCTGGAAGCCTCCCTGTGTGGGTACAGACTGGCCAGGATGCATTCTGCCCCTCAAAACAGATGTTGTCAGTGCACCTATTGTTGTACTCTTCAGTGCATCATTCAGTGAGTGTGCCCAGTTGGGTTGTCTTCCTGCCGGGTTGTTGTGCTTTACTGAACTTTCAATACAGTTCCGTTGCTACAACTAGACTGGTGTTTACTGCCGTCGCACTACACTGCACCTCCCCACACACCCTCCTCAAAAGTCTCTCCTCCTCCAGCAGCTTGCTAACATTGGAGGGAGGAGAACATGACTTATCCTCCTCCAGGGTTTTTACTCCTATAGCAGCCTCCATCATTAGAGGTAGGAGAACATAACCTGGCCGCTCTCAAGGTCTCTCCTCCTCCAACAGCTCGATACTAGGGATGAGCCGAACACCCCCCGGTTCGGTTCGCACCAGAACCTGCGAACAGACCGAAAATTTGCACGAACGTTAGAACCCCATTGACGTCTATGGGACTCGAACGTTCAAAATCAAAAGTGCTAATTTTAAAGGCTAATTTGCATGGTATTGTCCTAAAAAGGGTTTGGGGACCCGGGTCCTACCCCAGGGGACATGTATCAATGCAAAAAAAAACTTTTAAAAAACGGCCGTTTTTTCGGGAGCAGTGATTTTAATGATGCTTAAAGTAAAAAAAAAAAAAGTGAAATATTCCTTTAAATATCGTACATGGGGTGTGTCTATAGTATGCCTGTAAAGTGACACGTGTTTCCCGTGTTTAGAACAGTCCCTGCACCAAATGTCATTTTTAAAGGAAAAAATCTAATTTAAAACTGCTTGCGGGTTTAATGTCATGTCGGGTCCTGGCAATATGGATGAAAATCAGTGAGACAAACAGCATGGTTACCCCCCAGTCCATTACCAGGCCCTTTGGGTCTTGTATGGATATTAAGGGGAACCCCGCACCCAAATTAAAATAAGGAAAGGTGTGGGGCCACCAGGCCCTATATACTCTGAACAGCAGTATACAGGCGGTGCAAACAAGACAGGGACTGTAGGTTTGTTGTTAAGTAGAATCTGTTTGTAATCTTGAACATTTTTAACGTGTTTAGCTCCAGCCAAAAAATCTTTTTTAAGCTTTTTGGAAAACATAGGGAAGGGTTATCACCCCTGTGACATTTGTTTTGCTGTCTTTCCTCCTTTTCAGAAGATTTCACCTCACTTTTTGTCCCAATAACAAATGTTTTTTGAAAATTTGGGTTTTTTTGTGGAACAAGGATTGGAAAGCATCAGTGGAAAGGAGAAATGTTTTTCCCATATTAACTCTTACAGGAGAGAATTTCCCTTCCTAGGGGTAGATTTCATCCCACTTCCTGTTGTCTCCTTCCGTTTGCAAGTAGGAGTCGTTTGTAAGTTAGATGTTTGAAAGTAGGGGCCTGCCCTATATACTCAGCAGAAATTTGGGCCTTAGGTGTTGTTGTGGCCACAACACTGTAAGCCCTCACAGGGCCCTGCTGTGAAATATTAGATCAAGAATGGTAATTACATGCCCCTGTTGAAACAGGGGCAGAAAAACTGGGCCTTTGGTGGTGGTGGTGGTGCTGGTGGCACAACACTGTAAGTCCTCACTCGATCTTGGTGGGTGCAGAAATGGGCCCTGCTGTGAAATATTAGATCAAGAATTGTAATTACATGCCCCTGTTGAACAGGAGCTGAAAAATTAGGCCTTAGGCACTGGTGCTGGTGCCACAACACTGCAACCCCTCACAGACAGACACTCTAGTTGGAACACAGGAACGAGCCCTGCTGCAAAGTATTGCATCAAAAATTGTAATTACACGCCCCTGTTAAACAGGGGCAGAAAAATTGTGCCTTAGGCACTGGTGGTGGCGCCCAGAACCAAAAATGTTCTTACAAGCTATCAGCGTGATCATTGAGGAGGAAGAGGATAATTACTCAGGGATAGTCACTCAGCATCAGCATAGGCAGTCTTTGAAGGGATCTGAGATTTCAAAAAAATTATTCGGTTACATCAACATCGGGTGCTTGGTAGCTGGTGGTGATCCAAGACTGATTCATTTTTATGAAGGTCAGTCGATCGACAGAGTCGGTGGACAGACGCACCCTGTGATCGGTTACCATGCCTCCAGCAGCACTGAATGTGCGTTCCGAAAGAACGCTGGATGCAGGACAGGCCAGTAGCTCAATTGCATACTGTGCAAGCTCTGGCCAGTAATCCATCCTCAAGACCCAGTAACCCAGAGGATTTTCGGTGGGAAAGGTGTCCAAATCTGATCTTGCCCCTAGGTATTCCTGCACCATGTAAAACAGACGCTGGCGATGGTTGCTGGAACCGATCATACCTTGGGGCTGCGGACCAAAAAATTGTCTGAACGCATCGGTCAGACGGCCACCTTCTCCACCGCTCCTTCTTTGACTGACCGAAGCCTCAGCAACACGTTGTCCAGAAACAGGAGTTTGTAACCTCCCAGTCAATGGGAACGCGTTGCACAGACCTTTCTGCAAGGCCTCCCGAAGATGTTTCATCCTCTTCTCCCTCTGCGAAGGCAAGATAAGGTCCGCAACCTTACCCTTGTAACGTGGATCAAGGAGGGTTGCCAGCCAGTATTGGTCCTTCTCCTTGATCCCACGAATACGAGGATCCTTACGCAGGCTTTGCAGGATCAGGGAGGCCATGCAGCGTAGGTTTGCTGAGGCATTCGGTCCGGAGTCCTCTGGGTCACTAAGGACGACATGGTCCACAGCCACCTCCTCCCAGCCACGTACAAGTCCATGTGTTTCTTGGGACTGATCCCTTAAAGACTGCTGCTGATGCTGAGTGCCAGGCTCCACCTCCATACTGACACAATCTTCCTCCTCCTCCTCCTCTTCCTGTGTGATTGGCGGGCACGCAGGAACACTGTCTGGATAAAGGGGGCCTTGAGAGCTAAGGAAGCCCTCCTCTTCCTGCCTCTGTTCTGCCTCAAGTGCCCTGTCCATTATTTCACGCAGCGTGTGCTCCAACAGGTGGACAAGGGGGACAGTGTCACTGATGCATGCACGGTCACTGCTCACCATCCTCGTGGCCTCCTCAAATGGTGACAGGACAGTGCATGCATCCCTGATCATGGCCCACTGGCGTGGGGAAAAAAAACCAAGCTCCCCTGACCCTGTCCTGGTGCCATAGTCGCACAGGTACTCATTGATGGCCCTCTGCTGCGTGTGCAGCCGCTGCAGCATGGCCAACGTTGAGTTCCACCTGGTGGGCATGTCACAGATTAGGCGGTTCTTGGGCAGGTTAAACTCCTTTTGGAGGTCCGTCAGCCGAGCACTGGCATTATATGACCGGCGGAAATGCACACAGACTTTCCTGGCCTGCCTCAGGACATCCTGTAAGCCCGGGTACCTGCCCAAGAACCGCTGCACCACCAAGTTAAGGACGTGAGCCAAACAGGGCACATGGGTCATTTGTCCCTGTCGGAGGGCAGAGAGGAGGTTGGTGCCATTGTCGCAAACCACCATTCCTGCCTTAAGTTGGCGTGGCGTCAACCACCTCTGAACCTGCCCCTGCAGAGCTGACAGAACCTCTGCCCCAGTGTGGCTCCTGTCCCCCAAGCACACCAGCTCAAGCACCGCATGGCATCTTTTGGCCTGCGTACTTGCGTAGCCCCTTGAACGACTACGGAGCACCGCTGGTTCCGAGGACAAAGCACAGGAAGAGGCCATGGAGGAAGAAGAAGAGGGGGTGGAGGAGAGAGGAGTGTCACAATGATTAGCATTTTGGAGGCGTGGTGGCGTAACAACCTCCAGCACTACTGCACCTTGTCCTGCATCCTTCCCAGCTGCCAGCAGAGTCACCCAATGCGCTGTGAAACTTAGGTAACGTCCCTGTCCATGCCTGCTGGACCATGAGTCAGCGGTAATATGCACCTTACTGCTGACCGCCCTGTCCAGCGAGGCATGGACATTGCCTTCCACATGCCGGAGAGATGTAGAGATGTAGAGAGCCGGAATCGCCTTCCGTGAGAAAAAGTGGTGTTTGCGGTTCCTCAGTGGCAGGTACCCACATTCCACAAACTCACGGAAGGGGGCAGAGACTACCAACTGAAAAGGCAGCAGTTGAAGTGCTAGCAATTTTGCCAAGCTAGCATTCAACCGCTGGGCATGTGGATGGCTGGGAGCAAACTTCTTTCGGCGGTGCAGCAGCTGGGGCAGGGAAATTTGCCTGGTACAATCTGACGTCGGTGTACCAAAAGCAGATTGCCCACAAGTACTTGGCTGTGACACACCTAATTCTACACCTTCATTCCTCTCAGTGCAGGTCTCAGAGAGGACTGAAGGTCTAGTGGGGTTGGAAATCTCAGCTGATGAGGAGCAAGGAGAGGTCCTCTTTGTTCTTTGGTGTGGGTCTTTTAGATACGCTTGCCAACGAACTGCATGGCAGGTCAACATATGTCTGGTCAAGCATGTGGTACCCAAGCGGGAGATGTTTTGGCCACGCGAGATACGCTTGAGACATATGTTGCAAATAGCAGCGGTGCGATCTGATGCACTCGTCTCAAAAAAGGCCCACACCAAAGAACTTTTTGAATAACGCGCAGAGACTGCAGCGCCCTGCACATGTGGAGCTTTGGGGTGTGATGCAGTCAATGTGCTGCCCTTAGGCTGGCCCCTGGAGGGCATCCTGCCTCGTTGGTGATGTGCCGCCTCCTCCTCCTCTCTCCTATCAGGCACCCACGTTGAGTCAGTGACCTCATCATCTCCTCCCTCCTCATCACTGGAGCAAACCTGGCAGTATGCGGAGCATGACTGCCAGATTGCTGTCCTTCTTGGGCACCCCCTCTGTCCGTGCTCATGTTACTGCCTTCATCGAGCTCAGTATCATCATCAGAGCCTTCCAAACGCTGGGCATCCTCCTGGAGCATGTACCCAACACTGTGGTCAAACAGTTCGAGGGACTCCTCAGGAGGACATGGTGAGGCTAGGGAAGGAGTCACTGATGACATTGAGCCGAGGGAAGAGGCCGCTGCTTTGCCAGACAAAGTACCCTGGGCATGGGTGAGAGAGGATGAGGAGGATGAGGACGGCTTGGTCATCCACTCGACCAAGTCTTCCGCACGTTGCGGCTCAACACGGCCAGCTGCCGAAAAAAAGGCCAAGCGTGTCCCATGGCCACGTGCTGATGAGGATGCACCGTCTCCACGATCAGCACTAGACACAGAGCCTGCTTGCCCTCTCTTATTGGCTTGTGACTGTCTGCCTCTCCTTCTTGGCCTTCCAGACATACTAATGGCCTGTAGCTGCACTAAGCTGGGATAGATAGAGAGATAGAGATAGATAATATATATATATATATATATATACTGATACTGCAGCTAGCAAAATCAACTGCCTGCCTGTAGTATGAGAACACCACCAACCTTCTACAGGTAGCTTTAGCTGAACACTGTGAGCAGGACGCACCCCACTAACTTGTAGGTTTAGCAGAACACTGTGAGCAGGACGCACTGCACTAACTTTAAATAGTCTAGCTGCCTGACTGTGGTACTAATAGGATCAAAAGAACACCAGTAATTTTCTTCAGGTAGCTGTAAATACTGTTACAAGACAAGCCTGCCTGTCAGTAGGAAGATAACAGGAACGGATCTAGCTGAACACTGTGAGCAGGACGCACTGCACTAACTTTAAATAGTCTAGCTGCCTGACTGTGGTACTAATAGGATCAAAAGAACACCAGTGATTTTCTTCAGGTAGCTGTAAATACTGTTACAAGACAAGCCTGCCTGTCAGTAGGAAGATAACAGGAATGGATCTAGCTAAACTGAATACAGTATATATATATATATATATATATATATATATATATATATATATATATATATATATATATATATATATATATATATATATATATATATATATATATATATATATATATATATATATATATGCATATGCATATATGCAACACCTGGGATGCATATATATACACAATACACTGTAAGTGCAGCTAACTGACTGACTGTCCTGCCTAATCTAGCTAACTCAAATGAAATGACACTGTCTCTCTCTCTATCTCTCAGCACACCGGAACACACTGCACAGGGCCGCCGTGCAGGCGGCCTTATATAGTGTGGGGCGTGTACTAAATCCCCTGAGCCATAATTGGCCAAAGCCTCCTTGGCTTTGGCCAATTACGGCTCTCTGTTCAGGCGGCGCTGTGATTGGCCAAGCATGCGGGTCATAGTGCATGCTTGGCCAATCATCAGCCAGCAATGCACTGCGATGCCGCAGTGAATTATGGGCCGTGACGCGCCACACGAATTTGGCGCGAACGGCCCATATCGTTCGCAATTTGGCGAACGTCCGAACAGCCGATGTTCGAGTCGAACATGGGTTGAACACGAAGCTCATCCCTACTCGATACCAGTGGATGGAGGAGAACATGACCTATCCTCCTCCAAGGTTTCTACTCCTCTAGCAGCTTCCATCATTAGAGGGAGGAGAATATGACCTGGCCTCACCCTAGATCTCTCCACGTCCATTAGCTTCCTACCTTTAGAGGGAAAGCAACATAACCTGGCTTGCTCCGAGGTCTCTCTGCCTCAAGCAGCTCCCTGCCATTTCAGGGCTACTCACCTCCACCAGTATGCTGTTAATGGCGGAAAGAAGACATAACCTAGTCTCATCCAGAGTCTATCTATTTCCAGCAGCTTGCTACTATCGGAGGGAGGAGAATATGACCCACCCTCCCCCAAGTTCCATACTCTATCAGCAGCTTGCTACCATTGGAGGGAGAAGAACATGACCCACCCTCCTCCAAGTTCTCTCCTGTATCAGTAATTTGCTACCATTGGAGGGAGGAGAACATAACCTACCCTCCTCCAAGTTCTCTCCCCTGTCAGTATCTTGCTACCATTGGAGGGAGGAGAACATAACCTACCCTCCTCCAAGTTCTCTCCCCTGTCAGTATCTTGCTACCATTGGAGGGAGGAGAACATGGCCTACCCTCCTCCACATTCTCTTCTCTGTTAGTAGCTTGCTACCATTGGAGGGAGGAGAACATAACCAAGGCCCCTCCCAGGTCTCTCTGCTTCCAAAACCTGCTTGAAGGTGGAGAGCATAACCTACCCTCCTATGAGGTCCCTCCTCCTCCAGCAGTATGCTGTCATTGGAGGGGTCATAACCTGATCTCTTTCTGACTCTCTTCTTCAGCAGAATCCATATCATGCACCGTTTTTTGCAAAGTGTGACTCTGAACTCACTGCTATCAATTCAATATCGCTACTGACTCCGGGCTGACATAGGGAGAGTGGATTTTTATTACCATTACATTACAGAATTTATTTTGCCATTACTGTAAATATATGCATTTTTTAAACAAATGGTTTCCCTTAAGGAGAGATTTGTAAACCACATTTAACTGCATCACATTTCTGGTACACAATATCCAGTTTATCAAAGTATATAAATAGTGTATATCCCCAAAAAACACATGGGTATAACTGAACCTTATTTTCTCTTGAAATCAATCGGCATTTATTGCCACCGAGGGTTTTCCAAATGCAAAATGGGCAATAATATTGACCCCACTGTGAATTAATAACTAAGTGATAGTACCAGAGGCTTTGGTAAAAATTGAAACACACTGGTTTATTCGTTCTTGGCTGCAGTGGGGCCTCGGGATATAGCTATGTGTTATATTAATCTTCAGCAGAGGATAGAACATGGGCTCACAAAAAGTAATAAAACGTAATGTTTAGCTGAATGACTTAGTCCTTTCAATAATAAAGTGATCGATGGAAGGGCTCCAGACTTTGTGGCTTGATGAGGTGTAAATAAGCCACAAAAAGACATCTGTCAGCAAGAAAATTTTGTTTTTTAATATACATAATCCTACAGTGTGTTGGGGTATATATACTGTATACAGTGCCTTGCAAAAGTATTCGGCCCCCTTGAACTTTTCAACCTTTTGCCACATTTCAGGCTTCAAACATAAAGATATAAAATTTAAATTTTTTGTGAAGAATCACCAACAAGTGGGACACAATTGTGAAGTGGAACGAAATCTATTGGATATTTTAAACTTTTTTAGCAAATAAAAAAACTGAAAAGTGGTGCGTGCAAAATTATTCGGCCCCTTTACTTTCAGTGCAGCAAACTCACTCCAGAAGTTCAGCGAGGATCTCTGAATGATCCAATGTTGTCCTAAATGACTGATGGTGATAAATAGAATCCACCTGTGTGTAATCAAGTCTCTGTATAAATGCACCTGCTCTGTGATAGTCTCAGGGTTCTGTTGAAAGCGCAGAGAGCATCATGAAGACCAAGGAACACACCAGGCAGGTCCGTAATACTGTTGTGGAGAAGTTTAAAGCCGGATTTGGATACAAAAAGATTTCCCAAGCTTTAAACATCCCAAGGAGCACTGTGCAAGCGATCATTTTGAAATGGAAGGAGTATCAGACCACTGCAAATCTACCAAGACCTGGCTGTCCCTCTAAACTTTCAGCTCAGACAAGGAGAAGACTGATCAGAGATGCAGCCAAGAGGCCCATGATCACTCTGGATGAACTGCAGAGAACTACAGCTGAGGTGGGAGAGTCTGTCCTTAGGACAACAATCAGTCGTACACTGCACAAATCTGCACTTTATGGAAGAGTGGCAAGAAGAAAGCCATTTCTCAAAGATATCCATAAAAAGTCTCGTCTAAAGTTTGCCACAAGCCACCTGGGAGACACACCAAACATGTGGAAGAAGGTGCTCTGGTCCGATGAAACCAAACTTTTTGGCCACAATGCAAAACGATATGTTTGGCGTAAAAGCAACACAGCTCATCACCCTCAACACACCATCCCCACTGTCAAACATGGTGGTGGCAGCATCATGGTTTGGGCCTGCTTTTCTTCAGCAGGGACAGGGAAGATGGTTAAAATTGAGGGGAAGATGGATGCAGCCAAATACAGGACCATTCTGGATGAAAACCTGTTGGAGTCTGCAAAAGACCTGAAACTGGGACAGAGATTTATCTTCCAACAAGACAATGATCTCAAACATACAGCAAAATCTACAAAGGATTGGTTCACAAATAAACGTATCCAGGTGTTAGAATGGCCAAGTCAAAGTCCAGACCTGAATCCAATCGAGAATCTGTGGAAAGAGCTGAAAACTGCTGTTCACAAACGCTCTCCATCCAACCTCACTGAGCTCGAGCTGTTTTGCAAGGAAGAATGGGCAAGAATTTTAGTCTCTCGATGTGCAAAACTGATAGAGACATACCCCAAGCGACTTGCAGCTGTAATCGCAGCAAAAGGTGGCTCTACAAAGTATTAACGCAAGGGGGCCGAATAATTTTGCACGCCCCACTTTTCATTTTTTTATTAGTTAAAAAAGTTTCAACAATCCATTAGATTTCGTTCCACTTCACAATTGTGTCCCACTTGTTGGTGATTCTTTACAAAAAATAAACATTTTATATCTTTATGTTTGAAGCCTGAAATGTGGCAAAAGGTTGAAAAGTTCAAGGGGGCCGAATACTTTTGCAAGGCACTGTATGTATGCTACAATGTACTGTGGGTGCCTCCTAGCTGAGAGAATCTCCATGAACTCCAACATGTATTTTACAGTATATAATATCGCAGCACCAAGTATCAATACTTGAAAAAGGCTGTGGGATGTGGTGGAAACCTGTGGATATATAAAATAAAAGCAAAGAGGGTGTGATGCAGGGCACCCATGGTATAAGGTAACATATACATTAAATAAATAAAAAAATTATATATATATATATATATATATATATATATATATATATATATATATATATATATATATATATATATATATATATATACATACATATACACACACAGTATATACAGTTGTGCTCATAAGTTTACATACCCTGGCAGAATTTATGATATCTTGGCCATTTTTCAGAGAATACGAATGATAACACAAAAACTTTTCTTTCACTAACGGTTAATGTTTGGCGGAAGCCATTTATTATCAATCAACTGTGTTCACTCTTTTTAAATCATAATGGCAACAGAAACTACCCAAAATTACCCTGATGAAAAGTTTACATACCCTGGTGATTTTGGCCTGATAACATGCACACAAGTTGACAAAGGAGTTTGGATGGCTATTAAATGTAACCATCCTCACCGGTGATCTGTTTGCTTGTAATTAGTGTGTATGTATAAAAAGGTCAATGAGTTTCTGGACTCCTGACAGACCCTTGCATCTTTCATCCAGTGCTGCACTGACTTTTTTGGATTCTGAGTCATGGGGAAAGCAAAAGAATTATCAAAGGATCTGTGGGAAAAGGTAGTTGAACTGTATAAAACAGGAACGGGATATAAAAAGATATCAAAGGACTTGAGAATGCCAGTCAGCAGTGTTCAATCTGTAATCAAGAAGTGGAAAATGAGGGGTTTGTTGAAACCAAACCACGGTCAGGTAGACCAACTAAAATTTCAGCCACAACTGCCAGGAAAATTGTTCAGGATGCAAAAAAAAAAACCCCACAAATAACTTCAGGTGAAATACAGGACTCTCTGAAAACATGTGGTGTGACTGTTTCAAGATGCACAATAAGAAGGCACTTGAAGAAAGATGGGCTGCATGGTCGAGTTGTCAGAAGCCATTACTATGCAAATGCCATAAAGTATCCCACTTACAATACGCCATACAGCACAGAGACAAGCCTCAAACCTTCTGGCACAAAGTCATTTGGAGTGATGAGACCAAAATTTAGCTTTTTGGCCACAACCATAAATGCTAAATTTGGAGAGGAATCAACAAGGCCTATGATGAAAGGTCCACCATTCCTACTGTGAAACACGGAGGTGGATCGCTCATGTTTTGGGGATGTGTGATCTACAAAGGCACAGGAAATTTGGTCAAAAATTGTTGGCAAGATGAATGCAGTATATTATCAAAAAATACTGGAGGAACATTTGCATTCATCAGCCAGGAAGCTGCGCATGGGACGTACTTGGACATTCCAACATAATAATGATCCAAAATACAAGGCAAAGTCTACCTGTCATTGGCTGCAGCAGAATAAAATGAAGGTTCTGGAGTGGCCATCTCAGTCTCCTGACCTCAATATCATTGAGCCACTCTGGGGAGATCTCAAACGTGCAGTTCATGCAAGACAGCCCAAGAATTTACAGGAACTGCAGGCTTTTTGCCAAGAGGAATAGGAAGCTTTACCATCTGAGAAGATAAAGAGCTTCATCCACAAATACCACATACCTGTATAACGTTATGGGAACATCTTTGTTATATAAAATAAATGGTCTGGCAACAAAGTCACTTTAACCAATAGAACAGGATAGCTTGTGGTTCCTATACAATGTGACGCTTGTGCCTTTGCCCCCCTAAGTTCCTTGACCTTCGGTAGACGGTAACATCCAACCCTCGGATTTACCCTTAAAGCCTCAATTATCAAGACGGATTCCTGCAACACACTGCAGATCTATTCCTGCATGACTGCAACTAAAGAGGACCTATTCCATTTATGCCTGGAATTTACTTTTCTTCTATTATTATTCACAAGCTTACTTTAGTGTTTACCTTACAATCCCTTACCTCAAAAATATTACGGCCAGATGCAATTAGTGGTACCATGGATGGCTTTATTCAATCAGGGCCTGGACAGAGCAATTTTCTTTTTCTTTTTTTTTTTCTTTTTTTTTTAGCATCTGATACATTACAATGGGGCAGACATAAAAAACTGCTAATAGACTGTATTGTACATAAACCCGCAGAGGCTGCGTGCGTTGAATTAAGCCACCTGGGTAATTGCCAGAATTAAACTGAAGGGAGAAGACCGGAACGCTTGCATTCACAATTCCTATTAGTGGAACATGCTGTGGAAATTCTTATTCACAGGCGTAATAGGATTTGCTGAAATGTTTATCAAGCCTCCTATGAAAATAAGTGACAGAGTCTATACATGATGGGGCTTCTGCTGTTTAATACCTTGCAGAAAGCGAATACATAATTTGAATTTAAATGTCAGGACAGCACACGGGGAAGGGTGGAAATAAGACTTTGTTAAAAAGGGGATTATCATTTGTTTTACATTTATAGAAAGGCATAGATGGAATGGGATTTTTTTTTTCTTTTTGGTGAGAAGTTACGCAGTGTGGCTGAAATGTGAAAGATTGACAGCCACCGCAAACTCCCCTAAGGATTTATGCTTTTAGTGTGCAGCAGTGACGGCCCGTCTATAGAGGGCGCACAGGCGCTGCCCCCCATCCATGAGTACGGCCCCTTGATCTACATATCAGGGCGCCGGACTATGGATACTAACAGGAAGGGGGAGGTTTGAAGCACCTGATTAGCGCCAGAGGCTCTAGTAGGCTTAAAAAAAAAAAGTAGACTCGGGGCGCAGGGCACTGCACCCCAATCCCACCCAGTTATGTGACGATAGCTAATCAATTTTCGCTATTTTCACACTAAAGTTCCTCCGAGCCAATCAGGAGGCAGGTCGTAAGACCTTTTTCCCGATTGACCAAAGCGCCAGGTGGTGCTATTGGATGCCTAGCACTTAGGCGGAACAGAGAGGAGACACAAGGCCGCGGAAGCTGAGGGAGGAGGGGATACCCGCACCCCGGGAGAGGAGGAGAGGATACCACACCCTGTCAGCCATAGATTGGGTAACTGCCGGCTGCCCGGAGGAGGAATTGGGGGGGTTTTCAGCACTGCCCACCGACCTCCCGGATAGGGGGGTGGTGTCAATGCCACGCTGCGGGCAATCCGGGGGGGCGAGGGTGCTGTCAGTGTTGTGCCGCCGGCTGCTTGGAGGGGGGGGGAAACCCACCAGCCGCCACTGGTGTGCAGGAATGTTTGTTTGAATGTTTTTGGGTCATAGTGACAAATATTCTATGTAGTTAATGCACAGAAGGCCTTGTCTAAATCCTGATTATGGAGCAGATCATACATTGGGAGACATGGCTAGACCCCCGATAGCATGCAGAGAATACGTGGAGAGCCGTGGATAGATCCTGATCATGGTGCAAAGCATACATTGGGAGCCTTGGCCAGATCCTGATCCTGCTGCAGAGCATACATGGGAGTAGATATGTGCAGTTTGTTTTGTTCCGAATTAAACATTTTCGTTATTCGTAAATTTCGATGTATCGGAATTTCCAAATTACAATAGTAATGAATTTTAAATGAATCTGAAAATAACGAATCAAAATTTCTGACGAAAATTTGAATTCAAATAGTTTTCAAATCGAATTTGAATAGTTTTGAATTCGATTTTCCGAAGAGAATAAAATAGAAAATAAAGGAATAGAACAGAAAAGAATATAATAGAATATATAAAAAAAGAATAGAATATAATAGGAGTAAAACAGAACACAAAATAAAAAAATAGAATAGAACAGAAATAAAGGGATAGAATAGAAAATAAAAGAAAAGAGTAAAACAGAACAGAATAGAAAATAAAAGAACAAAATGAAATAGAAAAGAAAATAAAGGCAGAGAATAGAATAGAATAGAAAGAATATAACCATCTTCTGAAATTCAAATTTCTAATAGAATAAGTTCAAAATTGAATAGAATAGAAAAGAATAGATAGTACAATATTAGAATAGAATAACAATAGAAAAGAATAGAATAGAAAGAATATAACAAAATTTTATTTTTTTCCGAAATTTGAATTTTGAATAGAATAAATTTGAATGGAATAGAAAAGAATAGATTGATTTGAATGGAATTTGAAAAATTTGAATCGTTTCAAATTTAAATAAACAAATTAAACAAATTCATGTAAATAACAAATCGAAACAAAACAATTTTTTTCATTCTGCACAAGTCTACATGGGAGCCTTATCTAGAGCCTGATCCTTGTGAACAGAATACCTGGGCAGCTTAAAGCGGTTGTATTGCCCGCTTGGTGATTTTTACCCACAGGTAAGCCTATAATAAGGCTTCCCTGTAGGTAAAAGGAATATCTCCTAAACTTGCACGATTTAGGAGATATTGACCCTGCATGCAGCCACTGACGTCAGCGGTGCATGCGCTCTGCAGGTTCGGCGTATCCTGCCGGAACTTGCCGAAATGGAGGGCTCCAGCATACTCATAAACGTTATCGCGGCTCTGGCCACTCACACATCCTGGAATAAAGGTCGAGGGAATGTGTCAGCTCCCTCAGCAGTGACCGAGCACGCTGCGGGAGCTTCGTTCTAAGGTATTTCATAATGTGCTAGTAGGCGATGCTACTAGCATATTATGCAATTGTCTTGCAGGGTTTTTTCTTGCAGGCCATACACAAATTTCTTTCCTGTAACCATGGGTTGCAGAAAAGAAATTAATTTGATTCCCCCATCAACACAGACAGTGTTGACAGGGGAATCCCTCCCGCCGAGCCATCGTATTCTCCTGGTCGGGGGGGGGGGGGGGGGGGAGTCATCCCTGCCGGGAGAAGACAGTGATTATTGCTAGCAGCTATACTAGCCGCTAGCAATAATCGTATGTACAATTTTGGCAGGCTGGTTGTACCCAAGTTGATCGATCAACCTGGTACATGCAACCTGCCAATACATGATTTGAATAATCTTTGGCTGGCCTTAAATAAATTCTGATTATTGTGTAGAGCAGTGGTCTCCAAACTGCGGCCCGGGGCCGAATATGGCCCTTTGCTTGCCTTTGTCTGGCCCTTGGTGTTCCTCCTACTGACACCAACAATGGGGCGATCATTTCTGCACTGGCACCAGTAATTGGGCAATATTCCTCCCACTGGCACCAACAATTGGGCATTATTCCTCTTACTGACACCAATGATGGGTCACTTTTTCTCTCACTGACACCAACAATGGGGCATTATTCTTCTCACTGACACCAACGATGGGGTACTAATAATTCCCCTAATACCGAAGATGGGGCATTGTTTACTTCCACTAAGGCCAGGGTGTTTTCTTCTCCTACTGGCCACAGTCTGCCCCCCCCCCCTAAAGTCCGAATAACAGTAAACTGGCCCTTTGTTTAGAAAGTTTGGATACCCCTAGTGCAGTGGCGTAGCGTTGGTTGTCAGCACCCGGGGCAAGGCAAGTAATTTGCGCCCCCCCCAACCTGCAGACTTTTATCACTCCCCGAGTCCCTTCAAATACAATAGTACTGACCTACCTGATTCCTATACTGACCATTACACACTACACTGACCACTATACTATACTGTCCACTACACTAAAGAACTACACTGACCACTATACTACACTGACCACTATAGTGTCCACTACACTACACTGACCACTATACTGAGAACTACACTGTCCACTACACTACACTACAGTGACCATTACACTGTCCACTACACTACACTAACCACTATACTGTCCACTATACTGACACCTACACTATACCGACCACTACACTGATAACTACACTACACTGACCACTACAATGTCCACTACATTATACTGACCACAATACTACACTGTCCACTACACTACACTGTCCACTACTACACTGACCACTACACTATACAGACCACTACACTATACAGACCACTACACTATACAGACCACTACACAGACTACAATACTACACTGTCCACTATACTACACTACACTATACTGACCACTACACTGTCCACTACACTACACTGTCCACTACACTACACTGTCCACTACACAACACTGTCCACTACACTACACTGTCCACTACACTGTCCACTATACCACACTGACCACTACACTACACTGTCCACTACACTACACTGTCCACTACACACTATACTGTCCTGCCTAATCTTCCTATACTGACACTACATATACGGCGCCTGTCTCTTCTTTCCCCCCCGCCCCCCCTCCTCACCTTCTTGTCTTGCATCGGTCTGGAGGATAGGAGGAGAAGAAGACAGCGGCCCCGGCGGCTCACACTCTCCAGTGCTCATCTCCCCTGCGCTCTGGCCGCCATATTTAGTGTTTCCCGGCGCACTGTGATTGGGCGTCATGTGCGGAGGCGGGACTTCAGGAGCAACCGTGATCGCGGATAGGCCAGCCCCACATGACCCCCTTACGCCCAATCACAGGGCGCCAAACACTGGACATGGCGGCGAAGCGCGGGGGACACAGGAAATTAAATTAGGAGGAGGCAGCCAGTAGTGACACTACTGGCACGAAATTGCGCCCCCCTAAATGTCGCGCCCGGGGCCACGGCACCCCTCGCACCCCCCACGCTACACCACTGCCCTAGTGTACAGCATTGGCTAGATCTTTATCATGGTGCAGAATATACTGAAGAGCCTTGGCTAGATCCTAATTATGGTACAAAGCATAAGTGTGAGGAGCCTTGGATAGATCATGATTTTGGAGCAGAGCATACCTGGTAAGTCTTGGCTAGATCTTGTTTACAGTGCAGAGCATATGTGGGAAGCTTTGGCTAGATTCTGACCCTAGTTCAGAGCATGTGCAGATTCTGACCCTAGTTCAGAGCATGTGCAGGGAGCCCCCGCTGGATCCTAACCCAAGTGTAGAGTTTACATGGTAAACCGCCACTAGATCGTGACCTCAGTACTGAGCATCCACAGGGAGCCCCTACTATATTCTGATCCCAGTGCAGAACATACTGTACATGAGGATCCTCTACAAGAACATGAATCTGGTGCACAGCATATGTGAGGAGCCGTCACTAGATTCTGACCCCCCATGCAGAGCATACGCAGGGAACCTCCAGCCAGATCCTGATTCTGGTGTAGAGCATTCTTAGGGACCAGATACTTGTGTAGAACATACATGAGGATCCTCTGCAAGAACATGAATCTGGTGCATATAATATGTGGGAACCTGCTCTAGATAGGGATACTGGTGCAGAGAATATTTAGGGAGCCTCTATAAGAACCTGACCCTGGTACAGATTATATTTATGGAACCTGTGCTAGATCATGATCCATGTGCAGAAAATACATAGGAAGATTCCATAAGAACATGACCCTGGAGCAGAGCATGTGAGGAGCCTACACTGCAAACTGATTCCAGCCTACACTAGATCTTTATCCCAGTGCAGAGTATACATAGGAAGTCTACAACAGATCCTTATCCCAGTGTAGAGCCTGCAAAGGATCCCTACATTAGGTCCTGATCCCAGTGCAGAGCATACTGTACATAGGAAACTGCCTTTGTTGGATTTGTCACCCTGCACCATTTCTCTGGGACTTGATTTGAGCTACAACCTCTTTTGACATGTAGCACCTCATTCTTGCTCACATCTCTTTCCAAGTTACTGTCTAATAAAAGTGCAGAACAAGAATCAACGTGGCTGGCACTCTGTTACCAACCAATCACACTAGGGATGCACTACAGTTCTTGGAAACTAGTGTCTAGGGACCTTTTTAATGTTGACAGCTATGCCCATCGGGGATAAATGGCATTACAGCTGCAATAAGCATATTACAAATTTCAATACAATCGTTCATGCAAAAGGATAAAGTTGCTGAACCACCGTACGTGCATTATTTCTCATATTCCCCTGTAGGAGAGCAACTTAATTCAAATTTATAAAAACATCCTTTAGCTCCTATATTTATTCCTTCAGAAGTCATAATATCATTTCTCAGCTGAGCTAGCTTAAATAAGTTTTTTTTTTTCCCTAACTTGTCACTATTTAGCACATTTTAAAAAATCCCGGCAAAAGAAGAGCATTATTACTTTCCTATACTGCTGTCTATACCTAGGTCTGTACTTTCTTGAAGAGCTGCAGGTTCCAGAAAAATCGTCAGAATGTGGAACTTCTAGGTGTGGCAGATGGCTGCCTACCCTGCTATGCGTTATTTTTCACCCTATGGCCCAAATGCCCCTACGTGTCCTGTAGGGATTTAGTGGCTGGCAAATTGAAGCACCAAAGGCAGCAAGGAATACACCTAGAAGTGCTGCCCATTCCTTAGATCTGCACTCTTGAAGAGCTACAGACTCCAGCAGAATCTTCAGAATCAGACATGTCTACGTGTGGCGGGGGGCTGCCTACCCTGCTATGTGCTATGGTTCCACCCTATTGCCTTATGTCCCTACATGTCCTGTAGTTAGGTAATGACTGGTAAATGGAACCAGAAGACAGCAGGGAATCAGACATTTATTACACCTAGAAGTGCTGCCTATACCTCAGATCTTCACTCTTGAAGAGCTACAGCCTCCAGCAGAATCTTTAGAATCTGACACTTCTAGGTGTGGCGGCCTACTGTCCACCCCCCCCTGCTTTGCTCTATGGTTCCACCCTATGCTCCTATGTGTCCTGTACAGAGGTAATGGCAGCAAAATAGAACTGTAGAAGTCAACAGAGAACCAGGCATTTATTAGAACTAGAAATGTGTCAGATGAAGAATATTATAAGGATAGTCTAGAGATAATCCAAAATATGGGCGGTGGGTCAGGTATTATTCTTCTTCTTTTGCAGGGAGGTCTTTATAATGTTTTAGGTATCACAGAGACCTTGGAGACATACATCAAGACTAAGAATGAAAGTCTGAAACCAGCCAGCCTTTTGCTTTGGACAGAATGGAAAGACTAGGGTTTTTTCAAGCATTGATTTGCAGTCTGTGACCTCATTGGGGAGATTTCATCAGACATTTTCATGAAATAAGAAATAAAAAGGTAATTTTCTTAATTGAGGACACAGAAAACGCATTAAAAAACTCTTAGTTCGGTAAAAGAGGGAAGGGTTAGAACCACTGTCAGGGTATTATTACTCTGCGTCTTATTGCCCAAATGTCAACTGCTTCTCCCAATTCTGGACTTGGCTACCAGACAAGATGACTGAACAAGACATTAACTACAACATACTAAGAATTAAACCCCTGCAAAAAAACACTTGTCCAGATTTCTCATCGATAATCTGCTTGATGGGGGACGTTGCTGCATTGGTGATATACATGTGTTGAGTAGATTATTGCTGTCATTGTGTATACACTGCAGTAAGAAATGTGTAGAGTTTTATGGATCATATGATAATATATATATATATATATATAATGAATGTTGTTTATTACCGTATTACATACTTTGCAATTATTGTAGATGCTACCTCCATTAATACTCCTGATGAAGCAGTAAGATACTGTGAAACACGTAGAGTAAAGTCAGCGCTGGTTAACTACGGAACCAGTGTTTTGGATTTTTCACACAATATGAACATAAGCGAGTGTAATTTTTTTAATATAACCTATTAGCTGCATATGCTCTGGTATCCTAATATGTAGTTTAAAGTGCATTGATGTAACTTGTAGGAAGGTAGCATACTGTATGTGTAGTTAACACCTGGCTGCCCAGGTCAGAGGGAAGAGGTAAATATTTTTGTCACCTTTTCCCCAGTGTGTGCGTGGGCTTTTGCTGGGGTCCAGCCTCCCTCCTGTGTTCTATAAAAGGGAAGAGGTCTGGATCCTGGGGGGCTTCGGGAAACACTTGGGAAAACGCGTGGGGCACCTACGCTAAAGATTTGTGGGGACCTATGGTCAGCTCTCGATTCGCTGGAAAAAAACTGAAACATGGGCTTCTCTGTCAGAGCACCGCCAAGTTTGGACTTTCATCTAAAAGACATATGCCCCGTACACACGGTCGGATTTTCCGACGGAAAATGTGTGATAGGACCTTGTTGTCGGAAATTCCGACCGTGTGTAGGCTCCATCACACATTTTCCATCGGATTTTCTGACACAAAGTTTGAGAGCAGGATATAAAATTTTCCGACAACAAAATCCGTTGTCGGAATTTCAGATCGTGTGTACACAAATCCGACGCACAAAGTGCCACGCATGCTCAGAATAAATAAAAGAGATGAAAACTATTGACTACTGCCCCGTTTATAGTCCCGACGTACGTGTTTTACGTCACCACGTTCAGAATGATCGGATTTTCCAACAACTTTGTGTGACCGTGTGTATGCAAGACAAGTTTGAGCCAACATCCGTCGAAAAAAATCCTAGGATTTTGTTGTCGGAATGTCCGATCAATGTCCGACCGTGTGTACGGGGCATTAATCTGTGCAACATGGGACAGCCACAATGAGGTTCATTTAGAAATGGAATGTTATTGCCTGTTATACCCTTTGCCACATTTCCAATAAATGTTGATTCAACAGTTCAGTTCCTTGCCTAAAGTCATTCAGAGGGGTGCATGTGAGGTCCTGGCATATTATTAAAGAAAATAGGTCTTAACCACAATATGGGGTATGGTTAACACCACTATGGCAAAAGGTTCATTAGTAGCTATGAGGAGAAACAGCAACCAGTCATTGGCGTGGTACCTGATAGGTAACATGTTCTCCAGTAGCGAGGGAGTCTGTGTTTTTACTCCCTCCCTAGCTGAGTGTCTGTCGGTCACCAGGAGTGGACTAGCATTACGGAGATCTATGCCTGGTAATTTGGTACAAAAAAAAGATGAGTTAAGTTGAGCACATATGAGGTCCATGCTATGTGCTTTGTGGGACCCCATTCTGTCACTGGGAGTGAGGTAACAGAGGTATGCTGACTGGTGGAGCAGGCAGTGGCTCAGTCTATCCCTCCAAATGCAACATATATATTAGTACAATTGTGTAGGACATGGGACAAAGAAGCTTAAGGAGGAAATCTGTTGTGGGTATTGCACACATGTGGCTCATTACTGAGTTAGGAGACCTTCTTAATGTTTACTTTTCACATGACAATGGCTCCCGCCTGGTCCCCGAGCTTTGGTGAGCTTCCCTCGTGCGAAGTATTACCCCGTGCAAGGTCAATGCCTGGCATAGTCCAAAGAACCCACCCCGAGGGGGAACTTTTCATGTCACTCTGCTTGGCGCTCAATGAGGGAAGAGGGAAGCATGGAGGATTTAGACTGGAGGCCAATCATTCTAAACCCCCCTACAAACTGGTTCACTTTAATGGTGCCCCCACCAAGAGCATATGTTTGCCTTCCCTTTGCTCCCTTACCACTGCATTTACCCGCAGAAGAAGATATACCTTAATTCTGGGTTTAGAGAAGCATGTGATTTTCTTCTGTTCCTCAAATGTGACTAAAGTGGTGCTTGGTGATTGGGCACTCAGGTATCCAGTGCTATCACATCGGGACAAGAGAGATTATGGGCAAGATAGAGTACTTACTGCAAACTCCCAGCACAGTGACCAAGCTGTCATTGAGCCAGGGCATAAAGACTCAATTAAAGGGATATCAGGGCTGTGCAGGAAGGGGCATGGGCGTAGCATAAGGGGTTGCAGGGGTCACAATCGCAACCCCGCCCCTATCTCCAGGGGGCCCGGCAGCCTCCCTGTCATATCATATCCTCCACAAAGTCCAGCTCCGATCTGCCCTAGGGCCCCACAGCTACGCTCCAGTACTGGACTTTCACTTTGCCTTCCACAGAAACGGAGGGAGGGAGTTTAACAAGCACCCCAGGGACTTTTAAAGGTGCTTAAATTAAGTAATGGACTAAATAGAAAGACATGTATGATCTATCCATAAAATATATTAAATTTTATTGAAAATTTTCTTTAAAAAGCACATCTTGTTATAGACAAGACACCATCATAAAAAGATAATACATATATCTCAGTATTCAAGCCCTACGAGGGCATACGATCAAAAAACCATTTGATTTCATAACAATCTACCACTCAACATGTTTCGCTCAATACAAGCTTCTTCAGGAATTTTGGTATGGATTGTAGAAAGTTCTAAACAATGAATAAAAAAGGACATATATGAGACATAGTATTACATAATGGAGTTAACAACTTAGGGTTAAACTGAGTAGTATAGAAATATATAAAAATGATGAACATTTAGATCATACATGCACAAGGCAAAAATCGGTCAATATATAGCAAGATATATATGGAAGAGAAATAATGCATTAAAACATTGATATTTGCAATCTTACCAGGCTGTAATGCGCTTGGAGGTATATTGGAAATAAATGAACAATTTCCTGCTGCAGTAGTGTCACCAATGTACAGGCTCTCATATCATGTGTTACCGTCTTTATATGAAGATTTATTGATGACATTTTTTTTATTTGGACGGATAGTAAGGATTCACTTCTTTCATTTTTGTATAGTCTCAAGATTAATAACTACAACCTCAAATTTACATTTGAGTTCAGTCAACAAAACCTCACCTTTTTGGATGTCCAAATTCTAGTCAACACTGATGGGAGCATAAGAACAACCCTGTATCATAAGCCATCTGCAGGGAATTCATTGCTCCACGCCACTAGTTCCCACCCTACTCCTCTTATCACAAGTGTGCCCTATGGGCAGTACTTGAGAATCAAACGGAATTGCAGTGCTGATTCTGACTTAGAAAGAGAAGCTGGCTTGCTGCGATCGCGCTTTAAGCGCGGCTACAGTAAAAAATGTCTCAAGAAAGCTTACCTTAGGGCAAAAAAAACACAATAGAGCCTCCCTCATACATGACTCAAAACCAAAAAGGGCCAATCCTGGTGTTAGGCTTATTACCAGGTTTTCTAGTCAGCACCGGCAGGTACGAGAAATTATAAAAAAAATACTGGTATCTGTTGATGGGAAAAGGTTGCTAAACATCTAAAACCCTATCCGGAAATTACTTTTAAACGATCCTGATCTCTGAGGGAAACTCTGGTACATAGCCACTATGATAGCCATACAAAAACTACCAATGAATTCAACAAAGGCAGTAGACCCTGCCATCGGCGTAACTTCTGTAGGTTTATACTTGCAGCACGGAGCCTACGGCTTCCGAATGGCTGTCTCTTTAGACCCAATTTCTCAGTAACATGCCAATCAGTGGGCATTGTATACATTATGCTATGCGAATGCCAAATGTTTTACATTGGTAAGACCAAGCGACCTTTTTTCTGCCGATTAAGGGACCGTGTTTCCTTGATAAATAAAAAAAGAATGGAAACTCCTATCAGCCGTCACATTGGTTTACATCACAACTTTGACAGTAACTGTTTGCACTTTTTTGCCCTTGAGCATATCCCCCCTGGTGACAGGAGAGGAGACTATGACAAACTACTCCTCCAAAAGGAGGCACGTTGGATACATGAATTGTCAGCTTTAAAATACCCGGGCATGAATGACGCATTCAGTTTTAAACCCTTTCTGTAAATTGATTATTCTTTATTTCCAAACATGCTCATTTTTTTCCTTTTTTCTTTTCCTTTCCTCTTTGTTTGATTTTTGATTTTCCCCTTTGAGTTGATATATGGTATTTTTCCATATATCCATATTATTATTGTTCAATCAGTTTTGAACTCCCTATTGATTTGATATTATTATTTTACAGGCTGCCTCTCTATTTAAAATGCATTCATGTTTAATTGTAGTGAACACAATTCAATGTTCGTATTTCATTCATGGATACTCCGGTCTATTTTGTTCCACACGGACACCAGGGGCACCCACTCTGAAGAATGAATAATCAATCGCCCTTCCATTGGGAGCCCTAGAGGTGTCAGTCCCGTTTTCACTGTGGATGGTAGTAGTATTTCCTACATAAACCCAATATTGCGCCCATTTTTGATCAATATGTGGATCATGATACAATATATTTTTAGTTTTGTGCCTAACGTTGTCTTTGACACTTAAAACTTGTTAGCCTATTACATTTGTCTTATCTATTATCCCCCCTTCCTAAGATGGCGTTTTTTGGCCTCCGTTGCTTTAACTTCAATATATTGCTCTGCACATGCGTCTTAGTGACCTCTGACGTGGCCGGCGTCTAACAATGAGGCCGCCACGTCTTTCATTCAATCGCCCTTTTCTAAAATGGCGCATCTAGCCTCAGTGGCTTTAATTATGTTATACCGTCCCGCGCATGCGCACAATTGACTTCCCACGCAGCGAGCGTCGGTCAATGACGCCACTGCGCTTCTCATCCAGCTGCTTTTCGGGCAATCTAATTATGCGTCCGTATCCCGGCGGTGATGTCAGACGCCGCCGGGATGGAGGGTGTATAAAGGCGGGTGTACACCACCCCCCTTCCAGGCCTTTCTACCTCTACCAGTAAGTGTCCTACATGCAGTCATGTCTGAAAGTGACAGGTA
The DNA here is from genome assembly GCA_037952835.1 of Lithobates septentrionalis. Classification (NCBI taxonomy): domain Eukaryota; kingdom Metazoa; phylum Chordata; class Amphibia; order Anura; family Ranidae; genus Lithobates; species Lithobates septentrionalis. The sequence goes on along the minus strand of JBBDGP010001590.1, from coordinate 586,270 downwards.
CTGCACCTACAAACTTTTAATCAGCATTGTTTCCTTTACTTTCATTATTCAGAACCTGCTTATGAGGATCTCTTTTAAAGAGGATTCCCCAAGTTCTGGCCATGGCTCCTCTATTAGTCCACTGACCTGCTACTGCTTTCCTTTTTTGCCAAGAGGTGTTCCTACTTCCAGCAAATAACTATTGATTCTATTAAAGGTAAAATCTGTTTCACTATTCAATTTAGGTCAATTAGGATGCCTTGCCCAATTATTCATCATTTCACGTTCTGATATAAGAAAATTTTCCTTTTATTAAGGATATATAAATCTTTATACCCCCTGTGGCCATATAAAGACGGTAACACATGATATGAGAGCCTGTACATTGGTGTCACTACTGCAGCAGGAAATTGTTCATTTATTTCCAATATACCTCCAAACGCATTACAGCCTGGTAAGATGATTGACGATACTACTCTGTTTAACCCTAAGTTGTTAACTCCATTATGTAATACTATGTCTCATATATGTCCTTTTTGCTCATTGTTTAGAACTTTCTACAATCCATACCAAAACTCCTGAAGAAGCTTGTATTGAGCGAAACATGCCGAGTGGTAGATTGTTATGAAATCAAATGTTTTTTTTGATCGTATGCCCTCGTAGGGCTTGAATACTGAGATATATGTATTATCTTTTTATGATGGTGTCTTGTCTATAACGAGATGTTCTTTTTAAAGAAAATGTTCAATAAAATGTAATATATTTTATGGATAGATCATACATGTCTTTCTATTTCGCCCATTACTTAATTTAAGCACCTTAAAAGTCCCTGGGGCGTTTGTTAATTCCCCCTCCCTCCCTCCGTTTCCATTCAGTATGGGATGTGGTGCTATTTGCTGACTATTTCTGCCCTTATTATTGTGTTTTGCCTTCCACAGTCCTCACCCTTCCGTTCTTATTGGCTGGGGAGAAGCTGCGGGTCCATTTCCCGAATGGAGAGGAGCACAGGGTGAGAACAGCCCAGGATGGGAAAGTGTCTATGCTGTGTCACATGGCTTTGCCCCCCCGAGATCTAAGTTGTGCCCCCCCAAAGCCCCCTGACCGCCCCTCTGCCTTGGATGCTATGCCCGGCTGCTGAGCTCCTTTCCTATTACAGCACTCTATACTGCTCCTCCTCCGCAGGGCTGCAGTCACATTCCTTTACAACACAGCCAGTTAGCCATGATCTGCACAGGGTGTATCTGCCTACTGCAACTACACTGCCGTTCCGACCAGAGAATTTCACAGGTCGGAAGGGCAACATAAAAGCCAGATACACCCTTTGAAGACTAGGGGTGCGCATCTTCACTGGTCTCACGATTCGATTTGATTACGATTTTCTGGTCAACGATTCGATTTGATTCCGCAATGCATCACGATTACCGACGAGCTCCCACTTCCGCTTGGGCTGCCTAGGCGGCCCTTCCACCCTGCAATCTTCTGGGAGACATCACAGTTCCCAAAAGATTGCCCGGCTATGCAGGACAGCGCAGTGAGACATGCGCACCCGGCTGTGAAGCTGCAAGCTGTCACAGCCGGATGCCCACAGTAGTATTGCCAGCGCTGTGGACAGGCAGGGGAGAGAAGGGAGGGTTTGGGTGGCCACGTCGCTGGATTGTGGGACAGGTGAGTGTCTTTTTATTAAAAGTCAGACGATGCACTTTTTTTGTAGCTGACTTCTAATAAACAAAAAATTGACTGGAACTCTGCTTTGAATTAAAAATAACCTCACTCGTTTAAAAAGTGCAGTAATCCGGTGCACTACAAGGTACAGAGATTCACACACACACTGCTGGGAGGTCAGGAGGGATAGAATCCACAGATGACAAATTGCCCTGTGAAGTTCCCTGTACTGTCTCTGTGCTGACCAGTGGCAGCTGGTGCTCCAAATTTTTTTGGGGGACGCAAACTGAAAAAAAACTGAACCTCCCCCATCAAATGCAGCCTCACTGTGCCCGTCAAACGCAGCCACTGTGCCCGTCAAATGCAGCCACTGTGCCCGTCAAACGCAGCCACTGTGCCCGTCAAACGCAGCCACTGTGCCCGTCAAAAGCAGCCACTTGTGCCCGTCAAAAGCAGCCACTTGTGCCCAAACGCAGCCACCTGTGCTCGTCAAACGCAGCCACCTGTGCTCGTCAAACGCAGCCACCTGTGCTCGTCAAACGCAGCCACCTGTGCCAGTCAAACGCAGCCACCTGTGCCAAACGCAGCCACCTGTGCCAAACGCAGCCATCTGTGCTTGCCAAACGCAGCCACCTGTGCCCAAACGCAGCCACCTGTGCCCAAACGCAGCCATCTGTGCTCGTCAAACGCAGCCACCTGTGCCCGTCAAATGCAGCCACCTGTGCCCGTCAAACGCAGCCACCTGTGCTCGTCAAACGCAGCCACCTGTGCCCAAACGCAGCCACCTGTGCTCGTCAAACGCAGCCACCTGTGCTCGTCAAACGCAGCCACCTGTGCTCGTCAAACGCAGCCACCTGTGCCCGTCAAACGCAGCCATCTGTGCTGCCCAAACGCAGCCACCTGTGCCCAAACGCAGCCACCTGTGCCCGTCAAACGCAGCCATCTGTGCTGCCCAAACGCAGCCACCTGTGCCCAAACGCAGCCACCTGTGCCCGTCAAATGCAGCCACCTGTGCCCAAACGCAGCCACCTGTGCCCAAACGCAGCCACCTGTGCCCATCAAACACAGCCACCTGTGCCCAAATGCAGCCACTTTTGCCCGTCAAATGCAGCCACCTGTGCCCAAACGCAGCCACCTGTGCCCAAACGCAGCCACCTGTGCCCAAACGCAGCCACCTGTGCCCAAACGCAGCCACCTGTGCCCATTAAATGCAGCCACCTGTGCCCATTAAATGCAGCCATCACTAACCCCCCACAATTACTTTTTAATAAATGTTGTATTACAATGGATGCTGTGCCCCCGCTGTATGTGCTTTTTAAAAAACGATGTCACTTCATACTGAATTTCTCCGTAGTACGATCATGTGACTCCCGGCTCGTCCCGTCCCTCTCCGCTCTCCTCTCACGTGTCTCCTGACGTCAGCGGGGAATTCTCAGTCCCGCCCGTTGACTATAGTTATCGTATCAGAAGAGAGGCGGGCGGGACTGAGAATTCCCCGCTGACGTCAGGACTCAGGAGAAGGAAGAGGAGAGCGGAGAGGGGCGGGACGGGCCGGGAGTCACATGATCGTACTAAGGAGAAATTCGGTATGAAGTGACATCATTTTTTAAAAAGCACATACAGCGGGGGCACAGCATCCATTGTAATACAACATTAATAAAAATAAAGTAATTTTATAAATACGCTCAGAGCGCTTTCCCGGGAGGGGCGGGGCTAGTAATAATGACGTCACTGGACAACGATTTTCCGGTCCTTATGCATCGAATCGCGATGCATCGATGCAACGATTAATTTCAGCACCCCTATTGAAGACTGACAGGCTGTGTGTAAAGGAATGTGATTTCAGCCCTGTGTAGTGTGGGGGGGGAGGAGCTGTATAGTGCTGGGATGGGAAAGGAGTTCTGCCAAGTGACCTGCCAGGGGTCCCTGTCCTCTGATGTAAGGAGGAACTCTGGAAACTCAAATTCTGATAGAAACTCAAACTTGATAGATGTACTTTTTATAGTTGACTAACATGATAACATAATATCCGTGAATACCATAAACCAGTGGTCATCAACCCCTGTCCTCAGGGCCCACTAACAGGCCAGATTTTAGGTATTACCTTGGGGAGATATAGACTAGAATACTGCAATCACTGAGCAGCAAATGATATCACCTGTGATGTATTTCAGTTATCTTGCAAACCTGGCCTGTTAGTGGGCCCTGAGGACAGGAGTTGATGACCACTGCCATAAACAACTTATATTTTTCAATGATCTCTCATCGAAGTATTATTATTCAGGGTTTAAGAAGTGTTTAGAATGATTGAACCAGGGGTCCCATTTTTTATCATATAAATGATTTGTATTATGTAAGGTGTGAAATATTTTTTCCATGAGATTAATATTGTTCTAATTTTCAAATAAACTAGGAGGTACCAATGGGGATTTCCAATGGTATCCTATCAGCCAGTGTATTGCAACACATATTGTGTGGAAACTCAAACTCTTAAGCCACTTTGAGTATCTTGGCATGTGGTGGGTGTATCTGCATGCACGGTTGAAGTGGTGGGCAGGGCCATTTTTAAGGCAGGGCAAAAGGGGCAGCTGCCCTGGGCCTTTTCATTGTTGTGGAGCCCAAAGCAGCTGCCCCATACTTGCCAACTATCCAAGTGTAAATTCCCTTGTCCTTTGAAGTTTTAGTCCTGTGCTGTGTCCCAATATCTCAGTGTGAAGTGCTGGTACTAATGCTGCCCAGCTCTGTCTTATTGTTGTGTACAGATAACTTACCTGCAGACCCTGTGTTTACATGTAAATAACCGGCATTCATATCTAAATAGCGGCGGCATTCATAAATAAAATAGCTGCGGCTGGTGGCTTCGATATGTAAATAAAGGCGGCATTCATATGTATATCATGCCCCCCTGCAGTGAGGAGATGTGCTGTAACCTCTAGCAACCAATCTGTGAGCAGCAATACTGTACAGTAATCTCTAGAAACCAATTAACAAGCAGAAATCATTTGCTGTACAGTAACCTCTAGCAACTAATCAGTGAGCTGTAATGTGTGCTGTAACCTCTAGCAACCAGTCAGTAAGCAGTAATGATATGCTGTAACTGCCAACCAATCACAATTGCTGCCTGATCTGTTACAATAAACTGATTTTAAGTCTAGCTGCTATTTATTGTATGTCTCAGAGCAGGTAGAGAGTGAAATTGCATGGGCGGGGGCGGGCACAAGAAAATTTTTGCCCAGGGTCCAATCAATATTAAAGACGGCCCTGGTGGTGGGTGGTAGTGGGGAGGGGCCCAGGTCAACTTTTGCATCGGGGGCCCACCAGAGCCATCTTTAATATTGATTGGACCCTGGGCAAAGGTTTTCTTGGGCCCCCGGCCCATACAATTTTGCTCTCCACCTGCTCTGAGACATACAATAAATAGCAGCTAGACTTAAAATCAGTTTACTGTATCAGATCAGGCAGTGATTGTGATTGGTTGCCAGAGGTTACAGTGTATCATTTCCGCTAACTGACTGGTTGCTAGAGGTTACAGCACACATTACGGCTCACTGATTAGTTGCTAGATGTTACAGCACATGATTTCTGCTTGTTGATTGGTTGCTAGAGATTACTGTACAGTAATACTACTCACTGATTGGTTGCTAGAGGTTACAGCACATCATCTCATCACTGCAGGGGGCATGATATACATATGAATGCCGCCTTTATTTACATATCTATGCCGCTATATCTATATATCGGATGCAGCTTTTTACATATGAATGCTGCTGCTATTTACATATGAATGCCGGTTATTTACATGTAAACACAGGGTCTGCAGGTGAGTCAAGTCAAGTCAAGGGACTAAAACTTCAAGAGACAAGGGAATTTAAACTGGTTAGCAAGCATGAGGCAGCTGCTTTGGGCCCCACAACAATGACAGGGCCCAGGGCAGCTGCCCCTTTTCCCTGCCTTAAAGACGGCCCTGGGGCCCACAAGCTTCAAGCAATGCCTCTGGGAAAAGGGTTAAAGACTTGTCCTCCAACAAAGGTGTAGCCACTGCATCGAGTAACATCTGGAGATATGCTATCCATCTTTCAGTTAAATGATCATAGTTTTTAGCTCTGCATTTTTCCAGGATTCCCTAATACTGTGATGCCGCGTACACACGGTCGGACTTTTAGTCTACAAAAGTCCGACGGACGCAGACGGACCAAATACGGCGGACAATCCGATCGTGTGTGGGCTTCCCCGGACTTTCAGTGAACTTTGCCAGCCGCAAATCTAACGGACTTTAGATTTGAAACATGCTTCAAATCTTTACGTCGTAACTACGCCAGACCCAGAAATCCCCTCGTCTGTGTGCTAGTCCGACGGACAAAAACCCACACTAGGGCAGCTATTGGCTACTGGCTATCAACTTCCTTATTTTAGTCCGGTGTACGTCATCACGTACGAATCCGTCGGACTTTTGTGTGATAGTATGTAGGCAAGTCCGTTCGTTAGAAAGTCCGCCGCAAGTCCGCCAAAAGTCTGTCGGATGGGCTGTCGGACTTTTGTAGCCGAAAAGTCCGACCGTGTGTACGCGGCATAACTGTGATATTGTACCCTACTTACTATTGTCCCCCGAGCTGCAAGCCCTCCACCATATTATAGTAACAGAACTCTTCTCATTTTAACTAGTCTTCTATTTTAACTCATTTAAAATTCAAATGACATTAAAAAATAGTCAGCTTGGAGACAGAGCGACATGAAAGGATTAAGGGAATTTGCAGGATGCCGACTCCAGCGGTTGTGTCATTGATTGACATTGTGCACAGAAAAATCATACCTCACTTTCCACCGACTGTGATTAAAATAGACTTTTATGGAAAGGATTTGGAGATTGATTTACAAATTCTCTGCTTTGAGACTGAGGATCCTGCTGTGGCTTCAGATAGACAATGAACTTTTTTTCTTATTTAAAAAATAAAAATGAAAAAAAAAAAATTGTGTCTATGAACCTAGTTTAGATCACTGATTATATAAAAAAAAAAAAAAAAGGCCAGTCATAACATATAGAGATGTACACTATATTTTCAAAAGTATTGGGACACCTGCTTTTACACGCACATGAACTTTAATGGCTTCCCAGTCTAATGCCCTGTACACACGATCGGACATTAATCGGACATTCCGACAACAAAGTCCATGGATTTTTTCCGAAGGATGTTGGCTCAAACTTGTCTTGCATACACACGGTCGCACAAAGTTGACGGAAAATCCTATCCGTCTGAACGCGGTGACGTAAAACACGTAAGCCGGGACTATAAACGGGGCAGTAGCCAATAGCTTTCGTCTCTTAATTTATTCTGAGCATGGGTGGCACTTTGTGCGTCGGAATTGTCCACACACGGTGGGAATTTACGTGAACGGATTTTGTTGTCGGAAAATTTTACAGCCTGCTCTCAAACTTTGTGTGTCGGAAATTCCGATGGAAAAAGTCCAATGGAGCCTACACAGTCGGAATTTCCGACAACAAGCTCCGATCGCACATATTCCGTCGAAAAGTCCGACCGTGTGTACAGGGCATTAGTCCGTAGGGTTCAATATTGAGTTGGCCCACCCTTTGCAGCTATAACAGCTTCAACTCTTCTGGGAAGGCTGTCCACAAGGTTTAGGAGTGTGTCTATGGGAATGTTTGACCATTGTTCCAGAAACGCATTTGTGAGGTCAGGCACTGATGTTGGACTGGCTCGCAGTCTCTGCTCTAATTCATCCCAAAGGTGTTCTATTGGGTTGAGGTCAGGACTCTGTAAAGGCCAGTCAAGTTCCTCCACCCCAAACACACTCATTCATGTCTTTATGGACCTTTCACTGTGGCCAGTAGGAGCAGAAAATGCCCAGTGTCAGTGGAAGTAATCGATGTCTCATCATTGATATTATTGGGAGGAATAGTGTCGCTTCATTGGTATTGGTGGGGGGGGGGGGGGGGATAATGCCCCATCATTTGTGTCAGTGAGAGGAAGGGTGCCTTGTGTCAGTGGGAGAAATAGTGCTCCAAGGACCAGATAGAGGCAAGTGAAAGGCCGCATCTAGCCCTCAGGCCACAGTTTGGAGACAACTGACTTAGACTGTCCAATATTCATCTTTACATACCAAAAAACTTTGCTACAGGGTCTTCAGCTGTGAAGTGTTATGCAGCGTACACACGGTCAGACTTTTCAACCGGACTTGTCCGACAGACGCCGACGGACCAAATCCGGTGGACAATCCGATCGTGTGTGGGCTTCACCGGACCTTCAGCGGACTTTTCCAGCCGCAAATCTGACGGACTTTAGATTTGGAACATGCTTCAAATCTTTACGTCGTAACCCTGCCGGCCCCGGATATCCGCTCGTCTGTATGTTAGTCCGACGGACAAAAACCGACGCTAGGGCAGCTATTGGCTACTGGCTATCAGCTTCCTTATTTTAGTCCGGTGTGCGTCATCACGTACGTATCTGTCGGACTTTGGTGTGATCGTGTGTAGGCAAGTCCGTTCGTTAAACAGTCCGTCGGAAGTCCGTCGAAAGTCCGCTGGAAAGTCTGTCGGACAAGTCCGGTCGAAAAGTCCACCCGTGTGTACGCGCCCTTAGCCTATCGAGAAAGTCACCTCATGGTCTTCAGCTGTGGGGGTTTTAGACTGTCCAGCATTGGTGCACATTTAAGGAGAAGATTGTCCTCCGATTGTGTTACACGTTTTGGCATCCTGTTACAAGTTTCTACAAGCAATAAATCTTAAAAAGACAACCCCTAGACTGCTTATTGAGCTGATGTGAATGGACTGTTGATTGGATGACTGGTGGCCTATGCACGGTTTGGGAAACCAGTTATTATCAGAGGCCCTTATGGAGATACGGCTACATGTAGCTGTATGAGGAGCCTGAGATGTTGAGGGTGGCCTCTAACAATTCTTTCCTGAGCACCCCTGGAAGTTGGAGCAGGTTCTACAAGAGCACTGGAAGGGCACCAATGCTTGGAAGCTGGAACTGAAGACTTGAACCTGGGAGCATTGGTATCCACTAATGGCACCCAGAATTTACCATGTCCAGTTGTGAGTGGCATTGGGTCACAAGCCAAGTTTGATAACAGTTAAGCAGAAAGATACCAAACTGTAAGCAGGATCAAGGTCAGCAACAAGCAGAGTTGCCAATGTGGAGGTGCTGAGGTACCGAGTCGATAAGCAAAATCGCGGTCAGAAATCCAGGCCAAGGTCGGTTACAGAGATGGGCAGCAGACTTAGTTAGACAAGGATAATCCAAAAGCAGTTCAGACGAAAGCCAGTTCAAGCATGTGGTTCAGGATGAGGAATAACAGGAACTTATACTGAAAGATTATTCAGCAATGATCCTATGCAGAGCTCAGGTATAAAATAGCCCACTTGGCGCCAGTACCTGTAGATGACGTACCCAAGTGCTCACGTGCAACCCGTGGTGCGCATGTGCCCATTGTCGCATATTTAGTTAGTTAGGCCCCTATGCCTAAAGATGTACACCTTCTTGTACATGGTCCTTACGGCTGGCACAGCCTTTCTGATGGCTGTCATGATGTTCCTGACAACTTGCCATATCTTTATAGTATGTGGTCCCCATAGCAAAATCATATTGTCCTCCACTCCCTCCACCTTTCAGCTTCTCTAATTTCTATCTCCAAGGTAGTTCATCTAATCATGCAGAATGCTAACTGTTTTCATAGACATCATATAGAAAATCCCAGAGGGAGAGAAGGAGCAAGCTGTGTACAGCACCCTGCTGAGCCCTCCCACTAGTTGTGATCTGCCTGTGTTGCATAGAAAAGCACAGAGTTTATATAATTGGGTCTAAAATATGGTATATAATGAAAACATTTATTTAAAAATGTCTGTAGCAAGATCATGATGGGGAGGGCGGATCCAAAAAAGGCAAAACATAAGCAGAAGTATTTTTTTATTCAAAGACATACAGTGCCTTGAAAAAGTAGTCATACCCCTTGAAATTTTCCAAATTATGTCATGTTACAACCAAAAACATAAATGTATTTTGTTGGGATTTTATGTGATAGACCAATACAAAGTGGCACATAATTGTGAAGTGGAAGGAAAATGATAAATGGTTTTAAACATTTTTTACAAATAAATACATGAAAAGTGTGGCGTGCAATTGTATTCAGCCCCCTTTACTCTGATACCCCTAACTAAAATCTAGTGGAACCAATGGCCTTCACAAATCACCTAATTAATAAAGTCCAGAGTCCACAGGATCTGTGACGCAACGCATCGGGAGGAGTCGTTGACGTCACTTCCGGTGTCTCAGTTACCCGGTAGTAGCGGTGAGGAGGAGAGCCTTGTATCCCTCTAGGTTATTTACATCCTGTTGTTATGCTATGTACAAGACGATAATCTTGTGAGTGGATTATTGCTATTCACATTAAATCTACGTTTTCATACAATTTTGCGCAATGAAAGTTTTTGAGAAATCAGCTGGTGTCTTCACACTAAGGGATATTCTGAAGAGACCCAGTACAGCAGCGTGTTCCTGTTGGGACCACCTAGGAATATACATCTTAAAGGCACGACTAGACCCATTGGGGTCGCCCCCTAAGGTGAGCAGACATTGCACACGGTGGTGGAGGTGGTGTCAATATCACTGAAAAGTTTAAAGTTTTTTGGATGAGCACTATTATGAACACTTTAAGAAGCTATTAGTCCGTCAAGAGGATCATTCATCCGTTTATTTATTTTTTTATTTATGGGACTTTGTGCAATTGTACTCGGAGTCAATCTGTGGATAGTGTACAAAGGAACAAAAAAGCAACAAAGAACATAGACCTGAGTTGTGCCCTGGTCAAATGGTCAGTATGCCTAAAAGGGGGCATACCCAAGTATGAATTGAAATAAAATGAAAAAAGAAAAGAAAAAAAAGGGAATGGGTGGGTGGGACATGAGATCCTATGACCATAGGAAGGAGAAGGAGGGCAGGCTTTATGCAGCCTGACTCCTCCTACAATAACAGGCTGACCTGCAGTCAGCCTTACACTTGTACTCGGAGTCAATCTGTGGATAGTGTACAAAGGAACAAAAGCAACAAAGAACATAGACCTGAGTTGTGCCCTTGTCAAATGGTCAGTATGCCTAAAAGGGGGCAAAAATGACCAGTAGGATGAATATGAAGCCAAATTATAGCCCACTGAAATTACGTATAATCTACCAAATACCAACCGCTTGTGGTATCTCTAAAGTGGCTCTGGGCCAACCCAGAGAACAAGACGACCTGCACTTACCCAATATGGCTGAAGTCCCAGGCACAGATATGCAGAACTGCTCCTGTCTCTTATGACCCAAACCCAGGTATAGGCCTGCCTTGAGCACCGAGCTAGTACCCAACACGAAGGAGACCATGGGAATGTGATAGATACGATACGGAAAATATGACCCATGATGAGAAGTCTGCTGATCACAGCAGGAGGGCTACTTTCAGTAACCCTGAGGATGGCTTTAATAGAATGCACAGCAAATAAAGAAAACCTGTTCGGGTCTACTAACGACATGAAACGCTGAGTCCCAATCAGATACGCCCCGACACTGCTGTGCCGATATGAGTTAAAAGAGGCAAAAACCGAACCAAGTAGGAAGCCTGCTGATACTGGCCTAGGGACTGAGAAAATTCAGAACCCACAAAAACCCCTGAGCCCGTAAAGGCTGCTGGAGCTGCCATGGCTGACTAACCAATAGTTCCATGCTTTACCAACCCTAGCCAAGAGTAGCTAGGCAATAAAAGGTCGTGTGCATGGATAAGGAGGAACCACAGTCCCCTGGGTAACCTATTTTTGTGTAAGTGACACACCACTGGGACAGCAACATGAACTACGAGAGAAACATGAGCATACTGAGAAAACCTGCACCAGGAACCAAGGCTACGTGAAGGAACGAAACCCATGTATGGCGTGAGCTTACGAAATGTGAGCAGCCTAAAAACCGAGGCTGCCAGAAACCGCAAACTACTTGCGAAATACCAGTAGCATGAGAACGTGAATTAATGAACGTGTGATGAACATGAGAACGAGAGTAACCTTGGGAAAACATGAGAAACCTGGAAAAAACGAGAGAAACATAAAAGTGAGTTTAACATAGAAACAACAAATTGCATGAGAAGCATAAAATTATATGAAAAACATAAAATTGCATGAGGAACGTAAATAGCATGAAAATGTAAACAACATGAGAACACGTAAATTACATGAGAAACGTAAACTGCATGAGAAACGTAAGTTTGTACGAAATACATAAGCAACGTAAGAACAGATAAGACTTGCCACCGAACAAGCCAATTAAAAACGATCACCTCAATCTGTTAAACCCATAGACGTGACGGGTAATCTGCAGTGGTAGAACATGAAACAATTCAGCTGTATGAAAGCAATCAGATAACAATACAAATAACCAGCCCAAAACATAACACCCCTAATACCTGACAAGTATGAAGATGTGAGTGCAGAAATGACAAGACCAAGAGCGTAAAAAAATGAACCTAATGACGACACCCCCCTACTGTATGCAGTGAGCGAGCCCGAGCAACCTGCCACGCCAAGACAGGAAAATTAAAAACGAACACTCAGGGCTAAAGTACCCACAGACCGTGGTGGATAGTAGTAAAGGTGTAATGGTGAACGTGCACGTATGACGTATGGAAAACAGGCGAGAAGATTGTGGGACAACAATCAATTAAAAATGAAACCTCAGCCTGTACGGATCTATAAACGTGACAGACCCTGAATGTGAGCACTAGCTAACGGTAATGCAGCGAACGAAAGGCTGTGACATAAAACATATGACATGAACGTAAGAAGCACAGGAAAAAACGAGAAGCATGGAAAAACCATGAGGAATATATGAAACAAAGAAAATAGGAAAAAACATGAATAAGCATAAGAAGTGACAAATTGCATGAGAACACTGAAAAATTTGCATGAGAACACTGTCAAATTTGCATAAGAACACTGAAAAATTTCATGAGAACACGTAAAATTTGCATGAAACGTAATTGCATGAGAAAACTGTAAATTGCACGGGCAACGGTAAAATGCATAAAAACCATAATCACATGAGAAACTGTAAAAAAGCATGAAAAACCGTAAATTGCATACGAAACTAATATGCATGAGCAACCGTAAATTGCATGAAAAACCGTAAAATGAATAAGAAATCGCAAATCGCATGAAAACGGTAAAATGCATGCGAAACCGTGAGTTGCATGAAAAACCGTAAAATAAATGAGAAATCATAAATCGCATGACAACCGTAAAATGCATGAGAACACTGTAAAGTTGCATGAGAACACTGTAAATCGCATGAAAAATGTAATAGTATGAGAAACTGTAAAAAATTGCACGGGCAACCGTAAAATGCATGAAAAACTGTAATCACATGAGAAACTGTAAAAAAGCACGAGAAACCGTAACAAGCATGAAAAACCGTAAATTGCATACGAAACTAATATGCATGAGCAACCGTAAATTGCATGAAAAAACGTAAAATGAATAAGAAATCGCAAATCGCATGAAAACCGTAAAATGCATGCGAAACCGTAAAATAAATGAGAAATCATATGACAACCGTAAATGCATGAGAACACTGTAAAATCGCATGAAAAACATAATAGCATGAGGAACTGTAAAAATTGCATGAGAAACCGTAAAAAACACGGGCAACCGTAAAATGCATAAAAAACCGTAATCACATGAGAAACTGTAAAAAAGCACGAGAAACCATAACAAGCATGAACTGTAAATTGCATACGAAACTAATATGCATGAGCAAAAGTAAATTGCATGGAAAAAAAAATAAAAAAATAAATAAATAAAAAACGTAAAATGAATAAGAAATCGCAAATTGCATGAAAACCGTAAAATGCATGCAAAACCGTGAATTGCATGAAAAACCGTAAAATAAATGAGAAATCATAAATCGCATGACAACCGTAAAATGCATGAGGAACGTAAATTGCATGAAAATAAAAATCGTAAAATGAATGAGAAATCGTAGATCGCATGCAAACCGTAAAATACATGAGAACCAGCATTCCATGAGAAACTGTAAATCGCATAAAATCGTAACATACATGGAAAACCGAAAATTACATGAGAAATGGAAATTTGCATGCCCCCAAAGGACCCCCACAGAATATCATGAGATGACCGGCAATGCGCAAGTGTCATGACAACCCCACAGCCTGAATTAACCCCTGAAGACCCACACTATAGACCACGTGGAGCTCGGGGAGGGACACGACCCACTATGTAGCGCTCAGGAGGGGGGGAACCCATCACACAAAGCTGAGGAGGGGGGGGGAAATCACCATGAGGCTAGGGAGAGAGGAGACCCTGCCCATACATACCTATGCTGTAACCTAATAGTGGTGACAGCAGACCCAAATACCAAAGACTAAATGCAATGACCTACGCTATTACAACTGGACAAACATGGGTCCCTGCTAGAAAAAAGATGTTTCATTGGATTGCTTACCTGTATTCCAGGAATACAAACGTGCTATGCAGTGCTAATGACAGAGGCGGGACATTGTGACATATGAGACTCTGCCATCATCTCCTGAAAACCCCCAAACACACTCCCCCCAACCTGCCACCCCAACACATGGTGCTATCTGAACCCCAAGCTGACCAGAGTAAAGTGAAAACGGATGGAAGAATACTACCCCAATCCCTGCGCCCGCAGCACACAAGACCCTGCCGCATGGTAACGCTGCCGAGACCTGCCACGACCACCGGGAGAGAGATCCAAACAGAAAACCTTGCAGCCGACCTTGCAGCCGACCATGCTGCCGCCCTGCAAGCCACAAACAGGAAGTGATCTGCCGTGACCTGCCCTAACCCGGAAGTGACCTGTCAACACGAGATCCTATGACCATAGGAAGGAGAAGGAGGGCAGGCTTTATGCAGCCTGACTCCTCCTACAATAACAGGCTGACCTGCAGTCAGCCTTACACTTGTTATGGTTATGTCACATATTTATTTTCTTTGTATAAATGTTGGAATAAGCACACCATTCTTCAATTATTCATGACAAAATGTGGAACATTTCCATTTTTAAGGGGTATGAATACTTTTTCAAGGCACTGTATGAATTTCCTATGCTTCCTATGTCTTTGTAACAAGAGATACAATGTAATAAATCTAGAGAACACTAGATGGAATTAGTGAATACATTTCCCCTAGAGTTCTTTAGAAAAACAATTCATGACATACAAATTATTACAAAATATGCATACAATATGCACATGCACAAACTATCTATCCATGGATAATGTATGCAAGAGGGATACACTAAAAGTTATTTAACTTGGGTTGGTGTCATTCCTATTTTCAGTTTTTCCTTATGATGGAGTTGTCTTCCAGGATCCAGGATCTTCCAGACTGCTTCTTGCTTCTTGGAGACCCACAAAACTGTTGCCAGTAATGAATGAATGAATGAGTGACTTGTATAGCACTACCTATGAGAACTGAATCGCCTCAGGGCGCTTTTTGCTGCCGGTGTCCGTCTGCAGTATAGCACAGTCCTTTGCCCCATGGGGTCCTGGCACGCTTACAAACACATACACATACATCATACTTGGCCAATTTTTTCGACAGGATCTAATTAACCTACCAGCATGTCTTTGGAGTGTGGGAGGAAACCGGAGTACCCGGAGGAAACCCACGCAGGCACAGGGAGAACATGCAAACTCCAGGCAGATGGTGTTGGGATTTGAACCAGCGACCCTATTGCTGCTAGGTGAATGTGCTAACCACTACACCACTGTGCTGCCCTAATGTTCCTTTGTCTTGAGCACAAGGGTTGTGTTTCAAGTCCTTTTGCCTACTTCCTGTTGCATCTATTCCTGAGCTCATGAACCAGTCCAATGATTTCATTAGCATTTTATTAGGGGAAGCCTAGCTTCTAAAAACAATACATGTAACTAAAATGCATCATTCTTATGTTTATAATTTTATATTCCACAGTGCCGCACAGTATAATACTATTTAAATTCAAGACAACATATCTAAGTTATTATACAAATTTTTACTGATCACATGTGGGTACATATAAAGTGTCTGCAGAGTGTCTGTCCCCTTGAGATTTTCCACATTTTGTCATGTTACAACCAAAACCGTAAATGTATTTTATTGAGATTTTATGTGAAAGACCAACACAAAGTGGCACATCATTGTGAAGTGGGAGGAAAATAATAAATGGTTTTCAAATTTTTTTACAAATAAATATGTGAAAAGTGTGGTGTGCCTTTGTATTCAGCCCCCCTGAGTCAATACTTTGTAGAACCCCCTTTCACTGCAATTACAGCTGCAAGTCTTTTTGGGGATGTCTCTACCAGCTTTGCACTTCTAGAGAGTGAAATATTTGTCCATTCTACTTTGCAAAATATCTCAAGCTCTGTCAGATTGGCTGGAGAGCGTCTGTGAACAGCCATTTCCAAGTCTTGCCACAGATTCTCAGTTGGATTTAGGTCTGGATTTTGACTTGGCCATTCTAACACATGAATATGCTTTGATCTAAACCATTCCATTGTAGCTCTGGCTGTATGTTTAGGGTCATTGTCCTGCTGGAAGGTGAATTTCTTCCCCGAGTTTTAAGTCTTTTGCAGACTCTAATGCCCTGTACACATGATAGGATTTTCCGACAACAAATGTTGGATGTGAGCTTGTTGTTGGAAAGTCCAACCGTGTGTAGGCTCCATAGAACATTTTGTGTCGGAGCAGGTCCCCCAATTTTCTGACAACAAAACTTGGTGTCGGAAATTCCGATCGTGTGTACATAAGTCAGACGCACAAAATTCCACGCATGCTCAGAATCAAGCAGAAGGAGCCGCACTGGCTATTGAACTTCATTTTTCTCGGCTAGTTGTACGTGTTGTACGTCACCGCGTTCTTGACGTTCGGAACTTCCGACAACATTTGTGTGACCGTGTGTATGCAAGACAAGTTTGAGCCAACATCCTGCGGAAAAAAATCCATGGTTTTGTTGTCGGAAAATCCTATTGTGTGTACCGGGCATAACAGGTTTTCTTCTAAGATTGCCCTGTATTTGGCTACATCCATCTTCCCATCAACTCTGACCAGCTTCCCTGTCCCTGCTGAAGAAAAGCATCCCCACAACATTATGCTGCCACCACCATGTTTCAGTGGCGTCCCTACAGCTTGTGTCACCCGGCGCAGAAAAAAATTTGTGTCACCCCCCTCCACCAACTATGGTCCCCCTTCAGTAGAGACCCCCCTCCCTCAGTAAAGACCCCCCCACTAAGTACAGATAGCCCCTCCAGCAGTATAGATCCTCCTCCCTCAGTACAGACCCCCCCACTAAGTTCAGACCCCCCTCCATCAGTTTAGACCCCCTCAGTGTAGACCCCCCTCATCAGTATATACCCCCTCAGTACAGACCCTTCTCCCTCAATACAGACCCCCCCTCAGTGCGGACCCCCATCTATCAGTATAGACCCCCTCAGTGCAGACCCCCCTCCATCAGTATAGACACTCCATCAGTGCAGACCCCCTCCATCAGTGCAGACCCCCTTCATCAATGCAGACACCCCCTCCTCCATCAGTGCAGGCACCCCTCCTCCATCAGTGCAGACCCCCCTCCATCAGTGCCGACCCCGTTCAGTGCAGACCCCCCTCCATCAGTGCAGACCCCCCTCCATCAGTGCAGACACCCCTCCACCATCAGTGCAGACCCCCCTCAGTGCAGATCCCCTATCCATCAGTGCAGGCCCCCCTCAGTGCAGACCACCCCCTCCATCAGTGCCAGTGTAGACTCTCCCCTCCCATAGAGCCCCCCAGCACATGTCCATTTGCATTACATTTTTACAAACCTCAGAACAGTGCGGAGTAGGCACAGCAGCGTGTCCCTTGGACTCCCTCCTCCTCCTCTTCCTGTGTAGATGTGGGAGGCGGCTTTGGTCTGCTCCACTGTGTGAGACAGGGAGAGATCATTTGAGAGATCAGGGTAGGGGGTGAGGACCGTGCGGCGTTAGCGGTGCTGCTGCCCGTGGGTATCACCCCTCTGGCGGGTGTCACCCGGTGCGGACCGCACCCCCGCACCCCCCTTGAGACGCCACTGCCATGTTTCACGGTGGGGATGGTGTGTTCAGGGTAATGTGCAGTGTTAGTTTTCCGCCACACATAGCATTTTGCTTTTAGGCCAAAAAGTTCAATTTTCGTCTCATCTGACCAGAGCACCTTCTTCTACATGTTTGCTGTGTCCCCCACATGTCTCCTCACAAACTGCAAACATGACTTCCTATGGCTTTCTTTCAACAATGGCTTTCTTCTTTCCACTCTTCCATAAAGACCAGATTTGTGGAGAGCATGACTAATAGTTGTCCTGTGGACAGATTCTCCCACCTGAGCTGTGGATCTCTGCAGCTCCTCCAGAGTTACCATGGGCCTCTTGGCTGCTCCTCTGATTAATGTTCTCCTTGCCCAGCCTGTCAGTTTAGGTGGACGGCCATGTCTTGGTAGGTTTGCAGTTGTCCCATACTCTTTCCATTTTTGAATGATGGATTGAACAGTGCTCCGTGAGATGTTCAAAGCTTGACATATTTTTTTTATAACCTAACCCTGCTTTAAACTTGAGAATGAAGGGATCCTGGACTGCAGAAAAATACATCTTTATTGTAATTCGTACAATCCAACAAACATCACCTCATAAGGACAATACAGAGAGCAATCGCTAACGCGTTTCAGCTATGAGTAAGCATCCATTGATGTGAAACGTGTTAGCTATTGCTCTCTGTATTGTCCTTATGAGGTGATGTTTGTTGGATTTTACAAACTACAATAAAGATGTCTTTTTCCGGAGTGCGGCAATCCAGGATCCCTTCATTCTCATAGACCTGCGCAAAGCCTGCACCTGGATTCAATCTTGTAGGGTGGGAGCAAATGCAAAAGGTCCGGAAACTTGGTGAGTGGCATTTCTCTTCTACCTGCTTTAAACTTCACAACTTTATCCCTGACCTGTCTGGTGTGTTCCTTGGCTTTTATGATGCTGTTTGTTTACTAAGGCTCTCTAACAAACCTCTGAAGGCTTCACAAAACAGCTGTATTTATCCTGAGATTAAGGCCTCGTGTACACTTCTGCTGGTAGACGGACGTTTAGGAGCAGCTGGGCATTTTTTTTCAACTGCTCCTGAACTCTCCTCTGTGTTATCTCAGTACATGTACACAGGTTCGTTTATAGTCGTTTCTAGGTAGTTGCGTTTAGGGGCTTTTTTTGGAACCCCCAAAAAATGCGTTCAGAAGCTGTGTTAAGAGGCATTTCAAACGCCAAACATGGCTAAACACAATTAAACGTGGTAAATCACATTTAGCCGCGTTTCGTCTGCAGGCGTTTTTTAATTTTTTGGCTAAACGCGGCTAAAAGTGGCCGTTTTTAGACGCTGGTTTCTAGCTGTCAAGTTAAATCGTTCAGGAGAGGTTGAACAACGTCCCATGTACATAAAGCCTTAATTACACACAGGTGGACTCTACTTACTAATTAGGTGACTTCGGAAGGCAATTGGTTCCACTAAATTTTAGTTTAGGGGTATCGGAGTAAAGGGGGGATGAATACAAATGCACGCCACACTTTTCACATATTTATTTGTAAAACATTTTGAAAACCTTTTAAGATTTCCCTTCCACTTCACAATTATGTGCCACTTTGTGTTGGTCTAGCAAATCCCAATATAATAAATTTACATTTTTGGTTGCAACATTACAAAATGTGGAAAATTTCAAGGGGTATGAATACTTTTTCAAGGCACTGTATATACTGTATATTTACACTTGATAGGTATGTAATCCCAAAAATATTTTAAACGGTAAATTACAATGAGATCGTACGTAAAGTGTCCTTCAACAGTATGGCCAAGATAGCTCCAGATAGATGATAGGGTGGTAAGATCACAAGCTAGACATGCAAGACCGAATATAAAGCACCACTTCAGAGCACAACGATCGGTGCTTTTAGAGTGCTTTTATCTGCAAATTGAACCATGCAGGTAATGTGTAATAAAAAAAAAATATTTGAGCAACATCTCCCCAGAGACTTAATACTGAATGATCATAGACCATATATTGTATGCTCCTGGATAGTAATTGTCTTGTGTATTGTTAGACTCCTGAATAGTAGATTGCCTCCAATGGCAAACGTCAAAGTATTTGTGGTTGATAATTTCCAATAACAAAGAATGTTTTGTTGCTCGTGCAGATATTTACTTACTTACTTCAAAAGACGAAAAATAGCATGCATCATATGTATGTCAACCCGATTGTCAATGACGATCACACTAACATACATATGATATATGCTCTTTTTTTTAGAATTTGGAGTGAATATCTGGATGAGCAACAAACACTCTTTGTTATTGAGAATTATCAGTTACAAGTACATTGACATTTGCTATTGGAGACAATCTACTATCCAGGAGTCTAACAATACATGAGACAATTACTATCCAGGAGTCTAACAATACATGAGACAATCACTATTCAGGAGCTTACAATATATGGTTTATGAATATTCAGTATTCAGTCTCTGGATAGATGTCTCTCAATTTTTTTTTCTAACCCATTACCTGTGTCCTATTCTATTTGTATTTTTTTTTTTTTTTGTGTTGTTGAACGGCATCAAGTTACTATTGTGTTGATGTATGCTAACATCTAGTGGTGATTTAGGGCCATTACAACTTGTTTACTTAGGGGATTTGGTATTTTCCTCTGCCCTCCCGCCCTGCTTTAAAGTGATACTAAACACACACTGTATAATTTACATGGTCTCTTCTATTTCTGTGTATACATGATGGCACTGTAATTTAAAAAAAATTAAAAAAAAATATCGAAGTAACTTTTTCCTTATCGATATCCAGCTGTCACATGACCCAGCTCTATCCCAGCCTGTCTGCAGGGAAGTATAAGCAGGAGCTTCCAGTCCTCTGCTGCTGGTCACATATGCAAAAAAAAAAAAAAAAAAAAACAGGCTTTGGTATACAGAGTAAAAATAAATGTTTAATATTAATAAAACTGCTTTAAACTGTCATACAAATATATATTTGAAAGCACATCTTTATTAGTTTCTGGCAATTACATGCTGTGGGCAGATATCTGCTAGTCACAGGCAGTGTCACGCCCAGAGGTGGGCTGGGCCGGGGAGCAGGGATGCTGCAACTCTGCTGGGGGCACCTGATGTAAGGATGGACTCTGCTGGAGGTACCTGATGTAAGGACGGACTCTGCTGGGGGCACCTGATGTAAGGACGGACTCTGCTGGGGGCACCTGATGTAAGGACGGACTCTGCTGGGGGCACCTGATGTAAGGACGGACTCTGCTGGGGGCACCTGATGTAAGGACGGACTCTGCTGGGGGCACCTGATGTAAGGACGGACTCTGCTGGGGGCACCTGATGTAAGGACGGACTCTGCTGGGGGCACCTAATGTACGGACGGACTCTGCTGAGGTCACCTGATTTAAGGAGGGACTCTGCTGGGGCCACCTGATGTGAGGATAGACTCCGCTGGGGACAGTGATGTAAGGAGGGACTCTGCTGGGGCAACCTGATGTAAGGACAGACTTCGTTGGGGGCACCTGATGGCATCTGGTGGCAGGCGACATGGCAGGTGACACACTCAGGGCTCCCACTGATTCTGTATTATTGTGAGTGGAATGATTTAATTTTATATTACAATGTAATAATAGAAATAATGCCCTTCAATTATCCTGACACCATAACAACCATGGTGCCAGGATGATTGAAGCGCTAATACCAGGAGTTTTGGAGTATCTTTGTCTGCTGATTTTTAAACTTTCTGGAATACACATATTTCTATTGTGGTGTAGGATATGGGCCTTCTGTCCCTCCATCTCCATCTCTCTCTCCCTCTCTCCCTTCCTCTCCCTCCCTCTCCCTCCATCCCTTGTTCATTTCAGACTCTAACCACACCCCCATAGAGCCATGCCACTTTAAGCCACGCCCACTATTTCTCTAAAACCACGCCAATTTTTTGCGATGCCACGCCTATAAATGAATGCCCTGCCCAGAATTATAACAAGGGGTGTGGCTTCTGAGAAGAGGGAGGGGTAAAAAAGGAAGGGCAGGGTCTGGCGCCCTCCCATTCTAAAACTTCACCAGCCGCCACTGTGCATATCATTGCAATTTTTGACAGCAAGGCCAGTTCTTGCTTTCATCAAGATTACCTCTATAGGGTTACTGTGTGAAAGCGCCACCGACACCCAAAGACCAATTTTTCCATACCTGTTACTTCTATCCAAAGTCTGTGGAAGAGACACCAGAATTTATCCAAAGAAATCTCTAATCTTGTTCTCCGTGCACTACTTTGTAGCCTCATCAAACACACTGGCTCCCCAAGCCGTTGCTTACAAAATAAAGAAAGCTTGCAGGGAAAAAATTAATTTTTTTGGCTCTATAAATGCAATTATTGCTGCAGCAGCTTCTATAAACAGTACAGATGTGTCACTTTACAGGTAGACTAAGGGGACCCCACAGGCACTATATTGAAAGGAATTTTTCATTTTTATGTTTCACTTTAAGCATCAATAAATTTACAAACTTTTTTTTCATTGAGACATGTCCTCTAGGGCAGGACCCGGACCCCCATAACCATTGTATGCCCAATAATTGCATACAAGCCTTCAAAATGGGCACTGTTCGGGTCCCATAGACTTCAACAGGGTTCATTCTTCGGTTCCAAACTTTCGTGATGTTCGAAAGTTCTGGTGCGAACCGAACAGGGGGTCGTTCGGCCCATCCCTACTTGTAAACAACAAATGTCAGAAATAGGCCTGGTCCTTAACTGGTTGTTATAGTTATTACAAATTGCACTTTCTTATTAAATAGAACAATCATTAAAACCTTCTATTTTAATTAAACCAGGTACTTATTATCTTTTAAACTTCCACCTTGGAAAGAATTGATTTGTTCTTAATAATCTGAGTCTGGAAATATCAGGCAGACTATTACACAAGAAATAACAGCTTATTGACCAATGTCACTCTATTGGTTACTGATATCTCTCCTATTATTATGAATCAATATCAGACACAATGTATTTATGAACAATGCTGTGGGTACTAAACAGATCCCAATAATGAGCATTATGCAGATGACACGCAGTAAAACCTTTTTTTTTTATAATACTACAAAATTCTTTTTTTTTTAAACATGAAGGCTAGAATAAGGGCTATAACCCCTGTCTATTTTTTTTTTATTCTATCTGTGTCCCATTGGGAAGATTTCCCCTTTTTTTTTGCTCTATCCCATCGGGAGATTTCCCTTCACTTCCTGTTTCATTGCCAAAACAGGAAGTGAGAGAAAATCCCTCCAAATTGAGGGAATCTCTGGTTGTCACCAGAACTAGTGTCCCCATTGGAAGATTTCCCCTCTATTCCTGTGCCAGTGGCAACCCAAAACTTGGATTTCCTTTCACGTTCACTCTCGTTGATAACAGTAAACAGGACAAATAGAGATGGTGAATATCCCTGACACCCCGGTCACACTTCCAATGCAGACAATAGGGTGCGACTTGTCATGCAACTTGAAACTGTCACAAAGTCGCACTGGTGTGACCGGGGGCTAAGGTTTGGTTCACACCTATGCATTTTTTAATGCTTTTTGGAGAAACGCACTACAGTCCATTTAACATGGTTTCCAATGGAACACGTTCACATTTATGCTTTTTTCAACTGCTGCATTTTTGGAAAGGGTCAGGGACTTTTTTTAAAGCAAAACGGTGCATTTTTGGTTCAATAGACTTAAAAAAAGAAGCTGCAGAAAAGCAGGTAGTGTGTTTTTGCCGCAATTTTGCCACAATTTTACAGTGATTTGCGTTTTGCTTTTTTTAATTCACCCAACAACAAATTGGCCAAAAAAAAAAAGCATAAAAACTGCAAAACACAAAACGCATCAAAAACGGCGTGAAAAATGCGTCAAAAACGCACCACAAAAAGCACTGCAGAAACAGATCAACAACAAAATGCATAGGTGTGAACCAAGTCTAATGCCACGTACACACGAGCGGACTTTTCGACCGGACTGGTCTGACGGTCTATCTGACGGACTTTGGGCAGACTTCCGACCGACTTTCCGAACAAACGGACTGGCCTACACACGATCACACCAAAGTCCAACGGATTCGTACGTGATGACGTACACCGGACTAAAATAAGAAAGTTGATAGCCAGTAGCCAATAGCTGCCCTAGCGACGGTTTTCGTCTGTCGGACTAGCATACAGACGAGCGGACTTTTCTATAGGAACTGGGTCCGACGTAAAGATTTGAAACATGTTCCAAAACTAAAGTCCGTCAGATTTTCGACCGAAAAAGTCCGCTGCAGGTCCGATGAAGCCCACACACGGTCGAATTGTCCGCCACAACAGTCCAGTCGAAAAGTCTGCTCATGTGTACGCGGCATAAGGCTTTATGTACACTTGGCCTTCATTTACTGCGGCTGCAGGACAACACAAACTGCAGCGACATCATGCTGCGATTTCGCCACGGTTTTGCCATAGTTTGCATTTTCCCATGGCTGGCAGTCAAAACATTGCTATCCTGAGCGCGATTCTTCCGCATTCAGGAGAGGGAGGTTGAGGCTCCCCTAACCGTGGCAGCTCCTAAACTCTGCTAAAGGCTTATGTGTAGATGGGCTTTTTTGGAGTTGAGTTTAGGAGCTTTGGCAAAAAAAATACCAAAAACGGCTAAACTCAAGTTTAGGAACTGCTAGTGTACATAAAGCCTTTTGCCGCAATTTTGCTACGGTTTGCGTTGTCCCGCGGTAAATGTAGGCGGGGTATACATGAAGCCTTAACCACTTCCCTACCCGGCTATTGTCAAATGACGTCCACAGATGGGATCTCCCATCCTGTGTGGACGTCATATGACGGCCTGGGCTTCCCGGCCGCCTAGGGGGCACGCGCGCGCCGCCGCGTTGCTCGGGACCCGGTGCGTGTGCCCGTTAAACGGGCCGGACCGTGGATCTGTGTGTGTAAACACACAGATCCACGTCCTGTCAGTTGAGAGGAGACCGATCTGTGTTCCCAGTACAGCGGAACACCGATCGGTCTCCTCCCCTTGTACGTCCCCGCCCCCGACAGTTAGAAGCATTCCCTAGGAAACATATTTAACCCCTTGTGTCCCCCTAGTGGTTAACCCCTTCACTGCCTGTCACATTTACACAGTAATCAATGCAATTTTATAGCATTGATCACTGTATAAATGTGAATGGTCCCAAAAATGTGTCAAAAGTGTCCGATGTGTCCGCCATAATGTCACAGTCACGAAAAAAAATCGCGATCGCCGCTATTACTAGTAAAAAAAAGAAATACTTTTTTTTTAAAAATGCCATAAATCTATCCCGTATTTTGTAGACGCTATAACTTTTGCACAGACCAATCAATATACGCTTATTGCGATTTTTTTTAACCAAAAATATGTAGAAGAATACGTATCGGCCGAAACTGAGGAAAAAATTAGTTTTTTTTAAAAAAAATTGGGATATTTATTATAGCAAAAAGTAAAAAAATATTGTGTTTTTTTCAAAATTGTTGCTCTTCTTTTGTTTATAGCGCAAAAAATAAAAACCGCAGAGCTGATCAAATACCACCAAAAGAAAGCTCTATTGTGGGGAAAAAAGGACATCAATTTTTTTTTGGGTACAACGTCGCACGACCGCGCAATTGTCGTTTAAAGTGCGACAGCGCTGAAAACTAAAAATTGGCCTGGGAAGGAAGGGGGTGAAAATGCCCTGTATTGAACCGGTTAAGGAGGCACAGAGTGCGGGAAAAAAAATGGCAGGTGTTCTAGTCCCTCTTATCCAAAACCACAAAAATGTTGCCTTAAGTTATACTTTAAATCTAATGTCTTGGTAACTATTGTAAAATTATTCTCTTGCCTCTTATATCTGGAGTTTCTGGAGACCTGACTATCACACATAGATCTGCTTGATAGATATCCCGTTCGAAAACCACGGAGAGTTGTCCCTGCATTGTTGGCTGTAAGAGTCCTCAATCCCCTAGGAAGGCTTTCCACAAGATTTCCCAAGATTAACCAAACAAACATTCATGAGGTCAGGTACTGATGTTGGGTGAGAAGACCAAGCTCGGTTTTGCAACTCAACCAAAGATGTTCAGTAGGGTTGAGGTCAGGGCTCTGTGAAGGCCACTCAAGTTCCTTCACACCAAACTCATGAAACCATGTATTTATGGAGCTAGTTATGGGGCACAGTCATGCTGGAACAGAAAAGCACATTCTCAAAATTGTAGCCACCATTGCCTAAAATGTCTTTGAATACTGTTACATTAACAGTACCCTTCAATAGAAACAACTGAACTCAATATTTAGGAGGGGTGTCCACATCATTTTGTCATTATTTAGGTACATCTGGGCTTCACCTATGCAACCGTGTAAAAAACATGGACTCTTTTTTTTTTTAAAACAAAGTAGTTAAGGTTAGCTTGGTAAACATGAACAAGAGGCTGGAGATGTACCTGTTGGCCAGAAGTAGTAAAAATTGATTGTTTACAGTAGGTGTAAACCTCAGACATGAAATATGAACAAAGCGAATCCCTCCATAACAGGGGTCCCTGAACTTTCTAAACAAAGGGCAAGTTTACAGTTCTTCAAGGTTTGGGGGGGCCGGAGTGTGGCTGGTGGGAGTAGAAGATGCCATGCCATCAATAGGAGTAATCAACACTCCATTTGTTCTAATGGGGGGGGGGATAGTGCCCCATTGTTGGTGTCATTGGGAGGAATGGTGCCCCATCATTGGCATCAGTGGGAGAAGTAGTGCCCCAAGGGCCAGATAAAGGCAAAGCAAGGGGCTGAATGCGCCCCCCAGTTTAGAGACCACTGCTCTATAGTGTGTACTTGTCTCAATTAAGAGCACTAAGTGTCATTTCTGTCTGCTGCTTTGTTCCTCTGCTATCAGCATGAGTCACTTCTGACAAGTTTTCCTGACATCAAGAGAAAAAAGATGACAGGGAAGGGAGCTCCTGCACAAAGCCTGTGATTGACAGTCTCAGCTGTGCCCTGTGTAAAGGAGTGTGTGTCCCTTCCTTACACACTCCTAAACCTTGTGGACAGCCTTCCCAGAAGAGTTGAAGCTGTTATAGCTACAAAGGGTGGGCCAACTCAATATTGAACCCTACGGACTAAGACTGGGATGCCATTAAAGTCCATGTGCGTGTAAAGGCAGGTGTCCCAATACTTTTGACAACATATTTTCAAACATACACAACAGGAGCGCCGCCCTATAGCAGTATATCTGTTATGGAGTGGTCTTGAAGTGGTTAAGAATTAAGATTATGATTTTTGTGCATTGCCACAAGTGCAAACATAGCCTAAAGCCTAGACCGCATTTCCCTCGGTCCATTCCCTATTAGCTTTTTGTGCTTTTTACTGACTTGCTGGCAGCAGTGCGTTAATGCACAATGGTATGTGTTGGTTATCTATGTTGATTGCACAGAGAGAGATGGATAAAGTCATAAAATATCAGATGTTTTATATCTGCCGTTCTGCGCTCGTCTCTCTCCCCGGCCTGTGTTTCTGTGTAAATAGTACAGGTCCAGCTCGTGGCCCCCAGTTTCCCAGCAGAATCAATAATACAGAAGGTGTTCTGCATCTGTTGACTCGTCATACATGAAAAGTGAGTCTGAATGACACATGCACACACCAGCTTTCCCTGCTGAATCGCAGCCTCGGCTTTCACTTGAAATATGAACATAAAGGAAGAAAAAACTTCTTAGCATTGTGGATCGAGCGTAATAAGTCTACAGGGTGGTCATTACTAGAGTAATGGAATTTTAGAGCATTCATACATAGGGAACATTAAAGAAGAGCCAAGAACACAAATTATTTTGCATTGTAATATATTTGCTGGACATTTTTTATTTGCTGAGTTATTTTTAAAAGAAACAAAGGGGTCCATTAATAAAGCATTTGTTTGACGAATGTCACAAGCATTCATTTCAGGCTGCACAAGTGTTCCCCACGTTTCTCTAATACTGTGATGTCCTATGATCATCATCTCCATCTAGCACAGTGATGGTCAACCTGAAAATTATAGAGAGCCTCAAGCTCAACACCTGACACTTACAGAGGGTTGCACAATTGCAGCACATTTTTGTGCATTGAGGTGCATTGCTTCAAGTTAGGCAATCCATTTAAAATGAGTGAGCTGTAACGTAACAGCCAAAAATGTTGGCCCTGTTGCTTTTTTCACTGTATTGCAATGCTCACTGAAGAAGTTGGAGCACAATAACTCTAGCTTTGGTGTCAGTGGCAGTAATAATAACCTCCACCATTGGTGTCAGAGGACGCAATAATAACCCCCAGCAGTGGTGTCAGTGGATTCAATAGTAACCCTCAATGTTCGTGTCAGTGGATGCCTTAATAACCCCCAGCATTGGTGTCAATGGATGCAATAATAACCCTCAACATTGGAATCAGTGGATACTAGGGATGAGCCGAACACCCCCCTGTTCGGTTCGCACCAGAACATGCGAACAGGAAAAAAATTCGTTCGAACACGCGAACACCGTTAAAGTCTATGGGACACGAACATGAATAATCAAAAGTGCTAATTTTAAAGGCTAATATGCAAGTTATTGTCAATAAAAGTGTTTGGGGACCTGGGTCCTGCCCCAGGGGACATGAATCAATGCAAAAAAAAGTTTTAAAAACGGCCGTTTTTTCAGGAGCAGTGATTTTAATAATGCTTAAAGTCAAACAATAAAAGTGTAATATCCCTTTAAATTTCATACCTGGGGGGTGTCTATAGTATGCCTGTAAAGGGGCGCATGTTTCCCGTGTTTAGAACAGTCTGACAGCAAAATGACATTTTGAAG
The DNA here is from genome assembly GCA_037952835.1 of Lithobates septentrionalis. NCBI lineage: Eukaryota > Metazoa > Chordata > Amphibia > Anura > Ranidae > Lithobates > Lithobates septentrionalis. Next base: position 557,749 of record JBBDGP010001590.1, on the reverse strand, counting down.
GAAAAAACACATTTAAAACTACCGCGGCTATTGCATTGCCGACAATACACATAGAAGTTCATTGATAAAAACGGCATGGGAATTCCCCACAGGGCAACCCCGAACCAAAATTAAAAAAAAAAAATGATGTGGGAGTCCCCCTAAATTCCATACAAGGCCCTTCAGGTCTGGTATGGATATTAAGGGGAACCCCAGCCAAAATTTAAAAAAAAAATTGACGTGGGGTTCCCCTAAATTCCATACCAGACCCTTCAGGTCTGGTATGGATTTTAAGGGGAACCCCACGCCAAAAAAAAACAAAAAAAAAACGGGACTTCCCTGTGGCATTCCCCGTGGCGTCACAGGGAAGTCCCGTCAAGTCACCGTGCGTCAGAGGGGGGCGGGGTCACCGGATGGCCCCGCCCCCCGTTATTTAAGAACCGTCAGACGAAGAGACGCCGTCACACAGCGGGAGCCTCCCTCCATGCCACAGCATGGCTGCGGAGCGGCCCGGAGAAGACATGAAGAAGAGAAGAAGAAGAAGAAGATGAAGAAGAAGATGAAGAAGAGATGAAGAGAAGAGCGGGAGCCTCCCCTCATGCCATGGGTGCGGAGCGGCCCGAGGAGAAGAAGATAGAAGACGCCGCGGAGAAGATGCTGGACGAGAACGCCGGAGGAAGAACCAGAAGAGCCAGAAGAACCAGAAGAAGAAGAAGATGAAGGAAGAAAGAAGAAGCATTTAAATAAAGGAATTGTCAAAAACTGTCTCTTGTCATTTTTAACATTTTTGACAGTTTTTTAGTGAAATGGTAGGGGTAAGTACCCCCTTACCATTTCACACAGGGGGGGGGCCGGGATCTGGGGGTCCCCTTGTTAAAGGGGGCTTCCAGATTCCGATAAGCCCCCCGCCCGCAGACCCCCACAACCACCGGCCATGGTTGTGAGGATGAGGCCCTTGTCCTCATCAACATGGGGACAAGGTGTTTTGGGGGGCTACCCCAAAGCACCCTCCCAATGTTGAGGGCATGTGGCCTGGTACGGTTCAGGAGGGGGGGGGGCCGCACTCTCGTCCCCCCCTCTTTTCCTGCGGCCTGCCAGGTTGCGTGCTCGGATAAGGGTCTGGTATGGATTTTTAGGGGGACCCCACGCCGTTTTTTTTTTTTTTTTTGGCGCGGGGTTCCCCTTAAAATCCATACCATACCTGAAGGGTCTGGTATGGAATTTAGGGGGAACCCCACGTCAATTTTTTTTTAAAATTTTGGCTGGGGTTCCCCTTAATATCCATACCAGACCTGAAGGGCCTTGTATGGAATTTAGGGGGACCCCCACATCATTTTTTTTTTTTGGTTCGGGGTTCCCCTGTGGGGAATTCCCATGCCGTTTTTATCAATGAACTTCTATGTGTATTGTCGGCAATGCAATAGCCGCGGGTAGTTTTAAATGAGTTTTTTCCTTCCAAATGTCATTTTGCTGTCAGACTGTTCTAAACACAGGAAACATGCGCCCCTTTACAGGCATACTATAGACACCCCCCAGGTACGAAATTTAAAGGGATATTACACTTTTATTGTTTGACTTTAAGCATTAATAAAATCACTGCTCCTGAAAAAACGGCCGTTTTTAAAACTTTTTTTTGCATTGATCCATGTCCCCTGGGGCAGGACCCGGGTCCCCAAACACTTTTTATGACAATAACTTGCATATAAGCCTTTAAAATTAGCACTTTTGATTTCTCCCATAGACTTTTAAAGGGTGTTCCGCGGCATTCGAATTTGCCGCGAACACCCCAAATTGTTCGCTGTTCGGCGAACTTGCGAACAGCCAATGTTCGAGTAGAACATGAGTTCGACTCGAACTCGAAGCTCATCCCTAGTGGATACAATAATAAGTCCCAACATTGGTGTCAGTGGATGCAGTAATAACCCCCAGCATTGGCATCAGTGGATGCAATAATAACCCTCTACATTGGTGTCAGCGGACACAATAATAAACTACCAACATTGGTGTCAGTGGACGCAATAATAATCCAAAACATTGGTATCAGTGGATACAATAATAACTCCCAAAGTTGGTGTCAGTGGACGCAATAATTACACCCAGCATTGGTGTCAGTGGATGCAATAATAGCCCCCAACATTGATATCAGTGGACACAATAATACCTCCCAACGTTGGTGTCAATGGACGCAATAATAACCTCCAACATTGGTATCAGTGGATGCAATAATACCTCCCAACGTTGGTGTCAGTGGACGCAATAATAACCCCCAACTTTGGTATCAGTGGATGCATTATTAATCCCAAACATTGGTGTCAGTGGAGACAATAATAACCCCCAGCATTTATGTCAGTGGATGCAATAATAACCCTCAACATTGGTGTCAGTGGATGCAATAATAACCCCCAATATTGGTGTCAGTGTAGAGCAGTGGTCTCCAAACTGCAGGTCGGGGGCGCCCTTTGCCTGCTTTTATCTGGCCCTCAGGGCACTATTTCATCCACTGATACCAACAATGGGGAATCATTTCCCCCACTGCCACCAATGAAGAGGCACAATTTCTCCCAATGGAACCAACGATAGCGCCCAGTGACACCAATGAAGAGGCACAATTTCTCCCAATGGAACCAATGATAGCGCCCAGTGACACCAATGAAGAGGCACAATTTCTCCCAATGGAACCAACGATGGCGCCCAGTGACACCAATGATGGGGCACAATTCCTACCACGGACACCAATGATGAGGCACAATTCCTACCACTGAAACTAACGATGGAGCATTATTTTTTCCCCACTGACGTTGGGACCTTTTCTACTCCCATTCACCACAGTCGCGCCCCCCTAAAGCCTACAGGACAGTAAACTGGCCCTGTGTGTAGAAAGTTTGGAGACCCCTGGTGTAGACAATAAGAACTCCCAGCATTTGTGTCAGTGGATACAGTTATAACCCCCAACACTGGTGTCAGTGGATGCAATAATAACCTCCAGCACTGTTGTCAGTACTATTAACCGCCTACCCACAGTAGAATTGAAATGTAATCCTCCATGACCACAAATGCAGGAGGGGCAGATGGGGTAGTTGGAAGTTCACTGCCATGTCCACCAATGCAAGACAGGAATCAGCAGACATGTGCACAAGAAAAAATATTTGTTTTGTTTTGTTTCTTTACGTTTCCGTTGATTCGTAACGATTCGTAATTTCGTAAGACGCAAGTTTTTATATTCGGACTCGTTCATATTTTCATAACAGTTATATTTTCTTTGATTCGAAATTCGTAAATTCTGTTATGCCGCGTACACACGGTCGGACTTTACAGCAGACTTTGCCCGGCGGACTTTTCGACGTACTTTACGACAGACTTTACGACAGACTTTCTGAATGAACGGACTTGCCTACACACAATCCACCAAAGTCCGTCGAATTCGTACGTGATGACGTACGACCGGACTAAAACAAGGAAGTTCATAGCCAGTAGCCAATAGCTGCCCTAGCGTGGCTTTTTGTCCGTCGAACTAGCATACAGGTGAGCGGACTTTTCGACCGGACTCGATTTCGACGGATTGATTTAAAACATGTTTCAAATCTAAGTCCGTCCAACTTTTGAGAAAACAAAGTCCGCTGGAGCCCACACACATCGAATTGTCCGACGAAATCCCGTCCGCCGGGCAAAGTCCGCCGTAAAGTCCGCTCGTGTGTACGTGGCATTAGATTTTTTTTTTGTTTATTAATAATAATTTTCGATAATAATAATAATAATTTAAATAATAATATAAATAATAATTTAAATGATAATTTTCGTTTATTCGGTACATTACTCGTAATTTAGTAATTGTTACTTTTGTGAGATTGCCTTTTTCGTTGATTCGTACTTTTGTAGGAAATAAAGAATAATAATCCTATGCTGGCTTTTCTAATAAGTCCTGTATATACTCCAGTCCACTCCCCCAGTCACCAGACCTGACTCCGCCTCCTCCTCAACTGAATCTAAAAAGATTCAGGAATGCCGTGTGACTCAGACACCAAAGGGATAAATTGATTGGCTAAAGATATTAAATAAGATACATCACTCACTAATACACTACCCATTCGAAAGAACGATTTGAGAACACGAAATTACGAACATACATATTAAGTTACACTTATTATTCCGACAACATAATCCATGGATTTTTTTCCGACGGATGTTGGCTCAAATTTGTCTTGAATACACACGGTCACACAAATCTTGTCGGAAATTCCGAACGTCAAGAATGCGGTGATGTACAACACGTACGACGAGCTGAGAAAAATGAAGTTCAATAGCCAGTGCGACTCTTCTGCTTGATTCCAAGCATGCGTGGACTTTTGTGCGTCGGAATTGTGTACACACAATCGGAATTTACGACAACGGATTTTGTTGTCAGAAAATTTGAGATCCAGATCTCAAATTTTGTGTGACGGAAATTTCCGATGGAAAATGTCCGATGGAGCCTACACACGGTCGGAATTTCCAACAACAAGCTCCCATCGAACATTTTCCGTCGGAAAATCCGACCGTGTGTTCGGGGCATTATACTGTCCATTCAAAAGAACGATTCGAGGACACGAAGAAACTAAATTACGAACACACAAATGAAAATACAAACGTACGCAATTACGAACAGACAAAGGATTGAAAGTACGAAATGAAAATCCTTCGTTATGGATGTAATTTTCTTTCTTTTACTGTTTCGTAGTTTCGTATTTTCGTAAGTTTGTCCGTTCGTAAGTTCGTATTTTCGCGTGTTCGTTATTTAGCTTATTCGTAATTTCTTATTTTTCGTATTTTGGTTCTTTCAGCTATTCGGATGATTGATCCGAATGTATGAGTACTAACAAATTCGTACGAAAATCTATACGTTACGAACCGAATTGCACATGTCTAGGAATCAGTGGCAGTAAAAGGTAAACCTGTGGGCTGCGTGTTGGGCTCTGGGGGGTGTCTAGTGGCCATAAAGCGATATATTTTTCTGAAATACCTCAATTAAAAAATATAGCGCTGAGGTTCCCGAGAAGAGGAGGATCGGGGCCGCTCTGTGCAAAAGCATTACATAGAGCAGGTAAGTATAACATGTTTGGTATTAAAAAAAAAAAATGAAGGGTTTACACTAATGCCCCATACACATGATCAGAAATTCCATCAGAAAAATCTTGGATGGTTTTTTCCGACGGAATTCCGCTCAAGCTTGCCTTGCATACACACGGTCACACAAAAAATCTCTGAACTTTCGACCGTCAAGAACGCGGTGACGTACAACACTACAACGAGCCAAGAAAATTAAGTTTAATGCTTACGAGCATGCGTCAAATTGTTTCCGAGCATGCGTATTTTTTGTGCGTCCAAATTGCATACAGACGAATGCATTTTCGGATAGGAACTTTTTTCAACCAAAAAATAGAGAACCTGCCCTCAATCTTTTGCTGGCTGGAATTCCGCCAACAAAAGACTAATGGAGCATACACACGGTCGCATTTTCTGACCAAAAGCTCACATCCGACTTTTGCTGGCGGCATTTCCGATCGTGTGTACGGAGCATTATTTTAGGTAAAAAAGGTCAAGTTTGTTAAATGGAAAATCCCTCAAGGGGTTTTTTAGCAGCTAAGTAGGTGTTCCAATCAAAGTGACCATAACAGAGTTAAAAATTTAAATTATTTATTCATATTGAAGTAACAAAACAAAGGGATAGGGGCATGATTTGCTTAGGAGTTGTAAAAAGCAATTTGGATCCTTGCATATAAAAAAGAACATCTCGTCAATGTGAAAAGATCACATGTAAACTCATACATATTATAAATGCCGTAAACTTGTTTAGAGTTTCGCATGATATCCCTACGCGTTTCGACCTGTATAGGTAAAGGTCTTCTTCAGGGAAATTTACTCTTTGACAAGAAAAATTTCATGCAACAGTTGGAAAGATTGCTATTCTTCCAAAAACACCACCAATCACAGCGATCCCGAGAGGCCCCCACAATGTTCCTCCACCATCAGAAGAGGCAGCAAAGACCCCCATCTTCACACTGCTTGCAAGGATTCACCCCTTAGAGGGACCAGGGAAAAGCCCAAGGGGGTTGGTCGGGGGGAGGAGAAAAGGCAGCGGCACCCTTGACTTTTCTTAAATCATTCTAAAAGTGAATGGGTTGCAAAAAATAGGTTCCAAAAATGGGGAATGTAATGGAGGTTATTACAGCAGTGAAATCCTTGCACCAGCCTCTGTAATTCTTGGGCATCAGTTTGTTAGTGTGTTGGTATCTCAGAGCACCATGCCAGGATCTCAGGTCAAGTATGAATCTGACCTCCAGACAGCAGCTGGATACACCGATGGAATATACATAGAAGAGTGTTGTTTTACCTGCCAAAGAAATTGTACTCATCCAGTTCACTTTATCCAGTTTATTCATCTGGTCGTCCTTAATTCATCCTGTTCATCTAATCTTGAAATTTTCACAGCTCTGCCACACAGCACAGTCCTGACTAGTAGGAGAGGAAACCTGATTTTTTTTCTGCTAAAGTAACATTTACGGGTTTTGCCTCAACCTTAGCCTGTAACTGGACAGTACAAAAAAGCAGCAGAAGACTGATGGGCTCATCTCTGGTCCACTCTATCAGCAAGTTTCTTACAAGGCAGTGATCACGATTGGCTCCTTGTTCTGCTTGTTCCTCCACCAGTCTAATGCAGCGTACACACGGGCAGACTTTTCGACCGGACTGGTCCGACGGACCGAATCCGGCGGACAATCCGACCGTGTGTGGGCTTCATCAGACCTGCAGCAGACTTTTTCAGTCAAAAATCTGATGGACTTTAGATTTGAAACATGTTTCAAATCTTTCCGACGGGCTCGAGTCCGGTCGAAAAATCCGCTCGTCTGTATGCTATGAATAAGCACTCGTCGTGAGTGTGAAACGCGTCGGCTGTTTTTGTACGCTTCTGCTGTCATGTTTTGTGTTTTTTCATGATTCAGCTTTTTAAATAAAGCATTCATCATTACACCGGTGTGCGGCTTCCAGCTTTCCTCGATTTGTCCGCCTCGTCTGTATGCTAGTCCGACGGACGAAAACAGACACAAGGGCAGCTATTGGCTACCGGCTATAAACTTCCTTATTTTAGTCTCTGACCATCTCCTGTATCATGTCTGCAGCCTCTGACCATCTCTTGTATCATGTCTGTAGTTTCTGATCATGTCTGCAGTCTCTGACCGTCTCATGTATCATGTCTGCAGTCTCTGACCGTCTCATGTATCATGTCTGCAGTCTCTAACCATCTCTTTTATCATATCTGCAGTTTCTGACTATCTCTTGTATCATAAAAGTGATGGTTAGAGACTGCAGACATGATACAGGAGATGGTTAGAGACTGCAGACATGATACAGGAGATGGTTAGAGACTGCAGACATGATACAGGAGATGGTTAGAGACTGCAGACATGATACAGGAGATGGTCAGAGACTGCAGACAGGATCAGAAACTGCGAACATGATACAAGAGATGGTCAGAGGCTGCAGACATGATACAGGAGATGGTCAGAGACTGCAGACATGATCAGAAGCTGGGGACATGATACAGGAGTTGGTCAGAGATTGCGAACATGATACAAGCGATAGTCGCAAATTGCAGACAGAATAAAAGAGACGGTCAGAGACTGCAGACATGATCAGAAACTGCAGACATGATACAAGATAATTATAGACTGCGGACATGGTCAGAGACTGCAGACATGATCAGAAGCTGGGGACATGATACAGGAGTTGGTCAGAGATTGCGAACATGATACAAGCGATAGTCGCAAACTGCAGACAGAATAAAAGAGACGGTCAGAGACTGCAGACATGATCAGAAACTGCAGACATGATACAAGATAATTATAGACTGCGGACATGGTCAGAGGCTGGGGACATGATCAGAGGCTGGGGATATGGTCAGAGGCTGGGGACATGGTCAGAGGCTGGGGACATGGTTAGAGGCTGGGGACATGATCAGAGGCTGCGTACATGGTCAGAGGCTGCACACATGATCAGGGGCTATGGACATGGTCAGAAGCTGGGGACATAGTCAGAGGCTGGGAACATAGTCAGAGGCTAGGGACATGATCAGAGGCTGCGTACATGGTCAGAGGCTGTGGGCATGATCAGCATCTTCTCTAACATGATCATTGTCCTTCTTCTAATACATTTGCCAGTTATCAATACTTACCTCACTGTGACTGTCCCCTCCGCCCGAGCCCAGCCAGGCCAAGGTGAGTCAAGACCGCCCGCTTCCCTAGCACGAGCACAGCCGAGGTGAGCTGAGACCGCCCCTGCCAGTCACTTTATGCCGCTTTATGGGAGACTGTATTTGTGTGGCCGTCGGGACTCGGAAGAGGTGGGGGGCTTTTTTTCGGCTTTTTTGCTGCCCCCTCCGCAAAGTGCCGCCCTAGGCCTGGGCCAAGACACAGTGCTGGGTGTACTCCTGTTACACTGTAACTATGTAATATTATTGTACATTGAGGCGTTGCATAGTATTGCAGTTTTGCTATATTATTAGTAAGTTCTAATGGTTGCCAGCAGCCTAGCGTCCGCTACCTAAAAACTAAAAATAAACGATTAGGTCTTTTCTTATTTTATTTCCAGAAGTGCTGTGAAAGTTGCTCCATTATTTTATCTTCTGACAGGCATAGAAAGATGGCTGATTAATGCGGGGAGAAAACGTGTGCGTGCAGAAGGTCATAAATATATATTGAGTTAAAACGGCTTCATCTCTGAATGAAGCAGGGGCACTGTTTGTGGAAAGAACAAAAACACCAGATGTTCCAATATTCTTTTTCTTTTGCAGATTTAGGGAATCAAAGGAACAGTTTTTCGAGGCTCGGGGATAAACAGACTTCCGTTGCTTCGCAGTCCCCGCTTCACGAACTCGGCCGACTTCTGCTGGGTGATATTTATTTGCCTTAGCTGGAAGGCGAGTGACTTTTTGTTTGCTATGTACAGGAGGAGCAGCTGAGAATCCAACTTACGTTGGATGATTCATTAGCTTTGCATTATTTCTTGTAATTAAAGTCTAAAATACCAGACAGCTTCCTATTGGACGTCAGGTAGGTCTGCAGCAAAAAACAATAACTGTGGCGACGAGAGTTCTTGTAGGCCACCTGCGTGGTTCGAGAATGGGGGCAAAAACGTGCGTCACACTTGTGGTGCCATTCATAGGTATGCACACAGAGCGTGCTGGGTGTGCCTGGGCACACCCTAATCACCCTGTGCGATTCAGATTTCCCCTGCCGAACACCCCTACCCCTGTGGCAGCTGAAGCTACAGAGAAAGGGACTGGGGAATCTCTGTCCTCAGTCCCTTTCTCTGCTATTTCACCAAAGCCCCTCAATGGGGCTGCTAACAAATTGTAAAAATAATATTGTAAAAAAAAAATTTTAAAAAATTATAAAATTGTAAAAAAATAATAAAATAAAATAATAAAAACAAAAAACTACTGACACCACCCACTGCTCTACTGACACTTTCCACTTCTCTACTGCCTATGTGTGTTTGAGCTTTGGGGTGCACACCCTAATGCCCCGTACACACGGTCGGATTTTCCGATGGAAAATGTCCGATCGGAGCTTGTTGTCGGAAATCCCGACCGTGTGTGGGCTCCATCGGACATTTTCCATCGGATTTTCCGACACACAAAGTTGGACAGCAGGAGATAAAATTTTCCGACAACAAAATCCGTTGTCGGAAATTCCGATCGTGTGTACACAAATCCGACGGACAAAGTGCCACGCATGCTCAGAATAAATAAAGAGATGAAAGCTATTGGCCACTGCCCCGTTTATAGTCCCGACGTACGTGTTTTACGTCACCGCGTTCAGAATGATCGGATTTTCCGACAACTTTGTGCGATCGTGTGTAGACAAAACAAGTTTGAGCCAACATCCGTCGGAAAAAATCCTAGGATTTTGTTGTCGGAATGTCCGAACAAAGTCCGACCGTGTGTACGGGGCATAATGCAATAGGCTGCACACACCTATGGTGCCATTAACTGTTAATAGTACCCCAAACACAGCTAGAAAAAGCACTAAAACGCACAGTAAAAAAAGTGTGAAGTTCACCACCCAAAACGGTGCAGGAGCTTTTTTTTGCGCATTTGTCGCGCATCGGGTAGCCCATTCAAGTGGAATAGACTCCCCCCAGAGGTGGTTCTGGCCAGCTCAGTAGATTGCTTTAAGAAAGGCCTGGATTCATTCCTAAATGTACAGAATATAACTGGGTACTAACATTTATGTTCTAAAGGAGTTCGTATCACCACAGAGTGGCACTGTGGATACGGTGCATAAATAATTAGTGCCACGTCCCGATATTGGAAATCATTAGAAAGTAGTTGGAATGATGGACTTTATAGGCATAACACAGAAGATTAAAAAAGAATTTAGATATTTATTATAAAAGTTGTTAAAAAAACATGTACATAGTCTATGTACATGTTTTTTTAACAACTTTTGTAATAAATATCTAAATTATTATTTAATCTTCTGTGTTATGCCTATAAAGTCCATCATTCCAACTACTTTCTACTAACATTTATAGTTAAAGTTGATCCAGGAAAAATCCGATTGCCTCTCTGGGATCAGGAAGGAATTTTTTCCCCTGCTGTAGCAAATTGGATCCTGCTTTTCTGGGTTTTTTTCGCCTTCCTCTGGATCAACTGTGGGTATAGGGTTGGGTATATGGGATTGTATGATATTTTTTATTTTATTTAATTTTTTTTATTTTTTTATGGTTCAACTAGATGGACTTGTGTCTTTTTTCAACCTGACTGACTATGTAACTATGGTTGCTCTATGCCGTCACGCAAAAACGTACCAATAAAGCATGTAAAAAAATGTACGTTATGTCAACGAGCTGGTGTGGATGGGGTAAATGAAGTGACACAGGTGACAGGTTAAAGCTGAACTCATGTCACGTATAAAATATCAGTATGCTTTGCTCCCCTTCCCAGACAGCAAAGGTCTCCATGAGAGGTTGCTCTCGATGTTTGGGTGAACTCAAGGTCCTCAGTGGGGACATCAGGATGGTGTGTCCACTCGTCCATAGTGAAACATGGCACGAAACCAAGAACCACAGACACAACTATAGTGACTTAGACCCTTCCTTAACCACCACAACATAAAATAACCCACAAGCTCCCGAAGACGCGCAAAACAGCGTTGGGCTAGCATATCTGCTTGAGGTCGCACCGCCATCCCTTGTAGGTTTGGCGGCCCTTCATGTAAGTGTAACAAGTGGCATGTACTTTTTATATGGATTTTTTTTAGATGTATGTTTTTACCTTTGTTATGCACTCTGAGTCACCATTAAATACTACACTATGAGTACTTCTCTTGTTGCTGGTGGTTCCTTTGTGGTGTGAGTGCTGATCTGAGATATACACCTGTAAGAGAGAAAGATCTGGCAGTTTACAGTTGACCAGAACTGAGAGATATATTCTTGGAGAGGTACTATGACGCTGATTGCTGTTCCATTTGATAGACAGCAGTATATCCTGGTGAGTGTGCATTCTTCATAAAAGGTGGAGGTACATCACAGTGGGTGGCTTGTTACGGCTCATTAATAACAGTTTGACTGTTGAGTCACTGGATTCTTCACATTGGATAAAAATATTTGAATCATTATATATCTTTTTCAGGTATATGGACGTTGTATTTGTGTGAATTATACAGTACATCCAGAAAGTATTCACAGCGCTTCACTTATTCTACATTTTGTTATGTCACAGCCTTATTCCAAAATGGATTAAATTCATCATTTTCCTTAAAAAATTCTACAAAACATTACCCCATAATGACAATGTGAAAGAAGTTTGTTTGAAATCTTTGCAAATGTATTAAAAGTAAAAAAAAAAGAAAAAATCCCATGTACATAAGTATTCACAGCCTTTGCTCAATACTTTGGTAAAGCTCCTTTGGCACCAATTACAGCCTCAAGTCTTTTTGAGTATGATGCTACAAGCTTGGCACACCTATTTTTGGGCAGTTTCTCCCATTCTTCATTGCAGGACCTCTCAAGCTCCATCAGGTTGGATGGGGATTGTCAGTGCACAGCCATTTTCAGATCTCACCAGAGATCTTCAATTGGGTTCAAGTCTGGGCTCTGACTGGGCCACTCAATGACATTCACAGAGTTGTCAAATAGCCACTCCTTTGTTATCTTGGCTGTGTGCTTAGTGTGAGCCAATGAGGAGGGAGAGAAACGCTTGTCAGGCTCAGGTGTAAGGGGGGGCTGGGGGAGCTGCATGCAGAATATTTTTTATTTTAATGCATAGAATGCATTAACCACTTCAGCCCCGGAAAAATTTACCCCCTTCCTGACCAGAGCACTTTTTGCGATTCGGCACTGCATCGCTTTAACTGACAGTCGTGCGACGTTGTACCCAAACAAAATTAACGTCCTTTTTTTCCCACAAATAGAGCTTTCTTTTACTGGAATTTGAACGCCTCTGCGGTTTTTATTTTTTGCGCTATAAACAAAAAAAAGAGCGACAATTTTGAATAAAAACGCATTATTTTTTACATTTTGCTATAATAAATATCCCCCAAAAATATATAAAAAAAAAATTTTTTTTGCTCAGTTTAGGCCGATATGTATTCTTCTACATATTTTTGGTAAAAAAAAATCGCAATAAGCGCATATTGATTGATTTGCGCAAATGTTATAGCGTCTACAATATAGGGGATAGATTTTTAGCATTTTCATTATTCTTTTATACTAGTAATGGCAGCGATCTGTGATTTTTATCGTGACTGCGACATTATGGCGGACACATCGGACAATTTTGACACATTTTTGGAACCATTGTCATTAATACAGCGATCAGTGCGATTAAAAATGCATTGATTACTGTAAAAATGTCACTGGCAGTGAAGGGGTTAACATTAGGGGGCGCTCAAGGGGTAAACTGTGTTCCCTGGGAGGTGATTCTAACTGAAGGGGGAGGGGACTAACTACAGGAAGTGACGGATCGTGGTTCCTAGCTAATAAGAACCCACGATCTGTCACTCCTGTCAGAACAGAACAGGGAAGTGTGTGTTTACACACACTCGTCCCTGTTCTGTGTCTCCTGGTCACGATCGCTCGTGGCCGGTGGTCAAGAGCATCGGCACCCCGCTGTTCAGCGGACACGCGCGCCTGCTATCCGGACCCCGCGAACCCACGTATAGTTACGTGGTTTTGCGCAAGAGAGCCAACCTGCCGCCGTAAAACTGCGGTAGCTGGTCCGGAAGCGGTTAAAGTAAAAAAAAAAAAACACTTCTGCATTTAGAAACACTTTAAGCTGAAGTGTCCTTAGTCCAGGCCTCAAAATTTCCACGCTCCTGCTCGCATTTTGCGAGTGTGGGGCTGCCTCGGAGGGGGGGCGAGCATCGCCAGCAGGCGGGGTTAAATGGGAGCCGTTCTCTCAGCGATCACCCAGGGGAAGAGAGAAGAGAGGAAGAGGAGAGCCGGCCGGATCATCACAGAGCGGGGAACTTCTCTAATGCCCCGTACACACGGTTGGATTTTCCGACGGAAAATGTGTGATAGGACCTTGTTGTCGGAAATTCCGACTGTGTGTGGGCTCCATCACACATTTTCCATTGGATTTTCCGACACACAAAGTTTGAGAGCAGGCTATAAAATTTTCCGACAACGAAATCCGTTGTCGGAATTTCCGATCGTGTGTACACAAATCCGACGCACAAAGTGCCACGCATGCTCAGAATAAATAAAGAGATGAAAGCTTTTGGTTACTGCCCCGTTTATAGTCCCAACGTACGTGTTTTACGTCACCGCGTTCAGAATGATCGGATTTTCCGACAACTTTGTGTGACCGTGTGTATGCAAGACAAGTTGGAGCCAACATCTGTCGGAAAAAATCCATGGATTTTGATGTCGGAATGTCCGATCAATGTCCGACCGTGTGCACGGGGCATAACAGGTTTCATTTGAATTCCCCAGTGTTTCCGGCGCTCGCCATCACACACAGTTTCCTGGCCTGGCTCCTTTAATAGACAGTACACCGGTCCAATGCCGGGACGTGTGATGTCTATCATAGGAGCCAGGCCAGGAGGTTGGGACTGTATGTAACGGCGAGCACCGGGAACACTGGGCAATTCAAATGAAAGCTGTTATGCCCCGTACACACAGTCGGATTTTCCGACGGAAAATGTGTGATCGGAGTGTGTTGTCGGAAATTCTGACCGTGTGTGGGCTCCATCGGACTTTTTCCATTGGAATTTCCGACACACAAAGTTTGAGAGTTTGCTATAAAATTTTCCGACAACAGAATCCGTTGTCGGAAATTCCGATCGTGTGTACACAATTCCGACGCACAAAGTGCCACGCACGCTCAGAATAAATTAAGAGACAAAAGCTATTGGCTACTGCTCCGTTTATAGTCCCGACGTATGCGTTTTACGTCACTGCGTTTAGAACGATCGGAAATTCCGACAACTTTGTGCGACCGTGTGTATGCAAAACAAGTTTGAGCCAACATCTGTCGGGAAAAATCCATGGATTTTGTTATCGGATTTTCCAATCAATGTCCGACCGTGTGTACGGGGCATTACAGCGACATTCCCCGCTCTCTGATGATCCGGCCGGCTCTCCTCTGTAAGAAATCCAACAATATATATATGAGTGAATCTGCCCAGTTTCGGTTCGCAAAAAGTTCTGCGAAACTAGATCAAAATTTAAAATTTACAAACCTTTCAGTGAACCCTATTGAAGTCTAAGGGGGTTGAATTTTATTATTACACTTTTGCCATTTTTAAGACTAATAAGCAAGCTATCGTCAAAGAAAAAGGTACAGGAAGCCGGGTACTGCTTTTTGGTGATATGCACCAACATTTAAAAAAAAAAAAAAAAATTAAATAAAAGTATCTTCCTTCTCGAAATTGTTGGCTCTCCCTAACAGGTCCATCACACACTGACAGCTGTGAGCCCACCCTCATTCCTTCAATACACAGAGGCCAAGGTGCATGAAAAATAGAAAAAAGGCTCCGTGCTTAGGACAAAAAGGGATGCAGCCTCCCCTGATAGACTCCCTAAGAAACTAATGAATAAATAAAGTAAACAGATGGGGTATGTGGCGCTCCCTATACTCGGGGGAATGTGCTCCCTGTTTAAACATAAAGGTGTACTCCCCACATATTAAATACTCGCATTAACAGAAAAAACGATATAGTGTGTTAGCGTAAGCCTATGGTGTAAAACCAACCAATAGAAATGGTGAAAAAGATGTCTCAAAAAATGAATAATATGCAAATCATAATAATCAATAATAGTAGGCAAGTGATCCAAATATAAAAAGATACATATATCATAAAGGAAAAATTATACACCAATTGTGCAATAAACAGTGAATAATTCCCAACTGTCATCAAAAATTATTATGACAAACTTATATGGGAAAAAAATTGTGTATAACAAAAACAAGTCCAATAGGTAAAATGTCCCAAAACAGCAGTGTTACTAAAAATTATAAAAAATAAATCAATAATAAATATATGTAGTGAAGCTCCAAATTGGCGAAGTGCTCAAACAATCAGGTGACTCTTGTGCTTGATCAAAATTAGGTGACTCATGTGCTCCCCCTTAAGGGTCCCCACTCACCAGCTCCTGGTACCCCTGCAGGGGTGGTAGGCATGTATAGATAAAGGTAGATGGTCTTTTGTCCCAGATCAGAACATCCGTACGGGTCACCCACTCAACACATCCTCCATCCCCATATCCAGGAAGTGGTTCGCCGGCTCCTTATGGTCAAATCCATGAAACGGCTAGTTGGCTGTATTTGCCCCGCAAGCCAAAGGTTTCTGCTTCTAGGGTGGTCAATCAGAAGCAAAAAGCGTGTACCACAGCCTTAAAGGGGAGAAAGCCTGAATGGTTTGTTTCTGTAACTGCACTATAGCCGAAAGACGGCTAGAGCATGGGATTACTTTGCCAGGAGGGTGTCCATGAACATCCTCCCATGATCATTCGGTGCACTCTGTGACCGCCAAGTCCGGGCACTGCTTTTGGTGATATGCACCAACATTTAAAAAAAAAAAAATTAAATAAAAGTATCTTCCTTCTTGAAATTGTTGGCTCTCCACAACAGGTCCATCACACACTGACAGCTGTGAGCCCACCCTGATTCCTTCAAATTACTGGCCCCCATGAGAGCGGGGGAGAATACACAGAGGCCAAGGTGCATGAAAAACAGTGTATTAAGAAAGTCCTACAAGGCACAATTAAGCCCGGTGGGTAGGCACAGCTGACCGGAGCCACTTACAAACAGAAGAAGAGGAACGTTATTTTTCTGCAGCGAGGAGCGGGAATGCGGCCTGTCCAATCCACACCCAAATGGGAGGCTTCCTGAGAGGAGATGGTGTAGTCCCCGCACTTTCCTTACTCCTCTTTGCCCCAGTTGAAGACCTCCTAGTGTTGAAACGCGTTGGGCCAGCATTCCTTGTACCCCATATTGCTTTTATCTTTTATTCTGTTTTGTGATCACTTTCAATGTACTGCGATTTGATATTCGATTCATTACCAATAAACCATCCGGTTTTGACCTGCACCATTTGGAGTCTTTCTTCCCTTTCCCTTCTCTCCGTGTGTTGGTTCCTCGGAGTCTACGAAGAGGTGGACCCACAGACCATCGTCCTGACCGCAGAGTATCTTGGAGACCCACGGACCGAGAGTTGGTGACACCGTATCAGGATTTGCCTGACTTCCGCATTTGTACTATACTCCACGAGCTCCGTTTAGCCTGTACGACTCTTCTGTCATATGACATCTGGGGTCCACCATATCTGGTAAGAGTATCCACTCCATTTGTCCATTGAAAAATGACTACAGACAAGCATTTTGTTACCCATATGTGACTGAAGACACCCTCACGAGAGGAACCTATTTCGTCACAATATTGTGGACTCTGTACACTTCACTGATTTAATTTTTATTTGAACTTTTGTTCATCTCACTGCTTTTCCCTAGCTTTGTTTTGGCTATGATACACTTGTATATTAGTTGGCCATAGTTGTATTGTGTCTAGAGTACACATTGTTAAATTTTCATTTAGCGCTACACTATCACTTTTACAGGTGTCCCTCATTCACATCTCAAAAAGTTGGGAGGTATGCCCAAGATGGCCACAGAGGTCACGATGGCCACCAGTATCCAATCGGACAGCTGTTACCCTGGTGACTGCAAGAATTCATAGAGGGACCAAGTTGCTCATGACTGCCTTCCCCTTCTGCATTGCCGCCTCGGGAAAGCACCACCTACAGTGGGGGGGGGGGGGGGGGGCAGACCAAACCTGCCTACTTACTGCATCATAGGTTGTTCCTTTTTTTCTGGAGACCTGCAAAGTTTTGGGCCAGAAGCTCCCCATTTGTGAGCCCGTGGTAGCAGCAAATCCAAAATTTCCTACCTATCCAGCAATGAATTTACTTTTGCACTTAAAAGAATCTTAAAAGAAAAAAAAAATACATCCATAAGTATTCCCCACCAAAATAACATATTAGGATAATGACATTTCACACATTCACAATAAACTGTATGTTTCCTGCACAGATTGATAATAACAACACCGACATTACATATTTCTACATCTGCTCTTGGGCAGTGGCAGTTCTTTGTCTCCACTTTGAGAAGTCTTCAGAAGTCTGAATCCCGCTGATCGACTTTATCCTGAGAAGGTTTTTACTCCTCTCCGGAGGGAGCACCGGGATCCGTCTTGACATGTGAAGTTTACAAACCGCTGTTTAATGAGATGTAACCATATGTTCCTGGGACATCCACCGCAATAATTAACTGTTTAGGCATTGGCCTCCCGGTGTTATGTTTATCCTTCCATGACACTGAGCGTTCAGAATCCCAATCGGCGATGTTAACAAAGCTGAAGAGCTGTCTCCGTCTTTTCTTCCTTGTCTTGCGCGGCGACTTGTAAACAAGGTTCTGTACTGTATTGCTTCTATTGCAAAAAAAAAAAAACACTTTAATTGGGCTTTGTCATCACTTAGTAGTGTGTCCCTTTGATTTGATATCTTATGCCCCGTACACACGATCGGACATTCCGACAACAAAATCCTAGGATTTTTTCCGACGGATGTTGGCTCAAACTTGTCTTGCATACACACGGTCACACAAATCTTGTCGGAAATTCCGAACGTCAAGAGCGCGGTGACGTACAACACGTACGATGAGCCGAGAAAAATGAAGTTCAATAGCTAGTGCGGCTCTTCTGCTTGATTCTGAGCATGCGCGGAACTTTGTGCGTCGGAATTGCGTACACACGATCGAAATTTACGACAACGGATTTTGTTGTCGGAAAATTTGAGATCCAGATCTCAAATTTTTTGTGACGGAAATTCCGATGGAAAATGGCCGATGGAGCCTGCACACGGTCGGAATTTCCGACAACAAGCTCCCATAGAAGATTTTCCGTCGTGTGTACGGGGCTTTATACCTACATGAAAATGGCCAATACAAATAAATATTGATGCGTCCTCCATTGTATAACTTTTCCAAAAAGTTCTATCACGGTGGTAGCCATCTAGTAGAGCGCAAAAATTGTCGTCTATTGGAAAGACAACTTGAGGCATGATTTGTCCACCCATTTAATTATCCAACTTGGAAGCAGTGTTAACACTATTAACCACTTAAGGACCGGAAAATTTGCCCCCTTAATGATCAGGCAAATTTTTTGCGATGCGGCACTGCGTCGCTTTAACTGACAATTGTGCGGTCGTGCGACGTTGTACCCAAATGACATTTTTGTCTTTTTTTTTCCCCACAAATAGAGCTTTCTTTTGGTGGTATTTGATCACCTCTGCGGTTTTTATTTTTTGCGCTATAAACAAAAAAAAGACTGACAATTTTGAAAAAAAAAACAATATTTTTTACTTTTTGCTGTAATAAATATGTAAAAGACACATTTCTTCATCAGTTTAGGCCAAAATGTATTCTTCTACATATTTTTGGTAAAAAAAAAATTGCCATAAGCGTATATTGATTGGTTTGCTCAAAAGTTATAGAGTCTACAAAATAGGGGATAGATTTATGGCATTTTTATTATTTTTTCTTTTTTTTTTTACTAGCTATGGCGGTGATCAGCGATTTTTAGAGGGACTGAGACATTACGGCAGACAGATCGGACACTTTTGACACTTTTTTGGGACCATTGAGATCTATACAACGATCAATGCTATAAAGAGCCACTGATTACTGTGTAAATGACACTGGCAGGAAAGGGGTTAATACTAGGGGGGATCAAGGGGTTAAGTGTGTTCCCTGGGAGGGGTTTCTAACTGTGGGGGGAGGGGACTGGGAGTAGAGAGAGATCGCCAGGCCCGGATTGGCCATAGGGCAAACCGGGCATTTGCCCGGTGGGCCGCGGCCGCTGGGGCCGCCAGGCTGCAAGTCCTTGCATGGCCCAAGGCTTGAGCTTGTGCCGCTCATCCAGCCTCTCCGCGGCCGCCCGGCTGCCAGTTAAGCTCAGCCATCGGCGCCGGGGGGAGGAGCTAAATGAGACGCCTTCGGCCTCACCACGGCTGCACGGCCGCACGTATAGGTCAGCCGTCAGTGCCGGGGGGAGGAGCCAGAGCAGACACATTGGAGCCGGTGTTATGTCGAGAGGTGCTGGAACAGAAAACGTAAGTTCAGCCTCCCCTGTGAACTAGATAGGAGGATCGGTGGGGGGTGGCTGCATATAGAACAATTATTTTCTCCATCTTCCTCCTGCAGTATCGGAATGCCTGTGAGAGGTAGAGGAGAAGCAGGCATTCCGAGACTGCAGGAGGAAGATGGAGAAAATGATTCTTCTATATGCAGCCACCCCCCACCGATCCTCCTATCCTGCTTCTCTCTGCTGCTCCCGCAGGTGCTGTCTGCCACCCCCCATGCTGTCTGCCACCCCCCATGCTGTCTGCCACCCCCCATGCTGTCTGCCACCCCCCATACTCTCCACCCCCCCCCATACTCTCCACCTCCCCCCATACTCTCCGCCACCCCCCATGCTCTCTGCCACCCCCATACTCTCTGCCTCCCCCCATGCTCTCTGCCACCCCACATGCTCTCCACCTCCCCCCCATGCTCTCTGCCACCCCCCATGCTCTCTGCCACCCCCATGCTCTCTGCCACCCCCCATGCTCTCTGCCACCCCCCATGCTCTCCACCTCCCCCATGCTCTCCACCTTCCCCCATACGCTCCACCTCCCCCCCATGCTCTCTGCCACCCCCCATACGCTCCACCTATCCCCCATACTCTCCACCTCCCCCCCATACGCTCCACCTCCCCCCCATGCTCTCTGCCACCCCCTCATAGTCTCCACCTCCCTCATTCTCTCTGCCACCCCCTCATGCTCTCTGCCACCCCCTCATGCTCTCTGCCACCCCCTCATGCTCTCTGCCACCCCATGCTCTCTGCCACCCCCCATACTCTCCACCTTCCCCATGCTCTCTGTCACCCCCACACTCTCCACCTCCCCCCATACGCTCCACCTCCCCCCCCATGCTCTCTGCCACCCCCCATACTCTCCACCTCCCCCCATACTCTCCACCTCCCCTCATACTCTCCACCTCCCCCTATGCTCTCCACCTCCCCAATGCTCTCTGCCACCCCCCTGTGCTCTCTGCCACCCCCCCATACTCTCCACCTCCCCCCATGCTCTCCACCTCCCCCCGTGCTCTCCACCTCCCCCCGTGCTCTCTGCCTCCCCCCGTGCTCTCTGCCACCCCCGTGCTCTCTGCCACCCCCTGTGCTCTCTGCCACCCCCTGTGCTCTCCATCTCCCCCCCATACTCTCCACCTCCCCCCCATACTCTCCACCTCCCCCCATGCTCTCTGCTACCCCCTCATACTCTCCACCTCCCCCATGCTCTCTGCCACCCCCCATGCTCTCTGCCACCCCCCATGCTCTCTGCCACCCCCCATGCTCTCTGCCACCCCCCATGCTCTCCACCACCCCCCATACTCTCCACCTCCCCCCATGCTCTCTGCCACCCCCCATACTCTCCACCTCCCCCCATACTCTCCACCTCCCCCCATACGCTCCACCTACCCCCCATACGCTCCACCTACCCCCCATACTCTCCACCTCCCCCCATACGCTCCACCTCCCCCCATACGCTCCACCTCCCCCCCATGCTCTCTGCCACCCCCTCATAGTCTCCACCTCCCCCCATGCTCTCTGCCACCCCCCATGCTCTCTGCCACCCCCCATGCTCTCTGCCACCCCCCATGCTCTCTGCCACCCCCCATACTCTCTGCCACCCCCATACTCTCTGCCACCCCCATGCTCTCCGCCTCCCCCCATGCTCTCTGCCACCCCCTCATACTCTCCACCTCCCCCCATGCTCTCTGCCACCCTCCCTCTCATACTCTCCACCTCCCCCCCTCTCATACTCTCCACCTCCCCCCATGCTCTCTGCCACCCCCCATGCTCTCCGCCTTCCCCCATGCTCTCCGCCTTCCCCCATGCTCTCCACCTTCCCCCATGCTCTCCACCTTCCCCCATGCTCTCCACCTTCCCCCATACTCTCCACCTTCCCCCCATACGCTCCACCTCCCCCCCCATGCTCTCTGCCACCCCCTCAAACTCTCCACCTCCCCCCATACTCTCCACCTCCCCCCATACGCTCCACCTCCCCCCATAAGCTCCACCTCCCCCCCATACGCTCCACCTCCCCCCCCATGCTCTCCACCTCCCCCCCATGCTCTCCACCTCCCCCCATGCTCTCCACCTCCCCCCCCCATGCTCTCCACCTCCCCCCCCCATGCTCTCCACCTCCCCCCCCATGCTCTCCACCTCCCCCCCCCTGGCTCTCCACCTCCCCCCCCATGCTCTCCACCTCCCCCCCATGCTCTCCACCTCCCCCCCATGCTCTCCACCTCCCCCCCATGCTCTCCACCTCCCCCCCCATGCTCTCCACCTCTACCCCCCATGCTCTCCACCTCCCCCCCCCATGCTCTCCACCTCCCCAATGCTCTCTGCCACCCCCCCCCCGTGCTCTCTGCCACCCCACCGTGCTCTCCACATTACCCCCACGCTCTCCGCTTCCCCCTGTGCTCTTCACATTCCCCATGCTCTCCACCTCCCCCCATGCTCT
Source organism: Lithobates septentrionalis (assembly GCA_037952835.1). Lineage (NCBI taxonomy): Eukaryota > Metazoa > Chordata > Amphibia > Anura > Ranidae > Lithobates > Lithobates septentrionalis. The sequence goes on along the minus strand of JBBDGP010001590.1, from coordinate 535,664 downwards.
CCACCTCCCCCCATGCTCTCCACCTCCCCCTATGCTCTCCGCCACTCCCCCCTGTGCTCTTCCGGTCTTCCCATCACCCCATGCTCTCCGCCAGCCCTCCTGTGCTGTCCACATCCCCCATGCTCTCCGTTGTCCTCCCTGGGCTCTCCACCTCCCCCCATGCTCTCCGCTGCCCCCCTGTGCTCTCCTCTTCCTCCCTGTGTTCTCTGCCTCTCCCCTGTGCTCTCGCCCCATCCCATGTTCTCAAGGTTCTTCCCTGTGCTCTCCAACCCCCATGCTCTTTCCTGGTCGCACCCCCCCCCCTCCACACCTCTGCTGGGTTCCCCCCTCCCCTCTCTCAGGGGATCTGTCAGGGTGGAGAGTGGGGAAGGGGCCGGTTAACATGTCATGGGCTGCTCAATCCAAAATGCCCGGGCCTATTTTTTGTCCCAATCCGGGCCTGGAGATCGCTGTTTCTAATGACTAGGAACAGCTGATCAAGGTGAACTCCCCTGTTAGAACGGGGATCTGTTTTTTTACATTGACAGATCCCCGTTCTGGCTGGCTGTGGAGTGACTGTGGGTGGCCGGCGGACATCGCGGCACCGCCGCTCTGTGTGATTCGCAGGAACGAGCCGACCTGCTGCCGTATAATGACGGCGGCTGGTCAGCAAGTGGTTAACACTTTTTTTAGTCGACTAGAATACGACTAAAGCTAAAATGGCATTTTGGTCAAAAGACTAGGACTAAAACTAAATCAAAATATGATGTCAAAATTAACACTGGGTTATATATCACAATGGCTAAATCTGTGCCTGCAGTGCATGTTCAAATCTTAAATATATTAATAATATGTTATTAGATATTTACTCCAGGAGTATATATCGAGTTTGTAATTTCTAGAGATTTTCTTACATAATGCATTACAATTTAACTCAAACCCATTAGATTTTAGTCGACTAAAATGTACTGGAGATTTTAGTCAACTAAAATAGGACTAAAACAATTCAGATGACTAAAATATGACTAAAATCGAAATTTGACTTCAAAATTAACACTGCTTGGAAGAGATGTTCAAAGGCACCTTAAGACGTTTGCACCTACCCAAGGTGCTATGAAGCTGTTTTGAACTCAAACATACAATCCAATGACAGCATCAAGAATCCAAGGTATTTAATGGAAAAATTGATTTGTTGCAGAATAAATCCAATGTTTTTCAGGGGCTAAATACACTACACCTTCATTGAGGCTAAAAAAAAAATACAAACAGAAAAGGTCACAAATCTGAAAGAGCCCTTGCACACTGGGGCGGGGGGCGGCGTTGGCGGTAAAACGCCGCTATTATTAGCGGCGTTTTACCGCCGGTATGCGGCCGCTAGCGGGGCGGTTTTACCCCCCGCTAGCGGCCGAGAAGGGGTTAAATACCACCGCAAAGCGCCTCTGCAGAGGCGCATTGCCGGCGGTATAGCCGCGCCGTCCCATTGATTTCAATGGGCAGGAGCGGTGAAGGAGCGGTATACACACCGCTCCTTCACCGCTCCGAAGATGCTACTGGCAGGACTTTTTTTACCGTCCTGCCAGCGCATCGCTCCAGTGTGCAAGCCCTCGGGGCTTTCACACTGGAATGCAAGGAGCGGCACTTTCGGGTCGGTTTGCAGGCGCTATTATTAGCGCAATAGCGCCTGCAAACCGCCCCAGTGTGCAAGGGCTCTAAGTAAAAAGTCATAAATAAAAAAGATATACAAGTAAAAACAAACAAAAAGAAAAAGAGACATCATTAAGGTAACTGGGAGAATTGTTGTTAGGGGGACAGTGTGGTGTTGGGGGTTACAGGGAAGGTAGGTGTTGGGTTTACAGGGAGGGTTAGTATTAGGGGGTTACGAGGAGGGTCAGTGTTGGGGGTTACAGGGAGGGTAGGGGTTGGGTGTTAGGGGGGTTGTTTTGGGGATACAGTGGGGGGTTGGTGTTTGGATTACAGGTGGGTTTAGTGTTGAGGTTTCAGGGAAGGCTAGTTCTGGGGGTTACAGGGAGGGTAGATGTTGGTTGTAATGGGGGGGGTTGTGTTGTGTGTTACAGGGAGGGTTAGTGTTGGGGGTTACAGGGAGGGTAGGGGTTGGGTGTTAGGGGGGTTGTTTTGGGGGATACTGGGGGGTTGGTGTTGGGAATACAGGTAGGTTTAGTGTTGAGGTTTCAGGAAGGGCTAGTGTTGGGGGTTACAGGGAGGGTAGGTGTTGGAGGTAATGGGGGGGTTGTGTTGGGGGTTACAAGGAGGGTTAGTGGTGGAGGTCACAGGGAGGGTAGTTGTTGGAGGTAAAGGGGGGGTTGTGTTGGGGGTCACAGGGAGGGTTAGTGTTGGGGTAACAGGAAAGGTAGGGGTTGGGTGTTAGGGGGGTTGTTTTTGGGGATACAGGAAGGGGTTGGTGTTGGGATTACAGGTAAGTTTAGTGTTGAGGTTTCAGGGAGGTTTAGTAGTGGGGTTATTGGCAGACTTAGTTTGTAAGGAATACAGGGAGGGTTGGTGTTGGGATTAAAAGGTTAGTTTTGAGGTTACAGGAAGACTTAGTTGTAAAGAAACGTCCCACTCTCCGCTTGAGTGCTTTCGTCATATACCACTTCCTCCCAGTCTGAATATAGATATCATATATTCCAACCGCTCACAAGCACAAAAAAAGACAATACTTGTTTAGTTGCTGAACATGGACTCTTTATTAGAACCAAAATACAAGTCTTATATAAAGTAGAAGAGGAGGTCCCCCCTCCTGCTCATATTACTCTAACAATACACCTGTAACCAGAAACCTAATTAACATAAGCAGCCGATGTGACTCCGTGCCCTCCTGAGCATTGTTACGATTAATTAGGATTTCACTACAGGTCAGACTTGTTGTCACCGAGCTTCACACAGTAGATTATACATTATCATAAGTATAAACACAGGACACCTTCTCACAATAGCAGGAGCTCCAGCAGGAGTCGGCCCGTCTCCTACATAGGCCAATGTACAGAGGTCAATGTGATCAGCTCTCTCAACTAACATGTTGAGTTCAGAATCAAACAAACCAAGAATAGTCTTTACATATATCCTGGGAGATATTGTGGATAAATATTACTATTCCATTTTAAGTAATCCAAGATATATTTTCTCAGTGACCCTGTGCCAGGATGGCACAGGGTGACTAATGCCGCGTACACACGAGCGGACTTTCCGGCAGACTTGGTCCAGCGGACCGGACCCCGTTGGACAATTCGATCGTGTATGGGGCCCAGCGGACTTTTTTTCCCCAAAAGTCCGACGGACCTAGAAATAAAACATGTTTCAAATCTTTTTCCGACGAACTCGTGTCTGGTCGAAAAATCCGCTTGTCTGTATGCTAGTCCGACGGACAAAAAACGACGCTAGGGCAGCTATTGGCTACTGGCTATCAACTTCCTTATTTTAGTCCGGTCGTATGTCATCACGTACGAATCTGTCGGACTTTGGTTGATCGTGTGTAGGCAAGTCCGTTTGTTCGAAAGTCCGTCAGAACAGTCCGGTCGAAAAGTCCGCCTGTGTGTACGTGGCATTAGACATTAGAGGTGCATGGGGAGCTGAAACATGGGTTTCCCAACCTTTACAAGGGATTCTTGGTTCCACGGGCCCTCCCGTCACATCTCTCCCCTTTCGGTAGAAGACTAACACAGGAGGAGACCCCAGACGGGTTGACTCCGAAGTTAGTCCATAGTTCCAGTCCTCTAATGCCTGTGCCCACACAGTACCCCAAACAAATTGTTCCAAACACAGCATTACTCACCCAGCCAACCTCTGTCTCTCTCATAGAACATACCCGCTGCTGGGGGGAAGTGCAGACTGGTCCTTCCCCCTGGAGTCCCTTTGCCTGGGACTATCAGGAAATACCAGTTGACAACTATGAAATCCTGGCTGAAGAGTCAGCAATATGGTACAGCAACAGTGTGCTTTGCCAACCTGCCCCAGCAGCTATGGACTTGGAGGTCTTATGGCGGATGCAGCAAGTGCTGACTGACCTTGATGATCCTGTTTCTGCATTGGATGATCTTGGATGGAGTAATGTGACCTCCCGTCACATTAGTGTTGGAGTTATCGGGAAGGTTAGTGTAAAGGTTAAAGAGAGGATTAGAGTGAGAGGTGTGGTTGCAGGAAAGGTTATTGTGAAATTTACAGGAAGTGTCAAATTAAGAGTTATAGGGAAGGTTAATGTAAAGCTATTTGCTGTAGTTAGGGAGGGTTAGCATGACAATAATAGGGTGTGTTAGTAATGGGGTTACAGGAAAAGCTGTGGTTGAGGTTATAAGGAGGGTTAATATTGGGATTACAGGGAGGTTTAGTGTTAAGGTTACAGAAATTGTTAGTGTGGAGTTACACAAAGGGTTAGTGTTACATAGTGGGTTAGTGTAAGGATTACAAGGAGGGTTAGTGTTAGGGTTAAAGGGAGGGTAAATGGTATGTTACAAGGAGGGTGAGTGTTAAGTTCACAGCAAGTATTAGTGTTGGGGTTACCAAGGAGGGCTAAGGATAAAGGGGAGCTAATGTTAGGGTTACAGGCAGGACTGCTGTTAAAAACCACAGGGGCCCCAAACAGCCATCCTGACAGGCCCTTCCCCCAAATAAACACAAATTACTATGCTTCAGTTATGAATGAACACAGTGAGTGATCGGTACGGATCACTCATTGGTGTTCATTCAGGAAAGGAAGAGACTGGTAAATATAGCTTATTTACTGGACCCTTCCCTCACTCTCCATCCTGAAGGATCCTATTTTGTGCTGGCACCTGCCAGTGGAAAGGAGAGAAACTGGCAGCCCTGAGGAGGGCACACGTGAGGGGGCTGATTACAGGGGGAAAGGTATGGGGCACAGGGAGGGCGATTGGTGCAGTGGGAGGTAAATTACTGAAAGCTGGCAGGAGGGAGACGATAAAAAGCCCTGTGCCAAACACCCTTCCTGCCCACATACTAGTCACCCCGCTGCCTGAGCCCCCCTGCTTACCCAGGCCCCGTACAGGAGGACCAGTGGTACCCCCTTATCCACAGCCCTGATTACAGGGAGGGTTCAGAGTACAAGGAAGGTTAATGTGGGGGTTAAAGGGAGGGTTAGTGTTACAAAGAGGATTAGTGTTAGGGTAGCAAGGAGGGTTAGGGATAAATGGGGGTAATATTATGGTTACAGGGAAGGTTGATGTTAGGATTAGAGGAGGGGTTAGGGTAAGGGTTACAGGGAGGGTTAGTGTTAACATTACATGGTTAGGGTTACCAGGAAGGTTAATGTGAGGGTTAAGTGGAGGGTTGATGTTTGGGGTACAAGGAAAGCTAGTGTGAGGATTACGGGGGGGGGGGGTTAATTATTGGGTTACAGGTAAGATAAGTGTTAGGGGGTTATGGTTACAGGCAGGGCTGCTATTAGAAATCACGGGGTCCCATACAGCCTACCTGACTGTGCCCCCCCCCCCCGGCCGAAAGTGACTGAGGACATAGATTTATTAGTCCCTTTCTCTGCAACCTCAGCTGCACAGATGAATGAATAGGAACCGCTCTAAGGCTTTGTGTTCATTCACAAACTGAAGCATAATAAACACAGTTCACTGTGCTTCAGTGGTGAATGGGCACAGGAGTGATTGGTACTGATTGCTCACTGTGTTCATTCAGGAAAGGAAGAGGCCAGAAAATAACATATCTACAGGCCCTTTAGCCCGGTTTCCACCCTGAAATATCCATCTGTGTGCCTGCAGCAGCTGCCAGCGTGAGAGGAGAGGAGGGAAGCCGGAAGCGCTGCAGGTGAAAGGGGGGCCTGGACAGATGGAAGTGACCGGCGCATGTGCTAGAACCAATCCCCCTGCAGTGCAGACGAAGGGAGAAAGAGCAGAAGAAGCTGACAGCGCTGCAGGGGGAGGCAGAAGAGGATTGGTGTCTGCAATAAGACAGTACAGCCAGCCCTCTTGCTCAACAGGAGCCTGGGCCCCCCTTTTGAACTGATGGGGCCCGGGCCCAGTACAGGAGGGCTGAGTGTACTGCCTTATCAGCAGCCCTGCTTTCTATGCAACCTCAGCTGCAAAGAAGATTAAATAGGAATCACTCTAAGGCTACCTGCTCATTCACAAACTGAAGCATAGTAAATAGAGTTTACTATGCTTCGGCGATGAGTGGACACAGGAGTGATTGGTACCGATCGCTCACTGTGTTCATTCAGGAAAGGAAGGGGCCAGAAAAGGACATATATACAGGCCCTTACCCCCTGAAACATCCATGTGTGTGCCTGCAGCAGCTGCCAACGCGAGAGGAGAGGAGGGAAGCTGGCACCGCTGCGGGGGGAAAAGGGGGGCCTGGACAGATGAAAGCGGCGCATGTGCTAGAACCAATCCCCCTGCAGTGCAGCCGGAGGGAGAAAGAATAGAAGAAGCTGACAGCGCTGCCAGCGGGAGGCAGAAGAGGATCAGTGTCTGCAATAAGACAGTACAGCCTTCTTACTCAGCAGGTGCCCAGGCCCCCCTTTTGAACTAATGGGGCCCAGGCCCAGCACAGGAGGGCTGGCTGTACTGCCTTATCAAGGGGTTAATATGGCGCACAATGGAGGTAGCCGAGTACATATATCTAAAAATGGTGAGGGGAAGGGGGTGGGTTGGGGGTTTCTGAGAGGGGGAACTTGATGGTGGTAGTTAATGTTTCACAACAAGTTCGGGTATTAGTCCATGTGAGGATAAAATGATGCTGAATAAATGGAAGGCAGCCAGTCTATAAAAGCTAGAAGAAGCTCTGGAACAAATAAAAAAGAAAGAAGGACGGCGCCCTCTAAGTGCAGCATGTATGTTAAAAATATTTATTACAATAGATAAAAACACTCACATTTGAGTTGCTAAAAACCAGCATGTAAAGTAGTTTCATCCGCATGCTCTCGGGGGATGTGGGTGTCACGGGCCAGTGGAGGGGTTCCTGGGATGTGAGTCCTGTAACCTGGGTCCTGGTAGCTGTTCCGGTGGTGCCGAGGGTCCTCAGAGCCTCCGGGCGGCCAGGATATCGGTCATGGATCCTCCGTGGAGCGCCGTGCTGACCTGCGTCTTCACTTCCGGGAGCGGGGTGAGGCGGGCAGTGCTTCGCGTTCGGAGCATGCGTGCTCCTTCATCAGGCTAGTCTAGCCTCCATGACCGATATCCTGGCCGCCCGGAGGCTCTGAGGACCCTCGGCACCACCGGAACAGCTACCAGGACCCAGGTTACAGGACTCACATCCCAGGAACCCCTCCACTGGCCCGTGACACCCACATCCCCCGAGAGCACGCGGATGAAACTACTTTACATGCTGGTTTTTAGCAACTCAAATGTGAGTGTTTTTATCTATTGTAATAAATATTTTTAACATACATGCTGCACTTAGAGGGCGCCGTCCTTCTTTCTTTTTTATTTGTACTGCCTTATCAGCAGCCCTGATTACAGGTAGGGTTAGCGGCATAGGTGTGTGCAGCTTATTGCATTAGGGTGCACACTAAAGCTCAAGCACATGTGTGTCTACATATATATGGTGCTTATGGCGTAAGCACTTCTCTTATGGCAGAGCCAGGAAGATGGAGCTCTTTCCCTTCTTCCTGCTGGCATATAGAGCGATAATGCTAATGTGAATGGGGTGATTAGGGTGTGCCCAGGCACATCCGGCACACCTTGTGCACCTATGGTTAGTGGAATGGTGGATTAGAGTAGTACATTTCTGGTTTTACCCCAGAATCTGCCAGCATCCAACTCCCAGTGCTTAAGCCAAATGCATCATCATCTTATAACCTTTCTGGACATCTAACCTTTTTTTCCTCTTACTATACACAACATTTTACATTTAAAGGTTAGGTCCTCCAAAGCAAAAATTGTATATTGGGTGCATAGCAGCGCATTGAATTACTCCCTGGCTTCTTATACCTTCCTAAAATTCAGAAAGCAAGATTTCCCCAATCGTATTTCCCGTTCAGTTACCGAAAGTGGAACAAGACAGTGAAGGCTGTGACAGGGGAGGCGGGGACCGATCTCCTGCGGAGGGTGTCAGCCTCCGGAGTCCAGGAGACACGCCGACAGCCCGTAATTGCTTCACCCTTTCAGCATCCAGCCAAAGCAAGACCGGAGACTCCATTCTGTTATATTTTTCTTTTTATTCCCTTTGTTATATTGAAACCTGCAGTACACAGAGGGGGGAGAAAAAAAAAATGATTCCTGTTTACACAAGAACAGTTACAAGCAAATATCGCAAATATTCCTTCCTCCCTCTGGTGGATAGTAGGAAGGGGGAATACTGCTCACTCCAATAGCCCAATAAAGTTAGTAAAACGACAAGAAAGTGCTATAATTTGTTTTCTTACTATACGCTGTCTTCACTTCAGTAAATTAAAATGAGCTGCATAATCTCAGAACCCCACTAGGACAAATGAATTGGGATTACCACTTTTCATTTTTTGCACAAGACTGACATCTGGTGGTCGAAAGGAAATTGCATGCATCACTTTTTTCTCATGCATATACAAAGAGAAGAATTTATTACCAGGGACACCTTCCTGAAAATTCTAGAAAGTGCAAAAGAATCAGAGCAAAGCAGGAAAATGTATGTTTGGTCAATCGGGGGAAATGTGGTGTCCGAAGAATATTTCCCGTCAGGAAGTGAAACCAGTACAGCAAACACTGCAGCTGTGTGCTCTGCATAATTCAGAGATCTCCGAAATGTGACCCATGGGGCACTTTCACTGACACCAACTACGGGGCACTATTCCCTCCACTGACACCAATGATGGGGAACTATTCCTCTCACTGACACCAACTACGGGGCACTATTCCCTCCACTGACACCAACGATGGGGCACTATTCCCTTCACTGACACCAACGATGGGGCACTATTCCTTCCACTGACACCAACGATAGGGCACTATTCCTTCCACTGACACCAATGATGGGGCACTATTCCTCCCACTGACACCAATGATGGGGCACTATTCCCTCTACTGACACCAACGATGGGGCACTATTCCCTCCACTGACACCAATGATGGGGCACTATTCCTCTCACTGACACCAACTACGGGGCACTATTCCCTCCACTGACACCAACGATGGGGCACTATTCCTTCCACTGACACCAACGATAGGGCACTATTCCTTCCACTGACACCAATGATGGGGAACTATTGATCTTTTATTAAAAAGAATCAAGCAACCAATTTTATACAAAAGTAAAAAACAAAACCAAAGTACAAAACTTCAACATAAATCCAAGGAATACACATCCATGTTCAGAATATATACAATATATACATAATCCACTACCAAAACTATTTACATAAAGCAGCAGAGAGGGCCTAAGAGGCACAACCCATCACCTATGTACGCAGCCATTTATCAAAAAATAAATCCAAATAATAATAATCTAGGGTGATAAGAGACAGACAGCCACACCCGGGAAAGAGACTCCTGGCAGTCAGGGAGGCTTGAAACCCCTCCACGCCTTCAACCAAGCCCCCTGACTCCGCTTGTCTCTCTCAAGCACCCGAATCTTCTCCACCTCATGCAGAATGTCATACACCACCACCTGAACAGGAAGGATTTTACGCCGAATGCAGACCTGACACCGTGCGTTCCAAGTGAAATAACGGACTACTAGGCTAACTAGAAAAAGTGTATCTAAACAAAAAAGCCCACCAGTATTGAATGCTCCATACACCCACTCAGCATAACCCAGCCTGGAGAGGAAAGGGACACCGAGGGCCCGCCCCACCTGTTTGTACACTTCTATGTTAAAGGGGCAATGAAGCAGAAAATGGTCCATAGTCTCCTCCTCACCTGCACACTCCTCCCGAGGACAGCTACGATCCACCCCACTGCGGAATTTCAAATTGCCCCTAACATAGAGCCTCCCATGGAAGCACAACCAGGCCAGATCCCTAAATTTAGGGGGTACTCTGTCCAAATTAATAAGTCTTAACCCTGCCCTCAAAACTGGGCCTGGGCAATCCCTTAAGGCCAGTGGGTCATGAAAGACTTCGCTCAAGACTCGACTCATAAGGACTTTCCTCGGAACCAATCTGAGATCTTCAGCCGACAATCGCCACTGCCGTAGTAACTTCAGGCACGGAGCGACATAGGCTGGTAGCTGACCACGATGACCCCTGAGATTCTTCACTTGGCCACCCTCTTCCCAAAGTCGCAGAAAAGGCCTAAACCAAGATCTAAAGATGCCTACCCATCCAGGAGGTTCCACTGCAAGCATATTACCAATGTTAAACTTGAGAAAAAGCAGTGAAAAGAAAAGAACTGGGTTGACCATACCTAAGCCACCCTCCCTTCTGGATAGATAGGTGACATTCCTCTTGATGGGGTTCAGTCTGTTCCCCCACAACATCTGGAAGAACACACTACTGACCCTAGCATAGAGAGACACTGGCAAGATGCAGACAAAGCTAACATACAAGAAGATCGGAATCAGGTAAGTCTTAATCAGATCAACCCTTTCCCTCATAGATAACTTCCATCTCTTCCAGCTGACCACCTTAGTATTGGCAATTTCCAGTCTGCCTTCCCAGTTTTTGAGGCCATAATCACCAGGTCCAAATTCAATGCCTAGAATCTTAATTCTTTCCTGGGGCACTGGAAAGGTGTCCGGGAGATCAAAACCCTCACCTTCCTTTCCCATCCAGAAAACTTCACTCTTTTCCTGATTGATCTTGGAGCCTGATGCTTCAGAATACCGTGATGTCAGAGAGACCACCTCCTCTGCTTCATCTGCCTCAGTGACAATCACGGACACATCGTCCGCATAGGCAACAACCCTCAAAGGTGGCTAACCTGGGAGCCCCACTGGCACCCCACACAACATGCCGCTCTCTAGCCTCCTGATGAAGGGGTCGATTGCAAACACATAGAGCAAGGGACTCAGGGGACAACCCTGGCGCACCCCGGAGCCAACCTCAAAGGACTGCCCAACCCAACCATTAACAAGAGGAAAGCTTTCTGCCCCCTTATACAAGATTTTTAACCAATTGACAAAACCACCCGGCAGACCGTACTTATTAAGGAGCAACCACAGGTACTCGTGGTTAACACGATCAAAAGCTTTTGCCTGATCCAATGTCAGCAAATACTTTCCCCAGCCTGCAGCCCTGCATCGCTCCAAGGCCTCCCGGACAGCTAAAACTGCTGTGAAGGTGCACCTACCCTGGACCGAACAGTGCTGATGGCGAGAAAGCAAAGACTCTGCTACTGACGATAGGCGCCAGAAAATGATCTTTGCCAGTATCTTTCTATCGACATTAAGAAGGCTGATGGGGCGCCAATTCTCAATCATCGAAGGATCTTTACCCTTTGAAAGAAGAATCACAGCTGAGTGCCTCATGGAAGGGGGAAGTACCCCCTCTGCAAGGCAACTGTTAAAAACCTCTACCAAATGTGGGGCCAGAATAGGCTTAAAAGCTTTGTAAAACTCAGCTGTCAAGCCATCCGGTCCAGGTGACTTTTTGATGGCAAGCTGTTCAATTGCCCTTATCACCTCTTCAACTGTGATCTCCTCTGTCAAATTCATCAATGGGACATCTTCATCATTTAGACCTGGAGTAGAGTCCAAAAAGCTTTCCATCTTGTCACGGTCAAGCTCTTTCCTCCCAAGAAGGTCAGCATAAAAGGACCTCACGACCTCCAGAATCCCTGACCTGGACTTTGTCAAGGAACCTGTATTGTCCTTAAGGCCAACGACCGTTTTAACAGCTACACCTTGTTTGCAGTTCTGGTAAGGGTCAGGCGAGTGGTACTTCCCATAGTCCCTCTCCAGAACCAAAGAGGCATGCCGGTCATATTGACACTTCCTGAGAAGGAGTTTCACTTCGGAGATTGCCCCAGGATCTCCTCCTCTCGAGACAAGAATATCCAGCTTCCTCCGTAAACGTTGGTAGGTCATGTATTTATTAAACTGCTTTCTATTGGCTAGGCCCCTGAAGAATCCAGCAATCCTCTTTTTGGTCAGCTCCCACCACTCAGCCTTGCTGCTACAAAAGTCCAGGATGGTCACCTGTGCCTGAAAGAATTCCTCAAAGGATTGTCTAACATGTTCTTCCTTGAGTAGAGTCGAATTCAATCTCCAGATGCCCTTACCCCTCTGAGGGGCGTCTGAAGCATTCAGGACTACAGATAGCATACAGTGATCAGAGAACTCCACTGCCTGCACCACTGGGGGTGAGAAAGCAGAGGTCTCCTTCAAAAAAAACCTATCTATTCTACTCTGACTATTACCTCGATGAAAGGTGAACCCAGTGTCATCCGGGAGGTGCTTAATGTGCACATCCACAAGACCAGCATCCCTAACCATACTATTTAAAAAAACGCTATCATATCCCAGCCTGTCCTTGAAGTCCTTCCTGTCCTTGGGCCTAGTTACTGTATTAAAGTCACCTCCAAAGACCACTTGCCGGGATGTAAAAAGAAATGGCTTGATCCTTGTAAAAAGGCATTTCCTGTCCCACTTTGTGTGCGGCCCATAAACATTAATTAGGCGCAGGTCCTGCCCTCCCACAAGGACGTCTAAGACCATACATCTCCCAATCTCCACCTCAATAACCCGCCGGACAGTTACCATGCCGGTTTTAAACAACACCGCCACACCGCCGTAAGGCTCGGCCGCAAGAGACCAGTAAGATGGACCATACCTCCACTCTCTCTTGGCCATATGAATATCTGCCAAGGAGGTGAGCCTAGTCTCTTGCAAAAATAAAATTTCAGCATCTAATTGGCTGAACAAAAAGAAGGCCATAGAACGAGCTCTTACTGACTTAATGCTGGCGACATTTATTGTCACCACTTTTAACGGAGGGGGAACCGCCATTTGGGTTATTGGGTGGATTGCTTCTTAGCTCCCCTCTGCTGCTCATCACCAGAAGCCTCTCTCTTTCTTGAGGCCGCCTCAAACTCCATCTCAGAATCAGAACTTCGCTCCGAAGAAGCTCCAGACGAAGAAATTTCCCAATTAGAGGACCTATAACGGTTGGAGACAGGCACTGGAGCCTGTTCCGTCCTCACCACCTGCTTCCGCTTCCCAACCTTCCTTCTCTCCTCCAGGTACTGCAGGTCAGCTTCAGAGATGCCGTCATCTCTTACTTTTTTCTGTGAAGTCTTTACAGAAGACTTCTTTATAGAGGAAGAAGCAACCTTTTTAGTACCCGCTACCACTCCTGGTGGGGGGGGTGCTCCCTTTGAATCAGACTTAGGAGGGGTAGACTCCTGGGGGGTAACTGACTCGGGGGGCACAGACTTGGAAGGTTCTGACACAAGAGGAGGGGATACAGTAGGCTGGGGGGACACAGAGACAGATACAGAAGGAATACTTACAGTCACAGGAGGGGTGGCCACAGGAACTGGAGAGGGATCCTGAGCAGGACCAGGGGAGTCGGTCACCGCAGAGGAGGATGGTACACCAGGGGCATCACCCTCCATCCCGTCCAGCCTTGACATGTCATCAATTACCTCCTTCTCCATATTGTGCCAGGCTTCAGGACATCTGCTATAGGGGTGGCCAAGGCGCAGGCACAGGTTGCACCTGATCATCTCGGTGCAGTCCTTGGCCATATGACCCTGACCCCGACACACTGAACATATCAAGGCTGAACAGGAAGAGCTCAAATGCCCCTTTTCTCCACAGCGGTGACACAGCTTCGGCTGACCAGGGTAGAAAATAGTCATCCTATCCCTCCCTATAAAAGCTGAGGAGGGCAGGTGACGGACAACATTCCCATCCCTGGCCAACCTGACTGTAACCGACCAACCCCCAGTCCAGATGTTACGCTCATCAAGTATTTTATTGGGCTTAGTCAATACCTCACCATAATTCTTTAACCAGACCTCTAGATCTCGAGCAGGAACACTCTCATTAGTGAGAATAATTGTGATTTTTTTCACTGTAGACCTTTGTGAAACTGCAACTGGGGTCAGACCTTCCCATTCGGGTCTTGACCTGCACCGAGCCTCATATCGCTCCCAGAACAGGTCAAGACCCTCTGGCCTGGTGAAACTAATAGTATATTCCCGGCTCCCAGCAACATGTATTAGGGCATACAGATCATTTGCCCCAAAACCCATCTCCAAAATCATGTCCACCACTGCACGCCGTGCTGGAGGGGTTGCACCACCTTCCCATTTAAGAATCACTACATTTCTTCTTGGACCCCCAGCAGAAGCCAGAGACCCAAGACCAGATCCCAGGGTGCTCAAGGTGGTAGGTCGCAGGGGGAAAACCCTCTTGGAGGCGGAGCTACCAGGAGCAGAGCGTACCACCTGAGCAAATGTAGGCTTATCAGGGCCAAGGCCCCACACTGATGTTACATTAGTCTGTACATTACAATTATTATTATCTGCTGGAACGGAGTTGGTAGGACTGTCCATCACACTTGTACTGGGATGATTTTTATCAGTCACACAAACATTCCCATTCCCATTCCCATCAGGAATAATCACAGTTTCTGCTGCAATACCAGCTGTCTCCTGAAGCTGTGCTGTAGAGTCCTCAGCAGCTGTGGGGCAAACAGCTTTAGATTCAGCTAAAGGGGGGTTAATTGGCTCTGCTGAACGTTGCAGTTCATCTGCAGGAATGTCATTTTTTAAATGCAAACTTTGCTGTACTGCAGCATCAGCAGGCACAGCATTGCTACAAATGGGATTAGCAGCCTGATTGTCACTGGGCACATTGTCTGTATCAGTCACAGTGTTCACAAAAACAGTTTTATGCACCACATGGGGCTTGACAGGCTTTACCTTGTCAGGCATGTTATCAGTAATGTCCTCCTCATGGAACACCAACTGATCCTCCCGCATAGGAGACTCCATTGCCTGGATGGCCCTGAGCATGCCTCCTGAGTCCTGGGAAGGCATGGGGCTGCTTACCTCTACCTGAGGGGGCAGGGGGGCAGAACTGGGGGTCTCCTCCTCCACCTCCATTTTTGTCATCCTGGCAAACCTTCTGTCATTGCAGAATTTTTCCTTAAATGGCCCATCTCTTCCTTCCATGATGGACACAATGGTCTCCTGGTGTTCCACCCGGACCTTGGCCAGTTGGATCTCCGGATCCATGGACCCACGTTTCTGGCTGTGCAAGCCCTCACGCTGCCTTCTCAAGCGCTTCAGCTCTGCTCTGAGCTTATAGAGCTTGTCTCTTTCCCTATTCAGGGCTTTAATCCCGGCCACCACTCGCTCCTGAATTGCCTCTGAGCCTTCATCCTTACCAGGGGCAGAAAGATCACAAGCCATGGTTTGTACAGAGGAAGGCATGTCACCTGATGGCCCAGGAGATGGCTGGGAGCTTCCAGCAGGAGAGGCCCTGCTGGCCTCCATGGCTTCCCCAGAAAGGGGCCAGGAGAGCTGGGATAGATTTCCTCCCCAGTCCCCTCTCACACGGATCTGCAGCAGCTCCAGACAGACAGCCTCCTCCTGACACACCTGTGCTCCAATGATGGATGGGGAACTATTCCTCCCACTGACACCAACGATGGGGCTCTATTCCCTTCACTGCCAACCAACAATGGGGCTCTATTCCTCCTACTGAGACCAATGATGGGGCACTATTCCTTCCACTGACACCAATGATGGGGCACTATTCCTTCCACTGACACCAATGATGGGGCACTATTTCTCCCACTGACACCAATGATGAGGAACTATTCCTTCCACTGACACCAATGATGGGGCACTATTCCCTTCACTGCCACCAACAATGGGGCACTATTCCTCTCACTGATACCAACGATGGAGCACTATTCCTCTCACTGACACCAACAATGGGGCACTATTCCTCTCACTGATACCAACGATGAGGCACTATTCCTCTCACTGACACCAACAATGGGGCACTATTCCTCTCACTGATACCAACGATGGAGCACTATTCCTCTCACTGATACCAACGATGGAGCACTATTCCTCTCACTGACACCAATGATGGGGCACTATTCCTCACACTGACACCAATGATGGGGCACTATTCCCTTCACTGCCACCAACAATGGGGCACTATTCCTCCCACTGACACCAATGATGGGGCACTATTCCTCTCACTGACACCAATAATGGGGCACTACTCCTCTAACTGACACCAACGATGGAGCACTATTCCTCCCATTGACACCAGTAATGGGTTACTATATATATTCACATTGACACCAATGCAAAGCATTTTCTGATTGGATGAGGTGGAAAGACAGGAAGGTAATGTCACAATAAAAAAAATAAAAAGTGCACAGCCCCTCTCCAAAACCATGATCTGCCTGCATTACATAGAGAATCACAGAGACTCAGTATTGACATTACTGGTTCTAACATAAGGAATGTAATTAAAAAGGAAAGTTTGAATGTAGATGAATGCTGACCATGGGCACATTCAGGTCATCTTCCTGGCTGTACATTGTGGCAGAAGTGTTCAGAGGCTGAATATTGCAGATCCTCTGCCAAGCAAGACAATAAACATGTATGTTATTCAATTGTGTTTTAGTTGTTTGCCCGGAGTCCAGCTTTAACAGTTCGCTGATCGATTCCGCTTGTTTCCTGGAATTGGTCTTTAAAAGATAATGTAATGGCTGAAAGAACAAGACAGTGAAAGATAAGGAAAAGATTTATGGCGAGCTCTGACTGGTGAAGCATAGGCTCAGTTCTACTGAATTAAAGGAATGTGGGAGATATTCAACTCTTTGGGGGTCAGTCCACACAAAAGGGATATTTTAGCTGTGACCTTGACTGCAGCTGATAACTGCTTCAGAACTTCTTCCTTTATTACTGCTGTATTATCCTTCTACACTGTGGACAGGGTTAAACAGAATATTCATTTATGCTGAAGTGCAGCAGCCATCTTTAAGGAGACCACTTTGTAATGCTCATCTATGGAGTGTCTCCAGTGCCCGGGGCAGCCATCTTGGATGGGTACGGAGGAGCCCGGAGGATGGTGTTTGGCTGATTCAATAGAGCAAGGAAAAGTATGGTCTGCAGGTTGATAGGGATGGGGGGCAGTCTTGAAACATTAAAACAAGCAGGTGTGTGGGAAAGAGATAGCTGCTGTTGCTGCTGGATGAATGGATCCCTGCCATAGCTGACCACATTCGGGTGAGAACTCAGAGCAAAGAGTCTGAAAACCTCCCTGGGAGGGTGATTTAGATGCCTGGTGAGATCAGACTGGGTTGAATGGGAGAGATCATCAGCAACTGACTTAAACTGGTCATTTACTGAATCAGAGAACATGTCCAGAGACCCAGAAGAGGGCACACTGGATCTGGTAAGAACCAAACATCATACACGTCAATCTGTTGTCTGCTGGGAACTGTTGTGCTTTCTTCAAGGATGATCAACTTTGCCAAGCCGACTTTTTTTTTTTTTTAATCATTCACTGGCCAGTGTGAGGAAACGGGGACTGTTAAATCAAGTTAGGACTGCCTTTATATACAGTTCAGTTTTGTTAATAAAGCTGGCCATAGACGGTTCGAATCTGGAAACTGCTGAACTGGCCGAGTTTCAAATTGTGTATTTGCAGGCTGAACGTACCAAGTTGATCGATCGATCAACTTAGGTACAAACAGCCTGACAGATTTTACTTGTGATTATCGGTAGCGGCTGCTGTAGCTGCTAGCAATAATCACTGTCTTCTCCTGGAGGGGGGGGAGGCATCCCTGCCGGGAGAATAGAGTGGTTATTTCTAGCAGCTACAGCAGCCGCTAGCGATAATCATGAGAATACAATGTCTCAGCAAGAGGGATCGATCGATCAACTTGGGTACAACCAGCCTGACGGATTTTACTTGTGATTATCGCTAGCAGCTGCTGTAGCTGCTAGCAGCAATCACCATCTTCTCCTGGAAGGTGGGAGGCATCCCTGCCGGGAGAAGACAGTGATTATTGCTAGCAGCTACAGCAGCCACTAGCGATAATCATGAGAATACAATGTCTCAGCAAGAGGGATTTCCCTGTCAGCGTTGTCTGTGCTGATGGGGGAATTGTGCAGATTTCTTTCCTGCAGCCCGTGGTAGCAGAAAAGAAATTTGCACCCTCTATGGCCGGCCTTACTGTTATATCAAATGCTGCAGGTGTATAACCATATCTCTCAGAGTCATGTTATTGTCTTATTGATTGTTTCTATAAGCACACTTGCTGATCTTCTCTTTATTTAGGCTATGCTTGGCCTTATAAATTCTTTGAAATAATTAGAGGTGTGTCAGTAAGTGCTGGGTGAGCAAGGTGTGTCATCTCCAGATAGAGGCATAGAAAAGTGACAGCAGAAAAAAAGACCAAGCTGTCCATCTAGTCTGCCCTATTTTTTTTGTTTTTTACTTTTTAGCATACAGATCTACGTTTGTCCCAAGCATGTTTGAATCCACTTACAGTGACTGAAACCCAAACACATGATTCAGAACCCGGAACTGTCCTGGTAAGTCCCGGAGAGGTGGCAACGCTACTCCAGCGCTGAAATATCAGTTTTGTGTAAACAGATTTTTTTTAATGCAAAGATCTTCTAAAAATCCAAGATATGGTGGAAAGAAAACCCAGGCAGAGGGCAAAGGACTGGTCCCCATTATTACCTGTGGTCTTCCTGCAGCTGATCTTTTTACCATTACTGACTTACCATGCCTTGTTCTGCATCCTGTCTCTGTGTGACAGTGGCCATCTTTTAGAGGTATGTTTGTCCCAAGCATTTTGGAATCCACTTACAGCGACTAAAACCCAGACACATGATTCAGAACCCGGACTGTCTGGGTGAGTCCCGGACTGTCCGGGTGTCATAAACCATGAACCAGACCGAGACAGAAGTACAGTAAAATCACTTGTTTAATAATAAAAATAAAAAGGTAAATAGAGTAAGCGTAGTCAAAGCATAGCCAGAGTTCAGTAACCAGATCAGGTAATCAGCCAGGCCAGAAGTCAGGGATCCAAGTAGAGGAACAGCAAGCAGGATAAGGAGCCAGAAGGGATGTCAGCAAAGCCAGTCTTTAAACAGGAACGCAGGAGATGGTTTCTTGTGATGTGACCAAGGCGAAGGCAGGAATGAAGTGAGCTGGAGATCTTTAAGTAGGCGGGACTGCCGAGCAGATCCACAACAGCTGGTTAACTGTGGAGAGAGATGAGAGCTGGCAATTAGCCGACAGTTGAGTGGCCAGCTCAGAGAAGGAAGGGTTGAGCCAGCCCTGACACCGGGTGAGTCCCGGACAGGAGGCAACCCTACTCCAGTGCTGTAATATCAGTTTTGAGTAGACAGATTCTTTAATGCAATTATCTTCTAAAAATAAAAGATATGGTGAAAAAAAAAACCCCAGGCAGAGGGCAAAGGACCTTAAAATTACCTGTGGTCTTCCTGCAGATGATCTTTCCACCATTGCTGACTTATGCCTTGCTCTGCAGTGTGTCTTTGTGTGGCGGTGGCCATCTTGGTAGAGGCAGGGTTTGCTTCCTCATGTCAGAACCTCCAGCAAGGAGAACAGTGATCAACACAGTAGGCAAATCACAAAATTGTCAGTAGATTCTTGCCGGCGGTTATAAATGCTGCCTGACGCTATCAGCGGCAGATGATACACTTGTGCTCTGTAAAATTCAATGATTGGTGCCGCTGCTGTTTGCATGTAACCATTGATCTGGGCGGTTCCTCCGACTGACCCAGGTGGGCTTTTTTGTGAATTCTGGCTGTGCACAAACCTGTTTTTTCTGTTTTTTATTGAGGATAATAACTTGGATAGGGATGGGAGAATATGGGATTCCCACTTAACTTCAACAACTTCAGGGGCAACTTCCTATATACAGTCTCTATGTACAGCTCCTCTTCTTCCTCCAGCACTCGCTTGCAGAACCTAGCTAGAACACTGTGAATATCTGACAGTCACTCAGTCAGATTGAAGCAATGGCCCATTACAGGCAGGAAGCCCAGGCCCCTTGGTTGTGTAGCAGAATTTCAGTGTCCAGCTTGCATCACTCCTGTGGCTACTGATCCCACCTGGCTGTAGCTGCCCCCCTCACCGACCCTCCAGGCCAACTTCTCCCCACAGTCTTCCAGACTGACACTCACCAGCCCACCCGGCTGACTCTCAGGAGGTCTCCCAGACGTGCTGACCTGCTCCTGCTGTCCTCTCTCCTTGCTCCTGTGCCTCCAGTAATGGTCTCCTCCATGTGTTTTGGTAGGACCCTTCCAGCACTTGAGCCCGGCCCAAGGTCACCCCCCCCCAGACTAGGGGGCACCCTCAAGGGCCACTGATAGACTCCTTAACACTCCATCTTTATCTTCCACCGACTGCCTAAACCCCCCCCCCCCCCCCGGGAAACCTATTTATGAGGTGGTCTGCCCCTTGCCATCCTTTTCCTAGGGTTTGGCTGAGGCTCTCATAAATATTCCAAGCAGC
This sequence comes from Lithobates septentrionalis, assembly GCA_037952835.1. NCBI lineage: Eukaryota > Metazoa > Chordata > Amphibia > Anura > Ranidae > Lithobates > Lithobates septentrionalis. The sequence continues at coordinate 515,317 of JBBDGP010001590.1, read as the reverse complement.
TTCTCCTAACCTCCACCCAATATGTCTGGAACATTCTCCAATGTCCCAGAAAAAGGGGGAGGTACCAGAGAAGATGCCAGGATGAGTCACCCAGCCCTCAGTCACTAAACCCTCACCCAGATTTATAGCTCAGGTTTAGCCCTGAGCTAAACTTACATTTTCCTACACTTTTAAGTACACTAAAAATCTAGCACTACTAGAGGGCGCTATACATAAAATATTACACATAAACAAAAATAACAATCCTGACCATTAGTGAAATAGTTTGCACATGAATAATTGAATTATTTTAAAAAGTGTCGGAAAATGTTTGTGTTGTGTAGCCCACACCAGAGAAGATCTCCACCACCATATAGCCACAACTGAAGGCTTACCAGAAGTATATGACTGTCATATTATAGAGAAGTCATATATAGCATATGGTAGCGGTATTATTGGTCAGCTAAAAGTAAGGCTCCCTGTTCTCCTCAGCAGGGTCCACTGCTAACATGAATCAAAAAACAACCACAGGTGTCCTCCATTAGCCTTGGTAAATGTTTTGAAGAAAAAAAGAGAACAAGCGTTCCAACTAGTGTAAAAATCCAAAGGGCTATTTAACACATAGAATACACTTACATATAAAAGAAGAGCCACCTCACAGTAAAAACAGCAATCCAGACTAGCTCAACCTCACTTCTGGGTCCACGTCAAGGAACGTGATAATGTCAGCATGTAGCTCCGCCCAAAGTGTTTTGTCAAAGATGACGTCAAATGATTCACTTGCAAACTGTTTTGGATTGGACCGTTTTTGTTTATGTGTGTTTTTTTTTTTTTTTTTTAGAATTTGTGTATTTTAGCAAAAAACAGTATATGTACCTGTGTGATAGTAGCCTGAAATAGCGAACTTCCACTTTTTGAGTTCAGATGTTTAAGGACACACCCACAACCCTTGTTCAACATCTACTGTCAGAATAAAAACTACAGCAGAAAGTATTGTATCCCAGACTGTGAGTTGTGATGGTGCTGTTTTCGTGACACTTGCACAGATTTCTTTGACATAGAAGTAAGTTCATCTTTTCATCTTGTAGACTATACCTACACTAATTGCAAAAAAACTATTCCTGAAGAAGGAGCCAAGTTACTCCGAAACGCGTCGCATATGTTGATGCAACTCTTCTTATAGATACTAAATAGCTGTTATGTGAACAAATATGGTGTGGTAATATGTACCTCATTTGTTTTATTATGTACTGTATCTTTTGATAACAATATGTTTTTTTAATTTTTGTAAACCGATCTGGTATAATTAAACTTTGAATTTAAATGCAAACATTTTGTTACTCTTTTATGCCTTTAAAAGAGGCATAAAAGAGGCACAAAAGAGGCTATTATAGAGGGGGAAACCATGTTTTTCCATGTATCTTAGGGATGTGGCTATATCAAGCAGATATTCAAAGCTCCATTTTTTTGTAGAAAAGTGGACACCTTTAAAAGTCCATCTTTTGGACCATGTTTCATGCTACTCCCATGTTTAGTGTGTAACATGTAACATGGTCAGAATCTACAGCCCCACACCCAACACCACCCCACACCCCACTTACAGAATTCTTGTCATATTTGAATTTGAAAAAAATGCAAATTGCGGTAAAATCGCATGTGCCGCAGAAATGGATCAAAAGAAAACGGCATTGGTGTGAACCAAGCCTAAAATATAAAAATTACAAACTGGCAACTTCTGTCTACGCTTTTATTTCTATATTTCATGTTTCTGCTTCTTAGTAGAACACATAGCCTGGAGGTTGGTACAGGACAGCTCACCAGTAAACTTACATAAGGTTGGTTTGTTTGCACAGGCTGCTTCTGCTCTTTGGTTGTGAGTTCTGGCAGCGCCTGCACTGAAAGGTTATCAATCAGTCCCCATCAGCTGAGGCAGTTTTTTAATCCAGGCGTCTTGTAGTTGAGACACACAGAAGCAAGACTGGGTCCCAGGCAGAATCATTTTCTTGCTACAGGCACAAAAGTTTAAATTTAAAGTGGTTGTAAACCTCAGACATGAAATATGAACAAAGCATATCCCTCTATAGTGTGTACTTGTCTCAATTCAGAGCACTAGGGGTCATTTCTGTCTGCTGTCTCGTTCCTCTACTATCTGCATGAGTCACTTCTGACACCAAGAGAAAAAAGGTGACAGGGGAGGGAGCTCCAGCGCATAGACTGTGATTGACAGCCTCAGCTCTGTATGTGCGCTGTGTGAAGGGAAGTATGTCCTGCCCCTTCAATCAGCTTTCAGAGCTCTCCCCAGCAGAGTGTAACTTCAGCTCACTGATTTCTGGAAGCTCAGACGAGCTGTTCAAATTCTGCACTTTGAAGGGCCATTGAGAAGACTGCAGATAAGCAGGTACAACTTTTGTTGGAGGATTTGTTTCATCTCTGTGTATCACCAGAGGACAGTCACTTCACTGGGTATATGTAGGGGTTTACAACCACTTTAATATTGTAATATATTGCAGCTTAGCAGTCCTTAGATGTGGTGACTGTATTCATTTTCATTGTCACTTCCAGTGAGCTGAAAACATGGCAAAAACAATCTTGTTTTTCTTTAGTATTCTACTAGTCCCATCAATCCACCTTGTATTGGAGATGAGCAAGGACAGACATGTTTGAAGTTCAGTCTGTGTGATAACCATGGCTTCCCCCATAGATACAGTTGAGAACTGAGGGTAGCCATGAAGGGACATGAAGTGGGGGCTGTCACAGGATTGCCAGGTTCAATTAAGAGGAAAAAAAAAAAGGAAAAAAGAAAACCAATGTAGTTACCTTATCTGTGGACCCATAAGAGGCAATATATTACATTCATGGTTTTAGGTTTAGATAAACTCTAAGGAATTAAAAGTGAGAGAAGGAATGAACGAGGGAAGGAAGGTGGGAAAGAAAGGGGGAAGAAAGTAAGGAATGAAGAAGGGAATGGAAGGATGTAAGGAAGGAAGAAGGGAATGGAAGGATGTAAGGACGGAAGAAGGGAATGGAAGGATGTAAGGAAGGAAGAAGGGAATGGAAGGATGTAAGGAAGGAAGAAGGGAATGGAAGGATGTAAGGATGGAAGAAGAGAATGGAAGGATGTAAGGAAGGAAGAAGGGAATGGAAGGATGTAAGGAAGGAAGAAGTGAATGGAAGGATGTAAGGAAGGAAGAAGTGAATGGAAGGATGTAAGGAAGGAATAAGGGAATGGAAGGATGTAAGGAAGGAAGAAGGGAATGGAAGGATGTAAGGAAGGAAGAAGGGGATGGAAGGATGGAAGGAAGGAATAAGGGAATGGAAGGATGTAAGGAAGGAAGAAAGGAATGCAAGGATGTAAAGAAGGAAGAAGGGAATGAAAGGATGTAAGAAAGGAAGAAGGAAATGGAAGGATGTAAGGACGGAAGAAGGGAATGGAAGGTTGTAAGGAAGGAAGAAGGGAATGGAAGGATGTAAGGAAGGAAGAAAGTAATAAAAGGATGTAAGAAAGGAAGAAGGAAATGGAAGGATGTAAGGACGGAAGAAGGGAATGGAAGGTTGTAAGGAAGGAAGAAGGGAATTGAAGGATGTAAGGAAGGAAGAAGGGAATGGAAGGATGTAAGGAAGGAAGAAGGGAATGGAAGGATGTAAGGAAGGAAGAAGGGAATGGAAGGATGTAAGGAAGGAAGAAGTGAATGGAAGGATGTAAGGAAGGAAGAAGAGAATGGAAGGATGTAAGGACGGAAGAAGGGAATGGAAGGATGTAAGGAAGGAAGAAGGGAATGGAAGGATGTAAGGAAGGAAGAAGGGAATGGAAGGATGGAAGGATGGAAGAAGAGAATGGAAGGATGTAAGGAAGGAAGAAGGGAATGGAAGGATGTAAGGAAGGAAGAAGTGAATGGAAGGATGTAAGGAAGGAAGAAGTGAATGGAAGGATGTAAGGAAGGAAGAAGGGAATGGAAGGATGTAAGGAAGGAAGAAGGGAATGGAAGGATGTAAGGAAGGAAGAAGGGAATGGAAGGATGTAAGGAAGGAAGAAGGGAATGGAAGGATGTAAGGAAGGAAGAAGATGATGGAAGGAAGGAAGAAGGGAATTGAAGGATGTAAGGAAGGAAGAAGGGAATGGAAGGATGTAAGGAAGGAAGAAGGGGATGGAAGGAAGGAAGAAGGAATGGAAGGATTAAGGAAGGAAGAAGGGAAGGAAGGATGGAAGGAAGAAAAGGGAATGGAAGGAAGAAGAAGGAATGGAAGGATGTAAGGAAGGAAGAAGGGAATGGAAGGATGTAAGGAAGGAAGAAGGGAATGGAAGGATGTAAGGAAGGAAGAGGGGAAGGAAGGATGTAAGGAAGGAGAGGGATGGAAGGATGTAAGGAAGGAAGGAAGAAGGATGTAAGGAAGGAAGAGGAAGATGTAAGGAAGGAAGAAGGGATGGAAGGATGTAAGGAAGGAAGAGGAATGGAAGGATGTAAGGAAGGAAGAAGGGATGAAGGATGTAAAGGAAGAAGGGAATGGAAGGATGTAAGGAAGAATGAAGGAGTAGGAAGGAAGAAGAGAAGAGAGGAAGAAGAGGAAGATAAAGGGTACCAAGATAAGCAAGGAGGGAGCCAAAGGAAAAAGGAGAGGTAATAAATGAATGGAAAGGAGGAAGGAGAAAAAGGAAGGGAGCACAGAGGAGGGAATAGAGTGCATAAAAGAATGAAATGGTGGCAGGAAGGGAATGACGTAAGAAAGTAAGAAAAGGAAAGAAAATAGATAGGGAAGGGATCAAGGAAAGTAAGGAAAAGAGGGAGAGGATGGAGAGAAAAAAGGGAGAAATCAGAGGGCTGGAAGGAGGGAAGGGAGAAAAGGGAGAAAAGGGAAGGAATGGATAATATGGAAGGGAAGGAAGGAAGGAAGGAAGGAAGGAAGGAAGGAAGGAAGGAAGGAAGGAAGGAAGGAAGGAAGGAAGGAAACAGAGGAATGGAGGAAATGAAAGGCACTCCGCTACTGGAGGGAGAGAAGAAGAGAGAGAGAGAGGGATAGATTGAAGGAAGACAGGAAGCAGAGAGAACAAATAAGGAAACAGAAGGAAAAGAAGGAGTGACGAGCAGGAATCAGACACATATTAAAGGAAGGGGAGGAGTGGAGGGAAGGAACCAGGCACATGGGGATGGAAATGAGAGAGTCAGTGTTGCCAACCTACCAGATTGAAATTTACTGACACAACACCTAAAATTTACTGGCACAGCCAAGTTTTTACTGCCATTTCCAAAGGTTACAAAATTACAGTTTTAACTGCAAATGAGAGTATTTAGGCTACAATTACAATATGCAATTAGCAATATGATTTAAGGTAGATAATAAGGCAAAAAACATATTTCTTATTTTATTTTCGATATAGTAAGTGGCTCAGGGACAGGACTCAGGAGTGAAAGAAATTAGAATGGGCGCACACACATAAAATTGACTCTCACAGTGACACTGACAGCAGTGTACACCTCACAGACACAACACATCCCCTCCTGAGTCACAGTGACAGTCTCTCTCCAAGCCAAGCGGTCCCTCCAGTCTAAACAGCACTGACGGTCCCAGTCCTAGCCTGCCTTGCTCCCATACCACAAAACTGCACACGAGGCTCTGGCCGCTTGGCTCCATTCCACAATGACATCACAGGACATGCTTAGGCACTGCCTCTGCCAGAGCCACCCGATCACACTGTAGCAGGCACTCGGATGGTCTCAGCCAGCTCAGAACCAAGCCGAGCATCACAGCCATATTTTTTACTGGCAACCTTTTACTTTTACTGGCATTTGCTGGCAGGAGAAAATTGGCTGTTTTTTTACTGGCTGCCAGTAAAAATACTGATGGTTGGCAACACTGGAGAGAGTGAAGGGCAGGAATCAGACACATATGGAGAGGGGGGGGGGTGAAGGACAGGAACCAGGCAGACAGGGGAAAGAAGGAAGGGAGTGAAGGGCAGGAACCAGGCACATAGGGAAGGAAGGGGAGGAGTGGTGGGAAGGAACCAGGTAAATGGAGATGGAAAGGAGTGATGGGCAGGAACCAGGCGCATGGGGAAAGAAGGAAGGGCAAGAAGGGCAGGGATCAGGCATATAAGAAAGAAAGGGAGGGAGTGAAGAGCAGGGGCCAGGCATGTAGGAAAGAAAGGGAGGGTGTGAAGGGCAAGGGCCAGGCATTTAGGGAAGGAAGAGAGAAAGTGAAGAGCATGGACCAGGCAAGTAGGGAAGGGAGGTAGGGAGTGAAGGGCAGGGACCAGGCAAGTAGGGAAGGGAGGGAAGAGAGTGAAGGGCAGGGACCAGGCAAATAGGGAAGGAAGGGAGGGAGTGAAGGGCAGGGACTAGGCACATAGGGAAGGAAGGGAGGGAGTGAAGGGCAGGGACCAGGCATTTAGGGAAGGAAGAGAGAAAGGGAAGAGCAGGGACCAGGCAAGTAGGGAAGGGAGGGAGGGAGGGAGTGAAGGGCAGGGACCAGGCAAGTAGGGAAGGGAGGGAGAAAAGGGCAGGGACCAGGCAAATAGGGAAGGAAGGGAGGGAGTGACGGGCAGGGACTAGGCACAAAGCGAAGGAATGGAGGGAGTAAAGGGCAGGGACCTGGCACATAGGGAAGGAAGGGAGGGAGTGAAGAGCAGGGACTAGGCACATAGGAAAGGAAGGGAGGGAGTGAAGAGCAGGGACTAGGCGCATAGGAAAGGAAGGGAGGGAGTGAAGGGCAGGGACCAGGCAAGTAGGGAAGGAAGGGAGGGAGTGAAGGGCATGGATCAGGCACATAGGGAAGGAAGGGAGGGAGGGAGTGAAGGGCAGGGACCAGGCACATAGGGAAGGAAGAGAGGAAGTGGAGGGAAGGAACCAGGCACATAACCAAGGATGGAAGGTATGGGAGGAAAAAACAAAGAACAAATATATCTGAGCTCCACTGTTATTATATGCACTTGTGACTTTGTGAACTACATATTAACCTTTTTTCTTTTGTATCACCGTGAAAAATTCAACAAACTGTTTATGCAAAAAAAAAAAAAAAAGAACAAATGTAAGAAAGGGAGAGATGAAGCAGAGGGATGAAATAGGGGGGGGGGGGGGGGTGGAGGCAGAGACAGAGTAGAGAGTAGTAACTTATGAGATGAGAGAAAGGAAAGAAATGGTAGGTAGGGAGGGAAGGGAGACTGAGAGGGAAGTAAGGAAGGCAACTGCAGCCCATACAATACATCTTGGTCTCCTAAATCCTTTGAAATATGTTAAAGTCCCAAAAGGTACTTAAACTGCCTTTTTTCTCTTTTATTACATTGATGCTTCCAATTTTTTTTTCTTCTTGGCACAAAAAGAAGGGTTACCCTCCTTTCTTCTGAACTTCTCTTTGATCAGGAACTACGATTACAGATTTTACCTGCACCAGCTGCTGATGAGATCTAGCATTGTGGCGCATCGTACAAAGTACCTTATTTTTGTGGTGCGCTAGGGAAGATATTAGGGTGCCCTTCAAATGGAACAGAAGAGTGGTTCACACATTACCATGTGCTGCGGTAACGTATGGTAAAACATGCATTATTACAATGCAAAGGACCTATTCCAGCTTTAAGGTTAATCAATGCTGGAAAAAATAAAATGCGTTTGTATTAGCCACAACAACCAATCAACCGATCTGTTTAATTTGCTCACTTGCGCTATAAAACCGTCAGCTGGAATCTAACTGTCCGCTATGGCCAACGCCTCTCCCTTCCTATTCCTCCTAATACTATTTTCATCACTGTCAGATATACGTGAGCAGACCTCTAATTGCAGACTGTCTCTGCCGTGTTAGTAATTTGCTTTGCTGGGCTTTCAGTGGTTTTTTTTTTCCCCATCCAATAACGCCGGTGTCCTTGCTTCCCGGTTTTGCTCATTACGAAGCTTACCCGTGCATCGAACTTCATTGATGAGAATTCACAGAGAGAAAACATGTCTCCATTTGTTTCATCGGCATACGATTTTTCACCCCCCCCCCCTTCTTCCCCAGTTAAGCAGAGCTGTTTCTGTTGAAGCCGACTGAATTATTTAAAACCTGGACGGACTGTTAGGCTATTCGTTTGCATTCTGTGAACCTTAAAAAAAAAAAGAGAAAAGAAAGAAATCTTCTGTGTTTTGTGTCGGTTTTGCGCTCCTCAAGAACGACATTTCACATTGCTAACACAAGCTCGAGACTCTTTCCGAGTTCCTAATGCATGTTTTGGCATGCCGTTCCGCCTTAATGAGGCCTTGTCGCCTCCTAAAATAAAACCCCGCTTAATAAACCCAAATGACAGCTTGCCAAAATCAGCATTGCCGATTAGCGGTTATCTCTTAACGGAGTATAAACTGGGGATATTTATCTGTTCGGTTATTTATTTACCCAGCAGGATGTCTAACAACATGCATCCAAGGCAAAAAAAAAAAATGAAGAAAAAAATATTGAATTAATTTGAGGCAATAGAAGTGGACCTTCCGTTAAGTTTACAAATCTGCATGAATACATTCCAAAAGTGTAATAAGATACAGCAACAATAATAATTGTAGCACCCTCCTAGGCTAAGGATGCTAGGTAAATTAGTTTGCCTACAGAGGAGCTCTGATCTGTTGTTTTGGTCTGTTCTGGCTGGTCTGGACATTTGATCGCCCCCCCGATCCTGTTGAGAACTTTCCAGAGCTTAGGGTGGGAAAATTCAAATGCTCAAGCTGGGCTCTTATTTTGCTCAAGCCAATCCTTGGGGAGGTGTGTTCAAATGGTGGGTGGGAGGTAGCTAAATATCTAGTAGCACTGAGAGATGTGTTCTTCCCCTGGATGAAGGTATCTACTAGGCCCTGAAGCCCACCTGACTGACTGCTGGATTACTCCCTCCCCTGGATCGAGCCCATGGCCTTGCTTCTACTAGGTATTGTGAGTAGAGTCCAATATCTTGAGCTGCAGTTTATCTATGCTCCCTAGCGGTGGGTGGTAAAAACTGCACCAATGCGTCTAGTGTGTTGTTCTATCTTTTGCTCTTCGGCTGCAGAAAACCAGACTGCTTCGGTCTGCCCCTAATACCTGCCCAAACCTATCTTGTGCTCGTCACCTGCAGGAAACTTAGACTGTTCCAGTCTACTTTCATGTCCTACTCATGCGCTAACATTCTCCTGGTCTACAGCTGGGAGTGAAAGACTATTGCTACTATCTAGTGCAGAGATCTCCAAACTACGGCCCTCCAGCTGTTGCGGAACTACATGTCCCATGAGGCATTGTAAAACTCTGACATTCACAGACACGACTAGGCATGATGGGAATTTTAGTTCCTGAACAACTGGAGGGCCATAGTTTGGAGACCCCCTGATCTAGTGGATAGGTGCCTTTGCTAATTCTGTGCCTAATATTCTCCTGGTCCCCAGCTGGGAGTGAAAGACTGTGTTGTTGTCACCTAGAGAAGTGTCCTCTGCAACTTTGTGCCTAGATTTTTTGGAGTATCTCATATCTCACTGTCCTCCTGTGTTATATGTTTCTGCAAAAAAATACAAAAAGACACCCCCTAGCTTCTGCACTAATCTTGGGAAAGAACTGGTTAAATCACTGCGGCTTCTTCAGGGGAAGCGATATATAATTATAAAAATTGACATAATATAACCATAAAAAGAAATCCTTGAGCTCCAGTCCAGTGCCTTTGCCTAGATTGAGATTGACTGACCACTGGAACTTTGGGTGTGAAGGAAAGGATATTTTGGAAATTACTCCTTACCCATCTGACCTCTGCTAAGTTTTGGGTTGCCCATCCTCCAGACACATAGAATGGTTGGACAATGGGATGTGGATAAGCCCCAGCCCCCTTTGCTCTGTTTGAAACATAGATGACAGAGAGGAGATAAGGGTGCTCTGGTGGAGGTGGGTAGCTGGTCAGAGGGATGATAATGATGAGGTGGCACTTCTGGCAGCACTTTGGTTGGAGGAGAAGCAACTCTGAAGATATAAAAAAGGAAAAGAAAGGCGCCTCTAAGTGCAGTATGCAAAATTTAATAAAGTGCACAATTGGTTAAAAGCACTTACAAGATTGTTGAGTGTTAAAAGACATGATAAAATCAGGAGTCCTCATCTGTGGCATGTGTCCTTCCTTAGCATGGTAGTAGAGAGCAGTGTAGAGCCATCCAGCAGCTGTAAAGCGTTCTCATGCGTGTTGGAAAGAGGAGGCAGCAGGGAAGCCTGTATTCACTGCGGGACACACAAGGCTGATGGTGTCAGTGTAGAGAAGGGGGCGGTAACGTGTTTCGGAGCATGTGCGGCTCCTTCGTCAGACCTACGCCCATACTCCTCAAGCTGGCTTATGAATGGTGAGGGGGAGGAGTAAGGGGAGGAGTGTGAGCAGATGTTAAATACACAATGATAAGGGAAGTGACAGATGTATTACGAGGATGGCCAAGACGGTGTGCCTTTATCTTCTAATTGATGTGTCTATCTAATTGGATTGTGAATGACCATTGAGGGCTTTCTAACACCTTTTGACAACACTAGCTTGAGTTCCAGTTTGCATTCAAGCTAGTGTCGTCTAGTATCTTGGGTGCAATATTCAACTCTAATGCCCCGTACACACGGTCAGATTTTCCGATGGAAAATGTCCGATCGGAGCGTGTTGTCGGAAATTCCGACCGTGTGTGGGCTCCATCGGACATTTTCCATCGGATTTTCCGACACACAAAGTTGGAGAGCAGGAGATAAAATTTTCCGACAACAAAATCCGTTGTCGGAAATTCCGATCGTGTGTACACAAATCCGACGGACAAAGTGCCACGCATGCTCAGAATAAAACAAGAGATGAAAGCTATTGGCCACTGCCCCGTTTATAGTCCCGACGTACGTGTTTTACGTCACCGCGTTCAGAACGATCGGATTTTCCGACAACTTTGTGTGACCGTGTGTATGCAAGACAAGTTTGAGCCAACATCCGTCGGAAAAAATCCTAGGATTTTGTTGTCGGAATGTCCGAACAAAGTCCGACCGTGTGTACGGGGCATAATACTTGGTTACTGGTTCCAGACTGAAGGAAGATCTATATCTTTATGGAGGCACCCAAGCTGGGGTGCTGGACGGTTCCGTCACATTGTAATCATAGATATTCTATTTGTGGCTTAATCTATTATTTCACGCAACTGGAATTCCTCTATCACACCGGGATTTGCAAACATCAGTGTCAATTTGCAATGCGCAGATGAACACATTTTTCCAATCACAAATAACTGTCATCTAGAATTTCAACAAGCCTGGCGTAAATGCCTTATGCACCCTTTTTGCAATAATAGATAGCAATCGCATCCTGTAAGATTACCCCTGTAACCAATTCATACACCTGAGACTGGCATCAAACTTTTACTAGCTAATCTTGACTTGTTATCATAATTCATTATTGCCTGTTCACAATGCCCCATACACTAAACACTCCATTTTAGCATGCGAGCAGCTGTCAGTTTTGGGGTGCAGTATGGTGCACTGTGGGGCATGGTGATGCTCGTTTTAGCATTTCACACAGTTTCCTTTTTTTAATTTTTACTTTCATGTGAAGAGCACAAAGCGACACAACGGTGACATGTGGTGCTTACTTGTGTACTGCGTTAAAATTCAGCATGTCTGCATTTTAACGCAGTTCAGTGCACTGCACCTCTGGGCTGTGTTGCAGTGCAAACGGGGCACATAGAAAACAAATGCTTTCTGTGTGCCCTAGCGATGACTGGCATTCACCAGTCACCGCATTATGTGTGACCTTGCTATACCAATTACTGTTTAACTGTTTATACTAGGGCTGCACCGATACTAAGCATTTGTATAAGTATCGGTACCCGTGCAAATGCTCTAATACCTGAAACCAATATTTTCAGGCTCAGTTCTTTCAGCTGTCAGCGGGATTCCCCCACTGACAGCTGAAATGTAAAAAAAAAAAATTATCGGTTGCTAAGGAGCGGGGCCGCTGCGTCCTTAACCACTTCAGCCCCGGAAGAATTTACCCCCTTCCTGACCAGTGCGTTTTTTGCGATTCGGCACTGTGTCGCTTTAACTGACAATTGCGCGGTCGTGCAACGTGGCTCCCAAACAAAATTGACGTGCTTTTTTTCCTACAAATAGAGGTTTTTTTTATGGTATTTGATCACCTCTGCGGTTTTTATTTTTTGCGCTATAAACAAAAAAATAGCGACAATTTTGAAAAAAACGCATTATTTTTTACTTTTTGCTATAATAAATATCCCCAAAAAATATTTAAAAAAAAAATTTTTCCTCAGTTTAGGCCGATACGTATTCTTCTACATATTTTTGGTTAAAAAAAATCGCAATAGGCGTTTATTGATTGGTTTGCGCAAAAGTTATAGCGTTTACAAAATAGGGGATAGTTTTATGGCATTTTTATTATTAATTTTTTTTTACTAGTAATGGCGGTGATCAGCGATTTTTATCATGACTGCGACATTGTGGCAGACAGATCGGACATTTTTGACACATTTTTGGAACCATTGTCATTTATACAGCAATCAGTGCTATACAAATGCACTGATTCCTGTGTAAATGACACTGGCAGTGAGGGGGTTAACCACTAGGGGGCTAGGGAGGGGTTAAGTATGTCCTGGGGAGTGTTACTAACTGTGGGGGGGGGGTGTGGCTACATGTGACACATCACTGATCTCTGCTCCCGATCACAGGGAGCAGAGATCAGTAACACTGTCACTACGGTAGGCAGAATGGGGAGATGCTTGTCTACATTAGCATCTCCCCGGTCGTCCTCTCTGTGAGGCGGAGCTCCCGGCCGGCGCGCACGCAGTGGCACGGCGGCAAATTCAAAAGGACGTACGGGTACGCCCATTTGCCCAGCCGTGCCATTCTGGCGACATACATCGGTGTGCGCCAGTGTCAGTGGGCTTCCCCTATTGACAGCTGAAGTGTAAAGGAAGTTGGAACTGTCAAAAAAAAAAAAAGCAGCTGTGCAATGTTTATAAACAACATTGCTCAGCCGCTGAAACAAAGAGATAAAAGCAAACATTGTTTCTTTTTGTATCTTTCTGTTTACTCACCTACAGATCAAAAGGATGAACTTCGATCTGCAGATACAGTCAGTTTAAAGCAACCTGTTAAGTAAAAAAATATATATATATATATATATATATTTTGTTTTTTATTAAATGTTCCTCTGTTTAACTCCTTATTAACCCTTAATTTACTCTAATTAGCCTTAAATAACTCCTTATTCTCCTTCTCTATTTAACTATTATTTTCCTGCTGATTTTTTTTTTGTTCACTTCTATTTTATAAACTATTAATAATTAAAACTTTTTTTTTCTTAGTTTTGTTTGTTAATATTTTTACACCTTTAACATATTACACGTTTCACATTGAAAAAAGCACACAAAAAAATACATTTATTTAATTTATAAATAATTTTTCAATGCTGTGTACCATTTCTGACAGCTGACGTGTAAACAAAACAATTGCAGTAGGTATCGGTAATTGGTATCTGCAAGAATAAAAAGTATTGGTACTTATTACATTCTTTGTGTTGTGTGTTTTAATCCTTGCATTTAGAGCCCTTGCACACTGGGGCGGGGGGCGGCGTCGGCGGTAAAACGCCGCTATTATTAGCGGCGTTTTACCGTCGGTATGCGGCTGCTAGCGGGGCGGTTTTACCCCCCGCTAGCGGCCGAGAAAGGGTTAAATATCACCGCAAAGCGCCTCTGCAGAGGCGCTTTGCCGGCGGTATAGCCGCGCCGTCCCATTGTTTTCAATGGGCAGGAGCGGTAAAGGAGCGGTATACACACCGCTCCTTCACCGCTCCGAAGATGCTGCTGGCAGGACTTTTTTTACCGTCCTGCCAGTGCATCAATCCAGTGTGCAAGCCCTCGGGGCTTGCACATTGGAATGAAAGCAGCGGCACTTTGGGGGCGGTTTGCAGGCGCTATTATTATCGCAATAGCGCCTGCAAACCGCCCCAGTGTGCAAGGGCTCTTACTAACCACATATCTGAAAGGGTAAATATATAAATGAACCTATGAATAAATGTAACACAGAATTTAACCCCTTGTTACAGTACTCGTATTTGTAAAGAAACAAAATGGTATCATTGCATCCCTAGTTTGTACCAATTTTGTATTGAACTCCTGTAAACTAAGACATAGCTGCTTTGATGACTATGTTCCATTGCCTGTTTACTTAAAATGGTTGTAAACCTCAGATATGAAAAATGAACGAAGTGTTTCCCTCTATACAGGGGCGGACTGACCATTGAGCCACTCGGGCACTGCCCGAGGGCCCTGGGCCACTAGGGGGCCCCATCAGGGTTGCCAGCCTCAGTAAAACCAGGGACAGTATGGACCAGGGACAGCCAATAGACAGCATGGACCAGGGACAGCCAATAGAAACATGTCTGGGTACACTATGTGTATACTGTGTGTGTGTATACTATGTGGCCCCATAATCTCTGATTGCCTGGGGGCCCCATAATCTCCTATTGCCCGGGGGCCCCATGAGTTGTCAGTCCGCCCCTGCCTCTATATTGTGTACTTGTCTCAATCCAGAGCACTAAGTGTCATTTTTCTGTCTGCTGCTTCCTTCCTCTGCTTTCAGCATGAATCACTTCTGACAAGTTTTCCTGACACCAAGAGAAAAAAGGGTGACAGGGAAGGGACCTCTAGCTGATTGACAGCCTCAGCTCTGTTCCTGTTTGCTGTGTAAAGTGGGGGGGGGGGGTGTCACTTTCCTCCAATCAGCTCTCAGACCTCTCCTCACTGAGCTCTGCAGGGCGTGACTTCAACTCTCTGCCCCCTTTTTCTGACAGCACAGGCAAGCTTTATAAATTCTGCACTTTGAACGGCTGTAGAGAAGAGAAGACTGCAGATAAACAGGTACAACTTATGTTGAAGGATTTGTTTCATCTCTGTGTATCACCTGAGGCCAGTGACTTCACTGGGTATATGTAAGGGTTTACAACCACTTTAACCTAATAAAGAAAAATTTGGGGGGAAAAAAGGAGCACAAGGTCCGCTTTGATAAAGGTTTGATAGAAATTGGCCAGCGTCAGAACAGTTTTGCATCATCGAGAATAGAGACATGAACAAAATGGTGGCCGTTTGCACAAGGACTCTGATTCCCAGTGGCATGGATGTGATTTAAATGGGTGAAAGCTAGCCTCGGCTCCTGGTCTCCACCTGTAGAGAAGTTCTCAGACGCGTTTCGCCTATTTCAGGGCTTAATCGCCTGTGATTGGTGCTGCCTGTCAAACTCTGCAAGAAAGAAAGAAAGACGGATTTTACTTCCCCAATGTTCTTGGTTCTGCATACATACTACAGATAGAGTTTTGGCATTTATGAAATCTTTATTTTCTTTCTTTGTTCTCTCTGAACTCAGCATATCGGCTTAAAGGAGTTGTGAAATCTTTTGTCGGCGCTCTCTGTCCCCCCAGTGCCCCTTGAAGGATGACAGCCCCATGCACCGAACGAGAGAATATTATAGAAACGTTCACAAATAAGCGGCAGGGGCTGCACAGGATCGTTTTTCAGGGGAGAAAAATATGATGCTATCACAAAAGGTCGCGGCCCGATCCTACATGTTGGTGGCCCCCTGGGAAATGAATGGAGGTATTTATTTTCACAGGGGACCACAGCATGAACTAAGGCTCACATAAGATGCCTATTCTGCGGGGATCTGAACATACTCATTACAGACACAATAAGACAGCACGTGGAAGGAGAATGTAATAGGACCTTTGGCTCTGGTGCGATTTATTGCAATGATTTAGAAGGCTGCAGTTGAAGGAATTGCATTTTGGACAGATTTTATTTTATTGCGGGCAATACAAGGGTATATGATCCTGTGGAAATTACATTTGTTACCTCAATTTTATCGAGAGGACAACCTTTAAAGTGATTCCACTCCTTTTTATGAATTCTTTATATATGTATATGTGGTCAACTTAGGCTAAATAGTATCAACATGTGTTACTGTGTAAAATCTTCCCTTTACTTGTTTTCAGGATGTGTTACCCACCAAAGGATTTCTATTTCTGACTATCCAGTTCTAAGGTTTTCGAAGCCCAGCCAGGTGGATGACGACGCTTTCTGTGTTACAGTTTTAGATTGCAAGAGACCTAAAGTGGTGTCCCTCAGCCTGCTGATTGGACACTTAAAGAGCAGCAGCAGTCTGATGAGGTAATTCTTCTGTCAAGTAGACATTCTTCCATTTTTCCTTGTAAAACAATAGCTATTCTAATGCTTGTTACAGAGGCTATCAGACAATATTGAAAGAAGAAAAAATGGAAGGAAGTTAGGAAGAAAGAAGGAAATGAAATGGGAAGAGGTCCATGGGATCCAGGGAAAGAGCACCCAAAGGAAGAGGTCCAGAAGACCCAGAGGAAGAAAATCAAGAAGAAGTGGTCCAAAGAACCCCGAGGCAGAAGACCGAGAGGAAAAGGATCCAGAGGAAGAGAACCAAAACCAAGAGTCTTCTTTTTTTTTCCCCAGTAATCTTTATTACAACATTTTTTTTTCTTACACTCTTATAGTGCGTACACACGGTCGGACTTTGTTCGGACATTCCGACAACAAAATCCATGGATTTTTTCCGACGGATGTTGGCTCAAACTTGTTTTGCATACACACGGTCACACAAAGTTGTCGGAAAATCCGATCGTTCTAAACGCGGTGACGTAAAACACGTACGTTGGGACTATAAACGGGGCAGTGGCCAATAGCTTTCATCTCTTTAAGTATTCTGAGCATGCTTGGCACTTTGTCCGTCGCATTTGTGTACACACGATCGGAATTTCCGACAACGAATTTTGTTGTCGGAAAATTTTATCTCCTGCTCTCCAACTTTGTGTGTTGGAAAATCCGATGGAAAATGTCCGATGGAGCCCACACACGGTTGGAATTTCCGACAACACGCTCCGATCGGACATTTTCCATCGGAAAATCCGACCGTGTGTACGGGGCATTCCAAGCAAGAGTCTTAGAGGAAGAGATCCAGAGGACCAGGAGAAAAAGGGCCAAAGAAAGTGATCCAGAATAAGAGGTCCAGAGGTACCTTTAAACAGCTAAAAAAAATATGTTGGCAAGGCAAATTATCAAAATGTTATTAAACTATATTGATGATTACACAAATAAGATAACATTTTAGTATCAGAAAATGTAATTGCAAGAGTTTTTATTGTATGCCACTTCCAAGCCACCTGGTTTTGCCTGACCCTGTCCCTGTAGAGTTGGGTATGATCCACACAATTCGCCCCACTAAGAATGGACTTGAGGTCAGGTAAGTAGTAGATCTGTCTGCTCTGACAAACATAGTGGCTAGTAAGCTATTACTGTAGGTATTGTAGACAAATATAAGTTTCTACTAGCCACTACCAGTTCAAAATTGCCGGATGAAATGTTCTCTTAGGACTTTGATAGGACCGATCAGCTTGTCAATTGGTCTTGGAATCTTTCCAATCTCATTCACCAAAAGATTTGGTAAAACATGTATTAGTTGTCCATTTTTGTTAATCTACTACAATAACATTTACTGTATGTATATCCATAATACCATAGTAGTTGAATGGGTGTATTTGGGCTACAGTGACTTGATACCCACACTCAATGATGCCTTTGAAACACAGTTGGATGTGATGGCACCACCATGGAGGTACAGAAACTGCTACTGAGAAAAAAAACTCTCAGTGGGTGATATGGGTCAGATCTTAGTAAGATGCCATGTCTTGCCAATCATTGACATAGTTTTTTTGGGGAAATTAGGAAAGTGTAGTAAATTAGGAAAGTTACCAAAGTACCCCACGCATCAAGGTAGTAGCTTGACAGAACAGAGCTAGGGGATTCTGTAGAGACCAAGCTGACTGGCTGCCGCAGGTGATAACCATCAATGCCCAAATTGGACTAGTGTGATGAGCTGATGCTGCCCTCCTAGGATTGTGGAATCTTGCAACTGCAGAAAAACGTGAAACAAAAGGGAATGGTCCTTTGGTAACCACAGAAAATGGTGAAACAAAAAGGCTTAGTGCATTATCAACAGCACTTAATTAAAGGATAAAAGAGTGCATGCAATGGATGTAACAGCGTTGTATGTAAACTCAAGAACCAAAGGTCTTTAAAACAATGAAACTCATATAGTCCAAATGAGTAACATGAAACAGTTGATGCATTTCGTGGGTTATACTCCCTTCATCAGAGCAAAACGCTGAACTCTTTTATCCTGTAGTAAAGGGCTGTTGATAATGCACTAAGCCTTTGAACCCTTTTGTTTCACTTTTTGGAGCAAATCTTCCTAATTCAGTGTAGCACCCTCTAGTGCTAGAAGTGTAGATAGCTTTTTTTTTGTGTGTGTTTAGTGTAGGTAAATATGTGCAGGCTTGGCTGGCAGCCAAGCCTGTCTGTGTTTTTCCCGGGCTGGGCAGAGATCCAGGGAGAGCTGGATGACTCACAGGCAGCATCAGTGAGACCTCCCACCTTCTAGAATCTCTAGAATGTACTGGATC
This sequence comes from Lithobates septentrionalis, assembly GCA_037952835.1. NCBI lineage: Eukaryota > Metazoa > Chordata > Amphibia > Anura > Ranidae > Lithobates > Lithobates septentrionalis. The sequence goes on along the minus strand of JBBDGP010001590.1, from coordinate 496,878 downwards.
CTTCTAGAAAAATGGGAGGGGAAGTAAGCTGGAGCTGCCTGGAGTATTCTGAGGGCCCTGACCAATCCCCAACTTGGGTTGGCAGGGGGCAGGCCCCCTCAAATACTCAAATACTCAGCCCAGCTGGGGAGGAGAGTTTGGGTAGAAGCTGGAGATGGAGTGTTAGGCTGTCGTGGCCTTTGAGGGAACTCCCCAGTCTGGGGGAGGGAGTGACCTTGGGCCTGGTCTCAGGTGCAGGCAGGACCTTCTCAAAACCAACGGAGGTGTTCAGGCCAGGAGGCACTGGGAGCAAGGAGAGGACAGTGGGAGAACACTTCTGAGCAAGTCTCCAGGAAGAAGAGGAACACCCAAGAGGGCTGGTGAATGACACACAGTCAAGAGGACTGGGAAAGAGCAGTCTGGGATGGGTGCAGAGCCAGTCAGGAGGACTGTGGTGGCATAAGCAGTACAAAGGGGCAGCTGCAGCCAGGAGGGCTGGCAGTGCCTGAAGAGGTGGTACTGAGAGTAGCAGCCACAGATAGGACAGCTAGCACCAAGACTTTTATTTTTTGCTACACCATAGGGGCCCACGGTCCCCACCTGCAAAGCTGAGATTGTGCTGGGTCTAAAACCTGTGCTAGCTGGTCCTGAGAGTGATAGTCTGCAAACAAGTGTGTGCTGGAGGTAGAAGAGGAGAGAATGTTTATACTGGAGTGTATATAATTCAAGTCCCTAACGAGTTTCATTGATCAAATGGGCATCCCATATGCACCCTTTCCCCATCCAAGTTCAGTTCCCATAATAAAATAATAACAAACAAAGCTGCAAGGACTGTTTCTTGCCTCTGAGTGACTGAAAATGTGTGTGCCTGGCTGGGCAGGGTGGGAGACAACCACATTCACTTAAGGAGGTAGCACTACACCAGACCTGATGTTGGTTGACCTCAACTTATTTGACCATTTTTGTCAGCATTTGTACACCTCATCAGTTGACATTTATCCCTTTCTCCTTATTTTATTTTTATTTCAGTTACTTACATAGCGCCGTCAATTTTACGCAGCGCTTTACATATACATTGTACATTCACATCAGTCCCTACCCTCAAGGAGCTTACAATCTAAGGTCCCTAACTCACATTCATACATACTAGGGACAATTTATACAGCATCCAACTAACCTACCAGCATGTCTTTGGAGTGTGGGAGGAAACCGGAGTACCCGGCGGAAACCCACACAGGCACAGGGAGAACATGCAAACTCCAGGCAGGTAGTGTCGTGGTTGGGATTCAAACCAGCGACCCTTCTTACTGCTAGGCGAAAGTGCTATCCACTACGCCACTGTGCCTCCTTATAAAATAACAGCAATTCCAATGCTTGTTATACAGGCTATGAGATGCAATGGAAAGGAGGATAGAAGGAGGGGGTGAGGGAAAGTAAGAAGGAAGGAATGAAGAAAGGGACGTAACCAAGTAAGAATAGAAGGGAAGGAGTTAAAGGGGATGTAAACCCTTGTGTTTTTTCACCGTAATGCATCCTATGCATTACGGTGAAAAAACTTCTAATGCCGTGTACACACGGGCGGACTTTTCAGCATTAAAAGTCTGACGGTCTTTCCGACGGACTTTCGACAGACTTTTGACGGACTTCCGACGGACTTTCTAATGAACGGACCTGACCACACACAATCACACCAGAGTCCGACCGCCTAGTACGCGGTGATGTACACCAGGTCCGACGAGACTATAAAAAGGCAGTGTAATAGCTTGTGCGTCACCCGTTGGGCCCCTTCTGCTAATTTCGTGTTTATCTCGTGTTAGTAGAAGTATGGTGAGAGACAATTCGCGCTTTTTCAGACTCGTGTTTTTCAGATCGTTTAACTGTTGTTCAGTTTGTGCTTGTGAGGTTTGCATCTGCTTTTCAGTGCGTGTAGTCAGTTCGCATTAATTTAACTGATTTTCAGCTCGCTCTTCACAGGCCTTGCTGTTCTTCAGTGCGTTCTGTTAAGTGCGTTCTGACCAGCCGACATTTTTGAAGCCACGTTGCGGGTACGTACTCGTCGTAGAGCTCGTGCATTGTATGTGCTTGGTGCTGTAGTTCATTGTTCAGCCCAAGCCCAGTCCATGAACAGGGCGAGAAGGAGTTCATGGACGATGAATTGGTTGCTCCAGCGTGACCAATTCTCTCATATGCCTTTGCTCCATGAGATCCGTGAGAATAATCCTGAGGATTTCAGGAACTTTCTCAGGATGACGGACCCCATTTTTCACCATTTGTTGGCTTTGCTGACCCCTTATATCAGCAGGCAGGATACCTGCATGAGGCAAGCCATCACTCCGGAGCAGAGGCTAGTCGTCACGTTGCGGTACTTGGGGACGGGGAGAAGCCTGCAGGACCTTAAGTTCTTGACAGGCATCTCCCCCCAGGCTCTGGGGATCATTATCCCAGAGACCTGTTCTGCCATCATACAGGTCCTGCAGAAGGACTATATTAAGGTAAGATTTGTATCCTTTAACATCACATTTTATTGTATTTAATGTTTACTAATATAATGTATTTCTTTACTCAAACACTAATTACCATGATTGCAATATGCTGTGAATGTCCCCTTTGTTCTCATGCATGCTGTAATTTTAATGCTCTTTTTTGTCCTGCATGCATATTTGCCTTCACTAACGTCCCCAGCATGCTATGCTGGGCCCATATCCACCTAGTCTAGTCACTCAATTAACAATGTATTTTGTCATCTCCATTGTAGTGCTTTACCCTAAAATGTATCCAAATGGTCTGTGTGTCCTTAAATTGCTTTATAATCCCCCCCCCCCCCCCAAAAAAAATTATCAATGGGCCATCAGTGGGGGTGAGGTATCTGATAAGTGGGTCTTATATTTTATATATATATATATATATATATATATATATATATATATATATATATATATATATATATATATATATATTTATATTTTAGTCTTTTAAATAATACTTAAAATTATTGTTATACTGATGATGGGCAAGAATGTTTTTTGTGTAATGTGCTTGCAATGTTATGTGCAAAAGTACTTATATTTTTTTTTTCTTGTTTGACTCCCCAGTTTCCTTTAAAATTGAATATATTATTAATATTAATATATTAATAATATCATTCATTCATTAGATCAAAGAGAAATAATCCAGAAATCAGTTTGTGAGAACTCTGTGTGAATATGAGCAGCAAAATAACTTCGTTCTTCTAGCATTATAAAGAGGACAATTAATGCGCTGCATTCAACGATCACAGAATTTGCAGCGTGAGGAATGTGCTAGCTACAATACGAACACTAGTTTTACCAGACTGAGCGCTTCCGTGTCGTACTTGTTTCTGAGCATGCGTCATTTTTTTTGTCCGTCAGACTAGCATACAAACTAGCAGATTTCTCGATAGGAACTGGGTCCGGCAGAGTTATGGCGGAAAGATTTGAAGCAAGTCTGTCAGACTTTGACAGAAAAGGTCCGCTGAAGCCCACGCGCGGTCGGATTATCCGCTGGATTCGGTCCATCGGAAAAGTCCGCTCGTGTGTACGCGGCATAACACTGACCGGCCCCCTAGCCCCCCCCGTTTTACTCACCTAAGCCCGTTCGTTCCCTCAGCGGAGACGCGCTCTTCCTCTCTGCGCGTTGTCTCGGCTCTTGATTGGATAGATTGATAGCAGCGCAGCAATTGGCTTTCGCTGCTTTCAATCAAATCCAATAACCCAAGCGCCAGGGGCGGGGCCGAGTCCAGCATTCTGTATGAATGTACACAGATGCAGGACTCAGGAGCGCACCTGCACGGGTGTCCACCTTAGGAGAGCCTTCTTCATCCTGGACACTCAATGCGGGGAGGAGCTGCCAACGCCGCCGGGGAACCCCAGAAGTCAAGGATCCACTCTGTGCAAAACGAACTGCACAGTGGAGGTAAGTATGACATGTTTGTTATTTATTTTTATTTTATTATAAAGGAGGGTGTACAACCCCTTTAAGGAGAAAGGGAAGTATGCAAGGAAGAAATAGAAGATAGGAGGAAGAGAGTTCAGAAGGATGAGAGGAAGAAAATATTTTTGGAAAATTTTTAAAAATGCTTTACATGTGAAGAATGTTGGTGACAACTAATTTCCTGGCTTTCATGCCGATCAAATTAATTCAGCACTTTCTGAGTGACTAACCTGGAACAAGTCTGCAGATGAGCAAATCTGGCTCCACTCTGACTTTCTGACAAACAAACTAGCTCCTCATTAAGGACTCAAATCACTGAAGCCCTATCAGCAATGAAGGCAATCCACATTTAGAGTAGAGGTCAGCGATGGCAGCTGACCACATTTCTGTCACTGGTGGCACCCGTCTGTCATTAGTAAAGGCAATTCAAATTGCACGATGGGTGAGCCTATTGCTTGGCACTTAGTTGTCCATTCTCTGTGTAGCATCTGACTCTGGCTCCTGGCCTTCAAATAACAGCCAACCTTTACTACAGGCGGCAATGGTTTTCCCCATTTCAGAGTGCAGGCAGGTCCATGGCATTTTCATTAGGCCAGATCTGTGCTTTCTCTGCCTGCCTGAAGCTGCTGCATTTGAGGCAAGACAGACTGATTACTAATGCACTTAGTCAAGTACTTGTGAACCTGTCAAATTAAGCCCATTTAGTGAATATGTTGCAGTATACAGCTGGATAACTTGTCAGGGAAGCTCGCTCGCCGACTGAATTGTGATGAATGCGAAGCTCATGAGCTTGACAATAGGCAGTGAATCACTGGAGAGGCAAGGGCACAGTTCCCACTATAGTTAAAAATTAATGGTGGCTTTGTAGCCTCACTCGCGCTTCCATCCAAGGTCTCTTTAACAATCGAATCTGTGTTATAGCGGTAGACGCGCATACTTATCAACTGGCAGGGAGCTCGTGAATGCATTATACTGGGCAGGTTGGGACCATTTCATTGCTTTTAAATGTTCTAAAAGCCTCTTTTATGTTGTTGCATTTTTTATTTCATCTATTTATTTTTTATCACCGTGGTTTGATTTTGCTTAAGGATACCAAATCAGTGACTGTCCATTAAAGGTCATTGAAAGTTCTACAGCCGGGTCTTTATTTTCTCAGAAAATAGCTGCAGGAACTCAACCACGGCCCTCAAATCCCCCTACACACACACACACCCTCCACATCATCCTTCCAACCTCCATCAAATGGTGTGGTCAAATTTCACTTATAGTGGAAGGGTCCTAAAGGGGCATTAAATACCAGGAGTGCATTAGGTACAGAGTGCTGAGTTGGGGGGGTTTACACACAGAGTGCAGAGTTCAGGGGTGTGCTACGTACATTGTGTAGAGTTAAGGGGTGCTCTGCATACAGAGTGCAGAGTTCAGGGGTGCACTTCACCTTCTTCCAAAGCTGCTTACTTCTGCATCCCCTATCCACATCTCACTTTCACCCCTTTTCAGCTCTGGCCTCTGCATGCAACCCCCCTTTCACTGCCCCCATCTTCTCCCTCCCTCCTTAGATGCTGCACCATCTTCCTCATGTCTTACTTGTGTTGCTGTATTAAGTTGAAGCACCCAGCCGGCTCTAGTACCTCCCCGCACACTGTAGGTGGCTCTGCCTCTATCACTTGCAGGGAGATCATCCAGTAGGGGTTTTGGAATCTGCACTGCACCCTGGGCACCTTCACCTCCCTTGTCCCCATCCCGCTCAGGAGATCAGATCTGTGGAAGCTGCTGGGAAATAAGCTGCCATTGATAAAAAGACAGACTTCTTTTTTTATAAGTGATAGTGGTGACTGGTGGGAAAGGAACAGAAGACCTGAGCCAGAGGTGGTGGAACTGAGTTCCACCAAGTTCCAGCTGAAAAAAAACTCTGCGTAGGCCTTGTTACCACTATCTTTAGGACATTAACCTTGTTTGGTTCATTTCATGTTAAAATGTTCTCTAAAATGGTATAGTTCTATTGTCAGCCACAATATTTTCATTGACCTTTCTAAAGTCATGACTTGTTGAACCTTCCTATAGCAGGGGTGGACAAAACAACCAAAAGATCCCTATCTGAGAACAATTTTTGGGCCCTTCTATTCAACTACTGTCTGAGTGTAAATACCTCTTCTCTAAATATATAGATAGAGAGACAAGCAGGAAAAAAGCTAGTAAAGATAAGCGAAATAGATCGTTTTCATTTCTTTTTAATTCAAATATTGGAAAAGTTCAGACAAATATCGCCCTAGAGTCAACGTTGTAGAAGACATTGAGGTGTTTTTTTGGTGGTTTTTATAGGTGCAATGGGCTTTAAATGACTCCTGAAGGTTACAGAAGCTCCTGTAAATCCTGGACCAGTTTTGTTTTGCCAAAAAAAAAAACCCATAAAATTGAATGCAACTGTTCACAAATAGAGATTGATACACATACAGAAAGTAAAAAGAACACAAATACAAATCATAAATACAATAATAAATTAAATACGATAAACTACATAGTTACATAGTAGGTGAAGTTGATAAAGACACAAGTCCATCAAGTCCAACCCAGGTGTGTGATTATATGTCAGTATTACTACTGCCCTACTAAACAAAAGCTTCATTGTCTTTATTTGCTTAGAAGAGGACAGATTTTTAAAGAATAATATTACTATTAATATTAATATTAAGAAAAATGAATTGAATGAGTTTGAACAACTCAGTCAAAAAACAAATGGATTTTGTGGGCACAACATGAGACAGTGGATCTAAAAGTATAAGTCTTTATTACAAAATACGTGATTTAAAAAACATAGACATACATAGTACCCTACTGACAAACAGAATCAACAATACCCAATAGACATGGGGATATGGATAAAGATAGAGTCCATGTGGACACATATACTGTACAAATTGTATAGATAGGGTTCATAAACTCCTCCATGTACTCTTGTAAACGCGTTTCGCAAAAATGCTTCCTCAGGACATTGCTGGGTAGATGCTAATACAGAATTAAAAACAATGAAAGAAATATCATAAGTATACATAGTATTGTAATGTATATAACATAGTAGACTATGGGGTTGATTTACTAAAGGGAAATCCACTCTGCACTACAAGTGCACTGCAAGTGCACTTGAAAGTGCACTTGTAAGTGCAGTCGCTGTAGATCGCTGTAGATCTGAGGGAAAGCTCTGCGGGAAAGCTCTGCTGATTTTATCATCCAATCATGTGCAATTAAAAATGCTGTTTTTTTTATTTTCCTTGCATGTTCTTGTAGTGCAAAGTAGATTTGCCTTTCGTAAATAACCCCCAATATGTCAAGATCTTGAACCAATAAATAAAAAATAAATAAAAACACCCAACATATCTGACAGAACCACATATATACATACAAATATTGCACATATGCTTGCCTGGTGATTCTCAGAATCAGGTAACGGCGACACCTCATAAGGTAAATTCAGAAACCAAGATGATTTCTATCCACCAACGTGGGGGCAAAAGGTATTTCAAAGATCCTGACACTTGAAATCAAGCTACAGAAAATTCCACCTTAGGATCTAGTCAAGGTTGTTGGTCATTTCTAAAGCATAGGGGTAAATTGTAAGTGCCCCCAAAAAAAAGGGGGGTGGGGGAAGAGAGGGAAAACAAATCCCTCTCATATCACCCTCAAATGTGTACAAGCTTACCATCAACTAAACATTATGCTTGGCCCCCGATCAAAGATAAATGGCTACACAGGATAATTTAATGTATCCACTCAAAAATGTGTCTCCAGTCCTCGGCTAGGTATGCTGAACCGAAATCTGGGAATGCATCATGTTATCTTAGAGGAATACTAGCAATAATATGTACTAGTGAAGCAAAAAAGTACATATAACGATCTGAATAAGTCAATTTACAAATTGAATTGTTACACACCTTGTGGAGGCGTATCACAAAGACTGTCCTTCTCTTGGGGAAAGGGGGGGGCTCACCAAACGTATAGCCACTCCCGCAAATTCCCCTAAGGGGATATAAGGGTCTATAAAACAAAAACAGATACAGAGATTAAAAAAAAAAAGGATTGGTCCCCCAAAATTGGGGTAATCTGTGGGTGTAAGCCACTCCACACAATGTCAAGTCCAATAGTAGCCCTGCAAACTATGCTCAGCTTGTCTTGTTGTTCTTACATATAAACGACCAATAGTCTGATCACGGGTGTCCCCGCTGATTCTGGGATTGTCAGTTTGGGTAGGCGCCTTTTATGTGGTAAATTGGCGCCAAAATGCCGCAATTTCTGCCGAGGTGTGGGCGGAGTGGTGTGGCGCCTAGCGTCAGGCAACTTTCGTCAGCCACAGATGATGCATGAAGCCGCTCTGTGCCAACCAGCGGCAGGACGCCATGACAGGTCATGCCGCGTGACGTAATGATGCGTGGCGCCACATGACGTAGCATGCGTGTCATAGGGGATATCCTGTCATACCGGAAATAGGTATGGAAAAACAGGAAGTGAATGGACAAACTGGAGCATAGAGTACCTCCATGAATCCGTCCAACCCAAACGCCTATTACAATCCACAGACTTACCGAGCCTGCTAATAAATGGGCAGACATGATGATTTACCAAGCTAAGAAGAGCTTTTCTCAAACAGCCAACACATGAGTTCACGTGTGGATGTTAGTCCAAGTTTACACAAATATGCTGTCAGAGATTTAAAGGAGCTATTTAACAGGCAAGCATAATGTACCAACAAAAATCACCTACATATAGATAACGCATACAACATATAGACAATAAACAAAGAAAAAAAAAACTATTTTTGTTACAGAAAAGGTTTATAGCTCACCGCATCGTTGAGGCCCGGGGGGTAGTGGCCTTCAAATTACGAATCCACAGCATTTCCCTTTGTAGAATTCTTTTATCAAAATCACCACCCCTCGGGTCCTCAACGATGGGCTCCAGAGCAGCAAATTTAATGACCGTATTGTTGCCAGAATGCTGGAAGTTTACGTGGCGCCCTATGGGTGTATATGGTAGGTTACTTCCAATATAATAAATGTGGTCCTTTATTCTACGCCAAAAACATTGTTTCGTTTTGCCCACGTAAAAACTTCCACATTCACAAAACATAATGTATACCACCCCAATTGTCTGACAACTGACCTGGTGTGGGATGGAATGTAGTTTTCCATTCAGAAGATACATAGTATGATTTTCAAAGAACCATGAGCAATAATTACACAAATTACATTTCCAAGTCCCCTTCTGAAAGATATCTTCATCTTTCTGCTCTACATAATGGCTTTGAGTCAACCTATCTTTCAGGGATTTTGCCCTCCTAAATGTTATATTAGGTCTATCTCCTGTATATGTTTGAAGGTTAGAGTCATTGGTGAGCAGATACCAATTTTTTTTAAGATTTCACATATGCATGGATGCTGTCGAGTATAAGCCAATATGACTCTGGTAGTGTCCCCCTCATCCTGTCTTGAAAAGTTCATCATCTGAACAGATTCTTCATAGTCTTAAATACTGACCATAGGGAATTCTGTTAATAAGCGGAGCAAGGTGAAAGCTGGTAGCATGTAATAGGGTGTTCCCTGCTGTCTCCTTGTGGTATAGAGTCATACTGAAGTTACCATCATTTTGAATTTTCACCTAGGTATCAAGAAATGAAATTTGGGTCTTATCATATTGCATCCTGAACTTTAGGTTGTAAGTATTATTCCCCAAATCAATCATAAATTCTGCTAGCTCATCGATAGTACCTGTCCATAACATCAGTATGTCATCTATATAATGATTCCAATAATATATTAATATATTAATATTAAGACTTGCATGTGTGGTGGACACTAGATTAAGCTCATTCTTACCTACTTATAGCTTGGAGGAGGAGAGCGGATGGTGACATACAGTGCACACAGAGGAAACAATATCTTGAGGCCTGCCATATTCTTGTCCTGTGCATGTTGTAGACGGGAAGTCGTGTGGTGGTCACGTCCTCCATGTTCCCCTCCTTGTTTGGCACCAAGCAAGGGTGACATGAGAGGCCTACCCTACCTACCCCAGGGTGGGTTCTTCTGAGCTATGCTAGGGTTACTGCCTCACACATGGGGTACCCTTACTTGAACAACTGACTGAACTCTAATAAACTCTCTCGATGTATTGTACATGGCCACAGTTACTTGTGCATTTAGGAGGAACATGCTGAGCCTTTGCCTTTTCCACCTGTCGAGTGTACTACCACTATCTCACTCCCAGTAATGGTATGGGTCCCGTCATGCACCTAGCGTGGTCTCCATAAGTTCCACCTTCACGTGACTCTTCCGTACATGTGCACAGGATGAGGGCCCCAGCAATGAAGATCTGCTGCGTTGCTATGGGAGATGGATCGCTGCAGGAGTGCCAACAACTCCCTCGCTGCAAGAGGCTCTCTCACCCTCCACGTGCACACACCTAATGGTAGGCTGCAAGAGAAACCTTTGTTACCCTTTATACTCCAAATGTGTATAGTGACCTGAGCTCTAGATAATATGTGCCAGTTACTTGCATTAGACACCTTTAATAACTTTAGACCAGACAAATACAAAGTTTCAAGAGCTTTACTTAAATATATTAACCCTTTCCCGACCAGCCGCCACAGTTATACTGTGGCAGGTTGGCTCCCCTGGGCAAACCGTCGTAACTATACGTCGGCTCGCTTTCAGAGCCGATGCGCGTGCCCGGCGGTCGGGTAGGGTGTCCTACTATGTTCCACAGCACTGTCAGTCTATGGAAGCTTATTTTAGGGTGGTGATAGTCTTTCTTTGTCCAGTATTCAGGGTAGAGGTGGGCTGGTGAAGAGTTACGCCCCCTACCCAGCTAAGCTGTCTCGCAGGGATGCCTGGATCATAAGACTGGCTGAGCTGAATACCTTGATAGTGCGCCTGGGAGACACAAATGCAGCATCCAGCCCTGCTGCCTGCAGCCTATCCAAGGTCTATGACAGGCTGTTATACTCTGTGGCTGGATGGGACTGAACACTGTACCAAGTGGTACTTGCGTTTAAGGCCCTATGCGTTCTGGGACGATTACACGCATTCAGAGGGCCTTCCGGGCATACTACAACACTTGGATTGGACGCACTGGGGCTAGATGTCCTAGTGTGCATGAGGCCTTAGCTCTTTTCTCAGAATTCAGATTTGAAGCACAATTATTTACAATACATTATAGAGATTCCAATTAGGAGTATGACACATATTTTCTGGTTTTGTTTTGTTATTTTCTGGTTTTGCTGGTTTTTTTCTCAGGAGGATATGTTACCACTCAAGTCTCCTAGCAATATGAAAAGCCAGAATATGATTCAATTTGGCAGTAAAAAAACAAAACAAAACAAAAATATAATTGTATGTAGTATTGGGGAAATTATACTAATTTTTTTCCCCAATGAGTTGGTCAGTCCAAACTGTATTTTAGGGCATGGCAGGCCACTTTTATTAAACAGAACAGAAAGTTCACATAATTTAAATTGCTCACACAGGGTTCTTTCACATCAACATGAACATGCAATTAATAATGCCAAGCCACCTGGGTCCCTTGTTAGCAGCACTGCTGCTCTTCCTACCAGTCCCTTTGACTGTGTTGCCCAGCTGTCCTGGTTCACTTGGCTCTTAGCCTCTAGTTGCAGAGCCCTGCTGCACAGCCCACTCCTGGCACCCCGATAAGAGCCCACCTGACTCCTGAAACAAGACCTCCTGTCTCCTGGCTGGGGCTCCTCTGATCCCTGGGTGAGACCTTCTGTCTCTTGACTCCTGGTTGGGGCTCCTCTGACCCCTGGGTGAGACCTTCTGTCTCTTGACTCCTGGTTGGGGCTCCTCTGACCCCTGGGTGAGACCTTCTGTCTCTTGACTCCTGGCTGGGGCTTCTCTGACCCCTTGGTGAGACCTTCTGTCTCTTGACTTCTGGCTGGGGCTCCTCTGATCCCTGGGTGAGACCTTCTGTCTCTTGACTCCTGGTTGGGGCTCCTCTGACCCCTGGGTGAGACCTTCTGTCTCTTGACTCCTGGTTGGGGCTCCTCTGACCCCTGGGTGAGACCTTCTGTCTCTTGACTCCTGGCTGGGGCTCCTCTGACCCCTAGGTGACACCTTCTGTCTCTTGACTTCTGGCTGGGGCTCCTCTGACCCCTTGGTGAGACCCTCTGTCTCTTGACTTCTGGCTGGGGCTCCTCTGACCCCTTGGTGAGACCTTCTGTCTCTTGACTCCTGACTGAGGCTCATCTGACCCCTGGGTGAGACCTTCTGTCTCTTGACTCCTGGCTGGGGCTCCTCTGACCCCTAGGTGACACCTTCTGTCTCTTGACTTCTGGCTGGGGCTCCTCTGACCCCTTGGTGAGACCTTCTGTCTCTTGACTCCTGACTGAGGCTCATCTGACCCCTGGGTGAGACCTTCTGTCTCTTGACTTCTGGCTGGGGCTCCTCTGACCCCTTGGTGAGACCTTCTGTCTCTTTTTACTCCTGACTGAGGCTCATTTGACGCCTGGGTGAGACCTTCTGTCTCTTGACTCCTGGCTGGGCTCCTCTGACCCCTAGGTGAAACCTAGGGTTGCCACCTCATTCCTTTAAAACCAAACACATATTAATTACACAGACCTGTGGCTGATTAAGGAGGTAATTAAACTCACTTGGTGCCTTCTCTGCATTAAATTAGCCTCAGAACCTGTGTAATTCATATGTGTTCGAGTTTAAAGGGATGAGGTGGCAACTCTAGTGATACCTCACGTCCCAAAACTCCTGGCCTGGGCTCTTCTAACTCCTGGGTGAGACTTTGTCTCTTGACTCCTGGCTGGGGTTCCTCCAATTACTGGGTGAAACCTTCTGTCTCTAAACTTCTGGATGGGGCTCCTCTGACCTCTGGGTGAGATCTTCTGTCTCAAATATGGGAGCTGTCTCCAAACTGGGAGTTCTGAGTTTTCCTCAGGCTTGATTATATAAGGACCCTGCACACCTGTGTATTTAGACAGGTTGTAGGCACCTGGTAAAACATAATGGAACCTATAAGCTGCAGGCCCCAATCCAGGTTTATGGAAACCAGGAAAAGCCAAAAAAAAACAGCTTTTCTGTGCTAAGAATTGATCATCTGAAACCTTGCATTCAGCCTTAATGTAAATCCTGTGTCATTTTCTCCTACATTTTCACAGTGGCAGGGCATCACACTGTCTCAATCAATAAACTGTCATTCCTCCCTGTCATGTGCTGAATACCTTAACCCTTGGCCTAGGTATTCAACTGTACTTATAAAAATGGATTTGTGATAAGCAATTGGATAAAGTACACATAATCATTAAAAAGCCCCCTGGCTCTCTGACTTCTATCTTAAAGTGAACCTGTCAGTAAGAAAAAAATTCCCAACAGATATACCTGCAAAAGAAAAGGGTGAATACATTCTTCCGCTGCCTGCACCACCAAAACCCTGCTACGTTCAAGGAAAATTCTCAGTAAGGCCCCTTTAACACTGGGGCGGGAGGTGCGTCAGCGGTAAAGCGCCGCTATTATTCGTCGTTTTAGCGAGAAAGGGTTATAGAAAGGCGAGAAAGGGTTATAAACCACCTCTGCAGAGGCGCTTTGCCGGCGTTATAGCCGCGCTGCCCCTCGGGGCTTTCACACTGGAGACACTGCAGCGTCTGTTTCGGGTCGGTTTGCAGGTGCTATTTTTAGCGCAATAGCGCCTGCAAACTGCCCCAGTGTGAAAGGGGTCTAAAGGTCTTCTGGGAGACCAACAATTCAGGCAGTGTTGATCTCGTTTGTCCACCGGTGCGGCCCAATGGACAGTGGGGCAAGCCCCCTAAAAAAATGTCCACGCCACAAAAATGATACAATGAAATAAGCTTTATTTCAAATGCCAAACATTGTACAGATACAGAATGTCCCCCAAATGAAACCCACACTTAAAAACATTTTAAAAATACCCTAAATTAAAGAGGAAGTAAGCCGCTGGTTTTTTTTTGTTTTTGTTTTTTTTCTGACCTGCAAAGTAAAGGCATAATGTGCTAGTATTCATCGCATACTAGCACATTATGTGAAACTTACCTGCAAACAAAGCCCTTGTTGTCACCGCTGGAGGCCGCATCCATCAGCACCTGTCTTCCTTTCCGGGTCCGCAGATTCCGGCCGTGACTGGCCAGAGCTGCATAATGTCTCTCCCGTGCATGCGCGTGGGAGCCACCGGTCACGGCACAAGGTTTTGAACGAACGGCACGGGTGGCTGTTCCTTCAGAGCACATGCGCTGATGACGTCACTGGCTGCATATACAATAAATATGTCCTAAGCGGTACATGTTTAGGAGATATTTAGAGTACTATAAGTAAGCCTTATTATAGGCTTACTTATAGGTACATTTAATCAATAGGAGTTTGCAACCACTTTAACAAGGAATTGTACACTGAACAGACCCAGGTCAACATGTACACTCACCGGCCACTTTCTTAGGTACAACTGTTTCATTGCTTGGTAACACAAATTGCTAATCATCCAATCACATGGCAGCAACTCAATTCATTTAGGCATCTAGACGTGGTGAAGACGACTTGCTGAAATTCAAACTGAGCATCAGAATGGGGAAGAAAGGGGATTTAAGTGACTTTGAACGTGACATGGTTGTTGGTGCCAGACGGGCTGGTCTGAGTATTTCAAAAACTGCTGATCTACTGGGATTTTCACACACAACGATCTCTCGGGTTTACAGAGAATGGTCAGAAAAAGAGAAAATATCCAGTGAGCAGCAGTTGTGTGGAGGAAAATGCCTTGATGATGTCAGAGGTCAGAGGAGAATGGGCAGACTGATTCCAGATGATAGAAAGGCAACAGTAACTCAAATAATCACTCGTTACAACCAAGGTATGCAGAATACCATCTCTGAATGCACAACACATCGAACCTTGAAGCAGATGGGCTACAGCAGTAGAAGACCACACCGGGTGCCACTCCTTTCAGCAAAGAATAAGAAACTGAGGCTATAATTCGCACAGGCTCACCAAAATTGGACAAAAGAAGATTGGAAAAACGTTTCCTGGTCTGATGAGTCTTGATTTCAGCCGCGACATTCAGATGGTCGGGTCAGAATTTGGCGTAAACATAAAAGCATGGATCCATCCTGCCTTGTATCACCGGTTCAGGCTGGTGGTGGTGTAATGGTTGGGGGGGGGGTATATTTTCTTGGCACACTTTGGGTACCAATTGAGCATTGTTTAAACGCCACGACCTACCTGAGTATTGTTGCTGACCATGTCCATCCCTTTATGACTACAGTGTCCCCATCTTCTGATGGCTCCTTCCAGCAGGATAATGCACCATGTCACAAAACTCCAATCATCTCACCACTGGACAATGAGGTCCCTGTACTCCAATGGCCTCCACAGTCACCAGATCTCAATCCAATAGAGCACCTTTGGGATGTGTTGGAATGGGAGATTCGCATCATGGATGTGCATCCGACAAATCTGCAGTAACTGCGTGACTCTATCATGTCAATATGGACCAAATATTTTTTGCGCTATAAACAAAAAAAGAGCGTCAATTTTGAAAAAAAAAACAATATTTTTACTTTTTGCTATAATAAATATCCCCCAAAAATACATAAAAAAAAAACAATTTGTTTCCTCAGTTTAGGCCGATACGTATTCTTCTACATATTTTTGGTAAAAAAAAATCGCAATAAGCGTATATTGATTTGTAGACGCTATAACTTTTGCGCAAACCAAATAGGGGATAGATTTATGGCATTTTTATTATTATTTTTTTTACTAGTAATGGCGGTGATCTGCGATTTTTATCGGGACTGCGACATTATGGCGGACACATCAGACATTTTTGACACATTTTTGGGACCATTGGCGTTTATACAGCGATCAGTGCTATAAAACTGCATTGATTACTGTAAAAACGTCACTGGCAGGGAAGGGGTTAACACTAGGGGGCGATCAAGGGGTTAATTGTGTTCCCTAGTGTGTATTCTAACTGAAGGGGGGGGGGGACTGTGTGGGGGAGATGACAGATCGCTGTTAATACTCTGTATGAACAGACGATCTGTCTCTTCTCCCCTCAGAGAACCGGAAACTGTGTTCACACACACAGATCCCGTTTCGCGGTGATCGTGACCGCCGGGCACTCGCATCGGCTTCGGGGGAGAGCAGCGGGCGCGCCCCTAGTGGCCACAGGGCGAAGCGACGTGACATAACGTTGTTTCGCCCAGCTGCGCCATTCTTCCGCGGTACAACTGCGGCGGCTGGTCGGCAAGTGGTTAAACTGAGAAAAGGGACCATTTTAGGAAAGAAAAAAAGGTCATTTAGAATTTGATGGCAGCAATAAATCTCAAAAAAAGTTGGGACAGGGCAACAAAATGCCGGAAAAGATTTTTTTGGAAATGGGGTTGTATATAATACATTCCTTTTATCATCTAATATTTTTGCTGAACGCAGTCATGAGATTCCTGTTTGCTTTAGTTATTTCTCAGGCCTCCCCCCCATGGACGTTACTAGTTCATGAATTTTGTCCATTTCTGTTTTAGAACATATTTGGCTTTACTGGTGTATATATCAGAGGGGTCCAGCTAATGAGCCTTTACTTTACTTTGGCCTCCAGCGCGTTTTGCTCTTTTGTTCTCTTCAACACAACCTCACTTCGGGGCTGCTGGAAACTAAAACCTTATAGACTATTTTGGTGTTTAATTGTTAAAGACTGAATAGTTATGTCAGCAAGAGGCTTAAAGAAAGGTATTGGGGTTAGTAAAGCAAGCGTATGAAGTTAGACTCTCACTTTGATAATGGAATTTTATTTTTAGGGGCATCTTACACATATAAAGTATACCCAATCCCAAAAACAAAAATGTCATATATTGCAGTTTACCAATCCTTAGATGTGGTGGCTGCAGTAGTGTTTTTTGTTTTCGCTTTCTGTGCTAGGTTGACAATGCTTAATAGCCCTTCATTAGAACAATAGAAAGAAGATGATCCTTTCAGCCAACTGTAAGGGGGCATTCTTCCCACTGAACACCAGTGTAAGGGAGCATTGTTTCCATCGACCACCAATGTAAGGAACATTCTTCCCACCAACCCATAATGTAAGAAGGCATTCTTCCCACTGATCACCAATGTAAGGAACATTCTTCCCACTGATCACCAATGTAAGGAACATTCTTCTCACTGATCACCAATGTAAGGGACATTCTTCCCACTGATCACCAATGTAAGGGGCATTCTTCCCACTGACCACCAATGTAAGGGGCATTCTTCCCACTGAACACCAGTGTAAGGGAGCATTGTTTCCATCAACCACCAATGGAGGGAGCATTCTTCCCACCAACCCATAATGTAAGAGGGCATTCTTCCCACTGACCACCAATGTAAGGGACATTCTTCCCACTGACCACCAATGTAAGGGACATTCTTCCCACTAATCACCAATGTAAGGGACATTCTTCCCACTGACCACCAATGTAAGGGACATTCTTCCCACTAATCACCAATGTAAGGAACATTCTTCCCACTGACCACCAATGTAAGGGACATTCTTCCCACTGACCACCAATGTAAGGGACATTCTTCCCACTAATCACCAATGTAAGGAACATTCTTCCCACTGACCACCAATGTAAGGAACCTTCTTCCCACTGACCACCAATGTAAGGAACATTCTTCCCACTGATCACCAATGTAAGGAGCATTCTTCCCACTGACCACCAATGTAAGGAACATTCTTCCCACTGACCACCAATGTAAGGATCATTCTTCTCACTCATCACCAATGTAAGGATCATTCTTCTCACTCATCACCAATGTAAGGAACATTCTTCCCACTGACCACCAATGTAAGGGACATTCTTCCCACTGACCACCAATGTAAGGGACATTCTTCCCACTAATCACCAATGTAAGGAACATTCTTCCCACTGACCACCAATGTAAGGAACCTTCTTCCCACTGACCACCAATGTAAGGAACATTCTTCCCACTGATCACCAATGTAAGGAACCTTCTTCCCACTGACCACCAATGTAAGGAACATTCTTCCCACTGATCACCAATGTAAGGAGCATTCTTCCCACTGACCACCAATGTAAGGAACATTCTTCCCACTGACCACCAATGTAAGGATCATTCTTCTCACTCATCACCAATGTAAGGATCATTCTTCTCACTCATCACCAATGTAAGGATCATTCTTCCCACTGATCACCAATGTAAGGGGCATTCTTCCCACTGATCACCAATGTAAGGAACATTCTTCCCACTGACCACCAATGTAAGGAACATTCTTCCCACTGACCACCAATGTAAGGAACATTCTTCCCACTGATCACCAATGTAAGGAACATTCTTCCCACTGATCACCAATGTAAGGAACATTCTTCCCACTGATCACCAATGTAAGGAACATTCTTCCCACTGACCACCAATGTAAGGGACATTCTTCCCACTGATCACCAATGTAAGGGACATTCTTCCCACTGACCACCATTTTCCCCAAAAAAAAACAATGGACTAATTTAGGGTTTTCTGAGACCTAAAACTTATTTCAACAACTCCTTTGGGGTAAAAAAAGTTGAGTAAGTCTGGTCTAGACAAAAAAATCAAAGAGCCTACAATGTCTGCAGGTAAAAATAAACTGTCCCGTTCCTTCCCATGCTCATACACCTCTGTAATCCCTTCTCATGGTTCAAAAGGGTCGCTTCAAGTCTCCAGCGAAAGGTCTAATAAAGCGCATGCATTAAACTCAAATTTTACAAAATGTTATACTGTCTGAATTATATCTCCAGTATAAAACAGATTATTAATTAAATACGGATGCACTAGGTCCTCTTTAAGATGTCATCAGTTGTCTACCTGCCCTGGGAGAGGTTCATCCTTCTCGTTGGCCGCCCTCACTTCAGGTTTGTGTGCAGAAAGGCTGCTATTGATTTATTTTTTGAGCATTTGATCATCAGAGCTGCAGCGTTGGCAAATGACATTTCATAAATATAGAGGAAGGAGCATGGTGTCTGCTGGGAGTGCCATTAACAATTCAATGGCCCTAGGATAACCTCCTTCCCCGTTCTCATCTGTTATGTGGTAAGTAGATCCACCATGATAGAGAGACAAATAAAGCAAAAGGGAAACCATTTATCCAAAGGAGACATCCAGCGGAGGCTTTCTAATTTAACTATGGATGCCGTTGGAATACAGAACAGCGTGGGGGCCTGGAACCAAACTTGTGTCAATGTGAAACTCTATACCGTTCTCAATACTCCAAGAACTTTCATGTTTTAAAGTGGCTCTCTAGTCATTATTCTCAAGTGTTGTGAAGTGGTAGTGGGTTTCTCAAACATACTTAGCAATGGGTAAAGCGACAATCTCTTTAACCATTTCACCGTCTCTTCATTCCCCAAAACATTGAGACAAATAAAATTGGGATCACGTTGTCATGTCTACTTTAAAAAAAAAAAAGGATGAAAAAAAAAAAGGATATAAAAAAAGGATCAAAAAAAAAAAAAAAAGGATCAAAAAAAGAAAAAAGGATCAAAAAAAGGATCAAAAAAAGGATCAAAAAAAGGATCAAAAAAAGGATAAAAAAAAAGAATTAAAAAAAAAGGATAAAAAAAAGGATAAAAAAAAGGATAAAAAAAAAGGATAAAAAAAAAGGATAAAAAAAAAAAGATAAAAAAAAGGATAAGAAATAAGGATCAAAAAAAAAAAAGGGGGAGTGTTTTACTGTCCTGACATTTTTACATCCATTTTTTATACATTTTATAACTGACAGTATTTGAAACAGTTTTTTTTTTTTAAACATTTTTGGTCTTTTTTTTTTTTTCATTTGTATAGTAAACTTAATAAATTCAATTACTGAAGTTAACAAATACCTCTCAGCTCCATCTTTCAAAAAAAAAAAAAAAATTGATTTGGGTGCAGTGTTGCATGACCAAGTAATTAAAAAAAACCACAGCATCGAAAGCTAAAAAAATGGCATGTTAACCACTTTTCAGCTCCGGAAGATTTTACCCCCTTCCTGACCAGAGCACTTTTTGCGATTCGGCACTGCGTCGCTTTAACTGACAATGGCGCGGTCGTGCGACGTTGCACCCAAACAAAATTGACGTCCTTTTCTTCCCACAAATAGAGCTTTCTTTTGGTGGTATTTGATCACCTCTGCGGTTTTTACTTTTTGCGCTATAAACAAAAAAGAAGAGCGACAATTTTGAAAGAAAAAGCAATATTTTTTACTTTTTGCTATAATAAATATCCCCCCAAAAATATTAAAAAATATATTTTTTTCCTCAGTTTAGGCCGATACGTATTATTCTACATATTTTTGGTAAAAAAAAAAAAAAAATCGCAATAAGCGTATATTGATTGGTTTGCGCAAAAGTTATAGCGTCTACAAAATAGGAGATAGTTTTATGGCCTTTTTATTATTCATTTATTTTTTATTAGTAATGGCGATCTGCGATTTTTATCATGACTGCGACATTATGGAGGACACATCGAACAATTTTGACACATTTTTGGGACCATTGTCATTTATACAGCGATCAGTGCTATAAAAATGCACTGAATACTGTGCAAAGGAAACTGGCAGGGAAGGGGTTAAATACTACCGTAGGGGGCGATCAAGGGGTTAAGTGTGTCCTAGGGAGTGATTCTAACTGTGGGGGGGATGGGCTACCACTCACATGACAGCGATCACCGCTACCGATGACAGGGAGCAGTAGATCTCTGTCATGTCACTAGGCAGAATGGGAAAATGCCTTGTTTACATAGGCATCTCCCCGTTCTTCTGCTCCGTGACACGATCACAGGCACCCGGCGGACATTGAGTCCGCGGGATACGGGGTCACGTTTACGGAGCATGCGACGCGCACGCGCCCACAATGCCGCGTCTTAAAGGGGACGTACCTGTACGCCCTTTTGCCCACTTGTGTCATTCTGCCGATATATATGGGCGTGCGGCGGTCGGGAAGGGGGTAATGAAGGTGTTAAAGCGGACCTAAAATTAATTATTAATAATATTTCAAATGTATCTAAAGCCATAACTTTTTTTGTTGTTGTTCTGCTGCCAAAACCAGGTGTTGACAAGACCTGTGCTTGAAGTCACACTGGAATAAATACCATTAAAGGTCCAGTTCATTTCTAGTCCATACACATTGTATTCCATCAAGCCCTGATGAAGGGGGCATTTTTTGGCGCCCAAAACCTGTTGGCTACTCTTTGGATTGTCCCCTGATTTTTATAGGAATAAATTTAAATCTGGACCTTCTACCAGTGGTTTGACGCTTCATTTTCCTTTCTTGTTATATTACATTACAAGCAAAGGCTCCATGGAGATCCCCTGGGGTGAAGAAGCCGCCTGCCCATAAGCCAACAACATCAACATCAGTACATTTAGATAGCAATACTAGTGAGATAATCTTTTGGGGTCTGATGGAGAATTACATTTTCCCATTGATTGTGGCTCACTAATGTATAAGAATGCCTCCAAAACCTGGTTCCGAGGCCATACAAGGACATAGAAAGATGGTTGCCTTAGCTGACTTAATGCTATAGGAATGTCATTACAAACAGACCAAAATGGCCACGCCCACCAAGTCCTTTTAGAGTGTGTACTATCTTCCTTAAAAGGTGATATCACTTTTCAAACCGTTCCTATTGGCTGTTACTTACCCACTAGTTCTGTCTATACCACAGCCAAAATTGTCTTCTAACAGAACTGCAGTAAGTTTCTGCCCTGATCATCTGCCAAGCTGTTAGAAAACAGGCGAGGACCCTTGGAAAAGCATCTACACTATATTGTCAAAAGTATTGGGACACCTGCCTTTACGCACATGAATTTTAGTAGCATCCCAGTCTTAGTCTGTAGGGTTCAATATTGAGTTGGCCCACCCTTTGCAGCTATAACAGCTTCAACTCTTCTGGGAAGGCTGTCCACAAGGTTTAGGAGTGTGTCTATGGGAATGTTTGACCATTCTTCCAGAAGCGCATTTGTGAGGTCGGGCACTGATGTTGGAGAGAAGGACTGGCTCACAGTCTTTGCTCTCATTCATCCCAAAGATGTTCTGTCAGGTTGAGGTAAGGACTCAGTACAGGCCAGTCAAGTTCCTCCACTCCAAACTTGCTCATCCATGTCTTTATGGACCTTGCTTAGTCCACTGGTCCAAATTATTTGTTGGAGGGGGGATTATGATGTGGGGTTGTTTTTCAGGGGTTGGGTTTGGCCCCTTTAGTTCCAGTGAAGGGAACTCTTAAGGCGTCAGCATACCAAGACATTTGGGAAGGTTGTCCACAAGGTTTAGGAGTGTGTCTATGGGAATGTTTGACCATGGTCCAAATCATTTGGTGGAGGAGGGATTATGGTGTGGGGTTGTTTTTCAGGGGTTGGGCTTGGCCCCTTAGTTCCAGTAAAGGGAACTCTTAAGGCGTCAGCATACCAAGACATTTTAGACAATTTCATGCTCCCAACTTTGGTGGAACAGTTTGGGGATGGCCCCTTCCTGTTCCAACATGACTGCGCACCAGTGCACAAAGCAAAGTCCATAAAGACATGGATGAGCGAGTTTGGAGTGGAGGAACTTGACTGGCCTGCACAGAGTCCTGGGAGCATGAAATTGTCCAAAATGTCTTGGTATGCTGACGCCTTCCCTTCATTGGAACTAAGGGGCCATGCCCAACCCCTAAAAAACAATCAGCTTAATTGGCATGCACAAAGTCCTGACCTGAACTCGATAGAACACCTTTGGGATAAATTAGAGCGGAGTCTGTGAGCCAGGCCTTCTTGTCCAACATCAGTACCTGACCTCACAAATGCTCTTTTGGAAGAATGGTTAAACATTGCCATAGACACACTCCTAAACCTTGTGGACAGCCTTCCCAGAAGAGTTGAAGCTGTTATAGCTGCAAAGGCATAGCTCCCAACTGTCCCTGATTTCGAGGGACTGTCCCTGATTTGGAGCAATGTCCCTCGGTCTCTCTTCCTTCCTCATTTGTCCCTCATTTTGGTCTGATCTATATAGTTGTATATAAAATCTTTCAAAAAGTGTTTCCAAGTGCTAAACCTTTCATCCAAATTCTAAATTGCTGCATTTGTAAAATTTAAAAGCCAATATAAAGGAATAGTAGTCGTTAAAAAAATGCCCTTGTGGATTTAACTAATCCTTTTTTTTTTAGTTAATTCTCCTTTAAGGGGGCGTGGCAGGGGGCGTGTCCTATGCCTACATACTTTTGCTAGTAGGTATCCCTCATTCCCATCTCAAAATGTTGGGAGGTATGCAAAGGGTGGGCCAACTCAATATTGAATCCTACGGACCAGGGGCAGACTGACAACTCATAGGGCCCCCGGGCAATAGGAGATTATGGGGCCCCTGAGCAATAGGAGATTATGGGGCCCCCAGGCAATAGGAGATTATGGGGCCCCCAGGCAATAGATTATGGGACCACACAGTATACACACACACACATACAGTATACACACACACAGACACACAATATACACACACAGAATACACACACAGATTACACACACTGAAAAGGTACTGGAAAGGCGGGGCAGCTATAATCTTGGGATTTTTTTTAAAAAACACAGATTTTTACATACTGTCCCTGGTTTTAATGAGGCTGGCAACCCTGATGGGGCCCCTTTATGGCATGGGGCCCTCGGGCAGTGCCCGAGTGCCCGAATGGTCAGTCCGCCCCTGCTACGGACTAATGCCCCGTACACACGGTCGGATTTTCCGACAGAAAATGTGTGATAGGACCTTGTTGTCGGAAATTCCGACCGTGTGTAGGCTCCATCACACATTTTCCATCAGATTTTCCGACACACAAAGTTTGAGAGCAGGATATAAAATTTTCCGACAACAAAATACGTTGTCGGAAATTCCGATCGTGTGTACACAAATCCGACGGACAAAGTGCCGCGCATGCTCAGAATAAATAAAGAGATGAAAGCTATTGGCCACTGCCCCGTTTATAGTCCCGACGTACGTGTTTTACGTCACCGCGTTCAGAATGATCGGATTTTCCGACAACTTTGTGTGACTGTGTGTATGCAAGACAAGTTTGAGCCAACATCCGGAAAAAATCCTAGGATTTTGTTGTCGGAATGTCCGAACAAAGTCCGACCGTGTGTACGGGGCATTAGTCTGGGATGCCATTAAAGTTCATGTTGCGTGTAAAGGCAGGCGTCCCAATACTTTTGGTAATATAGGGTACGTCACCCAGGCCCAGCCAATCAAGGGAGCTGTACATTGCAGAACATAAAGAATGAGAGAGGATGAAAGCGCCACCAACAGAGTGACGAGGGGGGAGATCACGGGCACCGCAGCTGGAGGGGGGCACTTTACATGGTAAGAATGCCATCATGTATGAATATGCCCCCCAACACTTGCACATTATAGAAAAAGCTCCAGGGAGACAGAAACCCCTTTCCTTCCACTTTAAGTCTGTGGATTATTTCCTGAATAAATTCTGCACACTTTTAAAACTGAATTCTGAAGATTTATTCCTAACCTGCCTGCAGAGCCACAAGTGAAAATTACCATAACTAGCAGCAAACCCCCCTCGCATCTCGCTACGGCGCTGCCAATAGTTGTTTGTATTGGTGAAGGCGTATACTTTACAGCCTGAAGTGCGGTTGTTAAGAAATATTTATGCATTGTTGCTTCCCATAACACACCTCATTATTCATATAGTCACATAAAATAATATTATTCAGGTGTCACGACATTTTTCTTAAGCTTTTTTTTTATTTCTTGTATAATAAAATACAGTGATTTCCTAGCTCCGGAAGTTCTGAAAAACTGCTGATAATATTTCTTGGCACGTGGAAGCCGCAGTGAGATGGTCCAAGGGGGACCGAAAGAGCCATTCACTAAAAGAGCAAGAAATACGCCGGCTCCTTCTTAAAGAGAATCTGTCGTTGTATTTAAAAAAATTATAACAAAAACTGTTTTAAGCCTCGTACACACGATCGGATTTTCCGCAGACAAAACCTCCGACTTTTGTCAGAAGGGCGTGTGCCTGGATTTTGTCTTGCATACAAACGGCAAGGAATTGTCGGCCAACGAACATGAATGTAGTGACGTACTAAGTGGTTTTTTCAGCTCTTTAGCGCCACCCTTTGGGCTCCTTCTGCTAATTTTGTGTTAGTAGAAGTTTGGTGAGTGTTGATTCGCGCTTTTCATTTCGCGCTTTTCATTTTGCGCTTTTCATTTCACGCTTTTCATTTCACGCTTTTCATTTCACGCTTTTCATTTCACGCTTTTCATTTCGTGCTTTTCATTCCATACTTTTCTGTTAGTTTCTGAACGGCCGTTCGTCAGATAGCCATGTTGCAGAATCGGAGGAGATAACGTGTTATTTATTATTGGCCTTGGAGTTATTGCTTTGACCCAAGTCCAGTCCAGGGACAGGAGGAGGAGGAGTTCTTGGACCAAAAATTGGTTGCTTTATTAATCATGACCTATTATGTCATATGCCTTTGCTGTGGGAGCTCCAGGAGAATAATCCGGATGATTTTCAGAATTATCTCCGGATGGCAGACCCCTGCTTTCACCAACACTTGGCATTGTTGACCCCCTATATTAAGAAGCAGGACACATGCATGAGGCTTTTATTTTATTTTTTAGTTGAATAATGATTTGATTTGTTATATTTTCTATATTTTGGGATGCATAGAATGCACTTTTTGGTTAAGTTCTATTGGCAGATAGCATGTCTAATTTTATTTGTTTTCTTATTTTTAATGCACAATAAAAAAAATTGTGTAGAATAATACTTGGCTATGTGTTTTACTTCAAATGTTTGGGAGTCGGCAGTTACATTTAAAAAAAATACAATGTAAAATTGACAAGGGACACCAACATAGTTGTATCTTTGATTTTAAAAACTACGGGATAATGGTGTTGTGGTAACTTGCCCGAAAAAAAACAAAAAACATAATATTATTCTTGATATCACTAGAAAAAAAAAAGCGTTTGAAATTCGTTTGCAATAACTCCATCAGTATCACCAGCAAAGCAGCTTCATTATTATCCCATTAAAGAAGAAGAGAATTGTGCGCTGCATTTCGAGATTTCATAATTTGCCACGTCACGCATGTTAATTCTCCATTATGAATGCTAGTTTACAAGACCGACCCCTTCTGGCTCGTCCTTGCTTCCGAGCATGCGTGTTTGTACTTTGGACTTTTGTCCGACGGCCTTGTGTACACACGCTCGGAAAATCCGACAACAAACATTTGTCCACGGAAAATTTCAAAACCTGCCGTCAATCAATCGTCCGATGGAGCGTACGAACGGTCGGATTTTCCACCAACAGCCTGACAACACACATTTCCCGTCGGAAAATCCGATCGTGTGTACGAGGCTTTAGAACACAAGATCTTATCGTTAGAGAGTCAAAATTCAGATGACCTTGAATTCATAAAGTCATAGAAGAGTGGCAGAAGAAGACCAAGTGGTCTTTTTTTTTTTTAATCCTTATGTTAAATTCACTAGCTGATGATTGACTCACCACCTCTGTTCCAAGCATCTACTACTCTTTTGGTAAAATAATACTTTCTAAGGTAGGTTTTGAACTTTCCTCCTGCTACCATGGGGTCATGTCCCCTTGTTCTTGAACCTAGCTTTATATTGAAAATGCTGTCCTCCTAAACCTTATTCAGACCCAGTGGCGGCCTGTCTATAAGGGCCGCCCCCCTAATCCATGCTCCCAGCCCCTAATCTGCATGAACGCCGCCGGACGTATGGATTTAATTTTATTTATTTTTTTAAAGCACTTGATTGCCTGAGCCTGAGGCTCTAATTGGCTTCAAAAAAGGGTGGGCTTTGTTTGACCCTACCCCCCCCCCCCCCCCCCGCAAAAAATGGAGCACCAGCCACCACTGTTCAGACCCTTCATGTATTTATTCATGGGTTTACCCCCCTCAATGACCAGGCCATGCATTACTTTAACTGACAATTGCGCGGTCGTGCGACATTGTACCCAAATAAAATGTATGTTCGTTTTTTTCCCACAATTAGAGCATTCTTTTGGTGGTATTTGATCACCTCTGCTTTTTTGGGGGGTTTTTTGCGCTATATACTAAAAAAAGACCGACAATTTTGAAAAAAAAAAAAGCAATATTTTTTTACTTTCTACTATAAAACATATCCAATAAAAAAAAAGAAAAAATCTAATTTCTTCATCAATTTAGGCCAATATGTTTTCTGCTACATGTTTTTGGTAAAAAAAAAAAAAATCCCAATAAGCGTATATTGTTAGAGCGTCTACAAATGGGATATTTTAATTTATTCATTTATTTGTGTATTTTTTTCACTAGTAATGACGGCAGTTAGCGACTTATAGCAGGACTGCGATATTGCGGCGGACAGTCAGGACACTAACTGAAACATATGACACTTTTTGGAAACCAGTGACACTAATACAGTAATCAGTGCTAAAAATATGCACTGTCCATAGGTGTGTCCAGCCTAGTGCATTAGGGTGTGCACCCCAAAGCTCAAACAAGCATACGTGTACGTGTATGTACAGTATATATATGTATATATATATACATAGATCCCGGCCCCCCACCCTATGTGAATGAGTATGGGGTACATGGTACCCCTACCCATTCACCTAGGCAAAAAAGTGTCAATAAAAAACACAGTACACAGGTTTTTAAAGTAATTTATTAGGCAGCTCCGGGGTCTTCTTCCGACTTCGGGGGTCTTCTTCCGACTTTGGGGGTCTCTCCGGCGTCTCCTCCCGTTGTCCTGATCTTCTGCCGGCTCCTCCGCTATCTTCTGCAGCTCAATTGCTAGCAGTGGTCTGGACTTCTGCCTTCTTCTTTTCTTCCAGAGATGTTGACACGACGCTCTCTCCAGCTGGAATGGTCTCTGAACGCTCCACAATGGACTTATATAGGTGGTGACCCCGCCCCCTTATGAGGTCACTGTCCCGGGGCATGCTGGGACTGTGCCGTCATAAGGGGGCGTGGTCATCACCCGGTGACCATGCCTCCTAAAACGTCACAGTCCCAGCATGCCCAGGGACTGTGACGGCATAAGGGGGCGGGTCACCGCCTATATAAGTCCGTTGCGGAGCGTTCAGAGACCATTGCAGCTGGAGAGAGCGTCGTGTCAACATCTCTGGAAGAGAAGAGGGAAGAAGACGATCCACAAGTCCGGACCACCGCTGGCAAAAGAGCGCCAGAAGATAGCGGTGGAGCCGGCAGAAGATGCGGACACCGGGAGAAGACGCCGGAGAGACCCCCGAAGTCGGAAGAGGACCCCCAAAGTCGGAAAAAGACCCCCGAAGTCGGAAGAAGACCCCGGAGCTGGCTAATAAATTACTTTAAAAACCTGTGTACTGTGTTTTTTATTGACACTTTTTTGTCTAGGTAAATGGGTAGGGGTACCATGTACCCCATACTCATTCACATAGGGTGGGGGGCCGGGATCTGGGGGCCCTCTTATTAAAGGGGGCTCCTGCATTCTAATAAGCCCCCCGCCCGCAGACCCCGACAACCAACGGCCAGGGTTGTCGGGAAGAGGCCCTTGTCCTCATCAACATGGGGACAAGGTGCTTTGGGGTGGGGGGGCCGCAGGGGGCCCCCCCATGCCCCAAAGCACCCAGCCCACATGTTGAAGGCATGCGGCCTGGTACGGTCCAGGGGGGGGGGGCTCGCTCGTCCCCACCCCCATTCCTGACCGGCCGGGCTGCGTGCTCGGATAAGGGTCTGGTATGGATTTTGGGGGGACCCCCATGCCGATTTTTCAGCGTAGGGGGTTCCCCTTACAATCCATACCAGACCTAAGGGCCTGGTATGCCCCTGGGGGGGAACCCACGCCAGTTTTTTTATTTAAAACTTGGCGTGGAGTTCCCCCTTATGATTCATACCAACTACTGTATGTTTTCATTTGTTAATGCCAAAAATGTGGCAAAGTCGTACAAAGTAGTAGTGCTCCCAAATCGCTGTAAAATCGCAGCAAATCGCTGTAAAATCGCGGCAAAATCGCGGCCGCGAAATCGCGGTAAAATCGCGCGACTTTGAATTTGTATAAGTGTGAAAGGGGCCTAAGTATTATTACTTTTATTATTTTTTTACAATTTTTTTTGTTTTATTGCTTTATACATTTTTTTGTGTATATATATATATTTTTTTTACATTTTTTAGAAGTTCTGTTGGGAGGCTTTGGTGAAATATCAGGGGTCTAAACAGATCCCTGATGTCTCACGTTTGAGAATGAGAAAGGCATTGAGGACAGAGATTCCCGAGTTACCTTTTTTGTAGCTTCAGTTGCACTGGACAGTGAATGAATGGGAAGTGCTCTGTGCTGAGCGGCTTCCTGTTTATTTTCAAACCAAAGCCTACGTAGGGAGAACCAAGCGCCCCCTATCTGTAAGGCTTAACGAGCACATCACCAATATCCTAACGGGTTTTCCCAAACATCCAGTCTCTAGACATTATTTAGAAGCACACAACCGAGACCCTAGGAAGACCATTTTTCTGGGTATAGATAGATACACCCCACATTGGAGGGGGGGGTCTGTTATACGAGGGATCTCCAGGCTTGAGATGACCTGGATACACAGATTGAAGTGTTATACCCCCTTCGGGCTCAATGTTGATGTTGATCTGAATGCTTTCTTAGATAACTCATAAGGTCACATCATATTCTATACTTTTCGATGTCTATTTAATTTTGTGAACTCACTTTGATGCTCTGGTGGCGTTAGTATGTCATATTTAAATAAATATTAAAAAAAATTTAAAATAATAAAAATTTTTTTCCAATTTCCAGTTAACATACATATATTAAATATTTTTTTGGTAGAATTTAGTGTTGTTTTGTATTTAGTGTTGTTTTTCATTATCTCATAATTTAGTGGATGGCTTTGATGGCTAATTCCACTTTGTCCACTAGATGGCACATGGAAGCTTTCATTCATTGCTTTTTAATGTTTTTTAACAATCTACATCCCTCCTTGTCGTTGGAAGGTTGTTATTGGCTAACGGGTGAAGCGTTGGCCTATCCCATAATTACTAGACACACACATCCTCTCCTAACAGGATGTTGTTATGACGCCATCCGAGCTTCACAGCGAGGCTTGGTTTCGTTTTGCCTGTATAAATAGCGATGAGTCAGTGCGTCGCCCGTTCCCATGACGACGTCCATTAGGACGAAACGTACGTCGGAAGGTCGACGCGCTGACGTCATCGTTTCCATCCTGATCTCGTGAACGGGTGTATGCAAGCCGGCCGGCTGTTCTTTTGTATTTTATACTACAGATTTTATGTAAGTGCAATTATCCATTTTTTAAATAAATTACTTTGCGGATTCACACTATGGAGGATATTTTATATTTTTTTGGGTCCCCCTGGTATGCTGTTTGTGGTCCGCTGTGAGAAAGTCCCTGCTTATCCTTTCCTTGGGAGGAGATCCTGGGAGTTGTGTCCCTCAAGTGGATATCCATTGATAAGCTGTTATCTAGCTTACCTCTGGTAAGCGTACATCTACTATGGTGGTGGATTACTCACTGGGTGCTGAGTGCTTACCGTAGAATCACGTATCTTTTCTGCATAATCTCCAAGGATATATTTACCTTGAACGTTTTTATTATTTTCTTTGGACATTAACCTGCCATAAGACTCATTTTGCTTTTCAATTTTTGTCATTTTAAGTCGTAACCATTTTATGTTATATATATTTTTTTCTCTGTATTTTTTATCTTTATTGTTTACATATAATTATCTGGTTTGATCACCAGACTGAGCATATTTTCAAATTTTTGAATTATTCACATAGTCATATATGTTGTAAAATATGGTCTTTAGTTTTAGCGCAGTCTTTTGTTGATTTTCTTTTGTATACATGTGTGCATGCCTCACTTTAGGACTGCAGCTTGCAATATTTCACTTTTCACAGTAGCGCGGTAGTTTTTTGTGTTACATCCTGAAACATGTCCCTTCGTGCCAGCAGCAGCAGCTGGCAGGAGAGGAGAGGAGGGAAGCTGGCAGCCTTGTTGGGTTGGGCAGGCAGCAGGTGGATTCTGCGCTGCACGGAGGTGATTTGGGTGTGCCCAGGCACACCCAGCACACCCCCTGCGCACACCTATGGCACCGTCACTGTACCAATGACACTGACTGGGAAGGGGTTAACATCAGGGGCGATCAAAGGGTTAGACGTGTGCCTAGCCAGTGGTTGTGTACAGTGGGGGAGGTGCTTTTACTAGGGGAAGGCATGGATCCATGTTCTTGCTTTTCAGGAGCACAGGATCCATGCCTTATCTACTGATAGAATGGCAATCTGCCTTGTCTACATTCTGCCTGTGTACTGAACAATCAGCGGGTGCCGGCAGACATCGTGTCTGTGGGACCCGTTGATCAGGGTGGGAGCGAGCTGCCCGAAGTGCGCATTAGTGTCCGATACCCGGGAGTGCAGGATTGTGTATATTATATACGTGATCCTGCGCAACACAGCCGCCTTGTAGCAGTAAAACTGCTCTAGGGTGGTTGGTAAGTGGGTAATCTTCATGTTAAATTTACTAGCTAATGATTGACTCATCATCTCTGTTCCAAGCATCTACTACTACTTTCCTCCTGCTAGCATGAGGTCATGTCCCCTTGTTCTTGAGCTTTATATTGAAAATGCTGCCCTCCTAAACCTTATTCAGACCCTTCATGTATTTAACCACTTCCATACCGGGCCTATTCTGGCACTCCTCTCCTACATGTAAAAATCATAATTTCCTGACAGACTCCATGGCAGCCTACATGTGGGTTTACCCCGCCTCCTCTCCAATGCTATAGGACCCCATTCCCATAAATGAGTACTCACCACTAGCTACTGCGTTCCTTTTTTGTCCTCCTCCAATGGACCTACACAAGTTGTTCGCGTCCGGTCGGACGGATCCAGGATCATGGCATACCTTTTGCGGTGCAGCTCAGGGCCCAGCCACGGGCGGGCGAGTAGCAGGTAGAGGCTGATATTTACCCTTTTTGGTGGAAGGATGGTCGCCTCTGTATGCCGGACGTCCAGGGACATCAGCGGCTGGCAAGGTCGGAAGCTTATAAAAATGTATATCCATGGCAGGTTTTTTTGTGTGTTTGTCTGTTTCTCCCTAGGTTTCCTGGCTTGGCTATGACCATCGCAGTCTCTGTGGAGACCGTTCTTCCCCCTCATGGCGGCTGGAACGCTTGTGCGTTCCATCTCGCCCCAGCTCTTCCGGGTTCGGCCGTCCGCAATGCTCGCGCATGCACGGTAGCCTCCTCGGGTCCGAGGCTTGGCTGGCGCGTGCGCAGAACGGCGGAACGCTCGGCTATCCGCACATGCGCAGTACGGTCACCGTCTGACGGCGCAGGCGCGGGGTCAGATGGTGACGTCATGGGCGGGGGATTTAAATTCAGCTCATAGACTCCTTCACAGTGGGAATGTCTCTCAGTGATTAGGAGCAGAGCGGTTTCTCTTCCCCATCTCCAGCCCTAGTCTGCCTTAGGTGAGTGCCTATTATACTTTGTATTTAAAAAAAAAAAAAAAAAGAAAAGTTATGTTTGTCATCCAGTCATAATAGGCTGAGGGTATTGTGGGGCAGATTGTCCCCTTTTTTACTGGTATCTTGGCCCGTTCAGGCCGCCTTCTTTTTCTGCAGACTAATCCGTACTGTGTCGCGCTTCATATGGAAGTCTCGGACAATTCACCGCCTTTAAGTGGCCAGCCCTCACGCACAAGGTATGTGCTTATGAGGGGAGGGGTTGAGAGTCAGTCGCACTGTGAATTGCGTTATCTGATGTTGGTCTCGCCTTTTCCCCCTCCCTACTGTGTTTTTTCTCCCAGCCCTTGCAGATCGGACCCTCAAAATTGTGGTCCAGAATAACAGAGACCTTGCCAGGCCACAACACCAGTCACCTTCAAGATCCAGGCATGACTCTAAGTCTGGAAACCACCAGAGGAGACGCTCTCATTCCTCCTCGAGACACCGCTCCCAACGCCACGACAGCCGCTCTGACCGCAGAGCCTGCTGGGGATGTGGAACACGAGTTCCGGAGGGCAAGTCACTGTGTGACCGTTGTTATGCCCGGGCGACTAGGGAGAAAGAATCGGAGAACCAGCGTCTGGAAACTCTCGTTAAACGAGTGGTACAGCAATCCTTGAGGGAGCTGGATCCTCCCCACACATTGAGCCAGTCTACTACATTATCTGGCCCCCCGGCTGACGAATCCCGTGAAGATCCGGGCACTTCACAGCCGTACGTGGCCTCCCTTGACTCCTCGGATGATGATCCTCAGGAAGAAGAGGAAATAGGAGGCTTTGATTTTAGTATGGTGTCACCTTTAATTAAGGCAATCAAGGAAGCTCTTAAATGGGAAGACCCATCTACTCCCCCGGCCAAGCAGAAGAAATTCTTCAAACATTTGGGGAAAGAACGCGCAAGTTTCCCGCTCCTTTCTGAGCTGAAAGAGATCATTGATGAGGAATGGAGTAAGACAGACAGGAAGTCCTCTATGACTAATAAAACCTCCAGATTATATCCCTTCAAGTCAGAAGAGGTGAAGTATCTGGAGAATGCTCCCCTTGTGGACGCAGCTCTGATGCGCCTGGCTAAGCATATTACACTTCCCTTGGAAGATGCAGTGTCCTTCAAGGATGGTCTTGAAAGAAGGATCGACCAAGACCTGAAGAGGATTTACGGGTTGGCCGGAACGGCCTGCAAACCTGCTCTTGCTCTGGCAGCCATGTCAAAAGCCATGGAGGCTTGGACTGAGAATGTGGATTCCTTCCTTAAAGGGGTTTCAGAAGAGCTAGCGGGAAGTTCAGCAGCTGCAGAATTGAAGCTAGAGGCGGTGTTCTTGGGGGAGGCGTCCATTGACTTGATTCGCCTATTGGCGCGAATTATGCTGTCATCGGTCACGGCTAAACGGGCCTTGTGGTTACGCCCTTGGCTTGCTGACCCCGTTTCCAAGCAGGCTTGGTGCAAAATCCCCTTCGAGGGATCCTCGCTGTTTGGCAATAAGCTAGATGATGCCATAACGCGAGCCACGGGTGGCAAGTCGGGATTTCTCCCACAGGACAAGCGCCTTCTGGGTCGGAAGAAGCCGCAGTTCAGAAGACGCTCTCCGGAGCGTTCTAGGGAAGCTCGCTCTTATAAGCCCGGTAGGGACTGCAGAAGGAATTGGAGCAGGGGCCAGACATCTTTTCGCAAATCCACTAAAGGCCAGGCACCCAGCGGCCATGAACAGGCGAGGTCTTTTTGAGATTGCGCCCGCCCAGGCGGGTCGGGTGGGGGCGCGGCTGCGCCTCTTCCGGCACGTCTGGGTGGCCTCGATCTCGGACTTTTGGGTAATAAAGACGGTCTCGACAGGTCACAGGTGGACCTTCTCCAGTGCACCGCCCCCCAGATTTGTCCCCACTCTTCTGCCCCGGGCGGAAGATCAAAAGCAAGCGCTATTGTCCTATGTGGATCTCCTGAAGTCTCAAGGGGCAGTGGCGTGCGTCCCGAGGGACGAGTGGTTTCAGGGAATTTACTCCCCTCTTTTCCTGGTTCAAAAGAAGAGTGGCTCTTGGCGCCCGGTCATAGACCTGACATACCTCAACGAGTTCATAAAACCAGGGAAATTCAAGATGGAAACGCTGTCGACTATTCAGCAAGCTATTCAGCCAGGCGACTGGATGATTTCCATCGACCTAAAGGACGCTTATTTTCACGTCCCGATAGAGGAAGAGTTTCACAAATACCTCGGCTTCCAGGTAGGGCAAGATCATCTCCAGTTTATCTGCCTCCCCTTCGGGTTGACAACGTCCCCCCGGGTCTTCTCAAAAATCCTTCTGGCCACGGTAGCTCACATAAGACTGAAAGGGGTACGTCTTTACCACTACCTCGACGACCTCCTGGTGCTGTCGCAAAGCAGGGAACAGCTGCTAGCCCATCGACAACAGGTGATCTCCACCCTTTCCAGTTTTGGGTGGCTCCTGAACTTGGCAAAAAGTCATCTAAAACCAACACAGCGCCTAATATACCTAGGAGCTCAGTTCGACACTGTAAGAGGCACCATTTCCCTTCCACTACAGAAAATTCCGGTAGTACGAGACAGGATTTCTCGGGCAGTACATGCCTCACACCTAAGAGCCTCTCAGTGTCTGGAAATTATCGGTACAATGGTGTCTACGACGCCCATGGTCAAGTGGGCCTTGTGGAGGTTACGTCCCTTCCAGTCGGGGTTTCTGCAGCAATGGAAAACAGGGGACAAGAGTCAAGTCATCCGGGTGACCTCGTCAATGAGGAACAGCCTCTTTTGGTGGCTTCAACGCAAGAATCTCCTGGCATGTCATTCCACCGTTCCCATCTCCTGGGTCACGGTGACGACCGACGCCAGCGGGACGGGTTGGGGGGCCCTCTGCGGCTCGAACCTCGCCCAAGGCAAATGGGACTCCTGCCGTGCAGTCCCAGGTTCGAACGTTCTAGAACTCAGGGCAGCCTGGTGTGCTCTACAGGCCTTCTCTCATCTTCTGAAAGGGAAGTCAATACTATTAAGAATGGACAACACAACGGCCGTCGCCTACGTGAAGAGGCAAGGGGGTACCCGGAGTCCCACTCTTCTTCGAGAAGTCGAACCCATTCTTTCATGGGCGCAGAAGAATCTTTGCAATATCTCGGCAGTGTTTATCCCAGGAGTCCAGAATGCTCAAGCAGACTTCCTTTCACGCACCAAACTGGACAACAACGAGTGGTCTCTTCACATGGAGACGTTCAGATGGGTCTCCTCGCTGGGGATCATCCCCGAGGTAGATCTGTTCGCCTCACGCCACAACTTCAAGCTGGAGAAATTTTACACCAGAGGCCGTTGCAGTCAGGCTCTCGGGTCAGACGCACTGACGGACCTCTGGAGGTTCAGCAAGGCATACGCCTTCCCGCCACTCCCAGTCATCCTGAGATTCCTGCGGAGACTCCGTTCAGAGACGGCAGAGGTGTTGATGATAGCTCCATACTGGCCGAACAGACCCTGGTTCCCTCTCCTTGTCCAACTCAGTTTCAGGGACCTGGTGCCTCTCCCTCTCAGGCCGGACCTTCTTTCCCAGGGGTCAGTCCTACACCCGTGCCCAGCAGTGCTGAGACTGATGGTTTGGTTCTTGAGAGGGAGAGGCTAATCTCGCTTGGTTGTGCTCCTACGGTAGTATCAACTCTCATGAGTTCAAGAAGATCCAGCACAAATAAAGTTTACAGCAGAATCTGGTCTAAATTTGTGGATTTTTGCTCCTCCAGCGGCAGGTCTTTTAGACACCCGGGGGTGCAAGATATACTCAGTTTCCTACAAACAGGCTTAGATCTTCCATTATCCATCAGCTCGCTTAGGGTTCAGGTCTCTGCACTATCGGCCTTCTCTGGGTCCTCCTGGGCAACTAATCCACTAATTCGACAATTTTTTCGTGGCGCTTCAAGGCTCAAGCCTCAAAGGAGATCCAGGTTCCCCAAATGGGACCTGCCACTTGTCTTAGACTCAATCTCCGGACTCAGTACTTCGGGGCCTTCCCCGCTCTCTATCAAGGACTTCTCAGCTAAAGTAGTCTTTCTAGTAGCTATCACATCTGCAAAAAGAGTTTCTGAGATTGGCTCTCTGGGTTGTGAAGAACCCTTCTTAACATTCTTCCCGGATCGGGTGGTACTTATCCCAATGCTGGGTTCTAACCCAAAAGTGTCCTCTGTGTTCCATGTTAACCAAGAAATAGTCTTGCCCACGTTTAGGTCTCTGGAGTCCTCTGAAATTCACCCTCTGGATGTAGGAGAAGCAATTAAAAATTATCTAACGATGACTTCTCCCTTCAGGCGTTCTGACCATCTATTTATCCTTCACTCGGGAAGTAACAAAGGAAAGAAAGCCTCAGTCAGGACACTCGCTACTTGGATCGTTCAAACTATTCAACAAGCGTACAGGGCGAAGGGCTTGGCTCCTCCACAGGCGGTGACAGCTCACTCCACCAGAGGAATGGCAGCTTCATGGGCGGCAGCTCGACATGTGGCCCCAGACACAATTTGCAAAGCAGCTTCGTGGGCCTCTATTAACACTTTCATGTCTCATTACTGTATTGAGCCTGCTTCGTTATTCTCTGTAGACTTTGGTTTGAGAATCCTATCGGTTGATAGGTCAAATTAAAATTTTTTGTTTGATTCAGCATACCCACCCGTGTGGTTGGCTAGTTATTTCCCACACATAGGCTGCCATGGAGTCTGTCAGGAAAAAGGAAAATTTATTGTCAAATACTTACCGTAATTTTCCTTTCCTGATGGACTCCATGGCAGACGGAGTTCCCACCCATTGGTCAAAGAGTAGGCTAGTTACGGAACGCAGTAGCTAGTGGTGAGTACTCATTTATGGGAATGGGGTCCTATAGCATTGGAGAGGAGGCGGGGTAAACCCACACGTAGGCTGCCATGGAGTCCATCAGGAAAGGAAAATTACGGTAAGTATTTGACAATAAATTTTCCTTTTTTTTTGCTAGAAAATTACTCAGAACCCCCAAACATTACATATATATGTTTTTTTAGCAGACACCCTAGGGAATAAAATGGCGGTCATTGCAACTTTTTATCTCGCACGGTACTTGCGCAACAATTTTTCAAACGTGTTTTTTTTTTTGGAAAAAAAAAACAGTTTCATGATTTTAAAAATAACAAAACAGTAAAGTTAGCCCAATTTTTTAATATAATGTGAAAGATGATGTTACGCCGAGTAAATAGATACCCAACATGTCACGCTTTAAAATTGCGCACACACGCATGGAATGACGCCAAACTTCAGTACTTAAAAATCTCCATAGGCGACGCTTAAAAATCTTTTACAGGTTACATGTTTAGAGTTACAGAGGAGGTTTAGTGCTAGAACTGTTGCTCGCGCTCTAACGCACGTGGCGATACCTCACATGTGTGGTTTGAACGGCGTTTACATATGTGGGCGGGACTAAAGTGTGCGTTCGCTTCTGAGCGCGAGCTACTGGGGACAGGGGCGTTTTAAATTAATTAATTTTATTTTTTTTTTAATTTTACTTTATTTTTACTTTCTTTTACAACATTTTTTTTTATCACTTTTATTCCTATTACAAGGAATGTAAACATCCCTTGTAATAGAAATCATTTGTGAAAGGTCCTTTTTATGGAGAGATGTGGAGTCAATAAGACCCCACATCTCTCCTCCAGACTGGAAAGCATGAGATCGGAAAAAAAAAATACACAATTTTTATGATCAGCACAGGGCCAATCAGCACTGTCCAGGCAGAGGGTCAGGGGTCATGCAGCATCATAGGACAGTCAAAGTAAAATGAAAACTCCTCCTACAAGCTTTAACTACACACTGATAGAAGTCACAAGACTGCTATATACTGCTGAGAAAAGGCATTTAGCAGTTTATATTTACTAAAATAACTGAATTTCCATGTTCTGTGTACTATGGGAAACCAGATATAGTGAATGCAGGTCCTGGGTTTAGTAACACTTTAACCACAGTAATCAGTGCATTTTTATAGCACTGATTACTGTATAATTGTCAGTGGTCCCAAAAATGTGTCAAAAGTGTCCGATGTGTCCGCCATAATGTTGCAGTCCTGATAAAAATCGCAGATCGCCGCCATTACTAGTAAAAAAAAAAATAATAAAAATGCTATAAATCTATCCCCTATTTTGTAGATGCTATAACTTTTGCGCAAACCAACTAATATACGCTTATTGCGATTTTTTTTTTTTTTTTTACCAAAAATATGTAGAAGAATACATATCGGCCTAAACTGAGAAATAATTTGCTTTTTTAAAAAAAATAATTGGGATATTTATTATAGCAAAAAGTAAAAAATAATGCGTTTTTTTCCAAATCGTCGCACTTTTTTGTTTATAGCGCAAAGAATAAAAACCGCAGAGGCGATCAAATACCACCAAAAGAAAGCTCAATTTGTGGGAAAAAAGGACGTCAATTCTGTTTGGGTACGTCGCACAACCGCGCAATTGTCAGTCAAAGCGGCGCAGTGCCGAATCGCAAAAAAATGGCCTGGTCATTCAGCAGCCAACTCTTCCGGGGCTGAAGTGGTTAATCACAGCATGTCACAGCACATTAACCACTTCCTGCCTGGCCTATAGCAGATTAACGGCCGGGAAGTGGTTCTGTTATCCTGACTGGGCGTCATATGACGTCCAGCAGGATAACATGCTGGCGCGCATCGCGGCGATCACGAGTGCGGCGTGTCAGTCTGACACCCCGCATCTCTGATCGTGATAAGAAGCCTCTGTCAGAGGCTTCTTACCACGTGATCAGCTGTGACCAATCACAGCTGATCATCACGTGAACAAGGAAGTGCCGGTAAACGGCATTCCTCGGTTCGCGCTGACAGGGAGAGC
The DNA here is from genome assembly GCA_037952835.1 of Lithobates septentrionalis. Taxonomy (NCBI): domain Eukaryota; kingdom Metazoa; phylum Chordata; class Amphibia; order Anura; family Ranidae; genus Lithobates; species Lithobates septentrionalis. The sequence continues at coordinate 457,597 of JBBDGP010001590.1, read as the reverse complement.
CGATTGGCGGCTCTCCCTATCAGAGGGGGGGGGGGGGTCTGAGCTGATAATCAGCACATTGTTTATCAGCACAGACCCCTCAAATGTAACAATCACTTGCCAATCAGTGCCCAGAAGTGCCACAACAATAAAGTGTGCCAGTGCCCAACACACTGCCAATCACTGCCCACCACAGTGCCAATCACTGTCCACCACAGTGCCAATCACTGCCCAGCAGTAACACCTGTCAGTACTTCTCAGTACCTAATCATCAGTGCTGCCCATCAGTGCCATCTGTCAGTGCCACCTGTCAGTGCCAATCAGTACCGCCTATTAGTGCCCATCAGTGCCGCCTGTCAGTGCCCATTAGTGCCTTCTATCAGTGCCCATCAGTGCTGCATATCAGCGCCCATCAATTCTACATATCAGTGCCTCCTCATCAGTGCCCATCAGTGCCACTTTATCAGTGCCCATCAGTGCTGCATATCAATGCCGCCTATTGGTGCCCATCAGTGCTACATATCAGTGCCCATCAATTCTACATATCAGTGCCTCCTCATCAGTGCCCATCAGTGCCAACTCATCAGTGCCCATCAGTGCCAACTCATCAGTGCCCATCAGTGCCGCCTAATCAGTGCCCATCAATGCCACCTCATCAGTGCCCGTCACTGAAGGGGAAAACAAAATTTTTATGAAAGAAACTAAGAAAAAAATCTCTTTTTTTTCCAAAATTTTGGTCTTTTTTAGTTTGTTTAGCAAAAAATAAAAACCACAGAGGTGATCAAATACCACCAAAAGAAAGTTCTATTTGTGGGAAGAAAATGATAAAAATGTAGTTTGGGTACAGTGTCACATGACCGCGCAATTGTCATTCAAAGTGCGACAGCGCTGAAAACTGAAAATTGTCCTGGGCAGGAAGGGGCGTAAGTGCCCGCTATTGAAGTGGTTAATTAATCACAGCACATGTTTGCATTTATATATGCCTTTTTTTTTTTTTGGTTGAGTATTTTTATTTGTTGAAAAAAAATGTGCCCATGCATCTGGTGTGAATGGACCCAAAATTTGAAATAGGAAATATAGAATTTAAAGCACGTTTGTCCCTACAGATAGTATACAATGGTGGTCTTGCGCATAAAGCATGAGGTCCTTGCAGAAGTAAAACATGAGCTGTGAGAACCAACATTTCCATCGACACCAAGCAGAACGCACGCTCGTAAGAAACCAATTTTTGCAATATATGGAAGTGAGATGGCTGAGCTCAAACAGCTTGCTCATATAATCAGTCAGACATTTGTGAGCTTTCCCGGCTAAGTCTGTTTATTAAAAAGGCGGCAGCGGGCAACAGCTGGTGGGGTTGTCAGGCAGAACACGTGCCAAGCTGAATGGAGGTGGATTGCTAAGTTCTGGCCATACACAGACTTGTATCACAAGCGTAGGCGCCGAAGAGCGTCAGTCAGACAGTATTAGGCATTTAGGCTGTGGTCCAAGAGGAAACTCTGCATATTGTTCCAACGAAGGCCAAACACATGTTGACACATATCTCTCCATCTCTCTGCCGGGAGTCTCCGAAGATAAATGAGGCCGTTACCGTCCGGTCGGGGACCTTGCTATCCGGGAAAGGAATCTGCATTGGCATTTACCGGCGCTGACTGATGCGTTGTGTGAGCAGGAATGTGAAATGACCCATATTTGTCTTTCCCTAAAGGGAAACTGTAGACATTTTCAATCTTATTTTTTTTACGCACATAAATAAGATCAATTTAAAGTGGACCTTCATACTTGCGCCAGTGCAACCCTCTCCCCTCCGCAATGTTTCTTTTATTATTATTATTATTATTTATTTTATTTTGTCCTGTAAAGTTTTATTTTTTTTTTACTTTTTTTTTATTTATTTTTTTTGTACATTCTTGATCCTTCTTACTTGATCCACCTTACTTTCTTACTTGATTCTCCTTACTTGATTCACCTTACTTTCTTACTTGATTCACCTTACTTGATCCACCTTACTTTCTTACTTGATTCTCCTTACTTGATTCACCTTACTTTCTTACTTGATTCTCCTTACTTGATCCACCTTACTTTCTTACTTGATCCACCTTACTTGAGCCACCTTACTTGATCCACCTTAATTTCTTACTTGATCCACCTTACTTGATCCACCTTAATTTCTTACTTGATCCACCTTACTTGATCCACCTTACTTTCTTCATTCTAAACTAGGCAAGAATGACCTAAATATAGGTATATTCCCATCCCCATCATCGGGAGCCGGCTGTCTCTTCCTGGTTAGAAAGCCTTTCTCCTAATAATGTGCTGCCAGGTCCATCCTTCTTCAGTGCTGTGTAAGCCTCCTGAGATACACTATATTGTCCAAAGCATTGGGACACCTGCCTTTACACACACATGAACTTTTAGGGCATCCCAGTCTTAGTCCGTAGGGTTCAATATTGAGTTGGCCCACCCTTTGCAGCTATAACAGCTTCAACTCTTCTGGAAAGGCTGTCCACAAGGTTTAGGAGTGTGTCTATGGGAATGTTTGACCATTCTTCCAGAAGCGAATTTGTGAGGTCAGGCACTGATGTTGGATGAGAAGGCCTGGCTCACAGTCTCTGCTCTAATTCATCCCAAAGGTGTTCTATCAGGTGAAGGGCAGGCATGACTAGGCAAATAGGGTAGTTTGGCAGTTAGAGGGTTAATAGTATATGGTCAGGAGTGGTACAACCTGTGGGAGACAGCGATTGGTAAAATGTAAGGTTAGGGAGGGGCAACAAAGGTGGGGAGGTGGGGTCGTGAAGTCGGAGGGGCACTTCGAAGCAACGGACGAAGAAGAAGCTTCCCACTTTCCCACCCCCGTGGATGGTGGACTTGTTGGGGGGTTGTAATGGTATAGCAGTTTGGGTCCTTAGAGGCGTCAAAAAAAGGACCTGTCTATGGTATGGCGTCCTATGGTTAATCCCAGTTAATGGTGGGTTGACGGGAATTTGTGGAAATGGAGGTGTCAGCGGGAAATTTGGTATTGTCCTTGGGCCGGTATTCTGCGGCTGAGGACCCTTAAGTGGTTCTGCAGATACAATTTTTGTGTTGGGTAGTGCCTCCAAGGATCTGCAACCAGGGGGCCATTATTGTTATTGTTCTATATTTCTGTTCTAAGGAATGTTTATATGTTGTTTTGGTTAATAAATGGCTGCTACGGCCAATTTTACTCCATAAAAGTGTGCCGGTTGTATCATTATAGTTAGAAGTGGGGTTCAGTGGACTATAACAGTCTACGGGAGCATATTTGGCACTACCTCTGGTATGCCTTGGTCATGTGTATAATCCTTGAAATGAACAATTTCATATAACACATTCAAATAGGGGCACTCTATTATCCCTTGACAACCCCAAAAATGGGCAATATTCTTACCTGGGAAACCCACACAACTGGGAATTTTACACCCCCCATGCCACCCCCCACACAAATGGGCACACCTTCCTACTAAGGACACCTACACAAACGGGCACTTATTATTGCTCCTTAGAAAACATCAACACAAATGGTGCAGTATACCAACCAAGGAGATCTGCATACATGCATCTCACAAATAGAACCACTAAAATGGGACACAAATCTACCCACAGAAAAGGGCACAATGCTACCCACAGATTCCACTCACAGCAAGGGCCTAATTCCACCCACAGAACACCCACAGAAAGGGGCCTCATTCCACCCACAGGAAGGGGTACTATTTCACCCACAGAAAGGGGTGCAATACTACCCTCAGGGAGGGGCCTAATTCCAGCCACAGAGAGCCTAATTCAATCCACAGAGGACCTAGAAAGAGGGGCCTATTGCAACCAACAGAACACCCACAGAGAGCCTAATTCAACCTTTAACCACTTGCCGACCGCTGCTCGCCGATATACGTCGGCACAATGGCAGCGGTGGGCAAATGGGCGTACCTGTACGTCCCCTTTAATTGGCGGGGCTAGCGGGCACGATGTCCGGCGGTCTCCCGGTGATCGTGTCACGGAGCCGCAGAACAGGGAGATGCCTATGTAAACAAGGTATTTCCCCGTTCTGCCTAGTGACATGAGAAAACTACTGCTCCCTGTCATCGGGAGCAGTGATCGCTGTCATGTGAGTAGTAGCCCATCCCCCCTACAGTTAGAATCACTCCCTAGGACACACTTAACCCCTTGATCGCCCCCTAGTGTTTAACCCCTTCCCTGCCAGTGTCATTTACACAGTAATCAGTGCATTTTTATAGCACTGATCGCTGTATGAATGACAATGGTCCCAAAATAGTGTCAAAATTGTCCGATGTCTCCGCCATAATGCCGCAGTCATGATAAAAATCGCAGATCGCCGTCATTACTAATAAAAAAAAATTAATAATAAAAATGCCATAAAACTATCCCCTATTTTGTAGACGCTATAACTTTTGCGCAAACCAATCAATATATGCTTTTTGCAATTTTTTTTACCAAAAATATGTAGAAGAATCCATATCGGACTAAACTGAGGAAGAAAAATAGTTTTATATATTTTTGGGGGATATTTATTATAGCAAAAATTTAAAAAAATTGCATTTTTTTCAAAACTGGCGCTTTTTTTTTTGGTTTATAGCACAAAAAATAAAAACCGCAGAGGTGATCACATATCACCAAAAGAAAGCTCTATTTGGGAAAAACTGGGGAAAAAAGGACGTCAATTTTGTTTGGGTGCAACGTCGCACGACCGCGCCATTGTCAGTTAAAGCGACGCAGTGCCGCATCACAAAAAAGTGCTCTGGTCAGGAAGGGGTTAAAATCTTCCGGGGGTTGAAGCGGTTAAACCCTGACATGACCTTATGGAAATGACCTTAAAAACAACTCTTAACCACCGACACGTGTGATAAATTATCTCATGAGAAAATGCGATAATTACAGAGTGATCGGAAAAATATCACATTAGTTATTTAACGCTAAATTCTTAGTGAATTTAACTTTCACAGCTGATTTACCGCATGCAGTATTTTTCCACATTTTATTTGCCGTTATTTAACTCTTAGTGAATCGCCCCTACAATTTCTTTAAATGTGATATGTTGGTAAATATAGTCTTCCAGTGATAAATACACCAGGAGCGGCTTAGAGGCAAATTTCCTATGGAAATGAACTTACGGTATCGGCTGCCGTTTGACAACACTACAGCCAATAAGACATCTGTTTAAATTGGTCGAACGTATTTGACTATTTGACTAATTGTTTTGGCTGCCATGGGCCACGCACAATTCAAATATCATTATGCAAACATCCTTGTGAGAATTTCTTTGGACAAGTTTGTTTATTGGTCTTGAAGTCTGGCTTTGAAGGATTGCTTAAAGGGAAACTCAATATATAAATATATATCATATATATAATATAATACACAACTCATATATATACTGTATATATATATATATAATATATATATAGATATATATATAGATAGATATATATATAGATAGATAGAGATATATATATATATATATATATCTATATATATATATATATATATATATATATATATATATATATATATATATATATATATATATACAGTCCCTTGAAAAAGTATTCATACCCCTTGAAATTTTCCACGTTTTGTCATGTTACAACCAAAATCTTAAATGTATTATATTGGGATTTTATGTGATAGACCAACACAAAGTGGCAACTAATTGTGAAGTGGAAGGAAAATTATAAATGTTTTTCAAAATTGTTTACAAATAAAAAGGTGAAAAGTGTGGGGGGCATTTGCCCCCCCCCGAGTCAATACTTTAGAACCGCCTTTCACTGCAATTACAGCTGCAAGTCTTTTTGGGGATGTCTCTACCAGCTTTGCACATCTAGAGAGTGATATTTTTGCCCATTCTTCTCTGCAAAATATCTCAAGCTCTGTCAGATTGGATGGAGAGCGTCTGCGAACAGCAATTTTCAAGTCTTGCCACAGATTCCCAATTGGATTTAGGTCTGGACTTTGACTGGGTCATTCTAACACATGAATATGCTTTGATCTAAACCATTCCATTGTAGCTCTGGCTGTATGTTTAGGGTCGTTGTACAAATACTGTAGCTGCTGACTTTTGATATTGTTTTTATTTGTTTCAGGTACTTATATAGCGCCGTCAATTTACGCAGCACTTTACATATACATTGTACATTCACATGAGTCCTTACCCTCAAGGAGCTTACAATCTAAGGTCCCTAACTCACATTCATACATACTAGGGACAAGTTAGACAGGATCCTATTAACCTACCTAAGCATGTCTTTGGAGTGTGGGAGGAAACCGGAGTACCCGGAGGAAACCCACACAGGCACAGGGAGAACATGCAAACTCCAGGCAGGTAGTGTCGTGGTTGGGATTCGAACCAGCGACCCTTCTTACTGCTTAGGCAAAAGTGCTACCCACTACACCACTGTGCCGCCCCATATTAGGATATTAGGACACTTACCTGTCCAGGGAGCCCACAATGTCAGCGCCCCAAGCCGATCTTTGGATCGACTCCTGGGTGCTGCCGCCACCATTCCTGGTAAAGGAACCAGGCAGTGAAGCCTTTTGGCTTCACTGCCCGGACGAATGTTCGTTTTTCGGAAATTCGGATGTATCCGAATTTTGAATTAGAATAGTACCGAATTTAAACGAATCCGAAATAACTAAAAAAAAAGATTCGGACGAAATTTGTATTCAAATCGTTTTCCAATTTCCAAAGAGAATAGAAAATGAAGGAATAGAATAAAAAAAAAAATTATGATTTTTTTTCTATTCTATTCCTTTATTTTCTATCCCATGTTATTTTCTTTGGAAATTTGAAAACTATTCGAATTCGAAAACCAGTCGAAATCGATTCAAAAACTATTCGAAATTGACTCAAATTAGAAAAATTTTAATTGGTTAGAAACCGAATAAACAAATTTCCGAAAACGAATGAAAGGAAAGAAACAAATTTAACAAAACTAGTTTATGTAAATAACGAATCGAAATTAAGCAAAAAAAAATGTTTTCATTCTGCACATGCCTAAGTAGCAATAAATACCTGTCAAAGGTTTGTCTCTTTTCCAAATTTACACAAAAACGGAGCTTGAGACACATTTTAAATTGTAAATTTATTATTTTAAATATGTTTACATTAATTATAAAGAAAAAAAAATACCAAAATCCAAGAAATGTTCCCTTTAATAAGACTTGTGGAAATATTTTGGAAGACTTTGGACTCCGAAGACATTTTGGTTTAAAGAGGAGGTCCAGCCCAAAAAAAAAAAAAATTAGAAGTCAGCAGCTACAAATACTGTAGCTGCTGACTTTTGATATTAGGGCACTTAGCTGTCCAGGAAGCCCGCGATGTCGGCACCCCAAGCCAATCTTCGGATCGACTCCCAGGTGCTGCCACCACCATTCCTGGTAAAGGAACCAGGCAGTGAAGCCTTTTGGCTTCATGGCCCGGAGGAATTTTTGTTTTTCCGAAATTCGGATGTATCGGAATTTCTGAATTAGAACAGTCCGAAATAACGGAAAAAAAATTCGGACAAAATTCGAAGTCGAATAGTTTTCCAATTTCCAGAGAGAATAGAAAATAAAGGAATAGAATAGGAAAAAAAATGATTTTTTTTTTCTATTCTATTCCTTTATTTTCTATTCTATTTTATTCTCTTTGGAAATTGGAAAACTATCTGAATTTCCGAATTAGAATAGTACTGAATTTAAACGAATCCGAAATAACAAAAAAAAAAATTCGGACAAAATTCAAAAAATTTGGAAAAGAGACAAACCTTTGACAGGTATTTATTGCTACTTAGGCATGTGCAGAACGAAAAAAAAAATATGTTTTTTGTTTCATTTCGATTCGTTATTTACATAAATTTTGTTAAATTTGATTCATTCGTTTAATTCGTTTTCTGAATTCATTTATTCGGTTTCTAATCGATTCAAATGTTTCTAATATGAATCAATTTCGAATAGTTTTCAAATTCGAATAGTTTTCCAATTTCCAAAGAGGATAAAATAGAATAGTAAATAAAGGAATAGAATAGAAAAAAATGAATGTTTTTTTTTTCTATTCTATTCCTTTATTTTGTATTCTATTGAAATTCTATTGAATTCTATTGAATTTTATTCTCTTTGGAAATTGGAAAACAATTCGAATTCGAAAACTATTCTAAATTGATTCATATTAGAAACATTTGAATCGATTAGAAACCGAATAAATGAATTCCGAAAATGAATGAAACAAATTTAACGAAACTTATGTAAATAACGAATTGAAATGAAACAAAAAAAAATTTTTTTTTCGTTCTGCACATGCCTAAGTAGCAATAAATACCTGTCAAAGGTTTGTCTCTTTTCCAACGTTACACAAAAACAGAGCCTGAGACACATTTTAAATTGTAAATTATTTATTTTAAATATATTTAACCACTTGAGGTCTGGGCCATAGCCGAATGACGGCCACAGCGCGGACCTCAATTTCCTGGAGGCCGCCATGGGACGTCCTCCCCTGTGCGCGCGCTGTGATCACCGAGTCACGGAGACTCGGATGATCACAGATCTGAGTAAGGGGCCGATCGCGGCCCCTTACCATGTGATCAGCTGTCAGCCAATGACAGCTAATCACATGATGTAAACAAAAGCTCGGTGATCGTTTTTTTTTTCTCCTCACGCTGACAGCGTGAGGAGGAAAAAAAAGCCGATCACCGGCTTATGCTAAAGGGACATCAGTTCCGAAGAGGAAGAGGCACATATGCCTCATCTGTGCCTGCAAGTGCCACCTGCAATTGCCACCTGCCAGTGCCAGCAGTGCCACCTATCAATGCCCAAAAGTGCCACCTATCAATGCCCACAAGTGCCAGCTATCAATGCCCACAAGTGCCAGCTATCAATGCCCACCAGTGGTGCCAATCAGTGCCACCTAGCAGTGCTGCCATCAGTGTAACCGATCAGTGCCCATCACTGCCAGCCATCAGTGCCCATCACTGCCACCTATCTGTGCCCATCAGTGCCGCCTCATCAGCGTACATTAATGAAGGAGAAAAATTACCTGTTTGCAAAATTTTATAGCAAAATAAAAAAAATATATAATTTTTTTAAAAATTTGGTCTTTTTCAGAGGTGATCAAATACCAATAATATAAAGCTCTATTTGTGGGGGAAAAAATGATAAATAAATAAATAAATAAATAATAATAAATAAATTTTATTTGGGTACAGTGTTGTATGACCGCGCAATTGTCATTCAAAGTGCGACAGCGATGAAAGCTGAAAATTGGCCTGGACAGGAGGGGGGTTTAAGTGCCCAGTAAGCAAGTGGTTAAATTAATTATAAATTAAAAAAAAAAAAAATGACCAAAATCCAAGAAATGTTCCCTTTAATAATTCCTCTCATTACCTTTGGATTCATGAGGTCTCTAGTATAGGAGCGATGATATTCATCGCGTGACTCACGTTGCGCGGTGATGACTATGCCACGGCGCTGTTGGGGAATGGAAAAGAAACCAGCAGCTCCTAGTCCTTATGTTTACATATACGTTTATGAAAGGTTTATGTCTTTCCCTCCAGCAATTTCTCCGAAATTGCTTCTGGGTAATGGCGCTGGCTCTCGGCCCCCCCTCTGCATCGCGGCGGATGTTTGACATCTGTACTTTTTTTCTGCGGCTGGGTCAGTTGTGCTGCGTTTTCCTCCTATGTCACCGGCAACCCCCCCCCCCCCCCCCATTTAATAATGCAGAGAAGGTTAGTTTGTTCGGTCACCAGCGAGTGCGTGAACTACATCATACTCCGGAATGTTTGCAGACCCTCGACAGAATGTGACAGCCATAGAGAGCAGATGGCGGAGATGAATAAAAGAAATAAATGTGACACTGCCGCAGTGATCGGTCGGAATACTTTAACTCTGCGGGGGCTGAATGATAAGATTGAGATCTCCGGTCTATCAGCATAAGGATGAGTCGGGAGATTTAAAGGCATACTTCCCAGTTCAACTACATCACATTCGGATTATGAGCAAAAGCCTGCACTGGATGTTATAAACACATTGATGTTCTTTTAAGGCTGGAAGGCTTACCCACCTTCATGAGCACGCCATTTTTTTTGCGATACGGCACTGTGCTACTATAACCGCTTTCATACCGGGTCTATTCTGGCACTCCTCTCCTACATGTAAGAACCATTATTTTTATTTTTTTGCTCGAAAATTACTCAGAACCCCCAAACATTACATATTTTTTTTTTTTAGTAGAGACTCTAGGGAATAAAATGGCGGTCGTTTCAACTTTTTACATCATGCGGTATTTGCGCAGCAGTTTTTCAAACACTTTCATAAATGAGAAAAAAAAAAATAAGTAAAGTTAGCCCAAATGTTTTTGTATAATGTGAAAGATGATATTACGCCAAGTAAATAGATACCTAACATGTCACGCTTTAAAATTGCGCGCAATTGTGGAATGGTGCCAAACTTTTGTACTTAAAAAATCTCCATAGGGGAGGCTTTAAAATTTTTCACAGGTTAACAGTTTAGAGTTATGCAGCGTACACACGACCGGACTTCTCGTCGGGAAAAAGATATGACGGCTTTTCCAACGGGATTCCGCTCAAGTTTGCCTTGCATACACGCGGTCACGCAAAAGTTCGCTGAACTTACGACCGTCAAGAACGCAGTGACGTACAACACTACGACGAGCCCGAGAAAATGAAGTTCAATGCTTCCGAGCATGCGTCGAATTGTTTCCGAGCATGCGTAGGAATTTTGCGCATTGGAATTGCCACAGATGATCGCATTTTCGGATAGGAACTTTTCCCGACCAAAAAATTGAGAACATGCTCTCAATCTTTTGCTGGCTGGAATTCGGCCAGCAAAAGTCGAATGGAGCATACACACAGTCGCATTTTCTGACGAAAAAGTCTCATCCGTCTTTTGCGGGCCGAAATTCCGATCGTGTATACTCGGCATAGCATTACAGAGGAGGTTTTGGGGCTAAAATTGTTGCTCTCACTCTAATGCCGCTTACACGCGGTCAGAATTTCCGACAACAAATGTTGGATGTGAGCTTGTTGTCGGAAAGTCCGACCGTGTGTATGCTCCATCGAACATTTGCTGTCGGACTTTCCGCCAACAAATGTTTGAGAGCAGGTTCTCAAATTTTCAGAAAACTTGTTGTCGGAAATTCCGATCGTGTGTACACAAGTCAGACGCACAAAAGTCCACGCATGCTCGGAATCAAGCAGATGAGCCGCACTGGCTATTGAACTTCATTTTTCTCGGCTCATCGTACGTGTTGTACGTCACCGCGTTCTTGAGGTTCGGAATTTCCGACATTTGTCTGACCGTGTGTATGCAAGACAAGTTGGAGCCAACATCCGTCGGAAAAAAATGATCGTGTGTACGCGGCGCGATACCTCACATGTGTGATTTGAAGGGCGTTTACATATGTGGGCACGACTTACGTATGCGTTCGCTTCTGTGCACAAGCACGCGGGGGCAGGGGCGCTTTAAATTTTTTTTATTGTTTATTTTACTGTTATTTTATTTTTTTATTTTTTTTTACACTTTCTCTTTACATTTTTTTGATCACTTTTATTCCTATTACAAGGAATGTAAACATCCCTTGTAATAGGAATAGTGTGTGACAGGTCCTCTTTATGGAGAGATGTGGGGTCTAGAAGACCCCACATCTCTTCTCTAGGCTGGAAAGAGTGAGATCAAAGAATTAAAAACAAACTATCTCAGCCTTTCCAGCCGAGTCCCGGGCAATGTTTACATCCGCCGGGCGGACGTGACGTCATAACGGTGCGCCCAGGCCTCAGAAGGTCATAGAGAAGACTGGGGACCATATGGTCACCCGAAATCTCTATGCTCAACTTCCGGCGGATTCCTTCGACTCGCTGATCGTAACGGATGAGCCAGGAGATCCTCCGAGGGCGGCGGTTGGGGTGGGGGGGACACCTGTAAGAACGATCAAGCGGCTGTAAACAAAAAAAGAGCGGCAATTTTGAAACAAAAAACATTATGTTTTACTTTCTGCTATAAAACTTTTTCAATAGAAAAATGTAAAAAAGCCAAAGGCCAATATGTATTCCGCTACATGTTTTTGGTAAAGAAAATCCCAATAGGCGTATATTGATTGGTTTGCGCAAAAGTTATAGCGTCTACAAACTATGGGATAGATTTATGGAATTTTTATTTATTTTTTACTTGTAATGGTGGCGATCAGCGACTTATAGCTGGACTGCGATATTGCCGCAGACAAATCGGACACCTAACTGACACTTTTTTGGGAACCAGTGACACTAATACAGTGATCAGTGCTAAAAAAATATGCACTGTCACTGCACTAATGACAGTGGCAGGGAAGGGGTTAACATCAGGGGTGATCAGAGGAGTTAAATGTGTGCCTAACATGTTTTACCATGTGTGCTGATTTTACTAAGCAATGTGCTTTGCAGGAAGAAAAAACAGCACATTGCTTATGTCAGAAGAGAGCCCTGTGTTTGTTTACCTGCACAGGGCTCTCGTCGGTAATCTCCAGAGCCGATCGTCGGCTGCCGGCGACCAATCAGTGGCTGGCAGCTAATGATAGGTTGATACTGCAGCCATTTGCACCACAGCCAGGGGGGAGTGGGCACGCTTTCTACCCCGGCGCGCGGATCACGTAGACATCAAAAAAATTCTGGACAGCCGCACTCCAAAGATATTTTGCCTTTATTCAATAAGGTATCATCCAAAATACAGATCACAGCAAAGCTGAACAAAGCTTACGCGTTTTGCACTACAAAAAGTGCTTAGTCTAAGCACTCCTTGTAGTGCGAAACGCGTAAGTTTGTTCCACTTTGCTGTGATCTGTATTTTGGATGATACCTTATTGAATAAAGGCAAAATATCTTTGGAGTGCGGCTGTCCAGAATTTCTTTGATGTCTAACTGCCATAGCATTGCCAGCACCTGGACTTCTAGGCTGAAGGAGATGCCTTTTACCTTGATCTGACCCACCTGGAGCAGATCACGTACCAGGTATAAGATCTGGTAAAGACAAATCCTGCACAACATGGGCCACTGGAAGGGCTGGATGGTGTTGGAAAATCTAGAGTAAAACAATATAAGAGACATAAAATCATCTGTATGGACATCATGCATCTATGGAAGCCCGACGTGTTTCGTTGGGGTATACCAACTCTTCAGGGGCAAATGCAATGGTGATCTATAAAGAAACATAACCATATGGTATAATACTGTAGCTGAATAATAGGAATAAGTAATGGGTGTAAGGGACAAGATGGACATCCCTATAAATACTCACGTCAACTGCATAGATGTGAACAGAGGATCAGAGCTGTTAGAAAGGTCTGGCATGGGAGCTGTGGTAGAGACACGTGGACAAGCAGGGAGCACTGTGGATTCCCCAAGGTCAATGTGCAAATGTAGGTGGCAGTGAGCCAACACTTCTGTGGATTGAGATCAGTAGTATATATTGAATGTATAATGTTATTGATGAGAAGTGTGAAAAGCCCATACACCAGGTCAGATGAAGGGAAGAACTGAGCATAAATGAAAAAACAGATACTTAAAAAAACACCAAATATGAAAGAGGAAGAAAGAAAAAAAAAAAAAAGAAAAAGAAAAAAAAAAAAAGAAAATGATATCCTGGGTGAGATAGTGAAGGAACCAAAGAGAAAGAGCTAAAAGCATAGGTTAAACCTATGGTGATTTACCTTGTTGGTTCACATGGAAATTGGGAACCAAAATCACAAGTGAATGCTTGCATATGAGGTGTTGCCAAAGAGACACATAGACACCAAATAAGGCGAATTTAAATGCTCCCAGCTGATACAGCGTGTCCCACCCAGTGTCACGTGGGCGTGGCAAGAAAGGGGCGGCATCCGTGCCAGAGCGAAAAAATCCGCCCATACAGGCTCGGGTACCTCCTCAATGTCAGCCTGGATGGAAAGAAAAAGCTGCTCATGCGGTGCGACATCAAAAGGTGTCCCACACACATAGCGGTAACGTGGCGCCGATGCGGTAGGGAGCACCTGCCCAAACCACCACCTCCATCCACCGCAAACGGGGAGGAAGGGAACAGGTGGAAGAGGGAGGGACGCCAAAATCGCATCGCAGCTCCCAGGGGACAGACGAGCAAACAACCCAAAAATCCATGCACACACTAAACAAACCCTACCATGTGGAACAGGGTACTAGGAACAAGATATGGTAGATTAAAATAAAAAAAAAAATATATATATATATATATATATATATATATATATATATATATATATATATATATATATGAGTAGGTCATGAGAATCAAGAGAATATAAAGTATAATAAAGCCACGATTGGGTCTATCATGGATTGCAAAAATGCAATTGAAAGATGCTTTGCAGACTGCTGAATGGTAAATTACACCTCTCCATCCCTATATAAATATATTAAGAACAGTTTGGAACTTAGCATAAAACGCATGCACCCATGCGATTCCAACCCTATATGGGAACAAAGAAAGTGAAAAATGGGGAATTACTGGGAGGGAGTAGTGCCACCCCTGCCCGGCGCAAGTGCGCCCCTGGGGCATATGAAAATATACCCCTGGTTCCCCTTATATGCATAAGTGGCAGCAATTGGTGTATGGTGCACCAGACCACTAAATGACCAGGGGTGTCTTCCACCCAAAATTTCAGCGAGAGAGAATGATGTGGTCCAAGGCTCCATAAGTAATTGGCATCCCTCCCAAATTTGAACAAAAAGAGAGAAAGTTTGGTCGGCGGGACTTTGAATGAGGCCTTTTATGGACTTTTATGGGTTCCAAAAAAAGGAGCGAGTTTTTTGCGGACTTTGAATGAGAGATGTACACCAAAGAGCAGTCTTGGCAAAGAAATTTTATTATACCTTGTGAAATCATGTACAGCATACTGAATGACACAAAAAAAGGCATACACAGAATCGCAGCTATTATACAGCAGCCGTCTACTTCCTAGCTATGAGGTCAGACTGGGTGTCCTCCCCTCTTCCTTGGCGGATGTCTAAGAACCTAGCTGGGAAGGCACTTCATAGGGACCTCTTGTCTTGGCACTGAGCACTTTCTTGAGACAAGTGGCAGCAAGTGGAATGGGTGGACACCTGCACTGCCCATCATACACCTATACAAACAAATGGCCACTGCCCTAACTGCCTTCTATAACTGGCCTTTGCAGCAAGGAGCACATGGATGGGCAACAAAATGCAAAACAAAACCAAAGAAATTCCGGGGTCAACTTACCAACCAGCCTGCTTACCAACTGAATTGTCCTGTCTAACAGTATGCGTCAAAAACATCGGTTTTGTTTTCACAAATTTGCAAATATATGCATAAGCTACAGAGCCCTGTCAAGGCACCCCATTCTTTTCTGTAGTCCCAACTCTAAATTTTGAGAGCCTCCACGGTGGAAGCACATGAATTATAATGGATAGGCAGAGGGCAGGTGAGCCTGGAGGGAGCCCAACCCTCATAAAAGGTACAGGGGTGCACTGGACACCCAGCATATAGCACTGTGGCAGCAAAAGTATCCAGTGCGTCCCCTCACCTCCCTTACCTTTCCCATGTCAATCGTATCTTCAGCCTTTTGAATGCCTATACTTTAGACTGACAATGTGGGTTCTCTAAATGTTTTGACTCTTATGTTTGTTTTTCAGGCTCCATTGATATTCTTACGCTGCTGGTCTATACTCTCCTCTATAGCACCACATATGTACATGGCACATGTAGTGTTATATAGTGGAGGACTCTGAACCCGACCCACTGGGAGACCTATAGAACTATCTCTAATTTCGTGTTGTTTGGCCCCCATAACCTATTCTCCGAACTATGGGCTTTCTCTATTTCTCCCTTTCCCCTCTACCCCCGTGTGGTCCCCCGTTT
Organism: Lithobates septentrionalis; assembly: GCA_037952835.1. NCBI lineage: Eukaryota > Metazoa > Chordata > Amphibia > Anura > Ranidae > Lithobates > Lithobates septentrionalis. The sequence continues at coordinate 441,733 of JBBDGP010001590.1, read as the reverse complement.
AGACATCTCACTGGTATCCTTTTGGGTCTTGTCACTCATGAGCTTAGCTCCCCACCATGACTGATTTGCAGATCTTGTCCCTTAATGTTAAGGGACGTAACTCCCCCAACAAACACACTGTTGCTTTTCGCTACTTTCAGGCTCAGAAAGCATCTTTTTTTTCTGCCTGCAGGAGACCCACTTTTCACCCACTTCTCTCACCTGAATATTTTAGCATCTAGTATCCCCTATTACAGTGGTCTCCAAACTGTGACCCTTTGCTTGCCTTTATAAGGCCCTTGGAACACTTTTCCTCCAACTGACACCAATGATGGGGCACCATTCCTCCTACTGAAACCAACAATAAAGCATTACTCCTTCCAGTAAAACCAGTGATGGGACATTGTTTATTCCCACTGATGATGGGGCATTTTCTACTATCACTGGCCACAGTCCGGCCCTCCTAAAGCCTGAAGGACAGTAAACTGGCCCTTTGTTTGGAAATTTTGGAGACCCCTGCCCTAGTATATCAAGCTAGCGCCCAAATGAAACAAAGAGGTGTCTTTATAGAGGTGATCATAGTGACTTACTATGCCTCAACCACTACCTAACATACTGTATATTACATATTATTAGCCAATACCAGGCATGTACGCTAATTTTGAGTGGAGACTCAAACTCTGTCCTTTTCCCTTTCCTAGACAGGTCTGACTCTCACTCTGCCCTCTCCAACCAGACAGCCTATTTGTGCAAACTCCTCTCTCAGCATACTCTGGTCGACTGTTGGCAGGAGTTTAATCCGACCACTAAAGTTTACACCTTTTGTTCGCAAAGTACTACTGTACATCCGGTGGTACATGGTTCCCACTAGCTTAGCCCGTATCAACTCTAGCATTTTGTGCACTGCTATCGTGGCTGTTTGGAGGCAGGCATCTTTATTCGTATCTGGTGGACCAGCCCAGTGGTGCAGCAGCTTTGGCACCAGGTCTACAACATGATAAGCACACTTTTTAATCAGAAACTGCCATTGCATCCACTGGAGGCCTCCCTCAACTGGAAATCAAAGGGACTATCTAAACTCCAAATTATTCTCATGACACATGTCCTACAGCTACCAAACAGGTGATCGCGAAAGTATGGTCTTCGAGGCACCTATCTGTCTCAAAGGTCAAATCTCAAGTACATTGGACCCTACTTAATGAGAAACTTACCACCAGGCTCCAAGGCAACCTCACCAAATTACGCCAAGCTTGGGAACCGTGGGTTTTTACCTATCTTCCACACAGCTTTGATCGATATGGACCCAAGTGGGCTTGCCCCCCCCCTCGCCCCCTTTTTTACCTAACTGTTTTCACTCTTCCCTACCCCTTCTCCTTTGCCACCATCTCCCCTCTACTTACTGGTAGGCTCTAATTTCATATGACGCTTGCAAATTTTCCAATGAACTACATGACATTCATATTGTCACCCCTACTACTTCTACTACCCTCTACTACCCTCTACTACCCTCTGAGATTTTAGGGCTAATATATTGCACTACAATGTATTGTATGTTTATGAGTGTCATTCTTATGCTAACAATGTCATGTAAACGAAAGCCTCTGTTACAGTATGTTCTTCCCATGCTCAACATTCTCAAAAATTCAATAACAATTTATAGAATAAAAGAAAAAAGTGAAAATGGTAATAGAAATGTTAAAAAGACAATTGAATCCCTTTAAACAAGCATTGGAGGATATGGCAGCAGGACGCAGAACTCGCTCAGCAGCTGGGAATCATGTGCCTTGGAACGCTGATTGACGTCCCAGCTTGAGAGAACTATCTGGCCTATATTTTGCAAGGTTGGATGCCGGGTGCCAAGCCAGAAACATATTACCTTGGGCGAGCAAGGCCCCGTTGTATTCTAAATTATTCATGGCGAAATGAGTACAAACCTGACGAGGGAAATACACGTTTTTTGTTTTTTTTCCTTCTTCTCTTCCAAACCTGGCTGTACAACTCGGAGCATCCAAATCCTGATTTAGCTGGTGGTTGCTGAGTATCAATAATGAAAATGAAAACTCAGTTTAATTAAATTGCTGGAGGGAGCTGTAGGTTGTTGAGGTAAAGGGATGTTATTGAGCGAGCGAAAGAAAAATATCAAATAACTCCCAGTTAAAGAAGAATTAAACAAAGCGCTATTTGCATCCAAACCGATTGCATAATGCCATTGTAATTTAATGTATTTATTTCTGGGATTTATTTAAAGCAGATAGAAAATTACACATTAATACAGCGCTGTATTCAGTATTACATCATTACACATATACTAAGACCCCTTTCACACTGGGGCGGTTTGCAGGCGTTATTGCGCTAAAAATACCGCCTGCAAACCGCCCCTAAACAGCCTCCGCTGTTTGTTCAGTGTGAAAGCCCGAGGGCTTTCACACTGAAGCGGTGCGCTGGCAGGAGAAGAAAAAATCTCCTGCGAGCCGCATCTTTGGAGCGGTGAAGGAGCGGTGTATTCACCGCTCCTTCACCGCTCCTGCCCATTGAAATCAATGGGACAGCGCGGCTATACCACGGTAATACCGTGGCTATAGCCGCGCTATACGAGGGGTTTTAACCCTTTTTCGGCCGCCAGCGGGGGGGGTTAAAACCGCACCGCTAGCGGCCGAATACTGCGGTAAAACAGCGCTAAAAATAGCGCTGTTTTACCGCCGACGCCCCCTACCGCCCCAGTGTGAAAGGGGCCTTAGGGGTTGATTTACTAAAGGCAAATAGACTGTGCACTTTTCAGAGTGCGGTTGCCCTCTGCAAGTGCAATTGCTCCAGAGCTTAGTAAATGAGGTAAGGCTTGACTTTGCAAAGAGTACCCAATCCTGTGCAAGGAAAATAAAAAAAAACTGCATTTTTGCTTGCACATGATTGGTTGATGGAAGTCAGCAGAGCTTCTGCTCATTTATTAAGCTCTGGAGCAACTGCTCTTGCAGAGGGCAAGCGCACTTTGCAAAGTGCACAGTCTTTTTCCCTTTAGTAAATCAACCCCTTAATGTCAGTCATTTAAAGTTGAATTCTTGGTAAGGCAATTTTTATATAGACACCTTGCTCCATCTTGGGCCCATGTAAGTATCTACACTATATTACCAAAAGTATTGGGACACCTGCCTTTACACGCACATGAACTTTAGTGGCATCCCAGTCTTAGTCCGTAGGGTTCAATGTTGAGTTGGCCCACCCTTTGCAGCTATAACAGCTTCAACTCTTCTGGGAAGGCTGTCCACAAGGTTTAGGAATGTGTCTATGGGAATGTTTGACCATGGTCCAAATCATTTGGTGGAGGGGGGATTATGGTGTGGGGTTGTCAGGGGTTTGGTTTGGCCCCTTAGTTCCAGTGAAGGGAACTCTTAAGGCGTCAGCATACCAAGATATTTTGGACAATTTCATGTTCCCAACTTTGTGGGAACAGTTTGGGGGATGGCCCCTTCCTGTTCCAACATGACTGCACACCAGTGCACAAAGCAAGGTCCATAAAGACATAGATGAGTGAGTTTGGGGTGGAGAAACTTGATTGGCCTGCACAGAGTCCTGACCTCAACCTGATAGAACACCTTTGGGATGAATTAGAGCGGAGATTACAAGCCAGGGATTCTCATCCGCATCAGTGCCTGACCTCACAAATGCGCTTCTGGAAGAATGGTCAAACATTCCCATAGACACACTCCTAAACCTTGTGGACAGCCTTCCCAGAAGAGTTGAAGCTGTTATAGCTGCAAACGCTTCAATATTGAACCCTACGGACTAAGACTGGGATGCCATTAAAGTTCATGTGCATGTAAAGACAGGCGTCCCAATACTTTTGGTAGTATAGTGTATGTGTCATACCTGGAAGAACCCCATGGAAGCTGGAAATCCCTGTAATAAGCACCGCTACTTCAGTGATCTCCACTAGCTTCCAGGTCCTGTGCCGAGCGGTTGCCCTGTTGCATTGTGAACACAGGAGGTGGCTCGTTCACCCTGGGGGCCATTCAGAAAATGTATTTTCATAGAGCCGATTCATACCGGAATGCGGGTAATCCCACACACTCCATTTTTGCCAACCTTTCATTTCAATAGGCTTCTAAAAACACGGGAATGTGGTAAAAGTATGGCAGGTGCAACTGGTGGATATTGTGACATCACCGCTTCACCTCTCCACCTCACCCAGTCAGAGAATATCTTGCATTTGTTGAGAAAATACAAAGTGTTCCCTGAGTGATGCCCATGCCACTCATGCCACATTTTGTTGTGCCCATCAGAGTGCCCCTTAACATAAAACGTGCCCATCAGCATGCCCCTTATTTTATGTTAAGGTTCACTCTGATGGATTATGGGTATGAATACTTTTTCAAGGCACTGTATTAGGTCCAAAGGTATGTGCTGCCTATTGCATTAGGTTGTGCACCCCAAAGCTCAAACACACATGCATGTGTGTGCATCTACATATATATATTATTATACAGGATTTGTATAACGCCAACAGTTTATGCAGCACTTTACAATATATAAAGGAGACAATAGAGTTACAATACAATAAAATACAAAAGGATTAGGAGGGCCCTGCTCAGAAAAGCTTACAATCTAATAGGGTGGGGCAGGTGGTACAAAAGGTTGTAACTGTAGGGAATGAGCTGATGGAAGTGGTAGGAGATTAGTTGGAGATGTTATAGGCTTACCTGAAGAGATGAGTTTTCAGGGATCGCCTGAAGGTAGCAAGAGTAGGGGATAGCCGGACAGGTGGAGGTAGCGAGTTTCAGAGGATGGGAGAGGCTCTGGAGAAATCCTGGAGACGAGCATGGGAGGAGGAGACGAGAGAGCTTGAGAGTAGGAGGTCTTGAGAAGAGCGGAGAGGACGGTTTGGGTGATATTTGGAGACAAGATCGGTGATGTAGCTCGGGGCAGAGTTGTGAATGGCTTTGTACAGTATGTTGTGGTTAGTATTTTGAATTTAATTCGCTGGGTGATTGGGAGCCAGTGTAGGGATTGGAGGAGAGGGTTGGCAGACACTGAGCGGTTGGTAAGGTGGATAAGTCTGGCAGCAGCATTCATGATAGACTGAAGAGGGGATAGCCTATGGAGAGGCAGGCCAATGAGAAGGGAGTTGCAATACTCAAGTCATATATATGACCCCCAATGGCCATTATTGGGCAGTAATGTCCCTTCTATCTCTATCCTCACCCTGTTGCTTAAAAGGTTCCCCTGTGACATCAGTGGTTCCTAGGGAACCAGTGACAGCGGAAAGCTATCCAATATAGGAGCAATAAAAAAAAAAAACCAGCTTGTATATATAATTCATGGCTTCCACCGAATAGGGGGCCAAGTGGGCTAAAGTTCAGGCATTCGCCCGAACGCCCAAACAGCCAGAGTTCAGTCCAAGCCTAGGTTCAGACTGCACAGTCAGCTTATCCCTGGAGAAGATGAGACTGAAGAAATGCTTCCTCCTGCCTCCAGCAGACTGATGACATCATCTCAGACTAGGTTAAGTCATCGATTGGCGCTCAAATGATGGCATTTTACCAACAGTTGGAGCTTTAAAAGAAAAATAAAATGCACTGTTGCTATCAGGGGCGGACTGACAACTCATGGGGCCCCCGGGCAATAGGAGATTATGGGGCCCCCGGGCAATAGGAGATTATGGGGCCCCCAGGCAATAGATTATGGGGCCACACAGTATACACACACACACATACAGTATACACACAATATACACACACAGTATACACACACAGATTACACACACGGAAAAGGTACTGGAGAGGTGGGGCAGCTATAATCTTGGGATTTTTAAAAAAAACACAGATTTTTACATATTGTCCCTGGTTTTATGGAGGCTGGCAACCCTGATGGGGCCCCTTAGTGGCATGGGGCCCTCGGGCAGTGCCCGAGAGCTGGAATGGTCAGTCCGCCCCTGGTTGCTATGTATTGGGACATCATGAATATATTCACGCAGACTTGTAAAGTTACTGAAAGTCTGCCCAAGTTGTCAGTATGGGAATACAATATTTTTACTCCACGTTATTGATTACAGACATGTTAACACAAACTGGCACTTAATGTTATTTATGGAAATAATAAATTGGAAAGAAAAATGGGACAGCTTCTGGTTTCATGTCACATTAGGGAAAAAAATAGTTCCATTAGATACATAACAGCAAGTAAATATATATCAGAGTAGAAGCCATCACAGTGGTTTTAAATGCAGGGACTGAATGCATCGATGGACAATTTATCCGCTACTTGAACAAGTACCATTGCCGAATTATGTAAAGCGTGTGCAGCTGCTGAAGCATTTGGTATCCTTGGGTTATTATTGTAACATAAAGTTAGATCAGCTGAATTATTTGTGTGCATTATCCGAAGACCACTAGCAACGGGATAAAGATGACTTGTTATGAGGAAAAAGCCATATAAAACCTTAATTGCTATACATACAAGTGCATACAATATTACGGAATACAGTATGTCCTAGTGGACGCTTGTTAAAAGGAATAAATCTGCCATCTCCTTGGGATCCAATTTGTTTACAAAAAATATATACATACTTTTTTCCTGCCACCTTTAAGCTTGTCTAGTGACGTTACTGACCCCACCCAATGCGTTTTGTCACAGCCAGACTTCAAAACCACTCCTGAAGAAGTCTGGATGTGACAAAATGCATTGGAAATAGTCAGTGACTACATTACTTTTTTTTTAAAAAAGGTTGGGGATTTGAAAGTGCCATTGACCACCAATAAATGTGGGATTTTTTTAAAGGAAGAAGGGTTAAAGTACCATTAACCACCAATAAATGTGGGGTCTTTTTTTATCCACTTCTGCTCTAGAGTAATTTTTTTCATTTTTTTCGCACATGTAAAAATCTGCATTTTTGGCTAAAAAACGAAAACCCTCCAGAACATTATATATTTTCTGAAATAAGAGGTACAGTGGACATACCGGTGTTGGGTGAGCTGAGATGTGTAATTTGTGTAAAGGTTAGTACACCCTGAAGGGCCTGAAGTATGACTTGGGCAGGAGACCAATATGTGTTCCTGGTGGCCCCAGGAGGGAAGAAGGATTGGTAACCCAAACTTCTTGTGTTTCTTGGTTCTACAGGAGGCTTCCAGATGTGGAAGCTGAATAACCCACTGCTAGGGGGCCCTCTTACAAAGTAAACTATTCAGAAAAGCAAGCTCCGATTGAGCATTTCATTATTGGGTGAGCAGAGGCATTTCAAATGCCTAATCTGTGTAAGGGTTAGTATTGCCTGAAGTATGACTTGGGCAAGAGACCAGTATGTGTTCCTGGTGGCCCTGTGGTTGAAAAGCGGCAAAGAGTTCCCCAGCAGGTAAGAAGGATTGGTAACCCAAACTTCTTGTGTTTCGTGGATCTACAGGAAGCTCCCAGGTGTAGGAACTGGCTGAATAACCCACAGTTAGGGGGCCCTTTTACAAACTTTTATGTAAAGCATTCAGAAAAGCAAGCTCCGATTGAGCTTTTTTTTTTTACTGGGTGAGCAAAGGCATGTTAAATGCCTAATTTGTGCAAGGGTTATTATTGCCTGGAGGGTCTGAAGCAGGGGCATTGCTAGGGGGTGGCTTTTGGGGCTATAGCCCCGAATCTGGGGCCAATAGCCTCGAGTCTCTGCAGGGGTCCCCAAAGGGGAGGGGAGGCTCTCTGGGGACCCTTATGTAAGTGAGGGGCTCTCTGGGGACCCTGATGCAAGAGAGAGGCTCTCTGGGGTCCCTGATTTTAAGGCAGAGGCTCTCTAAGGACCCAGATTTAAGGGGGAGGCTCTCTGGAGACCCTAATGTAAGAGGGGCTCTCTGGGAACCCTGATGTAAATGGGGGGCCCTCTGGGTACCCTGATGAAAGTGGGAGGCTCTCTGATGACTCTGATGTAAGGAGGAGGCTCTCTGGGGACCCCCAGGTAAGGGGGGCTCTCTGGGGACCCTGATGTAAGGGGGGACTCTCTGGGGACCCTGATGTAAGGGGGGACTCTCTGGGGACCCTCATGTAAGGGGGCTCTCTGTGGACCCTGATGTAAGTGGGGGGCTCTCTGGGGATATATATACACACACACGTATATTACTGTATATACATGTGTATGCCCACCCAAGCGTATGACTTTCTTTACTACGCTGCTATGGGCTCTAGCCCCAGATCTTTTGTAGACCTAGCAACGCCCCTGGTCTGAAGTATGACTTGAACAGGAGACTGATATGTGTTTTTGGTGGCCATGTGCCCATAAGGCGGCAAGGAGTTCCCCAGCAAGTAAGAAGGATCCATAACCCAAACCATCCATGCTTCATGGTTCAACAGGAGGCTCCCGGGTGCAGGAACTGACCCATTGCTAGGGGCCTCTCGTACAAACTTTTAAATAAAGCATTCACAAAATCTAACGCCAACTGGACATTCCATTATTGGGTGAGCAGGGATGTGTAACATGTCTATTCTGTGTAAGGGTTAGTATACCCTCAATGGCCTGAAGTAAAAACTTGGGCGGGTGTTCCTGGTGGCCATAAGATGGCAAAGAGTTTCCCAGCAGGTAAGAAGGATCCATAACCCAAACACCTTGATGAGGAGGGAAACCATAGAATCTGTAATTCCTCTGGACATCTCGCCTGGGTACAAGACGGCCAGGCTGTATTCTGCTCTCTTTAAAGATGCTGCCTGTCTAGCAGAGCATCACCTCCTCTTCTTTATTATTAATGCAAACGGTGAGTGTACCCCCTCCCCCCGTGTTCTGATGTGAACCGTTACTACATTCTTTCCGTAAGTTCTTTATTGCACCCCTCTGTGTGAATTATTGTCATCACACCCCATCTACAAGCACGCGGGAGTCAAGTGGTTAAAGTTCATATGGTTTTGTAGTAATTGAGTTTAGATCTTCTTTCGGGTAAGTCCAACCTTTTAATCCATGGCTTCCTGAGCATTCCACACGGCCTGAAAATCACGGCTTTTGCCAATTAAACTTTTTGTATGTGCCGTCCTTTAAGAGCCCGGACCGGATGTCCCTCTGGACTCCGTTAGACTATTGTGTTCAGTAAAGCGCAATGCTATTGATTGGAAGGCGCCAAGTCAAACAGGGATGTCCAAACAAGAGCAGATTTTCTTTTTGGGTCAGTAAGCTAACACTATAAACTAAGCCGTGTAGGTCTTTTCTATGGTTTAAAGGTAAAACATATATTTACTGCTCACTTGAAGTGTGTCTGGTATTACGCTGTCATTTCAGTAATAATGGTATCAGTTTCCAGCTGAAGCAAACTCTGGTAGAGCAAAAATCGTATTTTTTCCATTGTTTTCACGCAACTAGAGCTTCTTTTTTACGTACACTATTATAGATTTTTTTCCTTTTTTTTTAGGTATACATTTGAAAAGGACCAGCCTAGGCACCCTTTAAAATATTTGTTGCAATAATGCACCTTCATTAATGGAATGTGATAAAGTATATGTGAACCCCCACCATGTAAAACAACCCATTCCGTTTAAAACAGAAATGAAAAGAAAAACATTTCTGCATATATATAAAAACACATTATAAATACCTTTTTTTTTATAAGTGATCAGGTAGACTCTCTTTTCAATAATATAAGTTGGGGGCGCTACAAACCTCAAAAAGACTTGAGAATTGATAAAATGCTAGAATTCAAAAAAACAACAAACACGAACACCAATTGCCTATGATGTAGTAAATTGCTGTGCTATATGCAAAAAATGTGAATAAAATTGACATTAAATTACTGTGCTATTTTACAAAAAATGTGTATACAATTGACATTCACAATAGAAAAATAAACCTTAGTGCAAAGATAATAAAGTGACAATCATGATGATTAATTGTCCCAATCCAGACTCTCTTTTCAGCTGCATAGGTTGGCTTAGAGAGCTAGGGGTGGAGAAACAGCAGCACACTGGTCTTCCCAGTGAATAGATGTGCAGGGTGTGTGTGTGTGTGTGTGTGAGCAGAAGCCTGACCATTAGAGCACAGGCAAGTTGTGTTCCCAGCACAACCAGAAAACTGACCACACTGGGATGGATGTGCTTCTATGCCTAGCGTGGTCAGTTTGAAATAGTAAAGTGGGGGGGCTGGCAGGGATTTCGTACAAGGGAAGCAATACAAAGAGAACAGAATACTTTTTACTTGGTACAGCAGGCATATATCAGGAATATGAGATATTGGAGTAACATATTCTTAAAATGTGAATTTCAAAGTAAGCCTCCACCTCATCAGAATGGCCACTTACCAGCTCCTTGTGACTTCCTATTACAGGAGGTCTTTCCCGCTTGTGCCTATATACCCAGTCAGGACCTTTAGTTCTCCAAGGGAATCCCTGTCAAGCCTCCAGGAGGGGCCCAATCACACATGAACCCCAAAAAGAGTTAAGGCCTCCATAGTGTAAAATCGTAGCCGTTCATTGTTAAAAAAATATATTGCACTTACATCGAGAGGAATGTAAATTAGGCATAAAAAGATAAGCCGGCCGGCTCAATAAGGCAGCCCGTTCTTCCAGGACCTGCGGAAATGCGCTGACGTCAGCACGTCGCTCTCCCTACGCGTTTCGTCACAGATGACATCGTCCTGGGGCACTACTTTGGTGAAAGTGTTAAGCACTGAGGGATTTTTTGGACATCACATCATCATATTGACTTCCATTAATGTGTTCACTATTGTTTTACTCACAATTTTTTTACTTTAGCGCAATTTATTTTTGGATTAATTGATGTGTGCTGTGCGTATCTCAGAGGAAAGTTGCTGCTTTCTTATTTTCACTCATTTTTTATATTCACTCATTGTTGATTTGTGACAGTACAGTAATACCCATTTTTTTCTTTTTTTATATATTCTTAACATGCCATAAGGCAGAATTCCTGACAGATAAAAAAAACACAAACTAATGCAGCTCTGTAATCATTATTATAAAATTTTTATTTTAATGCAAGTAGTGTAAGTACCTGAATCTGACCTGGTATCAGCCTCTTCTTTTTTGTACAGCAGGGCTGGTGATTGAGAGGAAGAAACAGAACATGAAACCAATTTGTTCATGTGCAGACAAGCATAGCTAATAGCAAGAGAGAGCAGAAAGACGGAGAGATGAACTGATCACTGTATTGCTTCTCCTTTCACTGTCCAGTCATGGGCTGAGGGCAGGTTTATGATGACTGCTGGCCATCAGAATGAGGACATCTAGTGGCAGGAAAAAGGACTACGGCAAAATCTCATGATCGAAGGTGCAGATTGTAGCATTGTAGTTGTTGTGTTATCTTATCCTTTAATATCCTATTTATTTTTTATCTTGATCATTTTTGCTTTAAGGTGTGCTGCGTTAAGGCAATGCATTCATCTCGCAGCGCACATTAACACAGGATGAATTTCACATGTACCTGTTTTTTTTGTTTTATTGCATGTTACTGTAAGTGCCAAATGTGAAGATGACCCTAATGTAAATGGCCCTGTCACTTTTTTTAAAAGCTGAACTCCTGACAGATACAAAAACACCATTTCATGCAGGTATGCATTCATTACAAAAAACATCAAAATGTATGTAAGCCATCGTAATGGCTTTATATTATTAGTTCCCTTTTGGTCTGCTAAGTATACCATTGGAATGTTCTCAAGCAGAGCTTACCCAGTCCTAAAAATACACCATAAGAGGAGCACAACTAGATCGGAGTTACACCAGACCAACAATATATAACATTTAAAAAGGTGAAGCATGACCTGTAATGGGTTATATATCAAAGGTGAGCAGACATTGCACATAGAAGTGTCAGATGATATGTGGGTAATATACTTCAATGGAACCGCACCAGAAATGCAAGTGTTGTGTTTGTGATGCGATTTTTGATGTGTTTTGCATCTTGCGGTTTTTATTATAACACTGTTTATAGTTGGTTGCTAAGCATGGGGCCGGGAAGCCGGCCGCCGTAACCTTAACAACCGATGAGTCATCAGCTTCAGTGTGACATCACATGACGTCACAAGGGGCGGGCTCTCCGGGCGGCATCATTGGATGGCCATGCCTCATGCCTATATAAGAGGTGCAATGAAGAAGGCGGCGGCGGTGAGGAAGAAGAAGAAGGTGGTGGCTAGGGAGAAGAAGATGGTGGCGGTGAGAATTAAGAAGAAGATGGCAGTGGCGAGGAAGAAGATGACACCGGGAGATGACAGCACCGGGAGAGACGGCTCCGGGAGAAGACAGCTCAGAGCTATTTTATTAATAAAGAACTTGTCAAAAACTGTTTTGTTTTTTTTACATTTCACTGCCTTTTCAGGTGAATGGGCATGGGTACGACGTACCCGATACGCATTCACATGGGGGGGGGGCGCGATCTGGGGGCCCTCTTGTTAATGGGGGCTTCCAGATTCTGTTAAGCCCCCCACCCGCAGACCCCAACAACCACCGGCCAGGGTTGTTGGGAAGAGGCCCATGTCCTCATCAACATGGGGTCAAGGTATGGTTTAGGAGGGGGGGCACGGTCGCTCGTCCCTCCCTTTCCTGACCTGCTGGGCAGCATTCTCAGATAAAGGTCTGGTATGGATTTTGGGGGGGACCCCAAGCCATATTTTTTTTTACATTTTGGAGGGGGGTCCCCTCCAAATCCATACTAGACCCATAGGGCCTGGTATAGACCTGGGGGGGGGGGGCACACTTTTTTTTCTCGCAATTTTTTTTGCCGGCAATTTTCTTTTTACATTCAGCTGACAGCTGATGACTCATCGGTTGTTAAGGGAGCAGCGGCCAGCCTCCGGCCCCCTCCTTAGCAACCAGCTATATACAGTGTGTTTAGAGTGTGTTTAAAGAGAAAAAAAGTAAAATGCATGAAAATTGCATGCAAAAACGCATACAAAAAGCAGGTTTAAAAACGCAAAATGCACTGCAAAACATGCCTGAAATACGCTTCAAGCGCAGCCGCATAGATGTGAACCTAGACTTAAAAAAAGCACTAAAAATGCATAGGTGTGAATCCAGCCTTAGGCTCCATTCACACTAGCGCGTTTTTTGATGCATTTTGCATTTTGCAGAAATGCACGGGAATTTTTTAACATGGGTTCCTATGGAACATGTTCACATCAATGCTTTTTTGTTTCTCTGCATTTTTGGAAAGGGTCAGGGACTTTTTCTCATGCAAAATGCAGTGTTTTGCATGTAATAGAATTCAATGGACAAGCATCAAAAACGCAAGTGCACCGTTTTTGCAGCGTTTTTGATGCGTTTTTGGTGCGTTTTTGATGCGTTTTTGCCGTTTTCGTTTTTTTTTTTATTTTTTTTTTTTTTATTTTTTTTAAGACTGTAAAAAAAAATGTAAAAAAAAAAACGCAAATCGCGGCAAAATCGCGGCAAAATCGCGGCAAAAACGCGGCTCAAAAACGTGGCAAGCATGAAAAAATACCCTCCAAAAACGCTCAAAAGCAACATGCATAGGTGTGAATCGAGCCTTAAGCTGGCCATACACCATACAATTTTCCTGTTCAATTTTCTTTAGATTTACCTTCAACTATGTAGTACAAGGGCCTGCCTGATTGCATCCAAATTGAAAGTGTTTAGGTTTGACCTCCTATTATATGGTTTTGGTAAATCTAAAGGAAAGTTGAACAGGAAAATTGAATAGTGTATGGCCAGCCTTATGCTGGCCATACACTATACAGAAAATCGGCCGAACCCATTTTCGAAAAACGAACGTTCGACCGTGACCGCAAACGATCGTGCCATCATATAATGACCGATAATCTGTTCAGTGGACATGAATAAATAATTTTGTGTTCGTTTTTTTACATATACCTAGTGCAGAAAGTTCGGACGGGAAACACATTAACCTTGCAATTTATCGTACGTTCGGCAGAAATTTTCCAAACATGCCGTTCGTTTTTTTTCCACAAAAACGTCACAAACGATTATCGATTTGTACCCACTAACTTGCCGAAAAACGAACGAAGTGTCCATTCGAACGATTTTTCGGCCGATTTTTCGTATAGTGTATGGCCAGCATAAGGCTCCATTCACACTAGCGCGTTTTTTGATGCATTTTGCATTTTGCAGAAATGCACGGGAATTTTTTAACATGGGTTCCTATGGAACATGTTCACATCAATGCCTTTTTGTTTCTCTGCATTTTTGGAAAGGGTCAGGGACTTTTTTTCATGCAAAATGCAGCGTTTTGCGTGTAATAGAATTCAATGGACAAGCATCAAAAACGCAAGTGCACCGTTTTTGTAGCGTTTTTGATGCATTTTTGATGCGTTTTTGCCGTTTTTTTTTTATTTTTTTAATTTTTTTTTTTTAAGACTGTAAAAAAAAAATGTAAAAAAAAAAAAAAAACCGCAAAACGCAAATCACGGCAAAATCGCGGCAAAATCGCGGCAAAAACGCGGCAAAAACGCTGCTCAAAAACGTGGCAAGCATGAAAAAAAAACCTCCAAAAACGCTCAAAAGCAACATGCATAGGTGTGAATCGAGCCTTAAAGTACATCTGTGCCTTTAGGCCTGGTTCACACTTATGCATTTTTTAGCGCGTTTTCAGTTTTGCAGAAACACACTACAGTCCATTTAACATGGTTTCCTATGGATGTAGGTCATATCTGTGCATTTTATGGAAAGAGCCAGGGACTTTTCTCTGGTTTTTGGTTCCATAGACTTCAATGGATCAAAAACGTGTATTGAAAAACGCAAACTGCACCTGGAGTATGCAAACTGCAACCTGTATAGGTGTGAACCAGGCCTCAGGACCCTCGGTAGTACTCCACAATTACATGCATAAAGAGATAGGGAAGCCTCTCATAGTGTAGTAAGATTTATTTAGTGTTTAAAAGAAGTATAGAATGCACCTACATTAAAAATAGCAAACTCAAGCCAAAATTTGAGCCAGGAACGCAAGCAATCTTTTATGTATATATGTCAGAGATGACTTGTAATAAATAAAAACCAACATTGCACCTATATACTTCTATGAGTTTTATCTTTGGTTACCATCTTGTGGTTAAAAAAAGCAAAACCTACCTATTTATGTCTGCTGCCTACCTGTGTTACTAAACTAGAGAGCAAGATAACAATCAGGTGTGGATATGTGGAGGATTGCTCACAGGTGCTGACCCCCGGCTCGCCACCGCAACGACCATGCAAATAAATGCAATCCAGTAAAACCTTTATTCTTCAACAGTCGGTGAATTTCAGATATAGGAGTGCTTGGTCAAACCTGTTACCGACTTGGGCCTGGAATCTTGACCAAGATTTTGCCTGCACTTGGCCAACCTCTGCTCATCTATGACCTTGACCCTGCTCTTGATTTGGTGCCTTTTTGCTCAACTGTTACCAAATGAAGTTTGCGACCCGGCTCTGTTCTCTACTGGTCTTGATGAAGTCAGAGTGCCCTCATTGCTGTGCTTCTGCTTACCAGACACAAGAGCTCCCAAGTTCACGTCTGTGGTTAAAGCTTCTTGGCACCTGCACCCTTCCATTGTCCTAGAAGTCCCTGTCCCACCATCATCATCACGGACTCCTCATCATACAGGTCCTGCCTCCACACTGCTAAACAAACCTATTACAACACTCTCATCAAAACCCTCTCATCCAAACCTCGTCAACTCTTTTCTACCCTTAATTCCTTACTTCTCCCCCCACCCACCAACTTGCTTACCGCTCAACATATTGCCAACCACTTCAATAGCAAAATCAACACAATTCGCAAGGAGATATCCAGCATTCAAATTCCTCCCCTACCCAACATATGAGGTCCAACACCACACTCAATACTCTCCTCCTTTTGCCCAGTTACCACAGAAGAAGTTGATAAACTCCTCTCCATGGCCCACCTCACTACATGTCCCCTGGACCCTGTCCCCTCTCAATTACTGCGACCACCTTCCCACTCTATCCTCAACTCCCTAACCCACATCTTCAACCTCTCCCTCTCCTCCGGCACCTTTCCTTCCCCGCTCAAACATGCACTGGTTACCCCCATACTCAAAAAAACCCTCACTAGACCCCACCTGTTTGAATAACTTAAGACCTATCTCCCTTCTCCCGTTTGCCTCCAAGCTCATCGAACGCCTTGTTCATGACCAAATGAGTCGCTACCTCACGGACAACAACCTTCTCGACCCCCTACAGTCTGGCTTCTGTCCACAACATTCTACTGAAACTGCCCTACTAAAACTCACCAATGACCTAATAACTGCCAAAACCAATGGCCACTACTCCATACTCATACTTTTAGACCTCTCTGCTGCCTTTGACACAGTTGACCACCTGCTGCTCCTCAGCAAATTACACTCCCTTGGCCTCCGTGATTCTGCATTATCCTGGTTCTCCTCCTACCTATCTAAACGCACTTTCAGTGTCACTTACAACTCCATCTCCTCCGCTCCCCTTCCTCTTTCTGTTGGGGTACCCCAAGGCTTCGTCCTTGGGCCTCTCCTTTTCTCACTCTATACCTCTTCCCTGGGCCAGTTGATAACCTCCCATGGCTTCCAATATCACCTCTATGCCGATGACACTCAGATCTATCTCTCCACTCCTCAACTCACCCCCACTATCTCCTCACGGATCTCAAAATTGCTGAATGACATATCGGTATGGATGTCACACCACTTCCTCAAACTTAATCTTTCTAAAACTGAGCTTGTTATATTTCCTCCTTCCGGTCCCCCTCCTGTGACTTTACCATTAATATCAACAACACAACCATTGGTCCCTCCACACATGCCAGAGTCCTGGGTGTAATCCTTGACTCTGACCTCTCCTTCAGCCCCCATATCCAATCACTGGCTAAATCCTGCCGCCTTAACCTCCAACATCTCCAGAATTCCACCCTTCCTGACTAATGACACCACAAAGCAACTTATTCACTCCTTGATTATTTCCCGCCTTGACTACTGCAACTCTCTCCTTAATGGCCTACCCTTAAGCAGGCTAATCCCCCCTTCAGTCTATTATGAATGCTGCTGCTAGACTAATACACCTTACTAATCGATCCGTGACTGCTGCTCCTCTCTGCCAATCCCTTCACTGGCTTCCCCTACCCCACCGTGTAAAATTCAAAATGCTAACCACAACATACAAGGCCATCCACAACATCGTCCCCATCTACATCACCAACCTCATCTGCAGATATCGCCCAAATCGCCCCCTCCGCTCCTCCCAGGACCTCCTGCTCTCTAGCTCCCTTGTTACCTCCTCCCATGCTCACCTTCAGGACTTCTCCAGAGCCTCTCCCATCCTCTGGAAACTCATTTATTCAGGGAAGCCTATCCCACACCCACATAACTGTCCCTGAGCCATCCCCATCAAATCATTCTTTGCAGCTATTACCTTTTGTACCACCACCCCCTCCCTTTAGAATGTAAGCTCTACGAGCAGGGCCCTCCTGTACCTTTTGTATTGAACTGTACTGTAGTTGTGTTGTCCCCCTTATACATTGTAAAGCGTTGCGTAAACTGTTGGCGCTATATAAATCTCGTATAATAATAATAATACTTGGCAGACACACAGCCACTAATTAAATTAATGCTTTTGATACAATTCTATCTCAAGAATGAGGGTTTTTCTTAATATATCTTATGAATAGTGTATATCATCCACCAAACCAAAAGCCAAACCATTGCCAAAACCCATCAAGGAATCCATGAGCTTGATGACCAAAGCCTTGCCCAAAGGTGACTTGACCACTTTGCTGATCAGGTCCTCAATCCAGTCCTTTCTTCCATTCCTGTGACCAAGAAGGAGTTAACCGTGGGTACATCGAGCTGATTTATCATCACAGCGGCGCAGCGAACCGGCGTGAAAGATGTAGCACTCAGACTGTAAGAGCCGCCAGTTCTGTCGCAATCAATGACATTTTTATTCGCAACTTATTGTAATGTATGTAATGTTTAGGCTTTTGCTGTCTTGTGTTTGTGCGGAGGCCTGGAAGAATAAATCTCTTTAAAAAACATGTGTGTCGAAGGTTGAATTTCAATCGTGCAGCATCCACGGCAAGAAGGCATCGCATTATTTGAACCTAAGCTCTCTACGAACCTTCACCCGCCGCAGTTAATTCTGAAGAGGTTCAATGTCTGCCTTGAAACATGTTGGAGTAGATTAGTACGGCGAAAAACGTGAAACATTCTAGGCCAAATTATAGCTTTTCTTTTTTCTTTTTTTTTGTCCCCCTCTTAATGACGAATTGAGCTGTCCCAGTGAAAATCCAAGGCAGCATGCACTGAGGATTACAGTGGTGGTATCACAGTGCCCCCTAGTGTCAGCCATGGTGTACTGGATGCTCATACCTAAAAGCATCAGCTTGTGTATCGACTGGGTAGAACACTCAGAAAATACAGTAAGTCAATGTTGATTTAGACAGAAGAAGCGTGGAAGAAGAAGCCTAATTTATGAACATCCAGCCATAGAAAGGCTGACATCACAAAAAAAGCGCTACAGGAAAATAAAAATGGCCCTGTATAATAAAAGAATCATAAAGGACTTATTCACAAAGGTAAAAAAAAATCCAGGTAATTTTAGTTCTATTGAATTTGCTTGCTGCATGTGTAGAAATGTATACAAAGTAATCAAAAAAGTCGCCAATTGGTGAGTTTTCATTAAAAAATATTAAAAAACAAGCAAATGATGTCTACATTTTTAACGCAAAAGTGAGCGCATGAGAAGTGTAGCAAAGAGTTTATTAATTAATAATTAGACTAAGCAATACATGCTTCATAATTTATAAAAAGAACAATAATCAATAAATACAACATGAAAATAATAACATGAAAATAATAACATAAAAAAATGACATAATAAAAAATGACATTAAAAATGACATTACATGTAATAAAAAATTACATGTAATAAAAATAAATTTTTAATACAATAAAAATGTTAAAGTTTCTTTCTTATCAATCAAAAATAAATACAATAATAACGTTCAATAAATGTTCATAAAAGTTGTGACACAGTTTAGTTAAAAAAGTGCAAAAAAAGTCCATAAGTAGAAATAATCCAGTGGTTCAAGATAGTGTAGATGAAGTTTCAAAAGACTTGACAATTTAACCAATGAGTGAAAGCCGCTGACACCACGCCAATGTGCTCACAGAACTCTCATCTCATAGGCAAAGGTTAAATGCCTTAAAAATCCAATAGGAACAGTGAGTATTGCTCCCAGAATCAAGGATCAACAGCAAGGAATTACAGATCAAGAAAATTCACCCCTCCTAACCGATATTACGATCCCCGTGTAAGGTAAATAAGCCTCCAATAGTGAATTACCATAATTTTATTTTATTTAATTAAAATACTTGCTTACATTAAAGCAGCAGCAAGCGCGCCAAACAGAGGCAAACATTCGGCGTTTCACGCCACCTCGCACGTCACTTCCGGTCCGCAGTATACTCCGGCCACGCCCTACGCGTTACGTCACGTGACTTCCTGATGATGGATTGTTAGGTTATGCGCAAGATCACTGCAACTTTTATTGATTTTTTATTGGTGTAGCTGTGAACACTATTAGGTTTTGCTGCATTTCCACTTTTAGTATTTTTACTTTATTTTATCTTAGTTCACTAATAGTAGCGCAGAGGACCACTATAAATAAAGTTTTTTTTCTTAACCACTTCAGTCCCGGAAGGATTTACCCCCTTAATGACCAGGCCTTTTTTTTTTTGCGGCGTTTTGAAATCCCTTTATATTTGTTTGACATACGTTGCCATTCCAGGGCTCCTTGCTGCACAGGCCAGTCATAGGTGGGGGCAGTGACCACTTTTTGTACCTGAATGTGTATTCTGCTACAAATTTTTGATAAAAAAAAAAAATCACAATAAGCTTATATTGATTGGTTTGGCGCAAAAGTTATAGCGTCTACAAAATAGGGGATATATTTTTGGCATTTTTATTATAATTTTTTTTTACTAGTAATGGCGGTGATCGGTGATTTTTAGTGGGACTGCAACATTGCGGCGGACAGATCGGACACTTTTGACACATTTTTGGGACATTTATACAGCGATCAGAGCTAACAAAAGCCACTGATTATTGTATAAATGTCACTGGCAGGGGAGGGGTTAACACTAGGCAGCGATCAAGGGGTTAAGTGTTCCCTAGGGAGGTGTTTCTAACTGTGGGGGGAAGGGACTGACTGGGTGTACAGCGAGAGAGAGATCGCTGTTCCTGACAATTAGGAACAGAGGATCTCTCTCTACTTCCCTGACAGAACAGGGATCTGTCTGTTCATATTGACAGATCCCCGTTCCATAAATCCCAATTGCCCCTGATTTCTAGGGACTGCCCCTGATTTGGGGCAATGCCCCTCCGTCCCTCTTCCCCCCTCATTTGTCCCTCATTTTGGTCTGATCTATACAGTTGTATATAAAATGCACATTTTATCTTTGGATGCACTGGGAAACACTTTTCAATTTCTAAATTCCTGCATTTTTAAATTTCAAAAAAGAGAATAATGGAATAATAGTGGTAAAAAAAAGAATTTGTGGGCTTAACTATTCATTTTTTTTGTATAATTCTCCTTTAAGGGAGCATGGCAGGGGGCATGTCCTATGCCTACATATTTTCCTAGTAAGTGCCCCTTGTTCCCATCTCAAAAAGTTGGGAGGTATGCCGTTCTGCCTCTCTGAGCATCGATCACGGGTCACTGGTGGACATTGCGGCTGCCGGCCACCCGCATCGGCTCCAGCGTCGCCAAAAGCGTGCCCGCTATAGCTCTTAAAGCGTCTGCCATACAGCTATGGCGATTCGCACAGCAGTGCCAACCTGCCGCCGTATAACGACGGCGGCTGGTCATCAAGCAATTGAAGTATAACTAAAGGTAAAACTTTTTTTTTTAGGTTTTGGATAGAGTGGAAAGGCATTAGAACACCTGTCAGTTTCTATTGAGATAGTTTTTAGGAGATACATCACTCTCTATTTGTCCTGCTTACCAATATCATTGAAAGTAAAAGAAAATCACAAATTTTGGGTTGTCTCCTGATAAGTATTAGAGGGCAAATCTTCCAATGGGTATACTAGTCCTGGTGACCTGGGGCCCCCCCAAGGAATTTCCTTGAGTTCAGCGCCGGTGCTACCACTAGGCAAACTAGGCAACCGCTTAGGGCGCCCTGCTGCCACTGGTGTTCCTACTGTCTTCTCTCTGCAGCACGCAACTAAGTCTCAGCATCAGCAGTCAGCAAACATTCATTGATGGGCACTGGTAGGCTGCATTGATGGGTGCTGGTAGGCTGCATTTGATGGGCGCTGGTGAGGCTGCATTGATGGGCACTGGTGAGGCTGCATTAATGGGCGCTGGTGAGGCTGCATTAATGGGCACTGATGAGGCTACATTTGATGGGCGCTGGTGAGGTTGCATTGATGGGCACTGGTGAGGTTGCATTGATGGGCGTTGGTAGGCTGCATTTGATGGGCGCTGGTAAGGCTGCATTGATGGGCACTGGTGAGGCTGCATTAATGGGCGCTGGTGAGGTTGCATTGATGGGCACTGGTGAGGCTGCATTTGATGGGCGCTGGTGAGGTTGCATTGATGGGCACTGGTGAGGTTGCATTGATGGGCACTGGTGAGGCTGCATTGATGGGCACTGGTGAGGCTGCATTTAATGGGCGCTGGTGAGGTTGCATTGATGGGCACTGGTGAGGTTGCATTGATGGGCACTGGTGAGGCTGCATTAATGGGCGCTGGTGAGGCTGCATTTGATGGGCGCTTCATTAAAAAGGTGGGGTTTACATGGGCAGGGAAAAGGAGGTGGAGTCAGGAGTTGAGCCAAGAGGGAGGTGGCAAAATGAGGTTTGCATTGATGGGCACTGGTGAGGCTGCATTTAATGGACGCTGGTGAGGTTGCATTGATGGGCACTGGTGAGGCTGCATTGAGGGGCACTGGTGAGGCTGCATTTAATGGGCGCTGGTGAGGTTGCATTGATGGGCACTGGTGAAGTTGCATTGATGGGCACTGGTGAGGTTGCATTGATGGGCGCTGGTGAGGCTGAATTTGATGGGCGCCTCTTTAAAAAGGTGGGGTTTACATGGGCAGGGAAAAGGAGGTGGAGTCAGGAGTGGAGCCAAGGGGGAGGCGGCAAAATGAGGTTTCGCCTAGGGTGTCAACAATCCTTGCACCTGCCCTGCTTGAGTTGCAGGGATTTCCTCTCACTTCCTGTTAGGCTATGGGACAGGAAGTGAAGGGAAATCTCCACAATGGGACACAAATTGCATAAAAAAAATCTGACAGGAGTTATAATAACCCTCTTTTACTCTATCAACAATGAAAAAAAAAAGTTTTGCCTATAGTTTTACTTTAAAGCAGGTCTTTTCATGTGCATTATCTTCCACTATTGGATAATTGTGTGTGCTACTATTCAATTGTATTCATTTTCTCTATGGAGTAGGTGTGTGCTATTTGTGAAGGTTTTCATTTATATGGGGTCATGGGGTAGCTACCTGTTTTCAGACACTCAACATCTGCCTTCACACATTCAATTGGTGACTGAGTTACCTCTGTGGCTATATATGCTGGGATATGTTGATGACACTCAATGGTACTAAAGAAGCTGCTTGGAAAAGATGTTAAATGTCTTCAACATTACAGAACAAAGTCCCGTTGAATGTAACTAACTACTACTAGCGGTGTCGGTGCTTTAAAGTCTGACAGCTTGCTTTTTGTTTAAATAAAATGATGAATTATTAAAAATAGTGATATCAAAATACAGAGTTGTGATCAGGCTATTGGATAGACTGCAGCAGTGGCGGCTGGTGCTCTATTTTTGGGGGGGTGGCAAACCCCCCCCCCCTGGTCCCCCCTGCACGGCCACCTGGCTACTTCCACTCGCCAGCCCCGCTCGCCCGCCAGCCCCGCACTTACCCCATCCAGGTCGCGGGCGGCTTCCACGGCTTCTACTCCCAGCCAATCTGGTCCGCTTCCTGTCCTGATTGGCCGGGAAGAGAAGCAGGAAGACCACAGCGAATCAACATTCACTAATGTCACAAGTGGGTGGGCTCGGGGGGCGCAGTGCTCTGCGCCCCGTACCCACCCCTTTTTTAAGCCAATTAAAGCCTCCAGCTCTAATCATGTGCTTCACAAAAAAAAAAAACTCGTAGGACTCTATGTGTCTGGCACCTCGCATGGAGATTAGGGGCCGGCGCATAGAGATTAGGGGGGGCGGCACCTTTATGGATGGGCCACTGCTGTACTGCAAGAGAGAGGTAACTATTATTGACAGACACAAAAAAATATGTAGCACCCTGGAGTTTAGGCAGGGTTGCTCCCCCCAAATTTACTTGCCAGGAATAGTTATCCTGGTTGATTTTTAGAGATCAATTGATTTCTCCCTAAGTTTGGCCTTGTTGCACTTTTCTCTCCTGCCACTTGGTGGACGGTTACCTTCAATAAAGTACACCTACCTGCCTGCTCACAGCTTTCTCCAGCATTAAAACTGAGCTGCTCATACACAGCTCAGCCTATATTGCCAGCATGGTCCCTGTGTGTCGGAACATGCGCAGGAGTGACGTCATCCTGCAATGGCCAATGGAGAAAGTCAAAGACTGGTATCCACAAGAAGATGCCATTGGTTTGAGCTAGAGACCGCGCTGGACTGATTAAGTTATTCTTAGTGAATGTAAGGTGGTTTCATGGGTGGGTGGTGGTGTTTAACTCCCTTTGGAAGTATGGGCTGCTACCTTACTGGTATGACTGTGATGTCACTTCGGTGGGAAAGATATTTGGATAGGGAGAGAGGAGCACCCAGTGTCTAAAGTGATGCCTAGGATATTTTTGGGGTCTCAGCCAACCCACAAAAGTAGGCTGGCTGGTGGGCTCCTTATTGAAAATAACAAGTGTACAAATCGAGCCAACGAGTTTAGGGGGATAAACCTCCTCCTTCTTCAGGGCTGTTGGTACATGTAGACAGAGAAGGATGGGCTCCACGGTGCTACCTGGATCTCTTGTGCAAGCAAATGTCAGCTAGAGTTATGCAGAGACAGCACTGCCAGGGAGGATGGCATCCGTATAGAGGGGATCTACACAAACGGGCATTAACAGGAAGAAGGGGGAGATTCCCTACTACCTGACTATATTTTAATGGATCAAGAAGGGCTGCATAAAGGCCAAGATATCCTTAACATTCGTCATACTTAATAGATGCTCATCTAAAGACTCTGCTGTAGTCTGCACATCATCTTTATACATGACCAACTAGTACGTGGAGGGCTCTCATAAGATACTCTGAATTTGGGGGGGTAGTGTCAGGAGGCCACCATTTGGCGCCATCCTCTAAAGCACAGGTGTCAAACACAAGGCCCGCCGGCCCTCCAGGCCCTTTCATGTGGCCCTCACACCTCTCCTGCAGCTGCAGGAGAGCTCCAGCCCTCCTCCGGTCCACCTCCAGACCCCTACTTTCTGCTTTCAAGCAATGCATCCAGCTTCTTCCCAGCAGCAGCATAAGGAAAGGGGGTGCACTGTGATGTTAGGGAGAGTAGGGGACTCAACTTCTGATGGTGGGGTGGCTCTTGACATCTAATGTAAGGGGAGGGGATGCGCTGGACATCTAATCTTAAAGATACAACCGGCCCTTTTGAGGACAATCATAATGCTGATGCGGCCCACGATGAAATTGAGTTTGACATCCCTGCTCTACAGTGTTCTATTGTTTTTCCTGCTCGCATAGCGCAGTATACATTGTACCGATTTCTTGCTTACTCTCTGATGAATATATGACTATACATTCACCTATCCAATACCCCTTGATGAAGGGCTTGAAACCAGAAACGCGTTGGGTACTGGAATCTTATCGGAACTTGGAAAGCACCACGATTCATATACATTTGCATTCTTGCTATATATTTATGCTATGTAGTGTTCTGTTTGTGTTTTGTGTTATGTTATGGTTTTTAACTGATCATTTCATGTGTGAAGTGATCTAATTTCACATATATTAATAAACTTTTTTTATTCTACATTAGTGGTGTTGCTGCCTTTAAAATAGGATTCAGGGGGGTCTTTCCTTTTTTCCACATAACAGGGATGTGGCAGCAACCTACCTCTTACTGAGACGGTGAAAACATATTCATATTTACTCTCACAAGAGACCCAGGTACCACCGCAAAGCTTATTATATTCTGTCTACATGTATATCTTTCCTACAGAAGAAGATGCCAGCACCAGCGAGTGGACTGTTGAAGGAAAGATAAGTATAGCTCCCCTTAGTTCTGCGTTAAAAAAACACACACCGTTACATGATGTCACGGCTTGGCTCAGCCCTTCCTTCTCTGAGCTGGCCACTCAGCTGCCGCTAATTGCCGGCTCCTATCTCTCCACAGTGACTCACCTGTTGATGATATCCTGCTCGTCAGTCCTGCTTACTTAAGCCGCCCAGCCCAGATGATTTCTGCCTTTGCCTTGGTCAACATCACAGAGACTTTCTCCTGCGTTCCTGTTAAAGACTTGCTTGGCTGACATTCCTTCTGGCTCCAGATCCTTGCTGTTCCACTATGCTGATTCCTGGCTTCCTGACTTTCTGGCTTGTCTGACTATCCGTTCTGGTTACCGAACTTTGGCAGTTTTGACCACGTTTGTTCTATTTACTTTTATTATTTAACCACTTGCCGACCGCCTCACGATGATATACGTCGGCAAAGTGGCACGGGCAGGCAGAATCACGTACATGTACGTGATCTGCTTCCCGCGGGTGCCCGAGGCGGTCGGCTTTTGTCCAGCGGCGATCGGAGGTGAGGGGGAGACCATCCATTCGTGCCCCCCCCTCGCGATCGCCGCCGGCCAATAGAATCATTCCTCTGCTGCTGTATGCTAAACAGCAGCAAAGGAAATGATGTAATCTCTCCTCAGCTCGGTATTTTCCGTTCCGGAACCGAGGAGAGAAGACTGCAATGTGAGTGTAAAACACACACACACACAGTAGAACATGCCAGGCACACAAAACACCCCCCTTTACCCCCCGATCACCCCCCAATCACCCCCCCCCCCCCCCCCCCCCCGTCACACTGACACCAAGCAGTTTTTTTTTTTTTTCTGATTACTGCATGCTGTCAGTTTGTGACAGTTAGTGTGGTAGGGCAGTTAGTGTTAGCCCCCTTTAGGTCTAGGGTACCCCCCTAACCCCCCTAATAAAGTTTTAACCCCTTGATCACCCCCTGTCGCCAGTGTCGCTAAGCGATCATTTTTCTGATCGCTGTATTAGTGTCACTGGTGACGCTAGTTAGGGAGGTAAATATTTAGGTTCTCCGTCAGCGTTTTATAGCGACAGGGACCCCCATATACTACCTAATAAATGTTTTAACCCCTTGATTGCCCCCTAGTTAACCCTTTCTCCACTGATCACCGTATAACCGTTACGGGTGACGCTGGTTAGTTCGTTTATTTTTTATAGTGTCAGGGCACCCGCCGTTTATTACCGAATAAAGGTTTAGCCCCCTGATGGCCCGGTGGTGATATGCGTTGCCCCAGGCAGCGTCAGATTAGCGCCAGTACCGCTAACACCCCGCCCGGCCCAGCCCAGCCCACCCAAGTGCAGTATCGATCGATCACTGTCACTTACAAAACACTAAACGCATAACTGCAGCGTTCGCAGAGTCAGACCTGATCCCTGCGATTGCTAACAGTTTTTTTGGTAGCGTTTTGGTGAACTGGCAAGCACCAGCCCCAGGCAGCGTCAGGTTAGCGCCAGTACCGCTAACACCCACGCACGCAGCATACGCCTCCCTTAGTGGTATAGTATCTGAACGGATCAATATCTGATCCGATCAGATCTATACTAGCGTCCCCAGCAGTTTAGGGTTCCCAAAAACGCAGTGTTAGCGGGATCAGCCCAGATACCTGCTAGCACCTGCGTTTTGCCCCTCCGCCCGGCCCAGCCCAGCCCACCCAAGTGCAGTATCGATCGATCACTGTCACTTACAGAACACTAAACGCATAACTGCAGCGTTCGCAGAGTCAGGCCTGATCCCTGCGATCGCTAACAGTTTTTTTGGTAGCGTTTTGGTGAACTGGCAAGCACCAGCGGCCTAGTACACCCCGGTCGTAGTCAAACCAGCACTGCAGTAACACTTGGTGACGTGGCGAGTCCCATAAGTGCAGTTCAAGCTGGTGAGGTGGCAAGCACAAGTAGTGTCCCGCTGCCACCAAAAAGGCAAACACAGGCCCGTCGTGCCCATAATGCCCTTCCTGCTGCATTCGCCAATCCTAATTGGGAACCCACCACTTCTGCAGCGCCCGTACTTCCCCCATTCACATCCCCAACCAAATGCAGTCGGCTGCATGAGAGGCATTTTCTTTTTGTCCTCCCGATTACCCCTACCCAACGAACCCCCCCAAAAAAGATGTTGTGTCTGCAGCAAGCGCGGATATAGGCGTGACACCCACTATTATTGTCCCTCCTGTCCTGACAATCCTGGTCTTTGCATTGGTGAATGTTTTGAACGCTACCTATCACTAGTTGAGTATTAGCGTAGGGTACAGCATTCCACAGACTAGGCACACTTTCACAGGATCTCCCAAGATGCCAACGCATTTTGAGAGACCCGAACCTGGAACCGGTTACAGTTATAAAAGTTAGTTACAAAAAAAAGTGTAAAAAGAAAAATATATAAAATAAAAAAAAAATAGTTGTCGTTTTATTGTTCTCTCTCTCTATTCTCTCTCTATTGTTCTGCTCTTTTTTACTGTATTCTATTCTGCAATGTTTTATTGTTATTATGTTTTATCATGTTTGCTTTTCAGGTATGCAATTTTTTATACTTTACCGTTTACTGTGTTTTATTGTTAACCATTTTTTTGTCTTCAGGTACGCCATTCACGACTTTGAGTGGTTATACCAGAATGATGCCTGCAGGTTTAGGTATCATCTTGGTATCATTCTTTTCAGCCAGCGGTCGGCTGTAATTGTAAAAGCAATCCTACCGGCTAATTAGCCTCTAGACTGCTTTTACAAGCAGTGGGAGGGAATGCCCCCCCCCCCACCGTCTTCCATGTTTTTCTCTGGCTCTCCTGTCTCAACAGGGAACCTGAGAATGCAGCCGGTGATTCAGCCAGCTGACCATAGAGCTGATCAGAGACCAGAGTGGCTCCAAACATCTCTATGGCCTAAGAAACCGGAAGCTATGAGCATTTCATGACTTCGATTTCGCCGGATGTAAACAGCGCCATTGGGAAATTTGGAAAGCATTTTATCACACCGATCTTAGTGTGGTCAGATGCTTTGAGGGCAGAGGAGAGATCTAGGGTCTATTAGACCCCAATTTTTTCAAAAAAAGAGTACCTGTCACTACCTATTGCTATCATAGGGGATATTTACATTCCCTGAGATAACAATAAAAATGATTAAAAAAAAAAAAAAAAAATGAAAGGAACAGTTTAAAAATAAGATAAAAAAGCAAAAAAATAATAAAGAAAAAAAAAAAAAAAGCACCCCTGTCGCCTCCTGCTCTCGCGCTAAGGCGAACGCAAGCGGCGGTCTGTCGTCAAATGTAAACAGCAATTGCACCATGCATGTGAGGTATCACCGCGAAGGTCAGATCGAGGGCAGTAATTTTAGCAGTGGACCTCCTCTGTAAATCTAAAGTGGTAACCTGTAAAGGCTTTTAAAAGCTTTTAAAAATGTATTTATTTTGTTGCCACTGCACGTTTGTGCGCAATTGTAAAGCATGTCATGTTTGGTATCCATATACTCGGCCTAAGATCATCTTTTTTATTTCATCAAACATTTGGGCAATATAGTGTGTTTTAGTGCATTAAAATTTAAAAAAGTGTGTTTTTTCCCCAAAAAATGCGTTTGCAAAATCGCTGCGCAAATACTGTGTGAAAAAAAAAATGAAACACCCACCATTTTAATCTGTAGGGCATTTGCTTTAAAAAAATATATAATGTTTGGGGGTTCAAAGTAATTTTCTTGCAAAAAAAAATAATTTTTTCATGTAAACAAAAAGTGTCAGAAAGGGCTTTGTCTTCAAGTGGTTAGAAGAGTGGGTGATGTGGGACATAAGCTTCTAAATGTTGTGAATAAAATGCCAGGACAGTTCAAACCCCCCCCCCCTCCAAATGACCCCATTTTGGAAAGTAGACACCCCAAGCTATTTGCTGAGAATCATGTCAAGTCCATGGAATATTTTATATTGTGACACAAGTTGTGGGAAAGAGACAAATTTTTTATTTATTTTTTTTGCACAAAGTTGTCACTAAATTATATATTTCTCAAACGTGCCATGGGAATATGTGAAATTACACCCCAAAATACATTCTGTTGCTTCTCCAGAGTACCTGGATACCACATGTGTGAGACTTTTTGGGAGCCTAGCCATGTACGGGACCCCGAAAACCAAGCACCGCCTTCAGGCTTTCTAAGGGCGTAAATTTTTGATTTCACTCTTCACTGCCTATCACAGTTTCGGAGGCCATGGAATGCCCAGGTGGCACAAACCCCCCCAAATGACCCCATTTTGGAAAGTAGACACCCCAAGCTATTTGCTGAGAGGTATAGTGAGTATTTTGCAGACCTCACTTTTTGTCACAAGGTTTTGAAAATTGAAAAAAGAAAAAAAAATGTTTTTTCTTGTCTTTCTTCATTTTCAAAAACAAATGAGAGCTGCAAAATACTCACCATGCCTCTCAGCAAATAGCTTGGGGTGTCTACTTTCCAAAATGGGGTCATTTGGGGGGGTTTTGTGCCACCTGGGCATTCCATGGCCTCCGAAACTGTGATAGGCAGTGAAGAGTGAAATCAAAAATTTACACCCTTAGAAATCCTGAAGGCGGTGATTGGTTTTCGGGGCCCCGTATGCGGCTAGGCTCCCAAAAAGTCCCACACATGTGGTATCCCCATACTCAGGAGAAGCAGCTAAATGTATTTTGGGGTGCAATTCCACATATGCCCATGGCCTGTGTGAGAAATATATAATTTAGTGACAACTTTGTGCAAAAAAAAAATAAAAATTGTCACTTTCCCGCAACTTGTGTCAAAATATAAAATATTCCATGGACTCGACATGCCTCTCAGCAAATAGCTTGGGGTGTCTACTTTCAAAAATGGGGTCATTTGGGGGGGTTTTGTGCCATCTGGGCATTTTATGGCCTTCAAAACTGTGATGGGTAGTGAGGAGTGAAATCAAAAATTTACGCCCTTAGAAATCCTGAAGGCGGTGATTGGTTTTCGGGGCCCCGTACGCGGCTAGGCTCCCAAAAAGTCCCACACATGTGGTATCCCCGTACTCAGGAGAAGCAGCTGAATGTATTTTGGGGTGCAATTCCACATATGCCCATGGCCTGTGTGAGCAATATATCATTTAGTGACAACTTTTTGTAATTTTTTTTTTTTTTTGTCATTATTCAATCACTTGGGACAAAAAAAATTAATATTCAATGGGCTCAACATGCCTCTCAGCAATTTCCTTGGGGTGTCTACTTTCCAAAATGGGGTCATTTGGGGGGGTTTTGTACTGCCCTGCCATTTTAGCACCTCAAGAAATGACATAGGCAGTCATAAACTAAAAGCTGTGTAAATTCCAGAAAATGTACCCTAGCTTGTAGACGCTATAACTTTTGCGCAAACCAATAAATACACGCTTATTGACATTTTTTTTACCAAAGACTTGTGGCCGAATACATTTTGGCCTAAATGTATGACTAAAATTGAGTTTATTGGATTAGAAAATATAATTTTTTTTCAAAATTTTCGGTCTTTTTCCGTTTATAGCGCAAAAAATAAAAACCGCAGAGGTGATCAAATACCATCAAAAGAAAGCTCTATTTGTGGGAAGAAAAGGACGCAAATTTCGTTTGGGTACAACATTGCATGACCGCGCAATTAGCAGTTAAATCGACACAGTGCCAAATTGGAAAAAGTCCTCTGGTCTTTAGGCAGCCAAATGGTCCTGGGCTGAAGTGGTTAACAAGTGTGATTTAACTGTACTTCTGTCTCGGTCTGATTCATGGTTTCTGACACATTATTTCACATTAGCATGCAGGTATGCATGCTGATTTGAATTTTAGTATGTAATACCCTCTAGTGCAATCGTTCTCAGGCCAGGTTTGCAAGATAACTGAAATACATCACAGGTGATATAATTTGCTGCTCAGTGATTGCAGTATTCTAGTCTGCATCTCCCCAAGGTAATACTTAAAATCTGGCCTGTTAGTGGGTCCTGAGGACAGGATTTGAGAACCACTGCCCTAGTGTGGGCTACTAGAGGTGGCAGTGTAATAACAAAGCACACTTCTGGCACACTTCTGGCCAGGAATAACCTGAGTCATGGAATTGGGTCAGGGTTATTAGAGACCAGGGCTGGATGACTTGGCAGCTCTCTGGTGCCTCCCCCTGGTGTCTGGAAGGTTGGAGAACCTTCTAGAACTAGAGAACGAGGGCTAGAGGGGCGCTGCCATGAATATTTTTGGGGCCTCAGCCAACCCACAAAAGTAGGCTGGCAGGAGGCTGAGACAACCCCAAAAATAGACATAGGCCAGGCCAGCAGTTTCAGCCAGCTGGAGTATGGAGATGCAGTGTTGAGGAGGCTGTTAGTGGCAGTGAGGGGTACCCTCTAGTCTTGGGGGAGGGTGTTCTGCCTTGGGCAGGGGCATGGGTGCTGGAAGGATCCTGCCAAAGATACAAAGGGAGGAGGCATTCCTGAAGGCATGGGAGCAAAGAGAGGACAGAGTCAGTATTCAACACTGGTAGGACTAAAAAAGGGGGGAACTGCCACATGTAACCAGTCTACCTGGAAGACAGCGGTGGGCTTAAGTCTTCTACCTTTCCCTGAGAGATATCCAGAGAGTCAGCCCAGTGGGCTGGTGTAGAGACAGCCAGGAGGGCTAGTGAAAGGGGCAGCTGCAGCCAGGTGGGCTAGTGTTGCCTGAAGAAGTGGTGCTGGGATCGGTGGCCACAGAGCAAGTGGAAGGACAGGTTACACGTTGTTTCTCTCCACATGGGCTACTTTTGAGGGACTGAGTTCCTGCCTGTAAAGGGCTGTTACTGAACTGACAAGGAGTCTGTCAGTTCCCTCAGGAGTGAACCAGCAGAAACTGTGCAAGAAAATCAAGCGAAGGCTCTGAAAGCAAACTTTAATTCTACTGGTGTATGGCCATCTTTATACACAAGGGTCGCAGAGAGAGGCTGCAGGTGGGACCCATTAAAATTCAGCTTCCGAGTC
The DNA here is from genome assembly GCA_037952835.1 of Lithobates septentrionalis. Taxonomy (NCBI): domain Eukaryota; kingdom Metazoa; phylum Chordata; class Amphibia; order Anura; family Ranidae; genus Lithobates; species Lithobates septentrionalis. The sequence continues at coordinate 409,645 of JBBDGP010001590.1, read as the reverse complement.
CCATAAATAACTGTTATGCCCCGTACACACGGTCGGATTTTCCGATGGACAATGTCCGATCGGAGCGTGTTGTCGGAAATTCCGACCGTGTGTGGGCTCCATCGGACATTTTCCATCAGATTTTCCGACACACAAAGTTGGAGAGCAGGAGATAAAATTTTCCGACAACAAAATCCGTTGTCGGAAATTCCGATCGTGTGTACACAAATCCGACGGACAAAGTGCCACGCATGCTCAGAATAAATAAAGAGATCAAAGCTATTGGCCACTGCCCCGTTTATAGTCCCGACGTACATGTTTTACGTCACCGCGTTTAGAACGATCGGATTTTCCGACAACTTTGTGTGACCGTGTATATGCAAGACAAGTTTGAGCCAACATCCGTCGGAAAAAATCCTAGGATTTTGTTGTCGGAATGTCCGATCAATGTCCGACCGTGTGTACGCCCTATAACGCCCCTGCGTGGTACCTAAGCCATATGTCTACAGTCTATGTCGAAGCTGGATGAGATTATATAACAGGAGCGGAATGTTGGGAATCTTTACAATCTCTACATCTGTATTGCAGCCTTTCTGCTACACATGTGGAAAAAGCCACCCACAATGACTCCTTCTATGTCCCAGTGCAGTATAAACATAGGCGAGGACGGAGTTTGCTTTTTGTCTCATTCCCACCTCCCTTCTCTATTCAGAAGATTACAAACTCCCCGGTGACTACCAGCACACGTGACAGTCACAGTCCACCTTGCGTGTTACCTGGAGCTGCTTCCTGACTCTGTTCTACTCCCAGATCCTCCTCCACCCCTCCCCGGCCAGGTAACTCTACTCAGCACACAACCCTTTCAGACACTGTGCTGAAATCACTGGATTGACGAGTTTCGCTGTAAGCTTTAACTGATGAAGGTTTGATGACCTCAAGAGCCCTATCATGGCCTTTACGAAGACTGCTAAAGATCCTTTCAGTACCCCTGTGGGGCATCTCATAGGTAAGCAATACTAGGAGTTAGCTTGGCGTACCCTAGATAAAAATGCTAAGACTATGCTTACCCCTGCTTTGAGGGAGACATCAGTTTCTTCCATTACCAACCTTCCCAAATTTACTGGAACAGTACCAGGTTTCAAATATTTGTGTCCCTAGAACTGTTCTTGTTTTTGCAAACTGACTATCCTTAATCGCGCTCCTCCCAGGACCTCCTGCTCTCTAGCTCCCTTGTTACCTCCTTCCATGCTCGCCTTCAGGACTTCTCCAGAGCCTCTCCCATCCTCTGGAATTCCCTGCCCCAGTATGTCCGATCAGCCCCTACCCTGTCCACCTTTAGGAGATCCCTGAAAACTCATTTATTCAGGGAAGCCTATCCCCACACCCACATAACTGTCCCTGAGCCACCCCCATCAAATCATTCTTTGCCGCTATTACCTTTTGTACCACCACCCCCTCCCTTTAGAATGTAAGCTCTACGAGCCGGGCCCTCCTGTACCTTTTGTATTGAACTGTATTGTAATTGTGTTGTCCCCCCTATACATTGTAAAGCGCTGCGTAAACTGTTGGCGCTATATAAATCTCGTATAATAATAATATAACCTGCTATCGTATAAGCGTTTGTGGACTTCTTGTCATCTGTTCATGTTGCTTCAGCACCGAAATCTCAACTGAGAAAATATGTAGCTACCATTAGACTGCTTCTTCTAAAAATGACAGTAGCCTGGCTGTGATGCTGAGCCAAAGGCTTCAGTACTTTCCGAGTTACCAACCAGGAAGAAGTTCTGAATTCACTCTGACTTTCTAATCTGTGGCTTGCTCTGGATTGGTGAAAGCTAACCCATCTATTCATCTCAGGACCAAGGGTGAGCTTGTATTTGTTTCACAACCAGGTTCAGATCCAGACCTGGAAGTCAGCAGTCAGTCCTGGTCTATTGGGCGGAGGATGATATTGACCTATTGATATTGATATTGACCATCGACAGCGCATGCGCATGTTAAAATGTAACCCCGGAAGTCAATTCAACAAGCAACGAACAGAAAGATCCTTCTAGTTATCGACATTTCGTTCATCGGCAAATAGAAAATATTGGACCTATTTTCAAAATGCATTCTAGCCATTTCCCATCCAGGCCAATTCTGACATTTCTCTCCTGCATGTAAAATTCATATATTTTTTTTTGCTAGAAAATGACATAGAACCCCCAAACATTATATACATTTTTTAGCAAAGACCCTAGAGAATACAATAGCGGTCGTTGCAACTTTTTATCTTGCACGGTATTTGCGCAGCAATTTTTCGAACATTTCTTTTTGGAAAAAAAAAACAAAGCATTAAAATTAGCCCAATTTTTTTTTTTTTTTGCATAATGTGAAAGATGAAGTTACGCCGAGTAAATAGATACCTAACATGTCATGCTTCAAAATTGCACACGCTTGTGGAATGGCGCCAAACTTCGGTACTTAAAAATCCCCATAGGCAACGCTCTAAAACTTTTTACTGGTTACATGTTTTGAGATACAGAGGAGGTCTGGGGCTAGAATTATTGCTCTCGCTCTAACGTTTGCGGCAATACCTCTCATGTGTGGTTTGAACACCGTTTTCATATGTGGGCGGGACTTACGTATGCGTTTGCTTCTGCGTGCGAGCACACGGGGACAGGGGCACCTTAATGTTTTTTTTTTTATTATTGTTAATTTTACTTTTCTTTTTTTAGCTTGACACTTAAAAAAAAAAAAATGTAATCACTTTTATTCCTATTACAAGGGATGTAAACATCCCTTGTAATAGGAATATGGCATGACAGGTCCTCATTACAGTGAGATATGGGGTCAATAAGACCCCACATCTCACCTCTAGGCTGGGAAGCCTGAAATAAAAAAAATAAATAAACGATCTCGGCTTCCCAGCCGAGGCAGCGCCATTCATATGAATGCAGAGGCCGGGCGTGACATCATAAAATCGCGCCCAGCCTCCGAACGATCATAGAGACTACGGCGACCATCTGGTTTGCCGGAAATCTCTATACTCACCATTTGAGGCTGGCGGATCCTTAATCCGACTCACCGATGGGAGCGCTGAGTTGGTAGAAGCACCGCAAGAACGATCAAGCGGTGGAACACCTGCTATGATCATTCTTATGGTATAGGGAATCGCCGGCTGAAAAAGCCGATATCTGAATGATGCCTGTAGCTGCACCCATCGTTCAGATATGCCCGCTCAAATTCAAGGACGTCCTGGGACGAACCTTGGGCGGGAAGTGGTTAAAAAACACACAAGGCAACACCTGTTAACCCCTTCCCGCTGAGCGTACGCAGATGTGCGGCCTCGGCTTTCAGGGGTTATACCGGGATGATGACCGCAGCTGCAGGCATCATCCCGGTACCATTATTTAGAGCCGGCGATCGGCTTTCCAGAGATAACAACCGATGTAGCTAAAAGCCGCTTGGTTGTTATCCCGGAGGAGTGGGAGGGAACGCCTGACCGGGCCGCCCATCCCACCGGGAGACCCGATCCACGATTCGCCACTTCCAGCGGCTAGGGACAGATTGGCGCGAAGCTGAAAACGGCTTCATTCCAGTCTCCTGATTGTAAAAACGGAAGCGCTGTCATGACATCACTTCCTGTTTACTCGGCTGCCAATGGCGCTGGTTTTAAACAAATATACAGTATTCAGAATCGCCGAAAATGGCGATCTGAATACTTTGAAGTGCGAAGGAGGGATCAGGGGTCTTTTAGACCCCAGATCCCTCCATAAAGAGTACCTGTCACCACCTATTACTGTCACAAGGGTTTACATTCCTTGTGGCAGCAATAAAAGCAATCAATTTTTTTTTTTTAAGTACAATTTAATAATATAAAAATAAATAAAATAAATAAGAAAAAAAAAATTTTTTAAGCGACTCCGTCCCCGTGAGCTCGCGCAGCAAAGAAAACGCATACGGAAGTCGCGCCCGCATATGTAAACAGTGTTCAAATCACACATGTGAGGTATCGCCGCGATCGTCAGGGCGAGACCAATAATTCTAGCACTAGACCTCCTCTGTAACTCTAACCTGGTAACCGTAAAAATGTAAATCGTTGCCTATGGAGATTTTTAGGTACCGTAGTTTATCGCCATTCCACGAGTGCGTGCAATTTTAAAGCGTGACATGTTTGGTATCTATTTACTCGGCATAACATCATCTTTCACATTATACAAAAAAAAATTGGGCTAACTTCACTGTTTCGTTTTTTTTTTAATTCATGAAAGTGTCCCTTTTCCCAGAAAGTTGCGTTTAAAACACTACTGCACAAATACCGTGTGACATAATATATTGCAACAATCGCCATTTTATTCTCTAGATTCTCTGCTAATATATATATATATATATATATATATATATATATATATATATATATAAATAATATAATGTTTGGGGGCTCTAAGCAATTTTCTAGCAAAAAATATGGATTTTAACTTGTAAACACCAAATGTCAGAAATAGGCTAATGCCGCGTACACACGGACAGGCTTTTCGACCAGACTGGTCCGAAAGACCGAATCTGGCGGACAATCTGACCGTGTGTGGGCTCCATCGGACCTGCAGCTGACTTTTTCAGTCAAAAATCTGACGGACTTTAGATTTGGAACATGTTTCAAATTTGTCCGACGGATTCGAGTCCGGTCGAAAAATTCTCTCGTCTGTTTGCTAGTCCAATGGACGAAAACCGACGCTAGGGCAGTTATTGGCTACTGGCTATCAACTTCCTTATTTTAGTCCGGTCGTACGTCATCCATACCTCCCAACTTTTTGAGATGGGAATGAGGGACACCTATCAGCAAAAGTATGCAGGCATTGGACACACCCACTGCCACACCCACTGCCACACCCACGTAAAGGAGAAGTGTACAAAAAAAACAAGATTGGTTAAACCCACAAGTGTTTTTTTTTCCCCTACTATTCTTTTATATTGGCTTTTGGAATTTACAAATGCAGCAATTCAGATGAAAGGTTTAGCACTGGGAAACACTTTTTGATAGATAAAAAGTGCGTTTTATATACAACTATATAGATCAGACCAAAATAAGGGACAAATGAGGAGTAATGAGGGACAGAGGGACATTGCTCAAAATCAGGGACAGTCCCTCGAAATCAGGGACAGTTTGGAGATATATGTCATCACGTACGAATCTGTCGGACTTTGGTGTGTTCGTATGTAGGCAAGTCCGTTCGTTCAAAAGTCCGTCGAAAGTCCATTGGAAAGTCTGTCGGACCAGTCTGGTCGAAAAGTCCGCCCGTGTGTACGCAGCATTAGTCATGAAAGGGTTAAAAACGATTGTTGCCATATTGGCAGACCAGTCAACAAATGTGTTGAGACACAACAATGTTTGGCCATTAGATATGTATGTTCTGTGCTCAAGCGATTGTCACAGATGCGTCGTGCGCGACAACGATATCTGACGGGTTTCAGTGGGAGGATTCTCAAAGGTCGAGTATTTGTAGCATCGTTTCCGCTGATCATAGAATCGATCGAGGACAAATGTACTATTTGTGTTGTTATCGATCGATAATATGTCGAATATTGGGCGGCATCTATTGATACAATGATGGCGTTCTCGCATGCATGTTCGACAGATTTTTCAAGATGGCAAACGTTTTTTCCCGAACGATTTTCTAACCGTGTATGGAAATATAAGTCTGTACAGGGTCAGCGTCAATAGCAATCTCCGGCATCCCTAAACATACAGACATGGATATGTGTTATCATAGGTGTTATGCTATCAGACTCTCAGTTTAAATTGGTTCAACAGCCCCCCTAGTGGGGCCCCATCCGTCTCCAGACCGGCTATTGTTATGCTACTCAGAAACTTGCTTTTAAAAAGTGCCAAGTTTTTCTTTGTGAATCACATGGCGGATATATTGTAGATTTTTCACTCCCGTCTGTTTTCTGAGAGTAATTATGTAGCACTATAGAGCCTGGAAGACGTATTGTTGATTTAATGCTCTTTCAAAGACATGAATAGTTCCATTTCTGCTTTTCAATGGATTTTTGTTTTACCTTTTTCTTTGCGGACCTTTCTCCCGTTTTACTAAATTCACGTAAGCTCCGCATCTCTGCATGCTGATGTGAGGTCATCTAACACATCTTTTTATAAGTTTTTTTACTTAAAGTCATTCTAAAGATATTAATTTAAATTAAAAAAAAGTTATACTTACCTTCTCTGTGTAATGGTTTTGCACAGAGCAGTACAAAAAAAAGGTCCCTGCCCCTGTTTCGTCAGATTAGGCGACCCGTCAGAATGTGTAACGGAAGTGACGTTCCGTCGCCGCCATCTTGCTACACCCAGCACTCCTCCATAGTAGAAGAAAGAGAGGCTTCCATTATGTCAGACAAAGAAGTGTGGTGGTCCCATCCCTAATTAGACAGACCAAGAAAAAAATACCCCCTAGATGAGACTTTAATAGACCACCAACACTGGATGAGTAAAAAAACAATTTATTTCATGAATGTAGAACACTTAGACAGGTGAGCAAATAGAAATGTAAAAAGACGTTCAACGTCTAGTAGTGCATATTACAAACATGGCAAAACACAAAAAGTGGCACTGATACTCTCTAATGGGTAAATGCCCTGATACCCGACGCGTTTCCGTTTCCGGTTTTTTTACACCTTCATCAGGGGTACAGGATGGAGAAATGATCACATGTATTAGCACAAATCAGGAGCATGAAAATAGTCAGATGTCAGGAGAGGCACAGGACGCCGTTCAGAAAAATTGTTGGCTTTAAGAAATCTATTCCCATACCGGTGGAATAACCGTTGTATGGTAATGATTAGATTCGGTTGTACACAATGCGTGCTTTGTTAGGGCAATGCAGACGGAGACCGACCAGTGCCTTAAATAAGGCTGTGCGGTTAGCATATACTAGCCAGTGGTCCCAGACTCCCTATGCCCTGTAAAAGCATGGAGGAGCATCCCTGTGTAGCTGGCACCATCTTGCTACACCCCGCACTCCTCCATAGCAAGGATACAGTGAGAAGGGGAAAGCAGACATCTTGTTACACCCACCGAAGTTTTGCATTTTAGACTTATTTATAACAGTAAAGAGAGTTTACAGTACAGTACTTAGAACTTCGTCTGACTGGTCAGATGTTGAATTTTAAAAGCAGCGAACTTCTGTCAGGTTAGCAAACCTATGAGATGAGCAGGTGTAGCGTCACATATGGCGACCCATCACATTTGGCTACCCGCTGGAGTGTGTATGCGCGATGCCACCATATGCGTTCAGACACTTCTACGACAAAACACAGTTATTATGTGGCTCCACCCCTAAGTCCAGTTTCAAGCCCCACCATCCCCACCATGGGTCCCCTCCTGGTTTCTCCCCCTTGCCAAGTGCCCCCCATAGCAAGCCTCTTGTTATGGGGGGCACTCAAGCAGGCTCGATCTCGAGCCGTGCGCCTGTGAATGGACCATAGGTGTGCGCACAAATGCCTCATTTCCACTGAGCGGATCGGTTCGGGTCGGTACAGTTTGAAATGCCTAGAATGGTCCGTTTCCACTGCAAGTCAGACCGCCAGGGGCCATAAGTGTGTTTAGAAAAAATGCCTAGCATGGCGTCACACGTCCGCCAATCAGTGGAATGTATCGTAGCTCCGCCTTAACCGAACCGTACCATTTTCTATGGCCCCACATCTGAAGCAGGACCCAGAATGGTGCGGTTCGGTTCGGTTGTATGGGCCGCTTTCATAATGGAAACACTCAAACTGATCCACTCAGTGGAAACGAGGCAAGAGTGTACTGGGTGTGCCTGGTTTCCAGTTGCACCAAAGTGTGAGAGCCGGAGCCAGCTTCGCCCCAACCTTTCACTGGCCCAGTGAGTGCTGCAGGAGCAGAGAGGAGAGGGGTGACTGCTAGTCACTGCTCTCCGCTCCAGGCAGACCACGGATTGGGAGATCAGTGGTCATGTGATCGCTTAGACCTCGGGCTTAGAGCCAACATGGGACAGCTGCAGCATCACACCGGTGAGTATCAATGTTAGGTTTTTTTATAATTACAAACCCCGTGCTTCTCCTTTAAGTTGAAGTTCTTTTTGTTAAATAGCCACTTCTTCCATCTCATTGTATCTGCTCCGGTTAGGTAACTGATAGGAATTCTGGGTATTCTCCTATCTATCATGCCAGGGGCAGTGTTTTCATGTGTCTACTGTCCATTCCCTGCCTGGGGAAACAATGGAAAGAATCCTGTATCAAAACCAAATAAGGTGCAGGAGAGAAGAACGTACACAAAGAAGACAAAGAAAGGCCATAAAATGCTAACACTACTCAAAGAGTCACCTAAGCGACCATCAGCTGTAGTCGGGCTGTGCAGAGTTTAAAGAGACCCTGTCACCAAATTGCAGGTAAAAGCACAGAAAAATTAAGTGATTTAAATGCTCACGTGCAATCTTTTATCAACCAGATTCCGCCCGGCCTATAGCAGATTGATGGCTGGGCGAGGGTTTCGTTGTTCTGAGTGGATGTCGTACGACACCCTTCAGAATGGCCACTCGTGCGCCCCCCCCCCCCCGGAGACGTGCAACACGGCGATCCATGGTGTCACTCGGACACACCGCATCACTGATCACGGTAAAGAGCCCATGACGTAGGCTCTTTACCATGTGATCAGATGTGTCAAATCACAGCTGATCACAATGTAAATAGGAAGTGCCGGTTATCATACCACCAAAAGAAAGCTCTAGCTGTCTCAAAATAATGATCAAAATTTTGTTTGGGTAAAGCATTGCATGACCGCATAATTGTCATTCAAAGTGTGACAGCGCTGAACGCTTCTGCCCTGTACACACGATCGGACATTGATCGGACATTCCGACAACAAAATCCATCAGATTTTTTCCGATGGATTTTGGGCCAAACTTGTCTTGCATACACTGATGCCGCGTACACACGAGCGGACTTTACGGCAGACTTTGTCTGGCGGACTTTTCGACGGACTTTCCGAATGAACAGACTTGCCTACACACGATCAACCAAAGTCCGACGGATTCGTACGTGATGACGTACAACCGGACTAAAACAAGGAAGTTCATAGCCAGTAAACAATAGCTGTCCTAGCGTCGGTTTTTGTCCGTCGGACTAGCATACAGACGAGCGGATTTTTCGTCCGGACTCGAGTCCGTCGAAAAGATTTGAAACATGTTTCATTTCTAGGTCCGTCGAACTTTTGGGGAAAAAAAGTCCGCTGGAGCCCACACACGATCGAATTGTCCAAAGGACTCCGGTCCGCAAGACCAAGTATGCCGCAAAGTCCGGTCGAGTGTACGCGGCAACAGTCGCACAAAGTTGTCTGAAAATCCCATCGTTCTGAACGCGGTGACGTAAAACACGTACGTCGGGACTATAAACGGGGCAGTAGACACTAGCTTTCATCTCTTAATTTATTCTGAGCATGCGTGGCACTTTGTGCGTCGGATTTGTGTACACACGATCGGAATTTAAACGATCAGATTTTGCTGTCAGAAAATTTTATGTCCTGCTCTCAAACTTTGTGTGTCGGAAATTCCGATGGAAAAAGTCCGATGGAGCCCACACACGGTCGGTATTTCTGACAACACAATCCAATTGCACTTTTTCCATCGGAACATCCGACCGTGTGTACAGGGCATTAGAATTGGTCTGGGCAGGAAGGGGGTGAAAGTGCCCCGTATTGAAGTGGTTAAAATATACTTTCTTTTTATTTAAAGCGGGGTTCCACCCAAAAATGGAACTTCCACTTTTTGGATTCCTCCCCCATTCCGGTGTCACATTTGGCACCTTTCAGGGGGGAGGAGGGAGCAGATACCTGTCTAATACAGGTATTTGCTCCCACTTCCTGGCACACCACAACGTTCGCGGTGACCTACGCCACTTCCGGCGCCTACTCTGTCCTCCCCCGTTGTATTCTGGGAAGACACACAGGTCCCAGAACACAGCAGGGTCCAGTGAGGGCACGCAGCGCGACTCGCGCATGTGCAGTAAGGAACCAGGAAGTGAAGCCGCACGGCTTCACTTCCTTATTCCCTTACCAAGGATGGCGGCGGCACCCGAGAGCCGACGGACATCGCAGGCTCCCTGGACAGGTAAGTGTCCGTATATTAAAAGTCAGCAGCTGCAGTGTTTGTAGCTGCTGGCTTTTATTATTTATTTTTTTCGGCGGACTTCCACTTTAATTGCAATGTGCTTTTGAAATTGCTAGAAAATGTGACTACTTCATAAAGTGTCTATTCCCTAGCGCAGCCCCTCCCTCCTTGCATGGCTTTTTTTTTCCACTTCTAGGAATGTCTAATTACTCTCTGAGCTGGCCCAGCTCCTCTGCCCCTCCCCTCACCTTCCTACATATCTTTTTATGTAGCATCCAGGGCAGGAATGAAGGGGAATCCTAGAGAGCAGCCATTCTCAAATGGGGATTCCTCCAGAATTTGCTAGAGGTTCCTTGAGCTGTCACCTCCAGACCTCCAATTTGGTAGTGACTGCATAGTCCCAGAGCCAGCTGCTTGACACCAATGAACTTTTTGGCTGTAGAAGTGGCATTCTGACCACCACTGTATGGACATTTTTCCAACTTGTCACCAATATAAGGGACATTTTTTCCACTGATCTCCAATGAATTGGTTTTAGCAGTGGTTTCCTTGAGACCTGAGGGGTTCCTCAGGGGTAAAAAGGTTGAGAAAGGTTCTATAGCGTCACTTAAAACGCTTTTGGGTGTCAATGATGAGGCTGCTGCACTGAAGGCAATGGTGAGGCTGCTGCATTGATGGCAATGGTGAGGCTGCTGCATTGATGTCAATGGTGAGGCTGCTGCACTGAAAGCAATGGTGAGGCTGCTGCATTGATGTCAATGATGAGGCTGCTGCATTGATGGCAATGGTGAGGCTGCTGTATTGATGTCAATGGTGAGGCTGCTGCATTGATGTCAATGGTGAGGCTGCTGCATTGATGTCAATGGTGAGGCTGCTGCATTGATGGCAATGGTGAGGCTGCTGTATTGATGGCAATGCTGAAGCTGCTGCATTGATGGCAATGGTGAAGCTGCTGCATTGATGGCAATGGTGAAGCTGCTGTATTGATGGCAATGCTGAAGCTGCTGCATTGATGTCAATGGTGAGGCTACTTCATTGATGGCAATGGTGAAGCTGCTGCATTGATGTCAATGGTGAGGCTGCTGCATTGATGGCAATGGTGAGGCTGCTGTATTGATGGCAATGGTGAGGCTGCTGCATTGATGTCAATGGTGAGGCTGATGCATTGATGGCAATGGTGAGGCTGCTGCATTGATGGCAATGGTGAGGCTGCTGCATTGATGGCAATGGTGAGGCTGCTGCATTGATGGCAATGGTGAGGCTGCTGCACTGATGGCAATGGTGAGGCTGCTGCATTGATGGCAATGGTGAGGCTGCATTGATGGCACTTGTGAGACTGCAGATGGGCACTGACCCTTATTTTGCTTCCAAATTCCTTATTTAATTTTTTTTTTCCCTGAAACTTCCCTCTTAAAATGAATGTGCGTGTTATACGCAGATAAATACGGTAATTTGAATGATATTTGTCAAGCTGTTGAATTACTGAGAATTTTCATACAAACATTTGCATGAACATTCGTTCAAAAATCTATTATGTGTCATAGGTGTGTGCAGCCTATTGCACTAGGGTGTGTACCCCAAAGCTCAAAATCCCTGTGTGTGTGTGTGTGTGTGTATAAGACAGTTTACTATGCTTCAGTTATGTATGAACACAGTGAGTGATTGATACCAATCACTTACTGTGTTCATTCACAAGAGGAAGGGGCCAGTAAATGACATAGGGGCCCAGTCAGAAGGGGGAATCTGAGCCACATGGAGCGTTTAGGGTGTGCCCAGGCACACTGCACACCTTTTGCACATGCCTATGATTAGTGTACAGTATGTCCAGCTAGTTTGACTCCTGGTCCAAGCACACTCCCACCACCGAGAATCATTCACAATCTTTGCTAATCCATTGATCTTTGAAATACTGTACAATCTTGTGTATCCCCCCCCCCCCCCCCCCGCTTTAGTGCCCAGGGCGGAAGCCTCTCCTGCCCCTCCATTGGACTAGTCTGTCCCCTAATGCAATCTTGATGTAACCTGTTGCATCTGGTAGTGTTGGATTCCATAATGTCTGCTGCTGTTTGCATAGCTCTCAACTGTCCCTGATTTCGAGGGACTGTCCCTGATTTGGAGCAATAACCCTCTGTCCCTCATTCCTCCTCATTTGTCCCTCATTTTGGCCTGATCTATATAGATGTATATAAAATGCACTTTATTCTATCAAAAAGTGTTTTCCAGCACTAAACCTTTCATCTGATTTCTAAATTGCTGCATTTGTAAATTCCAAAAGCCAATATAAAGGAATAGTAGTGGTAAAAAAGCACTTGTCCCTTCCCGCCGACCGTAGGCAGATATGCGTACTCGGCTTTCCGGGGTTATACCGGGATGATGCCCGCAGCTGCAGGCATCATCCCGGTACCGTTGTTTACAGCGGGCGATCGGCTACTCGAGTATAACAACCGATGCGGCTAAAAGCCGCTCGGTTGTTATACCGGAGGAGCGGGAGGGGACATCCCCCCCTCCCGCCGCCTCCCGCCGCTGTTACCGGGCCTCCCGTGCGATCGGGAGGCCCGGTGTCTGATCGTGTGCCTTCGGCGGCTGGGGGCGGGCTGGAACGAAGCTGTGGGCGGCTTCGTTCCAGCCTTCTCATTGTAAACGCGGAAGCGACGTCATGACATCACTTCCCGTTTACTCGGCTGCCAATGGCGCCGAATTTAAAAAAGTACACAGTATTCAGAATCGCCATTTTCGGCGATCTGAATACTTTGAAGTGCAGAGGAGGGATCGGGGGTCTTTTAGACCCCCGATCCCTCCATAAAGAGTACCTGTCACCACCTATTACTGTCACAAGGGATGTTTACATTCCTTGTGACAGCAATAAAAGTAAAAAAAAAAAAAAATTTTTTTAAAACACAATTTATAAAGTAAAAAAATAAATTAAATAAATAAAATAAAATTTTTTTTTTTTTTAAGTGCCCCTGTCCCCGCGAGCTCGCGCAGCGAAGAAAACGCATACGGAAGTCGCGCCCGCATATGTAAACGGTGTTTAAATCACACATGTGAGGTATCGCCGCGATCATCAGAGCGAGAGCAATAATTCTAGCCCTAGACTTCCTCTGTAACTCAAACCTGGTAACCGTAAAAAAAATTTTAAAGCGTCGCCTATGGAAATTTATAGGTACCGTAGTTTGTCGCCATTCCACGAGTGCGTGCAATTATAAAGGGTGACATGTTTGGTATCTATTTACTCGGCGTAACATCATCTTTCACATTATACAAAAAAATTGGGTTTTTTAAAATTCATGAAAGTGTCCCTTTACCAAAAATTTGCGTTTAAAACACCGCTGCACAAATACCGTGTGATAAAAAATATTGCAACAATCGCCATTTTATTCTCTAGATTCTCTGCTAAATAAATATATATAATGTTTGGGAACTCTAAGTAATTTTCTAGCAAAAAATACGGATTTTAACTTGTAAACACCAAATTTCAAAAATAGGCTTAGTCATGAAAGGGATAATTATACAATCTTGTTTTTTTGTACAATTCTCCTTTAAGGGGGCGTGGCAAGGGGTGTGTCCTATGCCTGCCTACATTTTCTGATAGGTGTCCCTCATTCCCATCTCAAAAAGTTGGAAGGTTTGCTGTTTGTTACTGTATATGAACATTTTGGTTTCTATTCCTGTGACTGATTTCAATTCTTCTGGTTTCTATTCCTGTGACTGATTTAAAGCACTTATAAAATAATTACTAAACCAGGCAGTATTAGGAGCACTTGTACTCTATTTTCCTTTGAGCTTTGATCCTAGATAAGGGAATGTGGGTGTGAGAAGGATTGGCTGTAAACAGAGCTTTTGGCAGCTGTGGTTTTTATGTGAGCCTTGTAAAGCTGGGCAGCACAGTGGCTTAATAATTAGCAGGCCTGCCTTGCAGCACTGGGGTCCCTGGTTCCAATCTTGACCAGGACACTATCTGCATGGAGTGATCGCGTCCTCCCTGTGTTTGCATTGGCTTCCTCCTGCGCTCCAAATACATGCAGGCAGGGTAATAGGCCCCTGTCTAATTTAGACCTAGTATATATACCAATTCATACCTCCCCAACATTTTGAGATGGGAATGAGGGACACCTACTAGCAAACGTATGTAGGCATAGGACACGCCCCCTGCCACGCCCCCTTAAAGGAGAATTAACAAAAAAAAAGGTTACTTAAATCCATAAGGGCTTTTTTTTACCACTACTATTCTTTTATATTGGCTTTTAAAATTTACAAATGCAGCAATTTAGAATTTGGATGAAAGGTTTAGCACTGGGAAACACTTTTTGAAAGGTAAAAAGTGCATTTTATATACATCTATATGGATCAGACCAAATTGAGGGACAAATGAAGGGGGGGCAGAGGGACAGAGGAACATTGCTCCAAGTCAGGGACAGCCCCTCGAAATCAGGGACAGCTGGGAGCTATGCAAATCGGCCATGCATGCGTATTAGTGCATGCCAGTCCCAAGCCCGTGCAGTTAGGCCCTGTTCACATCTGAGCATAGCAACTCACTTTCCCGCTACTGTTTGGTTCTTTTTTTTTTTTGCATGTTTTGGAGCGTTTCCGCTTTTGCGGTGCATAGGGCAGACTATTTATTTGAATGGGCTGCCCTACGCATGACAAACACCCCAAAGAAGCTCCAAAACGTTTTTGCAGGGTGGGTTTTATATTAGGACATTTTAGAATATGCCTTTTTAAATCTCTTTATGCCATCTTGTTTCTCAGCACTGATACGGGAGTTTTGAGCCCCCAAAACAAATTTAAGTTAATTTACTAAAACGGAAGAATGAAAATTCGGGTGTAGCTGTGCATTGTAGCCAATCAGCTTCTAACTTCAGCTTGTCCAATTAAGCTTTGAGAAAAAAAAACCTGGAAGCTGATTGGTTCCTATGCAGAGCTGCACCAGGTTTTGCACTCTCCAGTTTTAGTAAATCAACCCAAATTGGCTTTTTCTTCTTCTTGACCTGTTCAATAAAGATTTACTGGACCTTGAATTTACTGGATTTTTACCAGGCCAGAGCCTGAGGTCTAACCCGGGGACATCTGGCTGCTAGGCTGTCTGAGGGACTATCCATTAGCAAGAGAACAGCGCAGGGTTGGGACTGCGACTTGCAGTCTAATGCCCCGTACACATGGTCGGATTTTCCTACGAAAAATGTGTGATAGGACCTTGTTGTCGGAAATTCCGACCGTGTGTAGGCTCCATCACACATTTTCCATCGGATTTTCTAACACACAAAGTTTGAGAGCAGGCTATAAAATTTTCCGACAACAAAATCCGTTGTCGGAATTTCCGATCGTGTGTACACAAATCCGACGCACAAAGTGCCACGCATGCTCAGAATAAATAAAGAGATGAAAGCTATTGGCTACTGCCCCGTTTATAGTCCCGACATCCTTATTTTACGTCACCGCGTTCAGAATGGTCGGATTTTCCGACAACTTTGTGTGACCGTGTGTATGCAAGACAAGTTTGAGCCAACATCTGTCGGAAAAAATCCATGGATTTTGTTGTCAGAATGTCCGATCAATGTCCGACCGTGTGTACGGGGCATAACAAGAAATGACGGTTCTGCTGGCCAGAGAACCTGTCACGGTCGGAGGTAGAGGGGAATCTGTCGCCACTAAGGGACCAACCACCTTATTACCAGGGACCACTGTGATTAGCTGAAGCAAGTACCAGAGCAATCTTCTCACCAACCGGGGTTGGTGAAGAATTGGGGAACTTCAGCCGCAATCAACCAGGGACCAGCCAGCGGAGGTGGCGCTTGCAGATCGCCTTGTGTGTCAATCTAGGGACTGAGCAGGCCACAGGGGTGATGCCTGAGAAGTATCTTGGATGCCAAGCTAGTGAACCAGCAGAGACGCGGGGGTGACGCTTGAGGAAGATACTGAGCGAGAAGGTTGGAAGAGCTCAGAAGATCCAGTGGCAGTGGATCAGCAAGTCTAGTGAGAGAGACTGGGAGCTCAGTTGAGTGAAGATCTACAATAGGAGATTGTAGAGGAAGTGAAAGAGTTCATTGTAACCTTTGTTAGGAATTTTTCAAGATTGTTGCCATAGGAGACAGCGTGTCTACACATGCAGATGTGGTGTCTGGCTGTCTACCTATAGAAGTCTTGGAGTCTTCCAATTAACATTGCAACTACAAAAAGGGTATCCTGGCCCTAAACCCTCTCTCTCACAGTTCTCTTTAAGAGACAATAAATTTATTTGCATTCAAGAAGTGTCTGGCGCCCATGAATCTACCCATGCCTAATGACCCACTATACATAGGAGGATGTCAGCTGTCCCTAATGCCGCGTACACACGGTCAGACTTTTCGTCTACAAAAGTCAGACAGCCTGTCCGACAGACTTCCGGCAGACTTTCGGCGGACTTGCGGCGGACTTGCGGCGGACTTTCTAACGAACGGACTTGCCTACACACGACCACACAAAAGTCCGACGGATTCGTACGTGATGACGTACACCGGACTAAAATAAGGAAGTTCATAGCCAGTAGCCAATAGGTGCCCTAGCGTGGCTTTTTGTCCGTCGGACTAGCACACAGACGAGCGGATTTCGGGGTCCGTCGTAGTTACGACGTAAAGATTTGAAGCATGTTTCAAATCTAAAGTACGTCGGATTTGAGGCTAAAAAAGTACGTTGAAAGTCCGGAGAAGCCCACACACGATCGGATTACCAGCCAGCTTTAGTCCGTCAGCGTCCGTTGGACTTTTGTAGACGAAAAGTCCGACCGTGTGTACGCGGCATAACTCTGGAGGTTCTCATTAGACCAAAGGGACCCGGGACTTGGCTACACGTGAAACGCAAAATGCATGAAAACTGCATGCAAAAACGCATAAAAAGCAAGGGTTTAAAAACACACTGTTAAACATGCCTGAAAAAAAAACGCATCAAGCGCAGCCGCATAGATGTGAACCTAGCCTTAAGACTACTCCCCCAAGGTTACTCTGGTTGACAGAGAGCTGTCTCTAATATTTGGATTCCAAGCCCTATCTTTCCTACTTTTGGGTCTAGCACTCTACCAACACGCCTATTGTCAACGGAAGTCACTGAAATAGATAAAACCAATAGAAATGTTAACTCCTCCCTACTTTGTACAAAACTAGAAAATATTGGTTACAATAAAGTCTTTAAAACCTTTTCCGACACAAGAAAACACGAGTTTTACAGCCATGACAAAGGGATGTCATTCGGGAATGAGTGGTCACTGTCCTTTCACTGTAAATGAAGGTTTTGCTATGACACAGAAGCAAGAGGTAATAATTAACCTCTGACATGACGTTACGAGACGGGAGAGGCCGTGTCATCTACCGCCAACTCCATTGACCGGATCGTTATCAATAGTTCAAAATGTTCCATTGCATGAAACGACATGAAATCACATCCTGACTTCCTTTCGAATAGAACCTTTTAAAGATATTGTGAGGAGGGAGGCCTGTACTGCTGCAATGATAGAATCAATGGCTGTGTAGAGTAAAGCTGGTTATAGATGGATCTTTTTTTTTTTCTTGACCGGCCATTTAAGATGTGTTATTGTATTCAGACCACGGGACTCCGACACTGTCAGAAGACACTGATCAGCGCTATAGCCGATTGATTGCAATCGCTGATCGCTTCTCTCCAATGGGAAGAGCCATAGAAAGATCGAAATTCCACTGGTCCCCGCTGAATCGGCCAAGTTTCCATCTATCAATATAGAGACTGTCTCTCAAACCAGAAATGCAGAAACAATATGATTACTAATGAAGGTGCTGCCATAGATACTATTAATTGCTTGAGTAGCCATGGTTCCCAGCCTAGCGCTACATGGGCAATTAAATCTCTCAGCTACTGAGATATTTCAATCCCAACTCCGGGCTTTTTTTTTGAGTCTCCCTGGAGGTGCAATACTTACCATCTCTCTGGTACTCTCTCCTGCAGTACCTCTTCTCTGCCACAAGATGTCCTCAGTTTTACCTAGCATCAATCAGGAAGACTGAGGATATACTGTGAGTGTAGAGTATCATGCACCTGTCCCTTGAGGGAGACTGACCACAGCCATTGTCTTTGCCAGCCACCATTTTTAAGAAGACCAGGAACACGGCTGGGAGCTACAATAGAGACGGAGCTTCTGCGTCCGCTCCACCCTGCTCCACCCTGCCCACCCCTCCGCCCCACTCCGCCCCGCTGCCGGTCTGTTATGGAAAGGGGCGGGGGTTCTATTGTAACCACGCGGCCGGCCGAGACACTATTTTGTATACCCCTTGGCCTCTGTTCTGTAATGGCGGCGGAGACACTGCTACTAGGACATTTGATGTAAGGGGTTGCTCCGCTGGGGACACCTGATGTAAGGGGGGCACTGCTGGGGACACCTGATGTAAGGGGGGGCACCGCTGGGGACATCCGATGTAAGGGGGGGGCACCGCTGGGGACACCTGATGTAAGGAGGGGCTCCGCTGGGGACATCTGATGTAAGGGGGGGCACCACTGGGGACATCTGATGTAAGGGGGGCTCCGCTGGGGACACCTGATGAAAGGGGGGCACCGCTGGGGACATCTGATGTAAGGGGGCACCGCTGGGGACACCTGATGTAAGGGGGGCACCGCTGGGGACACCTGATGTAAGGGGGGCACCGCTGGGGACACCTGATGTAAGGGGGGGCACCGCTGGGGACATCTGATGTAAGGGGGGGCTCTGCTGGGGACATCTGATGAAAGGGGGGCTCTGCTGGGGACACCTGATGTAAGGGGGGCTCCGCTGGGGACACCTGATGTAAGGGGGCACCGCTGGGGACATCTGATGTAAGGAGGGGAGCCACTGGGGACACCTGATGTAAGGGGGGCAATGCTGGGGACATCTGATGTAAGGGGGGGCTCCGCTGGGGACATCTGATGTAAGGAGGGCTCCGCTGGGGACACCTGATGTAAGGAGGGGCTCCGCTGGGGACATCTGATGTAAGGAGGGGCACTGCTGGGGACATCTGATGTAAAGGGGGGCACCGCTGGGGACACCTGATGTAAGGGGGGGCTCCGCTGGGGACACCTGATGTAAGGAGGGGCTCCGCTGGGGACACCTGATGTAAGGGGGGGCACCGCTGGGGACATCTGATGTAAGGGGGGCTCCGCTTGGGACCCCTGATGTAAGGAGGGGCTCCGCTGGGGACACCTTATGTAAGGAGGGGCTCCGCTGGGGACACCTGATGTAAGGAGGGGCTCCGCTGGGGACATCTGATGTAAGAAGGTGCTCCACTGGGGACATCTGATGTAAGGAGGGGCTCCACTGGGGGCACCTGATGCAAGGACGAACTCTGCTGGGGGCACCTGATGCAAGGACGGACTCTGCTGGGGGCACCTGATGCAAGGACAGACTCTGCTGGGGGCACCTGATGCAAGGACAGACTCTGCTGGTGGCAGGCGACGTGGCACGCTCAGGGATCCCACTGATTCAGCATTATGGTGAGTTGAATGATTTCATTCTAGATTACAATGTAATAATAGAAATAATGCACTTCAATCATCCTGACACCATAACAACCATGGTTGAAGTGCTAACACCAGGTGTTTGGAGTATCTTTATCTGCTGATTGTTAAACTTTCTAGAATACACATTTCTATTGTTGTGTAGGATCTAGGGCTGCTATCCCTCCATCCCTCTCCCCCCCCTTTCCCCCTCCATCCCTCATTCATCTCAGACTCTAACCACACCCCTTTGAGCCACGCACATTTAAGCCAGACCTACTACTTCACGTAAACCACGCCCATTTTTCGTCACGGAGCGTGCCGCATTTTTATTTTAACTATGCCACGCCTACAAATTCATGATCCGCCCCCTAATTATGATATAACTCAAGATTGTCCATAATTTTGAATGGGTGCCTTGACTCCAAAATAGAATATAGTGCTTCAATTATGCACACTAATTGGTTTATGGAAAAAAAACTAGCGCACAACGATGTACGTCGGCACAATGGCACGGCTAGGCAAATGGGCGTGCAGATACGTCCCCTTAAAATCGCGGCATTGTGGGCGCAAGCCCGCCATGTACTCCGTGCCCGTGCCAGCGTATCCCGCGGACTCGATGTCCGCCGGGGGCCCGCGATCGTGTCACAGAGCGGAAGAACGAGGAGATGCCTTTGTAAACAAGGCATTACCCTGTTCTGCCTAGTGACGTGACAGAGATCACTGCTCCCTGTGATCGGGAGCAGTGATCACTGTCATATCATTGGTAGCCCATCCCCCCACAGTTAGAATCACTCCCTAGGACACACTTAACCCCTTGATCGCCAACTAGTGTTTAACCCCTTCCGTGCCAGTGTCATTTACACAGTAATCAGTGCATTTTTATAGCACTGATCGCTGTATAAATGACAGTGGTCCCAAAATGGTGTCAAAAGTGTCCGATGTGTCCGCCATAATGTCGCAGTCATGATAAAAATCGCAGATCGCCGCCATTACTAATAAAAAAAAATTTGTAATAAAAATGCCATAAAACTATCCCCTATTTTCTAGACGCTATAACTTTTGTGCAAACCAATCAATATACGCTTATTGTGATTTTTTTTTTACCAAAGATATGTAGAAGAATACATATCAGCCTAAACGGAGAAAGAATTTTTTTTTTATATATTTTTGGGGGATATTTATTATAGCAAAATGTAAAAAATATTGCTCTTTTTCAAAATTGTCCCTGTTTTTTTGTTTATAGCACAAAAAATAAAAACTGCAAAGGCAATCAAATACCACCAAAAGAAAGCTCTATTTGTAGGAAAAAAAAGGACGTCAATCTTGTTTGGGTGCAACGTCGCAGGACCGCGCAATTGTCAGTTAAAGTGACGCAGTGCCGAATCGCAAAAAGAGCTCTGGTCAGGAAGGGGGTAAAATCTTCCGGGACTGAAGTGGTTAACTGAGCAGGTTCTTAACTGTAGGTTATTAAGAATGAATTAATGAGAATAAGATCCCTGGGTAGCCACTGTGCAATCTGAATGATTAATAGAAATAGGGTTAAATCTAAACCTTGATCAAGAAAAACCTTGTATAACCACTGAAACGAGTCGTGCCGCGTACACACGGGCGGACTTTCAGCAACAAAGGTCCGACAGACTTTCCGACGGACTTCCGACAGACTTTCGACTTGCCTACACACGATCACACCAAAGTCCGACGGATTCGTACGTGATGACGAACGACCGGACTAAAACAAGGAAGTTCATAGCCAGTAGCCAATAGCTGCCCTAGCGTCGGTTTTTGTCTGTCGGATTAGCATACAGACGAGCGTTTTTTTCGTCCAGACTCGAGTCCGTCGGACAAATTTGAAACATGTTCCAAACCTAAAGTCCCTCAGATTTTTGACCGAAAAAGTCCGCTGCAGGTCCAATGGAGCCCACACACAGTCGGTCCGTCGGACCCGTCCGGTCGAAAAGTCCGCTCGTGTGTACACGGCATTAGCTGTCAATTATCAATAAATTATTTTATTGTGCCCAAAAAAAAAACCCACTCTATACAAACCTATTCCCATGGGTCAGCCTTTTACTCTGCAATGCATAAGCAATAAAAACCCAACAGGGGTGCTAACCCTATTCCACTCAATTCAAAGCAGAAATAAGTCTTGGCTAGTGATGATGACTTAGCTACTTAAAGTGGTGTTCCGGCCGAAATTATACTTTTTAAATAAAAATACCCCTATAATACACAAGCTTAATGTATTCTAGTAAAGTTAGTCTGTAAACTAAGGTCTGTTTTGTTAGTTTATAGCAGTAGTTTGTTATTTTATAAACTTACAGCAGGCCGTGGCCATCTTAAGTGTGGGCATCTGAAGCCAGACTGTATTTCTTCCTGGATCTCATCCTTGCAGATCTCGCACATGCTCAGTGCAGCACAAGCAGTGTAATAGGTTTCAGGTCAGGTTTCCATAGCAACGGCAGTGTCAGAGGAAGTTGCCGCCCCTTCCCAGAAGGCATTGCAAACAGGAAATGATGCAATGGGCCACGGCCAGGGAGGAGGAAGTGAAAAATGAATACAGCAGATATACAGTAGGTGCTGAGAAAAACAAATACAAAAATATCCAATTCGCTTACAGTGCACAGTTTAGTGAGGGATGATGAAGAGTTGTAAAAGTGGGTGGAACTCCACTTTAAAGAAATAAATATGCGTCTATAACACTTCCACTAACTGCCGCTCTTAGCACATGCGATTCACCCGACGACCTGTAACAGGAATATAGATATAAATGAAATGACCCCTTAAATTACAGATGACTAACTCAGCCAATACTCTATCCATCTCTGTAACATAAGATTGCTGGTGATTTGCACTCCTCTCAAATAAATACAGACCAATAAATATGTTGAATGTCATCCGTAACTGCTGTTTTCCTTTCCTTTCCAGTCTGTGTTTTTATGACATTTCCCGATGTCATTCAGGGAATGAGTAATGGGCCCAGCCTGAGACACAATAACCTTGAGAAGATAAATATATCTCATCTTTGGTGTGTTAAAGGGTAACTCCACCTTTGAGTAACTCTTCAGTTTTCCCTAATCTAATTAATTAATAATTAATTAAGCTAATCTAATAAAGGCAGTTTTTGCTAATCTAATTGTTCTCCTTGGAGTTCTCTGATAGAGATCCTCCATTTGCACCCACAGTACTACGCGTGAAAAAAAAAAAAAATTGGGGGCGTTCAGTTGGGCAAATTTTTTATGTTTTTTTTAATTTTTTTTTTCTCTCTGCGTGATGGAATCAGTTTAAATGTTCTTTTCGCTCCACCTTTTTTCTTCCAAAATGAATAAACTGTGCTCGGTGCTTCAGATAATATCCTCAATTTTATATCACACATCGGCACCCAAAAGCTATAAATGCTAAAGCAAGGTGAAAATTGTCTAAAAAAAACACAATTGTCGGCCAACAAACACGAACGTAGTGACGTACTTCGTTTTTTTTTTCAGCTCTTTAGCGCCACCCTTTTGGGCTCCTTCTGCTAATTTTGTGTTAGTAGAAGTTTGGTGAGTATTGATTCGCACTTTCCATTTTGTGCTCTTCATTTCGCACTTTTCATTTCGCGCTTTTCATTTCGTGCTTTTCAGTTCGCTTCTGAATGGCTGTTCGCCAACCAGCCATGTTGTGGAATCGGAGGAGATAACGTGTTATTTATTATTGGCCTTGGAGTTATTGCTTTGACCCAAGTCCAGTCCAGGAACAGGAGGAGGAGGATTTCTTTGACCAAAAATTGGTTGCTTTATTAATCGTGACCAATTATGTCATATGCCTTTGCTGCGGGAGTTCCAGGAGAATAATCCGGATGATTTTCGGAATTATCTCCGGATGACGGACCCCTGCTTTCACCAACTCTTGGCATTGGTGACCCCCTATATTAGGAAGCAGGACACATCCATGAGGCTTTTATTTTATTTTTTGGGTGAATAATGATTGGATTTGGTATATTTTCTATATTTTTGGATGCATAGAATGCAATTTTTGGTTAAGTTCTATTGGCAGATAGCATGTCTAATTTTATTTGTTTTCTTTTTTTTAATGCACAATAAAAAAAATAGTGTAGAATAATACTTGGCTGTGTGTTTTACTTCAAATGACAGTTTGGGAGTCGGCAGTTACATTTAAAAAAATACAATGTAAAATTGACAAGGGACACCAACATAGTTGTATCTTTGATCTTAAAAACTACGGGATAATGGTGTTATGGTAACACCAAAAAAAAAAAAACAACAAGCATAATAATATTATTCTTGATATCACTAGAAAAAAAAGCCTTTGAAAATTTGTTGGCAATA
This sequence comes from Lithobates septentrionalis, assembly GCA_037952835.1. Lineage (NCBI taxonomy): Eukaryota > Metazoa > Chordata > Amphibia > Anura > Ranidae > Lithobates > Lithobates septentrionalis. Next base: position 385,770 of record JBBDGP010001590.1, on the reverse strand, counting down.
ACTCCATCAGTATCACCAGCAAAGCAGCTTCATTATTATCCCATTAAAGAAGAAGAGAATTGTGCGCTGCATTTCGAGATTTCATAATTTGCCACGTCACGAATGTTAATTCTCCTTTACGAACGCTAGTTTACAAGACCGACCACTTCTGGCTTGTCCTTGATTCCGAGCATGCGTGTTTGTACTTTGGACTTTTGTCCGACGGACTTGTGTACACACAATCGGAAAATCCAACAACACACATTTGTCCGCGGAAAATTTTAAAGCCTGCCACCCAACATTTGTCCGCAGAAAATCCGACAACAATTGTCCGATGGAGCGTACACACGGCCGGATTTTCTGCCAACAACCTGTCATCACACAACTCCCATCGGAAAATCCAATCGTGTGTACGAGGATTATCTGCTGAAACAGACACTCAGCTGTCCCATGGTCCAGCGATGCGGCCACACGGAGCCTCGCTCCTCTCCCCCTCCACGGCGCCTCCATTGAAACTGTGGGCACCCGAGCCGTGACAGCTTGCGGCTTTGCGGCTGGGAATGCACTGCGCATGTACGAGTCGCGCTGCGCTCTCTCCGAGTGGACAGGCAATGTTCTGGGACGTGTCCCAGAAGATTGCCGAGAGGGAGGGGGAGAGGAGGAGTCGCCTAGGCGGCCCGTAGTCGGAAGTAGGAAGTGGGACAGGAAGTCCCACTCAAAACTAGTCACCCGCTCCCCCCCCCCCCCCCAAAAAAAAATGACATGCCAAATGAGGCATGTAAGGGGGCGAGGAGTGCTTAAAGCAGAAGTCCCACTTTTGGGTGTGATCCATGAACCCACCTGGGTCCCACCACCTAGTGGAGGGGACAGGACGGTGCAGGAGGCAGCTGGTCTGTCTCACAGTGGAGGAACCTACGTCCTCAACAAGTTGAAGTTCTCAGTGTTCTAAAGCTTTGAATAGAGCGGTGCACTGATGCACCACACCCATGTGAGTTCCCTGGACTGGGGCTTTTTTTTATAATAAATTGGTGTTATAAAACGATATCACACTATCGAGACTTTTTTCCTACCGTTTACATACTGTAATTCATTTTTTATTACTGCTGTTATAGCAGATTAATAGGTCAATAGCGAAGGACAAATTTCTTTGCTTTTTATGCTATTACACGGCTATATGGGACGTGATTAGTGCCAGCAGATGTCCGTATAACTTTTTACTCTCAGTAGGTAGTTCGCAAGACTTTTATACTTTGTTTAAATCAAGCTGCTTACCAAAAATGCTGACCCCAAATTATAGGAGATCTGGCAAGGTATAGTGTAACAATTTTGGTTTTTTTTTTTTTTTTTAAAGCCCATGGCATGCAAACACGCCCAAAAACTTCACCCGGTGCCAAAAAAAAGTGCACACACATAAAGAGTGAAACACAAAAAGGTGCAACGGGTACACAAAATCAGGGCCTTGCCCTGAATCCCCCGGGGCGTTAAGCTCTAGACAAGGACAGGGGTACTTACACTTGGTCCGTCTGGCCTAAACCAGACGGACCCCTTTCTCTGGAGGGTCTGCCGAAACAGACCCACCCAAGTACTAGGTGGGGCTCCCCCGAAGGGAGAGCCCATGAGAGAGGGCGAACTAAGCCAAAAGGCCATGTCCACCCCCCTTCCCAAGACTTTCAGGGCAAGTCCGAGGACCCGCACCCTACTCATCACACAGTGCAACAAACCGTGTACAACACAAAAATACAAAAAGTGACAAACACAGGCAATAAATAAAATAAAGTGGGGAAGGAATCATCCGATCGGAGGGTGTTAGCAGTACTCCACATCAAACTAGAACTAAGGAATCCTCATCCTGTGGGTCCAGCAGGTCAAAGTCAGATTATGGAGACTTCCAGGCAGCTTTCAGGTCACCTCAATTAGACTCTCCCCACCTCTTTTCTTGTTCAGTGCAAATATGATGGGTGTAGCGTCACATATGGCGACCCATCACATTTGGCTACCCGCTGGACTGCGCATGCGCGACGCCGCCATATGCGTTCCAACACTGTGGCGATCTGCGCTTGCGCAGAATTTTGTGGCCACTCCCCTGAGTCCAGGTTCAAGCCCCACCATCCAAGTGGACATAGAGTTAGATTATAATTATGCCGAGCGAAGCGAGCCCGCAAAGGGCCCTGTGGCAAAGTGGTCTTACAACAGTGTTGGAATGCATATGGTGGCGTCACGCATGCGCACTCCAGCGGATAGCAAAATGTGATGGGTAGCCGAATGTGACGTGACATGGGCACTGATTAACTGCACTGGTGGGCACAGATGAGATTTCACTTATGGGCACTGATAAACTGCACTGGTGGGCACAGATGAGATTTCACTTATGGGCACTGATAAACTGCACTGAGGCGGCACTGATGAGGCTGCACTGATAAACGGCACTAATGGGCACTGAAAAGCTGAACTGATAAGGCGTCACATATGGGCACTGATGAGGCTGCACTGATAATCAGTGGACACCATCCACCGCCAAATATCTGTAGGAGGGATTTCCACCATCCCTGCAAAGTTTGCAGTCATTTTTTTATGTCTTATTTTCAGTGTAATGTGTATTATATGTGACGTTACATATCACAGAGACCGGTATTGTGGTGATATTGAAGTTTATTGAGATTTCCATACATTAGAGGGTTCCACCATTATTGTGTTATTGATTACATAGTTACATAGTAGGTGAGGTTGAAAAAAGACACAAGTCCATCAAGTCCAACCTATGTGTGTGATTATATGTCAGTATTACATTGTATATCCCTGTATGTTGCGGTCATTCAGGTCCTTATCTAATAGTTTTTTGAAACTATCGATGCTCCCCGCTGAGACCACCGCCTGTGGAAGGGAATTCCACATCCTTGCCGCTCTTACACTAAAGAACCCCATCCTCCAGGTCGTTTATGAACAAATTAAATAGGATTGGTCCCAGAACCCTGGGGGACCCCACTACCCACCCCTGACCATTCTGAGTACTCCCCATTTATCACCACCCTCTGAACTCGCCCTTGTAGCCAGTTTTCAATCCATGTACTCACCCTATGGTCCATGCCAACGCACCTTATTTTGTACAGTAAACGTTTATGGGGAACTGTGTCAAATGCTTCTGCAAAATCCAGATACACCATGTCTTCGGGTGATTAGTAAGTTAGCGCACTTTTTTGTTTTTTTTCCCATGCCGACATTTACTTGTGTCATACGCTGATGTAAAGCAGCATGGCTTTCTTTCTGTGGTGCAGATAGGGATGTGCTCACATACACCATACAAGCACTGATTGCTGTTAGAAAGATCTCAAAGCTGCAGCATGAGGAGGAATAATTCTAATACGGAATTACAGCAGAGTACAGTGTGTGTAATATAGAATTATGGGATGTGTCTACAATTCAGTAATGATTACATAAAGCATGTAAGGGCAATCTGTTTATCTCCTGTTGTGTCTGGAGAAGGAGAGCACAGACACGTTTTGCATTTATAAGGCTGTAACTTATCTATTCTGCTGTGTGCTACTGAACAGCATGGCTACCTGCAGAATGAGGGGCGTGATTTATGTTGAAGTGGGCTTGTTCACATTTACATGTACAGGCCTAGTGTACCTCGCACATTCATTGCAATTTGCAAAGCATGAAGGGCAGAGACCCTAGAGAATAAAATGGTGGTTGTTGCAATATTTTAGGTTACACTGTATTTGCGCAGCGGTCTTTCAAATGCAATTTTTTTTTTTTAAAAATACACTTTAATGAATTAAAAAAAAAAAACTAAACAGTAAAGTTAGCCCAATTTTTTTTGTATAATATGAAAGATGATGTTACGCCGCGAGAATCGTGATCTTTATTCTAAGCAAAAAAATTGCGATTCTCATTTTGGCCAGAATTGTGCAGCTCTGCCCACTGCATTAGTATCTGTTTTGTAACTGTTTACTTAGCCAGACATACAAATCACAAAGAGCTAGACTTGCCAACAGCAAGTATACGCTATAACAGCCACACCCTACATACACTGTATTACCAAAAGTATTGGGACATCTGCCTTTACACTCACATGAACTTAAATGGCATCCCAGTCTTAGTCCACAGAGTTAAATATTGAGTTGGCCCACCCTTTGTACCTATAATAGCTTCAACTCTTCTGGGAAGGCCGTCCACAAGGTTTAGGAGTGTGTCTATGGGAATGTTTGACCATTCTTCCAGAAGCGCATTTGTGAGGTCAGGCACAAAATCATTTGGTGGAGGGAAGATTATGGTGTGGGGTTGCTTTTCAGGGGTTGGGCTTGGCCCCTTTAGTTCCAGTGAAGGGAACGCTTTAGGCGTCAGCATACCAAGACATTTTGGACAATTTTATGCTCCTAACTTTGGTGGAACAGTTTGGGGATGGCCCCTTCCTGTTCCAACATGACCAGTGCACAAAGCAAGGTCCATAAAGACATAGATGAGCAAGTTTGGGGAGTAGGAACTTGACTGACCTGCACAGAGTCCTGACCTCAACCCAAACAACTTTGAGATGAATTAGAGCGGAGACTGCCATCCAGGCCTTCTCGTCCAGCATCAGTGCCTGACCTCACAAATACGCTTCTGGAAGAATGGTCAAATATTCCCATGGAAACACTCCTAAACCTTGTGGACGGCTTTCCCAGAAGAGTTGAAGCTGTTATAGCTGCAAAGGGTGGGCCAACTCAATATTTAGGCTGGGTTCACACTTGAGCACAGAGCAGCTCACAGCAGGGGGTCCGGTGCGTCACCTGTTCACCATTTCAGATCCGATTTCAGTCCGAATTTTTGGCTGAATTCAGACCTGAAATAGACCAGAAGACGCACAGGACTCCTGTGCAATTTGTACTGGAGCTGCTCCAGAGATGTGTGAACCAGCTCCATAGAGAGCCGGTCACAATCTCCTGAAATGCAAATTGGATGCAGGGAAGCCTGCATTCAATTCGCAAGGCGTCCCAATACTTTCGGTAACATAGTGTAGATAAGCCTGTCTTCTGCTAGTATGCTGTAGTGAGGGATCCTTGTTCACTGTGTGGAAGCAGTGGTCCATCTGCAAAGATCTGCCTGCCCCCTTCCCCACTGAGTCAGACCTCTAGCTCTCCAATCAGCAGAAAGCATTAGCTTTGCTGATTCAGACTAGCAGGGCAACCATCAAAGCTCATGCTCCTTACTGATAGAACTCTGGTTCTACCTCAGCAGGGGAAATGTTGGACCTCTGCACAGAGACCACTGGTTCCTCACAGAGAACAGGGTTTCTTTTCCACAGCATACTGGCAGGGGAAAGGCTTTTCTACTGAATCTGCCTCTGCTTTCCAAAGAAAATTAACTAGGACTTTCAACACCATACCATTTGTCACCTAATCGTCCGTTACGTAAGGCTTATTTAGTCTATTCAACCTTTCTGCAAGTTCAGGCTTGATCCTGCGTGGATTAAGTCCTGGTTTGGCCCCGTGGAAACTGGCACAGTTGCAGTAGTTCAACTTTTCATTCATTACTCTTGAATAGAACGTAGAACATTTTTCTGGCACAAACAGAGATAATATTACAGCTGACTCATCCCTTCAGTCTATTCAAGGTTACAGCATACATGCTAAATGTTTTTTCTTGCTTTTCCATATCAATACATGCCATGTGCAGTCACTTTGATCTCAAAGTTTTACTATAGTGAATATGATTAGAGATATTTACCTCACTGCTTACCAAAAGATATGTTGAAGGAGGAGTGTCTAAACCCCCAAAACAATTATTTTTCAATTATTGAATTTAAAACTTTACTGGACTCTATGATTTTTGGTGTGCCACCATTACTACTTTCTACCCAAAGTCTTTGTAGAAGTCTACTTCTACAAAGAAGCCCCCCCCCACCCCTTCTTCTTAGGAGTATTTTGATGAAGGTGAGCAACCTCACCAAAGGGAATCCGCTAAGTTGATGAACAGTGTTTTGAATGATCCCTTTTATCATCAATACGTGATGCTGAGCTTTTTTTGCATGAATAAAAGTTTTATTGCTATAAAAAAGTAGATGTGAGATGCTGGGCTTGGATTTTTTTTCTGTCATATAGGAGGTGTTGGTTGAACTTGATAACTAGTCCTTGGCAGCTCTACCAGAGTGGGACCCTCCAAGGGGTGATGGCCTCCCAAGTTGAGAAATCCAAATGAAGTTGTCAAAAAAAAGCACCTGCCGGCCGTCCTGAGACTCCATAATCATTTATTGTGGATCATACAGTAACAACTCGAAGATAAAAGGAAGCCAATTTGTTTCAGGGTCAACCATCTCCCTTCATCGAGGCTTAAGATGTAAAGGATAATGTTTACTATAGGACCCTATCTCAAGACTCCTGGGAAACTATGTTGATCACACATTTACTACAACTATTAATGATCTTTCTTTGACTCAGAACACACCCCTATAGCTCCCAACTGTCCCTGATTTCGAGGGACTGTCCCTGATTTGGAGCAATGTCCCTCTGTCCCTCATTCCTCCTCATTTGTCCTTCATTTTGGTCTGATCTATATAGAGGTACCGTATATAAAATGCACTTTTTATCTATCAAAAAGTGTTTTCCAGCGCTAAACCTTTCAACTGAATTCTAAATTGCTGCATTTGTAAATTCCAAAAGCCAATATAAAGTAATAGTAGTGGTAAAAAAGCACTTGTGGGTTTAACCAATCAATATAAAGTAATAGTAGTGGTAAAAAAGCACTTGTGGGTTTAACCAATCAATATAAAGTAATAGTAGTGGTAAAAAAGCACTTGTGGGTTTAACCAATCTTGTTTTTTTTTTGTACAATTCTCCTTTAAGGGGGTGTGACAGGGGGTGTGTCCTTTGCCTGCATACTTTTGCTGATAGGTGTCCCTCATTCCCAATCTCAAAAAGTTGGGAGGTACACTGGAGTCTTCAGATAGAGTCTTATGTTAAGCATTGGCCTTTTCATCTTAAGAACCAATGAAGGGGATTGTCGGCCCTGAAAAAGCATTGACTTATGATTAAGAACCTTAAAGTGATTCTAAAGACAGAAGGTTTATGTACCTTCATTGCATGAAGGTGAAAAATCTTCTGCATGCAGCTTTCTCCCTAGCCCCACCTGATACTTACCTGAGCCTGATCTTGACCTAGTGATGTGCACTGGAACAGCTTCTCTCCAGGCTCTCTCCTTCCTCATTGGCTCAGAGACAACAGCGGGAGCCATTGGCTCCTGTTGTTTTTTTCAATTACAGCCAGAGAGGACGGAGCGGGGGGGGGGGGGGTCAAGCCCAGCTTTTTGTGTCTTGAACACATGAGACCAGGGTAGATCAGAGCTCACCTCCATACTTGACTTCTTGATCTCCTACCCAAAACTGCACACAACTACACCTTCCTATAACCCCTAGGAAAAACCACATCACTGGTTGAAGTTAAATGGCACAAATTGACCTTTTATTAAACATAAGCTTATGAATAACAAAAAATAACAATAAACATATTAATCCAGATAACAACGGTACCATATAATGATATAACTAAAACTTTGTGTCTGTGGCACCTGTTAGCTAGGTTATGACCCCAGCCGCCAAATACTGCCTCGGGGACTAACCCAGGTGACCTCAGACACCCACTGGTCTTACCATTACCCGGTCATTATTGATTGAACCGTACAAACTAGAGGACGCCACACCTAAGATGGGTCCCCACCGTTTTACCAATAACACCAGGTTTACACCCCTGTCAAGGACCCCAAACCACCAAAGAACAACAAAAGAAGTATAACAGTACTACCCGAAAAAATAGGGAGGGAAGGTGGGACGTTCTTCTGACCATTTCTTCTCTGCAAGTGAACCTAAACCACTCCTCCCTAGCACTATACTCTCCAGCTCCTCCCAATCACCTTATCTACTTGACCACTCAGGTAAGCGCCAGTACTGACCACACTACTTAATATAGTTTACCCCTTTTACTGGGTTCCCCTTCCACCCAGTCATGTATGCCTATTTCGTTCCTTCTCACCTCTGGGCATACCTCTCAGAGCCGGGCTCCGGAGCGAGCATGCACTGGTGCCCCCATAGCTCAGGAGAAGGGGACAGCCAGGAGCGCCGGCGGGGGACCCGTGAAGAGGAGGATCGGGGCTGCTTTGTGCAAAACTATTACACAGAGCAGGGAAGTATGACATGTTTGGTATTCTTTAAAAAAAAAAAAAATATTACAAATAGTTTCACTTTAACCGCTAGCCGACCAGCCGCCGCAGTTATACTGCGGCAGGTTGGCACGGCGGCGCAAATTGCCGTAGCTTTAACCGCTAGCCGACCAGCCGCCGCAGTTATACTGCGGCAGGTTGACACGGCTGCGCATATTGCCGTAGCTGTGCATCGCTTCTTTACAACGTCACAGCAGGCGCGCCGCCGCGTGTCCCCGTAGCCGATGCGCGTACCCGCGATCACTCGTGACAGAGCGATAACTGGGATCTGAGTGTGTAAACACACAAATCCCTGTTCTCTCAGGGGAGAGGAGACAGATTGTGTGTTCATACTAAGTATGAACACCGATCTCTCTCCTCCCCTAGTCAGTCCCATCCCCCCTACAGTTAGAACACACCTAGGGAACACAGTTAACCCCTTGATCGCCCCCTAGTGTTAACCCCTTCCCTGCCAGTGACATTTATACAGTAATCAATGGCTATTTTTAGCTCTGATCGCTGTATAAATGTCACTGGTGCCAAAATAGTGTCAAAAGTGTCCGATCTGTCCACCGCAATGTCGTAGTCCCGATAAAAATCACAAGATCGCCGCCATTACTAGTAAAAAAAATAATAATAAAATAATAAAAATGACATAAATCTATCCCCTATTTTGTAGACGCTAAAACTTTAGCGCAGACCAATCAATATACGCTTATTGCGATTTTTTTTTTTTTACCAAAAATATGTAGAAGAATACATATCGGCTTAAACTGAGGAAAAAATTATTCTTTTTTTTTTATTATTTGGGATATTTATTATAGCAAAAACTACACAATTTTTCTAAATTGTCGCTATTTTTTTATCTATAGCCCAAAAAATTAAAAACCGCAGAGGTGATCAAATACCACCAAAATAAAGCTCTATTTGTGGGGAAAAAAGGACATAAATTTTGTTTGGGTACAACGTTGCATGACTGCGCAATTGTCAGTTAAAGCGACGCAGTGCCGTATCGCAAAAAATGGCCTGGTCAGGAAGGGGGAAAATCCTTCCGGGGCTGAAGTGGTTAAGAAGACTGGTGTCATTGTCACTGGGACGGAAAGTGATGGGAAATCCAAAATTGTACAGTTGTCAATAAGTTTAGGTAAATTGTCCACTGGGGACACCTGTTGAGCTGATAGATATTCAAGAGGGGAATTGTCCCCGATTTATAGGGATTTCCCTCCACTTCCTGTTGAATCTCCAGGGCAGGAAATGAAGGGACATCTCCCCATAGACTGCAAAAAAAAAAAATGACTAGGGAATGCATCCTTTTCCTACTCAATCCAACACCACTAAACAGGTTTTGGCTATACATACTTTTAAGTGCATGATAGCCCATAATAATACCGGTATATATAAAAAAAATGAATGTAAATATGCATAGAATATCACGGCTGATCACGATGTAAACAGGAAGAGCCATCGATCGGCTGCTCTTCTGACAGGGGGGTCTGTTCTGATTGTTTATCAGCGCAGCACCCCCCCCCCCCCCCGCGGATTCCCGCCCAGGACCACCAGAGATGGCGACCACACTGGACCATCAGGTATGCCACCCTAGACCACCAGGGATATGCCAATCAGTGCCCAGGTAGCTGCCAATCAGTGGTAATGAAAAATGCCTGCCAATGCCACCAGTGATGCCTATCAGTGCAGTCTATCACTGCCGGCCATCAGTGCTACCTTTCAGTGCTGCCTATCAGTGCCGTCTATCAGTGCCACCCATAAGTACCCATCAGCGCAGCCTTTCAGTGCCCATTAGTGTTGCCTATCAGTGCCACCTATGACTGCACATCAGTGCCGCTTATCAATGCCCATCAGTGCTGCATATCAGTGTCACCCACCAGTGCCGCCTATCAGTGCTCATCAGTGCCACCTCATCGGTGCCCATCAGTGAAGGAGAAAACTTACTTATTTATAAAATTTTATAACAGAAACAAAGAAAAGCTTTTTTTTTTTTTCAAAATTTTCGGTCTTTTTTTATTTGTTTAGCAAAAAATAAAAACCGCAGGAGGTGATCAAATACCACCAAAAGAAAGCTCTATTTGTGGGAACAAAATGGTAAGAATTGAGTTTGGGTACAGTGTAGTATGACCGTGCAATTGTCTTTTAAAAAGTGACAGCGCTGAAAGATGATAATTGGCCTGGGCAGGAAGGGGGTGTAAGTGCCCAGTATTGAAGTGGTTAAGCATTAGGATGTTGATAAAACTGCATTGCAGCTCCTGTTTTTTCCTTTTTTGTATTTTTAAACCTCTATGCAATCCTATGCCCTGCTGCGTGTTGCTGTGCGTTACAGCACATTGGAACACACCGCGCAGAAAAACAACATGTCCATGGTTTTTTTTTTTGTTTTGTTTTTTTTTTAGCACACACAAGCACAGTGGATTGGTGTGAACTGAAGCCATAGGACATAAGGCAAATTGTCTCATTCATTCTTGTATTGGGACTGTGTTGGGCAGAGCTGCTGCTGGTGTGAACGAGACTTCATTCATGCATCTACAAAGACATCCGGAGACCCAGCACCTTCCATTATAAGACTTTATATTTATAAGATCTATATTTATAAAAGTGTTCCTTTACCATAAGCAGGACAAAGCTTAAAATGTTTCTAAAAAAGTATTGCAGTACCCGTATTAATCTTGTCCCGTTGACCATTGGCGGCTGTTGCTCAATATTTTGGGGGGTCGGCAAACTAAGGGGTGCTCTGCGCCCCAAGTCCACCCTTTTTTGAAGCCAATTAGAGCCTCAGGCTCTAATCATGTGCTTAAAAAAAAAAAAAAACATAGAAATTCATGCGTCCGGCATCCTGCATGTAGATTAAGGGCCGGACGAATGGATTGGGGGGGGTGCGCTCTGCATGGACGGGCTGCCACTGCCGTTGACCCTTTGTGGAAGCCCCTTGGAGTCCAGGATGTAAGTGACCTAAAGTTATGACCTCTCTGCTCCTCTGCCTCCCAGAGCTAAGCCCCACTACCTACTATCAACTATCAAGTGCCAGACCCTCGGCTACCTGTTGAAGTTCTGGCCCCTAAAAGGCAGGGGTGGGGCTTTATCACAGGGAGTGTTTGGGTTTAATCTAAATTTGGGTATAAGTGAATGCCCCATGAGACCTTCTACCTCCTAGAGCTAAGCCCCACCACATACTTTCAACTGTCGAGTGCCAGATCCTCTACTACTGCTACCTGGTGATGTTTTGGCTCTTAAAAAGCAGGGGTGGGGCTTTAGCACAGGGAGGGGTTGGGTTTAATCTCGACTTGGTCATAAGTCAAAGCCCCTTGAGCCCTACCACCTACTGTTGAAGTCCTGGCCCTTAAAAGGCAGGGGTGGGGTATTACCCTGTTTCCCCGAAAATAAGCCCTACCCTGAAAATAAGACCTACAAGGACTTTAACTAGGGCTTATTTGGGGGGTAGGGCTTATATTGCAGCCATCACCGACAATCACGCTAGGTCTTATTTTATGGGAAACAGGGTAGCACAATGGGTGGGATTTAATCTCGACTTAGGCATACATCGAAGCCCTAAGTACAGCCTGGGCCTGCACAGGACACAGGAATCCTTTGAAAAATAACACAAAGTGCCTGCAATAGAACACCCCCCCCCCCTCCTGCCGCCCTCTGGTACTTCTCCGAGCTTGCCCGTGCGATCGGCGAGTCGGAGAATGAATAGGTCACTGCCAGAAGTTGATCATAGAGATTTCTAGTGACCAGATGGTCCCCAGTCATCTCTATAACCCTCAGAGGCCCGGGCGAAACGTTATGACGTCACGTCCGGGCCGGCGGACGTAAACAATGCTGGGGACTCGGATGGAAAGGTCGAGACAGTTCTTTTTTTTTTTTTTTATCTTGGTCTTTTCAGCCTGGAGGAGAGATGTGGGGGTCTTATAGATCCATAAAGAGGACCTGTCACGCACTATTCCTATTACAAGGGATGTTTACATTCCTTGTAATAGGAATAAAAGTGATAAAAAAAATGTAAAGAGAAAGTGTAAAAATAAAAAAATAAAGGTAAAAAAAAATGTAAAGCGCCCAGTCCTCGCGTGTTCGCACACAGAAGTGAACGCCTACGTAAGTCGCGCCCATATATGTAAAAGGCATTCAAATCACACATTTGAGGTATTGCCTCATGCGTTAGAGCGAGAGCAACAATTGTAGACCTCATCTGTAACTCTAAACTGGTAACCTGTAAAAAAAATTGAATGTGTCACCTATGAAGATTTTTAGGTACCAAAGTTTGGCGCCACCAAACAGATTCCAAAGCTTCCAATCGATTTGTTTTGTATTTCTCCAATATATGTGAAAGATTTAGAAAAGAGGAAACTTCATAGTGCAGTCAAAATGGTTGCTTTATTCCAAGTTTTGCACAAAAACAGCAAAGAAATCGTTACAGACACAGCGGTAAGTTTTCAGACTGCCAGCTGATGCGTGGTGACGTCACAAAAAGTCTCTCCAACCGACGCGTTTCCCTGTAACAAGCATCAACTGAGAACCACCTCGTCCGGTGAGAGGCCATCTGGCTTTATATTTCTCCGCTGGGATAATAAAAACACCCACTATCTGATATTGCAGATATCAAGGCTCTGCATCAGAAGTTTACATGAACATTTATCATCACTTGATTCACAGCTCTGTCTTTGGGACTTTTATAAGCAATACAGCAAAATCACACATTTTATTTGATTACCTTTATTAATTGATTTTCACTGAGTGTTGGACTAATATTATTTACATGTTTATTATAAGGTTCATACTAATTACTGTATGTGGGTAAGGTTTGAGCAATTCCCATATATACCGGTATATATATATATATGTGTGTGTGTGTGTGTGTGTGTGTGTGTGTGAGTGTGTGTGTGTGTGTGTGTGTGTGTGTGTGTGTGTGTGTGAATTGAGTATTTCATTTTTGGGAGTAGCGGCACTTATTTCTTTATATATTTTTGGAAAATATATTTTTTTCATACTATAGATTTTTTCACATTATATAATTTTTCACTTTATATAATTTTTCACAAATTTTAATTTTTTTTATATATTCACTTATTTTCTCATCAATTTTTTGTTAATATTATAATCAAGTTTGCATCACTACCTTGGTAAGTGCAGAATATTTAAACTATATCCTGTATAATCCTGTATAATAATAATAATAATAATTAACTACCTTATATAATTGCCATTGTATTCTCTAGGGCCTCTGCTTAAAAAAAACAAAACATATATAATGTTTGGGGGTTCTGAGTAATTTTCTAGCAAAAAAATATGATTTTTACATGTAGGAGAGGAGTGCCAGAATAGGCCCGGTATAGAATGGTTAACCACTTCCGGACCAGCTCACGAATATATACGTCGGCACAAGAGGAATATCGTTGTTATTACAGCAGCTAGCTACCATAACCCCGGTATCCTCTTCTTCAGTGAGTAGTCCGGTTTCAGATAAAAATGGTCTCTGGGGCGGATTCACCACGAGATCACTTTTAATTGGTGGCGGGAGAGGGCCCCCCGCCACGCCACGCTCCAGGGCCCCCTGCCGTTTACTGAAGCCGCCGGCAGCGGTGGAGGCGATTGGGTCCTCTTCCCTGTTAGGTATGGAGCTGAGTGAGGGGAAGATGGCCCCCACCCAGCTCCATAGCATTGCAGGGCGGAAGCGACGTCAAAACGTCACTTCTGTCCATAGCTCTTAAAGAAGAATTTTATTTTTTTTTTTCAATTATTTATTTATTTATTTTTTTAATTGCATTTTAGTGTATATATATATATATGAGATTTGAGGTCTTTTTGACCCCAGATCTTATATTTAAGAGGTCCTGACATGCTTTTTTTCTATTACAAGGGATGTTTACATTCCTTGTAATAGGAATAAAAGTGACACTTTTTTTTTTTTTAAAGAACAGTGTAAAAATAAAAAATAAAAAGTAAAATAAATAAGAAAAAAAATGTTTTTAACATGCCCCGTCCCGCCGAGCTCACGTGCAGAAGCGAACGCATTCGTAAGTAGCGCCCGCATATGAAAATGATGTTCAAACCACACATGTGAGGTATCGCCGCGATCGGTAGAGACCAAGAGCAATAATTCTAGCCCTAGACCTACTTTGTAACTCAAAACATGCAACCTGTAGAATTTTTTAAACATCGCCTATGTAGATTTTTAGGGGTAAAAGTTTGTCGCCATTCCACGAGCGGGCGCAATTTTGAAGCGTGACATGTTGGGTATCAATTTACACGATGTAACATTATCTTTCACAATATAAAAAAAATTGGGCTAACTTTACTGTTGTCTTATTTTTGAATGCAAAAAAGTGTATTTTTTCCAAAAAAAAGTGCGCTTGTAAGGCCGCTGCGCAATTACGGTGTGACAGAAAGTATTGCAATGATCGCCATTTTATTCTCTAGGGTGTTGGAAAAAAAAACAATGTATAATGTTTGGGGGTTCTAAGTCATTTTCTAGCATAAAAACCTGATTTTAACTTGCAAACACCAAATCTTAGAAAGAGGCTCGGTCCTTAAGTGGTTAAGCAAACCTGACCTCAGTTTGTACATTTGTTATATTTAGCAGAATTTCTATGTCATTGCGTTTTGATGTTAGGCAACACAGATGAGGTCACTGACAATGGCATATTGTTGAACTATAAAGTGTTGCTCAACAACACAAGGAACCACATGCTATGTAAATGATCTGTGGAGAGTAGGTGAAAAGTGTGTTGGGTTTTCTGTTGGATAGAGAAAGGGTTTTGGCTCGTTCAGACAATCATGTAAGAAAGCACATATGCATTTTCCTCAAAGCGCACAATGTGTTTTCTTGGTGTTGCGTTAAAATGTAGCGCAATACAAGCCACATTTTGCATGCGTTTTGTTCTGATCATTTTTGTCAATTCCTGTCTCCATTTTGTGGGTCGCGGCTGTGTTTGTTGGAAATTTGGACATGTGACTTAAAAAATGCAATAATTAAAACCCACATTACATTTCTATTGCTCTTTCAGTGTGTTTTCCATGTGTTACTGTTTTTCCAAGACGCAATGCACTGCCCTCTAAGGGCTCATTTACACCATTTTATGTCTAATACAGCACAGGATCACAGCACACTAGTTACCACTATAATCTATAGTGGCCACTCATTACAATTAGAAGAAAAGAGGTTTAACCTTAAACTACGTAGAGGGTTCTTTACTGTAAGAGCGGCAAGGATGTGGAATTCCCTTCCACAGGCGGTGGTCTCAGCGGGGAGCATTGATAGCTTCAAGAAACTATTAGATAATCACCTGAATGACCGCAATATACAGGGATATGTAATGTAATACTGACACATAATCACACACATAGGTTGGACTTGATGGACTTGTGTCTTTTTTCAACCTCACCTACTATGTAACTATATATGTAACTATAAAGCTCTTCACACCAGTGCATCACTTTGAATTAGTGGTTCTCAACCACAGGGCCTTGGCCCACTGCCGAACCACAACCTCTTGAGCCTCCAGCTAGCTACAGGTCCCCTAACCACCCAAAAATTCTACACAACCTTCTGTGGTGGCCCACAGTACCAGTCAACCTTCCAAAGTTCCCCTAGGCCTCCTGAGAGCCCTCATCCCCAACAGTGCCTCCCAGTACCCCTTAGTTTGCTGCAGAGCCTCTAGCCCTCAATAGTGCCCTCAACCTCCAACAGTGTTCCACAGTGCCCCCTAGCCACCTACAGTCCACCCCATGCCCCCACAGTGCCCATTAAAACCCCCAGCCTCCTGGAGAGACCTCCACCTTCCTTTAGAGACCCAACCCCCCAGAGTTTTCACCAGCTTCCACTAAAAATCTCATCCCCTACAGGGCCACAAAATCTGCTGCGCAGTCTCCTAACCCCATCCAAACCTCTGTTCCCCACAGTGACCCCCAGCCTCATCCAGAGCCTTCCACATTTTCAATACATATTTTATATTCCCATGCTTTTATTGTGTGAGTATAAACTTTTTTTTATTTCACTGTTGGTGCTTGGAAGGTTTTAGAAGAATTTACAAGGTTCTGGTCTCAAGTGGAGATCTACTGCTTGTTGCATCTTTTATGCATTTTTATGTGCATTACATTATAGTCAATGTCTTTAAGTTGTAACTATGTATGAAATATACTGTAATACCCACCCCTGAAGGAGCTGCTTGTTGTGTAGGGTCCTCTGTTTTTGTGCCCACACGGAAAAATGGCACCAAACTGAGTTGTGGCAAAGTAAGTAAGTAAGAAAAGGCTATACAGTAAAAAATCCACAAGGAAAGGTTATACTGGTATGGTTTACCATCAAAAGCTATAAGTCAGCAGTCAACAATCAAACAACAGAAAATAGTAGTATTGCGGTAGTTAACCTATATCGTTTACAGGCTGCCAATAGTGAACACCTAATTGCCCACCTCTTTCTTAAACCTACACAGGGTAACCTAACCAAGGGGAGGACCTATAGGTGGTTACCGCAGCAACAGTCAGCAAGAAGAAGTACACATGTAATAAATGTTTTGCTGGCCAGCTCATTGGGACCCAAATGTAGCACTTGAGATGGTGTCCCTCCAAGAGTTTGTGCATGCAATGGTAAAGTATTCCTAGCTGGCAAATCTGTCCTTCTGCTAGTATTTGCAGTGAGCGGTTGGCCAGCAGTCACTCGTCAGTCCTGTGTAAGCAGAGGCTTTGTCCAAGTTTCTCTCTGGTGGTATCCTCAGCGTGTGGCTCTTTAACTGCTCAGCATGCTCATTACAGTCCAGGTCACAATCCAAAGCTTCGAAATAGTGTCCATTCTACCTTTGTTGCTCTCAGATAGGGATCACCCGCTCACTATCCTTTCTACACTCAGGTTGGTCACAGTCTTAGCCCTGGTCTCCCTGCAGACGGAGAACCTTCTTCCTCTCTCAGCCTGGGAAAACTATTCCTTTCCCTCCCCTTTAATATCTTTCTCTTGGGTATGTTAGTTCCTAGCCAACCTATAGTGATAGCTTAGTCTCCTCAGCGAACTACAATTCCCGCAATCCTTCACAATTTTTCTCAGAGTCTTGTAATCCTAGTCCCCTAGGTGCCCTCTAGTGGATGGAGGGCATAATTAACACTGACTGTAACAGTTCTACAGTAAGGCTCAGTTCACACAGGTGCAACCCGATTTACAGCGCGACTTTGCAAGGCGATTTGGAGGCGACTTCAGCACGACTTTGAACGACTTACAACGCGGCTTCAAGTCGCCTCCAGGACAGGCGACTTTGCCTGTGGCCAATCATAGCTAATCAGCTCTTGTGGCATAATTGTTCTTCCTGTTCTCTTCCTGGGTAAATTATTTTCTATTTCCTGTAAAGTCGCTTCACTATAAATGTGGATCCGACTTGGAGGCGACTTCCATTAAAATCTATGGGTACAAGTCGCCTAGAAGTCGCCTTGAAGTAGTACAGGAACCTTTTCTAAAGTCAGAGCGACTTCAGTAGTGTACATTAAGACGGCTCTCATTAACTATAATGGAATTTCTTATGTCCAGTGACTTGGCGACTTGAGGTCTGACAAGTCAGATCCCAAGTCGCTGTAGTGTGAACCGGCATTAAGGGTCCATTTACACCAGCTGCTGTGTTGCAATGCAGCAGATGCTGTGTATTCTGGCTGGACCAGCGCAGTGATGATGCGCCAATACTGGCGCATTGCACCGTTCTCTTTTCTTTTTTATTTTAAACAAACTTTATCGAAATGTCATGCAGTGACTTTTCATAAAGTTCTATCAACTGGCTTGCGATGACCCATGCTGTGCTTGAACAAAGTACTTCATAGAATACATTTTTGTGCTTTTTCTGCCTTCTTGTAAAATCCTCCGTGAGGAGCTCCTGAACCTTTACTTTTCCCTATCACTCCAAAGGCAGTGTATGGTAGATGCGGTCATCACACTGCTCAATGCATGCGAACAAAAGAGGGTGGCTACGCTCCTGCATACAGTCCGAATCGCATTCGATTTTCCCCACCGCTCCTGTGTGTGTACAGAAAGGGATTAAAGCGCCATCTAGTGGGCAGTTTAAAAAAAATGTTAAAACTCACAGTACATATGTGGTAGCAAAGCTGGCCCCGCTGGAGGTGCTCACAGGGCTGGAGGAGAAGTTCCAGAACCCCGTGGGTATAGGGCGGAAGGGATGTCATCTTGGGGTGGACCGCCTCTACTCCAGCCCTGTGAGCACCTCCAACTGCCCACTAGATGGCGCTTTAAAGGGGTTGTAAACCTTTGTGTTTTTTCACCTTAATGCATCTGGCTCCCCAGCCCCCCCCCATTTTACTTACCTGAACCCTCGAACTTGACCCACAGGGACGCTCTCTCTCTCTCTGCCCAGGGTTCTCTGCTCTTGATTGGATAGATTGATAGCAGCACAGCCATTGGCTCCCACTGTTGTCAATCAAATCCAATGATGCGCGCGCTGGGGGGCGGGGCCTAGTCCTGCATTCGGTCTCTATGGACGCAAATGTTGGACTCGGGAGCGTCCACTGGACGAACCGTTCTGATCAATCGCATTTCATTTGTAACAAGCAGATTCAATTATAGTGGTTTTCTTTATCATCATTTTTTCTATATAATTATCCAGACTCGGGAGTGCGCAGTTACAAGGTAACCCCCTCGGGGAAGCGCTTCTCCTAGGGGGTTATCAGATGTGGGGAGGAGCTGCGAGAGCCGCCGAGGGACCCCAGAAGACGATGTTCGGGGCCACTCTGTGCAAAACGAGCTGCACAGTGGAGGTAAGTATGATATGTTTGTTATTTTTTTTTTTTTTTTTTACCTTTACAATCACTTTAATATCTTTCTACACATACACACAGAGGAGCGGTGGGGGAAATCACTTGCGATTCAGAACAGGAATCGCACAGCAATCCTGTTCAGATCGCATGTGATTCTTTGCAGTGCGATTTGTGCCCATTCATTTTGTATCACCGCAAAGATACTCAGTCAAATGCTTGGTATCGGTATCGGTGCATCCCTACATATAACCTTACGGGAAGATAGGCGTTGAAATGACTGGTCGGGGTCTCTTTAAGAATGGGTCTGCTGCAAAACAACCTCATTTTGATCTACTCATTTCACCATTATTGCCAGGAAAGTTCTAAATGTCCAATCCGTCTGCTGGCACTTCACCTTCTCCCTTTCCAGCCTGTGCAGCTTTCAGTTTCAGTAAGTCTCTTTTATTATTCTCCAGTCAATAGATGTTAAGTCATTTCTCTGGAGATCTAGCTGTAGCCCCGAGCAGCATGTAAATGTATACTCCTCTGTGCACGGGGGACTGCCTCATCTTGGGTCACTGTCAAAACAGATTGCAGAGTACAGCGCTGAAACACAGATGGACTCCCAGCTCGCATCCTGCTGAACTCGCTCTTACATGGACGGTGAACATCAAATATTACCGCACACCACCAAATATACACAATTACCGCACCACCCAAGATCAGGTCCTTTTAAATCGCTGTGGTCGATTGTTAAAGCACAACAGCTGGATGTGAAGCACTGGCTCACCTTTGCCTCTCAAAAAAATGAAAACATTGAAGACCTATCACTTTCTCTGATGCCTTTGGACATATGCATAGGTGTGCGCACAGGGTGTGCCAGGTGTGCTTGGGCACACCCTAATCACCCTGTGTGGCACAGATTCCCCCCTGTTTAAACCCCTGATATTTAACCTGCCCTACTGACACTGTCTTCTGCCCTACTGACACTGTCCACTGCCTTACTGACACTGTCTTCTGCCCTACTGACACTGTCTACTGCCCTACTGACACTGTCTACTGCTCTACTGACACTGTCTACTGCCTTACTGACACTGTCTACTGCCCTACTGACACTGTCTACTGCCCTTCTGACACCGTCTACTGCCCTTCTGACACCGTCTACTGCCCTACTGACACTGTCTACTGCCCTACTGACACTGTCTACTGCCCTACTGACACCGTCTACTGCCCTTCTGACACCGTCTACTGCCCTACTGACACTGTCTACTGCCCTACTGACACCGTTTACTGCCCTACTGACACCGTCTACTGCCCTACTGACACCGTCTACTGCCCTACTGACACTGTCTACTGCCCTACTGACACTGTCTACTGCCCTACTGACACTGTCTACTGCCCTACTGACACCGTCTACTGCCCTTCTGACACCGTCTACTGCCCTACTGACACTGTCTACTGCCCTACTGACACCGTTTACTGCCCTACTGACACCGTCTACTGCCCTACTGACACTGTCTACTGCCCTACTGACACTGTCTACTGCCCTACTGACACCGTCTACTGCCCTTCTGACACCGTCTACTGCCCTACTGACACCGTCTACTGCCTTACTGACACCGTCTACTGCCTTACTGACACCGTCTACTGCCTTACTGACACCGTCCTCTGCCCTGCTGACACTGTCTACTGCCTTACTGACACCGTCTACTGCCCTACTGACACCGTC
Source organism: Lithobates septentrionalis (assembly GCA_037952835.1). NCBI lineage: Eukaryota > Metazoa > Chordata > Amphibia > Anura > Ranidae > Lithobates > Lithobates septentrionalis. The sequence goes on along the minus strand of JBBDGP010001590.1, from coordinate 365,162 downwards.
CACTGCCCTACTGACACCGTCCACTGCCCTACTGACATTGTCTACTGCCCTACTGACACTGTCTACTGCCCTACTGACACCGTCTACTGCCCTACTGACACCGTCTACTGCCCTACTGACATTGTCTACTGCCCTATTGACACTGTCTACTGCTCTACTGACACCGTCTACTGCCCTACTGACACCGTCTACTGCCCTACTGACACTGTCCACTGCCCGACTAACACTGTCTACTGCTCTACTGACACCGTCTACTGCCCTACTGACACCGTCTACTGCCCTACTGACACTGTCTACTGCCCTACTGACACTGTCTACTGCCTTACTGACACCGTCTACTGCCCTACTGACACTGTCTACTGCCCTACTGACACTGTCTACTGCCCTACTGACACCGTCTACTGCCCTACTGACACTGTCCACTGCCCGACTAACACTGTCTACTGCTCTACTGACACCGTCTACTGCCCTACTGACACCGTCTACTGCCCTACTGACACTGTCTACTGCCCTACTGACACTGTCTACTGCCTTACTGACACCGTCTACTGCCCTACTGACACTGTCTACTGCCCTACTGACACTGTCTACTGCCCTACTGACACTGTCTACTGCCCTACTGACACCGTCTACTGCCCTACTGACACCGTCTACTGCCCTACTGACATTGTCTACTGCCCTACTGACAATGTCTACTGCCCTACTAACACTGTTTACTGCCCTACTGACACCGTCTACTGCTCTACTGACACCGTCTACTGCCCTACTGACACTGTCCACTGCCCTACTGACATTGTCTACTGCCCTACTGACACCGTCCTCTGCCCTACTGACACTGTCTACTGCCCTACTGACACTGTCTACTGCCCTACTGACACCGTCTACTGCCCTACTGACACTGTCTACTGCCCTACTGACACTGTCTACTGCCCTACTGACATTGTCTACTGCCCTACTGACACCGTCTACTGCCCTACTGACACCGTCTACTGCCCTACTGACATTGTCTACTGCCCTACTAACACTGTTTACTGCCCTACTGACACCCTCTACTGCTCTACTGACACCGTCTACTGCCCTACTGACACTGTCCACTGCCCTACTGACACTGTCTACTGCCCTACTGACACCGTCTACTGCCCTACTGACACCGTCTACTGCCTTACTGACACCGTCTACTGCCCTACTGACACTGTCTACTGCCCTACTGACACTGTCTACTGCCCTACTAACACTGTTTACTGCCCTACTGACACCGTCTACTGCTCTACTGACACCGTCTACTGCCCTACTGACACCGTCTACTGCCCTACTGACACTGTCCACTGCCCTACTGACACTGTCCACTGCCCTACTGACATTGTCTACTGCCCTACAGACACCGTCCTCTGCCCTACTGACACTGTCTACTGCCCTACTGACACTGTCTACTGCCCTACTGACACCGTCTACTGCCCTACTGACACTGTCTACTGCCCTACTGACACTGTCTACTGCCCTACTGACACCGTCTACTGCCCTACTGACACCGTCTACTGCCCTACTGACATTGTCTACTGCCCTACTAACACTGTTTACTGCCCTACTGACACCGTCTACTGCTCTACTGACACCGTCTACTGCCCTACTGACACTGTCCACTGCCCTACTGACACTGTCTACTGCCCTACTGACACCGTCTACTGCCCTACTGACACCGTCTACTGCCTTACTGACACCGTCTACTGCCCTACTGACACTGTCTACTGCCCTACTGACATTGTCTACTGCCCTACTGACACCGTCTACTGCCCTACTGACACCGTCTACTGCCCTACTGACATTGTCTACTGCCCTACTGACATTGTCTACTGCCCTACTAACACTGTTTACTGCCCTACTGACACCGTCTACTGCTCTACTGACACCGTCTACTGTCCTACTGACACTGTCCACTGCCCTACTGACACTGTCTACTGCCCTACTGACACCGTCCTCTGCCCTACTGACACTGTCTACTGCCCTACTGACAATGTCTACTGCCCTACTGACATTGTCTACTGCCTTACTGACACCGTCTACTGCCCTACTGACACTGTCTACTGCCCTACTGACATTGTCTACTGCCTTACTGACACCGTCTACTGCCCTACTGACACCGTCTACTGCCCTACTGACATTGTCTACTGCCCTACTAACACTGTTTACTGCTCTACTGACACCGTCTACTGCCCTACTGACACTGTCTACTGCCCTACTGACACCATCAGTATAGATACACATGCTTGAGCATCATGGGAAATGTAGTTTCAAAACAGCTGGGGTGCCAAGGTTCGCCATCACTGCCCTAATGCAATAGGCTGTGCACACCTATGGACATTTGCTAAATTAGCACAATACGTTATTCTTGTGTATGTTAAACGACATATAGGCTTTGGTTCAGTGGACAAGTGTAATGTAGAAAGAAAAAAAAAAACATACCTATAACTTGCAGTTAGGCCCCATGAACACCTGGGTGCTGCTTAGGTGAGGGCAGAAGGCACAGATGCACCATCCAGCCCAACCACTAGCAGCTTGGTATACACTAAGAGAAGCTGAAAGCTCCTGTGGTTGGACGGGGCAGAGCAGTGCACTGAGCAGTACAAACATTTAGGGCACATGCCCCTTTTGCTAATTAGGAGCAGTAGCTCTTCTTTACTTTAAGTGGCGCAAGCTTGTGCACTCTTTGTTAATTTCCCCCAATAAGGCTCATGGGCACTGATGGGCTGCACTGATAGGCACAGATAAGGCGGCACTGATAGGCACTAATAAGACGGCACTGATGGGCCTTGATGAGTGGCACTGATGGGCCCTGATGGGTGGCACTGATAAGTGGCACTGATGGATGTCACTGATGGACACTGATAGGTGGCACTGATGGGCACTGGTAGGTGGTATTGATAGGCAGCACTGGTGATGAGGCACTGATTGGTGACATTTTATAGGTGGCACTGTGGGTACTGATAGGTGACACTATGGTCACTGATGGGTGACATTGTGGGCACTGATGGGTGGTACTGTGGGTACTGGTAGGCGGCACTGGTGGGCACTGGTAGGTGGCACAGAAGTCTCTGCAGAGGCTCTCCACGGTCAGGACTAATGTCCCTCTCACAGCCGCCAGTGATCGGCTACCAGCGCAAGGAGAAAAAATAGCCGATTACCGGCTCATTGGCTGACAGCTGACCACGTGGTAAGGTGTTGGGACCGACCCCTTACTCCGATCTGTGATCAGCCGAGTCTTATAGACTCACTAATCACAGAGCACGCCATGCTCGCCCTGCAGGGGGCGCGCAGGCCGCTCGAGCACGGGAGGACGTCTATGGTTTCCCCCCCGTCTTTCGGCTATAGCGCGGACGGGAGGTGGTTAAAATGCAAATCAATTTTTAGCTTTTTTGAAATGCGTTTTTTTGGATATTTTTGATGTTATTCTGTCTCTCACTGTTAAAATAAACCGACCATTAAAACGATAGATCCTTTCTTTGTCAGTGGGCAAACGTACAAAATCAGCAGGAGGTCAAATACTTTTTCCCTCACTGTAAGCGCAGAGTATAAGAGGGTTAAAGCCCTTCTTCTTCTTCGCTAATTCCCCCCATTCAACTCTGTTCACAAAGCTAACTGTTCACAAAGCTACACATCAGGATAAGTATACTTATTTCAAAAAGTGACAGTTATTTTCGGCTAAGTCCAATGAGATTTGGAAATGACAGTCGTAGAGCGGAATCAGAGAGCCTTATCCTTGTGTTAAAGCTTTGTGAATTGAGTCTATTGCATTTACGTTACATCCTCAGTGTTATGTTATGGGACTTTGTCATTCGCATGTAATAAACCAGAAGGCAAGGAATAACACACATTTTATCGGTCTTGTGTCTCTCGGTAAATCAAATATCCAAAGACCAGTTTTTTATTGTTTTTTGGGACATCAATATGAAATTTCCTTTCTTTCATCTTGTCTGTCGTGTTCGACCAGAATTAGAACTTCCAGCGTTGGGGGGGGGGGGGGGGGGGGGTATTGAGACTTTGGTTTCTTGCTCTGAATTAGCAATAATGAAGTCTCTTCTGGGATTAAGCCTGAAGTTTCTTGAACACATTTTCTTGTGGCTGCGGCTGAGGTTTAGGAAGATGCTGAGAAAAAGGATATTCCACCTTAAAGGGCGCACACTAATATTAGGGAACAGAGTATTCCCGGAGGAAGATTGCAGGTCTGATTGCTGCAGCTAGAGGGAGCCAGAGGTAAGCAGGGGAGGACTACCCACCAAATCCAACACAATCATTAAAAAAAAACAATGTAAAAATTTATAAGAATGATAGTGACAAAATAAAGTTTCATGAAGGCAAACTAAATAAATTAAAATAAAAAATGTAAAATTTGATATATAATAAAAGTGATATGTCAATGCTGCACAGCCCACCTTGTGTAGTTTGGATTAAATCAAATATAACACTCCATCCAGAAAAAAAAATTCAGTTCAAGTTACACTCATATTTATGAGAAATGGACACATTTTAATTCTATATTGAGGCCGCCATTCACACTTTGGTGTTCTGGGAAGAAACGCATTTTTCCGTGTACGTTCTTGGAAACGTGTGAAAAATGCACCAAATGAGAACATTGCACTTGCGGTGCAATTATTATTATGCCCCAAACGTGGGTAGCAGTCACGCGTTTTGTTGCACATTTGATCCCTCGTTTTAATCCCTCCACCGCCAGCAAAAGTGGGCATAGTTCCTGACACTGACACTGACAATGGGGCACTAGTCCTTGCACTGACACCAACGATGGGAAAACTATTTCTCCCATTGATAGCAATGATGGAGCACTATTTTTCTGATTAATACCAATGATGGAGCACTATTCTTCTGATTAATACCGATGATGGGGCACTATTCCTTCCACTGACACCAATGACTGGGGGAACTATTCCTTCCACTGACTCCAATGATGGGGCACTATTCTTCTGGTTAATACCGATGATGGAGCACTATTCCTTCCACTGACAACAATGACTGGGGGAACTATTCCTTCCACTGACTCCAATGATGGGGCACTATTCTTCTGGTTAATACCGATGATGGAGCACTATTCCTTCCACTGACAACAATGACTGGGGGAACTATTCCTTCCACTGACTCCAATGATGGGGCACTATTACTGCCATTGATACCAATGATGGGGCACTATTCCTGACACCAATGATGGTGTGCTGTTCCTCCCACTGACAACAATGATGGGGCACTATTCCTCCCATTGATACCAACGATGGGGCACTATTCCTCCCAATGACAGCAATGATGGGGCACTATTCCTCCCACTGATACCAATGATGGGGCACTATTCCTCCCACTGATACCAATGATGGACCACTATTCATCCCATTGACACAAATGATGGGGCACAATTCCTCCCAATGACACCAATGATGGGGCACTATTTCTCCCACTGATACCAATGATGGGGCACTATTCCTCCCAATGACACCAATGATGGGGCACTATTCCTCCCAATGACGGGACACTTTTCCTCCCATTGATACCAATGATGGGGTATTGGAAGAATGGTCAAACATTTCCATAGACACACTCCTAAACCTTGTGGACAGCCTTCCCAGAAGAGTTGAAGCTGTTATAGCTGCAAAGGGTGGACCTTCGCATATTTTTGCATATTCAACTCAATATTGAACCTTTCGGACTAAGACTGGGATGCCATTAAAGTTCATGTGTGTGTAAATGCAGGTGTCCCAATACTTTTGACAATATCGTGTACATGATGAAAATGAAAAGGTTTCACTTAAAAATGTAATTAGCATGCTGATGACGTGGGGGAACCAGAGAAGGCTACATAAAGGTGGATTAACTTGTGCTTCAATACAATAGCATGATTGTGCTTTAAAATTACCAAAGTTCGGGCATTGTGGCCACTCAAACTCTTCTTAAACATCAATAAAAGGCTCCGATACCGTTTGTCATCAACAAAGGCTTCATTCACTGTGACCTAGAAAATGTGTGTATGCCGCTCAGGCTCGGTGGTAAAGGGGTATGTAATCAATGCTTCCACAGCCGATGCTAGAGTGCTGACAGGGGATGGAACCCATCCTGGTTCCTATAAGGCTTCAGAGAACAATAGGGTGGCCCCTAGAAGTCGCACATCTAGGTGTCAACACGTTTCACTCCTCCCCCCATGACTAAGCTCCGGGGGCGAAATGAAACACGTTGGGGGCATGGCCTGGTTGACGCCCAGGCTTAGGTTGCCACTCTACTCACCACATCAGGACACCTAGATGTGCGACTTTTAGGGGCCACCCCATTGTTGGGTGTTGAGCACCTTTTGTGTTCAGGCCGTGATTGTAAATGTGCCCGCATCCCACTCAAGCTGCGCACAGGCAGCCTGTAGAGGTGGATGGAGATGCAGAGGCTGCATGGACACAAAATTTGACATGAGTGCAGAAGGCAGGGAGGCATTGCATCTGTATCCACCTCTATAAAATAATAGGGGCAAAGGGGCTGGCAGATTGAACGATACCATGCAGAAGTCAGAAAGGCGTCCGATGCTGAATATTCTTCGGCCATGGTAGCTATGCAAGAGAGAGAAGATCCAAGTCTCCATTCGCCAGACAGGTAAGTATTACAGTTCTTCTTTTATATATACAATTTTGGCCATAGTGGCTAATTAACAAAACAACCAAAATATAAAACATTCCTTAAAACAGAAACAATAATATAATAACAATAACAATGACATAAAGTTTGCCGATCTTTGGAGACACAAAAGAACCAACATCAGGTTTGTATCTGTGTGACCACATAAAGGTCCCTAGGTGCACCACACCAGTTTGGGGACAATCCCAACTCTCTGCAGAAACCAACTTCCAAGTTAACTCACCATTAACTGGGATTCAACAGAGGACACAATATCTTGGATGTGTCCCTAATATGAGCTCTCACACAAAATTTTTGAACACCTCCGAAGATCCCCAACTGCCTGGTCACTACGACCACCAATAGAACTGATTCAAATGCAAGGCAGGAGGGTAGGAAGTTTCTTCCTCATTTGTTGCTTCCAACTGTTTGAAGACTTCTCCCATCACTCCTTGTACCATAGCTCCCAACTGTCCCTGACTTTGAGGGACTATCCGTCTTTCGGAACAAAATCCCTCTGTCCCTTTTTCCTCCTCATTTGTCCCTCATTTTGGCCATTGGCCTGATCTATATACCGTCTTTCCCCCGAAAGTAAGACATCCCCGAAAATAAGACCTACATCCAGTTTTGCCTCTCGCTGTAATATAAGGCCTATAAGATAATAAGGCCCCCGAAGCTACCGTAAAGCGCCTGACTCCTCTGGACCGCAGCTCACTGATTGGCCGCAACTCAGTCAGAGCTGTTCAGGCAGTGCGAGATCTCTTTAAATCAGAGAGCCCGCGCCGCCACCAGGACAAGCTGCCACCTTCTGCCGCCTGCTGCTCGTTCTGCCCTGACGGAGTCTGGCTGACTCACAATTAGACAGTGAGTGAGCCGCGTGGGGCAGGAGTCGGGCACATTGTGTGGAATCTGGCCGGCACAGACACACAGGGGTGACTGAGGTGGGGGAATGTCTGATAAGGGGGGGGGGGGTGTCTGGTGAAGGTGGGAGGGGGGAGAGACTAATCCACTGTCCACTGGCACAGGGGTGGGGGGAGTATCAGTAAATGTACCATAGATTGTTGTACATGGAAATAATGGTAGTAACAAGAAATTCTGGATACCGTAGGATTCACAGTTTGTTTGGTTATGCTGGTTTGTGATGACAACTACTACCTTACCGTATACAAGTAATAAATTTCCTTTTTTTTTATTCAACAATAAATGTGTACCGTATTCTTCTTCATGGAAAAATAAGACATCCCCTGAAAATAAGACCTAGCGCATCTTTGGGAGCAAAAATATAAGACACTGTGTTATTTTCGGGGAAACAGGGTAGTTGTATAAAAAATGCACTAAAAGTATTTCGCAGTGCTATACCTTTCATCCAAATTCTAAATTGCTGAATATGTCCATTTCAAAACCCAGTATAATGATATAGTAGTGGTAAAAAAATTGCACTTGTGGGTTTAACTAATCATTTTTTTTGTATAATTCCTATACCTACATACTTTTGATAATAGGGGGTCTCTCGTTCCGTCTCAAAAAGTTGGGAGGTGTGCATCTTCACCCCCCACAGCCCCTCCTCTATCTTCAAACTAGCCTATCCCGGTAACTAACCTCACATCTCCTGAACTTTAAAGTGAATCGTATATCTCCTTCATTCCCCAGTCTCCCTAGTCATGTTTGCCCTTTGCCTTTTTTTTTTTTTGCTTTAGGCCTTTTATAAGAAGTGTTACTGATTGTATCAAGCAGTTGTTTCTGGTTGTTATGTTCTGACCATCACCAAGTCCAAAAATGTTGGTTGGGTGGTCGGAAATTATCAAAGGACCATCCATTGACTTCTGTTGGGAAGCCATTTTTGCTTTGATGACCTGATGTTTTCTCATCTCCTGCTTACACATCAGATATGTTACCATGAACTTTGTGGTTTCCTTTTCAGAGAGACACACAGCCGGAAGAAGCAAAGAAGAAGACTGGGGCCAGTTTATGAACATCTGTGATGGGATTAACTCTACGGTTGATGGGTGAGTGCACAGTAATGTGGACAGGAGGAAAAGAAGAGAAGGTGTGTGCTTGCCACAATTACCAATTACATTTTAGCTGTCATTTTTGTATGTACTTGGGTACCAATGGTGGAGCACTATTCCCCCCACTGGCACCAATTATGGGGCACTATTCTTCTGATTATTACCAATGATGGGGCACTATTCCTTCCACTGACACCAATGATGGGCACTATTCTTCCCACTAATGCCCTGTACACACGGTCGGACATTGATCGGACATTCTGACAACAAAATCCTAGGATTTTTTCAGACGGATGTTGGCTCAAACTTGTCTTGCATACACACGGTCACACAAAGTTGTCGGAAAATCCGATCATTCTGAACGCGCTGACGTCAAACACGTACGTCGGGACTATAAACGGGGCAGTAGCAAATAGCTTTCATCTCTTTATTTATTCTGAGCATGCGTGGCACTTTGTGTGTCGGATTTGTGTACACACAATCGGAAATTCCGACAACGGATTTTGTTGTCGGAAAATTTTATAGCCTGCTCTCAAACTTTGTGTGTCGGAAAATCCGATGGAAAATGTGTGATGGAGCCTACAAACGGTCGGAATTTCTGACAACAAGGTCCTATCACACATTTTCCGTCGGAAAATCCGACCTTGTGTACGGGGCATAACACCAATGATGAGGTGTTAGGTCCCATTGATACCAACCCACTATTCTCCACTATTCTCCACATTCACAACAATGTTGGGGCACTGTTCCTCCCACGGATACCAACGATGGGGCACTATTCCTCCCATTGATGCCAACGATGGAGCACTATTACTCCCCCTAATACCAATGATGGGGCATTGTTTACTCCCACTGATGCCAAGACATTCCACTGGCCACAGTACGGCCCCTTTAAAAAAAAGCCTAAAGGACAGTACATTGGCCCTTTGTTTAGTAAGTTTGGAGACACCTGTTATATACTATTATGGATGTTTTTTTACCTTTAAAAAGACTCTCAAAGCACCCTGGTACTTATTAAATAAATACCTATACATAGAAACCACATGTCAGGCTCAGGTCTCCTGGCTTCAAAGAGAGAGGACGCGGTGTTGCAAGCTGGCCTAAGCTAAGTGTTTTACGCTCCTGCTGGCAAATGGCTCTGAACCCAAATAGTGCGGTCTCCCTGAAGGCAAAAACCAGTGGATGCATCTCCTAGAACTCCCACAGTGCCAATAGTTTGGCTTTTCCCCTTTTTCCACCTATGTGAAAAATTCTCCAGTTCCATGCAATCAAAGAAACAGGATACATAGTGCTCTCTGCTTTAAAATTTATTGTAGAAAACCCCACTAAAAAAGACACTTACAGGATCATAAAATCAACCTCGCATTTGTACAATACAGAGGGGAGGAGCCGAGCCCATGACGTTGCGCAGTTACGGTGGTAAGCGAGCCGACGCTTTTTGTATTGTACAAATGCGAGGTTGATTTTATGATCCCGTAAGTGTCTTTTTTAGTGGGGTTTTACAATAAATTTTAAAGCAGAGAGCACTATGTATCCTGTTTCTTTGATTGCATGAAACTGGAACGTTTTTTCACAGAAGTGGAGGAAAATCTAAGGAGCGGAGCTCTATGTAGGAGAAAGTGGCTCTGTATTCATTGAGAAATACGGGAGTAGGTTGAAGCAGAGAAGGGCCGATGGTGAACTGCTGATCGACAGCGAGTCCTTAGAGGAAGGGGAGTAAAGATTTATTTCTGAGTCGATCTGACTCATTCTTGAGGTGAGCGGGTATAATGGCTGGTGGAGGGTGCACAATCAAGCATTGTCTATAAGAGAAGCACAGTGGTGAATGATACAAACGGAAGTTCACAGCACTCAAGAAGTCACATATATTTATTCACAACAGAACTTTATTTAATGGGAGATTATGATGATTGTAATATTTGTAATTTTTTTTGCACGATTCTGTTAAGATTAGAGTCGCTACGTTATTAGTGCTGCACTTTGTATATTTATATAGGGATCTGTAGTTCAGAAAATCAGTTGTTCCGTTACACAATGGTTGTTTTGGACTACACCTCCCAAAGCTCTCAGCGCTCTGCATAGAAGTGTATGGCCCTGCTTAGCTTTGGCTCTCCCCCTGCTGGTTGGAGGAGAATAATGCAGTATAACTTCAGTGTCTTAGTATGGGGAGAACAAATTAAAGGCAATATCTCTTTCTGCATATTTTTGTAGTCCAGACCTGGCTACAGGTATATTTAACAGACCAAAAGGGAGTAAATAAGAGAAAAATATTGTTGGAATTTATATACACTTTAAGGGTAATATAAACACTATGAGTTGATAAAAAGTACAATACATTTTATACAGGTCTAATATATCAGATCTACAATAAAAATTGTGCAGGAAAGGGGGACAGAGGGATAGGGGCCTAATGAAAGACATTTTCAAAGCTGTGAGCCTTCTAAATGTCAATCACTCTGAGAAGGAGCAGGGCTCAGATAGCCATCTGGAATACATAAAGGCACAGCTATACATGGGAGAATATGGTTGTTATTTCTTTTATAAATATTTTACACTCCATCCGATGAGACATTGCACAAAACAAGTTCATCTCTAACTGCCTCCTAAAACTATAATACCGGGGGGAATAGTCCTGGGTAAATACAGAAATTACGATACATGAAAAAAAAAAATAGGAATCTAGGGGGAAATCACAGACCAAAACGTCCAGGAGCGGTTCTTCTCTTTCAAAAGCTGAACTTCAGCCTTCCCTTCAGTCTTGCACGGTTGTACAAGCTCCCTTCTTGTATTGAACTGGCTTACTCTGATTACACTGCGCACTGTGAGCTTCTCGAAATGTGCAGAGGCAGCCTTATTTTTAGACTGGAAGATGTCCAGCATCATCTAGCCTGACTGTCCCTGGCCCACCTCTTTCATTCATTGGATTTCAGTTCTTTCAATCATGGAGGCTCAGCTTCACATGAGGGTATTACCTTTGGGTGGCCTCCATGTAAATGCTGCCTGCCTATGAACACCCACTCCTCCAGACCGACATTAACGCAGGCATTTTGATATTTGCATAACTCCTGAACGCCTGTCAACCTTTTATTGCTATTTATGCCCCCGACATAGAGATTCACACTCTCTATATGTCTTGTTTTCTGTTGTCACCAAAAGTTAAAGTGAAAAAAATCCAAAATTTTGGCTTGTCACTAGTACAGGAATAGAAGGGGAAATCTTCAAATGGAGACACTAGATCCGATGACCCTTGTAACATCCATAGATTCCTTTTACTTTGGATGGATTTAATCTCACTTTCTGTTTTGGCTTTGGGACAAGAAGTGAAGGCCATCGTTTAGCACCCCCTCCCCGGCCACCCACCCAAATCCTAACATTACAGCCTGACAAGTCATGCCAAGCTTTGCCGTGACATACACTTTAATAAAACATAATCTCTCTCTTTCCAGGCCAAAAGATGCAGTTAAAGCTTTCAAGAAAAGAATTGCCAAGAACTACAACCAGAAGGAAGTAAATCTATGTCTTTCTGTAAGTAAATAAGATCTACCCAACAGAGTTCCCAGTTTTCACCAAACTTCTGCTGCCACTGCAAAGTCAAATGTTGGCATCACAACCGAGCCCCCATTCTCTTCATATAGTATAAGACAAAGATTACTCTGAAATCAACACTTTTGTTATGACCCCCACAAAGACCATATGGGTTCATGAAAACTAGAGGCAGGAGGATGAATCACTTCAATGCCTTCTATCCAAAAATAAAGTATTAGACTTGGTGAGTTCGATGTTTACATCAGAAGGACAAAAACCATTTAAAGTTTTTACAAATGCTACATTTTATATAAAGCAATGTGTATACAGTATATATCTGAGGTGTGTGTCTAAAAAGTTTGTTGAATGGTATCAGAAAACAAACTAAACAGAAGAGAATTACCTTTATTGGCCTTCAAAATAATCACCATCCTTCACAACACACTTTTGGCAACATTCATGAAGCTTCTGGAAACTGTCAGCAAAGGTCTCTTTAGGAAACTATCGCAGAACTGCTGTCACACATTTTTGGATTGGCGCCACATCCACAAAACGTGCGTCTTTCATGGCGCTCTTCAGGCGGGAAAACAGAAACGTTTGCAGCCTCCAGATCAGGGGGGTACAGTGGATGATCGAGAACAGGTCAAGAATTGACGTGGATGTGGATATTCCACTGTCCAGTCCTGTGCAACTCTGGCCGAACACGATGGATGCGTCGTACCAAAAGTTTCAAAACGTCCTCATAGAATGCGGCGTTCACAGTTTGACCCGCAGGAACGAATTCCTTATGGATGATGCCATCATTGTCGAAGAAGGCGATCAACATTGTCTTGACCTTGACACCATTCCATTGATTGCCACTTGGATTCCACATTGAACTGGTAGCACCAGGTCTCGTTACCCTGTGATGATAGTTCGCAGAAAGGATGGATCCTGGTCACACATGGTAATGAAATCTCACAGCTTCTGTCCCAACATTTCATGCCACTCTATTGCCATTTTCACTAATTTGTAGCAAAACTTGATGTTCACTCGTTGCTCCATTGCACTGTGACCCCACCTCTCACACTGACTACGTTCGACTACCCGCAATGGGTTTACCCAGAAGGTAACGCTAGGTTGCACTTCTCGAGATGTCTCTGGATAGCCATGTGCGTGAACCTGGTTCATGTTGCCGCTGAGATATCGGACCATTCATCAAACTTTTTAAACACACTTCATACAGTATGTTTAGTGCAGTGGAGGGGAAAGATATAGCTGCACAGAGATAGTTCTGGCACCAGAGAAAACAAGACACTGGATCGTCACCTAATCCAGCCAAAACATATCTACTGTTTGTGTTGCTGAGGTTCTAAAAGACCCAGGGTATCCTTGGGCAACTAGGATTCAATTTGGTGTGTAAAAAAGAAATAAGCTATTCATTAAATGTCTGTAGAATTATTCATGGGGTGGTTGTAACAATTACTGTAAAGAAGATCCAAGGCATTCAGTGGAAGACCCAGAGCATGTGTCTCGGGTGCCAGGTTATAACAACTACCCTGTTGTCTATGCCCCATGGAGGTCACATATCAAAGCAGGATTTATAGAAATGAAGTTTAGACCTTGTGAATTGTATTTGCTATGTATTAACACTCACGTGTAAGGAGAAGTAAAAGCAAAGAAGAATCTAATCTCGGACCTCAGAACACCTTTGGACACTAGTCCGAAAGTAGTTTCACCTGTCTTTATTAAGGCTCTTCAAAAGTAGATATGTTGATTTACCTTTACAATTGTTTATTTGCGCCTGCTTTATGTAATACTGCTCTGTAATAGAGTTTTACAAGTGGCAATACCCTGAATTCAGGTTGGCAGTAAGGCAATACTTTAAATCAGGTCATTCATTCCAAACCAGCATGTCGAAACACATATATCCTCCGCAGTATCTGGCTGGATGTGTTACAAGTCTTTATGGGAAACAGGAAGAGTAAAGTATTTGAAAAACCACAACTGGGCTTAAAGGATGACTTTACATTTATAAGAAACTCCTCCAATTAACCCTCTCCGAGCCTCCTGAACTAACCTGCACTGGCCACCCCTGCAAGTGGGTGATCCAGTTTTCATCTATATACGTTTTAGGTTGGCTTACTCTTTAAACGTTCAAAAGTTTTCATTGAGCTCTTTTCAAAAATATTATCTATTTTTTTTGTTTTCACATTCTAATGTCATCTTTATTTATTTGCCCTCTAATGATTCAGCTGCTGGAGATGTGTATGCAGAACTGTAAACCAAATTTCCAGAATTTGGTGCTTCGAAAAGACTTCCTTAAGGATGTGTTGGTCAAACTGTTGAATCCAAAGTACAACTTACCCATCCAAATGCAAAACAGAATTCTCCGCTTCATCATGGTAAGCTGTCTGCAATTAGTTTATTATTGGTTTTGTGTCTGAACATTGACCTTTCAAGAATGGTTGTCTCTAAAAATTGTGGAACCTAAATGCCATAATTATTTTGTATGTTGATGGTGTCAGGTAATGTATTATTCAAACCTTTAATCCTTGGGAAAACTATGACTAACCCCTGTACCATGATAACTGGGCATATTGCCTAATAGCATCCTCTTCCAAAAAAAAAAAGGTCTCTGTGCTATGGTCCTCTTCAAAATGGCAGCTGGAGTTCACACTGATTAAAGTCCTCACTGATGGGACCTAATATTATTAGTTTGAACAAATGAGAAAGTACAATTACACGGGTCTCTCAAAGCCCAAAATCTCAGACATTCAGGTCACATAACAAGCAGTCACTGAAAACTGTTGTGAAACTGGCATTGCCATTTGTCTAGATTTACAGGAGTCTCCAAACTTTCTAAACAAAGGGCCAGTTTACTGTCCTTCAAGCTTTAGGGGGGCTGGAGTGTGGCTGGTGGGAGTAGAAGATGCCATGCCGTCAATGGGAATAATCAATACCCCATCATTGGTTTTAATGGGGGGATTAGTGCTCCATTGTTGGTGTCACTGGGAGTAATTGTGCCCCATCATTGGCATCAGTGGGAGAAATACCCTAAGGGCCAGATAAAGGCAAGCAAAAGGCCGAATCCGGGCCACAGTTTAGACACCACTGGTGTAGAAATTAGGGTTTCTACTGATTTTAGTCCCTTGCAAGGTCTAGGCAATTGTTTTCAAGTAAACTTGTGGGCCCGGCCTGCATTCTTAATAGGTTCTAGGTCCAAAGTCCAGGCTGAGATCCATGTGTAAAAAGAGAAGGATCTAGTGAATTATAGGAGTTTGAAGAGGCTGCAGGCTAATGTCTGCTCTTATCTTGATGTTATCTTCAGATTGTCACAGGATCCCCAAAACCTAATCAATTTGTTGCGCAGATATAGACCACAACTTATATGATCCAGCTTTGGCCACCTGCCCCTAAGATCCTTACCTCCCCATTGGCCAGTAAAGCTATCTATAGCACTTGGAGGCCAATCGAAAGGTACAGAGGAAGGAGAAGGTGCGTCAGAGTCCATCTATGAAAGGTGAAGCTGTGGGGGGATCATGAAGATGGATGCCAACACTTAGTTTGAGATTTCTGTTCTTTGGACCTGGTGGTACTTTAGTAGTTAAAACGACCTTACAGGTTTTCTTTCATTTTCTTGCAGTTAAGCCTCTGTTTCCATGTTCATACACTAAAAAATGAGTCAATGGGCTTCCATTTATTCGAGTGGCTAACAGGCAAAAACTTTCTGTATTGTTCATTGTAATACATTTGTTTTAGACTGTTTGGAGTTTCTATACGGTTTTATTAACTTTTCATGACATTTCATTTAGAATTCATTTAATATGAATACAGACTAGTCAGGATTGATTTCTTTCAAAGCAACAGACATGTGGCCATATGATGAACTAAAACAGAAATAACAAATTACGAAACTGGTGGGGTTTTTTTTAACTGTATCTTTTGCATATCCGGCTTTATGGTGCTATTACATTTTATGGAAATATGAATGTTTAGATGACAATCGTGCTTTAAAACACATTAGCAAGCATGCAACTTACTAGATGAATTATCTAAACAAAGGTGCATTTGGCGTTTAGCCTGTGCTGGCACAACTAACATTTTCTATGACATGCTTTAGTGCATATATTACTTAGCAGGCTGAGGATAGCCATGCTGAGACCAGAGATGGATACATGTAGTTAGAGGAGGACAAGGAGGCTACAGACTAATTTTAAGAAGTATCAGCAGGAAATACATTTACTGAAATTACTCATGAGACCAAAAAAACAGGGGTGCTCAACCTTTTGAAGAGCATGGGCCACGTAAGTGATTTGGTAACTGGTTGCGGGCCACAATAGAATGAAATGGTATATCCATGTTCATTCAGTCCCCGTTGGAAGTCTACCCACTGTTTATTCACAAAAATTACATTTTTTTTTTCACCATATCACCATTAATTCCAATCTCCTGCTCAGGTGTGACCAGCCAATAAAGCTCTGAACCAGTGTTGCAGCCTCCACCATATCAGGCTCTTTGCAGCCATACCTTGAATTTCCAAGACAAGGACCGTGGACAATCTAAACAAAAAAAACAACAGACCAGGGAAGCACATGCCCTAGTGCAATAAACTTCTTTATTAAGCAAAGATAAAATGACACATAATGCACCTACATTGAATGACACCATGCTCATCACACAATTGTGAGAATCCACCTTCAGAACCCCTATATGGATACCTTTAGATGTAAGCCACTCAGCTAAAGGCTCCCCTCCCAGTGTCGGTGTGTTAGGAAATAAAGAGAAGAGCGGGGAGATGACCACAATAGCGGCTTGTGTATGATGTCCACCGGGATTAAGTAGGACCGGCAATCATTCGGTAGAGTGACATTTTCCGCTGAAGGAGACGGGTGCGGGTTGCCATATGTTTGAGGTCACGGCCACATTTGGCCCATGGGCCATGGATTGAGCATCCCAGCCACAAAGCCATCTGGATTTTTTTTCAACTTCTGTGGAAGCCCCCAAGTATGCTGCCCAGCCAAGGTCAGGAGAATCATCAGTTGAATAGGTTAGAACAGCCTTTCCTAACCAGGGTTTCGCCAGAGGTTTCCAAGGGCTCCTTGAGCAACTGGGCAATTCCTACCTCTCAGATAAGTAACCATTGTCACCAATGATCTTTTTACTTATCTTTACGGGGGGGGGACCATTCCCAATGACCACAAATGTAAGCAGTATTCTTCCCAGTGACTATCAAGCTAATGTATATTGAACTGTAGATATAGTAATTATAAATAGGAGTTCCCTGAGCCTGGAAATTATTTCAAGGGTTTCTCCAGGTTAGAAAAGGTTAAGAAATGCTGGTTTAGAGCATAGATTATAACATTAGTACCACCAAGTTCATGGGGCACTCCACTGTCCAGCAGGCTCTGAGCACCATTGGGTTGTACATGCATGAATGTCCACCCTGGCACACCCATGGATTGTTTTTGACCTAATAATTGTGTGCATTTTGAAGTTCTCTGGAAATTGTCTTGTTTGATTTCATAGCTTAACAAATAACACATTTTGCAATTCTTTCCCTCACTAGACGTGGTCCACTGGCTCACGCGCAAACGTAGATCAGACTGAAGTCAAAGAATTATACTTAGAATTGATTAAGAAAGGGATTCAGTTTCCTTCCCTTGAGCCTACTGAGGATGAAATTAGACAGTCACAAAAGGTAAGAAGAGATGAAGAACTCCACTAGTTACATCTATAGTGAAGTGTATACGGGTATTTAGTGTTTCCTTTGACAGGAGAGACATTTAAAGCTACCATACAATTACACAGTCATAGCCCAAATGGTGCTCATGCTGAAAAAAAAATTACCATTTAAAATTATATACATGTTTTTTTTTATTGTTAAAGAATTTGTAAATCCAAACTTTGTGTGATATCCCTGGTGTACCTGCCAGTCCCTCTGCTTTCCTATTAAAAACCGACCACACGAGGCATTAGAACACAACGTGGTCAGTTCTCTAGCTGTATAGTAAGTATACAGTTCTGTAAGTATACACAAATGTTTTGCCTTTCATTTCTAATTTAAACTGAATGGGTTGTTTTACAAGGTGGGGGTTCACATATACTTTAAAGTGGTTCTAAAGGCTGAAGGTATTTTACCTTTCCAAAAAAACCTTTGGGGGGCACACTCAATAACAGCCAGTGAGCCAATGAGGAGAGAGGGGGCGGGGCTGAGCCACGGCTCCATGTCTGAATAACCATGCAGAGCAGTGGCTCGGGAGCACGCCTGCTTGGGTGCCCCCATTGCTTTTTTTTTTGCCTTTATAATCACTTTAAATATTGCCTTTGATGATTCCCTTTGAGCCTCAAGTGCTTATAAAAAATGCATTAGCAGAGGAGTGTAGATCAGCGTTTCTCTTGCGGGGGGCCACAACACCCTGGTGTGCCATCTGGGTTCATCAGGTGTGCCATGCTGTATCCCAATGTGTGTTTCCATAGCGCGGGCTGATTGGCCGCCAGCACCATAGAAACACATGATCCCAATCAAGGGTGGGTGGCATTCAGGAAAGCTGTAGCATTCAGAAAGGGATGGAAGTCTTCTTCTGTTTAGTCCACCTCCTGCCCACTGCCATAACCATGCTGTGGTGAAGATTGAAAGGCAGGACTCTACTGTGAAGGGTTGGGGGGGGTAGCTTAGGACACTTTATATGAAAGGGGGAGGGGGAGCTGAGGACTCTGATGTGAAAGGAGGGGCAGGCAGATGACCAAGGTGGCATGGTTGTTGGTGCCAGGCAGGCTGGTCTGAGTATTTCAAAAACTGCTGATCTACTGGGATTTTCACACACAACCATCTGTAGGGTTTACAGAGAATGGTCCAAAAAAGAGAAAATATCCAGTGAGCGGCAGTTGTGTGGAGGAAAATGCCTTGTTGGTGTCAGAGGTCAGAGGAGAATGGGCAGACTGGTTGGAGATGATAGAAAGGCAACTCAAAATACCACTCGTTACAACCAAAGTATGCAGAATACCATCCCTGAATGCACATCGAACCTTGAAGCAGATGGGCTAAAGCGGCAGAAGACCACACCAGGTGCCACTCCTGTCAGCTAAGAACAGGAAACTGAGACTACAATTCGCACAGGCTCACCAAAATTGTACAAAAGAAGATTGGAAAAACGATGCCAGGTCTGATGAGTCTCAATTTCAGCTATGACATTCAGATGGTAGGGTCAGAATTTGGAGTAAAAAAACATGAAAGTATGGATCCATCCTGCCTTGTATTAACGGTTCAGGCTGTTGGTGGTGGTGTAATGGTGGGGGATATTTTCTTGGCACACTTTGGGCCCCTTAGTATCAACATCGTTTAAACACTACGTCCTACCTGAGTATTGTTGTTGACCATGTCCATCCCTTTATGACTACAGTGTCCCCATCTTCTGATGGCTCCTTCCAGCAGGATAATGCACCATGTCACAAAGATCCAATCATCTCACCACTGGACAATGAGGTCACTGTACTCCAATGGCCTCCACAGTCACCACATCTCATCCAATAGAGCACCTTTGGGTTGGGGTGGAAGGGGAGAATCACATCAAGGATCTGCAGCTGACAAATCTGCAGCAACTGCGTGATGCTATGATGTCACTATGGACCAAAAGCTCTGAGGAACGTTCTCAACACCTTGTTGAATCTTTGCCACCAAGAATGAAGGCAGTTTTGAAGGCAAAAAGGGGTCCAACCCGGTACTCTTAGGGTGTACCCAATAAAGTAGCCGTGAGTGTATACAGTATTTTTCATCTGTGTACTAATGTGCCTGGAGTTTGGCTTTAAGCTCCTGAGGACTAACCTTTTATTACTGGATTGGGCAAACACAACTGTCCGCCAAGTCTGCAGGCACCTTAAACTGAGTATTTTCTGGATGCTGAACTCTGTTTTTCCCATGAAGTGTATTTTATTCTCAGCATTCTTCTCACTTCAGAGGTTATCGAAAAGTTTCTTTGAATCCAGGCTCATTGAAGCACTTAATTATAGCTATGTACTCGGATGTAATTAGATCGTGTTTATCTTGTGTGCCCAGCTGCTTTGTTTATGTTATGTAATTCATCAGCATGTAAAGACATTGCAGTGCGCGCTCGCTCTCTTACTTCTCTATTCTGCCATTCATAAATGTGAATTATATTTTAGGCATCTAGTCAGTGTTAAAGGTATAGTCCACCCTTGGGACCATGTTTCATGTTCCGCCCATATTTATGGTGTAGCATGAAACATGGTCGCGTTTCCCAACCCCCATCCTCAAACCACCCCCAACTTACCTGAATCATGGGGTGCTTCTCCTTGCAATAGGTTGGTGTCTCCGCTCATACATCTGTGTCATCCATTCTCAGGGATATATGAATTTGAGGACCACAAGTTCATCCTCCACTGCAGTAATGCAGTGGTTCTCAACCCTGTCCTCAAGTACCCCCAACAGGCCATGTTTTGGGAATTTCTCCTAGATAAAATAGCTTTCCAAAATGCCAAGCCATTGACTCTGATTAAAAGCACCTGTGCAAGATAAAGGAAAACCTGCAAACATGGCCTGTTGGGGGTACTTGAGGATAAGTTTGAGAACAGTGGTGGCTGGTGCTCAAGATTTTTGGGGTGGCGCAAACAAACTGAAAAATTCTGGAAATAAAAACCCCATCAATTGCAGCCTCACTGTGCCATCAATCGCAGCCACTGTGCCATCAAACGCTGCCACTGTGCCCATCAATTGCCGCCACTGTACCATGAAACGCAGCCACTGTGCCATCAAACACAGCCACTGTGCCCATCAATTGCCGCCACTGTACCATCAAACGTAGCCACTGTACCATCAAACACAGCCACTGTGCCATCAAACGCAGCCACTGTGCCCATCAAACGAAGCCAATGTGCCCATCAAACGAAGCCAATGTGCCCATCAAACGCAGCCATTGTGCCATCAAACGAAGCCAATGTGCCCATCAAACGCAGCCATTGTGCCATCAAACACAGCCATTGTGCCATCAAACACAGCCACTGTGTCATCAAATGCAGCCACTGTGCCCATCAAATTCAGCCACTGTGCCCATCAAACGCAGCCACTGTGCCATCAAACGCAGCCACTGTGCCATATCAAATACTCCCACTGTGCCATCAAATGCTCCCACTGTGCCCCATCAAATGCTCCCACTGTGCCATCAAATGCTCCTACTGTGCCCCATCAAATGCAGCCACTGTGCAATATCAAATGCTGCCAGTATGCCCCCCATCCACCATCTGCACTTACCCTGTCTCGGTGGGACAGCTCTTCGATGCTCCTCGATGTCTTCTCCCATCCTCTCTTCCCATCCTCTGCTACGATTGGACGCCTGATAGGCATCCAATCACAGCGACTATTGTTTCAGCCAATCAGGTGATGGGTAACAGATCCGAGCACCTGATTGGCGGAGAAGCGGTATAGTGTTAGGAAAGCGAATATTCATTCGCTTTTCTAACACAGCTGAGTGACCTGTAAGCGCCCAGCATGGCGCTCGTAGGTCACCTTTTTTGATGCCTATTAGAGCCTATGGCTCTAATCAGGTGCTTCAAAAACACCCCCCGCTGCTGTAATTCAGGCGCCCGGCGTCCAAAAAAGGGTCTGGATGCCTGAATAGGGGGTGGCAGCGGCGGCCTTAGATAGATTCATGCAATGCATGAACCTATCTATTGGTGATAGAGGGGGTAGCGGGAGAGAGGGGCGGGACCCGCGCGCCCTTATGGAGGCACCGCCACTGGTTGAGAACCACTGCAGTAGAGGATTGGACAGATTGCGTTGGCTCAAGGCCGGTGATCTCAGCCATACCAGTATTCCACAGTTTACTTGTAAGCAGGTGCAGTTAGCTAGCCTGCCACTAGGTGGCTTGGCTCCAGAATAGTGCACTACAAGGGTTAAATGCTTATTAAAGGGGTTGTAAAGGCAGAAGGTTTTTTTTTCTGAATGCATTCTTTGCATTCATATAAAAAGCCTTCTGTGTGCAGCAGCCCCCCTAATACTTACCAGAGGCCATCTCGATCCAACGATGTTGCAAAAGTGTCTCGGCTGCCCGGATCTCCCCTCCTCATTGGCTGAGACTACAGCACGGCGCCATTGGCTCCCGCTGCCTTAAATCAAAGTCAGTCAGCCAATGAGGAGAGAAAGGGAGGGGGCGGCAGGCCGCAGCTCTGGGTCTGAATGGACACACGGAGCTGTGGCTCGACTCGGGTGCCCCCATAGCAAGCTGCTTGGCAAGAAGGAGGGGCCAGGAGCACAGAAGAGGGACCCGAGAAGAGGAGGATCTGGGCTGCTCTGTGCAAGACCACTACACACTGCTTTGTGAAAATACACTGCAACAGAGGAGGCAAGTATAACATGTTTGTTATTTTTAACTAAAAAAAAAAACCTGAGACTTTAGTATCACTTTAAAGCGGTAGTAAACCCTCAAAAAATCATTTAAATTTACATATATTCTCAAAGGCATCATCACAGATAAACGATTGATCACTATTTTTTTTTCTAAAACGTTTCTCTTACTGTATAAATTTCTTGTTCTATCGCCGTTTATTTGGTGTCCTCGCCGGCGCCATCTGTACTGTGGGTCTTCCGCGTCTGCTGTGATAAGCGCTTCCGCCCACAGTACCTATTCGTCGTCTTAATCCCGCGCATGCGCAGTAACAAATTAGCCAAGCCTCTTCTTCAATTCAGATTACTATGGAGACAAGGCATAGCGAGTCACAGCTTTCTCCAGAAACGAGGTTATACCGAAGTAAGTGGCCATACCTCCTGGAGAAGGCTGAGTGGCTGAAGGGTGAAAAAAACGTTATACATAGACATCTAAATATCTCTCCCTATATATATATATCTATATTTATAGATATATTGATATATATCTAGATCGATCTATCTATATATTTATATATATATATATATATATATATATATATATCTATATAGATATATATATCTATATAGATATATATATATATATATATATATAGATATAGATAGATAGTTTTATATATATATATATATATATATATATATATATATATTTATGGTCGGAGCCCTATGTCCGATATGGACCTAGATAACATTTATAGTTAAGATAAAACTTACCATTGGAAATAGACCTGGAAGTGTGGACTTAACATATGAAATGGACCTGAAAGTGTGCCTTGGTCTAATGGCTGGTATGCCAAAATAAGGGGGCATACCCTGGTTTTAAGAAATGATTATTCTGTAGAGAGAAATGAGATGAAATGAATGAAATGAGATAAATGCCTTGAAATGGGGATGGGAGGGTGGGTATCGCGCACAGGAAACCGACAAGCACCACAGGTGAGCGGGCTGCTTAAATACCCACCGGGCTCCTCCCATAAATTCAGGCCACCATACTGGCCTTCCTACTTATGGTCGGAGCCCTATGTCCGATATGGACCTAGATAACATTTATAGTTAGGATAAAACTTACCATTGGAAATAGACCTGGAAGTGTGGACTTACCATATGAAATGGACCTGAAAGTGTGCCTTGGTCTAATGGCCGGTATGCCAAAATAAGGGGGCAAAAACATTCAGGTAGGGTTATAATTTTTATTGGTTTTCAGTTATTTATTGAGCCAATTTGGAAAATGCCTGTGCCATCTCTGTTTGTGGATTGGGGATATACCGGGCGAAGCAGCCTGATTTCCACCTGCCTAGTCTTCTGATGATGTGGTCTGGAACCCCGTGGCGGGACGCTGCGGAGGCTGCTCCGATGCGAAAGGAGTGTCCGGAATACTGACTAGGGTTAAGGTGAAGATTGCGGAGAAGTATCCTTATGTGTTTCACAAACTGAGAGGCGTTTAAGGGTTTAACTGGGAATGGTAAGAGGGGACTGCTGTCTGGTTGCTCAGGCAGGAGTGACAGGAGTCGGTTGAGTACAGCGACTGGACACCAGCTGTTGTTGGTTTTGTAGAGGTGAATGTTCACTCCTGAGCCCGTTTGTTGGGTTTTAGAGACCTCGAGGTGCAGGATGAAATGATCTTGGTATCGAAGCAAGTGCCGTCTGCATAGTACTTGGTCTGTGGGTTTGTTAGAGGTGAATTCGCCAGGTCGCAAGAACCCATAATAAGCTAAATATATAGCTGCTTGTAAGACCGTGCTGGGGAGCAGACCGAATGGTGAAGTAGCCAGAATAGTTGACATGTCCCTAAAAATGGGGCCCGTAATGGGTAAGCGCTTGGGGCTGATGACTGGTTGTTGTTTCTGAATGCCCCTTAGGATGGCTCGTATAGCGTGTGACGAAAACAGTGAAGATTTCGTGGGGTCTTCAAGCGTCAAGAAATGTTGAATACCGGCTAGGTATAGCCGGATAGTATTGTAGGATAAGGCCAGCTGCGAGTGACAGTGTGCAATGAAGGCCAGTATCTGTTTGAGATCTGTTGGTGTTTTACGGCAGGATGTGAGGAATTTATTGAACGCCTTCCAAGCTGTCTGGTAGGCTTTGAGTGTGTTGTGAGAGAGTGAATGATTGATGAGTTGCGTTGCTCTGTGTAGATGTTGAACTAGTCCAGGGTCAGTTGTGACCAGACTGGGATAGGGGCCGACATTGGTTCGGCATCGGGAACCTGTTCAAAAAAGGAGGTGTAATTAAAACGTGACAGTGCGTCGGCAGCTGAGTTGTATCTGCCGGGAATAAATGCACAGTGTATATTAAACTGACGCTGTAAAGACAGTTGTACCAATCTGCGCAGGAAGGACATGACTGCTAGGGACTTGGACCTGCCTCTGTTGATAATGTCTGCTGTGGCCTGGTTATCGGTGGTGAAGACTACGGTTTGTCCTGTCCAGTGGTGGCCCCAGAGCTGTGCAGCTGCCACTATGGGATAAAGTTCAAAGAGGGCAGACGTTTGAGTAAATCCGGGTATCAACAGTATCTGTTGAGGCCAGGGTCCTGAAAACCAATGATGGCCAAAAATTGCCGCGAAACCTGTGGAGGCTGCAGCGTCTGTCACTACCTGGGGTGACAGAGGCGAAACCGTGGGTATGAATAGGGATATGCCATTCCAGGCGGACAAGAATTTCTCCCACATAGATAGGTCCGCTATAGCTGCGGAGTCTAGTTTTAAGATCTGATCGGGGTCTTGAGTTTCTGGCAGGAATCTAAGCAGGCGTGATACAAAGGTGCGGCCTTGTGGGATAATTCGCATGGCAAAATTAAGCATTCCCAGGAGAGATTGCAACTGTTTTTTAGTACAGCTTTTGGTGTGTGTGAATTCGTGAAGGACCGCCCTAATGCGTGTTAGTTTGTCGAGGGGGAGACTGGCTTGCATAGCGCAGGTATCCAAGCTGACCCCGAGGAAGGTGATGATGTGTGCTGGGCCGTCGACTTTGTGCTCGGCGATGGGAACATTGAGGTTTCCAAATATCACTCTGAGTCTGTCGAGGTCTCCTGGTGGCTTGCTGGGAGGTTCTATTAGTAGGAAGTCATCCAGGTAATGGATGACTTCTTGGCATTGACCCTTGTGTAACAGTATCCAAACCAGGGACTGAGCGAACGTGTCGAAGAGCCACGGACTACTCTTTGAACCGAAGGTTAGTTTTGTGGCAAAATAATATGCCTCCTTCCACTTGATGCCATGCCAGCACCAGAGGGATGGATGGATGGGCAGGAGTTTGAAGGCATCCGAGATGTCGGCTTTGGAGAGCCAGGCACCTGTACCTGCTTTGATGATTGCTTGTATTGCCATGTCGACGGAGGAATATTTTAGGGAAAACTCTTCGGAGGGGATCAGAGAATTGAGACTGGGGATGTGGGAAGAATGAGGCGCAGACAGGTCGTACACCAAACACAATTTATTCGTGAACTTGCCCTTGACAAGCCCAATAGGGCTGACTCTCCATGTGCTGAAAGGGGGGCAAGTGAAGGGGCCTATCACGTACTCTCGATCTACCTCTGTTTGTAAGAGCTGATCTATGGCTTGTTCGTCTATGGCTGCTGAGCGAAGATTGGCACATTCGTGAGTACAGTGGGGTAGTGAAATGAGGCCGGTGTGAAAGCCTACTGTGAAGCCTTGGATAAGGTAGGTGGTCAGGGAAGGGGTGGGATGTGAGGTGAGGTACAGTCCTAACCACAAGAGGTTGATCCGGCTTAGTCATGCCTTCTTGTGTTGTTTGACTTTACACAGGTTCCTTGGGTGTGCTCTTTGGCATAAGGTGCAGATGTGGAGTAGGCGGCACTGGCTGAAGTTGCAGGACCCGTAGTTGTAGTTATTACAAATGGCTGCCCCTCCCATGGTTCGGACTGGACGTCCGAATTTGTCCACCTGAGGCGTTGGTTCAGGGGGCGACTGACCCTGAATTGTACCTGAGGTGGAGGGAAACTCGAAGGGCCGTCTGGTCGAGTGTGGGTGGAGGACTGACAAATCGCACACAGAGGTGAGCGTAAGCCGGCAAAGTGGCGGCAGAAGAGCTCTGTGTCCATGAGACTCCAGTTTGTCGTAGTCTGGAACTGTGTGAGTCTGGCAGCGGCCTTGGCGGAAAAGGAACGGTGGTAGTCATAAAATGCGAATCCTCCATACTTGTAGCCCAAGTCTACCACTGTATGGAGATACAAGTCCAGCTCTTCCCGTCTGCTGGGGGTGGCTGAGCATAGGACGTCTCTGAGCATGCCAAAGGCCAGGGTAAATTCTGGGAGCGATAATTTGCGGTTCAATCTGGGGTCTTTGGCTTTAAGGACCACCGATATGTCGCCCCAGGAGTAGGCTTTATTTTCTGCCAGGTCGTGTACGGAAATAAGGAGAGAGGCCAGGTTGATGTCCCTGCCGTCCAAAATGTCCTTCCTGGTACTGGTTGGGACCAAATGGGAGGGGTAGACAATGGAGCTCCAGCCTGAGGTACCTGCAGGAAGGGGTGTCAAGGTTTGAGTCGCGGTTGGGTCGGGGACAGCCGTGGCCGGTCGAGCCTCCAGGAGTGCCACCCTGGTTTGGACGTCTGTAACTGAGGTCGACAAGGATGACACCATCGTGTGTAATTGTGAAATAGCTGATGCTATTGACTGAAGGGATGCCTGTTGGGTACTGGGTCCTGCTGCTGGTGGAGGAAAGAGGAGTTTGAAGAGCTCGCCTTTCCTCGCTGTGGCGGGGAAGGGGACGCCTCTGCGTCTGAGCTCTGCGGTCAGTTTGAGGATAGTCCATCCCCTAAGGGACTGCACGCTGCCGCTCTCTGAGACCAGGGAAGGTGACAGAGGGGCCGTGAAGTCTTCACTGCCGGCTTGAGACATAGTTGATCTGGTGAGGATCTCCTGTCTTGAGCTTGTATTTTTTCGGTTGACTGTAACCTATTGGGGGTGACATGAATTTCAAGTTTTTTCTTTGATCCCCTGAGTCATACTTACCCGATTTATCCTCCCATTCTTCTCTTTTTTTTTTTTTTTTTACCTGGGGAGATGTCGTCCAACCTGGTGCAGGTGGACCTACTGAACTTTGACTGACCTAGAGAAATGAAAGGTGATAATTCGTGAAGGGATTGCTAGCTAACTTGAAGCTACGATTCGTATGGTGCTTACAATCTTGTGACAACGAAATGATTCGAAATGTTTGCCTTGATTTTTGAAATGACTGAACTGCATGACAAAGGTCCGGCCTGGTCGTGTCGTGACTGATACGACCGTGAACCGGGCTCTGGAGCATGTACTGAAATGAGGCAACAGAAGAAACATTGGTGCACACCGGGACAAATCGGTGCTTGTTTGATGCATCTGGATTCGAATCGGAGCGCAGCATGAAATGAAATGAGAGAAATGTTTACCTTGACCGAGGCTTGAATTGGTTGTGCCGTGTTTTGCGACTGGCAACCGACCGAGCTCTGGTATAGGTATGGATACGGCCGAATCAACTGCGGCATTCCGTGACGAATCGGTGCATGTAGATGCGACTGTTTTCGAAACGGTGATGCGCTGTGGGAGTGAAATGGTAGCAATTCCCATGACAGAGATGCGGATCAGTCGCCCGATATCTGCGACTAGCTGTGATCCGGACTCTGGAGCATGTTTCTGAAATGAGGCCGAGCCCTGGAGCACGCCGTAACGAATCGGTGCATGGAGGATGCGACTGGATTCGAAGCGGAGCGCGATAAGTGCAGGTGTAACATATTGTTTGCCATGACAGAGGCGCGAATCGGTCGTGCTGCTGTAGCGACTGACTACGAATCTGACTCTGGAGCATGTACTGAAATGTGGCCATACCTGGGGCACGCCGAGACGAATCGGTGCATTTCCATGCGACTAAATTCGTACCGGAGTGTGCTGTGTGGCAAATGAAATGATAACCATGACAGAGGTAATCGACTGCTTGTGACGTGACTCTGGAGCATGTACTGAAATGAGGCCGTAACTACTGGGGCACACCGGAGCGAATCGGTGCATCTTTTAGGTGCGACTGGATTCGAATCGGAGCGCGGTATGTGACTGAAATGAGAAATGATTTTGAAATGGTTTGAAATGATAGAAATGTGTCTAGAAATGTTTCAGAAATGAGAAATGATTGGTATCAAACTGACGTGGTTTGATAAGATTGTGAACTGCGAATCGCTATGGCTGTCTGGTGACTCATGTTTTTAGCAGTTTAAACATGCCTGAAATGTAGCGACGCACGCGTCGCGGTGGTTTCTTTAACTAACACGAAATGGTTACATAACGATAGTGCGAGTGATATACATTGTGGTTACGTACGTAAAAGTTGCGGGTGCTTCGTAAGTTTGATATCACGGTTTAGTGACATGATATCTAACAGTTCGTAAAAACAAAAGTCCGAGGGGACCCTACCTGCGACAGCCAAGCCAGACGCGTGGTACGAACGATACGGGTCGGTAAACACTGACACTCGAGCACGAAATAGCAAAATGCGGGAACTTCGCAAGACAGCAACTTGCGGACGTTTGGTATTCGGATAGTCGGCCTAGTGACGTAACGGATCGCGCACAGGAAACCGACAAGCACCACAGGTGAGCGGGCTGCTTAAATACCCCCCGGACTCCTCCCATAAATTCAGGCCACCATACTGGCCTTCCTACATATATACATACACATATATACAGAGATGTGTGTATACCAATATAAATATATACACATAGATATATATATATATATATATATATATATATATAGAGATGTATGTGTGTATATATGTATATATATATATAGACACACAC
Source organism: Lithobates septentrionalis (assembly GCA_037952835.1). NCBI lineage: Eukaryota > Metazoa > Chordata > Amphibia > Anura > Ranidae > Lithobates > Lithobates septentrionalis. The sequence goes on along the minus strand of JBBDGP010001590.1, from coordinate 335,811 downwards.
ACACACACATATACAGAGATGTGTGTATACATATATATATATATATATATATATATATATATATATATATATTTATCTATATATCTAGATATATAGATATCTCTCTCTCTCTCTCTCTCTCTCTCTATATATATATATATATATAGATAGATAGATGTATGTGTGTATATATATATATATATATATACACCCACACACAGATGTGTGTATACATATATAGATATATACACATTATATATATATATATATATATATATATATATATATATATATATATATATATCGACATATAGATATCTCTCTCTCTATATATACATATACATAGATGTGTGTATACATATATCGATATATACACATACATACATATATATATATAGATATAGATATATCTATATATATATATATATATATATCTATATAGATATATCTATATCTATATAGATATATATATATATATATTTCTCACTATATATATGTTTATATTATCTTGATAGATGTATGTTTAGATATATATATACACACATATATATATATGTATTATTTTATATATAGATAGATATATGTGTATATATATATATATATATATATATATATATATATATATACACACACATATACAGAGTTGTGTGTATACAAATATATATGCCGGATTTTAGCGATGTTACGGCGCATGCGCTTGTGACGTCATTCAACGAAAAAATTGCAATAACAGAGGAAGGAAACAGGTAGGCAAAAAACAGATAATTACAATAGCTTGGGGATGTTGGGAGCCATGACAGGATTAAAAGTATTAAATTAGAGTATATACAACCGCTTTAAGGACCAAGCTTCCTTCTGAGATTTGTTGTTTACAAATTAAAAACTGTTTTTTTTGCTAGAAAATTACTTAGTACCCCCAAACATTATATATATTTTTTCTAACACCCTAGAGAATAAAATGGTGGTCGTTGCAATACTTTCTGTCACACCGTATTTGCGCAGCGGTCTTACAAGCGCACTTTTTTTGGAAAAAATACACTTTTTTTAATTAAAAAATAAGATAAAAGTAAAGTTGGGCCAATTTTTTTTTTATCTTGTGAAAGATAATGTTACGACAAGTAAATTGATACCCAACATGTAACACTTCAAAATTGGGCCCGCTCGTGGAATGGCGACAAACTTTTACCCTCAAAACTCTCCATAGGCGTCGTTTAAAAAAAATTCTACAGGTTGCATGCTTTGAGTTACAGAGGAGGTCTAGGGCTAAAATTATTGCTCTCGCTCTAATGATCGTGGCAATATCTCACATGTGTGGTTTGAACACCGTTTCCATATGCGGGCGCTACTCAGGTATGCCTTCGCTTCTGCACGTGAGCTTGGCGGGACGGGGTGCATTTAAAAAAAAAAAATGTTTTTTATTATTTATTTTACCTTTTATTTTTATTTTTTTTACACTGTTCTTTAAAAAAAAAAATTGTGTTACTTTTATTCCTATTACAAGGAATGTAAACATCCCTTGTAATAGAAAAAAGCATGACAGGACCTCTTAAATATGAGATCTGGGGTCAAAAAGTGCTCAGATCTCATATTTACACTAAAATGCAATAAAAAAAAAAAATTTTGTTATTAAAAAAAAATAGCCCTTTAAGAGCTATGGGCGGAAGTGACGTTTTGACGTCGCTTCCGCCCTGCAATGATAGGGAGACGGGTGGGGGCCATCTTCCCCTCACTCGTCTCCATGTCAGGCTAGGGAGAGGATCTGATCGCCTCTGCCGCTACCGACGGCCCCTAAAGCGACGGAGGGCACCGGAGCACGGCAGGAAGGGGGGGACTTCTCCCGCCGCCGATAAAAGTGATCTTGCGGCGAATCTGCCACAGAGACCACTTTTATCTTGAAGCAGACCGTATCCTCTGAAGAAGAGGATACTGGGGTTATGGCAGCTAGCTGCTGCCATAATAACGATATTCCTCTTCAAAGTACCAACGTAAAATGGCGGGCGGTCTGGAAGTGGTTAAATCTGGGGCAGGAGTCTCCGATACTTTTTCAGCCAGTGAATATTTGTAAAATATATGATCTGGCCCTTGTACTGAGAAGTTTGGTGACCCCTGGTCTAGGGGATGAGGAATACGCTGTAATACTTGCCCTATTCCCTGTTCAGCCAGGATTCCTTCATCTGTGTAACTGGTCCCCTGAAGTGGTCTTGGTGCTCCAGCCATCGGTCACACTGTGACATCATTACATACAATGCAGGACCAATAGCCCAGCATTGTATATGAGGACGGCCCGCCCACAACCCAGAGAGCTTCATTTACTAAAACTGGAGAGTGCAGAATCGGGTGCAGCTCTGCATAGAAACCAATCAGCTTCCAGGTGTTATTGTCAAAGATTGAACAAGCTGAAGTTAGAATCTGATCGGCTATAATGCACAGCTCAGCTACCCCAGATTCAAAGTGGCTCAGGTTTAGTAAATCCCCCCCCCCCCCCCCCCCAGAGAGTCATAGAGAGGCGGTGGAGAGTTGACACAGGAAGATGAATTGCTTAACCGCTTGCCGACCAGCCGCCGTCATTATACTGCGACAGGTCGGCACGATCCCGCGATTCGCCGTAGCTGTACATCGGCTTGCGGGAACGGGATAGCAGGCCCGCGTGCGCACACTCCCGCTGCACTGCGGGGGTGGCGATGGTCATGGCAAACGGTCGCGATGACGGGCGATCGCGGGCGCGAGAGGCAGAACAGGGACGAGTGTGTGTGAACACTCAAATCCCTGTTCTGTTCTGAGAGGCGTGACAGATCGTGACTTCCTATTAGCTAGGAACCACGATCTGTCATCTCCTATAGTCAGTCCCCTCCCCCCACAGTTAGAACACACACTACGGAACACAGTTAACCCCTTGATCGCCTCCTAGTGTTAACCCCGTCCCTGCCAGTGACATTTTACAGTAATCAGTGCATTTTTATAGCACCATACCTCCCAACTTTTTGAGATGGGAATGAGGGACACCTATCAGCAAAAAGTATGCAGGCATAGGACACACCCCCTGCCACACCCCCTTAAAGGAGAATTGTACAAAAAAACAAGATTTGTTAAATGCACACATTTTTTTTTTACCACTACTATTCCTTTATATTGGCTTTTGGAATTTACAAATTATTATTATTATTATTATACAGGATTTATATAGCGCCAACAGTTTGCGCAGCGCTTTACAACATGGGGGCAGACAGTACACTTATAATACAAATCAATACAGGAGGGATCAGAGGGCCCTGCTCGTTAGAGCTAACAATCTAGAAACAAATGCAGCAGTTTAGAAATCAGATGAAAGGTTTAGCGCTGGAAAACACTTTTTGATAGATAAAAAGTGCATTTTATATACAATTATATGGATCAGACCAAAATGAGGGACAAATGAGGAGGAATGAGGGACAGAGGGACATTGCTCCAAATCAGGGACAGTCCCTCAAAATCAGAGACAGTTGGGAGCTATGTAGCACTGATCGCTGTATAAATGCCAATGGTCCCAAAAATGTGTCAAGATGTGTCCGCCATAATGTCGCAGTCCCGATAAAAATCGCAGATCGCCGCCATTATTAGTAAAAAAAATAATAATAATAAAAATGCCATAAATCTATCCCCTATTTTGTAGACGCTATAACTTTTGCGCAAACCAATCAATATACGCTTATTGCGTTTTTTTTTTTACCAAAAATATGTAGAAGAATACATATCAGCCTAAATTGAGAAATAATTAGCTTTTTTTTAAAAAAAATGGGGATATTTATTATAGCAAAAAGTACAAAATATTGTTTTTCTTTTCAAAATTGTCGCTCTTTTTTTCATTTATAGCGTAAAAAATAAAAACCGCAGAGGTGATCAAATACCAGCGACAGAAAACTCTATTTGTGGGGAAAAAAGTATGTCAATTGTGTTTGGGTACAGCGTCACACGACCGCGCAATTGTCAGTTAAAGCGACGCAGTGCCGTATCCCAAAAAATGGCCTGGTCATTCAGCAGCCAAATCTTCCGGGGCTGAAGTGCTTAATCAGAACCCTATGTGTCCCCCTACTGGCCATGCAGTGCAGAAAATAGCAGTAAATCACAAAGCTGGCTGTTCAGAATAATGCCCAGTACACACGGTCGGATTTTCCGATGGAAAATGTGTGATAGGACCTTTTTGTCGGAAATTCCGACCGTGTGTAGGCTCCATCACACATTTTCCATCGGAATTTCCGACACACAAAGTTTGAGAGCTTTCTATAAAATTTTCCGACAACAAAATCCGTTGTCGGAAATTCCGATCGTGTGTACACAAATCCGACGCACAAAGTGACACGCATGCTCAGAATAAATGAAGAGACGAAAGCTATTGGCTACTGCCCCGTTTATAGTCCCGACGTACGTGTTTTACGTCACCACGTTCAGAACGATCAGATTTTCCGACAGCTTTGTGTGACCGTGTGTATGCAAGACAAGTTTGAGCCAACATCCCTTGGAAAAAATCCATGGATTTTGTTGTCGGAATGTCCGATCAATGTCCGACCGTGTGTACGGGGCATTACAATTCCTTTTGCTGGTAGAACAATAAACATACTATTTGTATTTTAACTGAGTATTTAGGTGTCTTCCCAGGGTTTTCGATTTCAGCTTTAGCGTCTGCCTGTAAATAATTGTTTCTCATTTTCTAACACTATCACAAAGGAAATGTAGTGGTGTTGCTTCTAGCAAGTGCTCAAATGTTTTCCCTTATTTTTACATGATGGAATTTGATCGCTATGGGCGATATTGTATAGCAAGTCTTAGTGAAGTGATCTATGGAGTTTTATTTCTATTTTGCTGATGTTAACCATTGTAGGCATCTGTAAGGCTTCATTCACACTTGTGCAACTTAAAAATTGGTGCGATTTCCATTGCGACTTTTCCGCGCGACATGACGGACTTTGATATGACTTGGGCAGAAATGAAAGATTTATTATTTTCCAACTAATTCCAAATTTTCAGAATAATCGAAATTCGAATCGGTGGAAAATTGACCGACTGGTTTGAATTCTGTGTGAAGAATAGCTGGTTGTTAAGGGGCAGGCAGGGAAACCAACCGCCGCCTCCTTAACAACCGATGACTCATCAGCTGTCAGTGAGTTTCCCCAATGACAGCTGAATGTAAAAAAAATAAATGCTAGCAATAAAAAAAATCCATACCAGACCTTTATCTGAGCATGCAGCCCAGCAAGTCAGGATGCTCGCTCGTTCTCCTGAACCATACCAGGCCACATGCCCTCAACATAGGGGGGGTGCTTTGGGGCATGGGGGCATGTTTATAAAATCTAATAAGGAAGCCATCCAATGATTGCATCCCTTCCTGCCCAATGAGCTGCAGGCAGGGGGTATTCCACCCTCAGCAGTTGCACATATACACATGCTCATGACATCGTTGACCTACTATGGCCCCGGGGCCATAGTAGGTATCACATACCTTATTTTGCATTCCGGCAGGCTCCATCCATCGGTGCGCACAGTTCCCCACAGCCTTCAGTCTGTGGTCATGCACTATATTACCAAAAGTAAAAGCCTGCCTTTACACGCACATGAACTTTAATGGCATCCCAGCCTTAGTCCGTAGGGTTCAATATTGAGTCGGCCCACCCTTCACAGCTATAACAGATTCAACTCTTCTGGGAAGGCTGTCCACAAGGTTTAGGAGTGTGTCTATGGGAATGTTTGACCATTCTTCCAGAAGCGCCATTGTGAGGTCAGGCACTGATGTGGACAAGAAGGCCTGGCACACAGTCTCCACTCTAATTTATCCCAAAGGTGTTCTATCAGGTTGAGGTCAGGACTTTGTGCAGGACATCAAGTTCCTCCACCCCAAACTCGCTCATCCATGCCTTAACGGACCTTGCTTTGTGCACTGGTCCAAATCATTTGGTGGAGGGGCGACTATGGTGTGGGGTTGTTTTTCAGGGGTTGGGCTTGGCCTCTTAGTTCCAGTGAAGGGAACTCTTAAGGCTTCACAATACCAAGACATTTTGGACAATTTCATGCTCCCAACTTTGTGGGAACAGTTTGGGGATGGCCCCTTCCTGTTCCAACATGACTGCTCACCAGTGCACAAAGCAAGGTCCATAAAGACATGGATGAGCGAGTTTGGGGTGGAGGAACTTGACCGGCTCTCTATGGAGTCAGTTAACATATCTCCGCAGCGGCTCTGGTGCGATTTGCGTCTGCACCTGTGCATCTTTTGGTCCATTTCAGGTCCGAATTTAGCCCAAAATTCGGGCTGAAATCGGACCTGAAATGGTAAACGGGGACGCACCGGACTCCTGCTATATGCTCATATGTGAACCCAGTCTTAGTCAATGAATTAGTGTAGTGACTCCACCCCTCCTAACACAAAGTTTCAATCAGAGACAGTGTGTCCAAAAGGAAGCAGCTTCCATCGTGTTCTCCTAGAAAAGTCATAGCACTTAGGGAAAAGGAATCATTTTCTCCCTTTCCATGGGTGCAGTCTATAGTAAATGGTATATATATGTATATATGTGTCAAAATAATAAAATATATATATATATATATATATATATATATATATATATATATATATATATATATATATATATATATATTTATATTTAGATATAAATAATTGTAAAAAAAACATTATATATATATATATATATATATATATATATATATATATATATATATATATATACTGTAATTATATTATAATTATATATACTGTATATTATAATGTAATTACATATAAAATATAAAAATAATAAATAATTTCATATATACACATGTCACTTTATGTTGCACACTGCCATTCAATTTTGCACTGTGTCTGACGCAATTGATAGCTGTGCAGATAGAGGGTGGGGCTATACTGTAGGGGAGGGGCTTATAAATGAGGATTCATCCATAGACATGCTGTTCCAGACAGTACTTATGTAGAAAGCTCACATGCTCAAAGATTAAATCGAATACTCCTAGAAGAAAATGTGTATTTTGCAGGGTTCCTGCCTCTTATAAGAACGTGTTTAATATTGCATATCGGTTGCCCGGCAAGAACATCCCTTTAAGGCCATCAAATCAGAATTTCCCCACAAAACTGTATATCACGGTGAGTGGGCGCGGGTAAAGAGATCCCTCGTTGTGTATTGTATACTGGAGCTCATTGCAGCTACTGGCCCTTAGCACCAAAGTAATAAAATCACAGCTGTTGGCACATTGACTGTCCTCATAACACGGTCTGGGAGGACCCAATCTCCACACAGCAATCATTCCTGGATTAAATCCTTCACCTTTCTAGACCTATATTTATAGTAGAAGCCTTCTGCAGAAAATTAGATCAGTAAGTAATTTATCGTAGTTGAGACTTAACATTCTCCTCTGTGTCTGCCAATATCTATACGGCAAAGCAGACTTGGGAAAAAAATGACATAGTGTGTGTGTGTGTATATATACTGTTTGTATGTATATATACTGTATGTATATATATATATATATATATATACAGTCAGGTCCATAACTATTGGGACATCGACACAATTCAAATTTTTTTGGCTCTATACACCACCACAATTGATTTGAAATGAAATGAACAAGATGTGCTTTAACTGCAGACTTTCAGCTTTAATTTACATCCAAATCAGGTAAACGGTGTAGGAATTACAACAGTTTGTATATGTGCCTCCCACTTTTTAAGGGACCAAAAGTAATGGGACAGATTAACAATTATCCATCAAACTTTCACTTTATAATACTTGGTTGCAAATCCTTTGCAGTCAATTACAGCTTGAAGTCTGGAACGCATAGACATCACCAGACGCTGGGTTTCATCCCTGGAGATGCTCTGCCAGGCCTCTACTGCAACTGTCTTCAGTTCCTGCTTGTTCTTGGGGCATTTTTCCCTTCAGTTTTGTCTTCAGCAAGTGAAATGCATGCTCAATCGGATTCAGGTCAGGTGATTGACTTGGCCATTGCATAACATTCCACTTCTTTCCCTTAAAAAACTCTTTGGTTGCTTTCACAGTATGAGATTATATAAAAAATTGCGCCAACTCCTAAAAAATAAGTAGTGAAGCAGCCAACACAACAATCTGACTATTGTGAATATATGAAGTGAAATAAGGTGTGGCGCTAATAAAGGAAGTGTTGTAAAATCAAACAACAGTGATATCTAAAGGGAAGGTACAAGGCCCTGGAATGTGTACCAAATAAACTAGCGATGGTCTTATAGAGTGTGTAGAGAGATATCTCTCTAAAAAACACCACAAAAACCAATAAACAAAAATAAAAAATTGAATAGACAAATGTGGGAATAGATACATACGGTTAGGAACATATCTATATCCAATGTATCAATTGTGGATGGAATAACACATTTTAAGAATGACTTAAAAATCAATCGCAATAGATATATAATGAAAAAAGCAACAATGTGATGTGCATTAACCCAAAAAATGGCGTGTTCATCAAGACAGGACCATGGTATGAAACCATGGGTCAATTAAAGTAGTGGGTATGTGCAAATATTTAAAGTCCATCACTATGCAATGGGGTAATCACAAATAACCCCGTGACACCCTGGGTGCGTACAGTCCTCATGTATGGTAAATGGGAACTATTGGAGGTGTCTCTGCATATAGATGGATTCTTCTCTTGATATGGTGGTATTATCCCAAAGAAATAAGCATAAAGTGCCCTTACCAGACAAGGTGGACTCAAAGGCCCTTGGCGGTGAGTCAAAAGAGCTTGTACTGTCAAGCGGTGTAGTGCAGCGAACCATATGATGATCCAGATCAGGATCCCATCAGATGTCACCGGATGGCGTATCCCTGAAGGGGTTGGACCGGACTCGGGTTTCTTCAATGTTCAGCCTCGGTCATCAATCGGAAAAATCACTTCATCAGCGACCATCCATATGGTTAAGCAAATAACTAATCTTAAGAACCATCTCCTTAGGAGATTTACAGCCTATATGGGGGGGTCTTCTGAATCGGGAGGGGCTGAACCCGACTGGATGGATGGATGAATGGATGGATGGAGAAGAGAAAAAAAATAAATAAATAAAAATAAACTTTAAAAGGTGTCCAGAGCGAGGACGAAAAAAGATCCGTTATGAGAGTTGACAGCAACAGATTCCAAATGCAAATAGCACACTTGAAATGAACTCTGGACCTTTTATCTGCTCCTTGTAAATGGGATAATAAGGGAATAACACACACCTGGCCATGGAACAGCTGAGCAGCCAATTGTCCCATTACTTTTGGTCCCTTAAAAAGTGGGAGGCACATATACAAACTGTTGTAATTCCTACACCGTTCACCTGATTTGGATGTAAATACCCTCAAATTAAAGCTGAAAGTCTGCAGTTAAAGAACATCTTGTTAGTTCCATTTCAAATCCATTGTGGTGGTGTATAGAGCAAAAAAGATTAGAATTGTGTCGATGTCCCAATATATATATAGACCTGACTGTATATATATATATATATATATTACTGTGCAAAAGGCAGGTGTGGAGAAGTGCAGTAAAGTAAGAATGATTTCAGAAATAGAAGTGTTATTTATTTATTTATTTTTATCAATTAACAAAATGGAGAGTAAATTAACAGAAGAGAAATCCAAATCAAATCAATATTTGGTGTAACCACCCTCTGCCTGTAAAGCACCATCAATTCTTCTAGATATACTTCCACACAGTTTTTGAAGGAACTAGGTAGGTAGGTTGTTCCAAACATCTTTAAGAACTAACCACAGATCTTCTGTGAATGTCGGCTGCCTCAAATCCCTCTGTCTCTTCATGTAATCCCAAACAGACTCGAAGTTGAGATCAGGGCTCTGTGGGGGCCAAACCATCATTTCCGGGACTCCTTTGTTCTTCACACTTTAGATCACTTTAGATTAGATAACAAAATTTAGTTCCTAATGACATAGGCTGTATGTTTGGGGGTCGTTGTTCTGCTGCAGAATAAATTTGGGGCCAATCACACGCCTCCCTGATGGTATGGCCTGCTGGATAAGTATCTGCCTGTATTTCTCAGCATTGAGGACACCATTGATCGGGCAACATTAAGGACCGTAGATGCAGTGGCTGGCCAAAGAAACCAGGCAGCGGATAAAAGACACATCATGCTCACTTCACTTCAACATCAGAAAATGTCCAGCAGTGCCATCAGCACAAAACTGGCAGAAACCAGTGGGACCCAGGTACACCCATCTACTGTCCAGAGAAGTTTGGCCAGAAGTGGCCTTCATGGAAGAATTGCGGCCAAATAGCCAAACCTTCAACATGGAAACAAGGCTAATGCCGCGTACACACGGTCGGACTTTTCGTCTACAAAAGTCCGACAGCCTGTCCGACAGACTTTCGACGGACTTTTGGCGGACTTGTGGCAGACTTTCTTACGAACAGACTTGCCTACACACGATCACACAAAAGTCCGACGGATTCGTACGTGATGACGTACACCGGACTAAAATAAGGAAGTTGATAGCCAGTAGCCAATAGCTGCCCTAGCGTGGGTTTTTGTCCGTCGGACTAGCATGCAGACGAGCGGATTTCTGGGTCCGTCGTAGTTACGACGTAAAGATTTGAAGCATGTTTCAAATCTAAAATCCGTCAGATTTGAGGCTGGAAAAGTCCGCTGAAAGTCCGGGGAAGCCCACACACGATCGGATTGTCCACCAGCTTTAGTCCGTCGGCGTCTGTCGGACTTTTGTAGACGAAAAGTCCGACCGTGTGTACGCGGCATAAGTGTCTCAACTATGCATGAAAACATAGGAACTGGAGAGCGGGAAAATGGCAGCAGATGCTCTGGACTGATGAGTCAAAATGTGAAATATTTGGCTGTAGCAGGAGGCAGTTTGTTTGCTGAAGGGCTGGAGAGTGGTACAATAATGAGTGTCTGCAGGCAACAATGATGCGTGGTGGAGGTTCCTTGCAAGTTTGGGGTTGCATTTCTGCAAATGGAGTTGGAGATTTGGTCAGAATCAATGGTGTCCTTAATGCTGAGAAATACAGCCAGATACTTATTCATCGTGCTATACCATCAGGGAGGCATGTGATTGGCCCCAAATTTATTCTGCAGCAGGACAATGACCCCAAACATGCAGCCAATGTCATTAAGAACCATAATTACTGTGCAATTATTTTTTATACATACATCCTCATGGGGTGAGTCTCACTCCTTTATCTTGGCAATAATAAAACAATAAAAGGGTGTGGAAGCCTTTTATAATGGCTAAAGGGGACAGAGTTCTCAGTACTTCACCCCACAAAAAGTGAAGGAATGTCAGATTAACTGAATAAAACTATATATATATATATATATATATATATATATATATATATATATATATATATATATATATATATATACATACAGTATCTCACAAGAGTGAGTACACCCCTCACATTTTTGAAAAATATTATATTCTATCTTTTCATGTGACAACACTGAAGAAATGACACTTTGCTACAATGTAAAGTAGTGAGTGTAATGTTTTTATCATTACTTTTTTTTAAATGTAACTTTTTAACAAATGTAATTGTTCTTAACTTTAGTTTTTATCGTTGCAGCTTTTTTCTTAATTTCTTCTCCTTTGATTGTGATACTATTTGTACAGTAATTGCTGTTCATGTGTAGTTTGCTCCAAATGTATTTATTGCACGTTTGTAATACTTTTTACTTATATAAATCGTTTTTGCCTTGTGCGGTTTTAGTACGAGTCCCGGAGCACCTCTGCGCATGCAGTTCCTGATTTACAGCCAAATAAAATGTTTTAAAGCACTTTCCTTCCTGTGTGCTCTGCGATTTGAAGAAGTAAATTCTTTAAAGTGGATACTTTAGCAGAATGAAAAGATTTTTCTCTTGTGTCACTTTATGAAGTTACGGGGAATAGAATAAAAAAAAAATAAAAAAAACGAAACGCTTCCGAACAAATAACTTTTTTTTTTCCAAATATTTATGTAAAACTTTCCCCATAAACATTTCTCTGGTGAAAAGTGCTTCATTTTCAGACCTGTATAAACATGGATCACAGCAGTATTTAAGGAGAGAGCGAACCAATGAACCTATCAGAATAGATCTTTTACTGATCTGACTACAGGGTACTGTGTTCTGGTTCTTGCAAACAAAACAGGATTTTGTGATTTGCTTGCATCTGCCTGGCCAGTGTTTCAAAGTTGCGTTTCGTATTGTATATATTTAAATTCAATGTGGATCTTTATGGAAAATTTTTAAAGTGTATCTTTACACAGGGCCTGGCTGAGGTATGTGCCTTGGGCAGCATGATCTGAAGAAAAGGGGCATGGCTGGGGCAGGAGCCTTGCCCACCTCTGTATTGCCCAACCATGTTCTGGACTGAGCTGTCAAACTGACAGCTTGTTCCTGCAGATTAAGGAGGAACTAAACTCAAAAAAGACTCACCTCCACCTTCCAGCAATGCAAGGAAGGAAGAATTTTCCCAGCGCCAAAACTCTGACCCATGAATTGCAAGAAGGTACTAGAAGCAAAAGCTGCTAAGGGAGACCGTGGAACCTGGTATGATATGCAAAAAAATTTGTGAAGAAGCGCAAACACTTCTTGTCAATGTGCCACGGTCAGGAGTCAGACTCAGAGACTAGTAGCTATAGCAGTAGAGAGGCTCCCACCGACCACCTGGATAAGTACAGTAGAAGGTCACCCTGGCAGATGATATGGGCTGACCCAAAGTGCGGAATCTATGCACTAACCGGTGTTCAACAGAGCTCCTGATGGTGAAGATGGGTTTTGCTGCATGATCATACCAGGTCGTGGTCCTCAGGATCACTGCACCAGGAGGTGAGCAAGTTGGAGTCCAGTAGCAGAAGTAGCATGTAGGGGTCAAGCAAAAGGGTAGTCAGTAAACAAGCCAAAGGTTAGTAACAAGTGGTCGCAGATTGGTATTAAGCAGAAGCGTAGCCGAGGAACAAGCCAAGGGTTGTAACGAGTAGTAGTGGAGATATGGAAGGCAGCAGGAGTGAAGCAAGATATTGACTGGAGAAGAGCACAATAATCTGGCAAACAGGAAGTGCAAAGGTATGGCTAAATAGGAAGTTCATGGGAGGAGCAAAGGCTTCAAAGTTCAAGAGAAAACAGGTTCAAGGCCAGATCATTCAAGGAATTGTCCTGGGCGCTGTACATGAAGGCTCAGCAAGAAGAGACATCTTCAGACACAGCAGAGCTCGCAGGTTCAGACCTGGGTCCTGACACACAGCAGAAATAAATTTGCAAGTAAACTGGAACATATTTAACAGAAGAGGTAATCCCAAGAATAATATTTTATATTGGAGCCATAAAATGTAGCCAAGCAGTCTCTCTGAAGCTGGTATAAAAACAGGGACTCCAAATACCAGTAAACCAAACACTTTATTGAATATCTTCTTACATGTAAGACCAGCTTTGTGTGCCTGGGGAGGATATCTTTAGTCTGTGGAACGCAGTCCAGCCTTCCCATTCATGGGCAACCGAGGGAGAGAAGGAAGAAGCAGGACTGCTCAAGAGGACACAGCCGAGGGAAAGCCACGTTACAGCGAGCGCACCAGGATGAAGCCTCCAACCAGCCCACAGAGTAAAGCCTTCACCACTGCCGAGTTAAACACAGCATCAGGTAGTGTGCATGGCGACGCGTTTAGAGGCTTTGCCTACTTCTTATGCCCTTGTGTGTCCTGTCAGAGCGAGCAAGTGCATTTTGGCTTTCTAGATCTGCTACTTATCTTTCACTTGGCTTCGGGAGCATTCCGTCTACATGAACTTTTTGTTTATCTGGGTTATTGGCTTCATTATAGAATATTATTCTTGAGCTTACCTCTTCTGTTGAATATGTTTCAGTTTTCTAAGAAGTTTATTTTGGCTGTGACTAGAGGTATTTGCACTTCTTCCAGCAATGCAGGGGTTACAACCCTCACTGGCTGCTGTCATCCTCTCCCCAGTGCCAGGTTTTCGGCCTCTTGATTGGCCAGTGGGGGAATCACATCATCCAGCCATCATTCACAGGCAGCCCAAAAACAATAGACATACTGAGACTCTGCCAAGTGTTTGAAAGGGGCTTGCTGCCTTGGGCTCACTGAAAAATATTGCAGAGATCAGTGCTGACATCACTCCATGAAGCACCATCTTGTGCATCATTGAGGATTGAGGACTGCCCACCACTGGAGAAGAACAGTAGAGGAAGTGGACTCTGCTCTGTGGCTATTGACTCTCCCAGGTCAGAGGACACACACTGGAAAAGTGTCTCCATGACCACACAACAAGGACCTTTGTTGGGCAACAGTACAAGGGGTTAAAAGGGGGCCCAAAGTGGCCATCCTTTGCATCATTGAGGGCTGCCCACCACTGGAGAAGAACAGTAGAGGAAGTGGACTCTGCTCTGTGGCTAATGACTCTCCCAGGTCAGAGGACACACATTGGAAAAGTGTCTCCGTGACCACAGAACAAGGACCTCTGTTGAGCAACAGTACTAGGGGCCAAAGGGGGACCCAAACTGGCTTCCCACAGAGCGACCCCTGCATGTTTGTCCGTCACTGCATGGATCGTAGAGTACTAAAACCAGTATGAGAACATTTTTATGAGCTCTCGATGCTTGATAGCATCATATTTTTATTACTACAGGAAGCAATCCAAGGAACCAAAACGGTAGCTCAGACGCATTACATTTACGAGTGTTTATTTTGCAATGACATGAACAGACAAGCTTGATCATATTCTTTCTCTTGCACACAGTTGTACATATCCTGATAAAATGAACTACAAACAAATGAAAGTTTATCTAAAGCCAAAACTTTTTTTCTGTAACCCCACTGGGTAGATTCACCGCCTGTATTTGTCCCATTGACCACTGTGACCTGGATAGAAAGTGATGTGAAATCCAAAATGTTACATTTACATAGTTACATAGTAGGTGAGGTTGAAAAAAGACACAAGTCTATCAAGTCCAACCCATGTGTGTGATTATATGTCAGTATTACATTGTATATCCCTGTATGTTGTGGTCGTTCAGGTGCTTATCTAATAGTTTTTTTAAACTATCGATGCCCCCCGCTGAGACCACCGCCTGTGGAAGGGAATTCCACATCCTACCGCTCTTACAGTAAAGAACCCTCTACGTAGTTTAAGGTTAAACCTCTTTTCTTCTCATTTTAATGAGTGGCCACGTGTCTTGTTGAACTCCCTTCCACAAAAAAGTTTTATCCTTATTGTGGGGTCACCAGTACATTATTTGTAAATTGAAATCATATCCCCTCTCAAGTTTCTCTTCTTCAGAGAGAATAAGTTCAGTGCTTGCAACCTTTCTTCATAACTAATATCCTCTAGACCCTTTATTAGCTTTGTTGCCCTTTTTTGTACTCTCTCCATTTCCAGTACATCTTTCCTGAGGACTGGTGCCCAGAACTGGACAGCATACTCCAGGTGCGGCCGGACCAGAGTGTTGTAGAGCGGGAGAATTATCGTTTTATCTCTGGAGTTGATCCCCTTTTTAATGCATGCCAATATTCTGTTTGCTTTATTAGCAGCAGCTTGGCATTGCATGCCATTGCTGAGCCTATCATCCACTAGGACCCCCAGGTTATTTTCCATCCTAGATTCCCCCAGAAGTTCACCTCCAAGTGAGTAGATTGCATTCATATATTTTTTTTTTTTTGGGAAGACTCGGATCGTTGTGATCCATCTGGAAGTGGGGAACGGGTACCAGTCAAAATCAGGTACCCACTCCCCCTCTCCCAAACAAAGTGCCAAATGTAAAGGAGGAGGGAGGGAGTAGTTACCTGATTTTGACTGGTACTTGTTCTCCCACTTCGCAGCGGTGCTCCGAGTGGAAGTTCAGCCCCCCCCTTCTCCTTCCCCCCCATGCCTTCGGTGACACATTACAGGTCCCAGAAGACTGTGGGACCATTCATAAAGGGCAGCGTGGCTAGCGCATGCACAGTTGGAAGCCAGCTGGGAAGCAATAAGGCTTCACTGCTGGTTTCCCTTAGTCAAGATGCTAGCGCCTGGACTCGAAGACGATTAAAGAATCAGATCGGGTGAAGTTCGGGCGGTTCCGCTGTAAGCGAACGGCTTTTAAAGACTTAAACTGTAGATAAAATCTAGAAAATTCAGCAGCTGCTCCTTAACAACTGTTTTCTTAAAGCGGAGTTCCACCCAAAAGTGGAACTTCTGCTTTAAGCACTCCTTGCCCCCTTACATGCCACATTTGGCATGTCATTTTTTTGAGGCGGGGTTGAGTGGGTACCTACTTTAGAGAGGGACTTCCTGTCCCACTTCCTTGTTCAGCCTGCAGGCCGCCTAGGCAACGCCTCCTCTCCCTCTAGGCGGCCCCTCCCTCTAGGCCATCTTCTGGGACTTGTGACATATCCCAGAAGATTGCCTGTCAACTCCGAGAGCGCAGCGCGACTCGCACATGCGCAGTGCGCACCCGGCCATGAAGTCACTAGCTGTCACGGCTCGGGTGCCCACAGTTCCAATGACGGCGCCGCGGAGAGGAGGGGGAGAGGAGCGAGGCTCCGTGCGGCCACATCGCTGGACCGTGGGACAGGTGAGCAGCTGTTTATTAAAAGTCAGCAGCTACGCTTTTTGTAGCTGCTGACTTTTAATAAACTAAAAATAGCCTGGAACTCTGCTTTAAGCCCTGATAAAGGTTGCAAAATTTTGCCGCCGAAATGCGTCGAATATTAGGTTTACTACATGTTTGGAATAAAACCTCTTTTTTTTTTGGATTTCAACATTTCGGTGTGGGGATCCAATCTTCTGATCCAACTATTACATTTCCTGTTGCGTCTCTGGAACAGAGAATAAAGAGAAATATCCCCCATGGGGAAACAGGCAGCAAAAATAAACTGACAGGGGGTTTTAACCCTTTTGCATTCTATCCAAAACCCATAAAAGTGTTGGATGTCCATTCACTTTAATTAATTTAATGAATTGGTCTTTGGGTTTGGGTGGGGGTTTCCTTGCCCAGTTTTCAGTTGACAACTAATACAATGCACAAGTCCATTATCTCTAATCGCACCTCCAGGTTTTGGCTAGATTGCTAAGCTGTAATTTAAAACTGGTGACTCGCGCTTTTAACAGAACATAGTGAATGTAAGTATAAAGGTGATCAAACATCACCTAATATGCATATAGTCATATATCCAAAAGAGGTGTGTACCAAAAGTGTAAGCAACAAAGGCTACAATAAATTGTGCAAAATAATTAAATGAAATAGTGAATAATAGTCCATATAAGAACACCCAAATATATTTAAAGAGTCCAGATATGAGAATCCAGTGAAGGTCCAATTAAATGGAAACTTAAGTGCTTGGGTCCACCACCATAGATAGAGTGCCTGGCCGCTTACCAGAAACCCATGACCCCCCGTTACAGAGGGTCTGAGTAAGCTGTTAAATCCTGCTGTTCCGGGGGGGCGTGGCCGGATGTGAGCGAGGCAGCTAGCTTTTCTACAGAGCTCCGTCCATCCTGAGCAAAATCCGCATTATTGGAGCGCCTGGATCCTTTCTAAAACCTAACCGGCACCTGGGGGAAGGTGAGAGGTTCACAGAGATGCCTTCCGCGGCCTCCAAACAGCAACAGAAGGGCCACACTGAACAGCGCAAGACTCGCTCCACAAAGGGGACGGACAGAGGCTCCGCCCCCGCCATCTTGTCTTCCCGGAAGCCTGCACAGAGCGCCAAGCACACAGCATCCATGATGGCGCAGACAGAGGACACGGAGGAGCTGCTGGCTGATACGGAGGGGATAGAGGAGCAGTCTGTGGCGGTGGATGCAGAGGCGATCACAAGACCGATCCTGGAAGCCATCAGCGCTAGTAAGTCTGAGCTAATGGGGAGGATTGACCAATTATCAGCTGAATGCACTCTGATCAGACATGATCTTGACAAAATCAGAGGTCGGCTGACCACAGTTGAAGACAGGGTTTCCGGGGTAGAAGACACATCCCACACTCAGAGTAATCAACTTGCTGAACTCCGCGGCCTAGTAAACTCCCTCCAACGCAGAGCAGACGACGCTGAGGACCGCCAAAGACGAAACAATGTTAGGGTGGTCGGCCTTCCAGAGGGTGCAGAAGGAGACAGGCCAGTGTTATTCGCTGAAGATTTCTTCGCAAAGCTACTCTCATTGGAAGATTTACCCCCCACTTACATAGTGGAAAGAGCACACAGAGTTCCCACTGGGAAAAGACCACCGGGAGCCTTTCCTAGACCCTTTTTGGTGAGATTCCTAAACTACAGGGATAGGGACATGATCCTGACGCAATCCAGAAAAGCCAAAGAACTCAAATTTGAAAATGCCAAGATAATGCTATTCCCTGACTTTTCTGCAGCCACGCAACAGCAGCGTCGCTCCTTCAATGATATAAGAAAACGCTTAAGGGAGAAGGAGGTACAATACAGTATGCTATATCCCAGCAGGCTCAGGATACAGTATAAAGGCAATGTGAGATTCTTTGATAACCCCGCTGAAGCATGCGAATGGATGGACAAAGAACTCTCCTAATACCAATATTGAGGAAAAGGCCAACTGAATAGACTGTTACAGTTCACCCTCTTTAATGGTGCCACTGCTTGAAAGAAAAGTAATTTGTTGTCAAATTCATTCCCACTGTTGGAGTTTGTAAACTGCCATTTGTTCTGCGGCAGTCCTAGCACCAGGATGATAAGTCACACAGCCAGACAGTGGAAGTGAGAATTTATGATCATCCCTGAAGGCAACATCACCATTGCAAGGAGACACTATAGCAACACAGGGCCCGGAGGCTCAGAAATATCATGACCCCAGTTTCCGAAGGGGCGAAGTGACTCTCCTGAAGGACATTTAATGGAGCCCGATCCAGTCACACCTGTCCTTAAACACATCAGCGGGCGGAGGGATCGTTGCTAAGGCTTCCTGTCATGTAAGTCCCCTTATTTTTCTCTACATATACAAGCTCCAAGGAACATTTTACCCGGAGCATCTAGAAGGAAGACGAACACTACATCAGAGGAGCTGTCAGACTTTCGCCGTATACGGCAGATGTCCACGTTATTTTTTATTTTTTCGTTTTTTGGGAGAAAGCTACATGCCAGACTTTTCTACGTTCGGTTGGGGTTGTTCTCTGGTATAATAGCAGGGGGGGGGAGGGCTTAGTAAACTTGTCACGGCCCAGTTTGACTCAGGTAAAATAGATCACTTATCTAGCTGGTATACATTGCATGGAAGGGGAAAGTTTCCTATGAAAGGTGATGATATATTTTATTTTCATACAAATGTCGGGGACGGATAATTTGCACATAGTGTCTTGGAACGTCAGAGGCCTAAACAACAAGTTCAAGAGAGCCTCGGTGTTCCAATACCTAAAACAGTCAAAACCTCACATAGTATTCTTACAAGAGACTCACTTGGACGGAGGTAAGGTGATGTCTCTCCGTAAACCTTGGATACAAAAAACTTTCCACTCCACCTACTCTACCTTTGCTAGGGGAGTTTCGGTACTAGTTAGCAAGTCCATTCCGTGTAATATACACCAAGTTATAACAGACCCTAGTGGCAGATATGTGGCACTGGTAATAGATGTGTATTATAGTAGGATGCTACTAGTAAATGTCTATATTCCTCCTCCATTCCAGATCCAAATGTTATATGACATGTTGACCCGATTGGCCCAATATCTGCATCTCCCCCTGCTCCTGATGGGAGACTTCAATGCGATACTTGATGCAGCATTGGACTCCTCCAACCCGGGCAGGGCGAGTTCGGCGGACCTATGTGGATGGGCCATGACGGCGGGCCTTCTTGAACTTTGGAGATGGAAACATCCAACAGATAGAGGGTATTCTCACCTGTCATCGACTCACAAGTCGGCAGCAAGAATTGATCTTGCATTTGGTAATAATCGAATACTGCAATATGTGAAGAGGGTTGAATATCTGGCCGGTGGTCTATCTGATCATAATCCTCTCTCTCTGGCTCTGTCCCTTCCAACCGGGGCAAGGGGGAGAGGATGGCGTCTCTCAACTATCTGGTTACAAAATGAACAGGTGGCGACGCAAATCGAGGAAGCCACTAAATCTTACTGGGAGGTTAATTCGGAATCAGCCGAACCACCCATGGTGTGGGATTCCTTCAAGGCAGTAATTAGGGGAGAATGCATATCAGCCATAAAAACTGCAAGAGTAAATGAAAACGAGGAAATGGAAATATTACAACAGGGGGAGAGAGATTGCGCAGATGCTCACGCTAGGTCTAACAATGGGTCCTCCTACGAAGCCCTGCTGGAGGCGAGACGGCGATTATCTTTACATGTAAAGGGTTTAACTAGCTCAGATTTAACAAGGGTGGCACACAGGGTGTTTGCAGAGGGGGACAAAAATGGCAAGCTCCTGGCTATGTTAGTGGCCGACCAATCACCCATTGCTCATATACCGGTGATTAAAAACAAGCAAGGAGTTCTGGTTAATGAACCGACCGCCATAATGCAGGAGTTTGTCGATTTCTTCTCCGCCCTGTACTCACCAATCCCGAAATATGATACAAAAGAAATGCACGAACTACTAGAGGGGCTAAATATCCCAAGACTGTCAGATAGCGACTGCCAATTTCTAGAGGCAAACATAACAATCAAAGAAATACAGGCAGCTATTTTTGCTTTCCCATCTAAAAAGGCTCCGGGGCCGGATGGGTTCCCCGTGGACTTTTACAAAGAAAATGTGGAACAGTTGGCGTCCAGACTTCATTGGCTCATGGAACACTGTCACAAAAATTCATCTCTCCCTAACTCTATGCTAGAGGCTTATATGATCCTGCTGTTAAAACCAGGGAAAGACCCTACGGACTGTGCGTCATACAGGCCAATAGCACTGTTAAACACAGACCTAAAGATTCTAACAAAAATCCTTGCAACAAGACTAGCGACGGTGATCCCGGCCATAGTAAATATCGACCAAACCGGTTTTATGCCAGGTAAATCGACTGACACAAATTTAAGGAGACTATTTACACACTTACAGCTGCCACCCTCAAACTCTGAAACAAGGATTGTAGTATCCATAGACATAGAAAAAGCATTTGATTCAGTCGATTGGAATTTTATGTTTAGGGTGCTGGAGGCTATGGGTTTCGGCCCGAACTTCAGAAATTGGATTCATATGCTATACAAGAATCCAAAGGTAGCTATTAGACTGGGATCTTCGGTGTCTACATTCTTCGAGGTGGGTAGAGGGACTAGACAGGGGTGTCCACTATCCCCATTCCTATTTGCCCTGGTAATGGAACCTGTGGCCATTGCACTGAGATCCTCGAGTAATGTGGGAGCGGTTAGAGTGGGGACAATTCACGAAACATTGGCCTTATATGCAGACGACATGCTTCTGTTTTTAAATGACCCGGCAGCCTCGTTAAAAGCGGTATTAGAAACCCTAAACAAATTCGCCCTCTTTTCAGGGCTCAGGGTAAGCTGGAGTAAGTCGTCCATATTGCCTATAGACATCAAAGCTAAAGACAATGCAGACCCAAATCTCCAACTGCAATGGGTGGATACACTCAAATATCTCGGGGTTAAAACAACGGCGAAGGTTCAGGATTATTTCAGGTTAAATTTGTTACCACTGCTAACTCTCATTAAACAAAAATTTCAGGCATGGGCCAAATTGCCCCTTTCCCTGATAGGGAGAATATGCCTTATAAAAATGAAAATTTTACCGGTAATCCTATATTTTCTCAGACACGCCCCGGTTTGGATACCAAAGGCTTACTTCAAGCGCATAGATAGTCTGATAGTCTCATTTTTGTGGACACCGAAGCCTCCCCGGGTGGGTCTCAGGGTTCTGCAGGAACCTAGTGCACAGGGAGGACTAGCGTTACCGGATTGGCACAAGTACTATCTAGCGGGACAAATGGTGTTTGCCCGCAGATGGCTAATGTCAGACGATGGGGACGCGGCCACGGTTTTGGAAGCAGCTCATCTAGGTTCATACGAAAGCCTACGACTGGCCCTATTTAGGGGTATTAAAACAGACTTACCACTTACAGAAACAATGATAGCCACAATAAGAGCCTGGGGTTTGGCAGTAAAATTATCTTCTCCTAGCTACCTGGGTTTCTCCCCGTCCACACCATTATGGATGAATCCTTTACTCCCGCAGTTTTATAGTCTCCCGGACCCAATGATATGGGTAGTAAAGGGTATCAAAACTCTGAAGGACATCACATCTTTTGGTGAGCTTCTGACTTTTTCACAGCTCAAATCCAGACATGACTTACCAAACTCATACCTCTTTCGTTTCTTTCAAATTAGACATGCATTCCAAAAACAATTTGGGGAGCTGAAGGTGGAATCCCTGCCGTCAGCTCTGGAATCTCTGTTGACAGACGAGGAACTGCCCAAAGTTCTCTCAGTAACGTACAAAGAACTTTTTAAAACTACCCCTAAGGCGGTTCTCAAATGTAGAACTAATTGGGAGACCGAGGTTCCAGAGCTGCAGGGGGAGGACTGGGACGATCTATGGACGCAACCCTTTAAGTACTTAGTTGCAGCAAGAGACAGACTGATTCAATTTAAGTTTTTACATAGAAGCTATTATACCCCGGCTAGACTTGCAAAAATGTATGGGGGAGACACAGCAAAGTGCTGGAGATGCTCTTTCTCTTCAGCCAATGCGGAACACATATTTTGGTCATGCCCACTTATCCAATCATATTGGAAGGAAATTACGCAGTGCATCTCAGACTTGATCTCAATTCCCATCCCAGTGACAGTTAGGGTCTGCTTATTGGGGCTAGTAGAGGACCTGGCTCCAACCAGGGCCTTAAGAACGCTAATAACCATTCTCTTATTCTATGGGAAAAAAGCAATCCTCCTTAGATGGAAAAGCAAGGACGCTCCAGAGGGAAGGTTCTGGAAACAATTAGTTAATAATATGCTTCCGTTCTACAAGACAACATATAGAGCAAGGGGTTGTGAGAAAAAGTTCGACAAAATATGGAAGGTGTGGTGGGAATCCAACACCACGGTGGGATAGAGACCTATTCCAGGGTGTGTACATTTGATTGATATTAACTCAAATGCTAATTATAAAGACAAAGAATACTATATCTCTATGAGGGAAAGAAAACTAAGACAAAGGAAACTAAACAGTAGTTGGAAGTTACTGTGATACAGCAGAAGAACAAATGTAATATATAAGACTAAACTATCAGCCTGCTAAAGTATTGTCCCTGTGCCGTGACAAGTTTATGGGAGGGGGGGAGGGGGGGAGTAAAGGGAAGGGGGTTCGGGGTAGGCTTAGACTGTAATTGGTAGGGTTTAGACATGTTAGGCCCTGCGAGGCCAAGTTTCACTGGGAAGGTGTCACGTTGACACACCCAGCTGTACAATTTATACTGCAAAACTCAATAAAAAGAAATTTTTAAAAAAAAATCCTGCTGTTCCGGACCACCATAAAGCCAAGATGGGAGCTGGGATGGGACATCAGGGACTGTGGTGCAGATGGATGGATCCCCAGGAAAAAAAACTTTACTCTCAGCGGAGTGGTGTGACCATGAAAAGAGAAGGAGAGGGCTCCGATAGTGTAAAATCAAACAGCTTTATTATAATAAAATAAAGTATACACTCACATATAGATCAAGGAAAAACGTTCTCTGGAGAAGAACAGTCTGTGGCACCGGCCGGATGCACACAGACAGCCCGTCCTGCTGGTCTTCGCAACAACAGTGGGAGGTGACGCGGTGACGCCGCTCAGCCATACGCTGCGTTACGTAAAAGGATTACGTCTTCCAGGGGCCCCTGGAAGACGTAATCCTGGAAGACGTACCCCTGGAAGACGTAATCCTTTTACGAAACGCAGCGTAGGGCTGAGTGGCGTCACCGCGTCACCTCCCACTGTTGTTGCGAAGACCAGCAGGACATCCGGCCGGTGCCACAGACTGTTCTTCTCCAGAGAACGTTTTTCCTTGATCTATATGTGAGTGTATACTTTATTTTATTATAATAAAGCCGTTTGATTTTACACTATCGGAGCCCTCTCCTTCTCTTTTCATGGTCACACCACTCCGCTGAGAGTAAAGTTTTTTTTCCTGGGGATCCATCCATCTGCACCACAGTCCCTGATGTCCCATCCCAGCTCCCATCTTGGCTTTACGGTGGTCCGGAACAGCAGGATTTAACAGCTTACTCAGACCCTCTGTAACGGGGGGTCATGGGTTTCTGGTAAGCGGCCAGGCACTCTATCTATGGTGGTGGACCCAAGCACTTAAGTTTCCATTTAATTGGACCTTCACTGGATTCTCATATCTGGACTCTTTAAATATATTTGGGTGTTCTTATATGGACTATTATTGACTATTTCATTTAATTATTTTGCACAATTTATTGTAGCCTTTGTTGCTTACACTTTTGGTACACACCTCTTTTGGATATATGACTATATGCATATTAGGTGATGTTTGATCACCTTTATACTTACATTCACTGTGTTCTGTTAAAAGCGCGAGTCACTAGTTTTACATTTAAAATAGTAAATGTGCCCGCGCTAGTATAGTGTCACATATAAAATATATAATATATAAAAAAAATATTTTCACATATAAAACACATATAATGTGATAAATAAAACCATACAGGTAAAATATAATGCAAATAACTATAAATGATAAACCACCAAGTGCATATAAAGGTGCAATCGTGGTAATAACTAATAAAAGTGCAACGTGCTGAAATATAAATATCAAAACACTTTCCAGTGACAAATGAGTGTATATCGCAATTATTAAATACAAATCACAAAAAAACGTGAATAAATAGTGTCCATAAAATGAGTATACATCATGCTTCTTCTGATGGGTGTATAAATCACAACACGTGAAAACTGTGCTCTCCCGTGACACCCCACATGTGCTTGCGCTCACCTTCAGTCGTGTGACACAGTAATTAAACGGTGTCAAAATAAGCATTGGGGCCACTGCTAGGCTCACTCAGGATACAATGATGCAAAGAAACTCCTCACCAGTTTTACATTGTTTGTGTTGTGTGTTTGTGTCACATATAGGATTTTGCAGCTTGTTTTTCATAATTTACTTATAATCACCTTTTTGATGCACAGTTATTTCCACTTTTCTTTTTGATTGCTAAGCTGTAATGTTTTACTATTACTATGTGTGTTTTTGTAATTCTCTAGACTAATGCAAGTCATGCATCTGATGCCCCCACCAGCAAAACTTGTCCAGATGTATCAGCACAACAACTAACACCTGAGCAGGTACAGTACAATAAGGCGTATGAAAGAAGGTCAAGACAGAACACAGCGTGCCTCATCCATCATCGTGTCTGACATATTGTGCTAGAATATTCTTCATACAATGAATATCTCAGCAATAACATAATGTTAAAAAATGGGAAACAAAGGCTATTCCGACTCTGACTGTTGTATTAGTGACTTATTTCTCGCTGAGACCTTTATGCCTGGCCTGAATAAGCAGATACAATCACAGCGGACGGTCTTTATCGGATAGACGAACTCACCAAACACATTTTTCTCATCAGCGAAGATCTTTATTGAAGTAGATATAGCAGACAACAAAATGTGGCTGATGAAAGAAAAGATGGTATTTTTAGCTAAAAACCTAATACAGTAGTACCATGGATTACGAGCATAATTTGTTCTGGAAGAATGCTTGTAATCCAAAGCACTCGTATATCAAAGCGAGTCTCCCCATAGGAATCAATGGAAACTCAGATAATTTGTTCCACTATCACTGCTAGTGTATGCAATACCGCATGTGGCCAGAGGTGGGACGCCGGAGACACTCTGAGACACTCAGAGACACTCGGAAACTGAGTGTTTCTGAGCGCTTCCGAGTATCTCCAAGCATCACCGGCGCCCCCCGCACCTCTGGCCAAATGTATTGGGGTACTGCATACCCCAGAGGCTTGAATCCTGCTCGTCTTGCGAGACAACGCTAGCAAATCGAGTCAGAATTTTTTTTAAAAAAGAGCTCGTATTGCGAAACACTCGGAAACCGCGTGTTACCCGCAATCCAAGGTTTTACTGCAATGTGTTCCCGGATGCGAGCAAATTAGCACGTGTCCTTGAGACAAGTGGCCATCTTTATCCCCCACAAGACAGTGTAAAGGAACAGGAACAGGAAATACATCACAAGAATGGGAGGGGACACAGATAATAAGACAGAAAAAGATGGTACTATAACCAAAATAACCACAAGGTGGCAGTATATCAGCCAATTATACAGAAGCCAAATAATCAATGGCTAGGAAATTAACTACAGTGGAAACTTGGATTACGAGCATAATCCGTTCCAGGAGAATGCTTGTAATACAAAGCACTCGCATATCAAAGTGAGTTTCCCCATAGAAGTCAATGGAAACAAAGATAATTCGTTCCGCATTCACTTCTATTGCATGCAATACCCCATGTGGCCAGTGGTGGTGGGGGCGCTGGAGAGCTTCGGAAATATTCGGGGACATCTCGGCTGAAACCCTCAGAAAGACTCGGAAACACTCGGGAACGGAGCATTTCCGAGTGTTTCCGAGCAATTCTGAGTATTTCCGAGTAATTCCGAGTATTTCCAAACGGCTCTGAACCGTTCCGAGTGTCACTGGTGCCGCCGCGCCTCTGGCCAAATGCGGTACTGCATACCCCATTAGCTTGAATTCTGCTCGTTCTGTGAGACAACATTCGCAAACCGAGTCAGGATTTTTAAAACGCTCGTTAACCGCGTTACTCGTTAACCAAGGTTCCACTGTACATAAATTCTCACAAGTGTCCCAGCACAAAGGCTCTCCCCAGAAGAGCATGCGATCTAAGATTCTGTAAGCACAGGCGTTTTTGACATCCTGTGTGCATGAGGCCTTAGTAGTTGCAGAAGCCAACCATTGATTAAGCCCCGAAAAAGGGCGAAACACATCTGAGGAGTCCTCTACAGGTAGGAAATGGAAGGTGAAGCCATTTTTTACTCGTTTCTTTCACATTGATGCAACTGGAAGTTGGTGTCTGTGTGCAGACAGCCACCATTTTGTTTAAAAAATGTTCTTTTTCCCCAAAACTAACAATAAACAGAACAGACGTAAACAGATGGCATTTGTTTCCATCCATTCATATCTGTCTGATTGGAAAAGGATGTAGCCTTGTCCCATTTAGGGCCGGTTCACACCTGAATCGTGCAAGAACCCTAATTACCTTCCTGTGTGATTTACTGTGGTGCAATTTTTCAGCCCATCCATTACAATGGTCTGAAATTGTACTTGTCTGCACAAAAACTAGTGACAGTGGTCGCCAGAAATGGTGGTGGTGACAGTGGTCAACAGAAATGGTGGTGGTGACAGTGGTCACCAAGAAATGGTGGTGGTGGCAGTGGTCACCAAGAAATGGTGGTGGTGACAGTGGTCACCAAGAAATGGTGGTGGTGACAGTGGTCACAAAGAAATGGTGGTGGTGACAGTGGTCACCAAGAAATGGTGGTGGTGACAGTGGTCACAAAGAAATGGTGGTGGTGACAGTGGTCACAAAGAAATGGTGGTGGTGACAGTGGTCACCAAGAAATGGTGGTGGTGACAGTGGTCACCAAGAAATGGTGGTGGTGGCAGTGGTCACCAAGAAATGGTGGTGGTGACAGTGGTCACCAAGAAATGGTGGTGGTGGCAGTGGTTACCAAGAAATGGTGGTGGTGGCAGTGGTCACCAAGAAATGGTGGTGGTGACAGTGGTCACCGTCAAAAGAAATGGTGGTGGTGACAGTGGTCACCAAGAAATGGTGGTGGTGACAGTGGTCACCGTCACCAGAAATGGTGGTGGTGACAGTGGTCACCAAGAAATGGTGGTGGTGACAGTGGTCACCAAGAAATGGTGGTGGTGACAGTGGTCACAAAGAAATGGTGGTGGTGACAGTGGTCACCAAGAAATGGTGGTGGTGACAGTGGTCACCAAGAAATGGTGGTGGTGACAGTGGTCACAAAGAAATGGTGGTGATGACAGTGGTCACCAAGAAATGGTGGTGGTGGCAGTGGTCACAAAGAAATGGTGGTGGTGGCAGTGGTCACAAAGAAATGGTGGTGAATCTCCCCAGTGAGGACACAGATGACAATAAATCCATTCCATTTAACCCTAACCCTCCTCTTTGTCTTATCTCCTTACATATAACTGTACATGATGTTATGATATGTTTACAGATTGGAAAGCTCTACAGTGAGCTGGATGTGGTGAGGATGAATATGAAGGTCATGTCAGCCATATTGTTGGAGAACAGCCCAGGAGCTGAAGTACAAGAAGACATGGAGCTCTTACAGGTTAATATTGTTATATATTGGGGGATATCATACTATGGTGACACTATAATTAATTGATTAAAGCTGAAAAAAAAATGTTATCCAACCACTTGCTGCCCATGAAATATATATATGCGGCAGCATTGAGAGTGGGCTTTAATGCACACATGTTGCACTGCACATACACTATATTGTCAAAAGTATTGTGACACCTGCCTTTACACGCTCATGAATAGTGTCAAAAGTGTCCGATATGTCCGCCATAATGTCGCAGTCACGATAAAAATCGCAGATCGCCACCATTACTAATAAAAACAAAAATTAATAATAAAAATGCCATAAAACTATCCCCTATTTTGTAGATGCTATAACTTTTGCGCAAACCAATAAATATACACTTATTGCGATTTTTTTTTTTTTACCAAAAATATGTAGAAGAATACATATCGGCCTAAACTGAGGAAAAAAATTTTTTTTTATATATATATATATATATTGGGGGGATATTTATTATAGCAAAAAGTAAAAAATATTGCTTTTTTTTCAAAATTGTTGCTCTTTTTTTATTTATAGCGCAAAAAAAAACAAAAAACGCAGAGGTGATCAAATACCACCAAAAGAAAGCTCTATTTGTGGGAAAAAAAGGGCATCAATTTTTTTGGGTGCAGCGTCGCACGACCGCGCAATTGTCAGCTAAAGCGACACAGTGCTGAATCGCAAAACTCAGGCTTCAATCCGGGCTGGGCAGAAATAGATTATATATACATTCCTCCATGACCACAGACCTTTGCAAACTGAGATATTACCATATAAAAGTAGGGGTGACACCATCACTGTGCTGTATGTAGCCTGTGCGGAAAGCAGAATTGGTTTTCAACATTTCTCCCCCTTTTTTGTTCTATTTTCCCCTTTTTTGTTCTATTTTACTTCTCTTTTGTTCTATTTTCCTCCTTTTTTGTTCTATTTTCCTCTTTTTTGTTCTATTTTCCTCTTTTTGTTCTATTTTCCTCCTTTTTGTTCTAATTTCCTCCTTTTTGTTCTATTCACCTCTTTTTTGTTCTATTTTCCTCTTTTTGTTCTATTTTCCTCCTTTTTGTTCTAATTTCCTCCTTTTTGTTCTAATTTCCTCCTTTTTGTTCTATTTGCCTAATTTTTGTTCTATTCACCTCTTTTTTGTTCTATTTTCTGCTTTTTTGTTCTATTTTCCTTTTTTTTTGTTCTATAATCCTTCCTTTTTGTTCTATTTTCCTCTTTTATGTTCTATTTCCCTCTTTTTTATTCTATTTTCCTCTTTTTTGTTCTATTTTCCTCCTTTTTGTTCTATTTTCCTCTTTTTTGTTCTATTTTCCTCTTTCTTGTTCTATTTTCCTCCTTTTTTTTTCTGTCCCTCTCTCCTTCTTGGTCTGTCTCTTTCCCTCATTGCTCTCTGGTTTCTTTATTCTATCGGTGACACGCTCTGCTTATCTCCAGCGACTATCCTGTAACAATCCTGAATTCATTCTGTCTTATTAAAACAGAGCACCGCCACTAACTCCTGCCTGCTCAGGGAGGCCTTTAAATCAATACTCGTTTTAGTGCTTTCTCAGCTTTTACACCATTTCCTCCAACTCGCTGTGCCCGGAGGCCCTACAAATGACAATGCCGCACAGAATTCATACCCTGAGATCCTATTTACACTACCTGCCTTGTCAGCAGAGACTCCGGCCCACACCATTGTCAATTCACATCAACACTGTTAACCGGCGACATTCTCCAACAAAGGCACCCCGAGTGTGTACCGTGTCACTCATTAAAAGGCTGATTGTTATTGGGATTTTTTTTATAGGAGCTGCAGAAAGTGTGTCAAGAAATGCAAGCGCGGATCTTAAAGCTTGTGGAAACCGTCCAAAACGATGAGGTCATCATCGAGCTGGTGCAAGTCAACGACGACCTGAACAATCTGTTCCTGAGATACAACAGGTAATTCGGAAATGTGAAAAGTTCCGAAAATATGTTTTTGTGGAAATTTGAAGTTTTAATTACCATTGGATATACACTCACCGGCCACTTTATTAGGTACACCTTGCTAGTACCGGGTTGGACCCCCTTTGCCTTCAGAACCGCCTTAATTCTTCGTGGCATAGATCCAACAAGGTGTTGGAAACATTCCTCAGAGATTTTGGTCCATAGTGACCTGATAACATCACACAGTTGCTGTAGATTTGTCGGCTGCACATCCATGATGCGAGTCTCCCGTCCCACCACATACCAAAGGTGCTCTATTGGATGAGATCTGGTGAGTGTGGAGGCCATTGGAGTACAGGGACCTCATTGTCCAGTGGTGAGATGATTGGAGCTTTGTGACATGGTGCATTATCCTGCTGGAAGGAGCCATCAGAAGATGGGGACACTGTAGTCATAAAGGGATGGACATGGTCAGCAACAATACTCAGGTAGGCCGTGGCATTTAAACGATACTCAATTGGTACTAAGGGGTCCAAAGTGTGCCAAGAAAATATCCCCCACACCATTACACCACCAGCCTGAATCAGTAATACAAGACAGGATGGATCCATGCTTTCATGTTGTTTACACCAAATTCTGACCCCACCATCTGAATGTCGCAGCTGAAATCCAGACTCATCAGATCAGGCAATGTTTTTCCAATCTTCTATTGTCCAATTTTGGTGAGCCTGTGCGAATTATAGCCTCAGTTTCCTGTTCCTTTGCTGACATGAGTGGCACCCGGTGTGGTCTTCTGCTGCTGTAACCCATCTGCTTCAAGGTTTATTGTTTTGTGCGTTCAGAGATGGTATTCTGCATACCTTGGATGTAACGAGTGGTTATTTGAGTTACTGTTGCCTTTTTATCATCTCAAATCAGTCTGCCTATTCTTCTCTGACCTCTGACATCAACAAAGCATTTTCCTCCACACAACTGCCACTCACTGGATATTTTCTCTTTTTTGGACCATTCTCTGTAAACCTGAGAGATGGTTGTGTGTGAAAATCCCTGTAGATCATCAGTTTTTGAAATACTCAGACCAGCCCATCTGGCACCAACAACCATGTCACACTCACAGTCACGTAAATCCCCTTTCTTCCTCATTCTGATGCTCGGTTTGAACTTCAGCAAGTTGTCTTCACCATGTCTAGATCCCTAAATGCATTGAGTTGCTGCCATGTGATTGGCTGATTAGCAATTTGTGTTACCAAGCAATTGAAAAGGTGTACCTAACAAAGTAGCCGGCGATTGTATATCTGATAGCAGATACATTGCTAGGACCTGGCACCCAGGGCATGTGCCCCAGGTCTTTTACTGTGTGCCCCAGGTGTCCTTTGCCATCATCCAAAGTATGATCCTTCCATTTTGGTCATCCATTGTTGCCGCCACTAGTAATTGCATTTTTCCCTTTCAATTCTTTTTTTTTTTTCGTTTGCAAACTATTTGCAAAAAAATTAAATACAGTACAGAATCAACCGTAACAAAGACATTAAGTTACAGTGAGAACATAATTAAGTGAGAGGCTTACATAAATCTACAAAATAAATTTGAAGGACAATGAGATTCTAAATACATAATAAAAAATACAATTTAGACTAAAGATTAACAAGATCACAAGCATCTTGATGCATAACTATAATGCAGATCGGAAATATCAGTGCAAACGGATGTATATAGACATACAGAGGTAGATTAAGGGTTGATAGTGATACATCATATCAGAAAAGTGTGTCGTTTGGAATCCCCTACCATTAGGCAGAAAACAAAGGATAATGTGTCTTGTAGAGTGTAGAAAATTGTCCTTGTGAGCCTGATGTAATCAATTATATTAATAAATGTAGAAAACTGGATAATTTTGGATTTCCAATGCAAAGCTATGGCCCAAAGGGTAGCATTGCATGTAGTATGGATAAGCTTCTCTTCAGGGCGTGAAGTCCCCAGAATAGGGACAAAGAGACGACACATAGGGAGGGTCAAGACTAAAGTGTTCCCAGTGATAGTAGAGGCAGTATGTGAGATTCTGCACCAGAGTGATTGGATCTTATCGCAAAACCAAAATGTATGTATCACTGAGCCCCTGGAGAAGCAATCTCTAAAACACATATCGGACACGCTAGGGTAGATGGCATGAAGTCTACTAGGGGTCTAGGGGTATAATACAATCTAGTGGGAAGCTTGAGGGCCGTCTTTAAAATTGTAAGTGATTTTGTGCATCTACGTAAGCTGCCTAGCATGTTGACCCAATCCACTGGGGTGAAGTCTGTGTCACCGTCTGTCTCCCATCTACTCATATATGGAAAAGAGTCGGAGAAAAGAATTCCAATAAAGGAGCTATATAAATCGGATATTAAACCTTTGCCTCCAGGAGAGTCTCAGCAGATCTTCTCATATAAACTCATAAGTTCGGTAGGGAGGTTGGGGATAATGCTTATCTAGAGACGAAAAAATGCCTGATTTGAATATAACTGAATAGTTCTCACTGAGGGATGTGCTTGTGGTTATGTAAATGATCAAGTGAGGCAAATTCTGTACCCATCTGAAGAGAAGCTAATGTGGTCAGATTATTTTTGTGCCACCAAGAGAAGGCTATTGGGGAAGAGAATGCGGCATTAAAAGTTGGGTCCCCTAAGAAGGAAGCCCTAGGACAGTGATGGCGAACCTTGGCACCCCAGATGTTTTGTAACTACATTTCCCATGATGATCATGCACTCTGCAGTGTAGTTGAGCATCATGGGAAATGTAGTTCCAAAACATCTGGGGTGCCAAGGTTCGCCATCACTGCCCAAGGAGGAATAGGAGAAGATAAACTAAGTTTGGACTTATACAGGGAACAAAGCCGAAGAGAGTGTGCCACCAAGGTATTCAGAGGTTCTAGAGTCTTAAAAGGTATAGAGACAGACCACATAACGCCTTGGAGATAATAGGGGCTATTATAGGATAATTGGTTTGCCTTTCAATTCTTTGGATGTTGGGTGGATAATTACAGAACTTGGCAGTTTTTAATTAAGTACTTGGTTTCTACAGTTACCTAAACCCCACAATGCATATTTGTTTTCCACTAAATAATATTAGCCCATTTATTAATAATGATATAATGTATGCACATTACACTTTTAGAACATCATTTACTTTGTCAACTTAATTTATTATTTCTTTTTTTAAGCAATATCATACATTTAATTTTTAGTCTCAGTCATGGGGTATGAAAAACAGTTTCAGCCATTTTTTATTCTACTGTACTACAAACCCTTAAGCATTTTAGTCTAGGTGCCCCAGGTCTTTCAGGAACCTAAAATCACCCGTCACCCTAGTCCCATTTCATACCTTTTTATTATCCTAATTTTTCTTGTTTAATTTTTTGTTCTCCAGTCCAAAAACTACATAGGAACTGTGGACAGTGAGAAATCCAGCTCTAAGAGTAGAGCTGCTAATATATAGCCAGCTAGGCACTGGTCTTCTGAAGCTCAATGCTTCTGAATACATAGGCCAAGGTGTCCTTTCACTGCCTGTACAGCATATTGGTCTTATGTCTGAGAAGCTTCTCACATATCCAGGTCATGGCATAGCTAGCAGCAGTTAGTTACATTCAACCGAACTGGTTTTTAAAGCGGGAGTTCACCCACACCGCCAAAAAAAAAAAATATTAAAAGCCAGCAGCTACAAATACTGCAGCTGCTGACTTTTAATACATGGCCACTTACCTGTCCCGGGGTCCAGCGATGTCGGCAGGGGACGCCGTGAACCCGCTCGTTGCGGCTTCACTTCCTGGTTCCCTACTGCGCATGCGCGAGTCGCGCTGCGCGTCCCTAGTGGTCCCCGCTCTCTGCTGGGAGCTGTGTGTTCCCAGCAGACAGCGCGGTCGGGACGGGAAGAGGCATAGACTCCCATGGGAGTCTATGCCGGAAGTGGGTGCAAATACCTGTCTTAGACAGGTATCTGCACCCCCCTCCCCCCTGAAAGGTGCCAAATGTGACACCGGAGGGGGGGAGGGTTCCGAAAAGCGGAAGTTCCATTTTTGTGTGGAACTCCGCTTTAATGTTGAAGACATTTCACAGCTTATCCAAACAGCTTCCTGGGTTCAGAAACATATCCCAGCATTTATAGACACAGAAGTAGCACCAACACCTTAATCTGATCACCATGGAATGTGTCAAGGCAAATATTGATTGTCCAAGAATAGGATGGGAGATGTGAAAGTTTGTGAATCCTGTTCCAATTATGTAATCCAATACCCATGGTACCATAAAGTTGGGACAATTGTTAGATGTTTGAGATACATGGCTGAAGGTGAACTGTTGTCCAATCCCCAGGGTAGAGAAGTTAAATAAGCATGATTTGCGGTGACAGGTGGTATCGAAGGCCCCCCCACATATGTTTAGGGATGGCTGTCTGAGTTTGGCGTTGATGGCGTCTTTCATGACCCTTGCAAACCAGTTGTTCTCTCCGTCCAAAATGTGCACCTTTCTGTCCTCAAAAGAATGCCCCTCTTCTTCAGGAGACTGCTGAATCCTGACCTGCAGAGTTTACCCCCCTATGTTGGGCCATTCGTTTTGCTGGAAGGATATTTTGTCTTTCCAATGTACGAGTTTTTGCATTCCTCATTACACTTGACTGAAAAGAGACCATCAATTAAAAATTGAGACAACATCTCTAAACTGGGGTGATGCTCTGCAACATCATTGGTCGTTTTAACATCTTTAGGATGGCGATTTCACAATTCATACCTTTAACGGGGTAACTCAAACAATTAACACATGTTCCAGACTTGATAGTGCCACAGTGATCAAATAATTTGATGAGAGCGGGGGTCATTTCACAAGCTTTCACACTTTTCTTCGTGTCTGTGGACACTCAACATCTATGTGTGGCTATTATTTGGGTATAGTCCTGCCACTTTTTAGAGCTAAGGAAGC
Organism: Lithobates septentrionalis; assembly: GCA_037952835.1. Classification (NCBI taxonomy): domain Eukaryota; kingdom Metazoa; phylum Chordata; class Amphibia; order Anura; family Ranidae; genus Lithobates; species Lithobates septentrionalis. The sequence goes on along the minus strand of JBBDGP010001590.1, from coordinate 300,660 downwards.
CACATAAAACACTAAATATGTCCTGCAGGGAATGGTGTGAATAAACTCATAAGTGTAAATAAGCACTGAAATGGAGGACTGAGCTATCTGTGGGAATATAAACACAAAAGGACCATGATCGCTTTGGCCAGGAATCGAACCCGGACCTCCCCACGTGGCAGGCAAGAATGCAACCACCGAGCCACGGCTTGAAATGGGGAGACTGAACTACTTGTGGGGCTAAAAACACAAAGTGACCATAACTGCATTGGCCAAGAATCCAACCCTGGGCCTCCCCGCATGGTAGGCAAGAATTCTACCACTGAACCACACCTTAAAATTGAGGGGACCAAGCTACCCGTGGGGCTTTAAACACAAAGAGGCCATAATTGCATTGGGCGGGAATCGAACCTGGGAGGCAAGAACTCTACCACTGAATCATCATTGCGTCTTGCGCTTACTGCCACCTGACAAACACCTTCAACATTAACCTCCTCCCGCCCGCCTGCCATATAGTAAAATGACAGCAGGAGGGATCCCCTCTCATTCTGGGACAACGTCATATGATGTCACCCCAGTGTCACCGCTCTCGCGCGCCCACAGGTGCACGCAGCGCGGCAATCGCGGGCGCACCTTGTCCTCTTTACCCATGTGATCTGCTGTGTCCAATCACAGCTGATCACATGTAAACACGGAAGTGCCGTTTATCGGCTCTCCTTGCCTCACACTGACAGATTGTGAGGAGAGGAGAACCGATCAGCGGTATCTCCTTGCAGGGGAGACCTGTAGAAGTAATCATGGCACTGATCATCAGTGCAGTCCCTGCAGTGGCCATCAGTTATGCCAGTCAGTGACCATCAGTTACACCAATCTGTGCCCATCAGTGACACCAATCTGTGCCCATCAGTGATGCAAATTTGTGCCCATCAGTGCTGACTTTCAGTGCCCATCAGTGCTGACTTTCAGTGCCCATCAGTGCCGCCCATCAGTGCTGCCTATCAGTGCCCATCAGTGCTGCCTATCAGTGCCCATCAGTGCCGCCTATCAGTGCCGCCTATCAGTGCCCATCAGTGCGGCATGTTAGTGCGTCCTCATCAGTGCCATCTCATCAGTGCCCATAAGTGCTGTCCCATCAGTGCCGTCTATCAGTGCCCATCAGTGAGGCATATTAGTGCCTCCTCATCAGTGCCGTCTCATCAGTGCCCATAAGCTCCATCTCATCAATGCCCATGAGTGCCATCTCATCAGTGGCCATAAGTGCTGTCCCATCAGTGCCCATCAGTGAGGCATATTAGTGCCTCCTCATCAGTGCCGTCTCATCAATGCCCATGAGTGCCGTCTCATCAGTGGCCATAAGTGCAGCCTATCAGTGCCGCCTCATCAGCGCACATCAGTGAAGGAAAAAATGTTCTCATTTACAAAATATTCTGACAGAAAGAAAAACTTTTATTTTTCAAAATTTTTGGTATTTTTTCTTTTTTTAGCAAAAAAAAAAAACAAAAACCCAGTGGCGATTTAAATACCACCAAAATTTCCTTTGGATACAGCGTTGCATGACCGCGCAATTGTCATTCAATGTTGACAGTGCTGAAAGCTGAAAATTGGCCTGGGCAGGAAGGGGGTAAAAGTGCCCTGTACTGAAGTGGTTAAAGAACTACTTCTAGGTATGCTGGTCTTATGCTTTTTTTTTTTTTAACATGATGCCCGTTCTAATTATATATACCCTGGCAACACTCTGTTATGTTAAAACCATCACGCTCAAGCGTAGGAGTTGTATTTCTTCAGTGATATTTACTTTGATCATGTTCTTTTCTCAGATTTTCTCGCACTAGAACCAGCCAGTCAAGAAATGACATAAAACAGGATGGTAGAGCAACGGTAAGATGACACATAACAAAGATTCTATTCAGGACAAGACAATACAGGCATTTGGCTTAGAACTGATTACATTGCAGGTTTCTTAATTCTCACAATTATTTAGAGAAAAGCATTCAATCAAATAAAAAAAAAAGAAAGAGAAAACTATATATATATAGATATATATATATAGATATATATATATATCTATATATATATATATAGATATATATATATAGATATATATATATATGTATATAGATATATATATATAGATATATATATATATATATATCTATATATATATTCATAAAATCTATTTTGAAATTTAATGTTTTAAATGTTAATTTTCTTTCAATCAAATTCCACCAAATATTGTCTATATCTCTTTCTTGTAATGGCAACACTATTTTAGGATTTCCTATTTCCATTACCATTAAAAGTAAATGAAAATCAGAATAGGGACACTAGTTCTGGTGACAACCAAGGGATTGCCTCACTTTGGAGGGATTTCCTCTCACTCCTGTTTTGGCTTTAGGACAGGAAGTTAAGGGAAATCTCCCCAATAGGACGCAGAGGGCAAAAAAAAACAACCTGACAGAGGTTATAACCCTTCCTTACTTTATTCAAAATGAAAAAAAAAAGTTTGGGATTTAGTTCTATTTTAAAAAGGTGTGATTATTTAGAGAAGACTTCTATTTTAAGTAAGCTTATGCCCCGTACACACGGGAGCTTGTTGTTGGAAATTCCGATGTGTGTAGGCTCCATCGAACATTTTCCGTCGGAATTACCGTCACACAAAATTTGAGATCTGGGTCTCAAATTTTCCGACAACAAAATCAGTTGTCGTAAATTTCTGATCGTGTGTTCACAATTCCAACGCACAAAGTTCCAGGCATGCTCGGGAATCAAGCAGAAGAGCCACACTGGCTATTGAACTTCATTTTTCTCGGCTCGTCGTGCGAGTTGTACGTCACCGCGTTCTTGACGTTCGGAATTTCCGACAAGATTTGTGTGACCGTGTGTATGCAAGACAAGTTTGAGCCAATATGCATTGGAAAAAAACATGGATTTTGTTGTCGGAATGTCCGATTGTGTGTACGGGGCATTATTCTTCACCTTTATAGGTTAGAGCTAATCAAGCAGAAGTTTTTTTGGTAAAATTCACAGCTTTGTAAATGTGGCCAATTTCAATAGAATCTGATAAGGAAGTATAACCAGACCAGCTCTGCTAATGTGGGCTAAAAGGAACCAACGATTTCTCCACCAAACCAGTGTGATGTATAGTACCGCCAAGGGGTTCACTCCACATTTTTTAGGACATTGAGCAGCCCCAAGGAAACCATTCCTTTATCCAAAACCACTGGTCTTCCACAATCTGAAAATCAGAGAATTACATATTCACTACAGAATGCAAATTTTACGAATAAGACAAAAAAAATAGAAACAGAAAAAATATGTCAAAAGAATGAGTATTTATACAGATTTATTCTATGTTTTTTAAAAATAAAATGTTAAATTGTACCAAGTGAAATGGGGAAACCTCAATTCCTCAAAGGTTATTTTACCAAAACTTTTTTTTTTTTTTATTTCAGTTTAACAGCAACCAGCCTTCAGCTCCTTCAAGTGAGTTGGTTGAACTGAACCTTGACCCCCTGCCCAGCGCCCACAACTCTATTAATGGATACCTACCACCTACTGCCACTGCCAACGCTCCTGTGCCAGTCATCGCTCCACAACCTGTTCACACTTTAGGTAAATAATTGGTTTACAGTTTGGCTCCTGTTTCCACTTTTGAAAAAGTAGTGGGGCTTGTCATAAGTAGATATATTCAAATATGGTAAAACGGGGGATTGAGATTAATTAGTTCCATTCATCATAATGTATTTAGAAATTTTCATATGTTGGGAGCCACATTAGAAACAACCTCCTATAATCAATACTATATGCTCTTGTAGCCATGGAACAAGTCTAATTGAGTCCAAACACTTTTTAGGTATTTTGGCATCCAAGCTTGTAGAAGTTATACCCTGGAAACGCTGTACAGTGTACAAACACAAAACACCAAAGTGAACCAACAAATGTGTGCTAGGGTGTGTCATGGTCCCCTCCCAAAGAGGAAGGACCTCTCCCTGCACTCAGGTCCACCTAACCAAAAAGGGCTGGTGGACACCATTCCTCATGATCAGCCGAAGCTTACCAATGCGTACTGGGTGGGGGCTCTCCCAAAAGAAGACCCCCCCACCAAGGCAGGGGGGAAGGAACCTAATGATCACACATACATCCTCCCCTTAGATTTTAGGGTAGGTCCAAAGACCTTCACCTAACCAGTTGTAAGCCAGATCTTCTCGTCAATGCCAGTACCTGACCTCACAAATGTTCTTCTGGCTAAAAGGAGGCACACATATTAACCCCTTCCCGCTTTCCGCCTCCTGGCTCTTTAGGAGGTTAAAAATGCCTGGAGGCGGGCATTCCGATCATGTGACCATTGTGCTTGGCTGTCACACGATCGCAAAGCTCGCAATCGCAAGTATGCATCGGGAGCTTTCCAGTACCTGCTGGTTACTGTGCTGAGAGCGAGCATGGAGCGAGCTCTCAGCACAGTAATGTATTTCCATAGGGCCGCATATGTGTGGCCACTCAGCATTAAAGCCCACCCACCGAGAGGCCGCATATATGCGCACGACCGGCGGGAAGTGGTTACGCGCAGTGACCTGGGTTTGTGCAACTTCTACTCCTACATAAACTGAACAGTCCTGCCTTAGTAAATAGATGGTTTAGAGTAACAGGCAGGTGTAATTAATTACCCTTAGATATAGACTATAATCTCAGCAAGAGCCAGCTTCCAATCAAAGAACGTGAATCAGAAGACTTGGCCTAATGTGCATATGAAATTTGTCTTTGAGGTGTTGTTATTGCCTTTTTGTGGTATTCTAGCTAAAATTCTAATCCCATGGAGATTTTGAACCTTTTTACCTATACAGTAGATCTATCCAATCTGCTCTAAACTTTTTATAGTTGAAGATTTCACTCTCTGCAGGATACAGCTGTTTCAATTCTAGTTTCTGCTGCATGTTGGCGAGCAGGCAGTAAGGACCCTTTGTTTAAAGATTTTTGAGCAGAAACCTTGCAATTTTATCTTTCACAAATAAGCAATATATCCGTACTGTCGGCGCTAGGGTGACTTTTACATCATTAGTACAGTTTATGGTGAGAGGCAGAAGTGGATGACTTCAAGGCTGCAGGGAACAATGACAAACGGGTCCTTGGTGTGCAATTCATCTTGTCTCTGCCAACGGCTTTCATATGCTTAACAGCTTACGCAATGCAAAACGCCGCTTTCATCACCTTGGTATTGTTTAGCATCAACCTGATATAAGCTAGTATTCCACTTTAATGAAAAATGCATCGGGACTGTTGAAATTCTTCATGATGTCCTGTGTGTGTTTTCCCCCTAGCCGCGCGCACCGCTATCGATCTATCTGAATGAGCGCTGAAGCAGAATGACCTTAATGTAAATGCACACATCTATCTTTCACTGTGCAACGTGCTGACTGGCTCTCCATCTTCTCCTGTGCGTGTATCTACTTGATAAACAAAGTCCAGGGGTAAAACTTTGTAAAGAAAAATCAATACTGACATTTATTTCAGTTTCACCCACTTCTTAGGAGCGTGCGGATCCTCGGCAGTGAGCTGGAAGGATTTTGAACTTGGGCTTTTGGCCATGTGGATTAAAAAAACAGGCCTGGTGTTGTCATTGTTATGGGACTGTAAGTCATATCTGTTCATTGATCCAGTAATTAGGCTCTGTTTTAAGTCATTGGTCACTTCTGTGAGTTTCTGTTGAATGTGTATGGCAGGAGCAAGACTAAGGAGAGTCAAAAAAGTAAATCGGATAAGAGGACAAGGGTTATGCCGCGTACACACGATCGGACTTTCCGCCAACAAAACCGTGGATTTTTGTTCAAAGCTTGTTGGCTCAAACTTGTCTTGCATACACACGGTCACACAAATGTTGGCCAACACTTACGAACGTGACGTACAAGACGTACGACGTGCCAAGAAAAAGGAAGTTCAATAGCCAGGGCGGCTCCTTCTGCTTGATTCCGAACATGCGTGAACTTTTGTGCGATGGACTTGTGTACACACGATTGGACTGTCCGACAACAAAACTTTGTTGGTGGAAAATTTGAGAACCTGCTGTTAAACATTTGTTGTCGGAAAGTCCGACAGCAGATGTTCGATGGAGCATACACACGGTCGGACTTTCCGACAACAAGCTCACATCCAACATTTCCCATAAGAAAATCCGACCATGTGTAAGTGGCATTAGACTTTTGCAAACAAGACATTTCAGAGTTTTAAAGGCATGTGGAAGAGGAGATTTTTTTATTTGCCTGTGAACAAAAAATCACAGAACGCGAAAAAAGTGCTCAAGGGTATAGTAGATGGTCCATCCTCTGAAGAGGAAGAGTCTCAATCCATAAATGCCAGGGGCGCAAAGCTCCTGTCAGGGGCAAGGAACTCTATGGTCTTTCTAGACCAAAACCAGGTGGATCCTGCTCCCTAGGGACCTGCCAAAGCTGGTCCTCTAAGTACTTGTTAAGGCTCTCCCGTAGAGAGCCCAATTGGGGTGTCAGGAATCAGCTGCAGAAAAGGCCAGGTCTGCGTGGCTACACTCAGGAAACTGGGACCAGACTTGTGTGTGCTTTAAGTGAGATTTATTTACAGTGAAACAAAATCCATCCAAACATCAGCACACAGTAAACATGAAAATATAAGTGAATCAAAAAAAACCCAGTGACAATACCTAAGAACTAACAAACAGAAGCCTAACTAACAACTAACTATATACAATACATGCAAAATAGGAAACACCAAAAAACGGGGAAAACTGAAAGTGCTGGGAGCAGATGGAAAGGGGGAAACAAAACTAGGATCAGGAACAAGGGGGAACAGATAGAAGGCAGCGGGATACAAAGTACAGAGAACATGGAAAGAGCAGGAATGGCTAGCAGTATATGGCAGAAAGCAAAACACTGGAGAGAGAGGCACTTAGTAGGGAAGGACCTAAATACCCTCCCAGCAGCCAGAATCAGGTAGAAACTGATTACTAGGGTCTACTGGCTGCTGGTAGACACCCACTGGTAGACACTGGAATTACAACCCTTTGTCCGAAGGCCACAGATCCTCTCCCCGACATTAGGACAGACACTGATAACCTGCACCCTCAGTCTCTGTGCAAAAAACAAAAACAAAACACATGTGCAGTGCTAGTCCCTACGATAAGTTGTGTAAAAATAAAAAAGTGGCAAGTGCAGAACACAAGGCAGGCCTTTCTGCCAATATAAAAATTCCCTCAGACTAGCCCAAGAGGCATGTGCAGGAAAATCAATAAGTGACGTGATGTGACCTAGTGCCAGTGAAGCTCAGTGGGGTCTTAACCCATAGTGTTTTCCTGGTTCCCCTGGGATGCCACTCCCAGGGGGGGCACATTGCCAGGAGCTCTTTGCTCCTTGCACCTCCCAGCCTTTGGCCAGACAGATGCAGCCCCATTCTTTCTAGGAAGGCATTAGCACTTAGGGAAAGCCCTGCCTTCAACTGGGGACAAGCCTGGTGCACCAGGCCAGAATCAGCCCAGGAGGAAAAAAAACCCTCCCACCATGCCCACAGTATTACATTGTAAATTACTTACTGCCCCCCTAAACATGAGGCACCAGCAATCTGTTCAGGAAAACTGATAAGAACAGATACTACACTTGATCTTTGTCAAAAGGACGAAGAGGAATGACGTACCTGATACATTATATGGCCAAAGGTCTGTGAACACCTATACTACATGGCCAAAACTAGACACTAAATTATTGAGTTCAAGTGTTTCCAGTTAAGGGTACTGTTATAACTACAGCATACAAAAACATTTTATACAACTGTAAGATTTCAACCTTGTGGCCACTGTATGGGAAAGGCCCTTTATTGTTCCAGCATTGTACAAAGCCAGCTATCATAAAGACATGATTTGATGAGCTTGGTGTGGAAAAACACAAGTGGGCTTCACAGAGCCCATACCTCAACCCTATTGAATGTCTTTACAAAGAATTGAAATGCCAATTGCCAGCCAGTGCCTAACCTCACAAATGCTGTTCTGGCTGAATGGGCACAAATTCCCACAGACACATTCCAACATTTTATGAAAAACCTTCCAAGAAGTTGGAGGCTGGTACAGCCTAGCCATAAGGGGAGAAAAAACTCAATGTTAATATATACTGCATGGTGTGATGATCAGGTGCCCACAAGCTTTTTGGTCATATAGTGTAGTAGAGAAGGGTTAACAGAAGATTCCTTGAGGATAGGAAGTATGATTCATGTTTTAAAGCTGAAGGGAAGACACCTGTGCGGGTTGAATAGGTTCCATTAGCCCAAATGCCAGAGTAGAGGAGTGATCACAAAGTAAGTCAGAAGGAATTGAATCAAGGGGACAGGTTGTGGGTGGAGATGACAAGAGTAGAGTGGTGACCTTGTATTGTGGAGTTCAGTGAACTCATTGTGTCACCAGGGGAAACTAACGTGCTTGTTCCAAACCAATTGAAGTGAGGGGAGTAGCTCACAGAGTACGTGAAAAACACAATTTAAGTGAAAAACAGATTACGGAGCCATTAAGTAGTGCATGTGTATGGATTAATTTTTTTGGATAAGGATATCATTTAGTGTCATTTTAAGCAACCTCTTCTCAAGCTACTACAACTTCATTGTGAGGTTCACTCATTATTCTGTCTTTCCCCATAGGCTAAGCTTGTCCTCACTGCTTTTGTAACTGTCAGAGAGTTACAATTTACATTTGCCCTATTAGTATTTACAGTGTGACTTTGGTTCCAATCTTCACTATCTTGTTTGCAATATTTGCTCTAGTGTGAGCTGGGAGGCTCCTGATAGATAAGCTGAACTTTGTCTCTTTTCTATAGCAGGAACCTACTTGCAATATGCATGCCCTCTGATGGGTATTCTGAAGCTACTCACAAATTAATTGTAGGGTCCCTCTTCTCTTTTTCTTTAATGGACTGTAGGTCACTTGCATAGACCTAAAGTTATCCAAACTAAAAGCTGTTGCTGATTGAAGTTTCTATTTTTGTTTTCTCTGGTCTTCTTAAAAGCTGACATTTCCCCCTTAGGAGATTCTGTGTTGTACTGGTGCCTCTTTTGGGCTTTTCCTTGCATTTTTCTTTAGGGTTGTCCCTACAAGTCACTAATGCTTTGATGCCATAATACCAGGGGTTTACCCTTTTGGACTGGGAGTGCGCCGCAGGAACACTTTTTCCCACTGAATGGGAATTAGAACTCACAGACATTGCCCAAATACAGGGATCCCCCACAGTCCCATAGGATACACAAAAGGCATGTTCTCTAAGCAAGCATGTTATTCCTTATCTCCTATTTTACCTGTTTATTGGTTATGTTTTAGGTTTTATGGTTATTGTACTGTATGCGATATTGGTGTTCATTATGTATTTACATTTGAATTTTAACTTAAACGACTATGCCCGGGAGCGGGTTTTCTTTGGAGTGGGGATGATGGCTCCAGGGGTTCACACAACTTTGTACAACTTTAGAGGGTTTCCTGCTGCATAGTGCACCCTGTCAGTTCCCTCTTCTCTCTCACCTTCCAGTTGCACTGAATAGCTGTCGTCCTCCTGCGATCAGCTATATTTTCTCATCCACCTAAAGGGTCAAGCTCATATAATTAACATTTCAGCTGTCCTTATATGACAACACTGGAGCCATATTTCCCTCTTTGAGAACAGCCCCTATATATTTGCCCAAGGGGTTTGCTTGTCATCTGTATAACGTCTACTACACTTTAGGGAGCTTTTGGGATGCCCTACGAAACTAAAGCCTCTTCAAATGCACCATCCAACGTTGCCTGGTCTGATGAGTCTCGATTTCAGCTGCAACATTCAGATGGTCGGGTCAGAACTTGGCGTAAAAAGTGAGGTGTGAACAACGCTGCGCTAACCCCAATAAACAATAGTGAAGCTGCTACATACAAATATGACCAATATTCAAAACGTGTTATAATAAAAATGTAGCGCGGAAATGAACAAAAAAGAGAGTGATGTGATGATCAGTGGGTACAATTCACTGAGACAGAAAAATGGATGTATAGAGTTCAATGACTATAATATATTTGAACTAAGCCACGATAAAAATAAGTGAAAAGGAGTCCCATCATGGAGAGTGAATAGTGGATCCAAAGTAAATGAAAAATCTTCAGGTCTGTTTTTCATCAGCATGAAAATCTCGAATGAAAAATAGATTGAATACCCTTACCAGAGACGGTGGATTCGGATGCCAGTGACACCGAATCGAACAAGCTTAGAGATCCAAGATGGAGGTAGTCGTCCAAGGAACCCCGGATCTCAGGGGGCATCCCCTCTCCGCTTTACCAATCAGGATGAAGACGGCCAATCAGGAGGGACCATAGGGGAATGATGGAATGTCTAAACCTCGTGGGAATTCCCAGAGTGTAGGGAGGCAAAAAAATGAAATGCGCCAATGGTGCAGATCAAAAAGGTATATTTATTGGGTCACACCAATAAACAAAGCAATTAAAAAGCGTGATCACGTAGATAAAATCAAATGTAGGGAAGAGTGTAGCTCGCCCAACGCGTTTCATCCAATTGGACTTCAACTGGGGCATCAAACTCATCCCCTACACTGCTAAAATATATATATATATATACTACACAAATATTACAACCAATCAAACACTGACAATCTGGTCACATGATGAGTTGGCTGATGATAAGGCAGCGAGGAATCAGCTGGTGCCAAAAACGTACAAGGTAAAACATCCCCAACCAAAAAGAGAGGGAGGCCTGTATTTGCCAGCCAATAATCTGCTAGTTAGTGAGAAAGGCACAAAAACAGGAAGTAATGGTAACCTCCGCATGTGGGAAACCCGCAAAAAATATACATCGGCTACAACTGCAGACATCTCTGCCCAATCAGACAGCCGGGAATGTGCACGTGAACGGCGTGTTCCTCTGCCGTGCACGAGTGTAGACAGAAAGTCACATGACCACGTCTATCAGTTGCGGTCTGTGACTGAGAACGTCAGCCCTGCGGGATTGCGTACAGTGTACTGACGCATCCAGCAGGGATCGTAACAAAAGAACATGCGACCCCGTCAGCTGGCAGGGTCACATGATCTTATGCATACCAATGGGGAAAATCCACAGAGCAGCCCGGCCAAAGTAATACGCCGGGCACGTGACCCGGCGGAATTACGTGTACACCTTCCAAGTCTTGGCCGGGGGACACCCGGAAGCTGTCGCGGACAAATGTGCCACATACCAGGGTGTCACCCGCATAGGACCTCATAACAGACCGAATATAAAAAATCAAGCAAAAAACTTGAAATATACATAAAACAATATAAAAATAAACTATATTGGCATCAACATTGTGAAAAAAGTGATAATGATACATAATATAATTCTACAAAGAACACATATAAAACTATAATAAATATATGTATATACAAAGGAGAACTCTGGATAAACATAAGTGGTGTAAGTGGAAATGAATAAAAAAAAATAATTTTAATTAAAAAAATCTTCCCTAGCCTATAAAGGCTGCCAAATCTAGGGGAAAAAAAAGGGGGGAACATATATATCTTGTAAGTTTTAATATTCCAGGGACAATGGGTGTCATAGACAATCAAGATGAAAAATTGAACAGTATGGAATGAGGGTCCACCTTATAAGAAAAGGCTAAGCCTGATCGATAAAGGAGTTGATGTCCCACTCGACATTCATCCCGTATGGCGAATAGGACCGCAACTCAAATATCCAATAGGTCTTGAGTCTGGAGACACCCCGAACTCGAGGTTCCCCCCTCCAATTGGCGACAAATTTGTCGATCACTAAGAATTGGGTACCGGTGGGGTCCCGATTGTGGTGAGTCAGATAATGTCGTGGGACTGTGTGGTTAGTGTTGCCTGCCTGGATGTTGGTGAGATGCTCGCCTACTCGAACTGAGAAAGTTCTTTTGGTGCGACCCACGTATTGTTTTTTGCAGGGACATGTTGTAAAATATACTACATATTGTGTGGCGCAGGTAGTGAAATGTTTCATGGGGTATGTTCGTTGGGTAACCGTGGATTGAAAGTTCTCCGTTTTTCAACTACCGTTTGTATTATGGAAACATACCCTGCACTTCCTGCATGGAAAGAAACCTTTACAATCCTGAAAAAACTGCGTATTTTTAGGTGGATCAATAATATTGGGGGCAATTTGTCCCTGAATGGATCTGGCTCCCCTGAAAACAATTCCTGCTTGTTCAGGAAGGACAGAACCCAGAAATCTATCATTTCGAAGGACCCCCCCAATGTTTTTTAACAATACTACGGATTTGCCTTGCCTGGACAGAATAGGTGGTGAAAAAAGACCACTTAAATTTGTCATTATTGATCTTCCTCGAATTGGTCGCTAGTAAGGACCGTCTGTCTATAGACGCAATCTTTTTGATCTCAGCATCCAATTCAATGGAAGTATAACCCTTTTCTATTAATCTGTTTTTGAGGGTTTGGGATTGGATAAGGTAATCCACCTCACTAGTGCAGTTGCGTCGCAGTCGAAGGAATTGGCTGGGAGGCATGGATTTTAACCACTGTGGATGATGGCAACTATCCACTGGGATGTAACCATTTCAGTCCGTGGATTTGAAGTATGTCTTGAACTCAAAGAGTCGGTTAAGGACATTAATCTCTAAGTCCAAGAAATGTATGGAAGTAAGACTAGCTTCATACAATAACTTAATGCCCCGTTCATTGAAGTTCAAGAAAGTCATAAATTCCTGTAAGGAGGAGAGATCCCCATTCCATAGGAGGAGGATGTCGTCTATGTAATGGGCCCAAAGGGCCACTTCTGGCCTTCCTGACGCATAGACGACATCCTCCTCCCATTTGGCCATAAAGAGGTTGGCCAGGCTGGGGGAAAATTTAGCCCCCATGGTCACACCTCTAGTTTGTAAGTAAAAATTATCCTGGAACCAAAAATAGTTATGGGTTCTTGCAAATCTGAGAAGATCTATGATAAAATTACGCTGTATTAAGGGTAAAGCAGCATTTTGCGACAAATAATGTTCTACCGCAGCAAATCCCAGATCATGAGGGATACAAGTGTATAAGGCCGAAACATCGTCCGTAACCAAGATCATGCCTTCCTGGTAAGAGATGGATTCCAATAATCTAATAGTATCCCCCGTATCCTTGATGAATGAAGGCATGCGGCGAACCAATGGTTGTAAGTGGTAATCGATGTATTGACCTATCCTTGATGTGACTGAATCAATCCCGCTGACTATGGGTCTGCCAGGGGGATTAACTGGGTCTTTGTGTAGTTTGGACAAATAATATATGGCAGGAATGCGTGGTGCAACTGGTATAAGGTAGCTACTTTCTTTCTTATCGAGGATCCCTAGAGCAGAGCCTTCCTTAACCAACTGGGATAGGGCTCTTTTGTAAACAGTAGTGGGATCCATGTGGATGCGGCTATAAGTAGTCGAATCCTCAAGGATCTTGTGCATCTCACAAACATATTTTCCTTTGTCCAAAACTACTATAGCTCCCCCTTTGTCAACGGGACGAATAATCAAATCTTTGCGCTCACAGAGTAGTTTTAAGCCTCTTTTAAGATCGGGATCCAAATATGTTTTTCTGATGGTTAAAGCATCCAGGTCGGACAAAACTAAGCTTCGAAATACTGAAATGGATGGTGCCGTAGCCCCAGGAGGATTGAATAGTGAAGGATTGGAAAGTCCTGTATGCACATAATCATCAGAATTATGTGAATAATTAGTAGGTATTTGGGTGAGAAAATGTCTCTGAATACTGAGTTTGCGAACAAACTTCTGAATATCAATAAAGGTCAGAATTTGGCGTAAACAACATGAAAGCATGGATCCAACCTGCCTTGTATCAACGATTCAGGCTGGTGGTGTAATGGTGTGGGGGGACATTTTCTTGGCACACTTTGGACCCCTTAGTACCAATTGAGCATCGTTTAAACGGCACGTTGGGAACACCAGAACACCTCCTGCCCAGAACACCCAGCTCCTGGGTACAAGAACATTGGAAGCGGATACAAAAGGCTAAACAGTTGGTGTTGGACAAGCACAAAGAGATGGCTTCCGATCTGCTTCTGGAAGAGCTGCCACTGCGACCGGGGGACCGGATGTTATTCAAGAACACCAAACACACCAGAGGAAGCAAGCTGGAGCCCTAAGTGGTAAAGCACCCCATGTCGGGTGCTTTGCCACCTACCCTGGTCTATGACCTGGTTTCAGAAAGGCCCAATCCCATGAAAAAGAGACTGCATCGGAACATGACCTTGTGTGTTAGAGGGTGACTGCTCCAGGAAGCCTGACAATGACCAGGAGGCGTTTGACGCTGCGGACCTTCACCCGGTGCAAGAAGCTCCAACTGAATGGTTCCTACGTCCTATCATACTCGAGTCTCCAGCCTCTCAAAACTTAGAGCCTGACAACTTCGCTGACGACAGCCCAGAGGGCTGGAGCCCATGAGTCACTACCTGAAGGTGGACCTTTGTCAAGTGACTAAGCTCAAAGCCAAGAGAACCATTGCCCTTTGTGGTCTAACCACAGGCAACTTTCTGCAAGATATTCGGACTATGTTGTTTAAAGTTTTTTTTACTGTTCTGCCTTAACCTTGTCCCAAATACATTTTGATTACTGTTGTTGCTCTTGTTGTGTTGCGATGCCGAGGACAGCATCTGTTAAAGAGGGGGGAGTGTAGGTGCAGTCTACTTTCTCCACAACGTGTGCCGCTCTTCTGCGGCGGCACTGTTGTTGGAGAGGAAGACAAGAGGAATAGGATTCCTCTATGGCTTCCTGGGTCACTGGGGAAGCTATCGTATTGGATGCTGCCACCCCATGTGACTCTGGTGGCCATCTTGGGTCAGGAAGAGCCTATTAAAGGCCCTGGCTCCTAGTTTAGCAGTGTAGAGAAAGATACCCTGTCTGTTAGGGACAGTACTAGCGGTAGGGTAAGGTTTTTGGTGAGGAGGGAAAGCGTAGGGTCTGCTGCTACTCAGGAGAACCTCCTGAGTTGGCACAAAGATAGCCAGGCCGCATACTGCCCCCTGACAGGCGCTGTCAGTCCAGCTGAGCATCACTCACTTTCTTTCATTCTCTTTGCTGAAAACCATGAGTGCATCCAGTTGGGCGGTCCTCCCCCTGGTCTTTGTTGTGAACTGCTACTGCATTACTTCAATAGAAGTTCTCTGTTGCACCCAACTATGTGAATTATTGCCACCCTGCACCCACCTATGGGTAGAAAACACAATGTCAGATCACCTTGAGG
This sequence comes from Lithobates septentrionalis, assembly GCA_037952835.1. Lineage (NCBI taxonomy): Eukaryota > Metazoa > Chordata > Amphibia > Anura > Ranidae > Lithobates > Lithobates septentrionalis. Next base: position 285,443 of record JBBDGP010001590.1, on the reverse strand, counting down.
CTAGGTGACAGATGCACTCTGTAGGAGTCATAATGCACCGCTAGGTAGTGGACCCTAGGACTGACTGCTGCGGATTGAACCCTGGGAGGTTCAGGAAGCAGGTCTACTGGATCACTGACACAGATCCCACTGGGAGCTAGAGCATAGATTCCCTGGGGCGCGGAGTCTAAGAGCCAGCAGGTGTTCACCAGAGCCTCCAGTGGTGAGGATGGACTGCGCTGCAGTCTGGCTCCAGGTCCCGGCCCCCAGGGTCTCACAGCTCACGCTCACGGTAGACTACAGGAGAAGAGGAAGGAGGCAGCAGGCTGGAACAACAAGGAAAGTAAGGGACAAGCCAAGGTCGGGGCCACAAGCAGACAAGGACAACAGAGTTCACGCCAAGGTTCAGGGTCAAAGGCAAACATGGATGGTCGGGGACACGCCAAAGGTCAGGGTCACGAGCAGACAGGAATAGTTAAGAACAGGCCAAAGTCAGTAACTGGAATCAGACGTAGGAAACACAGCAAGTACACACGAAAGCTAACACAGAATGGTTGATCAGCACTGCTGGCTTGCAGTGCACAGGTTAATATAGGGTTCCCTGATAGGGCCTGGGGTGGGGCCATGCTTAGAGGAGAGGTTATAAAACCAGTCAGGTGAGAGGCAGTTGGTCTTTAGAGATGAACACATGGAGACAGGTAAGCTGACAGAAAACTCTATTGCATAACCATGGCACACAATAAGAGGTGATTTAATGAAAAACAGATTACAGGGACATTAAGTAATGGATGTGTATGGATAATTTTCTGAGAATACAGATATAATTTAGTATCACTTTACTGTCCCAAAGAGAGAAGGATTTATTTGCAGCTCCTGATATAGATCAAGGGGTTAAACTCCCCTACATATTATGGAATATATTCGGCCATTATACACAGGGAAACTGAATAGACCTTTTAATACTGTACACATGTAGTTCCAAATTGACAAGGTGGATTAATAGCCGTTGGTATGGCAACCACAATGAGCTGTTTAATTATTATCAAGCTACTTCACAATTTCGTCCGTGTCAGCACCAGGTTTTTCCTTGCCTGACCCTGGAATTGGTTACCAGGGCAACACGTGCAATCGAATCGTTTTCTTTTTATACATGTCCATTTGTCCATTAAACTACACATTGTACACATATACAGTCAGGTCCATAAATATTGGGACATCAACACAATTCTAATCTTTTTGGCTCTATACACCACCACAATGGATTTGAAATGAAACGAACAAGATGTGCTTTAACTGCAGACTTTCAGCTTTAATTTGAGGGTATTTACATCCAAATCAGGTGAACGGTGTAGGACTTACAACAGTTTGCATATGTACCTCCCACATTTTAAGGGACCAAAAGTAATGGGACAGATTAACAATCATCCATCAAACTTTCACTTTTTAATAACTTGGTTGCAAATTCTTTGCAGTCAATTACAGCCTGAAGTCTGGAATGCATAGACATCACCAGACATTGGGTTTCATCCCTGGTGATGCTCTGCCAGGCCTCTACTGCAACTGTCTTCAGTTCCTGCTTGTTCTTGGGGCATTTCCCCTTCAGTTTTGTCTTCAGCAAGTGAAATGCATGCTCAATCGGATTCAGGTCAGGTGATTGACTTGGCCATTGCATAACATTCCACTTCTTTCCCTTAAAAAACTCTTTGGTTGCTTTCGCAGTATGCTTTGGGTCATTGTCCATCTGCACTGTGAAGTGCCGTCCAATGAGTTCTGAAGCATTTTGCTGAATATGAGCAGATAATATTGCCCAAAACACTTCAGAATTCATCCTGCTGCTTTTGTCAGCAGTCACATCATCAATAAATACAAGAGAACCAGTTCCATTGGCAGCCATACATGCCCACGCCATGGCACTACCACCACCATGCTTCACTGATGAGGTGGTATGCTTTGGATCATGAGCAGTTCCTTTCCTTCTCCATACTCTTCTCTTCCCATCACTCTGGTACAAGTTGATCTTGGTCTCATCTGTCCATAGGATGTTGTTCCAGATCTGTGAAGGCTTTTTTAGATGTTGTTTGGCAAATTCTAATCTGGCTTTCCTGTTTTTGAGGCTCACCAATGGTTTACATCTTGTGGTGAACCCTCTGTATTCACTCTGGTGAAGTCTTCTCTTGATTGTTGACTTTGACACACATACACCTACCTCCTGGAGAGTGTTCTTGATCTGGCCAGCTGTTGTGAAGGGTGTTCTCTTCACCAGGGAAAGAATTCTTCGGTCATCCACCACAGTTGTTTTCCGTGGTCTTCCGGGTCTTTTGGTGTTGCTGATCTCACTGGTGCGTTCTTTCTTTTTAAGGATGTTCCAAACAGTTGATTTGTCCACACCTAATGTTTTTGCTATCTCTCTGATGGGTTTGTTTTGTTTTTTTCAGCCTATTGATGGCTTGCTTCACTGATAGTGACAGCTCTTTGGATCTCATATTGAGAGTTGACAGCAACAGATTCAAAATGCAAATAGCACACTTGAAATGAACTCTGGATCTTTTATCTGCTCCTTGTAAATGGAATAATGAGGGAATAACACACACCTGGCCATGGAACAGCTGAGCAGCCAATTGTCCCATTACATTTGGTCCCCTAAAAAGTGGGAGGCACATATACAAACTGTTGTAATTCCTACACCGTTCACCTGATTTGGATGTAAATACCCTCAAATTAAAGCTGAAAGTCTGCAGGTAAAGCACATCTTGTTTGTTTAATTTCAAATCCATTGTGGTGGTGTATAGAGCCAAAAAGATTTGAATTGTGTCGATGTCCCAATATTTATGGACCTGACTGTATGTGATCCGAATGTATGTCCTTATTGTCATGTTCTCATATCATTTTATTGTGGGAAATGACCATGAAAGAAAATCTGCGATATGATGAGCATCATTCTCCATACATCCCACCCACCGCAATATGGCATTATTCCTCTTCCCCGCCCCGGCCTCTCATACTTTTTTGATAGGTACCGCTCTCACTTTCTCAATTCTCACCTAGGAAAGAATGATACCCATATGGTGGTCAGTGGGAAGAATTTCCCTTACATTGGTGATCAGTGGGAAGAATGCTCCTTACATTGGTGGTCAGTGGGAAGAATGTCTGCTACATTGGTGGTCAGTTGGAAGAATGTCCCTTACATTGGTGATCAGTGGGAAGAATGTTCCTTACATTGGTGATCAGTGGGAAGAATGTCCCTTACATTGGTGATCAGTGGGAAGAATGTCCCTTACATTGGTGGTCAGTGAGAAGAATGTTCCTTATATTGGTGAGCAGTGGGAAGAATGTGCCTTACATTGGTGGTCAGTGGGAAGAATGCCCCTTACATTGGTGATCATTGGGAAGAATGTTCCTTATATTGGTGATCAGTGGGAAGAATGTCCCTTACATTGGTGATCAGTGGGAAGAATGTTCCTTATATTGGTGATCAGTGGGAAGAATGTCCCTTACATTGGTGGTCAGTGGGAAGAATGTCCCTTACATTGGAGGTCAGTGGGAAGAATGTTCCTTATATCGATGGTCAGTGGGAAGAATGTCCCTTACATTGGTGATCGATGGGAAGAATGTCCCTTACATTGGTGGTCAGTGGGAAGAATGTTCCTTATATTGGTGGTCAGTGAGAAGAATCCCCCTTACATTGGTGGTCAGTGGGAAGAATGGCCCTTATATTGGTGGAAACACAGAGCCATCCCAGCTATCTGACCTCATATGCGCTTGAGAGTGCGTTTGAGATGCACTCCAAACTGGCATGAGGCGGTTCCGGGATACCACCCAGAGTCCTTGGCTCTCCTCGCCTGATTTGACATCTCCATCTTCTGTCTCAGCGGCTCCTGCAGGAGGGAATGTTTGCAGTAGTGACTGACATATTGATGAGCTTTACATCTTTTCACATTCTATGGTGCTTTCCCCTCTTGTCTTCTTTTTGTTAGTGGGAAAAATGTCCGTGGCTAAACCACCATCTGCAGACTTTATATTGCTCGTTGTTCAAGGGTTCCATCCCACATTCTCAGTTTCTACATGCCCATATAACTGTCATCCCTAAACTGGGTAAAGACCCATCACTACCAGAGAACTACCGCCCTATCGCCTTATTAAATTCGGATTATAAGATCTTTACTAAAATACTGGCCAACAGGCTTTCTCCATTACTAACGACATTGATTCACAAAGACCAAGTAGGTTTTGTCCCAACAAGACATGCGGGTGACAATACGAGAAGGACTATAGACCTGATAGACCTTTTGACTAAAACCAAACAATCTGCCATCGTCCTAAGCTTGGATGCACAGAAAGCTTTTGACCGCCTAAGTTGGCCATTCATGTTCGCGGTTCTTTCCAGATACGGCTTCTCTGGCCCTTTTATACAAGCCTTACAGGCTCTATATTCTAAACCCTCATCTCAGGTTCAATTGTCCTCAAACTTGTCGCAGCGATTCTCCCTAAGCAATGGCACCAGGCAGGGGTGTCCTTTGTCGCCCCTGCTGTTCATTCTGAGCCTAGAATCTCTGGCGTTGGCCATTAGGTCCCATCCGGATATCCGGGGGATTGCGCTGCGACAACAAGACTATGAGCCATCACTCTTCGCGGATGATATTTTGTTGACGCTCACCCACCCTCTCACATCTTTACCTTCTTTACATGATACTCTATCCACCTTTGGATCTCTATCAGGGTTTAAAATTAATCAGTCAAAAATGGAGGCCCTACCCATTAACATTCCACCAACTCTGCTTCACCACCTCCAACATACCTTCAAATACCGTTGGTGCCCTTTTTCATTGAAGTACTTGGTCGTTCATCTCACTTCCTCGTATTCTTCCCTCTATCAGGCCAACTTTCCTCCTATGTTTACAGAAATAACCCATCTCTTAAATCTCTGGACTCCTCTCCCTATCTCTCTCTTCGGTAGAATTAACATCCTTAAGATGTCGATACTTCCTAAATTACTGTACCTATTTGAAACACTTCCAATCCCAGTTCCAATGTCACAATTGCAACTTCTCCAGAGAAAATGCCTCAAGTTCATATGGAAAAACGCATCTCATAGAATTGCACGGTCAGTAGTTTACGCTTTAAAAAACAGAGGAGGACTGGCGGCACCAGATATCGTCAAATATTATTATGCTTCTCACCTTCAGGTAATACCCTCCTGGATTTCTAGGAAAGCTCCAAATAGGTGGGCCGAAATTGAAATGGGGATTACTGTTCCGGTACAGCCGTGCTATATGCTATGGCCTTCCTCGACTAAATTTATGCCTCAACTGAGATCCCTCTGCTTGGCACCGATGCTATTTACCCTAACTATTTGGAAGAGATGTGCGGAACAGTTTTCCCTATCCTCCAAATGCTCTCCATTCCTGAATGTACTTTTCAACCCGGACATACCTGATGGACTGTCCTATATGAGGATGCTCCGGCGGGAATTTTTCAATTGTGACATCTCGTACATCCGGTCACACGTAAACTTATGTCCTTTTCAGACTTGCAAGCGAAATATAAACTCCCTGCTTCCCTTCTGTACTCCTACATACAATTTAAACATTTCTTCCACTCTAACTCCACCTCACTCTCATTAGAGAAACCTACTAATTTTGAAATCCTATGCGCCAATTGTCCCTATGAAACCAAACAGATCTCTTCTATATACAAAATTTTGCATGAAACCCCACCTTTAACAGAACTCACACATAATTACATGAAAAAATGGTCTCACATACTGCAACGACCAATCTCTATATTAGATTGGGGGAAAATTTGGGAATCTACGTCAAAAACTTCACGTTGTGTAGTACAGAGGGAAACTGCCGTTAAGATCTTGATGTTCTGGTACAGGACCCCGGACTTATTGTATGCCCGCAATCCAGCCGCCTCCAATATTTGCTGGAGATGCAACGAGTCCATAGGTTCTCATTTTCATATATTTTGGGAATGCCCTCTCATTGGCCCTTTTTGGACTAAGATTCAAGATCTTCTACAAACGTTACTATCTACACCCATACCTTTCAACCCCATACATCTCCTTCTAGGCCTCCCTCTCCCGGGAATATCTAAAGCGTCAAGGAAACTGATGTCCTTTATCCTTTTGGCCGCGAAGCGAGCTATACCTAGACATTGGCTCTCCACATCTCCCCCCACATTCCATCACTTTCTTTCCATAATGGCGGATATACGTAGGATGGAACACTTGACTGCTAAAATCGAGGACACACTACCCTTCTTTTATAAAATATGGAAAACATGGGACGATTCTGTGTATCCCCTTGAATCTGATAACCTTCAAGCCCCCTAAACCTCCTGATCCCATATCCTGGTACTTTGCTTCCCTTTCTCTTTTGTATTGTTATGATTCAGAACTATACATTCTTTTCTCGTTTTGTTTACCATATGATACGGTATGATAACTATGTTTGAATGACCCATTGTTGGAAGACGCTTGAAAGTGAACATACCTGTATCCACGTTTAGTTCCACAAGTTTATATATACAACACTCTTTATTATCAAAAGTTGAAATGACATCTCTTTGTATTGCAATGTACCGCATATACTCGAGTATAAGTCGTTCCGAGTATAAGTCGAGGCCCTAATTTACCACAAAAAAATGGGAAAAACTTATTGACCCGAGTATAAGACGAGGGTAAGAAATGCACAGCTACTGTAAGTGGAAAAGAGGGTCAACAATGCCCATTTGCAGCATCACTGTGCCCATTTGCATGCCTCACTGTGCCCATTTGCAGCCATAGGTCCCCTGAACTTCAAACTTGGTAGTTAAGGGTTCCTAGATGCCCCCTAGCTGCAGCCAAAATTTGGGGTCTCTGAACCCAAAGGGTCCCGAAATGACGTTGCTGCAGATGGACACAGTTGACCGAATTTGGGGCCCTGTATCTTGGGGCCACTTAGTGCTAAGAACCCCAAATTTGGTGTGCAAACCCAGTGGAACTAGCACCATAAAATTTCCAAAGCTGGGGTTACTAGCACCAAGTGGCCCTGAGATACAGGGCCCCAAAAATCAGTTCAGAAAATGTCAAGCACTTTTCTGCAGCAGAGAATGACAATTTCCGAACCGGTTTTGGGGCCCCGTATCTCAGGGCCACTTGGTGCTAGGAACCCCAGCTTTGGATATGTTATGGTACCAGTTCCACTGGGTTTGCACACCAAATTTGGGGTTCCTAGCACCAAGCGGCCCTGAGATACGGGGCGGAAAATGACATTTTTTGCTGCAGAAAAGTGCTTGACTCGAGTATAAGTCGAGGGGGGCACTTTCAGCACAAAAAAATGTGCTGAAAAATTCGACTTATACTCGAGCATATACGGGTATATATTTTTTTTTGAAAAATGTTATAAATAAACAATTAAAAAAAAAAAAAGAAAAATGTCCGTGGGAAGAATGTCCCTTACATTGGTGGTCAGTGGGAAGAATGCCCCTTACATTGGTGATCAGTGGGAATAATGTCCCTTACATTGGTGGTCAGTGGGAAGAATGTCCCTTACATTGGTGGTCAGTGGGAAGAATGCATCCTAGGTTGGTGGTCAGTGGGAAGAATTCTCCTTACATCGGTGGTCAGTGGGAGGAGTGCATCTTACATTTGTGGTCAGTATGAAGAATGCTCCTTACATTAATGTTCAATGGTAAGAAAATTCCTTACAGATAGTTAAAAAGATCGTTGTCGTCAGTGGTTACTCATCTAAGAGGCAGAAAATGTCTAATTTCTTAACCCAGAAAACTCTGGGGGGACCCTGAGCTACACAGAACACTGGTTGAGAATAACCGCTCTAGCCAATCAAAAGCCAGTTGGACAAGCCCTCTGAAACTATCACTACATCTACTCCTGTCACTTTATAACTCCTTAAAATGTCCTATTAATGTGCCGGACTGGATCACTATCCCTCTCACTAATAACTAGATCATACCTGCCTGCTCTTCCTATTAGCCCAATGTCTTATTCCTTCTGACCACCTCTTATGTCATCTTACAAGTAGGAAATAGGAATAAGTCTTCAGCATGACGGACACAAAAAAGTACATAAAAAAGTAAAAAAAAAAAAAGAAAAAAAAAGAAAAAAATTATAATAATAAAACAGGGAAATGTAATTTCTCTAATATTTGCCATCAATAAAATTTGTAACTCCTTCCTAAGTAAAAAAAAAATAAAAAAAAGCAATAAAAAAAAATAAAAAAAACTATAATAATAAAATGACCAAGGAAATGTAATTTCCCCATTTCCACTATGCAAAATGTGAACTAGGGCCCCATTCGCATAATGTCACGATTTGGAATCAAGAGCAGATTCGCCGCAATCCTGCCCGCGATTCGAAATCACGTGGCAATCGCTGCAAAATGTGTGACACGTGTTTGGGTGCTATTATCCTTCAATGGCTACTCGAACGTGATGCAATGCAGCCAAGATAGTCGCATGGAAACTGTAACACACTGCGCTATTAAAAATCTTGTGAAGCTTGTCACCCAAAGCAGGAGCTTCTTTTCGGGGGGCGACAAACACACATAGGGCAGCCCATTCAAGTGAATAGGCTGGCCCTATGTGGCATGCAGAATCTCGTGAGAATCGCACTTTGAAAATCGCGTAGCGAGAACACTCATTTCTGGTATGCAATATGTGGACACGGCCTAACTTGTGAACATCACTGATCATAAATTAACGATTGCTGTCAATAAAATTTGTAACTCCTTCTTCAGTAAAAAAAAAAATTAAAATTTTTTTTTAAAAAGTTATAAAAATAAATAAATTAAATAAAATAAAAAAACAATAATAAAACAAACAGGGAAATGTAATTTTTCGAATGATTGCTGTCAATAAAATTTGTAACTCCTTCAGTAAAAAAAATAAAAAAAGTAACAAAAAAAAATAAAATAAATAAAAAAATAATAAAAACAAACAGGGAAATGTAATTTCTCGAATGTTTACTGTCAATAAAATTTGTAACTCCTTCTTCGGTAAAAAAAAACTAAATAAAAAAAAATAAAGTAAAAAAATAAATAAAATTTAAAAAATAACTAAACAAGTAGGGAAATGTAATTCGGTAAAAAAAATGCATAAAAAAATAAAGTAAAAAAATTAATACAATTAAAAAAATAATTAAACAAGTAGGGAAATGTAATTTCTCTAAGCTTTACTGTCAATGAAATTTGTAACTCCTTCCTAAGTAAAAGAAAAAAAAAAATAAAAATAATAAAACAAACAGGGAAATGTAATTTCCCCATTTCTGCTGTGCAATATGTGAACATCACTGATCTTAAATGACCTATTGTTGTCAATTTATTTTGTTAGGCGCTGTGCAAACTGTTGGCTCTATATAAAACCTGTATAATAATAATAATAATAATTAAAGGCTGCTGCCAATAGATAGACTCCTTCTTCAGTAAAATAAATAAATAACATAATAATAATAAACAGGGAAATGTAATTTCCTTAATGTTTACTGTCAATAAAATGTGTAACTCCTTCTTCGGTAAAAAAAAAACAAAATAAAAAAAATAAAGTAAAAAAATAAATAAAATTTAAAAAAATAATTAAACAAGTAGGGAAATGTAATTTCTCTAAGCTTTACTGTCAATGAAATTTGTAACTCCTTCCTAAGTAAAAGAAAATACCGGTAATAATAATAAAACACACAGGGAAATGTCATTTCCCCATTTCTGCTGTGCAATATGTGAACATTACTGATCGTAAATGAACGGTTGTTGTCAATTTATTTTGTTAGACGCTGCGCAAACTGTTGGCGCTATATAAAACCTGTATAATAATAATAATAGTAGACTGCTGTCAATAGATAGACTCCTTCTTCAGTAAAAAAAAAAAAAAAAAAGAAAAGAATAATAATAAACAGGGAAATATAATTTATCTAATGTTTGCTGTCCATGAAATTTGTAACTCCTTCCTAAGTAAAAGAAAAAAAAAAAATAATAATAATAATAATAATAATTAAACAAACAGAGAAATGTAATTTCCCTATTTTCGCTATGCAATATGTGAACAGGGCCTAACTTGTGTACATTACTGATCATAAATTAATGATAAATTATTGATTGCTGTCAATTTTTTTTTTTTTTAAAGTTAAAAAAAAGAAAGAAAAAAAAAAGAAAATAAAATGAACAAGGAAATGTAAGTTTAAAAGGGCACAATTGTAATAAAAACAACTAAATAAAAAAAATAAGTAAAACACTATTTAAAAAAAAAAAAAAAAAAAAAAAGATTAATATAATCAGAATTAAAATAAAATAAGCAAATTAATGAACAAAAAAAAAGTCCCATGTGAATTATAACTGTTTGAGATCATTTAACCAAGCAGTGCAAAGTATCTTAGTGAGTACTAGTAACCAATAAGAACAGATCTAAAATTTTCCAAAAATGAGCATTGTGTGCACTGTCTGTGTCCAGAGTCAGAACAATGTAGAAATGAATGGCACATAATTCTACACTGGTCTCCGTAATGACAGGTTCTCTTATATTGTAACATAGGCCTTATGTATTGTATGTAACGCTGGTTCGTTTTAACGTTTCAGATTCTGGGAACGCGCAGCAACCTCACCAGCAGAACCCGAACATTTTCCTCTATCCACAGAAGGACCTGTTTGAGCTAAGGGAGGCTGTGAATACTCCGTAAGTGGATTGTATAGAGTAATACCCCCATCTACTGGTCACTTTGACACATGACTCATGCTTTATCACAGATTATTATTATTATTACTGGTATTTCTATAGCGCCAATCATTTAAAGCGGTATTAAACCCAAAACAAAAATGGGTTATATTGCAACTTACCAATCATTAGATGTGGGGGCTGCATTCGTTTTTGGCTTTTCAACTCTGTTTTCACCTGATCTGGCCAGTAACGCACCTCCTGTCTAAGAGCGCCCCCACTCTGGATGAAGGAGCACAGGGGGCACAGCAGACAGCAGCATTGTCAGTTTGGGGGGAGAGGATTGTTAAATGTATTAGCAGATTTAGATATACTAACAAATTGAAGCCAAACTCCAGCACACACTTTATACTCAGTTACAGCAAACTGTTTCTTTTTTTCCTTTTGGGCTAAAGGTTGCATCTCCAGTAACAAAAACAAGGGTAGTACTGAGTATTACCGAAAAAGGTGGACTTTATAGGCTATGAAAACAATGGAGAGGGGAAATAATACAATTAAATAAGTTTATTGAAGTTTACATAACAAAGAATAATCAAAATGAGATAAAAAGCATCGCATATGTCCTGAAGAAGCCTAAGGGCGAAACGCGTGGACATACAAGGGCTCACTGCACCTAAACACAGATGCATATATCCGATGGTTTTTATCTCATTTTGATTATTCTTTGTTATGTAAACTTCAATAAACTTATTTAATTGTATTATTTCCCCTCTCTCATAACCTATAAAGTCCGACTTTTTCGGTAATACTCAGTACTACCCTTGTTTTTGTCCCTAGAATATTTTGGACGTGGCTATTTTTGTGCACTCTTCCTTCAATTTATAGCATCTCCAGTAACCTCAATAATGGTAAAAGCAAAACTCAGTTTAAAAAAGTTCCATATAATAGCAGCTTGCTGGGCCTTAGAGCAGCTCCTCAGCAGATTGATGGATAACTGTAATAGACTAAAATGGACACCAGAGGGCACTTCTAAGTGATGACAGCTTGCTACCCTTAGATGCGCCCTCTGGTATCCATTCTGCCCACCTGACACGACAGGGAGTAAAAGTTTTGCTACAGCATGAGTACAACCCCCTCTGTGTAAGTTAAAGGAGGGTGATTGGGCGCAGTAAAGCTGTGACTCAGCTGCTTGTTTTAACCATCCCTGGGCTGCATGTGTGAACAAACCCAAAGTGTGTTTACAAAAACGAATGATGTGAATGCCCCCCCCCCAGGAGGAATTTGTTTCCAATCCGTTACTACACTTTATAAATTATCAGCCGTCCCTAGCAACCGATTTTTTTTTTTTTTTTATTCGTTAGGGCTTGTTTACACTGCAATCCCTGCGTTCAGTGTACAGTGTTTATATGCATTGGTAACGCGTTTGAGGCACATTTGCATTGCCTTTTTTTATTATTGCATTGGTGCTGTGTTTTTTAGGCCTCATTTATGATTTATATTTTTTTCTCACACATGAAAGGACACCGATAGTTCTTTAACCGCTTCAGCCCCGGAAGATTTTACCCCCTTCCTGACCAGAGCACTTTTTGCGATTCGGCACTGCATCACTTTAACTGACAATTGCGCGGTCGTGCGACGTCGCACCCAAACAAAATTGACGTCTTTTTTTCCCCACAAATAGAGCTTTCTTTTGGTTGTATTCGATCACCTCTGCAGTTTTTATTTTTTGCGCTATAAACAAAAAATTCTTGGTAAAAAAAAATCGCAATAAGCGTATATTGATTGGTTTGCGCAAAAGTTATAGCGTCTACAAAATAGGGGATAGATTATTCGATCACCTCTGCGGTTTTTATTTTTTGCGTTATAAACAAAAAAAGAGCGACAATTTTGAAAAAAACGCATTATTTTTTACTTTTTGCTATAATAAATATCCCCCAAAAATATATAAAGAAACAATTTTTTTTCCTCAGTTTAGGCCAATCCGTATTCTTCTACATATTTTTGGTAAAAAAGAAGTCGCAATAAGCGCATATTGATTGGTTTGCGCAAAAGTTATAGCGTCTACAAAATAGGGGATAGTTTTATGGCATTTTTATTATAATTTTTTTTTTATTAGTAATGGCTGTGATCTGCGATTTTTATCGAGACTGCGACATTATGGCGGACACATCGGACACTTTTGACACTAATTTGGGACCATTCACATTTATACAGCGATCAGTTCCATAAAAATGCACTGATTACTGTGTAAATGACACTGGCAGGGAAGGGGTTAATTACCAGGGGGCGAGGAAGGGGTTAAGTGTGTCCTAGGGAGTGATTCTAACTGTGGGGGGGGGATGGGCTTCAACTCACATAACAGCGATCACTGCTCCCGATGACAGGGAGCAGTGATCCCTGTCATGACACAAGCCAGAACAGGGAAATGCCTTGTTTACATAGGCACTTCCCCGTTCTGAGGCTCCATGACACGATCGCTGGGAGACCGGGAGTCCCGCTGGCACGGTCACGCTGTACACGTGACCGCCTCTGGCGTTGCGCCTGCTAGCCCCGGCTCTTAAAGGGGAAGTACAGGTACGCCCATTTGCCCACCGCTGCCATTGTGCCGACGTACATCGGCGTGCGGCGGTCAGCAAGTGGTTAAAAAGCAAGCAGTGGTGTAATTTTGTCACCACTCCCTCTAGTGGGCGACCCTGGAAGTGTCAGCTTCCCGATCTCAATCTCCCACTGTAACAGCACCACGCACATGCCCACAGTCCTGCCTGTTCGATACACTCACTTCCAGTGCATGATGGGAATTGTTGTCTCAGTTTGCGCCGACAACATGAAACTTGGCATTGATGTTTCTGAAAAGAACATACCCAAATCCAAGACTCACTCCATTCATCACACCCGGACAACCCGGGTGCTGGCTACCGCAGCCTGTCTACCCTTCATCGAAGATATGAGAAAAATTGGCCACGTTCAAGAACTTAGCTCCTCTTTCTATGTTTATTGATTGTCAAAATTACCTGAAAAATCAACCGTTCTTGATGCGTTTCACCCCTGCTGGCTTACTCACGAGGATAGGGGAAGGCAGACCCCATATAATGTCTCCACCCAAAAACCAACCTCCCTTGATGCATTTGGCTTGCTCACATAGATAGGGGAAGTCCTCTCCTTGTGAGCAAGCCAGCAGTAGTGAAACGTGTCAAGGAAGGTTGGTTTTCAGGTGGAGACATTATTGCAGACTGCACCCAATCAAGTCTCCACCCAAATACCAACCCATGACGCGTTTCACCACTGATAGCTTGTTCACCAGGATAGGGCAAGTCACTCGAAAACCAACGTCCTGTGATGCGTTTCACCACTGCTGGCTTGCTCGCAGGGACAGGGGAAGTCCTATCTCCGTGAGCAAGCCAGCAGTAGTGAAACGCATCAAGGAAGGTTGGTTTTCGGGTGGAGATGTGATTGCAGACTGCATCCAATCAAGTCTCCACCCAAAAACCAACCTTCTGGGATGCGTTTCACCACTGCTGGCTTGCTCACAAGAATAGGGGAAGGCCTATCCTTGTGAGCAAGCCAGCGGCGGTGAAACACATTGAGAAAGGTTGGCTTTTGGGTGGAGACTTGATTGCAGACTCCATATAATGTCTCCACCCAAAAACCAACCTTCCTTGATGCATTTGGCTTGCTCACATAGATAGGGGAAGTCCTCTCCTTGTGAGCAAGCCAGCAGTATTGAAACGTGTCAAGGAAGGTTGGTTTTCAGGTGGAGACTTTATTGCAGACTGCATCCAATCAAGTCTTGTTATGGCAGCAGATATCTTTCTGCAATGGCGGGCGGTCCTCTTTAAGATAAAAGTGGTCCATGCGGCAGATTTATCGGCGGCAGGAGAGGTGCCCACCCCCCTCCCGCCACGTACCGGTCATCTCCGCCACCGGTAGCGGCGGAGACGATCTGATCCTTTCCCCTCTGAGGCATGGAGTTGAGTGAGGGAAAGATGGCCCCCACTCGACTCAATGACGTTGGATGACGGAAGCGACGTCAAACGTCATTTCCGTCCAACGGCCTTAAAGGGGAAATTTTTTTTATTGAAAAAAAAAATATTTTTTTTATTGCATTTAGTGTAAATATGAGATCTGAGGTCTTTTTGACCCCACATTAAAGAGGTCCTGTCATGCTTTTTTTCTATTACAAGGGATGTTTACATGTAATAGGAATAAAAGTGATCCAAAAGTTTTTTTTTTAAAGGGACAGTATTAAAAACTAGAAAAGCTACAATTTCTGGGGAAATTGTGAAAAGTGTTCTTGCCTCTACAACTGGAGTGGGCGGAATAACTGGGTGGAGTGGCTTGAGTAACTGTTGTGTGGTTGGAGTGGCTGGAGCTCCTGTGAAAAGTGTTAAAAAGCTTAATATTTTAAAAAGTATAAATAGTATTAAAAATTTGAAGTCTCATCATTAGCTGAAAGAGCACAAACATTTTTTTCAAAAATGATTTTTTTTTCAAAAAAATTTTTTTTTTTTCAAAAATTTTTTTTTTCAAAAATATATATATTTTTTCAAAAATATATTTTTTTTTCAAAAATGTTTTTTTTTTCAAAAATAATTTTTTTTTTCAAAAATATTTTTTTTTTTCAAAAATGAATCTGTTATTTTTTTCAAAAATGATTTTTTTTTCAAAAATATTTTTTTTTACATGGGGCGGTCATAATGTTTTGGCTGATCATGGGGTTGTCAGCTTTTGTCACCTCCCACTCTAGTTTTGAACATTTCGCCATTCATTCCTATGGGACCAATTTCGCCGCAAAAACGACATTTCGTGGACCATTCGGCAAAACGTTCCACAAAGTAATAGCACACCAATCGGGAACAATCTGCTCGTTTCGGTATATTACTTGTCTCTGTAGTGTAAAAACTGTGGGAGGAGTCTACAAGCATTATCAAGTCTAGCAGATGAAGTCACATGCATTTGGGGTGTCTCAGCATCTTGTGTTTACAACCACTGTTTCCTAGCAACGCTCATGCCCTGTTTATGCTTCCCAAATACTGCTTCATCAAAACTGCCCCATCAGAATTACCCCATCAAAACTGCCCCATCATATTCCTCTATTATAAATCAGTACATGGTGTGTCTGTCCCCTCCCCCGGGCTCTGTAATCAGAGCTGAGATGCTCCAGCCGTCTCCCCCCTGTGTATAACAGAAGCTTTGGTAACCATGGCAACAAAACAAACACAGTACACGCTGATTAATGGCTAAAATTTCCTAAAATGACCTCTAAACAAATGGCCATATTTTAAAAACTATACATCCTACAGCATAGATCTTTATATTGTGAGAATCACAAGACCCAGACCTAGATTTTGATGTATAGTATGTCTCTGAAATATTAAAAATGAAGGCACAGTCGCAGTTTAGAAATTGCCCTTCAAATTTGGAGGGGGCTAGAGTGTAGTTTCAATGAATGTCAATGGACGGCGTGAGTTGCAAACAAATGGTCATATTGTGAAAACTATCAGGACTATGGCTTAGCCGTGGACATGTTTAGTGGCAGCATGGATAGCTGAACGTTTTGATATAAGATTTGTGTAGGTGGGCTTGAAAATGAGGGAGTGGCGGCAGTTTAGAAATCATGTTCTGATTTTCCAGCTTTTGTCATCTCCCACTCTAGTTTCCCCATTCATTCCTATGGGACCAATTTCGCCGCAAAAACGACGATATTTCGTGAACCATTCGGCGAAACGTTCCACAAAGTAATAGCACACCATTCGGGAACAATCCGCACGTTTCGGTATATTACTTGTCTATGTAGTGTAAAAACTGTGGGAGGAGTTAGGGTGGTAAAATAATTTTTTTACTTTTTTCAAAAAAATTTTTTTTTTTCAAAAATATTTTTTTTTTTACATGGGGCGGTCATAATGTTTTGGCTGATCATGGGGTGGTCATAATGTTTTGGCTGATCATGGGGTGGTCATAATGTTTTGGCTGATCATGGGGTTGTCAGCTTTTGTCACTTCCCACTCTAGTTTTGAACATTTCGCCATTCATTCCTATGGGACCAATTTCGCCGTCATTTCGTGGACCATTCGGCAAAACATTCCACAAAGTAATAACACACCAATCGGGAACAATCCGTTCGTTTCGGTATATTATTTGTCTCTGTAGTGTGAAAACTGTGGGAGGAGTCTACAAGCATTATCAAGTCTAGCAGATGAAGTCACATGCATTTGGAGTGTCTCAGCATCTTGTGTTTACAACCACTGTTTCCTAGCAACGCTCATGCCCTGTTTATGCTTCCCAAATACTGCTTCATCAAAACTGCCCCATCAGAATTACCCCATCAAAACTGCCCCATCATATTCCTCTATTATAAATCAGTACATGGTGTGTCTGTCCCCTCCCCCGGGCTCTGTAATCAGCTGAGATGCTCCAGCCACCTTCCCCCCCTGTGTATAACAGAAGCTTTGGTAACCATGGCAACAAAACAAACACTAACAGTACACTCTGATTAATGGCTAAAATTTCCTGAAATGACCTCTAAACAAATGGCTGTATTTTAAAAACTATACATCCTACAGCGAAGATCTTTATATTGTGAGAATCACAAGACCCAGACCTAGATTTTGATGTATAGTATGTCTCTGAAATATTAAAAATGAAGGCACAGTCGCAGTTTAGAAATTGCCCTTCAAATTTGGAGGGGGCTAGAGTGTAGTTTCAATGAATGTCAATGGACGGCGTGAGTTGCAAACAAATGGTCATATTGTGAAAACTATCAGGACTATGGCTTAGCCGTGGACATGTTTAGTGGCAGCAGGGATAGCTGAACGTTTTGATATAAGATTTGTGTAGGTGGGCTTGAAAATGAGGGAGTGGCGGCAGTTTAGAAATCATGTTCTGATTTTCCAGCTTTTGTCATCTCCCACTCTAGTTTCCCCATTCATTCCTATGGGACCAATTTCGCCGCAAAAACGACGATATTTCGTGAACCATTCGGCGAAACGTTCCACAAAGTAATAGCACACCATTCGGGAACAATCCGCACGTTTCGGTATATTACTTGTCTATGTAGTGTAAAAACTGTGGGAGGAGTTAGGGTGGTAAATTTGGCTATAATAATAAGAACTAGAAAAGGTACAATTTCTGGGGAAATTGTGAAAGTGTTCTTGCCTCTACAACTGGAGTGGGCGGAGTAACTGGGTGGGGTGGAGTGGCTTGAGTAACTGTGAAAAGTGTTAAAAAGCTTAATATTTTAAAAAGTATAAATAGTAGTAAAAAAGTTCCATCATTCGCTGAAAGAGCTGAACATTTTTTTCAAAAGTAATTTTTTTTTTCAAAAATGAATTTTTTTTAATCAAAAATGATTTTTTTTTCTTCAAAAATGATTTTTTTTTCAAAAGTAATTTTTTTTTTCAAAGGTAATTTTTTTTTTCAAAAATGAATTTTTTTATTTCAAAAATAATTTTTTTTTCGAAATTATTATTTTTTTTAAAGTAATTTTTTTTTCAAAAATAATTTTTTTTTTTCAAAAATATTTTTTTTATCAAATATATATTTTTTTCAAAAATAATTTTTTTTTTAAAAGAAATTTTTTTTTCAAAAATAATTTTTTTTTTTCAAAAATATTTTTTTTTTCAAAAATATTTTTTTTTTCAAAAATATTTTTTTTTTCAAAAATATATATTTTTTTTTTCAAAAATATATTTTTTTTTTTCAAAAATGATTTTTTTTTTTCAAAAATAATTTTTTTACTTTTTTCAAAAAAATTTTTTTTTTTCAAAAATATTTTTTTTTTTACATGGGGCGGTCATAATGTTTTGGCTGATCATGGGGTGGTCATAATGTTTTGGCTGATCATGGGGTGGTCATAATGTTTTGGCTGATCATGGGGTTGTCAGCTTTTGTCACTTCCCACTCTAGTTTTGAACATTTCGCCATTCATTCCTATGGGACCAATTTCGCCGTCATTTCGTGGACCATTCGGCAAAACATTCCACAAAGTAATAACACACCAATCGGGAACAATCCGTTCGTTTCGGTATATTATTTGTCTCTGTAGTGTGAAAACTGTGGGAGGAGTCTACAAGCATTATCAAGTCTAGCAGATGAAGTCACATGCATTTGGAGTGTCTCAGCATCTTGTGTTTACAACCACTGTTTCCTAGCAACGCTCATGCCCTGTTTATGCTTCCCAAATACTGCTTCATCAAAACTGCCCCATCAGAATTACCCCATCAAAACTGCCCCATCATATTCCTCTATTATAAATCAGTACATGGTGTGTCTGTCCCCTCCCCCGGGCTCTGTAATCAGCTGAGATGCTCCAGCCACCTTCCCCCCCTGTGTATAACAGAAGCTTTGGTAACCATGGCAACAAAACAAACACTAACAGTACACTCTGATTAATGGCTAAAATTTCCTGAAATGACCTCTAAACAAATGGCTGTATTTTAAAAACTATACATCCTACAGCGAAGATTTTTATATTGTGAGAATCACAAGACCCAGACCTAGATTTTGATGTATAGTATGTCTCTGAAATATTAAAAATGAAGGCACAGTCGCAGTTTAGAAATTGCCCTTCAAATTTGGAGGGGGCTAGAGTGTAGTTTCAATGAATGTCAATGGACGGCGTGAGTTGCAAACAAATGGTCATATTGTGAAAACTATCAGGACTATGGCTTAGCCGTGGACATGTTTAGTGGCAGCAGGGATAGCTGAACGTTTTGATATAAGATTTGTGTAGGTGGGCTTGAAAATGAGGGAGTGGCGGCAGTTTAGAAATCATGTTCTGATTTTCCAGCTTTTGTCATCTCCCACTCTAGTTTCCCCATTCATTCCTATGGGACCAATTTCGCCGCAAAAACGACGATATTTCGTGAACCATTTGGCGAAACGTTCCACAAAGTAATAGCACACCATTCGGGAACAATCCGCACGTTTCGGTATATTACTTGTCTATGTAGTGTAAAAACTGTGGGAGGAGTTAGGGTGGTAAATTTGGCTATAATAATAAGAATAATATATATGTGAGATAACAGTAAGTGGTCTTGCTATGCAAGAACACTTAATAATATATATGTGAGATAACAGTAAGTGGTCTTGCTATGCAAGAACACTTAATAAAAAATGAAAAGTAAAATAAATAAGATTTTTTTTTTTTTAAAGCGCCCCGTCCCTCCGAGCTCACGTGCAGAAGTGAACGCATACGTAAGTCGCGCCCGCATATGTGAACGGTATTCAAACCACACATGTGAGGTATCGCCGCGATCGTTAGAGCAAGAGCAATAATTCTAGCCCTGGACCTCCTCTGTCACTTAAAACTGGTAACCTGTATACATTTTTAAACGTCACCTATGGAGATTTTTAAGGATCAAAGTTTGTCGTCATTCCACGAGCGGGCGCAATTTTGAAGCGTGACATGTTGGCTATCAATTTACTCGGCATAACATTGTCTTTCATAATATTTTTTAAAAAATGGGCTTACTTTACTATTGTCTTATTTTTTTATTTAAAAAAGTGTATTTTTTTCCCAAAAAATTTCGCTTCTAAGACCACTACGCAAATACGGTGTGGTATTTTATTCTCTAGGGTGTCTGAAAAAAAAATATATATAATGTTTGGGGGTTCTATGTAATTTTCTAGCAAAAAAAAAAGTTTGAAAAATAGACCTGGTCCTTAAAGTGGTGTTCCGGCCGAAATTATACTTTTTAAATAAAAATACCCCTATAATACACAAGCTTCATGTATTCTAGTAAAGTTAGTCAGTAAACAAAGGTCTGTTTTGTTAGTTTATAGCAGTAGTTTGTTATTTTATAAACTTCCAGCAGGCCGTGGCCATCTTAAGTGTGGGCATCTGAAGCCAGACTGTATTTCTTCCTGGATCTCATCCTTGCAGATCTCCCACATGCTCAGTGCAGCACAAGCAGTGTAATAGGTTTCAGGTCAGGTTTCCATAGCAACGGCAGTTTCAGAGGAAGTTGCCGCCCCTTCCCAGAAGGCATTGCAAACAGGAAATGATGCGATGGGCCGCGGCCAGGGAGGAGGAAGTGAAAAATGAATACAGCAGATATACAGTAGGTGCTGAGAAAAAAAAATAAAAAAATATCCAATTTGTGTACAGTGCACAGTTTAGTGAGAGATGCTGAAGAGTTGTAAAAGTGGGCGGAACTCCACTTTAAGTGGTTAAACAGTATTATTTATTTATTTATTTATTTTTATTTTTTTAACCAAACTGTGAAATGTAACAATCAAAGCAGCAGATCTATTAGCGATTAATTACCATGCCAAAGTTCACCTTTTAAAATGCCGTTCATGAAAGAAAAAAATGAAATCTAGTGACTGTATATCTAACCCTGATGTTAGATATAGAGATTTGTGGCAAAATACATTATTAATGCCCTTTTGTCTATTTTATTTAACAGGTTTTCATTTGCCACACAGAATCAGTTGCCAGCGCTTCCTCCCAGGCCTCTATATGACAATGTAAGTAATATATATATATTCTGAGAGCTAACACTTAGGGGTAGAATAATAAAATAAAATGCATAGAAATGTACCTAGTACAAACGCATGTAAATTATTTCTGGACGTTATTAGGCTATTTCCTTTGCTGTTGTTATTATTATGTTTATTTTTCCAAAAATAAGGAGTTTTTTTTTTAATTAGATTTTTGTTTCTATTTTTTATTTTTATTTTATTTCAGTTTCTGCCACCTACAGTTCCTTTCCCAGCAGTCCAAAACACAACTCCATTTCTCTCCCCATACCCGCCTCCAACACATTTCCTTCCCCCGGCACAGTTCTCAACACCTTTCCTGCCGACAGTTCCTGCGCAAGTTCCCATGCAACCCCCCATCCTACCGACACATCACCCCCTGATTCCGGCTGTCCCAACGCTGACCCCCGCCGTTCTTCCTCTACCGAAGGAGTCCACAAACCGGACGACCTCCAAACCAGGTAGGATTAATCCAATCAGCTTCTTCTGAATGTCAACCGGTCTCATGACTGTCAAAATATTGGGTGAAGACTTTTATTATAAGGCTCATTCATTTGTAATATCTTTTTTTTAGATGATTCCAATAACAATCTACCAAATTACTATGAGCTCCTAGAGTTTGATCCTCTTGCTGAGAGCAACGGCACAGAGTAAGTAGGAGACACAGCATTGTAAATGTTATGTACTTTGTGAGTATATTTATATTAATATAAATCTTGGCATGAAGTGCATCCGGAAAGTATTTACACCGCTTCGCTTTTTCCACATTTTGTTATGTTATTAGCCTTATTCCAAAATGGATTCGATTCATTATTTTCCTCAAATTTCTACAAACAATACCCCATAATGACAACGTGAAAGAAGTTTATTTGAAATCTTTGCAAATTTATTAAAAACGAAAAAGTTTTCACAGCCTTTGCCATGACACTTAAATTTAAGCTCAGATGTATCCTGTTTCCACTGATCATCCTTGAGATGTTTGTACAACGTGATTGGAGTCCACCTGTAATAAATGAATTGATTGGACATGATTTGGAAAGACACACACAAGTCTGTATAAGGTTCTACAGTTTACAGTGCATGTCGGGACCTGCGCTCAAACCTGGAACCCAGTGGCAGCTGGTTCTCAAAATTTTTTTGGGGGGGCGCAAACAAACTGAAAAATACTGAAACCCCCCCATCAATTGCAGCCTCACTGTGCCCATAAAATGCAGCCACTGTGCCCATCAATTGCAGCCACTGTGCCCATCAGTTGCAGCCATTGTGCCCATTATAGGCAGCCATTGTGCCCATCAAAGGCAGCCACTGTGCCCATCATATGCAGCCACTTGTGGCCATCAAATTCAGCCACTGTTGTGCCCATCATATGCAGCGACTGTGCCCACCGACCCGCCCCACTCGCGGGGCTCGCAGCTCTGGCAGCACAATCGAACCCCCCCCGCGCGCAGCTCTGACATTATGGCACTTATCGCGACCTCCGCTCCAGCGTGTGTCTCCGAGTCCTCCGCTCCTCTTCCTAAGCGCCAGGCATCCAATAGGGTGGCCTGGCGCTTTGGCTAATCAGAAAACAGGTCTGACGCCCTGCCTCCTGATTGGCGGGGAGAAAGGTTAGTGTGAAAATAGCGAAAATTAATTTGCTATCGTCACACAATTGGGTGGGATCAGAGCGCACTCTCTGCGCCCCGAGCCAACCCTATTTTGAAGCCTATTAGAGTCTCTGGCTCTAATCAGGTGCTTCAAAAAGTACCACCCCCTCCCGCTCCCGCCATAGGAATCCATGCGCCCGCGTCCTGAAAGGGGCCGGGCGCATGGATGGGGGGGCGGCGCCCGTGCGCCCACAGTGCACGGGTCGCCACTGCTGAAACCTCTATCTGTATCTGGTATTGATTCTTCTCACTGAGCTATCTGGGATGCTGGACAGCTCCCTGCCTGATCCATTGGACAATCCTGCCTTGTGTTTTGATTGCTGATTGCAGAACCTTGAACTCCTTGCTCCTCCTCTGAACTTCCTATATAAGTCTTGCCTCTGCACTTCCTGTCACCAGATTATTGTGGTCTGATCCTGCACATAACTTGAGCTACTTCTATTGCTGTTTGGAAACGACTTTGGCTTGTGACCCAGACTATGAAACTCTCCTCCTGCATCGACCTCGGCTTGTGACCCCAAAACTGATCATTGGTCTAGCAATTCAGACTTTTCAATCTTTCACAGATCTGAGAACCGAGCTTGCCTGACGTCAGCCATTGGTCTCCACTCATTACAGGTATTCTCCTAACAGTGCATGTCAGAGCACAAACCAAGCCATGAAGGCCAAGGAATTGTCTGTAGACCTCCGAAACAGGATTTTATCGAGGCCACAGATCTGGGGAAGGGTACATAAAAATTTCCACAGCATTGAAGGTCCCAATGAGCACAGTGGCCTCCTTCATCTGTAAATAGAAAAAGTTTGGAACTACCAGGACTCTTCCTAGAGCAGGCCGCCCGGCCAAACTGAGTGATCGGGGGAGAAGGCCCTTAGTCAGGGAGGTGACCAAGAACCCGATGGTCAGAGCTCTTTGGCCTGAATGGCAAGCGTCATGTCTGGAGGAAACCAGGCAACGCTCATCACCTGGCCAATATCATCCCTACAGTGAAGCATGGTGGTGGCACCATCATGCTGTGGGGATGTTTTTTAGCGGCAGGAACTGGGAGAATAGTCAGGATCGAGGGAGAGATGAATGCAGCAATATACAGAGACATCCTTGATGAAAACCTGCTCCAGAGCGCTCTGGACCTCAGACTGGGACGAAGATTCATCTTCCAACAGGACAACGACCCTAAGCACACAACCAAGATAACAAAGGAGTGACTACAAGACAACTCTGTGAATGTCCTTGAGTGGCCCAGCCAGAGCCCAGACTTGAACTCGATTGAACATCTCTGGAGAGATCTAAAAATGGCTGTGCACTGATGCTTCCCATCCAGCTTGATGGAGCTTGAGAGGTCCTACAAAGAAGAATGGGAGAAACTGCCCAAAAATAGGTGTGCCAAGCTTGTAGAATCATACTCAAAAAGACTTGAGGCTGTAATTGGTGCCAAAGGCGCTTCAACAAAGTATTGAGCAAAATTTGTGAATACTTATGTACATGGGATATTTTTTTTGTTTTTTTTATTTTTAATAAATTTGCAAAAATTTCAAACAAACTTCCTTCATGTTGTCATAATGGTGTGTTGTTTGTAGAATTTTGAGGAAAATAATAATAATTTAATCCATTTCGGAATAAGGCTGTAACATAACAAAATGTGGAAAAAGTGAAGCAGTGTGAATACTTTCCGGATGTATATACCGGTGCATTTCAAAAAATGTGAATATCATCAAAAACTATTTTATTTCAGTAATTCAATTCAGAAAGTGAAACTCATATATTATATAGATGTATTACACACAGAGTGATATATTTTAAGCAGTTCTTTCTTTTAACCACTTAAGGACCAAGCCTATTTTTTACACTTGGTGTTTAAAAGTTAAAATCTGTTTTTTTTTTGCTAGAAAATTACTTAGAACCCCCGTTGCAATGCTTTATGTCACACCGTATTTGCGCAGCGGTCTTACAAACCCTATTTTTTTGAAAAAAATATACTTTTTTGAATAAAAAAAAAAGAAATCAGTAAAGTTAGCCCAATTTTTTTTTCTATATTGTGAAAGATGTTACGCCGAGAAAATTGATACCAAACATGTCATGCACCCGCTTGTGGAATGGCAAGAAACTTTGACACCTAAAAATCTCTACAGGTTACCAGTTTTGAGTTACAGAGGTCTTTTGCTAGAATTTTTACTCTCGCTCGAATGATCGTGGTGACACCTCACATGTGTGGTTTAAACACCATCTACGTATGCGTTCGCTTCTGCGCGCGAGCACGGAGGGACAGGGCGCTTTCAATTTTTATTTTTTTTTCCTTATTTATTTTACCTTTTAATTTTTTTTATTTTTACGATGTCCCTTTAAAAAAAAAATTTGGATCACTATTATTCCTATTACAAGAAATGTATACATCCCTTGTAATAGAAAAAAAAAAAAGCATGACAGGTCCTCTTTATTGTGAGATCTGGGGTCAAAAAGACCTCAGATCTCACATTTATACTTAAAAGCAATAAAAAAAAAAGAAAAAAAAAAGGTCCCTTAAGACCCCTTTCACGCTAAGGCAGATTTAAGGCGTATTAGCGCTAGAAATATCGCCTGAAAACTGTCTCCCATTCATTGCAATGGGTGCTTTCACACCCGTGCTGTCACTTGCAGGATGATAGAAAAAAGTCCTGAAAGCATCTATGGAGCAGTATACCGCGCTCCCAAAACGCCCCTGCCCATTGCAATAATTAGGCAGCACTTTCGAAAGCGCCGCAACACGGGAGTTTTTAACCCCTTTTTTGGGGGTTAAAAGCGCCGCTTAAACAGCAGTAAAGCGCCGCTAAAACGGGCTGTCCCAGTGTGAAAGGACTCTTAAGGCCGTTGGGGGGGGGGGGGGGGAGTGACATCTGACGTTGTTCCCGTCATCCAATGGCAGAGTCGAGTGGGCACTATCATTCCGTCACTCAACTTTCTGTCCATCGGGGGAAAGGATCGGATCGTCTCCGCCGCTACCGACGGCTCAAGTAAGCGGCGGAGATGACTGGGACGCGGCGGGGGGGTTACCTCTCCCGTCGCTGATAAAAGTGATCTTGCAGTGAATCTGCCACAGGGACCACTTTTATCTTAAAGCGCACCGCCCGCTGTTTAAAAAAATACTGGGGTTAAGGCAGCTATGTGTTGCCATAACACCAGATCTTTATTGTCAATGTAGTAACGTATATCGATGGTGGTTAAGTGGGTAATTGTAGACGCATGGGGTAGATTTACTAAAGGCTCGTACACACTATAAGAAAATCATACGAACATTTTCGTCCAAAGAATTTTTGAACGATTTTGGGATAGTGTGTACACAACTTTTGACAGCCGATCCCGATTTTCGTACAAGAAAAATCAGAAAAGAAAGACTACGCATGATCAGAAACAATAAACAACAAAAAAAAAAGCCTTTGTCGTACGAGAATTTTCGTACGAATTTTCGTTCATCGGTTCCAATTTACTGTGAATCATCAAGAAAAGTCGGACGACCGTTGGCCCGATTTTCTTATAGTGTGTACCCCACTTAAGACTGGTGGACTCAGTATCTGGTGCACATCGGCTCCCGCAATGCCTCGTGCACAAAACACCTTACGGATACGTCGTTTTGCACAATAGGACCACCCTACCGCAGTATATATGCGGTGGGCGGTCCTTACATGGTTAAATGGTCTCTTAGTCTGGTTCAGTAGGTTATACAATCATGGGGAAGACTGCTGATTTGACAGTTGTCCAGAAGACGGTCAATGACACCCTCCACAAGTAGGGTAAGTCACAAAAGGTCATTGCTAAAAAAGCTGGCTGTTCACAGAGTGCTGTATCCAAGCACATTAATGGAAAGTTGAGTGGAAGGAAAAGGTGTGGTAGAAAAAGGTTCACAAGCAATAGGATTAACCGCAGCCTTGAGAGGATTGTGAAGCAAAGACCATTCAAGAATTTTGGGGAGATTCACTAGGAGTGGACTAGGGCTGCTGTCAGTGCTTAAAGAGCCACCACACACAGACGACACCAGGACATGGGCTACAACTGTCGCATTCCTTGTGTCAAGCCACTCCTGAACCAGAGAAAATGTCAGAAGTGTCTTACCTGGGAGAGAAAAAGGACTGACCTGTTGCTCAGTGGTCCAAAGTTCTCTTTTCCGATAAAAGTAAATTTTGCATTTCATTATGAAATCCAGGTCCCAGAGTCTGGAGGATGAGTGGAGAGGCACAGAATCCAAGTTGCATGAGGTCCAGTGTGAAGTTTCCACAGTCAGTGATGATTTGGGGAGCCATGTCATCTGCTGGTGTTGGTCCACTGTCAGGGGCGGACTGACAACTCATGGGGCCCCCGGGCAATAGGAGATTATGGGGCCCCCAGGCAATCAGAGATTATGGGGCCACACAGTACACACACACACAGTATACACAGACATGTTTCTATTGGCTGAGAAGGTACTGGAGAGGTGGGGCAGCTATAATCTCTGGATTTTTAGACCAAAAGGATGTCGGTAAGAGACATTTCAGAGACAGATGTAAAAAAAACACATATTTTTACATACTGTCCCTGGTTTTACTGAGGCTGGCAACCCTGATGGGGCCCCCTAGTGGCCCAGGGCCCTCGGGCAGTGCCCGAGTGGCTCAATGGTCAGTCCGCCCCTATCCACTGTGTTTTATCAAGTCCAAAGTCAGTCCAGCTCTCTACCAGGAAATTCTAGAGCACTTCATGCTTCCCTCTTCTGACCAGCTTTAGGGAGATGTTGATTTCATTTTCCAGCCGGACTTGGCACCTGCCCACACTGCCAAAAGTACCAATACCTGGTTTAATGATCATGATGATATCACTGTACTTGATTGGCCAGCAAACTCACCTGACTTAAACCCCATAGAGAATCTGTGGGGTATTGTCAAGAGGAAGATGAGGGACACCAGACCCAACAATGCAGATGAGCTGAAGGCCGTTATCAAAGCCACCTGGGCTTCCATAACACCTCAGCAGTGCCACAGGCTGATCGCCTCCATGCCACTCCGCATTGATGTAATAATTCATGCAAAAGAAGCCCCGACCGAGTATTGAGTGCATACTATACTGTACATGGACATACTTTTCAGTAAGCCAAATTGTCTGTATTAAAAATCTTTTTTTTATTGGTCTTATGTAATATTTACATTTTCTGAGATACTGAATTTTGGGTTTTCACTTGCTGTAAGCCATAATCATTAGAATTAAAAGAAAGAAATGCTTGAAATATATCACTCTGTGTGTAATGAATCTATATAATATACGAGTTTCACTTTTTAAACTGAATTTGAATTGAATTACTGAAATAAATTAACTTTTAAATTAACACAGCCTCTTCAAGTAATGTAAAACACTGCATCCGATCCTATCCTGCCTCTCAGGAGTTGCTGCTCGCTCGGTATGTGTAACTCCAACATTGACAAGAGATACAAAAAAAGTGATGCGCTAAACAAAATTGCTTATAATGTGATATAAAGTCAGACTGTAGAAATCACAGATCCGTGATAATGCAGGTAAATCCCCAAAAAACCTGCACCTCGTGTGTGCACCGTCACCACAGGCTAAATAGACTCTTACCAGAGAGCCTAGACCACGCTTTCTCAACCTTTTAAACACAGAGGAACCCTTGATATAACTTTCTGGTCTCAGGGAACCCCTGCTAAAAAATTACTATATCTACAACTCATGATACTTTAGTGTGATGGTCAGTGGGAAGAATACTCCTTACACTTGTAGATACTGGGAAGAATTACCCCCCTTACAAATAGCTAAAAAGATTAATGGCGGCAGTGGGAACTTATCTAAGAGGCAGAAATTGCTCATTTCTCAAGGAACCCTGAGCAACCACTGGAGGAACCCTAGTAGAGAAACCCTGGCCTAGACCCTTTATTATGAAGGGTCAAACAGGCTTGATGTAAAAATTTTTGCAGGGGTCATCAGCTGGAGATGTGTCCTCAAGATCAAAAAGGGCATTAGCTGGATATTCAAACCAGACTCCATCCACCCCACGATCAGATCAATCATATAAATGAAAGAGATGCCGGATAGTGTAAAATCCCAAAAAGCTCATTTAGTAAAAGGTATTGCACTTACATTAATTTAGATAAAAACCAGTGCTGTATGCAAATAGGCAGCCACCATATAGAGCATACAGGCAATGTGTATAGGAACGCGATAGCAGGAAATGGCTCTTTACCCAACCAGTTTAGTCACAAAGAGGACTTCTTCTGGAAGATGCATGTCACTCCTTTCTAATGCACTGGGGCTTGAGAAAGGAGTGTGCGTGTTCCGAAATGCGTAGCTCCGCCTCGCCATCCTCCCAGTATGACGTCATCTCCGGCCCGGCGAGGCCGATACATTCCAGCAGGTCCGGGAAAGTGACATGCATCTTGTCAATGTCGGAGTTACTCATAAAAAGCAGGCAGCCGCTCCTGAGAGATGGGCAAGGTATCGGATGCGGTGATTTACATTATTTGAAGAGCCTGTGTTTTATCTACTTATGGGAGTTGCCAATTGACATTTTATTAATAAACATGTTTTCATACTGCACTTGGAGGTGCTCTACTATTTGTTTTCTTGTTCAGTTTTAGAGACTTTTGGACTTATCTCTCAATACTACATTAGTTACTTGGTGGTGCCTGTGCCCCTGAGTGCACCAATCAGGGCAGCAGTTCGAAATTTTGGGGCCCCTTACACAGCTTTAGGCCTGGGCCCCCCTGGGCTTGACCACTAACATTCCCCAGGGCCTGCCCATTGAATTCACCTACTTGTGGGGGAATGGAATCAGTGGCAGCAATAATGATGCTGTAGGGGGGGGGGGGGGGGGATCAGTGGCAGCATTGATGGTGGTGGGAGGGGATGGGATCATTGCATGAAGTACACAAAAGGTACTGGGTATTTTCTTTGCTTCCAGTAGCTAAAAAGCTTTCCTTTCTATTCCAGGGTCGTATATGAAGAAATCGACACTACATTATGGAAGGCTAAACACGCCTCTAGCTGCTAGTAATACTATAGACTTGCATTAGACAGCCAGTTGTGTTTTTCTTTAGGGTAATCTCAGCCTTATCTCAGGAGGCATCAGTCAACAAGGATAATTTATAACCAGTTCCGCTCTAACACCCATTTACCCCGCATATGGGGCCAGAGCAATCCTACATTTCGGTTATGGGGTGACCGATTCAGCATTATTTATGATAGGAGGTGACACTTTTCTATTTGTGGAATTGTCTTCCAGTAATTATTATGTTGTGCTGTATCTCTAGCCAAAACCTTTTTTTGTTTGTTTTAGAAAAAGCAGAAATGGTCAGACTCCGTGAAGGCCTGTCCAGACTTGTGCACCGGGGTAACGCATGGTAAAATACAATGCATGCTTACCCATGACAGTTTCTGTGGAGGGAGGTTGGTAACGAGAGTAGTGGCCAATACACCTACGTTATAGTGCAAAATTACCCACATGCCATGCGTTTCAGGGTCATGTAAGTTTTTAGGTCCATTTCTGTGTATTGGCAGCCAATGCAATGGACCACACACAGCTTCAGGGGTCTGGCCCCTAAATGAGATTTTTTCCTCATTTCCTGTCCCAGTTGTCGTAGTAGAGGAAGTGAGGGTAAATCTTTGCCTTCAATAAAACAATTTTCTGTTAGCTAGCAGTTCGTCACATGCAGAAGACCTTTTTTTTTGCAATGTTGAACATTCATCATCTAATTTAATGGGGTAATTATAGCCATAGCAGCCCACACAGCTGCTGTAGGGCACAGGAATGGAAGAGGGCCCCACTGGCGAGGTTGTTGAGGGAATGTAAAGTAGCACTAAAGTCTATGTTTTTTACCGTAATGCATTCTCTGCATTAAGTTAGAAAATGCCCCACTACCTGTCCTACTCCCCTCTGTCCCTAAACACTTACCTGGCAAGCTCTCCACCACTGTCTCCAGCAACGTTCCCTTCGCTTCCTGCTTGCACAGGAGAAACTGAGGGCAACAGAGCCACGGGAGTTGCTTACCACTGCTGTGCGCGTCTAGGGACGCACAAGCTCGGCACAGCACCCGAAGGAGGGGAGCCTAAGATGCTGGTGTTAATTACAAGAAGAGGAGGAAAGTGAAGTTTCTGTGGAATATCATTGCATAAAGCAGAATATGACCGATGACATCATATCCTGACAAAACGCATAGGAAGGAGCCAGACACGCTGACATCACCACGACGCACACTGACGATTGGGATTAGGACTGTTTCAGCTAAATAGCTAAATTTCTACTTTACAAACATGAGCAACTTTACCTGTTTTTTTTTATCAAAATGGTGTTAGGTGGACTAGGGTTGTCAGTTCGACTCTCAACCATGGCACAACCTCTCCCTGTGACTGTATGGGTTTCCTTCCACACTCCATAGACAAGCTGGTAGGGTAATTGGCTCCAGCTAAATTGCATGTATGAATGTGAGTTAGGTACCTTAGACTGTAAGCTCCTCGAGGGCAGGGACCGATGTGAATTTACAATATATATGTAAAGCGCTGCATAAATTGTTGGCACTATATAAATACCTGTAATAAATAAATGCCCAATTTTCTCTGTGTACACATACCAGCCTTACAAGTTGGATGTTTATGAAAAGCAGTGGAGCTTTTGATAGGTGTTGTCTTCAGACATATGGGGGGGGGGGGGGGTCATTGTTCTCTAGTAAATGCTTACGTGTGACACATGGTGGTGGTGTGGAGTTACATGGAGGACCATAACCAAACATAATATATAAAGAATTTTCACTGGCACTTTCAAATTTTTGCATCTTAGGATAGAGACCTATTAAGTGTCCTCAGCCTCCAACACTTCCAGGGGTTTCGGATGCTTGGTCCTATACTGGGTTCTGTGGTTCCATCCATCAGCACCCACGTTAACACTGTGCCCAGCAGTGATGTAGGGGCTAGTGGATTGAACCACAGCATGCAGAGGAAGACCAGGCATCCAACAATACTGGAAATACAAGTGTGAATATTGGGGGAATGAGATACATTTCAGAATCATACAAATATCAACAGGTAAACATCTTATTATTAGTAATGATGATTAGGAATGATACAGCGACTTCCCAACCGAGAAACCGGGTCCCAATGGGTCATTCAGAGAAAGTGCAAAAAAAGCCTCTTACCAGATCCTGTGGATTCCCATGTCAGCGACAGGGAATCACATGCGCAGTTTGTCACAAATGACGTGGAATGGGAGCTCAGGAATCGCCAATCTCTTGGATTGTGGTCTGTATGGATCTCGGCCGGCAACCGGATGGGTCCTCACAACGAACCGTCCTCACACCGAACCGTCCCAGCATGCATCAGAAGTTTCACAAACGGTCCCCCGAAAGGAGCAGTTGGAGGGACTGGATCTCATGCGGTAAATGTGGAAACAAAAAGAATGTGCCTCCACATGGTGCAGATAAAAAAGGGTGTTTTTATTGACAAAAACGACCATACACAAATAAAAGCGTGATCACGGTGGATAAAAACAAATGGGCAACAAAGAGAGTGGTGTATGTACCCGACGCGTTTCGACCTAGGGGTCTTCAACAGGGGCATAGACCACTCACTCCAAGTTGCCAAATATATATAATAAAATTATTTAGAGAAGGACCAATCACAAGGGCTGAAAAAACAGGAGATTGGATTGGGTGAATACAATCACATGACTTGCTTGAATGTCTAGACATAAAGATCATACACAATTTCTATATAAATAAATGAATGACATTAAGGTGAAGCTCAGGAGACTGTATAAAGGTCTACAAGCAGAAAAATATATCACTCTATGATCTCTCTAACAAAAATAAAGCATTTAAAGATTAAATGAAAACAGCACTCCTCTGCTGACAGTCCAGCAGAATGTACCGCCCTCTCAGCCAGAGGAGCCAATCCTCAATAAGAAGACAAAAGGTGTTAAATAAAGCTGACCAATAGGCCCCTATGTATGAGCCGGCCTCTATCCCTGAACGCCCACATGACCAGTCTGTGTAGGAAATGATGTCACGTCCGTGGGCGTGTCTGACGTCTCCCTCTCACATGACTCACTGGGCCAATCAGAGAGCAAACATCCCACTCAACCCATCCGGTTGCCGGCCGAGATCCATACAGACCACAATCCAAGAGATTGGCGATTCCTGAGCTCCCATTCCACGTCATTTGCGACAAACTGCGCATGCGATTCCCTGTCGCTGACATGGGAATCCACAGGATCTGGTAAGAGGCTTTTTTTGCACTTTCTCTGAATGACCCATTGGGACCCGGTTTCTCGGTTGGGAAGTCGCTGTATGATGCCAGGTGTTTTCTGACAACCATCAGACCATCACCACCCCTTGGAGTACTTATACCTCCTGTGCGGTTGGACATTTACATCCATCTATGGACGTTTGTGTTTCAAGGCACCTGTGGTCAATTAGTTATTTCTTGACTGTTTCACCATTTTAAAGACCTATATTCATTTGTACATGCGCTGCATTTTTCCATATGCCTATTTTGTTGTTTTTGTCAAACTGTATGCAGCAGCTTTCATTCATTTTACTGGTTAGCGCGGTGTTTTCTATTTACCTCTGATTAGGAATGATGAGGCAGCCAGGAAGCAAAGGAGGGACCGAGAGGCAGCCGGAGCAGCCACTGACGACAGGTATCTTCCCTCTCTACTCTCCTCAACTTGCTCTCCACCTGTTGTGCTCCAAGCTTCTTTATGGACCTGCGTTCCCTGATCTTCTAGGTCTTCTAAGAGCTCTTTTGTGCGAGGCATCATTCACACCAACCATCTGGGCGTTCCTTTTATCACCACATACTCTCTCCAACATAAGGAGGTTAAACAATTAATCTCTAAGCACTGGCATATCATCACCAACGATAGGGTGTTGGGGGGAGTCCTACCGCCAAAGCCTCTGACTGTCTTTAGGGGAGTGCCTTCCTTCCGGAACAAATTGGCTCCGGGTGTCCTAGATCCTCCAACAGAAAAAATTACCTTCTTTGACCAACTGACCGGTTATTATAAATGTAACCGTTGTCGTGTATGTTCCTTGAATTCCTGTTCGAATAGGAGAATTCAGACTTTTATGTCCACTGTAACTGGTCATTCCCATACTATTACCCCCTTCATTACCTGTACCACCCGTGGGGTAGTTTACATGTTGCAATGCCCTTGTGGCTTGCAATATGTGGGGCGGACTAAACGCCCCCTACGGGTTAGGCTCAACGAACACATCACGAATATTTTGACAGGGTTCAAGAACCATTCGGTCTCAAAACATTACCGTCTTGTTCACGATAGAGACCCCTCCAACACTCTGTTTGTCGGCATTGATCGATATAAGCCGTATTGGAGGGGGAGCTCCCTTGTACGAGATATTTCAAAGTTAGAGATGTCTTGGGTCCATAGGCTAAAATGTTATACGCCACATGGACTAAATATAGATGTGGACGTAAATGCCTTTATAGACAATTCTTAATGGGGTTTCTCATAGTCGCTCTGGGGGTTGAAATATTCATTTATTTGAATTAGAGATCAATATGGCCTAAATTGGATGGTGGCCCCTGATATGAGTTTTTTATCTGTTCCCCTTATATGTTCTTCCCTCCTATACATGTTTTTTTCTGTAGTTTGGGCGATTTGTTTAAATAATTTTATTACGGCCATTTATTATGTGATTAAGGCCTTATATTTATTTATTTTAACATGCATGTGTTCACATGTTGGGGTCTATGCCCCCCTTTTTTCTTACGATCATGTGAGGGGGAGACCAGTACAGTCCACACTATGGATCAATATTATTAATTTAATTTTGCCCTTAGTCCTTTAAATGTTGGCATATCCGATTTGGTCTAGGCACTTATTTTTAGTGTATCCTTAGGGCTACATGACCCTATGCTTACCTGTTAGTTTAAGTTTGGATTTACCATACTCCATATAGTATACATGGGGTAGGTCCCGTTTTTTACTAAGAGAGAGTTATGCAAATGTTTTCGTTTTACATATTTTATATGTCTATTTTAGAGTCTTATATTCTGTTATCCAGCCATCCTGGAGTTTTGGGATGCGTGAGCATCTCTACTATAGGAAGGCTATTTGATTATAATGTTGCTTGGTATGTTAGACAGGGATGCCCACACTTAAGATGGCTCCGCTGTCTTTACATATAGATATTGATGCCCACACCTAAGATGGCGTTGTGTGTTTCCCTGAACGGAACTCAGAACGAGGCTTGGGTAGGGTTTATAATGTGGTGGCTCAGCACGCTGCCCGTTCCCCATTGAAAACGTCAAACGTGTGACGAAACGCGTCTGGGAGGGGCGTGCTGACGTCACCACATCACGCAATTGAGGACGGGAGTGTGTCCGGAGGCCGGCCGGCTCCGTTTTCGTTTCTTTTATCCTTCAGCCTGTTTTTATTCGACCATTGTAAGTGCTTTTCTGTTTTCAAATAAATGTGATATAGTCAGTATTACA
This sequence comes from Lithobates septentrionalis, assembly GCA_037952835.1. NCBI lineage: Eukaryota > Metazoa > Chordata > Amphibia > Anura > Ranidae > Lithobates > Lithobates septentrionalis. Next base: position 250,244 of record JBBDGP010001590.1, on the reverse strand, counting down.
CTATTTGGCTCTCCATTATTTATATGCCGCTGAGCTTGGACGGAGAGGATAAGACGTGACATACCATTTCGGTTGGAAGTGATGTTGTGAACATAATACATCTGCCTCATGTGTCCTTTCTGTCTGGTAAGGGGACAACCCTGAAGGTTTGCCTCATTTATCCTCTGGTGGCGGTTCTCGTGTTTCCACATATCTGCATATGAGGGTTAGCCCTCTGGTAAGCAGCCTGTATCACTATTGTATCTATCACTGGATATAAGCTTTCTTATTTTCCATATAAAAAAAATTTTTTTCACCTGGAGTATCTTTATATGCCGACTACCCACCCTATATCTGGTAAGCAGATTTGGAAGTCGTTGCAGCTTTCACATTCTTTTTATTCATTTTTTGATATTTTGTTTTTATTTATTTATTTTTCTTCTTCCACTTGTGTGTGCATGATTGCATGACACTCACCTCACTGTCCTAGCTACTTAGCGTAGGATTTATGATCACACGTGATTTAAGGTCTTTTTGGGTGGTCACCCCTCTTTGTTTGGTGTGGTACATGTCAAAACAATATTACACTATATATATTTTTTATATTTTTTGCACTATATCTGTGAATACACGGGATGAGGGCGCCCCTCCTGTTCCATCTGGAGTATACATCTAAAGGCCCAGGCTGGGTTTAAGCCACTCGCCCTTACATACTTACTTCTGGTAAGCACAACTGAAGTTGGAGTGTTTTTGCTGATTGTGTCTATTCATCACTATTTTGCTTGGAGAAAATTTTGACCCGGATCAACATTGGGACTATGCATTTATGATTATAGGACTGTAATATGGACTCCTTTATCATTTTTTAGCGCGGTTTTTTATTGTTTGAATTTTGTACGGTGGGCTACACTTGTAACCGCAGCTGGTGTTTATTCTTTTTTCAGCTTCTGAGCGCAGTTTTTCTTTCTATTTTATATTTATCATTCACACCAGGCAATGCTTCTTGTGAAAAGCAAACCCAGAACTGGTGTGTGTTTTTTATAGGGCAGGGGAGCTGTAACCAACACCTCCAATCTCATCTCATTGGTTGGACTCCAGTTGGCTGACACCTCACTCCAATTAGCTCTTGGAGATCTCATTAGTCTAGGGGTTCACATACTTTTCCCACCTGCACTGTGAATGTTTACATGGTGTGTTTAATAAAAACATGGTAACATTTAATTCTTTGTGTGTTATTAGTTTAAGCAGACTGTGATTGTCTATTGTTGTGACTTAGATGAAGATCAGATCACATTTTATGACCAATTTGTGCAGAAATCCATATCATTCCAAAAGGGTTCACATACTTTTTTATTGCAACTGTATGTTATTATTAAATCGGCACATGCTTTTATTTTCAATGAACGTTTTAATTATTTGACTGTTTGTCACTTCAAGACTGTCCTGATCAGCGCTTTCAATTGTAGTTGCTCCTGAATGTTTTTATCTTCTTATTAGCGAAGGTCTTGGATGTTATGGCTGAAACTCACTCCTAGTGGCCCTCCAATGACATGTCCAGGCAAGTTTGGTGGTGATCCACACTGCCACATGGTCTGTGAACGGCCGATGACTACTTTTGTGGCTTCGTTAAAGATACCCCAGAACAACAGACCTCGATGACCTGCCATTTAGAGTGCTGGATGAAGACCACCAAAATCTACACTTTCTTGTTTACTGTTGTGTGCCATATCATTTACCTCTTTACTTGTTCCTAGAAGAACTACTAGAGTATGGAAAGTGCTGAAAATGTCTTGTCAAGCACAGACGTACGCCATGTTACCTTTGCATAGCTGCCAGCTGGTGTTGTGCACTGTAGGATCTGTCAACTAGGGATGCAAAGATACTGGTATCGGTGCTGATACCAAGCATTTGCGGGAGTATCGGGACTTGCCTAAATGTTCCCGATACCGAAACCGACTTTGCGGTGCCATTTGCGTCAATACAAAGTGAATAGGTACAAGTCTGCAAAGAATCACATGCGATTTAAACAGGAATGCAGTGCAATTCCTGTCCGAATCGCATTTGCGATTTCACCCACTGCTATTGTGTGTGTGTATAGAAAGGGAAAAAGCACCATCCAGTGGGCAGTTTAAAAGTGTTAGAACTCACAGTACATATCTGGCCACATACAAAATAATCTACATAGGTGTCCCGATCCACCAATGATAGCAAACCGCGGCCGCTGAAGATGCTCACAGGGCTGGAGGAGATGTAGAGGTGGTCCGCCCCAAAGCTGACATCACTTCCGCCTTATACCTCACCCCTATCAGTATAAATATAAGCTTCTCTTGGGGGAAGGAATCGCAGGGGGCACACATTTGCAACTGGGGCGATTTCTATAAGTGGGCGATTTCTAAAAGTGGGCGCACTTCTGACTCTGCACTTCAGCGAATGCACAAAGCGAAGGGACACAAGAAAATACTTTGAAAAACACCACACAGACATCAGGTGACCTTGTTTACCCCTTTGCTCTTTCTCCTTGTAACATGCATTCTCTACCACTCATTTTGACAGCGCTGTCCTCTATCCTAAAACTCTCTCTCCTTCACCCCTCTTCTCCCCCCCCACAGCATATATATCACCCTCACTTCTGTCCTTTCCTTATTATTGCACCCACCAACTCCTGCTAATTCTATATACACACACTAAAAATCTCCAAGACCCTGGGGCATGTCCCTTCATATAAATCCCACTCCCGTATTACCTCCCTCACCCACCTGCTTCTCCTAACCTCTGGAAATATATCCCCAAACCCTGGGCGTCCATCATTTAACTGTACCCCATGCACCCATCATCCTGCATCCACTGGCAGCAGCCGCAATCAACACAATTTAGTTCCCTTTTCTATTCTTCCCGAGACCAGACTCCCTTTCTCTTGTGCCCTTTGGAACTTCCGCTCTGTCTGCAACAAACTCACCTCTCTCCATGACCTCTTTATCGCCAACTCATTTAACCTACTCGCCATTACCGAAACCTGGCTCCACGAATCCGACACTGCGTCTTCTGCTGCCCTACCCCACAGTGGTCTTCTCTGGACTCACTCCCCCAGATCCAGTGGATGTAAGGGAGGAGGTGTCGGAATCATTCTAGCCCCACATAGCACCTTTCAGGTACTTCAGCCACCTCCCTCTCTGTCACTCTCTCTTTCGAAACACACTGCATTCGTCTTTTCAATCCAATTTCTCTAAGGATAGCCGTGATCTACAGGCCCCCTGGACCAGTATCAACCTTTTTTGATGACTTCTCTGCCTGGCTGCCCTACTTTCTTTCCTCTGAAATCCCCACAATCATTCTCGGGGACGTCAACATCCCTATTAATACTAACACTCCTGGCCCCATCCAAACTTCTCAGCCTAACCTCCTCCTTTGACCTGAAGCAGTGGATACATGCTCCTACTCACTCCGAAGGTAATATCCTTGACCTTGTTTTCTCTCACCTTTGCACTCCATGCAACCTCTCTAACTATCCATTCCCTCTCTCCGATCACCACCTTAGTAGTTTCACTCTCCTTCACCTCCTCTCCCTCCAACCGCCTTAAAGCGGAGTTTCGCGAAAAATGTTTTTTTAGATGTCAGCAGCTGCAATACTGACCCTCCTGTATTGATTTGTATTGTAAGTGTACTGTCTGCCCTCATGTTGTAAAGCGCTGTGCAAACTGTTGGCACTATATAAATCCTGTATAGTAATAATAATAATAATACCCATGGGGTCCCGGAGCTACTCCTCCAGCAGCCCTGATTTGCTATCATCAGCAAACCGGGACACCTATGTAGATTATTTTGCATGTGGCCAGTTATGTACTGTGAGTTCTAACATTTTTTTAAACTGCCCACTAGATAGTGCTTTTCCCTTTCTATACACACACAAGCAGTGGGGGAAATCGCATGCAATTCAGACAGGAATTGCACTGCATTCCTGTACAAATCACAAAAATTGTCACTTTTATTCCTATTACAAGGAATGTAAACATCCCTTGTAATAGAAAAAAGCATCACATGACCTCTTAAATGTGAGATCTGGGGTCAAAAAGACCTCTCATATTTACACTAAAATGCAATAAAAAAAAAAAATTTTTTAAAATTGTCATTTAAAAAAAAAATGGCCCTTTAAGAGCTGTGGGCGGAAGTGACGTTTTGACGTCGCTTCCACCCAGCAATTGTATGGAGACGGGTGGGGGCCATCTTCCCCTCACTCGTCTCCATACCTAACAGGAGAACAGACGCGATCGCGATTACCGGAGCCGTCGGCAGCGGCGGAGGGCACCGCACCGCGGTGGGAGGGTGGGGCCCTCTCCAGCCACCGAATCCGCCACAGAGACCACTTTTATCTTGTAGCGGACCGCCCGCTGAAGAAGGATACCGGGGTTGTGGCAGCTAGCTGCTGCCACAACAATATCCTCCTTCAAACAGCCGACGTAAAACTGCGGCGGGCGGCCCGTAAGTGGTTAAAGAAGGACTGAACTCTGGAAGCTGTGCCTAAAAAAAAAGAAGCAGGTGAGGTTCAAAGGACCAGTTACCAGTATTCAAAACCAATGAAATTCCCAGATCAGCTTACCGACCAGCTCGCTAACCAACCAAATTGTCCCATCTAACAGTATGCATTAAAAAACAGGGGTTTAGTTTGCACACATTTGCAAATACATGTGTAAGCTGCAGAGCCACGTCATGGCACCCCGGTATTATCTGCAGTCCTAACTCTAAATTTGAGAGCCTCCACAGTGGAAGCACATGAATTATAATGGATAGGCAGAGGGCAGGTGAGCCCGGAGGGAGCCCATTTGTTTGTACTAGATACCAGTATTGTGACAAATGAGAAAACTCAAACCAAAACGCCCTTCTCGAGTTTTCACCACTGCGCTCAAATGCCAGGCAAAGGGCTGCTACCCCCCTCAGAAAAGTGTGAATAAACATAGTAATGAAATTAATAAAGCTGCCACTTTAAAAGTATAAACTGTGCAAATCTTTCTATTGTTTCCAATCCCATGAGGAAGTCAGGTATGACGAAACATGTCGGGGCGTGGCTGTACGGCATCTACCAGTAACAGTTAGTGACGGACGGGACGTGGCTGTGTATCTCCGTGCACCGGCGGGAGCTTTCGAAGGCGACAGAGGAGCTGCCCCCTGGGCTTGTATGCCAGCAGGAGATCCACACCAGCAGAGTGTCAGCGAAGCGGGGTGAGAATCTATCCAACGCTGTTCTTTGAGGTCCGCCGTGACCCTCATTTCCACAGTGGTGCTGGGCGTTTCACAGAGGAGGATTGAGTTTGGTTTTGATTTGACCTGCAGTGTCAGTTTGGCTTGAATCAAGAGATTTTTTCTTGTGAGTGTAATGATTGAAGTTTTAAGTTGAATAAATTTTATATGTTTTACGGTATCACACTATTTTGAGTTTTTTTATGCATTGAGGTGACACTTGGATAAATAAGGAATCTGGATTTTTTCACCTTCAATTGACCAACTATATGCCCATGCCTTATTGCCAAAACACGAGAGTGTGAGGCATATTGAGCTGGTGAGTGTTGAATTCAAGGGGAGAGGAATCACTGACACGGAGTGAATTGGTGGACTGTTTCCAGATACTGCACATTTCCTTCACGGTGTCCTGTCTATGGATTCTCTATGGACTAAACTATCCATATCTCACTTTTGTTACTATTTTGCGATATAAATTGTTCTGTGTATGGTACACCTTCATAGGTCACCTTGTCAGGAGTTTTACTTGTAAACTGATGAGATTTTTTATGATCGTTTCACGTATGATTTATATATATATTTTTTTTTTGCTACAGCACTAGATCACTTTAGCCTATACTAAACAGTATAAAAACTGTCATTTAGCGCCACTTTTATTGATTCACAAGGACCGCTTATGGGCTCTTGGAAACAATAGAAAGATAGACACCAGTATTGCCTGTGGTCTCTCTACAGATGATTTTTACCCATTACTGACAATTCCTTGTTTTGCACTGTGTGGTGGCGCCATCTTGGTAGAAGCGGGGCTTCCTTCTTCATTTCAGAGCCTCCATAAAAAAAAAAAAAAAACAGTGAGGAGCACAGTATTGACATCACCAAGTCTTTCGGAGGCTAGCAGTCAGAGGCAGTAGTGCCTTAGATATACAGCTATGAAACTGTAGGTACGGGGGAGTGCCTAGGCACCCTTAGGCCTGGTTCACACCTATGTGTTTTTTTTGGGCACTTTGTGCATAGTTTCCTATGGGACACATTTACATCTATGCTTTTTTTTTTCAGCCACCGCGTTTTTTGGAAGGGTCAGGGACTTTTTTTTTTTTTTTTTTTTTTACACACAAAACGGTGCTTTTTTTTGTCTCAACGGATTTCAATGGAGAAGCTGCAGAAAAGCATGTAGTGCGTTTTTGCCGCAGTTTGCATTTTTTCACTTGCCCAACAACAGTCTGGCCAAAAAAAAAAAAAAAAAAAAGCATAAAAAATGCAAAATGCCATTGTATATACCTTATAGACTTTTAGGTCTGCCCAGGTATGTTCATAATGTTGTGACATATACCAGGGCTCAAAATTTCAAGTCCTGAGCTACTAGCCAGGCCTCAAGGGTTACTCGCTGCCAGTTGCCCCACCCAAGCCCGCACCTCCACTAATTCCACCCCTAAACACGCCCTCATAAATTATCTCATGAAATGACACTTAAATGTTTTATGGAGAAGTTATAAAAATAAATATTAACAAAAACAACTTTATCCGTGCCCATCAATGCAGCCTGCCTGTGCCCATCAATGCAGCCTGTCTGTGCCCACCAATGCAGGCTGCCTGTGTCCTCCATGCAGCCTGTGTTCTCCATGCAGCCTGTGCCCACCAATGCAGCCTACCTGTGCAGGGGAGGAGAGGAACAGGAGAGCCGTCCGGATGATCAGAGAGCAGTGCAGGGAACACAGCGATAACAGCTTTCATTTCAATTGCTGTGTTCCCACCGCTCAACATCATATACAGCCCCGCCCCTTGGCTGGGGAACTTTGAGTGACAGATCACCCTTCCCGGGATTGGACAGGTGATCTATCAAAAGTCCCAGGACGAGTGGGCAGGGCTGTATCTGACAGCGAGCAGCGGGGAACAAGGCAATGTGAAATGAAAGCTGTTATCGCTGTGTTCCCCGCGCTGCGCTCTGTTAATTCGGGCGGCTCTCTCTCTCTCTCTTCCCCTCCGCAATCGCTGGGAGAAGGACTCCCATTCCACCCAGGCTGCCGGCGGTGCTCGCCAGCAAAATGCGAGCAGAATTTTTGAGGGCTGACATATACTGTATTCAGGTCCATTTCACTCGTGTCACCCATGCCCATGCTGACGAAGGTTTGTAGACAGGTGGAGGACCTATGTGCTTTTGATGGAGTGCTACGTATCTGGCTTGTGTATACTGCCTTTAGTTTGACTTTGTTAGACCTGTTCCTGATGTATGCACCAGACATGAACACCATGTTTACCTGTGGATTTTTGTTATTCTGCATCCTAATAGTCTTTCTTGCAAAACTCAATAAAAATTAGTTTTTTGTAAAACAAAAAAAGTAAAATTGTGGTAAAATGGCATGTGCAAAAATGCACAGCAAAAAGCACTGCAGAAACTATCAAAAGCAAACTGTATAGGTGAACGGAGCCTAATGCCTCGTACACACGGTAAGATTGTTGGCAGGGGATTGTCTGTCGACAGACTGATGTCCCAAAATCATACAGTTAGTACGCTGCTTTTGACAATTGTTGCCCAATTTTCGGCCAACAAATGTTGGATGACAGGCTAGTAAATTTTCGGCGGACAACGGTTTGACGTCAGATTTTCGTATGGTCAGTGCACAAATTCGTCACACGAAAGTCGAAAGTACAAAACACGCATGCTCGGAATCAAAGCTCAAACACAAAATTAGCAGAAGGGGCCCAAAGGGTGGCGTTCAAGAGCTGAAATTCCTCGTAGTATATGTCACAACGTTTGTGTTTGTGGCTCGACAATTGTGTACTGTTAGTAAGATCCTGGCACACGCCCTTTTGACAAAAATCAGACGCTCGGTTGGCCAACAATCTTACTGTGTGTATGAGGCTTTACAGCCCATGTGAAAATAACTGGAAACCACCATAGTACACAAATTGAGTGAAGCTGCAGACACAAAAAGGAAGATATCCCTTCTAATGTCAAAATATAGAAAGAAATGTGTTGCGCTAAAGTTCCAAAAAATAAATAAAAAAAATTTATTTTTATTCATCATACATAAAAATATTTAACAAAAATGCAAATTATAAATAAAAACGTTCACTAAATGTGAAAATAGTGTCCATGCAAAGATAAAAGCTAAAGTCCCAACACCAAAGTACAGTTCAATTTAAATTCTTCATTATTCACAAAAAGTGCCAGCATCATCCACCAACACCAAGAATGATAAAGGTGCAGACTTACCAGACCACAGTGACCCCCTTATTTAGAGTGGTCAACCCAAGCTCAAATGCTATTCATCAACAACAATGTCACTTCTCATGGAACACCAGAGTAGACATCTGGACATCCCAGTAAGTGCACGGATATCTTTCAGGAGGAATTCAAGAAAAAAAAGGTACATTTTTTGGACTCCTGTTTAGGTGCAATTATAAAATTAATATCTAGATGGTCCCCATAATAATGCAAATTTCACTTTTTTGGATTCAGTTTCACTTTAACTGGTTGACTTTCTGAGGTCCCTTTCCCACGGTCGATCCGCTCAGGTGCGCCTGGCAGTTTTTCCGGTGGACCTGATCAGAAAATCCATGCATCTCCAATGGACAGGTGGGTGTAAATGGTCTTGTGTTCGCTTACACCTGCCGGCCTCCAGGTCCAATCCAGTCCACTAAAAAATAGAAGGGGATCCGTCCTCTTCTGTTTAGACGGATCGACTCGGAGTGTAGTGGGGTGTAAATGGCCAGCAAAGTCAATTCTCTCCCGGCCGCCCATGGATCAGAACGGGCTCTCCTCTCGGTGTCCATTCTGCAAAAACTGAACAGACACGGATGTGTCATCCACCAGCTTTGCTCTGATCAGCAGGGGGAGCTGTGATCGGATCCCCTGCTGATCGGAACAGAATCCGCCCCGTGGGAAAGGGGCTGGAAGCAGAATTGTGCAGAGAACATCCACAAAGAAAACCAGGAGACCAAACTTCTGAAATTCTCTTTTTATTCAATAAAAAGAACATCCACTCTCTGTGTAATAGAATTAAACATTTATAATAAACTGTTCACATCGTTTTTGTGTTCTCAGTAGGAAGCTGAGACGTGAAAAAGACGTATTATACAAGCAATGAACCGTGAATATTTTCACATTGCAGATCATGAATGGGTGATATGAAAAAAAAGTTTCCATCTGGACATGAATATGTGTATGAGGTCATCATTCCAAAAGCAGCAAAGTCTGTACTGAAAAGAGTCGAATACTCTTCTACTTATTCATTAGTAGTATAAATTCTTAAAACTCTATCTAAACTTTTTATGTTTTGTACAGAGTGGGGGACAGTCGAGATCCATCAAGGTCTTTTTTTTTGGTGTCATGTCAGGAAGATTTCCCTTCACTTTCTATGCCAGAGACACAGCAGGAAGTGAGAGGAGATCTCTACCAAGTGAAATCCAATGGATGGTCACTCCCAACAATACAAGAGTGAAAACCAACAAAAGGGCAGGATGTGGGGGAGTTACTTGGCCAGACTTCTGGAGGAAACCCAAATGGCCTACAAGGTATCAAATAAAATAATAAAGGCTTTAAAAAGCTGTACCATTTTATTAATACCTACTGGGGCCCCATGACTGCATAGGCTAATATGTTTTCTTTTAAAGTTCATTAGTTTGGCCACCTATTATATTAAAGAACCATACAGGGGACTTAGAAAGGTGGGACCATGCTTGACCCTTACAGGAAAAGTGGAAAGCCACTTAAAACTTCAGCTGCCAGACAGGGCTGCAAGCCTAGGAAGCATAGAAAAACTGCCAGGACAAGGACCTCTTTCACAACAGTAACACTCACCCATGCTAATCAGACTTCTGTACAATTAAAAAAAATATATATATATATATTACATATATTGTGTGTTACAGCTGTTTATCTTACATTTGCTTTTTATATACTTTTAAAGTACTAAATTGGAACTCCACCCAAACTTTTTTCATTGTTTTTGGCCAAGATAGGGTTGGATCTCCTGCTAGGTCCTCCAGTGCTGCCTGTGGCCCTTGTTCCCCCCACTGGTGGAAGATACATTTTATTTTGATTCTATATCAGAGAGGATCCAATAAGTTCAGAAGTGAGGCTGCCAATGTAGGACCAAAAGGTGAGGGGAGCTATAAGAAAAACGATTTGGAGACGGACCACCCATCCATTCCAAGCTGCTTCCAAATGCTGTGCATTTTCTGAATTTAAGCAAAGCATTCTGATTGGATGAAGTAAAAAGTATGATGTCTCCACCCCGCCTCTCCAATCAGAGAATGCTTTGCATTCATTCAGAACATGCAAAGCAATCTCTGAATGGCACCTGTGCCGAGTGGCCCACCTCCTGTGTTTAGAACACCACACCAGGCCAGCTACTAAGCCCAGGACCCAGGAGGCAAGTGGAGATCACTGGAGTGGCCGTGTCTACTTCAGTGATTTCCATCTTTCAGGGGCATAGACCAGATATGTTATATACATTTCCTTGAGTAAACTGTCTTAAACCGATGAAACTGCGCCAAGAGCAAGAATAGGCAACAAAGTTCAAAACACTAAATGGTTCACAACTCATTGTTAAAAAAGACAGTAGAGGTGATTTTCTTACAACAGAATTCACTCAAGTGCCTTAAAATTAAAACTTAAGACATCATTGCTATGATTAGCTATGCCCAGATCCTAAATAGAACCGGTCACAAGCATTTAATTTTTTTTTTTTTAAATACACTATATGGCCAAAATGAATCTGGAGACCTGACCATCACACCTATATGACGTTGTTGCAATATCCAATCCCAAAACCGTGGGTATCTATATGGAGTTAGACTTTCTCCTGTTCTCCTTGTGAGACTTACCACAAAATATTGGAGTGTGTCTGTGGGAATGTGTGCCCATTTGGCTAAAAAATATAATTTGTGAAGTCAGGTATGAGAAGACCTGGCATGCAATCAGCATTCCAGTTCATATCAGAGTTGTTAAGTAGGGTTGAGGTCAGGGCTCTGTGAAGGACACTCAAGTTCCTCTACACCAAACTCGTACTATAGACCATGTCTTTATGGATCTGGCTTTGTGCACAAGGGCACAGTTGAGCTGGAAGAGAAATGGGGCCATCCCCAAACTGTTAAAAAAAAAATTGGAAGTGCATTAACAGACTTCGTATCCTGCAAAATTACAAGCATACTTGACCAAAATCACGGGAACGCAATCATTTCGAGCGTTTTTTTTGACCACATGCTATTGGTCACATAGGTAGGTGTGATGGTCAGACGTCAATGAAGTTTTGGCCAATAGTGTCCCTGATGTTCCCCTATTTAGTGCCATCTCTCTGCTTGTTGGCATTCATATCCTCACCAGTTCTGTCACTGTAATGCTAAACCTTGCCATCCTTGAGTTTAGGGATAACAGTGTCTGATAGAATAGAAAAGGATGAAGCAGGACCATGACTGTGGTAAGGAGGATTACATCGGGGAATCTTGGGGAACCTAACATATACATTAAGGACCATCTCTATGACTCCATTACATTAATAGCATGAGATTTTTGAGTCAGATCCCTTTACGTAGAATCCTACTAGTGGTTCAATAACCTGCATATTGAAATGGTGCTAAGGACCAAAACAAGGCACCAAATGCCCACAAGAACATAGTATCACCACGAAGTATGCCAAGGTAAAATTCCTTAAAAAAAAAAAAAAAAAAAAAAAAAACCCTAAAATTATTTACCATCAAGCCTTTAAGGGGATGTTAAGGTCTAATTTTTTTTTGTTTAAAAACAATGTCATACTTACCTGCTCTGTGTAATGGTTTTGCAAAGAGCAGCCCCGAACCTCCTCTTCTTGGATCCCTTTGTTGGCGATCCGGGCCCCTCCCTCCTGCCACCACAGCAAGCAGCTTGCTATGGGAGCAACCAGGCCAAGCCACTGCTCTGTGTGTCCATTCAGACACAGAGCCTCGGCTCAGCCCCACTCCCTCTCTCTCATTGGCTGACTGACTTTGATTGACAGCAGCGGGAGCATCACCAAAAATACTGTAAAGAGATTCGCCAATGTCATTTTGTTAGTATTAAAAAAGGAGATGTCCAGCCTGAGCTCGTTTGGCTGGGCTTCTCCTATGGGTCACAAGAGTGCAATTCGTTTTGCACTCCTGTGACCCGTTTTCAGCAGAGAGCAAGCTGAAATCCGCTCTCCACTGACGTCCCCAGGATCAGTCCAGGCACTGCGACATTAAAGTCTTGATCCACCAGGTGCCTGGACTGATGCCCGTCTCAGCGAGACGCTGAGAGCCTGAGACGGCCGCTCCCCGCCGCTTCAAAGCTCAGCACTCCAGTGAGCGAGGAGGAACAGAGAGGAGAGCTGCTGATTAACAGGCAGCAGCTCTCTGCTCGGGAAGCTGATAGAACCGAGCCATCTGCGATGTCCGATCGCTCGGTTCTCAGTGCAGAGGCGCCAGGGGACCTAGGTAAGTATGAATGGTCAAATTTTTTTTTTAAAAAGCCATACTTCTCTTTTAAAGACCATCTACCTGCAAACGAAACTGCAATAGAGAAAGATTAGGTCCCCTCCCAGACAGGACTGTACTGTGTGGCAGAGTTGTGTAAATTTTAGGACTGGATGGACAGAAATACAAATCCTTTGGCAGGTAGAGCAGATTTAATGTATACATTTCATCTGTGTTTTTAGAGGTTTGTCTGAAATCCAGCTTTTGAACACAAATTTTAATTAAAAACGCCAACTGGCTTTCTAAGTTGGACTGATTGGCTCTTAAATGTAAAAAAAAAAAAAAAAAAAAAAGAAGTTGTATCCCCAACCAAAGACATAATAAAAAAAAAAAAGTAGTATTAAACCCATTCCAGGTTTTACACAGATTTTTAGGACGCAAGATAATTAAAAGGACAGGAACGATTGGGAGCATAACCTCCCATGTGTATATTGTTTGAACCCAGCCCGCGAGAGCAACCTAATGCAAATCATTAATTTAATCAACCTTTTAACCACCCATTGAACAGACAACAATCAATGAGATGTAAGCTTTGAACAGTTTAGGCATACCATTACAAAAGAAAAAATTGTGATGGGTTGTTGGTGGTCATCACACACCAATTTTTTTGTCTTGTCAAAAAGATTTAACTGGATGTATTTAAAAGAAGAGGAGCAATCTGTTAAAGCGGAAGGAAAGGGTAAACAATAACCCACCCATTGCGCTGATATTCAATGCATACGTTTTCTAATAAATCATAATGTCATATAGCTCCAATGAGTCAGTCTCTGTACAGGACCGACAATGTCACTGAATCCTATAAAACATGACATCATCCCGCCACCGCCCAAAGCGCTAAAGCATTGGCCCGGGAGAGATTTCACACCCACCAGACACACTTGCCAGAGCTATGCGGTCACGTGACCAAATAGAAAAGCTGTAAAACAAAAAGATATTTACATTGCAAAGTGTTTCCTCCAGGCCCCATTAGAGACAACAACAGAGTCTAATGGGACCTGGGGGGGGGGGGGGGGGGGTCTCTCTCTAATAGTGTCTATTGGAGAGTCTCTGTTAGAGAGAGACCCCCCTTACAGACTACAAAGGACTTTAATGGGACCTGGAGGGGGGTCTCTCTCAAACAGAGGTGCCCCTTTCAGTGTCCATTAGAGAGTCTCTGTTAGAAAGAGCCCCCAGTATCGCTATTATATAAGGTTTTTAGTTACAGCACCTTGGAACAAAGTTAAAGACCGCCCACCGCACGTATACTGCGGCAGGGGCGGCCGCTCTGCGCCAGATCACGTACCTAGTACATGATCTGACACTTCTGGGTCGGGGGGGGGGGTTTCGCTCCCTGCTGGCAACCCGCACCCGCAGTGATATGCGTATGGCAGATTGTCATTCTGTCAGAGGGGAAGGCACTGATCCTGTGTTTCTGCTAAGCAGGAACACGGATCTTTGCCTTCCCCTCGTCAAAGCACCTCCCCCCACAGTGAGTAAGCACAACCTAGGCATACTTCTAACCCCTCTGATCGCCCCAGATGTTAACCCCTTCCCTGCCAGTGCCATTCGTACAGTGACAGTGCATATTTTTTAGCGTATTAGTGTCACTGGTCCCCAAAAAGTGTCAGTTAGGTGTCCGATTTGTCCGCCGCAATATCGCAGTCCTCCTCTAAGTCGCTGATCGCCGCCATTACTAGTAAAAAATAAAAATATCCCATAGTTTGTAGACGCTATAACTTTTGTGCAAACCAATCAGTATACACTTATTGGGATTTTTTTTTACCAAAAATATGTAGCAAAATACATTTTGGCCTAAATTGATGAAGAAATTAGATATTTTTTGGATATGTTTTATAGCAGAAAGTAAAAAAAATAATGTTTTTTTTTTCAAAATTGTCGGTCTATTTTTGTTTATAGCGCAAAAAATAAAAACTGCAGAGGTGATCAAATACCACCAAAAGAAAGCTCTATTTGTGGGAAAAAAGGACAACTGTCAGTTAAAGTAATGCAGTGCCGTTTTGCAAAAAATGGCTTGGTCATGAAGCGGGGTAAACCTTCCGGAGCTGAAGTGGTTAAAGAATAATTTCACCTTTGGAACATGTTACACCAGGTTTTTTTAGGGTGGAACACGCAACATGTTCCAGCAACTGCAGCTTCTCCGCTCGATACTGTGACAGAGGGCAGGAGATCTTCTCCCCACACCCGCTGCCACAATTTGAAAATAGCGTGGCTGTGCGGGCCTTTAGTCCACCCACACAGGCCCATCATTTAATCAGTTTCCTGTGAATGAATATGCCTGCTAGTACCACCAGCCATTGAAGCCGACAGGTTTGTAGTTCTCAATGAACTATGAGGGCGCTGGTGATCACTCTTCTAGTCCACTGATCTTCCTGCTCTCAGGTAACTATCTGTCCATACAAAGCACGGGCAGACAGCTATCCCGAGAGTCTGCAGGAGCCTAGGATTGCACACGTGATCTGCTGAACGCGGGTGCAATGCTTTACAGGCTCCTTAACCACTTGCCGACTGCCGCAAACACATATACTTCGGCAGAATGGCTCCTACAGGCAAATGGGCGTACCCGTCCGTACGTCCCTTCAAATTTGCCGGCTTGCGATATAGATTATATATATATATATATATATATATATATATATATATATATATATATATATATATATATATATATATATATATATATATATATATATATATATACATACATACATATATATATATACACACACATATATATATATATATATATATATACATACATACATATATATATATACACACACATATATATATATATATATATATATATATATATATATATATATATATATATATATATATATATATATATATATACATATACATACATACACACACACACACACACATATATATATACACACACACACACAAACACATATATATACATACACATATACTATTTCACTATGGTCATGAGGAAGCAAGGGAACTTGCGAAACGCATTGACCTATTTTGGAAGTGGTAATAGTACTATATTGCCATATTGTTGGATATGTACTGTGGGGATTACATATGTTGACCCTTAATACATTTTGTATTTTTGTAAGTTTACTTACTGTTAAAGAAGAAGTATCGCCAATGCTCTTTTGGTCCTACTTCTCCTGGGGATCACAAGAGTGCACTTCGTTCTGCACTCCAGTGACCCATTTTCAGCTGACAGCAGGCTGAAGTCCACTGTTGGTTGATGTCACTGAGCCGGTGCACGCTCTGGAGAACTCCCGACTTTACAGTCAGGATCCACCCAGATGCTTGGACCGTCAGCTGGCTCTACCTCTCAGCAAGCCGCTGGGAGACTGAGCCAGTCGCTCCCGCCCCCTCCACAGCCCAGTGCTCCAGTGAGATCTGGGGTGGGGCAGAGTCGATATCCACCCAGATGCCTGAACTGACAGCTGGCTCAGCCTCTCAGCGTGCCACTAAGAGCCTGAGCCAGCCCCTCCTGCTCCCTCCACAGTCCAGGGCTCCAGTGAGCGCTGGAGCTGATGTCACAGAGCTGGTCCAGACTCTAGAGAGATCCTGACTTTAATGTTGGGATCCACCCAGATGCCTGGAAGGGCAGCTGGCTCAGCCTCTCAGCGTGCAACTGAGAGGCTGAGCCAACCACTGATGCCCCCTCCATTGCCCAGCTCCAGCGAACGCTGGAGGGGCAGAGTAGAGTCAGTCACCGCCTCTCTGTTCGATGAAGACTGAGAACTTTGATCGCTCAGTTCTCAGTCTTTGAAGTGGCGGGTAACAGATGTAGCATCGGACCAATGCTGCTTCCACCCAGTTGAGTATAAACGTTCATTTTTTTGCATTTCCGAACTTCTCTCTTAAATCTGTGCCAAGGTGTTGCACCTAAAAGTCCTAAATAATAGAGTGGAGTATGTTTTAAGATTCAAGGATGTCAGCACCTGTGAGCATAATAAAATTACGAACACCTCTTGTGATATATTTGATACATTGCAATGTATTAGGAAATGTATGCATTAAATATCAGCAATGGGGAAAAAAAAAAAAGTGTGTTTTTGTTTAGCCTTTCCTTCTACTTTAAATGATGAAACCCATTAGAACCAAACCACCAGAATTCATTTATTGCTCTTCTGACTGCTCCAAAAGGGAAATCTGGAGTGACTCTCAGCAACCAGTGAATCTTTACATCATCACCATAGCCAACACTGTCCAGACACGTTCACTTACCCTGACAGCTAGAGATTCACCTGAGGACCTCAATGATCGAGGAAATAGACAATCAAACCACAATTAGTTAAAAATTCAGACAGAGCTAGGACCACATCACAGAGCTCCCGACACGTCTAGGTTTTATTACAACTCCGACTGGCCGAAAAATACAAAAAATTGTGTCCATCACACATGGCCTTTCAAGTTGTGCTCAGAACCTGGAAGGAAATCTGGAGAAGTTTCCTTGTTGGGTAACCGACCAGAAGTTGCGCCGATTCTGGAAGTACTGGAAACTGTTATTAATTCTGAACTTGTCACGTTTGAACTTGATTTTCTTCACCTACAAAACAGAGCAAGATAAAAAAAAAAAAAAACATTATTTCAACTGCATCTTTAAAGCGCGACTAAACCCAGGACCCTGCATTCCCTATATCTGGTCTCCCACAGTACACAGAACATGGAAATGTAATTATTAAATATAAACTGCTAAATACCTTTTCTTATCAGCAGTATATAGCAGTCTTGTGACTTCTATCAGTGTCTAATTAAAGCTTGCTGGAGGAGTTTTCATATACTGCACTAGCTGGCCTATCAGGATGCAGGACCCCTGACCCTCTGGACAGTGCTGATTGACCCTTTGCTGATCACATGCACCCTCCCAAGAAAAAAACAAAAAACAAACTCTCTAGCAATACGCACCAAACTGAGCATGTGCAGCCTGACTCCAGTAACTGTCTTATCCGGACATATTTTGGAGACAGCGGAAGAAGGGGAGGATCAGAAAAGACAGGATCAAACAGCCTTTTTACACAATACAGAGGATTAACCCTTTAGGTTCCACAGTGAGTATAACAAGTATGTTTTGATGCATTTACAGACTGATTTTACTGTTGTGGGTTTAGTAACACTTTAACCATTTCCACACCAGGCCTTTTCTGGCACTTTTTGTTTACATGTAACAAGAAGTATTTTTTGCTAGAATATTAGTTAGAACCCACAAACATTATACAATCCTTTTTCTTTAGAGCCCTTGCACACTGGGGCGGTTTGCAGGCGCTATTGCGCTAATAATAGCGCCTGCAAACCGACCCGAAAGTGCCGCTCCTTGCATTCCAGTGTGAAAGCCCCGAGGGCTTGCACACTGGAGCGATGCGCTGGCAGGACGGTAAAAAAAGTCCTGCCAGCAGCATCTTCGGAGCGGTGAAGGAGCGGTGTGTATACCGCTCCTTCACCGCTCCTGCCCATTGAAATCAATGGGACGGCGCGGCTATACCGCCGGCAATGCACCTCTGCAGAGGCGCTTTGCGGTGGTATTTAACCCCTTCTCGGCCGCTAGCGGGGGGTAAAACCGCCCCGCTAGCGGCCGCATACCGGCGGTAAAACGCCGCTAATAATAGCGGCGTTTTACCGCCGACGCCGCCCCCGCCCCAGTGTGCAAGGGCTCTAAAGCAGAGGCTCTAGAGAATAAATTGGTAGGTATTGCAATTTCTTATGTCACACGGTATTTGCGTGGCTCTTTTTTAAACACAAATTTTTGGGGAAAAAATACACTTTTTAAAATTTTAATGCAAAAAAAAACACAATACATGACCCAATCTTTTTTAAAAATATAAAAGATGATGTTAGGCCAAGTAAATAGATACTAAACAACATGTCACACTTTAAAATTGTGCCCGGCTGTGCAGCGGCAAACAACAAACATCAATTTTACTATCCATAGGTGGTGCTTTAAAAGCCTTTACAGGTTACCACTTTAGATTTACAGAGGAGGTCTGGTGCTAGAATTACTGCCCATGATCTGACGTTTGCAGGGATACCTCACATGCGTGGGGCGATCGCTGTTTGCGTGCGCGCGGGACCGACGCGCGCGTTCACCTTTGTGCACGAACACTGGGGGACGGGATGCTTTTATATTTTTTTTAATTTTTTATATTAAAGTGGTTCTAAAGGCAGAAGTTTTTTTTTAATTTTAATGCATTCTATGCATTATGATGAAAAACCTATGCGCAGCAACCCCCCTCATACTTACCTGAGCCCTATCTCGATCCAGCAATGTTGTACGAGTGTCTTGGCTGTCCGAGACTCTCACTCCTGATTGGCTGAGACACACAGCGGGCGCCATTAGATCTTGCTGCTTGTCAATCAAAGTCAGCGAGCCAATGGAAACACAGAGCAGTGGCTCAGCTCAGGTGCCCCCATAGCAAGCTGCTTGCTTTGGGGGCACTCAGCAGGAGGCAGGAGCCAGGAGTACGAGGGACCCGAGAAGAGGCGGATCGGGGCTGCTCTGTGCAAAACCATTACACAGAGCAGGTAAGTATAATATGTTTGTTATTTTGAAATGAAAAAAAAAAAAAAAGACGACTTTACAATCGCTTTAAAATATATATATATATATATATATATATATATATATTTTTTTTTATTTAACCGCTTGCCAACCAGCCGCCGTCATTATTGCGGCAGGTCGGCACGAGTTGTAGCTGTACATCGGCTCCTTTAAGCCGGATAGCTGGCGCGGGGGGTGCCGATGCTCATGGCCAAAAGTTACGATGACGGTCGGCCACGAGCATTTGTGGCCACGAGAGGCAGAACAGGGAATCCCTGTTCTGTGAGGAACCACAATCTGTCATTTCCTCCAGTCAGTCCCCTCCCTCTGCAGTTAGAAATGCACACATAGGGAACACACTTAAACCCTTGATCGCCCCCTAGCGTTAACCCCCTCCCTGCCAGTGACATTTTTACAGTAATCAATGCATATTTATAGCACTGATCGCTGTATAAAATGCCAATGGTCCCAAAAATGTCAAAAGTGTCCGATGTGTCCGCCATAATGTTACAGTCCCCATAAAAATCGCAGATCGCCGCCATTACCAGTAAAAAAATAATTATAATAAAAATGCTCTAAATCTATCCCCTATTTTGTAGACGCTATAACGTTTGCGCAAACCAATCAATATACGCGTATTGTGATTTTTTTTTTTACCAAAAATATGTAGAAGAATACATATCGGCCTAAACTGAGGAAAAAATGTGCTTTAAAAAAAAAAAAAAAAAAAAAAGAATGGGGATATTTATTTTAGCAAAAAGTACAAAATATTGTGTTTCGTTTCAAAATTGTCGCTTTTTTGTTTATAGCGCAAAAAATAAAAACCGCAGATTAGATCAAATACCACCAAAAGAAAGCTCTATTTGTCGGAAAAAAAGGACGTAAATTTTGTTTGGCAGTGTCGCACGACCGCGCAATTGTCAGTTAAAGCGACGCAGTGCTGAATCGCTAAAAATGACCCGGTCATTCAGTAGCCAAATCTTCCGGGGCGGAAGTGGTTAAGCACACTGTTGCTTTAAAAAAAAATTTTTTTAACATTTTTATTGCTGTCACAAGGAATGTAAACATGCTTGTGACAGTAATAGGCATGTGACAGGTCCTCTTTATGGAGAGATCTGGGCCCTATAAGACCCCCAAAATCCCTCCTATGCCCTTAACCACTTGACGACCGCTCACTGTATATATACGTCATTTTTTTGAAGATGGATATCTCGGTAACGGCAGCAGCTGCTGCCACAACCGAGGTATCCATCTTTACAGTGAGCGGTTCTGTACACGATAACGGTGGTCTCTGCGGCGGGTTCGCTGCGAGATCACCGTTATCGGCGGCGGGAGAGGTGCCACCCCCTCTCCCGCGCCCTCCGCTGCTTACAGGAGCCGTCGGTAGCGGCGGAGGAGATCGGGACCTGTCACTGCTGAGGTACTGAGACGAGTGAGGCCAAGATGGCCCCCACCCGTCTCTATACCATGTGACGGCCGGAGCGACGTCATTATGACGGCTCCGCCCACTTCTCTTAAAGGCACAATTTTTTGTGTCATTTTTTTAGACGACTTTTTTTTTTTTTTTGCATTTTAGTCTAAATATGAGATCTGAGGACTTTTTGACCCCAGATCTCATATTTAAGAGGACCTGTCATGTTTTTTTCTATTACAAGGGATGTTTACATTCTTTGTAATAGGAATAAAAGTGATCCAAATTTTTTTTTTTTAAAACAGTGAAAAAATAAATAAAATAAAGTAAAATAAATAAAAAAAAAAAAATTTTTTTTTAAAGCGCCCTGTCCCGACGAGCTCGCGCGCAGAAGCGAACGCATACGTGAGTAGCGCCCGCATATGAAAACGGTGGTCAAACCACACATGTGAGGTATCGCCGCGACCAGTAGAGCGAGAGCAATAATTCTAGCCCTAGACCTCCTCTGTAACGCAAAACATGCAACCTGTAGAATTTTTTAAACGTCGCCTATGGAGATTTTTAAGGGTAAAAGTTTGACGCTATTCCACGAGCGGGCGCAATTTTGAAGCGTGACATGTTGGGTATCAATTTACTTGGCGTAACATTATATTTCACAATATAAAAAAAAATTGGGCTAACTTTACTGGCCGGGTAGGACGGAAGCCTTGGAAGGCGGTGGAAAGGGGGGGGGGGGCAGGGGAGGTGTTGGGACGTCAGCCGTTGGGATTGTTTCTACAAGAGAGCTGACCGCCAGCTCTAAAAACCGATAACAGGCATCATCCCGGTATAACCATCCATTGACGTACCGGCACATCGCTTGTCTGGAAGTGGTTAAAGAGGCACGGTCGCAAAGTTTTCTGCTGATAGTTTACTCACTTATACAAGTTACCTTCTTGCTGCATGAGTAAGCTTTGGTGTTAGGGCTTACCCCAGAGGATGATGTACACAGACTCAACTTCTATTGGATTCATAACCCAAATTTACCTTTCCACTATCAAAGTCTTCATCCCATTCATCTATAACCGAGTTATATTTGGCCTCCTCTGCATCACGCTCAGCATCTTGACTTACAGTGGACTTTTCTCCATCCCAACTGAACACTGTGGGGCAAAGCACAATAAAAGGACAATTAAATGGAGTGTAATGGTTTGCACGATTTTGGCTAAAATGAGAATCACGATTTTTTTTGCTTAGAGGATAGATCACGATTCTCGTGGTGCAACATCTTCTTTCACATTAAAACAAAAAAAATTGGGCTAACATTACTGTTTTGTTTTGTTTTTTTTTTTGGTTTTTTTTTTACACAGGAGTGTATTTTTTCTCCAAAAAATTGCATTTGAAAGACCACTGGACAAATACAGTGTGACATAAAATATTGCAGCAATTGCCATTTTATTCCCTAGGGTCTCTGCTAAAATATATATATATATAATGTTTGGGGGTTCCAAGTAATTTTCTAGCAAAAAATATTGATTTTAACTTAAGAAAGAAGTGTCAGAAAAAGATTTGGACTTTAAGTGGTTAAACTTCCTGCATTTACATGTTGTTGAAAACTTGGCAGACTGCCTGGATTATTTATTTACACAGAAGTTCTATCCCTTTGATCCAAGAAGGAAGCTTAGTTACAACATTTCAAGTTATAAACTTGGCAGACTGCCCAGATGCTTTCTTTTGACAGCTGAGTGAGCAGATAATCTCTGCACTTGTTTATATGAAAGAATCGCAAACTCAGCAGGAGAGATTGTCAGAGGGGGTGAATCGAGATCACGATTTTTTAACGATTAATTGTGCAGCTCTACTGGTTTCCATGATTTTTATAACCTCAGCTGTACAGTTTTTGCTCAGTGGTGGCTCCCACTTTCAATAAGTTCAAACTTTCTGAGCAATTCACACCTTTCATTGTAAAGGGTGACTGTGCCGAGCTGCCAACCTCCTGTGTTCAAAATGCAGCAGGGTAGCCACTCAGCATGAAGCCCGGAAGTTGAGATCTCTGGACTAGTGGTATTCACTTCAGCTTTCAACTTCCAGGGGCGTCATCCATGTATGAGGTTTACAGTGCATCCGGAAAGTATTCACACTACTTCACTTTTTCCACATTTTGTTATGTTACAGCCTTATTCCAAAATGGATTCAATTCATTATTTTCCTCAAAATTTTACAAACAATAACCCATAATGACAACAAGAAAGAAGTTTGTTTGAAATATTTGCAGATTTACTAAAAAACAAAACAAAAATCCCATGTACATAAGTATTCACAGCCTTTGCCATGACACTCAAAATTGAGCTCAGGTTTCCACTGATCATCCTTGAGATGTTTCTACAACTTGATTGGAGTCCACCTGTGGTAAATTCAGTTGATTGGACATGATTTGGAAAGGCACACACTTGTCTATGTTAGGTCCTACAGTTAACAGTGCATGTCAGAGCACAAACCAAGCCATGAAATCCAAGGAATTGTCTGTAGACCTCCGAGACAGGATTGTATGGAGGGACAGATCTGGGGGAAGGCTACAGAATAATTTCTGCAGCATGAAGGTCCCAATGAGCACAGTGGCCTCCATCATCTGTAAATGGAAGAAGTTTGGAACCACCAGGACTCTTCCTAGAGCGGGCCGCCTGACCAAACTGAGCAATCAGGGGAGAAGGGCCTCAGTCAGGAAGGTGACCAAGAACCCGATGGTCACTCTGACAGAGCTCCAGCATTTCTCTGTGGAGAGAAAAGAGTCTTCCAGAAAAACAACCATTTCTGCAGCACTCCACCAATCAGGCCTGTATGGTAGAGTGACCAGACGGAAGCCACTCCTCAGTAAAAGGCACATGACAGCCCACCTGGAGTTTACCAAAAGGGCACCTGAAGGACTCTCAGACCACTAGAAACAAAATTCTCTGCTCTGATGAAACAAATATTGAACTCTTTGGCATGAATGGCAAGTGTCATGTCTGGAGAAAACCAGGCACCGCTCATCACCTGGCCAATACCATCCCTACAGTGAAGCATGGTGGTGGCAGCATCATGCTGTGGGGATGTTTTTCAGTGGCAGGAACTGGGAGACTAGTCAGGATCGAGGGAAAAGCTGGACTGCAGCAAAGTACAGAGACATCCTTGATGAAAACCTGCTCCAGAGCGCTCTTTGGAACTCTGAGACTGGGGTGAAGGTTCATCTTCCAACAGGACAATGACCCTAAGCACACAGCCAAGATAACAAAGGAGTGGCTACGGGACAACTCTGTGAATGTCCTTGAGTGGCCCAGCCAGAGCCCAGACTTGAACATCTCTGGAGAGATCTGAAAATGGCTGTGCACCGACGCTCCCCATCCAACCTGATGGAGCTTGAGAGGTTCTGCAAAGAAGGATGGGGGAAACTGCCCAAAAATAGGTGTGCCAAACTTGTAGTATCATACCCACAAAGACTTGAGGCTGTATTTGGTGCCAAAGGAACTTCACCAAAGTATTAAGCAAAGGTTGTGAATACTTATGTACATGTGATTAAACTTTGTTTTTTTATTTTTAATAAATTTACAAAGATTTCAAATAAACTTCGCTCATGTTGCCATTATGGGGTATTGTTTGTAAAAATTTTAAAAGGTAAATAATGAATTTAATCCATTTTGGAATAAGGCTGTAACATAACAAAATGTGGAAAAAGTGAAGAGCTGTGAATACTTTTCGGATGCACTGTAACATGCATTGGACCAATGCAGCTATGTATAAAATATCCATTAATCAAAATGTTAAATAAGGGGGGTATATACCGCGCTATTGGCGGAAAGTGAAAAAAATACTCCTGTGAAAAAACGCTGCGACACAAAAACATGCGATAACCATGCAAGATAAAAATGTGTAAAAGGGGAAATAGTCGCGCTACTTAAGGAAAATAAATCTTAGATTGATATGTGTGCTGAAAGCCCTATGCACAAATAACATACCGTATATACTCGAGTATAAGTCGATCCGAGTATAAGTCGAGGCCCTAATTTACCACAAAAAAATGGGAAAAACTTATTGACCCGAGTATAAGACGAGGGTGAGAAATGCACAGCTACTCTAAGTGGAAAAGAGGGTCAACAATGCCCATTTGCAGCCTCAGTGTGCCCATTTGCATGCCTCAGTGTGCCCATTTGCAGCCATAGGTCCCCTGAACTACAAACTCGGTAGTTAAGGGTTCCTAGATGCCCCCTAGCTGCAGCCAAAATTTGGGGACCCTGAACCCAAAGGGTCCCGAAATGACATTGCTGCAGATGGACACAGTTGACCGACTTTGGGGCCCTGTATCTCAGGGCCACTTAGTGCTGGAACCCCAAATTTGGTGTGCAAACCCAGTGGAACTAGCACCAATAAATATCCAAAGCTGGGGTTTCTAGCAAAAATAGGTTCAGAAAATGTCAAGCACTTTTCTGCAGCAGAGAATGACATTTTCTGAACCTATTTGGGGCCCCGTATCTAGAGGCCACTTGGTGCTAGGAACCCCAGCTTTGGATATGTTATGGTACCAGTTCCACTGGGTTTGCGCACACCAAATTTGAGGTTCCTAGCACTAAGTGGCCCTGAGATATGGGGCCCCAAATAGGTTCAGAAAATGTCAAGCACTTTTCTGTAGCAGAGAATCACATTTTCCGAACCGATTTTGGGGCCCTGTATCTCAGGGCCACTTGGTGCTAGGAACTCCAAACTGTGCAAACCCAGTGGAACTGATACCACAACATATCCAAATTTGGGGTTCCTAGCACCAAGTGGCCCTGAGATACGGTGCCCCAAATTCAGTTCGAAAAATGAAATTTTTTGCTGCAGAAAAGTGCTTGAATCGAGTATAAGCCGAGGGGGGCACTTTCAGCACAAAAAAATGTGCTGAAAAACTCGACTTATACTCGAGTATATACGGTACATTAACAGTGAGCAATAAAATTTGAGGAACTATACCAATCAACGTGAGTGAATCTAAAATACAAATTGAAAAAAAATTCACATAGAAAATTCATATAGTGCAAAAAAATAAATAAAATAATGTGTGCAAAGTCCACATATGATGAAAACACTGAGTCCAAATCCAAAGTGAAAAAAAGAAAAAGCACTAAAGAAGAAGATTGAAGGTTGATTCCACCACCACTGAGAGGATGAGGGGTAGGCCTCTCCTTGGGGTACACACCAAATAATAATGGAGACCCTTACCAGATAAGATGGACCTCCTATCAGTAGCGAGGTCGTTATCGCCTGCAGATATAACCCTCTGTGGGGTCCTAGGTCGATCCAAGAGGCCAGTTCCTCCAGGCTCCTAGCGTCCTCCTCACCCCTTATACCGATTTCCCATCCTGTATATAGAGGAACTTTCTTTCTGATAGGAAAGCTAGGCGCTCTCCCGGACCGGAACAGGCCATATAGAGGAATAAAAGAAGCTCCAATAGTGTGTTATCCTTAAACGCTATATTGTTTATTCATAAAACAAGTTCAAAATAGAAAAAAAAACGACCTCGTTACTGATAGGAGGTCCATCTCATCTGGTAAGGGTCTCCATTATTATTTGGTGTGTACCCCATGGAGATGCCTACCCCTCATCCTCTCGGTGGTGGTGCAATCAACCTTCAATCTTCATCTTTCGTGCTTTTTCTTTTTTTCACTTTGGATTTGAACTCTGTGTTTTCATCATATGTGGACTTTGCACACATTATTTTTTTTTTTTTGCACTATATGAATTTTCTATGTGAATTTTTTTCAGTTGTATTTTTGATTCACTCACGTTGACTGGTATAGTTCCTCAAATTTTATTGCTCACTGTTAATGTATGTTATTTGTGCATAGGGCTTTCAGCACACATTTCAATCTAAGATTTATTTTCCTTAAGTAGCGCGACTATTTCCCCTTTACACATAAAATATCCATACCTGGAATTCTTCTTGAACTCCTCCCCACTCTAACCAAAAACTAAAAAAAAAAACGGCTGGCGTTAGGTTTTTTTTTCGATCCCTGTGCCCCAAGTATCCCAACCTTGCATCCCATAGGCTTTATTGGTGGCGCTCTTCAGTAGCTGTTCCACGACACCAGATTTCGCCGTGCCGTCCCATGCCAGCTGGGCTTTCTTGTTTGCACAGGGAATGGAAGGAAGTCGCTTGTATCCATCTTTGATGTGGCTGTCCCATACAAATATAGAGTCTGCAGAGAATAAGAGACTGAATCAGCAAATTAAAACACAAACATGGCAACCAGAAACCAACCGTCATTTTTTTTTTTTTTTATCTATCCAGACGTTTCCCCAAAAATGATAACCAGGAGGAATCTGCCCATTGTTAGTCCAGCCAAATATTTTTTTTGAGGATTTCATTTAGTACAAGTGGTTTAATTATTTATTTATTTTTTAAACACAGGGTACAAAGTGGTCAAAAATTTAAAAAAAATAAACGTTCTATACATTTTAGCCCCTTCACACCCACCCCAGGTTCCCGTTAACCCCTTTGCGCCAACTGCCACCCAGCCCTATAAGAGTTCTAAAAGCTGAGAGGGGGACATTTGGGTCATGTGACTGCTTTGATAGGCTGGACAAAAAAAAATAGAAAAAAGGACACTCCTATGGCCACATCCGTATAAGTTATATGTCATAAGAAAGAAAAAAAAAAAAAGGGGGTCAACAAGGACACCCTGAGCAGACTTTAGAGGCACAACAAACCTGAGAAAGCATAATCAAAATAACAATATAATCAATTTTATTAGGTATAAATATATACAGTACAAAGAAATTGACAAAAGATAATAAAAAATCATCTATATAGAAATATACATGATACAAGCCCAGATGTGTCTACGCGTTTCGTATAGAACTTCTTCAGGACAGATTTAGTGTCTGATCTCTGGGCATAGGCTACCACCTTTCATCCATTATTGTACGATATTATGTTTATGTGTTCACTTTTTTATACAAATCTTCTCTCATTTTAGTGAAACCCTCTTGTGTATTAACTGAAACCTGAATGTGTCCTGAAGAAGTTCTATACAAAACGCGTAAAAGTGATTATATTGTTATTTTGATTACACTTTCTCAGGTTTGTTGTGGCTCTAAAGTCTGCTCAGGGTGTCCTTGTTGACCCCCTTTTTTTCTTTCTTATGACGCTTTGATAGGCTGTCACAGTGGTCACATGATCAGAAAGCTCCCTATCGCAAGTATGAATTGGGAGCTTACCGATCCACGCCAGCTACCGTGCTGGGAGCGCACTCTCAGTGCGGTAAGTTGTTTACATAGGGCTGCATATATGTGGCTACTCGGCGATAAGGCCCACCCGCTGAGAGGCCGCATATATGTGAATGGCCGGTGCAAAGCGGTTAATTGGGATATTATGACTGGGGGCGGGAAGGTCTGCCAGATCATGTGACCACAGCAATTGGCTGTCACAGTGGTCCCATGACCGGGAGCTGTGCAGCATATGTGCAGCATGTGGACGTTAAAGTCCACCCTTTTTGCTGCCGCACATATGAGTTATGTGGGCAGCAAGAAGTTAATAGTGAAGCCTTTTTAATTGTGAACTGCCTAACCAGAGCCAGTGAGCTCTCTGAAATATCCTTTTCTTTCATTGCTTTATATCAGTGGTATCCCGACTGCAGCCCACAGACCAGATGTAGGCCTTTACTCGCCTTGATCTTGCCCTTGGGGCACTGTTCTACCCACTGATTTGAGGCACCAATCCTTCCACTGACACCAACAATGGGGCACCATAACTTACACTGACAGCAATGATGGGGCATGATTTAATCCACTGGCCCCAACAATGGGGCACCATTTCCTTCCACTGACACCAACCATGGGGCACTATTCCTTCCACTGAGACAAATGATGGGGCACTGTTCCTCCCATTGATACCAATGATGGGACACTGTTCCTCCCACTGATACCAATGATGGGGCACTGTTCCTCCCACTGACACCAATGATGGGGCACTATTCCTCCCACTGACACCAATGATGGGGCACTATTCCTCCCACTGACACCAACGATGGGGCACTATTCCTCCCACTGACACCAACGATGGGGCACTATTCCTCCCACTGACACCAACGATGGGGCACTATTCCTCCCACTGACACCAACGATGGGGCACTATTCCTCCCACTGACACCAACAATGGGATACTATTTCTCCCACTAACGCCAGAGATGGGAAACGAATTCGCCCACAGACACCAATTATGGGGCACTATTCCTCCCACTGACACCAACGATGGGGCACTATTCCTCCCACTGACACCAACGATGGGGCACTATTCCTCCCACTGACACCAACGATGGGGCACTATTCCTCCCACTGACACCAACGATGGGGCACTATTCCTCCCATTGACACCAACGATGGGGCACTATTCCTCCCACTGACACCAATGATGGGGCACTATTCCTCCCACTGACACCAATGATGGGGCACTATTCCTCCAACTGACACCAATGATGGGGCACTATTTCTCCCATTGACACCAATGATGGGGCACTATTCTTCCCACTGATACCAATGATGGGGCACGATTCCTTCCACTGACACCAATGATGGGGCATTATTCCTCCCACTGACACCAATGATGGAGCATTATTCCTCCCACTGACACCAATGATGGGGCATTATTCCTCCCACTGACACCAATGATGGGGCATTATTCCTCCCACTGACACCAATGATGGGGCACTATTCCTCCCACCGACACCAATGATGGGGCACTATTCCTTTCACCAACAATAATGGGGAACTATTCCTCCCACTGAGACTAATGATGGGGCACTATTCCACTAACAATAATGGAGCACTGTTCCTCCCACTGACACCAATGATGGGGCACTATTGCTCCCACTGACACCAATGATGGGGGCACTATTGCTCCCACTGACACCAATGATGGGGCACTATTGCTCCCACTGACACCAATGATGGGGCACTATTCCTCCCACTGAGCTTGGGACACTACTCTCTTTGACGCTGGGGCATTTTCTACCCTACTGGCCACTGTCCTCTGGTTATTTCTTACCACAGTTAATTTCCTGAGCTTTATGTTTATGTCCTTTGGCAGATTCGCTCTATCACTCTCTTGGCTATCGTGCAATTTATGCTTTTTCTTCTTCTTTATTTTCATGATTTCATGATCCCCTTGCGAATCCTGGCTAGACACTATGTGTGTACTAGGGGGAAAACATTGTACATTTAATCATAACATGTAGAGTGTGTAATCAGTATTACAATTTTATTTTAATGCTGCCAATGTTCTGGACAACAGATGGTAAAGAGAACCTGTATATAAAAAAAGATAAAAACCAGCTGAAGAGTCAGCAAACCATATTAGAGAAGGGCAGTTGCTCTGAGACCACCAGATTCAGGGCCCCAACACCAGACCCCTGAAGAGTCCAGATTTTAGGGTCATTATTGCTTTCCTATGCATAAGTCACAGTATTCAACGCTGCAGGTCTTTCCCTCTCAAACTCCATCTATGTCATCGGTGCACAACCTGTGGCCCTTCAGCTGTTGCGGAACTACAAGTCCCACCATGCCTTTGGGAGACATGCTTTTAACTGTCAGCCTTGCAATGCCTCATGGGACTTGTAGTTCCCAACAGCTGGAGGGCCACAGGTTGAGCACACATGATCCTATGTAGTGATGTAATCGCAGTTTGGAAGTAGTGGCCCACAGTGCCAACCAATAGCTGTAAATCAACTCACTTCTTGCCAGGATCCATCTTCACAGTGGAGTTTAAAAGATTAAAAGAACCCGTTATGCCAATCACAGTAGGAATTATGCAGGGCATAGCACCCTTTGCTTTCAAAATCAGACACAGCTGGGGGTCTAGTGTTGTGTTAAGAGGGTAGGGAAGGGCATGGTGGGGAAAGGTAAGGTAAGGTGGGGTGGGGTCGGGTACGGTAGAGTAGGCTAGCATAGGGGGGGGGGGGGGGGTCGGGCCTAGACCACCCACCTTATTAATTTCCTAACACAACCCTGGTTTTTCTCTTTGCCTCTATGAGCAAATATATATATACCACAATTTCACTCCACCGTTTGTCAAGTTGTGGCCCAGCAGTAAGACCCGTCCCAGCATGTAGTTCGGAAGGGCTGAGAGTTTCAGGGCCAAAAGATCACATCCCAATCTTCTCCAGTTCAAATTGTGTACCATGGACAAGTGAAGGAACCTCCAAAATGAGGGAGGCCAGCAACAGGAGATCATCTATTTTATTTTTGAAAGTTTACTTTTTGCACAGCGGACATGTTTTAAAGAGAAGTTAAATTAGTTGTAAAGATAAAAGGGTTTTTTACCTTTTTATCTCTGCATTAAAGTGGAAGTAAACTTTCATTCTTGACATTTACCTATAGGTAAGCCATAATAAGGCTTACCTATAGGTAATGTAATGTAAATATCCCCTTAAGGTGCGCCGTTTAGGAGATATTTACTGTACATGCAACCAGTGAAATCACTAGCGCATGCGCTCTGAAAGAACAGCCAGAGTGACGTCATTGCGGCTCCGGACAGTCACAGAGCCAGATTCCGCAAACCCGGAAGGCAAGATGAAAGAAGATGGGAGCGCCTCCAGTCCTGACATCTCGGCGCTGGAAGGGCTTCAATTTAAAGCGGAGTTCCACCCAAAAATGGAACTTTCTGCTTTTCCGGTCCCCCCCCCCCCCCCCCCCCCGCGGTGTCACATTTGGCACCTTTCAGGGGGAGGGGGGAGCAGATACCTGTCTAATACAGGTATTTTGCTCCCACTTCAGGGCACAGATACCTGTGCCACCCGCGGGTATCTACGCCACTTCCGGCGCCTTCTCCGTCACCCCCGCTGTCTTCTGGGAGACACACAGGTCCCAGAAAACAGCAGGCACCAGTGGGATAGCGCAGCGCGAGTCGCGTGTTCGCAGTAGGGAACCAGGAACTGAAGCCGCAATACTTCACTTCCTGATTCCCTTACCGAAGATGGCGGCGGCAGCACCAGACAGCCGAGGGATAGATCGACTTCGGGTGCCGACATCGTGGGTCCTTATTTTAAAAAAGTGTCCTTATTTTAAAAAAGTCAGCAGCTGCAGTATTTGGCAGACCTCCGCTTTAAGGTAAGTTTAACATAATGTGCCAGTATGCAATGCATAGTAGCACATTATGACATTACCTTGCAGGTACAAAAAAAAAAGAAAAAAAGTTCAGTGGTTTACAACAGATTTAAAGTGTAAGTCCACCCCAACACTAAAATCCCTGCAATCTACAGACATCCACAATCTAACACAAACCTATCTAGCCTGTAAAGGAGCAATCAGTATACATACCTTTTTTGAAGCCGGTTCAGTCCCCAGCGGCGGAGGCTCTTGCAGAGGACACAACCAACAACGGCTGTGAAATGGATGGGGAGTGACATCACCCATAGGAGTTACTATGGGCCTTCCGTTGTCTGCTGTGTCCTCTGCATCCGCCTCCAAAGAGAAGCCGCAGCTGACAGCTCAGCGTGGAATCTGGTCGGATCGGCTTCAAAAGAGGTATTTATAATGATTTCTTCTTTACAGGGCTAAATAGGTTATTGTTAGATTGTGGAAGTCTGTAGATGGATGGTGCAAAGAGAACAACTTACAGTTAAATATAGCAAAGACAAAAAGGAGATTATTATTGACTTTAGGAAAGTACGGGGGGTTGGCTATGATCCAGTGGTGATCAATGGGATGGAGGTTGAGAGGGTAGAGGAGTTCCGCTTCCTGGGAACAATAATTAGGGAGGACCTGCCATGGACGGGGCATATATCCCATCTGGTGGGCAAGGCTCATCAGAGACTGTACTTTTTGAGGAAGCTATGGAGGGCAGGCTTTTTAGAGCGGGTCCTTTATAGCTTCTATAAAGCTGCTATTGAAAGTGTGCTAACGCACCACATTTCTTTGTGGTAAGAATCATGCACAATCCATGACAGAAATGCCCTACAGAGGGTAATAAAAACTGCACAGAAGATTATTGCAGGAATTAGTCTACTGATTTTTGAGTGATTGAGTGATTAATATATTGGAAGACACTTCACATCCTGGTAATGCTCTGTATGCATTGCTACCGTCTGGTAGGCGGTATAGAAGCATTGGCTCTCATACTACCAGGTTGCAGAATAGTTGTTTTTTTTTTGTGCGGCTCTTGAACAACTAGAGGTCTTATCGAATAAATGGATTGGGAGTTATCGTACTGTATATACTAGAGTTT
The DNA here is from genome assembly GCA_037952835.1 of Lithobates septentrionalis. Taxonomy (NCBI): domain Eukaryota; kingdom Metazoa; phylum Chordata; class Amphibia; order Anura; family Ranidae; genus Lithobates; species Lithobates septentrionalis. Next base: position 217,417 of record JBBDGP010001590.1, on the reverse strand, counting down.
AGGCCGACCTGAATATAAGCAGAGGCACCTAATTTTACCACAAAAAACTGGGAAAACTTATTGACTCGAGTATAAGCCTAGGGTGGAAAATGCACCAGCTATTGGGTAAACAATGCCCATCTGCAGCCTTACTGTGCCCACCTGTATCATCAGTGCCCATCTGCAGCCGTACCTTTGATAACTAAGACAGCGGGTGTCTCCTGCTGTGTCATGCAGTATGTTCAGCCGCTGTCTACTGTAACAAAGCCCCGGCTCCTCCTCGTCCGTGATGGACAGAACACTGATACAATGCTGGGAAACTATCAGTGTTCCATCTATCACGAACGAGGAGGAGGCGGGGCTTTGTTACAATGGACGGCCGCCGAACAGACTGCATGACATAGCAGGAGACACCCGCTGTTTTAGTTATCAAAGGTACAGCTGCAGATGGGCACAGTGAGGCTGCACCCTCACTCGAGTATAAGCCGAGGGGGGGTTTTTCAGCCTAAAAAATGTGCTGAAAAACTCGGCTTATACTCGAGTGTATACGGTATGTATTTATTACCATATGCATGCTGTTTTTGGTTAAGTGTATTGATGGGCGTGAAATTTATTTTTTATTGTGAGGGCGCTACAACTGTGTTTCATTTTATGATTGTTATTGTAAAATGACAGTAACATTTTCTGATCCGATTCTAATAGATGCAGAGATTTTAGTGTTAGGGTGGACTTCTACTTTAAGGTAAAAAACCCTTTTACGTCCACCCCCCCCCCCCCCCCCCCGCCTAAATACTCACCTTGTGCCTGATCTCAATCCAGTGCTGTGCACATCTGCAGCAGCTCTTCTCCCCTGTCTCACAGGCTTGGCTGAGAGCACTGAGCGTCATTGGCTCCTACTGTTGTCAGTCAAAACCAGTGAGTGGGGGGCGGGGCAAAGGCGTGTTTTTTGTGTGTCTTATGGGCACACAGAGCGGGGCTCCAGAGCGAGCATGCACGAGTGCCCCCATAGCAAGCGGCTTGCCATTACTACATTCTGGGGAAGCCACTTACCTTTTCACTGATGCTTCACGCTCACTTTCTGTATTATAATCATCTGGTCTCTCATCCTTTCTCCTCTTTTTCTTTTTCCTCGTGGTCTCCTGAGTCTCAACATTGTTCATTGGCTCTAGTAAAGGTTTTGGAGAGGTGTGGCCCTGCAAAGTTTTGGCTTTCTTTGATTTGATTTTAGTTTTCTCTAGTTTAAGTTTTTGTCTTTCAGGGTCCAAATGGGAATAAACTTTTTCTGTCCTTTCCATAATTTCTGAGGGTTCGGATGCTTTTCTCTTTTTCTTCTTGTGTTTCTTCCTTATGCTGCTTTCTTCTCTGTTCCTGCTGTCCCCATTGCGGCTTATGATATGCAGTTGACTTTTTTGCTCTGAGATGCCGTCCTGTGCTGTAGTGGTGCAGCTGTCTCCAGCTGGTTCCTGGGGCAAGAGAGTCCGCTTGGAGGTATTGCAAAAGCTGGATGGGTACCCTGATGGAGTGAAATGTTGGGGAGATGATACACTTGGTCTTTTGTGTTTCTCATTGGGTTTAAATGTTTTGTTTTTAAAAGTGTTACTACAAGTCCCAGGGAAGCTGTCTGAGGCTGAAGGAGAGTCTCTGCAAAAGAAAAAGAAATCATAGAACATCCATAAGACCACACCTTTTCCGACTTTTTTTTTTTTTTACGTTTAAAAATCTATTTTTTGCTAGAAGATTACATAGAACCCCCAAACATTATATATATTTTTAAGCAGAGGCCCTAGAGAATAAAATTATTGGTTTTGCAATTTCTTACGTGATGCCATATTTGCGCAGCAGTTTTTCAAATGCAAAAATACACTTTTTTTTCTTTAAACAAGTTTTTATTGAAATTTTTTTGTTTTTGCATACACAAAACCAAACATAAAATAAGAAGAAAGAAATAAGAAAAAAGGGAAAGCCATTTCCAAGAAGTAGCATTGTAAAATACACTTAAAGCGGAGTTCCAGGCTTTTTATGTTTATTAAAAGTCAGCAGCTACAAAAAGTGTAGTTGCTGACTTTTAATAAACAGGCACTTACCTGTTCCACGGTACAGCGATGCAGCCGAACGGAGCGTCGCTCCTCTCCCCCTCCGCCTCCATTGCCACTCTGGGCACCCGGCCGTGACAGCTTTCGGCTTCACGGCCGGGCACACACTGCGCATGCGCAAGTCGCGCTGCGCTCCCGGAGTGGACAGGCCATCTCCTGGGACCTGTCACGTGTCCCAGGAGATCGCCTAGAAGGAGGGGCCGCCTAAGGCGAGAGGAGGAATCGCCTTGGCGGTCCCTGGGCGGAAGGAGCAAGTGGGACAGGAAGTCCCCCTCCTAACAAAGCCCCCACTCCCCCCTCAAAAAAATTACATGCCAAATGTGGCATGTAAGGGGGCGAGGAGTGCTTAAAGCGGAAGTTCCACTTTTGGGTGAAACTCCGCTTTATCATGTCACATGCTGGTACATTATGTAGAAAAGCACATATCCAATCCTACATTATCATAGTGTTAGTCTCAAACCCAAAAAACATACTACTCTGAAAGCACTTATTTAGGGTTGCAGAAGAGCATTTGTTAATTTAGCATCGCGCGTCTGTCTCAAGACGGCCTGCCTGTCTCCAAATTCTCTACCTCCACCAATTCTACGACTCAGAATGACCCACCGCAATCCTTACATTTGAGCAACCATCTTATAAAATGTATTAAGCAACGTGTTTCCTCGTAGCGGAGTAGTTGATTTTTGAGAGAATAGTCAGTATCCATCAATATAAACCCTATTCATTGACCACAAGCCCGCCCAATCATCCACTTTCCACTAATCTGAGAGAAACCAGTGCAAATGGAGCCAGTCCAGGCGCCGCTAACCATGGCTCCCAAAGTCTGGACTGGCTGAATGTGGGTCACAGAAATGCAGAACAAAGTGCACCACTATGATCCCCAGGAGAAGTAGAGCCAAAAGAGCTTTGGTACTACTTCTACTTTAAAGTGATTTTTTTCCAGGATTAGATGCTTTCTATTGTAGAACCAGAAACTACAAACTTTTCAAAGATTTTGAGTTATGCAGTTATTCTTTATTATTCAAACTTGGTATATAAAAGGATGCAATTACAGTTTGGTGTATAGGTTATGTTCAGTAGTGTAATACATCACGTATAAGGGTTTTCTAATCTGGAAAAACATGGAAGAGCAAGCCAACTATTCCCATTCACCCACTTATCTAGCTTTCCCATGTATAGCGACCTTGTCGCTTCTGACTACATAAAAGAAAGCCTTGCTGGTTAAAAAAAAAAAAAAAAAGACAAAGAACACTGAAAACTCATCCCACTGACTGGGTAATGTATGCTCTATTGCAGGGTGATGGCTTCCAAAAGACTCTACAGAATTCATTATTTCCAGGAGTGTTGCATGCCTAGCCCCCCCACTACGCTTTCTTGTTCCTCCATGTCTGTTGTTCTTACTCCCGATAAAGGGCTTAAAACTCCTCTACAAAGACCAAAGACAGCCCATTCACTTGGGTTCATGACTGAGAAATTCTGCTTGCAAATTTCCAGGCCTAGGATGTGGACAGCAGACCGGGCCGAAACATGAAATTCTACCCAAGAGAGAATCAAGTTATTTTTTCTTTGTGTGCAGCACGGAATTCTGTGCGATTCGATACTCATTGGCTGTACCTGCAATTGGAGGGGTCAAGCGTTGAAGGGACAATTGCTTTGAGCTCTAGAATGTTGATGGGAAGGCGGGGTTCCCCTGATGATAAAGTTCCCTCCACCGAGAGGGCATTCAGGACTGTGCCCCAGCCCAACAGGCTGGAATCTGTCGGGAGGGCCTTTCACATCCTTGGGAGAAAGGGCTTCTCTAACTCTAGGGTTGTGTTAGAAATCTAAATGCTAGGGAGAGTCTGGCCTTGGTGGTCAGACACACTGGGTGGTCCAAAGACAGAGTTTGTTTGTCCCACACTGCCAGAATGTTAAGCTGCATATGGCACAGCCTTGAAGGATGCAACTATTGGGCACTGAGGGCTGGGGCATGAGACTGGAAGGACAGAAGTTTGATCCAAGGCAAGGAACATCCTGGACAGTGTAATTTCTAGTATCAGGCTCAGGTACTCCAATCTGTGAGGTGGGTCCAGCGATAATTTCTCCCAGGTTAAGGATCCAATTGAAGCTCTGCAGAGTCTGCACTGTCTGCTAGATGTTGGCTGGCAGAGAAAGGAGATCATCCAAGTAACCTACAACTGTGCGAGAGCAAAGCTAAAACCGTAGCAAACACCTTGGTGAAAACCCACAGAGACATGGAGGGTGACAAATTGGCAAAACTGAACCATGCACTGCAAAGCACCACTAGTATTGGTGAGGAGTAAAGATCGAAATGTGCAAGTAAGCATCCCGAATTTCTACTGAAGCCAGAAAATTCCCCAGAAGATGGAAGGTAATGAATGACTGGCTGGTTTGGAGGGTTATGTCTTCTTATGAAAGTATGTTCCTGCCTTAGTTTTAGAACTGAAAGACTAAGGAGCAAAGGGAACCTTTACTAACCCCAGTAGTAGAAGGCCTTTCCAGTGAAAATGCACAAGTCTTCTAACTCGGGGGGAACACCCCTAGCTCCTGTAATCTCATTGATGTACTTATCCAAGAAGGTACCAAACAGGTGTTCACCTTCAAAGGGTAACTGCTCATGGCACTTCTTCAACGGAAGTTAAGCCAACCAGCATATAAGTCAAAATGGATGAAAACAAAGACTTCTGGAGATCTCACAAAGTGTGTCCGCCAAACTGTTCATGCAGTAGGGAAGGCCTTGGTGCCAAGCACTGGAGGGTGCTGTGAACCCAGGTAGTGTGGTGAGACTGCTGTGCCAATGAAGGAGAGCCAGGAGCATCTGCAGGTTGGAAGGCACACCCAGAAAGAGGAAAAGGAAGGGCACACAGCTACAGCAACCAATTCCAAAATGAGGCATCACAGGTGCAGTGAGTGCCAGGGTCACACAGTCGCCAAATTCAAGTTTAACCTGGTACTCCCAGCTCCAAGCCCCAACTGCCAGAAGGGCGTTTTCTGGCACCCATAAACCCCAAATGGCTTAGGAATTGTAAGTGCATTCTAGGAATGAATGTTTAAAATGCATCACCCTGTACTCACTTCTGAAGCTGTTCAGACTTAAAAAGGTAAGACCCCATTCTGGCTTCGCCCTCCAAGATGGGAATAACCCCGCAGGGGTCTTTAGGGATAGGGATCTGCTGCTGGCAGACCACAGCCCTGGACCTGTACACTACATGCCAAGGGGAGCGCCTGCGGCAGGGCCCAGTGCATTCCTGCAAAATTACAGGCCATCCCCACTTTTCGATTAGGTAGTGTCAAGGGAAAGTCCCCAAAACTCAGTGGAGGAGTCAACCAATGTGGAAGCTGCAAAGACAGCCACAGTGACTTTAGTGCAACCAGGGAGCTGGATAGAAGGGTCATCAGAGAGAAAGTCCATCACCTAAAGCAGGGGGTCTCCAAACTTGTGAAACAAGAGACCAGTTTACTGTCCTTCAAACTTTAGGGGGCCAGTGTCGGGGCTGGGCTCAGCCCTTTCTTCTCTGAGCTGGCCGCTCAGCTGTCGGGTAATTGTCAGCTCCCATCTCTCCACAGTTACTCAGCTGTTGATGATATCCTGCTGGTCAGTCCTGCCTACTTAAGCCGTCCAGCCCAGAGGATCCCTGCCTTCGCCTTAGTTAACATCAGAGACTTAGGCTAGCCATACATTATACAATTTTCTTGTGCAACTTTGGTTTAGATTTACCAAAACCATATAATAGGAGGTCAAACCTAAACACTTTCAATTTGTATGCAATCAGGCAGGCCCTTCTACTACATAGTTGAAGGTAAATCTAAAGAAAATTGAATAAGAAAATTGTATGGTGTATGGCCAGCTTAACTCCTGCATTCCTGTTAAAAGACTTGCTTGGCTGACATCCCTTCTGGCTCGAGATCCTGCTTGCTGTTTTACTACGCTAATCTCTGGCTCCCTGACGTTTGGCTTGTCTGACTATCCGTTCCGGTTCCTGAACGCTGGCTATGTTTTGACTACGTTTGTTCTATTTACTTTTATTATTAAACAAGTGTGATTTAACTGTACTTCTGTCTCAGTCTGATTTCATGGTTTCTGACAGCCAGACTGTGGCCAGTGGGAGTAGACAATGTCCTGGCATCGGTGGAAGTAAACAATGCTATACGCTTGGTGGTCAGTGGGAGTAAGAAAATTAACATCACTGGTATCAGTGGGAGGAATAGTGCCCCATTATTGGTGTCAGTGGGAGAATGAATTCCCCATCTCTGGCATCAGTGGGAGAAATAGTATCCCATTGTTGACGTCAATGGGAGGAATAGTGCCCCATCGTCGGTATCAGTGGGAGGAATAGTGCCCCATAATTGGTGTCTGTGGGCGAATTCGTTTCCCATCTCTGGCGTTAGTGGGAGAAATAGTATCCCATTGTTGGTGTCAGTGGGAGAAATATTCCCCCCTTCTTTGGTGTCAGTGGATGGAACAGTGCCTTACATCAGTGAAAGGAACAGTTCCCAGAGGGCCAGATAAAGGTAAGCCAAGAGCCACATCTGGCCTACGAGCCACAGTTTAGAGAACCCTGACCTAAAAAAAATGTATGGCCCAGCGTCCATGCCATTTTCAAAAGCTAGAGTGGCTGAGGAATCTTCAGCATCCAATGCATTTCTGAGAGTAACATCATATATGCCTGATCCACAGTTGTATGATACAGTTCTACTCACCAGCCACTGCATCCCTACAGGACACAAAAGTGACACAGCGACCAGCAGAAGGAACGCAGCATCCAGTGAGTGACCAGGCACACAGTAATATTCTCTCAAGTGCACTGGATGCTGAAGATTCTTCAAAGAGATTGAAGATTCTTGAAAGAAAGTGGACATCCAGATGCTTGACAAAAGATGTCTGTGAGAAGCAAAAAAGTGCATAGCTGTTACACTGATCCACAAGCTCTGCACTATACGTTGTCAAGTCTGTTTAAAAAAAAAAAAAAATGCAGATATCTTTGTTACCAACGTCAATGAGATATAAAAATCATACTTTCATCATTAGGCATCATTATTAGTCGGGGCAGGTCACTTATGCCTCGTTTCCACCGAGCGGATCGGTTCGGTACGGTACGCTATTTTGGGTGTTTCCATTATGAAAGTGGCCCATACAACCGAACCGAACCGTTCCATTCAGGGTCCTGCTTCAGATGTGGGGCCATAGAAAATGGAACGGTTCGGTTAGGGCGGAACTACGATACTTTACACTGATTGGTGGACGTGTGACGCCATGACGGCATTTTTTCTAAACCCACGTATGGCCCCTGTCGGTCCCACTTGCAGTGGAAACGCTCGCCTGAATAGGCTGGACCATTCTAGGCCGTCCAAACCGATCCGACCCGAACCGATCCGCTCGGTGGAAACGAGGCATAACAGACCCAATATGAAAACACCTCCTGTGCGTGAGTGTGGTGGTCTAGTAAAGTTTCTTCATAGGGAACGGCTTTTCCACGCAAGCCAGGGATACTTCACACCTTGCTGCCCTCTAAAGACTGGGGTTGCCCCAAATAACTGCAAAAACTCAAAACAAAAAAGTGGACGCACCGGCCTAGTGAATTATCCCAAAAAACATTTGTTGTTAATAATACTTCTAAAATCTACCCAAAAACAGTGTAAAAATGACTGCATATCAAGCTACTGATCCGTAGCACAGTGGATCGTCAGAATCTGCGCGTACCCAAGCCCAGGAGACCTCCGACCGGGGTCCTAGCTTTCTAACACATTTCAATGGCCAAAAACCCTCTTCTTCAAAGCCAAAAGAGTTTGGCTCTGAAGAAGAGGGTTTGGCCCTCGAAACATGGTAGCCAGCTAGGATCCTGGTCAGAGGTCTCCTGGGCTTAGGTACACTGAGTCTGACGATTTGAGTCACATTTTGGAGGGCCAAACCCTCTTTTTCAGAGCCAAAAGGGGTTGGCTCTAAAGAAAAGGGTTTAGCCCTGCGAAACCCGTTAGCCAGCTAGGATCCCGGTTGGAGCTCTCCTGGAGCAATTTTTAGTGCGACTGCAGCGGACAGATCGGACGCTTTTTTGGGACCAGTGACATTTATACAGCGATCAGTGCCATAAAAACACACAGATTACTGTATAAATGACACTGGCAGGGAAGGAGTTAACACTAGTGGGCGATCAAGGGGTTAAGTGTGTCCTAGGAAGGTGTTTCTAACTGTGGGGGGGGAGGGAACTGACTGGGAGTAGCGAGAGATCGCTGTTCCTAATCACTAGGAACAGACGATCACTCTGTACTCCCCTGACAGAACGGGGAACTGTTTACATTGACAGATCCCCGCTCTGGCTCTCTGTGGAGCGGTCGCGGGTGGGCGGCGGACATCGCGGCCGCCGGCTACGCGCATCAGCTCCCTGCCGTGCAGCGGGCGTGCATACGCTCGTGCCTGCAATAGCTGTTAAAAGGGACCACCGTACTGGTACAGTGATTTGCGGGAACGAGCCAACCTACCATAGTATAATGACGGCAGATGGTTGGCAAGTGGTTAAAGTAGAACTATAGGCAAAACTTTTATTTTTTTTCATTTTGCATAGAGCAAGGGATGGTTATGGTCAGATTTTTTTTTTTTTTGCCATCTTTGTCACATTGATGAGACTTTCCTTCATTTCCTGTCCCATAAGGAAACCGGAAGTGAGAGGAAATCCCTGCAAATTAAGGGAATTCCTTGAAGACCCCCCAGGTCCTCTCCCACTGACAGAGGGAGTGATGTCACCACAGTGACAGCGTAGAAGTGATGTCTGACCAGCCGACATTGTGGATTTTAGTGCTGCCTGTGATGAAGTAGTAACGGGGGAGTGTTGGCAGGGTGAGTATCAATAGGATGGTGAGGCCCTTTGCAAAGACACTGTTCCCTTATCCCTGAACAAGCAAGGTGACAGTGCCTCTTTAAAAGGCAACTTCACTTTTGTGGGAAAAAAGTTATCAAAAAAAAAAAAACCTAATAATATATCATATACAATTGCAAAACAAGTCATATTATAATTGAATATTATTAAAAAATGACCTTTCCTTTTCACTCTGCAGAGCTATAATTTTCTGTAAAATGCATTGCAATATGGCTACCAGGAGGCGTTCTGTGTACAGAATGTGTACAGAACGCCCCCTAGAAATGTCATTTCCTGCTTGTGTGATTGGCTCACTGATCTTCCCAGAAGTCTGCACTAACATAAAAGTCAGGTTTTGAGCATCCCCTGCAACAAAAAATCTCATTTCATTTTTGGTGTGATACTCCCAAAGGGAATTCACATCTAAAAAGGGATGCAGGCCCTGCCACTTTACTCATTGGAGCCCTGCAGGTGCAGCAGCGGATTAATGATTATAAAACAGCTAGTTCTACAAAAAAAAAAAAAAAGAAAGAAGAGGTAGGAATCTGCAACAAAGTTTGTTAAAATGATTGCAATGTACATAGATCACCCAGAGGGGAATGTTTTTTTCTCAACAAATGTGAAGTTACTCTTTAAAGAGGTAGTAAACCGCCGGCTGTTTTTTTTTTAATCTGCAAGGCAAAGTTATAATGTGCTAGTATGCATTGATACTAGCACATTATGTGAAACTTACCTTAGAACGAAGCCCTCCAGCGGCACGCTGTCACCGCTGAAGGCGCTGCAATCTACGCTGGTCTTCCTTCCAGGTTCGCAGACCCTGGCTGTGTGAGTGGCCGGAGCCACGTTGATGTCACTCCCGCGCATGCGCGCGGCAGCCGCTGTTTACGGGCACAGGACTCTGAAGGAACAGCCCGGGTGTCCGTTCCCTCCGAGCGCATGCGCCGGAGACATCACAGTAAATGTCTCCTAAATGGTGCCCATTTAGAAGATATTTACAGTACCTATAGGTGAGCCTCATTATAGGCTTACCTATATGTACAAGTCAGAGATGGGAGTTTACTCCCAGTTTAAGACCTACATTATCTGTAGTCAAAGTAGATGTAAACTCTTATGCTGCGTACAAGCGGTCGGAATTTCCGCAAGCAAAAGTCCGACGTGAGCTTTTCGGCGAAAATTCCAAACATGTGTATGCGCCAGCAAAAGATTGAGAGCCGGTTCTCAATTTTTCTGACGGAAAAAATTCCTATCGGAAAATCCGATTGTCTGTAGCAATTCTGACGCGCAAAATTCCTACGCATGCTCGGAAACAATTTGACGCGTGCTCGGAAGCATAGAACTTCATTTTCTCAGCTCGTCGTAGTGTTGTACGTCGCCGCGTTCTTGACAGTCAAAAGTTCGGAGAACTTATGTGTGACCGTGTGTATGCAAGCCAAGCTTAAGCGTAATTCCGTTGGAAAAGCCTTGAATTTCCGAGAATTCCGATCGTGTGTACGGGGCATAAGAGACTGAAATCTAGATTGCTAAAGCAATGCGTATCATACAACTGCCATGTCAATTTTTTTTTTTTCTTTCTATAAAATATTGGTTTTTACCCTTTTCCCATCTCTTGTTGCATATCAGCAAAACTGACTTCCTGCAGCCACTTTGCATTATCTTCTAACTGCATGTACACCAGCCATGGCTGCATGGCATTTCTCTGGGCAGGTTACCTGATGGTGACAACAGTGGGCCATGCCAATATAATGATGAAACCTATATGATGGAGTGACAGCTTGGGAGCACAACTTGAATTCAGAGGGGTTGATTTACTAATAACTGGAGAGTGCAAAATCTGGTGCAGCTCTGCTTGGAAACCAATTTGATTTTTTTTTTTGTTTTGTTTTGTCAAAGCTTTAAAACCACTTCAGCCCCGGAAGGATTTACCCCCTTCCTGACCAGAGCGTTTTTTGTGATTCGGCACTGCGTCGCTTTAACTGACAATTGTGCGGTCGTGCGACGTGGCTCCCAAACAAAATTGACGTCCTTTTTTTCCCACAAATAGAGCTTTCTTTTGGTGGTAATTGATCGCCTCTGCGATTTTTATTTTTTGCGCTATAAACAAAATAAGAGCGACAATTTTGAAAAAAACGCATTATTTTTTACATTTTGCTATAATAAATATCCCCCAAAAATATATAAAAAAAACATTTTTTTTCTTCAGTTTAGGCCGATCGTATTCTTCTACATATTTTTGGTAAAAAAAAAAATCGCAATAAGCGTTTATTAATTGGTTTGCGCAAACGTTATAGTGTTTACTAAATAGGGTATAGTTTTATGGCATTTTTATTAATATTTTTTTTTTTACTAGTAATGGCGGCGATGAGCGATTTTTATTGTGACTGCGACGTTATGGCGGACATATCGGACATTTTTGACACATTTTTGGGACCATTGTCATTTATACGATTAAAAATGCACTGATTACTGTGTAAATGACACTGGCAGTGAAGGGGTTAACCACTAGGGGGCGGGGAGGGGTTAAGTGTGTCCTAGGGAGTGATTACTAACTGTAGGGGGATGGGCTGTGTGGGTGACGTCACTGATCTCTGCTCCGATGACAGGGAGCAGAGATCGAGTGACACTTGCCACTAGGCAGAACGGGGAGATGCTGTTTACAACGGCATCTCCCCGTTCATCCGCTCCGTGAGGCGATCGCGGGTATCCCCGCGGCGATCGAGTCCGCGGGACCCGCGACCCGACTCATGGAGCTCCCGGCCGGTGCGCGCACGCACTGGCGCAGCGGCAAATTCAAATGGACGTACAGGTACGCCCATTTGCCCAGCCGTGCCGCTCTGCCGACGTACATCGGCGCGCGCCGGTCGGGAAGCAGTTAATTGAACAAGCTGAAGTTAGAAGCCGATTGGCTACCATGCACAGCTGCACCAGATTTTGCACTCTCCAGTTTTACTAGTCATTCTATAACAGTGACTCAACGAGGACCTTTATCGACGAAATACTGGGTGTATCAGTGGCGGCTGGTGTTTTTTTTTTGTTTGGGGGGCGGTGTCAAACAACCCCCCCCCCCCACACTGTCTGCCGGTCCACGGACACTTACCCCATCGGTGGCGGGGATCGGCAGGCATATCTGGGATCGGCGGGCACACAGCATCAGGGATCACCGGGCAGGGAATCAGGCTGCGGCGGGCATCTGTCAGCGACTCCTGTGTCCTCTTCTCCTCTGAGATCACGCGGCTTCAGCCATACGTCTCCTCCTCTCCTCCAATAGGATCGCCAGACCTTTGAGCCAATCGGGAAACTGGTAACAGACTTGCGCTTCCTGATTGGCGGAGAGGCCATTCAGTGTTAGAAAATATATTCATTTGCTTTTCTAAACACACCTGGGTGGGATCCGAGCGCAATGCTCTGCGCTCCGAGTCCACCATATTTTTGAAGCCTATTAGAGCTTATGGCTCTAATCGGGTGCTTCAATAAAACACCCCCGCTGCTGCAATTCAGGCGCTCAGCGTCCTGAAAGGGGCCAGACCCATGAATAGGGGGAGGTCGCGGCGGCTGTGGATGCTTTGCATGAATCTATCCATTAACCATATATTGGGGGTGACGTGGACAGAAGGGGGCGGTGCACCCTTAATGGACGGGCCGCCCCTACTGGGTACAGTGGAACCTCAAGCATAATCCATTCCAGGAGTATGCTCGCAATCCAAAGTACTCGCATATCAAAGGGAGTTTTCCCATTGAAGTCAATGGAAATGAAAATAATTTGTTCCGCACTGACTTCAATGGGATGCAATACCGCATGCGGCCAGAGGCGCCAGAGAGTCTCGGAAACAACCGAAAGGCCCGAGCACACTTCGGCTGACCTTGGCAAACCTCGGAAGGACTCCATTCACGAGCCTTTCCAAGGTTTGCCGAACTGTCCTCGGGCTTATCCGTGCATTTCCGAACGCCGACGATCTGCGCTTTTTCGGCTCCGGTGCCCCCCACCTCAGAATCCTGAATCCTGCTCGTTTTGCGAGACAACACTCGCAAACCGAGTTAGGCTTTTTAGAAATACAGTGCTTGGTTTGCACAACGCTAGTTAACCGCGTTACTCGCAAACTGAGGTTCCACTGTATTACTTTAAGTAAAGCTTGCAGCCTGCAAAATATTGAAACTGACATTTATAATTATATTCACATATGAAAGCTTACATAAGATATTTTATGATTGAGTTGACTTTACTTTAACAGAACCAAGTAAGATTTTCACTCGCTAAAAGAACAGTAACAGTTACACAGAAACCTGGACGGTGAAAGACATCAAGAAGGGTGGGGTGAAGGCGCAGCTTTGACTTACCGATGCTTATGGAGCGGCTGGGGTGTGGTGGGACCAGGGGAGACGGAGGTGGGATGAGCAGAGCCGGTGGTGATGGAGTGGGGCGGAGGGCAGTAAACGTCATTTCTGCTTCCCTTCTGCAGCATGCTGCCCTGTAGTTATTGACATAAATAAAATCTTGGTGGTGTAAAGAAAAAAAGGGAGGTTTGTGACAAATCAAAATGAATGAAGGAAGAAAAGGAGGAGGGGGGGGGATTTGATATAGTTTAGACCAGTTGCACACACATCGATATATATGTATAAGGAGAAACGGGTATACATATATAGAGAGATGCCCAGGACACAGAAGAGAGATGGCAAGGCAGGATGACAAATGAAATGGTTTAACCAAGCCACAAAAAACGACAACGGAACAGTGATGGGGTGAAAAAAATACTTGTTAGAAAACATAAAAAAAAAAAAGGAAATAAAAATAAATAAAAAAGCAAAAAAAAAAAAAAAAACTTAAAAGGGTCAGTCAAGACAAATCTGATATTTGGACTCTCAGGGATTCCAGTTTAGAGTACCTGACATCTAAAGTTCCCAGCTCCACCCATCCATCTGTCTTGGCCCTGAGCCCCCTGGATTTATAGCAAAAAAATCAAGACTCCCTTTGTTGCTGAAGGACGATCAAAGAGAAAGGAACTCAAGCTGGGAACTCTTTTGGAAAGCCTGAGTAATACAAGAAGCTAAAGACTCAATACCTACTAAAATATCAGTTTTGTATGGACTGACCAAAAGTTCAATACAGGTCAGAGACAGAATACACAGAGCAAAACAGTTTTACAAGGTTTGTACCTCACCCGGTGTCCAGAAAACTGCAACTTTGATGCATGTTTCCTAAGATGCAGAAACTTCCTGCTATAAAAAAAAAAAGTGCTCATCTCTTCCTAAAAATCTGAGCCTTTCAAAAGGATCCGTCCCCAGTTCCCAGTAGAAACCTTGTAATCAATATACACTATATTGCCAAAAGTATCATGAACATGATCTTTAATGGCATCCCAGTCTAAGTCTGTAGGGTTCAATATTGAGTTGGCCCACCCTTTGCAGCTATAACAGCTTCAACTCTTCTGGGAAGGCTGTCCACAAGGTTTAGGAGTGTGTCTATGGCAGTGATGACGAACCTTGGCACCCCAGATGTTTTGGAACTACATTTCCCATGATGCTCAACTACACTGCAGAGTGCATGAGCATCATGGGAAATGTAGTTCCAAAACATCTGGGGTGCCAAGGTTCGCCATCACTGGTCTATGGGAATGTTTGACCATTCTTCCAGAAGCGCATTTGTGAGGTCAGACACTGATGTTGGAACGAGAAGGCCTGGCTTGCGGACTCCGCTCTAATTCATCCCAAAGGTGTTCTATCAGGTTGCGGGTCAGTTAATTTCCTTCACCCCAAACTCTTTTATCCATGTCTTTATGATCTTTGCTTTGTGCACTGGTGGGCGGTCATGTTGGAACAGGAAGGGGCCATCCCCAAACTGTTCCCACAAAGTTGGGAGCATGAAATTGTCCAAAATGTCTTATATGCTGACGCTTAAGAGTTTCCTTCTCTGAAACGAAGGAGCCAAGCCCAACCCCTGAAAAACAACCCCACACCATAATCCCCCCTCCACCAAATGATTTGGACCAGTGCACAAAGCAAGGTCCATAAAGACATGGATGAGTGAGTTTGGGGTGGAGGAGCTTGACTGGCTTGCACAGAGTCCTGACCTCAAGCCGATAGAACACCTTTGGGATAAATTAGAGCGGACACTGCAAGCCAGGCCTTCTCATCCAACATCAGTGCCTGACCTGCACAAATGTGTTTGGCCAAATGTTCACATAGACACACGCCTAAACCTTGTGGACAGCAATACCAGAAGAGTTGATGTTGTTATAGCTGCAAAGGGTGGGCCAACTCACCTGTCTACGAACCGAGACTGGGATGCAATTAAAGTTCATGTGCGTGTAAAGGCAGGTGTCCCAAAACGTTTGACAATATAGTGCATCTTTTTAGGAACCATTCCCATCCAATAGCATGCAGCAACAGCCCTGAAGAAGGGAGAGTCCACTCCCCCCAAAACGTGTTGCCTTGATGTACGTTTACACTTTTATTAAAAATCTTTTGAACCATACATAGGTGCAGTTTTCTGGACACCGGGCGCTCCTTCTATCCTACCCTACTTTCTCGCTGAAACAACCATAGGCCATATCAGTAGCAGCCCAAGCCCCTAAGAGGGTCCACCATCCACCATTGGGCACGACCTATTGGAAGGGATTTCTTCATGTCTGCCCACACAACCACTCACCCACAACCACTGACCAATCAAGTCAGTCCAGGGCAGTCTCGAGCACAAACCAGATCGTTTTGGTATATAGAGTGGGGAACTGCTCTGTCAGCTTTAAATTCTGTCTGTTATACCATTGGGGGGGATTTTCATTTACTTCCCGTCTGTGACGTCCTCACACAAGATGGAGGGAATGGTTGTCACTGGGATAGCAATAAAACCACCGACATAAAATCTAACCATTTTTCACTCTACTAAAATAGAAAATGTTTTACTCACAGTAAAATTATTTATTGGGGGGACAAAATAAGTCTTTAACCTTCAGTTTAGACTGACAACTACAGGATTGGACAACCCCTCCGACTACCAGCATGCTTGAGTTTTGTAGCAAAGCAGAACTGAAAGCATGATCATAAACACAGAGGGGTGGGACCTGTGACCCTCAGTAAACTCCAAGTACAGTATTTTAAAGTGGAGTTCCACCCACTTTTACAACTCTTCAGCATCCTTCACTAAACTGTGCACTGCAAACAAATTGGATATTTTTTTTCTCAGCACCTACTGTATATCTGCTGTATTCATTTTTCACTTCCTCCTCCCTGGCCGTGGCCCATCGCATCATTTCCTGTTTGCAATGCCTTCTGGGAGAGGGCGGCAACTTCCTCTGACACTGCCGTTGCTATGGAAACCTGACCCGAAACCTATTACACTGCTTGTGCTGCACTGAGCATGTGTAAGATCTGCAAGGATGAGATCCAGGAAGAAATACAGTCTGGCTTCAGATGCCCACACTTAAGATGGCCACGGCCTGCTGTAAGTTTATAAAATAACAAACTACTGCTATAAACTAACAAAACAGACCTTAGTTTACAGACTAACTTTACTAGTATACATTAGGCTTGTGCATTATAGGGGTATTTTTATTTAAAAAGTATAATTTCGGCCGGAACACCACTTTAAAGTGATGAAAATCCTCTATGCTTTCTCTTCCATTGATTGAGAGAAGAAGTCTTAAACTTTCTGGAAGTCCAAAGACTGTCCAACTAGGGGGTGGGCAACACAGCAAACACAAACTTGCCCAAGAAAGAACAGAACTGGGTACTGCCTTCAGCTCGAAAAGCCACCTGTAGGACCCTAGGGCTGAAGCTGGCAGCAGATAAGGCCGAAACATTCACCTGGTAGAACTTCGAGATCGTGGAAACAGACCAGGCTTGAATATGAAAATCCGAAGAAGCACTTACAGATCTAGTAGAGCATGCCTTGACAGGAAATGGTAGAACCTGATCCTTGAAACTAAGTTTGGATTGATGGTCCGTCTAAGCCAGTGGTTCTCAACCTGGGGGTCGGGACCCCCTCAGGGGTCAAATGATGATTTGCCAGGGGTCACCAAATCCTGGGCTGTTCCTGAAGCCCGCACCTTTCTCCCAGCGTTTTTGCGGCCGCCCATAAGGGCTGCCCCTGGAGCCTGTGGCCGCCCAGCAGGGCTGTCCCTGGAGCCTGTGGCACAGTGAAGCCGGAGAAGCAGTGAGTAACACTACCTGTGATTGTAGTTGCTATTAAAAGTACCCACTACAGTTCTAAGATCAGAAGACGACCTTGATCAAGAGCACCCAAGTTGGCTGATCAGAACTCCCCCAGCATTGCCACTCGTCCCATTCTCCCCCCACCCCCCACCAAGGAGTAAGAGAAGGAATGAAAATAGAGAATACATGGAAGGGAGAGGAAAAGAGGGGGGAGAACAAATAAAAAAGGGAGAGAAAGAATAAGAGCAAGAACAAGAAAGACGGATAGAGAGAGGGATGGGGGAAAAAACCCAAGAAATTAGGAATAGAGAGAGATAAAAGGAAATGAAAGGAGAACAAAGAGAAAGAGTGGTACATCCACAATGTACCATAAGGGGTTTAATACTGTACGAGTGGAAGGGACTCAGGGAGCACTAAATGTCCGTGGGTTAGGGGGCGCAAATTACTTGTCATGCCTTGGGTGCTGACAACCCATGCCACGAAAATCATTTTACTGTTAGGGGTCCTCACAAACTGTGTAATTTTATCAAGGGGTCACGACACTAGAAAGGTTGAGAACCCCTGGTCTAAGCCATGTAGAGATGGCTGAGTGAGATGAAGGTGCACCATCCAGAATTGCAAGAAAGGAATCGGTCTTTCTGAAAGAAACAGTGGCTGACAGAGACTCTCGGAGCTTGAACTACATCTAGGCAATGTAGGGAATTTTCCTTTGGAGCTGAACAGAAGGAAAGAAGAAAGATGTCCTGCTTGAGGTGAAAGTTCTGGGCCTCAACCCATCTTGTACGTATGCAAAACCAGAAACTGTTCTGTTTTCAGGATAAAGCCACCAATTCCGACACTGACCTTGCAGAGGTAATTGCTATATAGAGTGCCACCTTTTGGGTGAGAATTGAGATAGGAGTCTCTCTAATGGGTTCAAACAGTTGCTTCTGAGAGAGAATGTGATTCAGATCCCCCTAAGTCATTGAGGAACAAACAGAGGGAGCTACATGGAAGACTCCCTGAAGAAAGGTCTGATTCAAAAGGTGAGAGGCCAATAGTTTCTGAAAGAAGGTAAAAAAGGGCAGAAACCCTTGATAGAGCTGGGGTCCATATCCTGGTCAAGACACAGCTGCAGGGAAAAAAAAAAAGATTTTCTTCTACAGAGAAACTCCTAGGGTGGAAGCACCGAGACTCATGCAAAATAAGCTCCATGTCCAATGATAGTCCTTGCATTAAGTGGCCTTCCTAGCTTTAAGCATCAAAGGAAACTTACGGTGTAAGGATCACATGCCCATGGGTCCAGTCACTGCTGACTGAGGAAGTCCCCCTGTCAAATTGTCTACACCTGGGTTGTTTTGACCAGGACAGGATTTGATCTACCTCTGTTGCCCCACAGAGACTTTTCATTCCTTATTAATGGTTGATGTATACCAGTGCTAACAGACACAATGCAAATCAGATAACCTTCCAGTATTATAGTCCAACACTGCAGGGACAGCCAAATCATCTGAAGCACCAAGATGTTGACCTGGAGACAAGATAAGATGACCAAATTCTCAGAACTAACAAGGTGCCCGGGAAACTTTTGAAGCCTGACAGGCTGGCATCTATCGTGAGGATTGTGATGAGGATACAAAAAAAGGGGGGGGGGGGGCAAGGATTCCAGAGCCAGACTCCTGAGCCACCAAACCAGGGACAAACTGGTACCAAAAGAATCAAGTCTGTCCAGGGACCTGATTGACTTGCTCCTCAAGGACAGAATGTTGTGTTGTGGCGGTCAATAGTGCAAATCAGGCCCAAGACTCTGATGCAAAAGTGGAGAGTCAGTCAACTACTGGACAGGACAGCTTGAATCTCAGATTGGAGAGTCTGAAGTTTCCCCTTGTGGAAGAATCTTGCTGGCCTGAGCTTTGTCAAGGACTATACCCAGATACCAATGGATCGAGGACTAAACCCAGATACTTCAAACAATGAGTCAATTCCAGGTTCGATTTCAGAAGGTTCAGGATCCAACTAAACCTCTGTAACCTCTGGACAGTCAAGGACACAATGGAGGAGATTTACTAAAAATGGAGTGTGCAAAATCTGGTGCAGCTCTGTATAGAAACCAATCAGCTTTCAGGCTTTATTGTCAAAGTTTAATTGAACAAGCTGAAGTTAGAAGCCGATTGGCTACCATACACAGCTGCACCAGATTCGGAGTGCTCCAGTTTTAGTAAATCAACCCCACTGTCCAATAGAGCCCCTGGGTTTGGGGACATAGAATAGGTTGACGTAAAATTCTTGAAAACAGTCGACACCGAAATAGGGGTAATAACACCATGGTACAGAAGACCCAACAGGGCTCAATAGAGATAATTTGTAAGGTGTAGGAGGGGTCAGGAAGTGCAACTTCAGTTTGCAGCCCTTGAATACCACCTTCTGAACCCAAAGATGCAATCAGATGAAAAATCTACAGGAGAGGGCGCAGGAACATGCTTGTGGCCTCTGCAGTCAGAAAAGAAATGGGTGATTTAGGCACTAAATTCTTGCATGAGTGTAGAAAAAACCTTAGCCAAAAGGGCAAATGAACAGCCCACACCCGCACAGCTAAAGAGGCCTGTGATGATGAAATAGATTTTAGGTCAGGGGCCTCCAAAGTTTCTAAACATAGGGCCAGTTTACTGTCCTTCAGACTGTAGTGGGGCCAGACTGTGGCCTTTAGGAGTACAAAATGTCTCAGCATCAGTGGGAGTAAACAATCTCCCATCACGGATGTCATTGGTGTCATTGGGAGGAACTGTGCCCCATCGTTGATGTCTTTGTTAGGAATAGGCCCCATCATTGGAGTCATTGGGAGGAATTGTACCCTTCACTGGTAAAAGCAAGGGGCTGGATAAATGCAAGCAAAGCGCCGCATCTGGCCCCTGGACAGCAGCTTGGAAACCACTGCTCTAGGAGAAGAGGGCAACATGATTCCAGGCTGTAGATGCCAGTACCACCAGAAGGTGAGCTGCGAAAAGCCCCAGAGTCATCAGTAGAGTGTGAGATTGGAGCAAGTAGTACAGCGAGATTGCGCACTCTGTGTCCAGAGTCGGACATGTTGTAATCGCGTGGCAGAAAGGCAAAACCTCAGGTACCACAAGAAGCCCTGACACAGCTGGTTTGTAGGTGAGGGTAGGATGGCCAAATGTCATCAAAGCCACTGTAGGTTGGCAACAAGAACGGACGAACATCAGAATTCCACGTGGTTCTTCATATACAGGAGCAGCAGTGAAAGAAGCTTACTCCATTTTGCATTGCAGGTAAGAGAGAGGGCTCTTCCCAGTGGAAACCAGCAAAAAACAGCAACCCTATGTAAATTAGGTTGCTCCTGTAGATCAGCCCAACCGTCTTTAACAGAGCAGAGCTGAAGAAAAGCTAACCATCGTCCTAGGAAACTAGCAAAAAACGGGGCTGGTAGTAGGAGGGGTTATCCTGCATTGGCCTACAATTTTGTTTGCCATTGTTGAGTCCTCCTTTAGACCCCTTTCACACTGGAGGAGTTTTTCAGGCGCTTTTGGGCTAAAAATAGCACCTGTAAAGCGCATGAATAATGCCTCCCCTGCATTCCCAGTGTGAAAGCCAGAACACTTTCACACTTGGGCGGTGCGCTTGCAGGACGTTAGAAAAAGTCCTGCAAGCAGCACCTTTCGGGCGGTGGAGGAACGGTGTATACACCGCTCCTCCACTGCTTCTGCCCATTGAAATGAATGGGCAACGCTGCCAAAGCGCCTGCAAAGCGCTTCAGCAGTGGTGATACACAGATGCATTTAACCCTTTTTTCATCTGCTACCAGGGGTTAAAAGCGCCCCGCTAGCGGCCAAATGACGCTGCTAAAACAAAAGTAAAGCGATGCCAAAACTAGCAGGGTTTTACAGTCAATGCCCGCCCGCCCCAGTGTGAAAGCAGCCGTAAGGAGCAGTAGAACTCGAAGGTTAAAGACTTCCTGTGTCCCTCAATGGACTAAAAAAGAAAAATTCTTATTTCCTGTCCTGCCAGGAAGTGAGGTAAAATCTCCTCCCAATATTGACACAGACAGCTATACAAATCTGACAGAGACTTCAATTTTTCCCCACTCTATCTAAAAAACAAAAAAAAAAAAACAACAGGGAAAAAAATTTGGGCTTTAACCAAAATGTGTTACAAGTCCCAAAAATATGTAGGCCGCTGCTAATGATCACCTTGTGGAGAATGCTGGTTGGCTGGCTGTCATTTTCATTCTCTGCCTTTAAGGCTTCTAGACTTACTTTCCTGGAACAAGCAAACAGCCAGCAAAGCCATAACTCAATCTACATAGCTGCTCAGGGTCATTGGCTTTGAAAATATAGGTGACTGGATTAGCATGATAGCCAGGCAGATAGCATTTCCAAATGTAGTGATCAGCAATAGCAACAATATCCAATATAAATAAAGAAAATATGCACAAAGCCACGAAACAGTGAGGGGAAAAAAGTATTTGATCCCCAGCTGATATTGTAAGTTTGCCCACTGACAAAGAAATGATCAGTCTATAATTTTAATGGTAGATTTATTTTAACAGTGAGAGACAGAATAACAAAAACATTTAGAAAACACATTTCAAAGTTATAAATTGATTTGCATTTTAATGAGTGAAATAAGCATTTGATCCCCTATCAATCAGCAAGATTTCTGGCTCCCCGGTGTCTTCTATACCGGTAACGAGCCGAGATTAGGAGCACTCTCTTAAAGGGAGTGTTCCTAATCTCAGCTTGTTACCTGTATATAAAGACACCTGTCCATAGAAGCAATCAATCAGATTCCAATCTCTCCACCATGGCCAAAACCAAAGAGCTGTCCAAGGATGTCAAGGACAAGATTGTAGACCTACGCAAGGATGGAATGGGCTACAAGACAATGAGAACGGTGAGGAATCAGCCCAGGACTACACGTGTTAATCTTGTCAATGATCTCAATGCAGCTGGGACCATAGTCACCAAGAAAACAATTGGTAACACACTATGCCGGGACTGAAATCCTGCAGCGCCCGCAAGGTCCCCCTGCTCAAGAAAACACATGTACAGGCCCATCTGAAGTTTGCTAATGAACATCTGAATGATTTAGAGGAGAACTGGGTGAAAGTGTTGTGGTCGGATGAGACCAAAATGAAGCTCTTTGGCATCAACTCAACGTGTTTGGAGGAGGAGGAATGCTGCCTATGACTTCAAGAACACCATCCTCACTGTCAAACATGGAGGTGAAAACATTATGCTTTGGGGGTGTTTTAATGCTAAGGGGACAGGACAACTTCACTGCATCAAAAGGACGAAGGACGGGGCCATGTAACATCAAATCTTGGGTGAGAACCTCCTTCCCTCAGCCAGGGCAGTGAAAATGGGTCGTGGATTGGTATTCCAGCATGACGACAATGACCCAAAACACCAAGGCAACAAAGGAGTGGCACAAAAAGAAGGACATTAAAGCGGAGGTCCACCCACCGCTGCAAAAATTAAAAGCTAGCAGCTACACATACTGCAGCTGCTAACTTTTAATAATTGGACATTTACCTGTCCTGGAGTCCAGCGATGTCGGCACCGCAGATGAGGTTTCCATCAGCTGTCGGGTGCTGCCGCCTCCATTGCAAGTAAGGGAACCCTGCAGTGAAGCCTTATGGCTTCACGCCGGGAAACCTATTGCGCATGCGCGAGGCTCTACTCCTCTCTCCTACTGGCCTGGCGTCCGGGAAAGGAGGAGGGAGCCCGGGCGGTGACGTCAATACCCACGGCTGAGGCTCCCAGAAGTGGGAGACAGGTATCCTGTCCCCCTTCCCCCACCGAAAGGTGCCAAATGTGGCACCAGAGGGGGGGGGGGGGGGGGTTCGGGGAGTACGAGCAGAAGTTCCACTCTTGGGTGGAACTCTGCTTTAAGGTCCTGGAGTGGCCTAGCAAGTCTCCAGACCTTAATCCCATAGAAAATATGTGGCGGGAGCTGAAGGTTCAGGTTACCAAACGTCAGCCTTGAAACCTTAATGACTTGGAGAGGATCTGCAAAGAGGAGTAGTGGGACAAAATCCCTCCTGAGATGTGTGCAAACCTGGTGGCCAACTACAAGAAACGTCTGACCTCTGTAAATGCCAAGAGTTTTGCCACCAAGTACTAAGTCATGCTTTGCGAAGGGGTCGAATACTTATTTCACTCATGAAAATGCAAATCAATTCATAACTTTTTTGAAATGGGTTTTTCTGGATATTTTTGTTGTTATTCTATCTCTCACTGTTAAAATAAATCTACCATTAAAATTATAGACTGACCATTTCTTTGGCAGTGGGTAAATGTACAAAATCAGCAGGGCATCAAATACTTTTTTTTTCCCCTCACTGTACATTCCTTTAAAATGCCATGGCTAGCCACTATGAGGGCCTGCAAAAAAACCTTTTATATAAATAACCAAGGGTTGCAGATTTTTTTTTTTTTTTGTAACCACTATAAGAGCAGCCAGGGTGCAAAACAGACCCTGCAGGTAACCTATCTAGTAAGTGTTCTTGTTTTTTTTGCCAAAAAAGCCTGTTGCCAAAAAAAAATGAAACCAAGACTCCCAAAGATGTTTTATAGTTACTTTTCCATTGGGCAGAGTGATAAATTTTCACTCTCTTAAAGTTTCGGCCGATACTGCTTCATGCCCGGTCTCCCGCTGGGCATCGTGGCATCCTGAAGACTGCTACATAACTACTGTGTTCTGTAGTGCCGCAGCAGCTGGCAGAAAGAACCACAGTGCCCAGCAGGGGGTCTCGCTATCCGGCAGATCCAGAAGTGTTTGAAAGCCGCAACGTCTGTAGAGCAAACATTTAAAGCTGAGCTCCGGAAGAGAAACATATTGTCATTTCTGTATTCTTACTTGAATCTCGGTGTGCTTTGTGCATTTCCTACAGATCTGTGCAGTAATCTAGTTCTAAAACGTTGCCTCTGATGAGGTCACTGATCCGTTTACAAAGGCATTTGATGCACAAAAAATAAGATTTATATCCTAATGTGGCCATTGACATTTACATGAAGATTTTTGAGACCAGAGCTCAGCTTTAACACCCTTGAAGGGTAAATTATAACAAATGTAACTTTTTTTTTTATAGGAACCCTTCGTTTCATTTGGTTTTTTTTTTTTTTAATCCCATGTGGTCACTTTAATCTCAGCATTATATAAGTACAATTTACTCGTATATGGAGAAACTGCAAATACTATCATCATATATGGTAGGGTTGCACTGATACCGTTTTTCTTTTTTTATCGGCGAGTATGAGTACCGATACTTTCGGTCAAGTACTCGCCGCTACCAAGTACCGATACTTTGCGGTGCGATTTGCATCAATACAAAATAAATGGGTGGAAATTGCACTGCAAAGAAGCGCATGCAAATTGAACAGGAATGTGGTGCGATTCCTGTCCAAATCGCATCCAATTTCCCCCACGGCTCCCCTGTGTTTATAGAAAGGTAAGCGCCATCTAGTGGCCGCATTAAAAAAATGCTGAAACTCACATTAAAAGTGGTAGTAAACCCCGCATGGTGATTTTTACCTAGAGGTAAGCCTATAATAAGGCTTACCTGTAGGTAAAATGAATATCTTCCTAAACTTGCGCCGTTTAGGAGATATTCACTCTGCATGCAGCCAGTTACGTCACCGACGCAAGCGCTCTGAAATTCTGGCATAACTTGCTGGAAATTCAGAGCTTTGTGTCGGAACCGAGGGCTCCTGCGCTCATGCGTGGGAGTGATGTCATCGCGGCTCCGGCCAATAATATAGCCAGGGCGCAGAAACCCGGAAGAAACTATTAGATAAGCACCTGAACGACCACAACATACAGGGTTATACAATGTAATACTGACATATAATCACACACATAGGTTGGACTTGATGGACTTGTGTCTTTTTTCAACCTCACCTACTATGTAACCTTGTAAAAAGACCGGAGGAACATGTCAGCCCTCTCGGCAGTGACAGCGCTGGAGGCCTTTGTTCCAAGGTCAGCATTTCATAAAACCTGCAAGGCAATGGCATAATGTGCTAGTATGCATCACATTTCATTGCCTTGCAGTTTTTTGTTTTTTTTACAACATCTGCAGTTTACAACCGCTTTTAGTACATACTGTATCTGGTCAAATGCAAAATCTGCATAGTGTCCCGGTCCCGCTGATGATAGCAAATCACAGCTGCTTGAGGTGCTCACAGGGCTGGAAGAGAAGTTCCGGGACCCCGTGGGTATAGGGTGGAAGTGATTGGGGGGGGCGGACCGCCTCTACATCTCCTCCAGCAGCCGTTATTTTCTATCATCGGCGGGACCGGGACACCTATGCAGATTTTGTATTTGAACTGTACTTAATGTGAGTTCTAACATTTTTAATAAACTGCCAATTACATGGTGCTTTTCCTTTTCTACACACACACAAGCAGTGGGGGAAATTGCATGCAATTCGGACAGGAATCGTATCGCATTCCCGTTCAAATCACATGAGATTCTTTGAAAGGCATTTTGCGCCCATTCATTTTTAATTTTTTTTTTAAAATCACACCGCAAAAGTATCAGTTTCAGTATCATTTGCACGAGTACTGATACTCACGCAAATGCTTGGCGTCAGTGCATCCTTAATATATGGTAAAGAAATCATGTAATAGATATTATACCAAAATTACATTCATGCAAACTTCACAAAAACTCCAACTTATTCACTAAAAAAACACATAGGTTTTTCTTCAAAGTAGAATTACAGGTATGGGGCAGAAATGTCCATTTTATTCGATTAGAGAACAATTTACATTTATTGAAAAAAAAGTGCAGAGCATTCTCTGAATGGCGCCTATGCTGAGCGGTTGACCTCCTGTGTTCGGAGTGCAGCCGCTCAGCATGGGACCTGGAAGCTAGCGTACATCACTGGAGTAGTGGTGTCTACTTCAGTGCTTTCCAGCTTCCAGGGGCTTCACGGTTCATTATTAAGAGCTTTCAAAAGAGTTAAAACATATCTCCATTTTTTTTTTACTGGGTAGCATGGGAAGCTCCAGATAGCAGTAAAAACCTGCCATGGGTGCCAATCCTTCCACACTACCATACAACAGTGGCTGAAGGCTTATAGCCACAAAAGACAAAATATTCCTTCCACTTTCACACCTCCTCAAGCTAAGCAGACACCAATTTTCCTATGTTTTTGTAGAGCTTGGTAAGGCCATCTCAACAGTTCAGCAAAGCAAAAATAAAAATGATCAAGTCTTCACAGGAACTAACCTTTTTGGCTGACAGAGCCAGCTTTTTGGCGGGTGGGGGTGACATGGTCGTCAAAACTTCACACACACTGGCCAAGGTGGGGGACTTTGATTTTAAAGTGCAGTTTGGCCCCGTCCGATCGGCTTCCATAGGAGGGCTGCAGCATGGAGATGGAACATTCCTGATTGTGGAGGTGCCCAGTGACACAGCCTGTTCATTTAAGAGCGGTTCTTGCGGCTTTACATTTTTCACCTCTTCCAGTTTTTGGTTGGCGTTTTCCTGGGAGTCGAGGCTTTCGCTAAAGGTTTTGGAGGTGGATATCGAACTCAGGCTGGTGGTATCCCAACTAGACTTGGGGTCCTCTTGCATTTTCGCTTCGTTCGATTCGTGAGATGCCTTGAACTTGGCGTTAGCAGCTTTCTTCACCCGACTCATGTGATCATCCAAAAGACAGGGAGAGTAGGAGGTTTTCGAGCTGAGCTTTGGAGAAGGGTTGGCACTGAGGGGCCTAGTGCGGGGAACTCCATTGTGCTCTTTGCCGCTGACCAAAGGATATGTACGGCACACTGGAACCCCAATGTCATCCATCGGTGACTTCTTCTCATGTACTCCGTCTGGTCTCTGGAAGTAGGACGGTAGAAGATAGAACGTGACAGGGGAAAATAACACCCAATGTCAATAGACACAGGTGGGTTAAAAAACCTGCTGTTTTCTAAGGTTTCTTGAAGACTGCAAACTTCAGATTTCTTAAAAGTTTGTGTTTCAGGGTAGGAGTCACTCACCTTCCCAATCAGCGGGGATGACAGACTACCATTAGAGAACGTCTTCTTGATAGTTGGAGGAACAGAGCTCGGGCGAGAAATTTGAGCATTTGGCACTTTACACGCCGAACCATCAGGGCTCTTTCTGGACTCTGGAAGCCTGGGGAAGAAAGATTTCTGACCACATAGAACAAGCAGAAATTACCAAGTATACTATTTCAAGGGTTCAACCTAAAGCAAACCTGTGGTGTGTCCATGCAGGGCACACCACCCCCCTTTTCTGTCCCCTGCCAATCTATTCACCTGCAAGAAGAAAATCTGCCCATGTAATCCCTGGGTCACTCAAATAAGAGTCTCTACAGAGCTATAGCCCACCCTATATGACTGCGCTGGTGCTTGGTGAATACCCCAGAGCTGTCACACAGAGTGAGTCACATGCTCCTCCATACCGAACAAGGCATTTTTTTCATTCCTGACAGCCGATCAGAGCAACAAGGGAATGAAGAAAAGGTATCTGCTGCTGGAGAACAGGGGATTAAAGTGACTATGTCACTTTGCCAATTTAGTGGCAAAGGGACTGAAGCTTTTTAAAGTGCACCTGTGTCCAAGACCATGCACACTAAAGTGTTTACATTATCTGAAGAAGCAATAAATCACTTTAAAAAATATAAGTTCACTTTTTGACGAAAGAATTATAAAAATGCTAATTTTTTTTGCAGGGTAAAAAAAATGATTTTCATTTCATTTTGAGAGCGGGCGGGCAGAGCACTGTCACTGAGCGACGCTGCCGGGCGGGCAGAGCCCCGTCACTGAGCGACGCTGCCGGGCGGGCAGAGCCCCGTCACTGAGCGACGCTGCCGGGCGGGCAGAGCCCCGTCACTGAGCGACACTGCCGGGCGGGCAGAGCCCCGTCACTGAGCGACACTGCCGGGCAGAGCACTGTCACTGAGCGACACTGCCGGGCAGAGCACTGTCACTGAGCGACACTGCCGGGCAGAGCACTGTCACTGAGCGACACTGCCGGGCAGAGCACTGTCACTGAGCGACACTGCCGGGCAGAGCACTGTCACTGAGCGACACTGCCGGGCAGAGCACTGTCACTGAGCGACACTGCCGGGCAGAGCACTGTCACTGAGCGACACTGCCGGGCAGAGCACTGTCACTGAGCGACACTGCCGGGCAGAGCACTGTCACTGAGCGACACTGCCGGGCAGAGCACTGTCACTGAGCGACACTGCCGGGCAGAGCACTGTCACTGAGCGACACTGCCGGGCAGAGCACTGTCACCGAGCGACACTGCCGGGCAGAGCACTGTCACCGAGCGACACTGCCGGGCAGAGCACTGTCACCGAGCGACACTGCCGGGCAGAGCTCTGTCACCGAGCGACACTGCCGGGCAGAGCTCTGTCACCGAGCGACACTGCCGGGCAGAGCACTGTGACTGAGCGACGCGGCTGGGCAGAGCACTGTGACTGAGCGACGCGGCTGGGCAGAGCACTGTGACTGAGCGACGCGGCCGGGCAGAGCACTATGACTGAGTGATGCGGCCGGGCAGAGCACTGTGACTGAGCGACGCGGCCGAGTGGACAGAGCCCCGCATGGCCGTGTTTTTTTAAATTGCGACAGCGAGCGGGGGGGGGGGATCCCCGCTAGTTGTCACAGCGGGGGTAGGTCCGTTCATAACATGTTACACCCTGAATATAGGTGTAACATGTTATGAAAGGTGAACTTATCCTTTAAAAAAAGATCTCAATTACCTCTGTAGCTATAGGCATTGTGGAAAAATAAATGTGCAATGTTTACAACAGAGACATGGAGATCTTTTTTCTTTCTACTGCAAAAGAATCTTGGCAGCCTGCTATCCGCTCTAATGAAAACACAGAACCGGGTGTTTCTAAGCTGACACACAGAAAACACAGCCAAAGTGTTTCAGAGGATTAGGGCTCCCCCTTCTTCAGGGCATAGGTAGTGTTAGATATGCTGGTCATCGGCTGTGTCCTTATTTGATAGCGGTGCTTTGGAGTGTCTGACTTCGGAACACCATTATATCAGGACAAAGACTGCAGCGCCCATAAACAGCAGATCTAACACTACCAAAGCCCTGAAGGAGAAGCCATAACCCCCTGAAATGCATCGACTATGATTTACGTCATATACTAAAAGCGATCATTGCTTCTTAAGTTTCCGAGAGCTTATTCATGCAGAGCGCTCCTCACCTACCTTCACAGTCCTCAACATGGAGCTAAGACAGGGTTTAGACCCAGCAATTCCAAAGTCAAACTACAATGATCAATGGATGGTGCTGGATGCCCTGTCTAGAGAACCTGACAATTTGCCCTGAATGGGCAAAATGAAATATTCTCATTAAAGCAGAGCTCCACTCAAAAGGGGAAGCTCTGCTTGTTTTCACTCTTCACTGCCACATTTGGCAGTTTTTGGGGAGGAGGGGGAGTGGGTACCTGGTTTTGACAGGTATTCACTCCCAATTCCGGCTCAGATTGCCGTGGCAAACAAAGCCGGAAGTCCCCCCCCCCCTCCCTTCCTCGTAATCTTATGGGACATCACTAGTCCCAGAAGTCTACGGGACCAGTCAGAAGGTGCAGTGCGACTGGAGCATGCGCCTTAGGAAATGGCTATGAAGCCGCAAGGCTTTACTTCCTGTTTCTCTTACTTCAAATACCGGCGCCTCCACCAGAAGGTGATTGAAGAATCGGCTCGGGCGAAGACATCGCTGGATCCAGGAGCAGGTAAGTGTCCTTATACCAAAAATCAACAGCTACAATATTTGTAGCTGCTGACTTTTAATTTTTTGGGGGAGGGAAGCCTGGAGCTCCTCTTTAATGTGTATCTAAAAGCAGAACTTTTTTTTATTTTGGATAGAGTGGAGAGGGATTAGAACTACTGGCAGTTTATTTATTGCGATGTGTGCCCCCATTAGGGAGATTCACCCTCTTCATTTGTCCTGGTTACACTTATCAAGAATGAAAGAGAAAATCCTAAATTTTGGGTTGACAAAGAGCAATGAGGGGAAATCTTCCAATGGGGACACTAGTTCTGGTGACACACAGGGATTTCCTCACTTGAAGGATTTCTTTAACTTCCTGTGTTGGCTATGGGACAAGAAATGAAGGGAAATTTTCAAAATGGGATACAGATAAAAAAAATAAATAAAAAAAAGACAAAAAACCCTTCCTTACTATATCCGAAATGAAAAAAAAAAACCCACTGTCTTTGACAGGTATCATGTTCCCACTTCCGGGAGTCCGCTTAATGGCCCATGACGTCACCGCGGGGTTCCCTCCTCCTCCCCCTGTCGCTGGAGCCAGTAGGAGAGAAGAGTGGGGCCTTGCGCATGCGCAGTAGGGTTCCCGGCTTAAAGCCGTAAGGCTACACTGCCGGGTTCCCTTACCCGCAATGGCGACGGCAGCACCCGAAAACTGATGAAAACATCAGCTGCGGTGCCGACATCGCTGGACTCCAGGACAGGCAAGTGTCCTATTGTTCAAAGCCAGCAGCTGCAGTATGTGTAGCTGCTGGCTTTTCATTTTTTTTTTTTTTCTGGGCGGACCTCCGCTTTAACATCAGGGGTGATCAAAGGGTTAAATGCGCGCCTAACCAGTGTTTTTCTACAGTGGGGGGGGGGGGGGGGGGTGCTTTTACTAAGGAAAGGCATGAATTCATGTCCCTGCTTTGCACGAACACAAGATCAATGCCTAGCCTACTGACATAACGGCAACCTGCCTTGTTTACATAGGCAGAACGGAGGTCTGCCTCTCTGCTGGATCATCGGTGGGTGCCAGCAGACATAGAGTCCGCCCTACCCACCCATCCGCTCCTGCTTTGTGTGATTACAGTGACAGAAAGCCATCGGCTGCGGGCATGCACACCCTACCCAGGAGAGCCAGATCACCGATATATACATACACAGTATCCGGCGACCAGGTGCTGCCCTGTAGCAGTAAACCTGCTATAGGGTGGCCATTAAGTGGTTAATGGACCTCATTATCCTCATACAGCAAATAAAACACAAAACAGCAGTTCCTGGAGTAATTTTTTTTTAGAGCTGCTGTGAATCCATAGTTCTGCTATAACATTACCTCAGATAGAAGAGTACATAAGCCTGCTGATTCAGAACAACCTTGATGTTACTTGCATGAACAAGAGAATCATTCATCTGATACCACTGCCCGTTACTGGCCTGTAGAAAAGAAAAATCAACGTCAGGTATGTTTGACAACAGTACTTTAGCGCTTTCAAACAGGCATCAACTAAAGCTGAATAAATCTAGGCCACCAGGTTCCCATGGCAACTAAGGGAGGCAACCCGACGATCAGGAAGCCGCTGCTGCATTACTGCGGAGGCCAGAGCGCTGTTCATGGTCTATGAAACCCAATCAAGATTGTACTAATGTTTCCAAAGAGAGAGAGGCGAGCGGGCTGTGATCAGAGTTAACAGAGTAATATTAACCACTTGACCTCTGGAAGATTTATCCCCCTTCATGACCAGGCCATTTTTTTGCAATGCGGCACTGCGTTACTTTAGCTGACAATTGCGCGGTCATGCAACGCCTTAGACAAATCAAATTTTTCATTTTTGGTGGTACTTGATCACCTCTGCATTTATTATTTTAAGCGCTATAAAGAAAAAAAAATAATAATAATAATTTTGAAAAAAATTAGAGATAGAGATAGAGATAGAGATAGAGATAGAGATAGAGATAGAGATAGAGATAGAGATAGAGATAGAGATAGAGATAGAGATAGAGATAGAGATAGAGATAGAGATAGAGATAGAGATAGAGATAGAGATAGAGATAGAGATAGAGATAGAGATAGAGATAGAGATAGAGATAGAGATAGAGATAGAGATAGAGATAGAGATAGAGATATATAGAGAGATAGAGATATATAGAGAGATAGAGACATATAGAGAGATAGAGATATATAGAGAGATAGAGATAGAGATAGAGATATATAGAGATATATAGATATATAGAGAGATAGAGATATATAGAGAGATAGAGATATATAGAGAGATAGAGAGATAGAGATATAGAGATAGAGACATATAGAGACATATAGAGAGATAGAGATAGAGATATATAGAGAGATAGAGATAGAGATATATAGAGAGATAGAGATAGAGATATATAGAGAGATAGAGATATATAGAGGGATAGAGATAGAGATATATAGAGAGATAGAGATAGAGATATATAGAGAGATAGAGATAGAGATATATAGAGATATATAGAGAGATAGAGATATATAGAGAGATAGAGATATATAGAGAGATAGAGAGATAGAGATATAGAGATAGAGACATATAGAGACATATAGAGAGATAGAGATAGAGATATATAGAGAGATAGAGATAGAGATATATAGAGAGATAGAGATAGAGATATATAGAGAGATAGAGATATATAGAGGGATAGAGATAGAGATATATAGAGAGATAGAGATAGAGATATATAGAGAGATAGAGATAGAGATATATAGAGATATATAGAGAGATAGAGATATATAGAGATATATAGAGAGATATAGAGAGATAGAGATAGATATATCTATCTCTATCTATCCATCCATCCATCTATCCATCCATCCATCCATGATAGATAGAGAGAGAGAGAGAGAGAGAGAGAGACACACAGAGAGAGAGAGAGAGAGAGAGAGAGAGAGAGAGAGAGAGAGAGAGACACAGAGAGAGAGAGAGAGAGAGAGAGAGACAGAGACAGAGACAGAGACAGAGACAGAGACAGAGACAGAGACAGAGACAGAGACAGAGACAGAGACAGAGACAGAGACAGAGACAGAGACAGAGACAGAGAGAGAGATCTTTTTTTGTTTTTTACTTTCTGCTATAAAACATATCCAATTAAATATTTTTATGACCGTATGTATTGGCTTATAACACGCACCTTCACTTTAAGAGGAAAGTTAAAGGAAAAAGACAAAAATTTTAAATAAAGAACTCTGAAGCAAAAGAACGGTCATTGCCCATCTGCAGCCTCACCATTGCCATCAATGCAGGGGGGACAGGGAGGTGGCGGGACGAGCGCCGACAGATTACATACAGGAGAATCTCCGGTTTACGCGGCGGCCTCTTAATACAAAGTCCCGCCTCCTATGATAGACGTAACAGTTGTCCAATGGCGGCCCAGGAGACGGGGATTCCATAAACAGGAGATTCATTGGTGTATTTGGATTTTCCACTAGTGCGGTTACTTTCGGTTATAAGAAGAGTGCTGTGCGTAGCTTCCTAAAAACGTCACAGCACCCTGTCTCAGTATTCCTCTTAGGAGGTCTCAGTCCTGATAAAAGAAGTGGGCTGAGTCTTGGGAGGGGTTATGAAAATGCCTTGATAGGTGGAGGTTAGAATGGAGGAGTGGGCATTCTTAGGCAGGCTGTATTTGCACGCAGACCATCCTAGGTACCGCCCACGTGATACCGATCCTCCATGATTGAAAGACCTGAGATCAGGGCAGGTCAGGAACAGTCAGCCTGGGAGGAACGACTAGATGATGCTGGATGTCCTCCAGCCTGGAAATGAGGTGGGATCTGATTTGCTGCAGATTTTAAAGTGATACTAAAGTCTTGTTTTTTTTTTTAAGTTAAAAATAACAAACATGTTATACTTACCTGCTCTGTGTAATGGGTTTGCACAGAACAGCCCAAATACTCCTCTTCTTGGGTTCCTCTTCAGTGCTCCCCGCCCCCTCCATCCTGTTGAGTGCCCCCACAGCAAGCAGCTTGCTATGGGGGCACCCGAGCCGAGTCACAGCTCTGTGCATCCTTCAGACACGGAGTCACGGCCGGGCCCCACCCCTTTCTCTCCTCTTTGGCTGACTGATTTTGATTGACAGCTGTGGGAGCCAATGGCACCACACTGCTGTCTCAGCCAATGAGGAGGGGAGTATGTTGATTGGTTTGCACAAAAGTTATAGGGTCTACAAAATGGGGGATATATTTATGGCATTTTTATTATAATTTTTTTTTTTTTTTTTTTTTACTAGTAATGGCGGTGATCAGCGATTTTTAGCAGGACTGCGACATTGCGGCAGACACATCGGACACTTTTGACACCAGTGACATTATTACAGTGATCAGAGCTAAAAATATCCACTGATTATTGTATAAATGACACTGGCAGGGAAGGGGTTAACACTAGAGGGCAATCAAGGGGTTAAGTGCTCCCTAGGAGGGCGTTTCTAACTGTGGGGGGAGGGGACTGACTGGGAGGAGAGGGAAATCGCTGTCCCTGATCACTAGGAACAGACAATCTCTCTCTACTCCCCTGACAGAACGGGGATCTGCTTTGTTTACATTGACAGATCTCCGTTCTGGCTCTATGTGGAGCGATCGCGGATCACCAGCGGACATCGCGGCTGCCGGCCACTGCCTGGCGGCGCGTGCGCGCCTGCTATAGCCATTAAAGGGACTGCAGTATGACTGCGGCAGCTGGTCGGCAAGCGAGTAATAGGAAATGCTGTGTCTCCAGGAAGACAGCACAACACAAAGCATGTCAAAAGTAACCTCTGAACTGCCATGTGTGGCGCAGTTAAATGGGGTGTCACTAAACCTGCGTTTAACTTTCATTCCAAAACGTACATCAAATCTAGAAAAACAGCGCCCATTGACATGAGCCCTAAGACTACATAAAAGATATGCAATACTACTCACTTTCACATAGCAATAGTAGTGTCCAGCATGGCAGCTGTACCCAGAATGCACAAGGACTGCATAGAGAGAATACATAACCGGGTCTCCATTACACTGAGACATATACGGACGGATGTTCAAAAATTCTGGGTAACCGACATCCTACAGAAGACAGGAAGCAAAGTGGAATGTCATTTATATACTTTAAGAATTTTTGTTATTTACTCTTTAGAATGTTTTTTTTTGTGCATATGTACAGTAATTATATATATATATATATATATATATATATATATATATATATATATATATATATATATATATATATATATATATATATATATATATATATATATATATATATATACACACACACACTACAATGTAAAGTAGTGAGTGTACATCCTCAACACACAGCCATTAATGTCTAAGCCGCTGGCAACAAAATTGAGTACACCTCTAAGTGAAAATGTCCAAATTGGGCCAAAAGTGTCAATATTTTGTGTATTCACCATTATTTTCCAGCACTGCCTTAACCCTCTTGGGCATGGAGTTCACCAGAGCTTCACAGGTTGCCACTGGAGTCCTCTTCCACTCCTCCATGATGACATCACAGAGCTGGTGGATGTTAGAGACCTTTGCTCTCCTCCACCTCCTGTTTGAGGATGCCCCACAGATGCTCAATAGGGTTTAGGTCTGGAGACATGCTTGGCCAGTCCATCACCTTTACCCTCAGCTTCTTTAGCAAGGCAGTGGTCATCTTGGAGGGGTGTTTGGGGTCATTATCATGTTTGAATACTGCCCTGCGGCCCAGTCTCTGAAGGGAGGGGATCATGCTCTACTTCAGTATGTCACAGTCCATGTTGGCATTCATGGTTCCCTCAATGAACTGTAGCTCCCCAGGGCCGGCAGCACTCATGCAGCCCCAGACCATGACACTCCCACCACCATGCTTGACTGTAGGCAAGACACACTTGTCTTTGTACTCCTCTGACCTGGTTGCCGCCACACACGCCTGACACCATCTGAACCATCTTGGTCTCATCAGACCACAGGACATGGTTCCAGTAATCCATGTCCTTAGTCTGCTTGTCTTCAGAAAACTGTTTGCGGGGTTTCTTGTGCATCATCTTTAGAAGAGTCTTTCTTCTGGGATGACAGCCATGCAGAGCAATTTGATGCAGTGTGCGGCGTATGGTCTGAGCACTGACAGGCTGACCCCCCCACCTCTTCAACCTCTGCAGCAATGCTGGCAGCACTCATACATCTATTTCCCAAAGACAACCCCTGGATATGATGCTGAGCACGTGCACTCAACTTCTTTGGTCGACCATGGTGAGGCCTGTTCTGAGTGGAACCTGTCCTGCTAAACCGCTGTATGGTCTTGGCCACCGTGCTGAGGCTCAGTTTCAGGGTCTTCGCAATCTTCTTATAGCCCTAGGTCATCTTTATGTAGAGAAACAATTCTTTTTTTCAGATCCTCAGAGAGTTCTTTGCCATGAGGTGCCATGTTGATCTTCCAGTGACCAGTTTGAGAGAGTGAGAGCGATAACACCAAATTTAACACACCTGCTCCCCATTCACACCTGAGACCTTGTAACACTAACGAGTCACATGACACCGGGGAGGGAAAATGGCTAATTGGGCCCAATTTGGACATTTTCACTTAGGGGTGTACTCACTTTTGTTGCCAGCGGTTTAGACATTAATGGCTGTGTGTTGAGTTATTTTGAGGAGACAGCAAATTTACACTGTTATTAGGGCTAAAACAACTAATCGATTAACTGACAATCGATTATGAAAATAATTGTCAACTATTTTTATAATCGATTAATCGGCCAGCCGATTAGTTGGTTGCATACAGAATGTATCATCTGTTTACATATTAGAAAATACAGTGCAGCACACATACAGCTCAGTACACTATCTATACATGTCAATAAGTGCCTGAGAACTTGTATGCGAAGCAATGCCTCATGGGACATGTAGTCCTGGGCAGGAAGTGAGTGGTTCTAAAGGCAGACTTTCTTTTACCTTGTTATAGGGGCACTCTAAACAATAATTTGCATCTTGCTATTGGGGAACTCTGGAGGCAAGAGGAGCCAGAAGCATCGGTGGGGGACCCCAGAAGAGGAGGATCAGGGCTGCTCTGTGCAAAACCATTACGCAGAGCAGGTAAGTATAACATGTTTGTTGTTTTAAAAAAAAAAAAAATCACTTGTGCGTCTTTTGGTCCATTTTAGGTCCGAATTCAGCCAAAAATTCGGGCTGAAATCAGACCTGAAACAGTGAACGGGGACGCACTGGACTCCTGCAGTGAGCCACATGTGAATGCAGCCTGAAAAAAAACTTTTACCAGTATTGTGCATTACATTTAAAATGATTATATGCATGAAAAGAAAAAAAAAAAAAAGTCTCAGTTTTTAGTACTACTTTAATATAAAAGATTTCTATCTCCCTTCCACCCTTCATGTCTTACCCCTAGTTAAAATGCCCATATATCCTACTTCTGGGTGTGTAAATATAATATAATATATATTATAATAATAAATATATATATATATATATATATATATATATATATATATATATATATATATATATATATATATATATATATATATATGCTTTTTTGGTTCAATAGACTTCAATGGAGAAGCTGCAGATAAACTAGTAGTGTGTTTTTTGCAGCGATTTACATTTTTTAATCGGCCCAACATCAAATTGGCCAAAACGAAGCATATTAAAAAAAAGTCAAAAAACAGTCTTTCATTTATTTTTTTCTTTAAATAAAAAATGTGATCTCTGATGATATTTACTAGATTCAACCTCTAATAGTATATACAGTAGATCTCTTCTGTCTGTTATTCTCAGGGTGGATTAGAGATTTTGTTGCCTAACAATATAGTTGGTTATTTATATTTACCACTGCATAGAGATATTTAAGAATAAATTGCCTTTTTTTTTTAAATGTTTAAACTTGACATATTGACTAAATTATACCTCACACTTTTTTTAAGGTTAATTATCAAAACAATAAATCGGCCAACTAATCGATTACTGTAGTTGCAGTACTGTTATACAAGCTGTACACTCACTACTTTACATTGTAGCAAAGTGTCATTTCTTCAGTGTTGTCACATGAAAAGATAGAATAAAATATTTACAAAAATGTGAGGGGTGTACTCACTTTTGTGAGATACTGTATAATAGGATTTTTTATTACAGCTTACCTGTAAAATCCTTTTCTTTCGACGGACATCACGGGACACAGAGCCACAGTAATTACTGATGGGTTATAGGGTATCACTAGGTATTGGACACTGGTCACACCCTAATCAGGAAGTTCAACCCCCTATATAACCCCTCCCCTTCCAGGGATACCTCAGTTTTGTAGCAAAGCAGTATAGGTGTATTAGAAGAGGGGCGGGACCTCTGTGTCCCGTGATGTCCGTCGAAAGAAAAGGATTTTACAGGTAAGCTGTAATAAAAAATCCTATTTTCTTTTCTCGGACATCACGGGACACAGAGCCACAGTAATTACTGATGGGATGTCCCAAAGCAATGCCAACTGAGGGGGGGGGAATCACAACCAAGTAGGGTGCTATCAGACCTGAGGACTCTGTACCGCTGTCTGCAGCACACTACGCCCAAAGGCGATATCCTCATGCCTTCCTACATCCACCTGATAGAATCTGGTAAATGTATGAACTGAAGACCAGGTTGCGGCCTTGCAGATCTGAGCCATAGAGGCCCGGTGATGCACTGCCCAAGAAGCACCAATAGCCCCTGTGGAATGTGCCTTGATCTGAAACGGAGGAATCTTCTGTTTCAAACCGTAAGCTTGAATAATCAACTGTCGAATCCATTTAGAAATGGTCGCTTTTGATGCTGCCTGTCCTCTATTGGGACCCTCCGGCAGCACGAACAAGACATCCGTCTTGCGAATCTGAGCAGTTGCCTCCAGATAGGTCTTGACTGCTCTTACTACATCCAAAGAATGTAATGACCTTTCTTCCGAAGAACAAGGTTCTGGAAAAAAGGAAGGTAGCACAATGTCTTGGTTTAGATGAAAATCTGAAACCACCTTCGGTAAAAAACTAGGATGAGGGCGCAGTACCACTCTATCCTTGTGTATAATCAGGTAAGGCTCCTTACAGGAAAGAGCTGCTATTTCTGATACTCTTCTAGCAGAAGAGATAGCTACCAGGAAAATTAGTTTCCTCGTCAGTAAGACCAAAGGAATCTGACGTATTGGTTCAAAAGGCTGTTTTTGTAACACCGATAGAACCAAGTTCAAGTCCCAGGGGTTTAGGGGCGCCCTAACCGGAGGATTAAGACGCATCACCCCCTGTATAAGGTTTCGGATCAGAGAATGCGAAGCAAGCGGCCGTTGAAACAACACTGATAAGGCCGACACCTGGCCCTTGATGGTACTCAAGGCCAGCTTCATTTCTAATCCTAATTGTAGAAAATCCAGAATTCTACTTATGACATATTTCCTGGGATGCCAACCCCTGGATTCACACCAGGATACATAAGCTTTCCAGACTCTATGATAAATCATTCTGGAAGCTGGCTTCCTTGCATTGATCAAGGTAGATATGACAGGACCTGAAAGCCCACGATTTTTCAGAATGTGGGATTCAATAGCCCACCCGTCAAATCTAGCATTTGTGAGGCAGGCTGGAACACCGGACCTTGAGCTAACAGGTCTGGGTGTATCGGTAGGGTCCACCGGAAACCCACCATCATCCCTGCTATTTCTGCTTATCAGGTTCTTCTGGGCCAAACGGGGGCCACCAGAAGTGCCGACTTCCCTTCTTGCCTGAGTCTGCGAAGGAGCCGTGGCAGTAGCAGAATGGGAGGGAATGCATAAATCGGTGAGAGCCGGTGCCACGGAATCACCAACGCATCCGTCCTGCCTGCAAGAGGATCCCAGGCAACCGGTAGGAAGGATTTCCCCTTCTGTAGGTTTTTGGGTATGAGCCATCAGCTGAGGCTCTGACGCATCGCATGCGATAGGTGCGCATTGGAAAAACTTATGCCTGCACCTTCCTGTTCCAGGTCAACAGAATACTGTGTTGCCCTGCAGCCTCATACAAAGGCGGACAGAAAGACCCTTCTTGGCCTTGACTGTCAGAATCAGCTCCCTCAGAGCAGTGATTTTTGCCTGCAGACATTTCAGTTAAGCAGGAAAAATGGGCACATATAGGCCTGTATCTCTGATGCCTATTGACATCAGAAATTCTCCTCCCTGCAGGACGGAGATTACTGTCTGAATTGATTCCAAAACAAAAGGACTGCATCCTTGGGAATCGTTTCAGATCTCTTAAATCCAAAGTGGGTCTGTCGTCCCCATTTGGTTTTCGGACCATAGCAAGATTGGAACGGAGTCTCAATCCTTGATCCTTTGTGGGAGCCCCCACAATGACCTCTTGCGACCAAAGTCGCTTTATCGCTAGAAGGAGCGACTGCTTCTCTTCTGGTTTTCTGGGAACACCTGATCTGAGGAAACGAGGAGAGGGACATTCTTGGAACTCCAGTCTGTACCCTAAGGTTACCATGGAGATTACCCATCTGTCCTGGAAGTCCTTCTGCCAGGGCCCTGAGAGCTGCAGCAGTCTTTCCCCTCACTCGAGCGAGTGGGGCGCCCCTTCATGAAGAGGTCTTAGTGTCTTGCTTAGAAGACCTTTTCCCCCAGGATTTCTTGTGTCCCTGGGGTCGACTCTTGTTTCTTGTCCCAGACGGAGGAGACCGTCGTGACTGCCTGGAGGCGGATGCCCCTGGCGCTGGGGAAAGAGTCCGTTTAAAAGAGGGACGCTTACTCTTCTTCTTATCAGGTAAGAGAGTGCTTTTACCACAGGAGATCGTCTTGATATAATTATCCAAGTCCTCTCCAAACAACCTTTCACCACGGAAGGGAAACCCAGCCAGAAGCTTCTTACATGGTGCTTCGGCTGACCAGTTTTTCAACCATAAGATTCTACGTATATGCACCAACCCAAGCGAGAGGCGAGAGGTTTGCACGATAGAATCTCTAATGGCGTCAACAGCGTAACATAAAGCCGCAGGAAGGTTAGCAAACCCCTGGGCCTGCTGTTCAGGCAATACTTTGATGACCTGCTTAACATGGTCTCTTAAGTATTGACAGACTCCAATCGCTGCTACTGCAGGTTGGGCCACTGATCCTGCTAAAGAGAACACATCTT
Organism: Lithobates septentrionalis; assembly: GCA_037952835.1. Classification (NCBI taxonomy): domain Eukaryota; kingdom Metazoa; phylum Chordata; class Amphibia; order Anura; family Ranidae; genus Lithobates; species Lithobates septentrionalis. Next base: position 176,508 of record JBBDGP010001590.1, on the reverse strand, counting down.
TCAATAAGAAGTCCATCTTTTTATCCACAGGATCTTTGAGCATCTGAGCGTTGTCTACAGGACATGTCAGATTACTATTTACAGAGGAAATGGCCGCATCAATGGCCGGTATTCCCCACCTCTTAATAAACTTTTCTTCCATAGGATAAAGTGTAGAAAACTTTTTCGGCGGAAGAAATCGCTTATCTGGGTGATCCCACTCAGAATAAAGCAGCTTTTCAAGTAAATTATGAACAGGAAAAGCATGTGCTGCTTGGAAAGGTTTCAGTGACCCCAAAGCAGAAGAGGATTCTGTAGTAGTTTCAGGTATGGGCAACTTAAATGTGGAGCGGACCAAACCAGTGAGGATCTGCACTAAGACTTTCTCCTCTTGGGAAGTCGCAGAGGGTCCCTCTACCCCTGAATCCTCCGAAGAGGAATCATCTGTCCCATCCTGATCCTCTGAAAGGGATTCATCTCCTTTATCCCAGAGCTCCTCTGACTGAGGGTCTTGGGGAGCAGAGGAAGGCCTTGTGCGTTTTCTTCCACTCAGTGAAGATGTAATCGCGGCCATTAGTTTTTTCTCTAATCCAGAAATGGTTGAGGAAAAAACTTCTTGTGTAATGTACACAGGGGCTGAAGTGCCGGCAGCAGATGTAGCCCCTAACCCCAAAGGCTCTCCCTGTCCAGCTGCCCCTGGTCCCTCAGGAGGGGATGGTGTAGCAGACGGGGGGTCCTCAGAACCTGAACGAGACCCCCTAGTGCCTCTGGTTCTAGGGGTGCTTGAACCTCTTCTACCCATAGTGCAAAGCAACAAGGTGTGAGGTATCAAAAACGAACACTGACTGCTGAGCGATGTAGTCTGGCTAAAAGCCTTGCTACCAAATGCCCAATCCGGTGTTCTTTAGTGAATGCAGCCTAGGGGAATGCCTGTGTCCCACCTTACATGTGACTGTCAGCTCTGTGTCTCTCCAAAGCTCAGAGCACCTATACAGTGTGCTTTAAATAGCCATGCTTTCAGGCAATGTGGGCGTCTGGGCACGCTGACGCTGTGCTGACGCCCCGCCCCCCCTCGTTTTTGAAAAACGAGCGCTTCCCGCGCGAGCCGACCCTTTCTGACAACCTGAAGGGAGGCTGGGGTTGGGGGAATAAGGAGGAGGCCGGTAGTGATGGGCCCTGCTTCGCAATGCGGCTTCGGTGGCGGCGCGGTAGCGGCTGTGACAGTGCGGTCTCACCCGCCTTACAGCGTACCCGAGCCTTTCCCTAGCCTGGGGGGACCATCCCAGCAGAGAAAACCCCCCACCATCTACCTTTGGAGCTGGAGGACGAGCCTTGCAGCGGACGCTGAGACAGATCAAGCATGAGAAGGTTTGTGCTCTTGGCCGCCCCCGGTGGTCACAATAGGCACAGCATGCATACATACACTTTAAAGGAGAAGAGCCACTAGAATTTAAAATTCTGTGGAATCTCCTCTTACCTTATCCAGGCCGCAGGGTTCAGTTTACACAGACCCAGCCTTCGCCTCTCACGGTGGGCTCCGTTTGTGAAAAACCGTCAGAGACTGGGGCCCCCATCAGTAGGGGGATCCTTCAGTTCTGGGCCTGTAAAGCACCTCGCCAGAAATTAGGAAGTTTAAAGCCATTTTCTGATCCGCGGGTCCAGCTCTCTAAAAAGAGAAGCGTTACAGGTAAAACCTCGTTTCTTCGGACACGAGGCCCGGGTACCATTCAATTCGGCCATGAAAAGACACTTTGAATGGATCCGGTCGCCTGGCTTGCCCCAGTATAGGATCTTTAGGATATTCCTTTTGGAGCTTCAGCACAGGACATCTTTACACGTCCAACACCTAAGACACTGGTGTAAAAACTGAGGTATCCCTGGAAGGGGAGGGGTTATATAGGGGGTTGAACTTCCTGATTAGGGTGTGACCAGTGTCCAATACCTAGTGATACCCTATAACCCATCAGTAATTACTGTGGCTCTGTGTCCCGTGATGTCCGAGAAAAGATATATATATATATATATATATATATATATATATATATATATTATATACACACACACATACATACACACACACATACACACACATATACCGTATATACTCGAGTATAAGTCGTCCCGAGTATAAGTCGAGACCCCTAATTTACCACAAAAAACTGGGAAAAACTTATTGACCAGAGTATAAGACGAGGGTGAGAAATGCAGAGGGTCAATAATGTCCATCTGCAGCTGCATGCCTCCGCCTCCCTGTGTCCTGTGCAGCCTACCTGTACCCTGTACATGTGTGTCCTGTACATGTGTGTCCTGTACATGTGTGTCCTGTACATGTGTGTCCTGTGTGTCATGTGTGTCATGTGTGTCCTGTGTGTCATGTGTGTCCTGTGTGTCATGTGCAGCCTACCTGTGTCCTGTGCAGCCTCCCTGTGGCGATCTCCTTCCTCCCTGTGGCGATCTCCATCCTCCCTGTGGCGATCTCCATCCTCCCTGTGGCGATCTCCATCCTCCCTGTGGCGATCTCCATCCTCCCTGTGGCGATCTCCATCCTCAGACAGCGGCCGTGTGATGATACTGTTCGGCGGCCATTCCACAGTTCAAAAGCCGCGCCTCCTCCTCGTCTGTGATAGGCTGACCGCTGACTGCCTATCACGGACATTCTCTCATTCTCATACCACGGACGAGGATGAGAGAATGTCCGTGATAGGCTGTACACTGACAGCTGTTCAGCCTATCACAGAAGAGCAGGAGGCGCGGCTTTTGAAAGCTGGAATAGCCTCCGTGCATTATCATCACACGCCGGCCGCCGTCTGCCTGCATGACACGCTGATCATGCAGACAGACGGCGCGGACTCGAGTATAAGTCGAAGGGAAACTTTCAGCCCAAAAAAAAGGGCTGAAAAATTCGACTTATACTCGAGTATATACGGTATATAGTATATATAGATAACAAACACATAAATATATTATGTATACATACGTAGAAAATTTGTACATTTATTTTACTGACCTTTGTTATCTTGCCGCCGCTGAAGTTGGCAAATCGTTTTAGTGACAGTGTGAGGACATTGGAAGCCCGATGAATGCTGAACCTTTTAGTGGCCGGAACCTTCTTTTTACACCTTACAAAGAAGAAATCAACTGTAAGATATTTCATATCTCTACAAGTTTGACACAAAGGTGAATATTTATAAAGCAGTTAATCTGACAATCTCTGCGTGTGGATCTTCCATGTGATTTAAATGACAGGGATTGATTCACCTCCACTGAATTCATTATTATCAAAAGGTGGCCCCGTCAGCCACAAAATGTACGAGTTTGAGACTATTTTTTTTTTTTTTTTTTTTTAATAAAAGCCAGCATTTGATACCGCAATAGAAGAAAACATAAATGTAGGCTATAGCATTAATCGGATGTGGAATAACTAAAAAATGTGGTGAATGAGGACTGACAAGTCTGACAGGCAAGCTAAAATAATAGACAAAAATAAAAATAAAGATAAAAGGAAAGAGAAGGCTAAATCATTAGGATTGTCTGTGTAGACAGTTAATCAACACCCAATGGCAAACATAGGTGTGTTCATAAAGTCTGACTGCTTCTTTAATTTCCTCCAAAATAGATGCTGAAAAAGAAAAATATAAGCAAAGACAGACCCCCCTTAATTAAAATCCTGTACCTGCCCCGTACACACGATCGGACATTCCAACAACAAAATCTATGGATTTTTCCCGACGGATGTTGACTCAAACTCGTCTCGCATACACACGGTCGCACAAAGTTGTCGGAAAATCCGATCGTTCTAAACGCGGTGACGTAAAACACGTACGTCGGGACTATAAACGGGGCAGTGGCCAATAGCTTTCATCTCTTTATTTATTCTGAGCATGCGTGGCACTTTGTCCGTCGGATTTGTCTACAAACGATCGGAGCTTAAAGGATCGGATTTTGTTGTTGGAAAATTTTAACTCAAACTTTGAGTGTCGGAAATTCCGATGGAAAAAGTTCGATGGAGCCCACACACGGTCGGAATTTCTGACAACAAGCTCCGATCGCACATTTTCCGTCGGAAATAAATCCAGGATTTTGTTGTCTGAAAATCCTATTATGTGTACGCGGCATTACAGTGCCTTGAAAAAGTATTCATACCCCTTAAAATTTTCCACATTTTGTGGAAAATTAGACAGACCAACACAAAATGGGACATACATTGTGAGGTGGAAGGAAATGATAAATTGTTTTTCAACATTTTTTACAAATAAATATGTGAAAAGTGTGGGATACATTTGTATTCAGCCCCCCCCCCCCTGGAGTCAATACTTTGTAGAACCTCCTTTCACTGCAATTACAGCTGCAAGTATTTTTGGGGATGTCTCTACCAACTTTGCATATCTAGAGAGTGATATTTTTGCCCATTCCTCTTTGCAAAATATCTCAAGCTCTGTCAGATTGGATGGAGATTGTCTGTGAACAGCAATTTTCAGGTCTTGTCACAGATTCTCAATTGGATTTAGATCTGGACTTTGACTGGACCATTCACATGAATATGCTTTGATCTAAACCATTCCATTGTAGCTCTGGCTGTATGTTTAGGGTCGTTGTCCTGCCGGAAGGTGAACCTCCGCCCCAGTCTCAAGTCTTTTGCAGACTCTAGCAGGTTTTCTTCTAAGATTGCCCTGCATTTGGCTCCATCCATCTTCCCATAAACTCTGACAGCTTCCCTGTCTCTGCTGAAGAAAAGCATCCCCACAACATGATGCTGCCACCACCATGTTTCACAGTGGGGATGGTGTGTTCAGTGTGATGTGCAGTGTTAGTTTTCTGCCACACATAGCGCTTTGCTTTTAGGCCAAAAAGTTCAATTTTGGTCTCATCTGACCAGAGCACCTTCTTCCACATGTTTGTTGTGTCCCCCACATGCCTTCTTGCAAACTGAAAATTGGACTTCTTATGGCTTTCTTTCAACAATGGATTTCTTCTTGCCACTCTTCCATAAAGGCCAGATTTGTGAAGTGCACGACTGAGGCTGCATTAACACCTGAGCATTTCAATTTTTACCGCAATTTTTAACGCTTTTTTTGCAGCGATTTAGTACAGGTCACCAACAAACCAGTAAACAGCAGAAAGACGGCTGTAATCTGCCCCAAAGTAGCTCATGTTCTTTTTTGAGCTGAAGGCGTTTTTCAGGCTTTTGCTTCAGGTGACAAAACTCTCAGATGTGAACAGGTGCCATTGAAATTAATGTGATTTTGCTAGTTGGGCGTTTTATAAGCCAAAAACACTCAGGTGTGAAAGCAGCCTAATAGTTGTCCTGTGGACAGATTCTCCCACCTGAGCTGTGGATCTCTGCAGCTCCTCCAGAGTTACCATGGGCCTCTTGGCTGCTCCTCTGATTAATGGTCTCCTTGCCCGGCCTGTCAGTTTAGGTGGACGGCCATGTCTTGGTAGGTTTGCAGTTGTGCCATACTCTTTCCATTTTCGGATGATGGCTTGAACAGTGCTCCGTGAGATATTCAAAGCTTGGGATATTTTTTGATAACCTGACCCTGCTTTAAACTTCTCCACAACTTTATCCCTGACCTGTCTGGTGTGTTCCTTGGCCTTTCATGATGCTGTTTTTTCACGAAGGTTCTATAACAAACCTCTGAGGGCTTCACAGAACAGCTGTATTTCTACTGAGATTAAATTACACACAGGTGGACTCTATTTACTAATTAGGGGATTTCTGAAGGCAATTGGTTCCACTAGATTTTAGTTAGAGGTGTCAGAATAAAGGGAGCTGAATACAAATGCACACCACACTTTTCACATATTTGTTTGTAAAATATTTTGAAAACCATTTATCATTTTCCTTCCAATTCACAATTATGTGCCACTTTGTGTTGGTCTATCACGTAAAATTCCAATAAAATACATTTACATTTTTGGTTGCAACATGAAAATAATGGGCAAAATTTAGAGGGGTATGAATACTTTTTCAAGTACTGTATTTAGGGTGGAACATGTTCCATCTCCTGCCTCCTCTCCCCCGATCATCACTACCTGTGACAGCAGGCTGGGGATCGCCTGCCCGCACCCGCTGTCAGAATGTAAAAACAGCGCAGCCGTGCAGCTGCACCATTGATTCACAAAGTTCTGTGGATGAATGAAATACAGGTACCGTCAGCTCGTTGCGGCCAATGGCTCGTAGTCCAATAAAGCATTACTAAATCAACCAACAGTAAAATCAGTCTGTATATGCAGTAAAGCATGCTTGTTATACTCACCGTGGAACCGAAGGGGTTAATCCTCTGCATTGTGTAAAAAGGCTGTTTGATCCTGTCTTCTCTGATCCTCCCCTTCTTCCACTGCTCCCAATCCATCTCCTGATAGTACAGAGGCTAGGGGGCACTCTGCACATGCTCAGTTTGGTGTGTATTGCTAGTTGTTTATTTATTTATTTTTTTTTGGGGGGGAGGGTGCATGTGATCAGCACTGTCCAGACAGAGGGTCAGAGGTCCTGCAGCCTCATAGGACAGTCAGAGGAGAATGAAAACTCCTGCTACAAGCTTTAACCACACAGGTCATAAGAATGCTATATACTGCTGATAAAAGGTATTTAGCCGTTTATATGTACTAAAATAATTGCATTTCCATGTTCTGTGTACTGTGGAAGACTAGATATAGTGAATGCCGGGTCCTGGGTTTAGTAACACTTTAATTTCTCCTGCAATTGTACAATTGTCTGTCTGTATCGTAGGTAGGGGCAGACAGTGTATGGAGCGTCTGCAGGATCCAGTCATTGCATTCACAATCTGCTGATCGTGGGTGCAATGCCTTAGAGGCGGCAGAATAAAAAAAAATATTAAATGCACATTTTGTTTTACCTGCAAAAAGATGTCCATTGATTATAATTTGTGAAAGGTGAACTTAGCTTTTAAGCTTAAGATGGATGGTATTGACCAGGAGTGAGGGCCACCTCTTGAATCTGGGACCAAGGTGCCACGCTGTTCAGCACCCGGCACTCACTGTGTGCCCATAATGTTATTTACCGAGAACTCTGTTAACTGCATAGATGAAGAGTAACAGAACGGCTCTTACTTGCCACACATGTAGGCGTTCTCTCCGCTCAGCACATCAGACTTGATGAAAAGTTCTAACGCACGCACAATGTTGGCCGATTGCTGCAACAAGAAACAAAAAGATCCTTACAATCTGATTCATTGTTTATGGCAACTCACAGAAACCAGTCAGAATTCACCTATTCCCAGTCTGACCATAGCAAACTGAAAGTGTTAAAAAAATAAATAAAAATAACTTTAAAAAAAGGTACCCTGCTGATCCCTCCCTCCTGCAGCTTCTTCAGCAAGAATTTTACAAGCCCGGGGATAACATCACAAGGAGTTAGCCCTTGTTCACCCTGCCGCGACTTTGAATCCGACATCCATTCGCCACTGCATCGTGGCTTGCATACGACTTCTTTAAGAGAAGTCAATGCAAGTTGTGTTGAAGTCGCCCCAAAAGAAGTAGTGCAGGAACCTTTTTCTAAGCTGTTGCGACTTGAGTCGCACCAACTAGAACGGTTCCATTGCAGTTAATGGTGCGCGATTTTGAACTCACAAAAGTCGCATAGAAAGTCTCGGCAGTGGCTAAAAAAAAAAAAAAGCTTTGTGTCACTACAGGCAAAAGAGAAAAGTGACTGCTGGGCATGATCTAGAGCAGGGGTCTCCAAACTGCAGCCCGAGGGCCAGATGTGGCCCTTTGCTATCCTTTATCCCGCCCTTGGGGCACCATTCATCCCAGTGATATGGAGGCACTATTCCTCCCACTGACACCAACAATGGGGCACCATTTCTTCCACCCATACCAATGATGGGATACTATTCCTCTTACTAATAGGAGCACTACTCCTCCACTTATTGACATAGGGACGCTACGCACACACGTTCTGCGCATGCACGATCTGATTTTAAAACTGACTTGCATCTCCATCTTTTTCCTTGCAAGGATTATTGCTGCATTTTTATATGTGCTTTGGAGTTTGTGTATTGCAACTCCCCCTTTTTAAATAAACCTTTTGGGAAGACTTTCTACACTATTGGAGACTTTTTCTTTTTTATATTATGATCTCCTGCCATCTACACCACCGGGACTCCATTGGATGTCTATGGATCTTGTCCGGAGAGGAACACCAGAGTCTTCCTTCGGTGAATCCTTGATTCCACTTAAAGCGCTGTTTGACCCCCCGAGTAAGGGAGGTTGCAGGCTTTCTGGTTAGCCTTTTATCTTAATGAGGTGACGAGAAACACGGTGATGAGCACCTGATCTATGTTATATGCTGCACTTTGAAGTCACTCTATTGAATTCCAGCAATATATGATCTTTTTTTCTCATTGGCATCGTTTTGCACTTTTGTGCTCGACTTTGGTTTCACCATACATTGTCGCATAGGACTGCACTAAAATGACTATTTGGTTGCATAGCACAGGTTATCACATTGCACTGCATAGCTGCACTTTATTTGAATTTATGCTATTTATGTTTATGTTATACTGCACATTTCCAATATTATGTTGTACCCATTTTACATATGTTTTCATGCACAGGGTCAATTTGTGCTTAAACCTAGCGCTGCACTCTATTACCTACATCTCTATTTTGTGCCAAATATCTGGGTTATAGTGCTTAGCTGCAAGTCACTAATTGGTAATTTTCATAACACTGAAATCACTTAGCACAGATATTACTATTTTACCTATTGACATATTGACCATATTTATTCTCACCGATGCCAGGCCCGGGACATTTTCTGCCCCTGCTGGCCACAATCTGGCATATATAAACAGTATCTCACAAAAGTGAGTACACCCCTCACATTTTTGTAAATATTTTATTCTATCTTTTTATGTGACAACACTGAAGAAATGACACTTTGCTACAATGTAAAGTAGTGAGTGTACAGCTTGTATAACAGTGTAAATTTGCTGTCCCCTCAAAATAACTCAACACACAGCCATTAATGTCTAAACCGCTGGCAACAAAAGTGAGTACACCCCTAAGTGAAAATGTCCAAATTGGGCCCAATTAGCAATTTTTCCTTCCCGGTGTCATGTGACTCATTCGTGTTACAAGGTCTCAGGTGTGAATGGGGATCAGGTGTGTTAAATTTGGTGTTATCGCTCTCACTCTCTCATACTGGTCCCTAGAGGTTCAACATGGCACCTCATGGCAAAGAACTCTGAGGACCTGAAAAAAAGAATTGTTGCTCTACATAAAGATGGCATAGGCTATAAGAAGATTGCCAAGACCCTGAAACTGAGCTGCAGCCCGGTGGCCAACACTATACAACAGTTTAACTAGACAGGTTCCACTCAGAACAGGCCTCACCATGGTCGACCAAAGAAGTTGAGTGCACGTGCTCAGCGTCATATCCAGAGGTTGTCTTTGAGAAATAAAAGTTTGAGTGCTGCCAGCATTGCTGCAGAGATTGAAGGGGTGGGAGGTCAGCCTGTCAGTGCTCAGACCATACGCCGCACACTGCATCAAATTGGTCTGCATGGCTGTCGCCCCAGAACGAAGCCGCTTCTAAAAGATTATGCACAAGAAACCCTGCAAACAGTTTGCTGAAGACAAGCAGACTAAGGATATGGATTACTTGAACCATGTCCTGTGGTCTGATAAGACCAAGATAAACTTATTTGGTTCAGATGGTGTCAAGCGTGTGTGGTGGTAACCAGGTGAGGAGTACAAAGACAAGTGTGTCTTGCCTACAGTCAAGCATGGTGGTGGGAGTGTCATGGTCTGGGGCTGCATGAGTGCTGCCGGCACTGGGGAGCTACAGTTCATTGAGGGAACCATGAATGCCAACATGGACTGTGACATACTGAAGCAGAGCATGATCCCCTCCCTTCAGAGACTGGGCCGCAGGGCAGTATTCCAACATGATAACGACCCCAAACACGCCTCCAAGACGACCACTGCCTTGCTAAAGAAGCTGAGGGTCAAGGTGATGGACTGGCCAAGCATGACTCCACACCTAAACCCTATTGAGCATCTGTGGGGCATCCTCAAACGGAAGGTGGAGGAGCACAAGGTCTCTAACATCCACCAGCTCTGTGATGTCGTCATGGAGGAGTGGAAGAGGACTCCAGTGGCAACCTGTGAAGCTCTGGTGAACTCCATGCCCAAGAGGGTTAAGGCAGTGCTGGAAAATATTGGTGGCCACACAAAATATTGACACTTTGGGCCCAATTTGGACATTTTCATTTAGGGGTGTACTCACTTCTTTTGCCAGCGGTTTAGACATTAATGGGCGTGTGTCGAGTTATTTTGAGGGGACAGCAAATTTACACTGTTATACAAGCTATACACTCAATACTTTACATTGTAGCAAAGTGTCATTTCTTCAGTGTTGTCACATGAAAAGATATAATAAAAATGTGAGGGGTGTACTCACTTTTGTGAGATACTGTAATAATATATATATATATATATATATATATATATATATATATATATATATATATACATATATACACATACACACACACACACACACACACACACACACACATATATATATATATATATATACATACATATACATTGATAATCAAAATTACTTACCCGTATCTCCAGTGCGATGTCCAAATATGGATCAAAGGTGTCAGACACACTCTTACAGACAGAGCATTTCACTAGAAAACAGGAGATAATTTTTATCTTAATGCGGATTCCAAAGTCCAGTTTCAATTCAGTTTTGTCTTATAATGACAGTAAATTCCTAATGGTTGTAATGATTTTTGACAGAAGCTGGTGAATTCAAAGCAGAACTAGCACTGACAACCTTCTGACAATGTATAATGCTAAATGTAACTAATTCCGTCAAGGTACAAGGGAAGTCTTGTACTTTCAAGTTATATTGCCGTCTGAAGGAGGATTGGACAACGGCAAAAAAAAAAAAAAACCCTGTAAGCTAGGCCAGGATAAGCCCTCCCACCACGCGCAGTTTTGTAGCAAAGCGAAACTAAGAGCATGGCATGTGCCCCTCAATGGACTACAAGAAAATAGGATTTTTTATTACAGCTTACCTGTAAAATCCTTTTCTTTCGACGGACATCACGGGACACAGAGCCACAGTAATTACTGATGGGTTATAGGGTATCACTAGGTATTGGACACTGGTCACACCCTAATCAGGAAGTTCAACCCCCTATATAACCCCTCCCCTTCCAGGGATACCTCAGTTTTGTAGCAAAGCAGTATAGGTGTATTAGAAGAGGGGCGGGACCTCTGTGTCCCGTGATGTCCGTCGAAAGAAAAGGATTTTACAGGTAAGCTGTAATAAAAAATCCTATTTTCTTTTCTCGGACATCACGGGACACAGAGCCACAGTAATTACTGATGGGATGTCCCAAAGCAATGCCAACTGAGGGGGGGGAATCACAACCAAGTAGGGTGCTATCAGACCTGAGGACCCTGTACCGCTGTCTGCAGCACACTACGCCCAAAGGCGATATCCTCATGCCTTCCTACATCCACCTGATAGAATCTGGTAAATGTATGAACTGAAGACCAGGTTGCGGCCTTGCAGATCTGAGCCATAGAGGCCCGGTGATGCCCTGCCCAAGAAGCACCAATAGCCCTTGTGGAATGTGCCTTGATCTGAAACGGAGGAATCTTCTGTTTCAAACCGTAAGCTTGAATCCATTTAGAAATGGTTGCTTTTGACGCTGCCTGTCCTCTATTGGGACCCTCCGGCAGCACGAACAAGACATCAGTCTTGCGAATCTGAGCAGTTTCCTCCAGATAGGTCTTGACTGCTCTTACTACATCCAAAGAATGTAATGACCTTTCTTCCGAAGAACAAGGTTCTGGAAAAAAGGAAGGTAGCACAATGTCTTGGTTTAGATGAAAATCTGAAACCACCTTCGGTAAAAAACTAGGATGAGGGCGCAGTACCACTCTATCCTTGTGTATAATCAGGTAAGGCTCCTTACAGGAAAGAGCTGCTATTTCTGATACTCTTCTGGCAGAAGAGATAGCTACCAGGAAAATTAGTTTCCTCGTCGGTAAGACCAAAGGAATCTGACGTATTGGTTCAAAAGGCTGCTTTTGTAACACCGCTAGAACCAAGTTCAAGTCCCAGGGGTTTAGGGGCGCCCTAACCGGAGGATTAAGACGCATCACCCCCTGTATAAAGTTTCGGATCAGAGAATGCGAAGCAAGCGGCCGTTGAAACAACACTGATAAGGCCGACACCTGGCCCTTGATGGTACTCAAGGCCAGCTTCATCTCTAATCCTAATTGTAGAAAATCCAGAATTCTACTTATGACATATTTCCTGGGATGCCAACCCCTGGATACAAACCAGGATACATAAGCTTTCCAGACTCTATGATAAATCATTCTGGAAGCTGGCTTCCTTGCATTGATCAAGGTAGATATGACAGGACCTGAAAGCCCACGATCTTTCAGAACGTGGGATTCAAATAGCCCACCCGTCAAATCTAGCATTTGTGAGGCAGGCTGGAACACCGGACCTTGAGCTAACAGGTCTGGGTGTATCGGTAGGGTCCACCGGAAACCCACCATCATCCCTGCTATTTCTGCTTATCAGGTTCTTCTGGGCCAAACGGGGGCCACCAGAAGTGCCGACTTCCCTTCTTGCCTGAGTCTGCGAAGGAGCCGTGGCAGTAGCAGAATGGGAGGGAATGCATAAATCGGTGAGAGCCGGTGCCACGGAATCACCAACGCATCCGTCCTGCCTGCAAGAGGATCCCAGGCAACCGGTAGGAAGGATTTCCCCTTCTGTAGGTTTTCGGGCATGAGCCATCAGCTGAGGCTCTGACGCATCGCATGCGATAGGTGCATTGGAAAGACTTATGCCTGCACCTTCCTGTTCCAGGTCAACAGAATACTGTGTTGCAACAGTTCTGCTTGGAACTGCGCATAGGGAACTGCTTCGAATGAAGCCACCATCTTCCCCTGCAGCCTCATACAAAGGCGGACAGAAAGACCCTTCTTGGCCCTGACTCTCAGAATCAGCTCCCTCAGAACAGTGATTTTTGCCTGCAGACATTTCAGTTAAGCAGGAAAAATGGGCACATATAGGCCTGTATCTCTGATGCCTATTGACATCAGAAATTCTCCTCCCTGCAGGACGGAGATTACTGTCTGAATTGATTCCAAAACAAAAGGACTGCATCCTTGGGAATCGTTTCAGAACTCTCAAATCCAAAGTGGGTCTGTCGTCCCCATTTGGTTTTCGGACCATAGAAAGATTGGAACGGAGTCTCAATCTTTGATCCTTTGTGGGAGCCCCCACAATGACCTCTTGCGACCAAAGTCGCTTTATCGCTAGAAGGAGAGACTGCTTCTCTTCTGGTTTTCTGGGAACACCTGATCTGAGGAAACGAGGAGAGGGACATTCTTGGAACTCCAGTCTGTACCCTAAGGTTACCATGGAGATTACCCATCTGTCCTGGAAGTCCTTCTGCCAGGGCCCTGAGAGCTGCAGCAGTCTTTCCCCTCACTCGAGCGAGTGGGGCGCCCCTTCATGAAGAGGTCTTAGTGTCTTGCTTAGAAGACCTTTTCCCCCAGGATTTCTTGTGTCCCTGGGGTCGACTCTTGTTTCTTGTCCCAGACGGAGGAGACCGTCGTGACTGCCTGGAGGCTGATGCCCCTGGCGCTGGGGAAAGAGTCCGTTTAAAAGAGGGACGCTTACTCTTCTTCTTATCAGGTAAGAGTGCTTTTCCCACAGGAGATCGTCTTGATATAATTATCCAAGTCCTCTCCAAACAACCTTTCACCACGGAAGGGAAACCCAGCCAGAAGCTTCTTACATGGTGCTTCGGCTGACCAGTTTTTCAACCATAAGATTCTACGTATATGCACCAACCCAAGCGAGAGGCGAGAGGTTTGCACGATAGAATCTCTAATGGGGGGCGTGACCGGAAGCTGCCCTGTATGGACGCTTGATCCTGTAGCTCTCCACCGACCTGCAGCCTAACGGCCTATTAGGGGGATTTTAAGCACCTGTATATGGGTGGAAATCGGAGAACCCGCTCCTCTAATCCCAGGGGACCATCCGCACCACCCTCCGGATCCTCAGCGACCCTCCGGGAGTACTTTAAACCTCCCTCCGGCTCCGACGGCGGGATGGACAAGATGGCGCCGCCGCCATGCTCTCTCTCCATGATGCCACAGCAGCCGCCGAACTCTCCTCCGCTGCTGTACCCACAGAACACGCTGATGCTGGATCAGGAGAGGAGCGGTTCGGGCACTCGAGACCCAGGAGGGGTGAGTCCATCACAACCTTATATGCCCCATAACGGGATACAGCATGACCCCCGAGACATTACACAAGGCCTCACAGCAGCCAGCTATACCCAGTGCTCTGAGGCCTACCCGCGGCTGTTACGAACGGCCTCAGACCCGGCTCTTTCAGCAGGAGGGACGGTGTCCCCCTCACTGACTTCGGGAGACTTTCCCCCACTACCGGAGCCAGAGTACACCTTGGGACCCCCGCTCACAAAACAAACAGGAGAAAGCAACCCCCTGCAGGAACGCCACTATGTCATGGGCCTACCTCAGCCACAAAGACAAGCGCGGCATAATACCTCCACCACGACAGAGAAAGGCATGGATCAGGCATTGTCCTATGCACAAGTGACTAACTCTCCAAATCTGACCCACAGAGATGGCTTAATAACTGCTTCTCATCCCCCTTTTTTAAGAGGGGGTAACATGCAGGGCACCCACATTCAGCCTAGTGGAGCACCAAGAACTGAGCCCCCCCTTGCTCCCCGAGGGGAGCCCCCTTTCTTGCATTGTCCCCAACAACACATGGATGATGACCCACAAATCCAACAAAACACTACATGGCAAGCATGTCTCCAAGCCATACCCACTAAAGAGGACTTTAAACTCCTTATTGAAGAAGTTAAATCTGCATGCAGGGCGGAAATCCAAACAATTCATGCCAACCTCAAACACCTATCTGAGAGAGTGGAGATGGCTGAAGAGGAGATTCAGGAGACCAAACTTGCTATACATCGCACTCAAATGCAAGGAGCTGATCACCACCTAATGCTCAGAAATATGCAACGCCATATTGAAGATTTAGATAATAGGGGTCGTAGGAACAACATTCGGATTAGAGGACTACCAGAATCGGAGGGCCCGGAGGATCTCCACGAAACCCTGCAATCTTTATTCAACAACTTATTGGGGGACCCCCTGAATAAACCCATAGAGATGGACAGAGCCCACCGTGCCCTACGACCCAAGGGACCTGCCTCCAGACCACGCGACGTCATATGCAGAGTCCACTCCTTCCCCTTAAAGGAAGACATCATGCGAAAGGCCCGAGACGCCAGGAAGGTTGTTCATGGAAATGCGCCAATACAGCTATACCCCGATCTTTCCTGGATCACCCTACAAAAGCGTAGAATTCTCCAGCCTCTACTAGCCTCACTACAGGAGAACCGCATAACTTATCGATGGGGCTTTCCTTTCAGTTTAACAGCCCGCCATCAAGGAAAATCCGCCATCTTGCGCTTCCCGGAGGACCTGGATAACTTTTGCAACACCCTAGAAATTCCTGTCCCCCGTCTTCAAGAATGGGACTTGGTAGAAACACCAACGCCCCCGCCGGTGATCTGGCAGAAGATACCTCCAACAAAACGTCCCAGGGACAGAGACTCTCCTAGAGGGTCCACTAAGCATAGGAATGGATGACTGCCATATTGGGCCCCCCCCTGGCCCACCCATCAGCTATATTTGCACCCCCCCCCTCTTAGGCCCAAAGCCTGTTAATCCCTGCTTCACGTCAGGCACTTTCAGTTGGAGACTTGACAATAGTAGTTTCTCTGGTCACTAGTCCCCCTTTAGGTTTACCTAACCAAAGTTCCCCCTTTTTATTTCCTATTGTTATAGGAGGTTCTCTGAATACTGCTGTATTTGACTGTTGGGTTCTCTATGTCCCCCCGGACTGGACTCTTTATGGGGAGCCCGCCCGGGGAGACTTATTGGAACTTACTTGATCCCGGGCGATCTGGATTGCTTGGGGTCTTTTTGCAATGTTTGCTTCTTTTGATTGTGTTGATAACTAATATCTCTTTTCTTTTTTCCACTCTCCTTTTCTTTTTTCTCTCCCCCTTTCTTTCCCTTCCCCTGGCACATCATCGGCTCGGGAGGGCTGACCGGACATGTCCTACATATGGATCCCTCGCTTCCTTGGATACTGAGACACCCTCGCGGCTGGATAAGCTAAGTAACGCTGAGTTCACACATACCCTCAATTATGGTTAAAATAATATCACTTAACGTTCACGGCCTAAATTCAAATAAAAAAAGGCATCTAGTTACGAGGGAAATCAGGCAGTCTGGGGCGGATGTTGCCCTGCTGCAAGAAACACATTTTAATAAGGGAGGCGCCTTCACATTTGCATCCAGATACTATCCTCAGGTTTACCAGGCGTTTAGTCCCCGCAAAAAGGCCGGAGTGGCGATCTTGTTCAAAAAGGGCTCCCCCTTCAAATGCACTGAATCTCTTATAGACCCACATGGACACTACATTATTTTAAGGGGCCAATGGCAAGATCAAGGGGTCACTATCTGTGCACTATATGCCCCTAATACCCACCAAATACACTTTTTAACTAGAGTACTAGCGCGCATATTTAAATCCCCCAACGACTACTTGATCATTGGAGGAGACTTTAATTTGTCAGTCGGTGGGTCTAGATCGCCATGTAATGAACCCCACAGAACCCCAAGCCCGAGTGGCTCGGGAAGCACAATTATTTCGCCAGCTCACTAGGCGCTATGCTCTTTTTGATATATGGCGGGCACTACACCCAGGTGACAGACAATATACATTTTACTCCTCTCCTCACCGCATGCACTCTCGTATAGACTACCTATTTGTTAACAATGCCACCCTTCGCGCCACTATGGACGCTCAGATTCTACCCATCTCCTGGTCTGACCACGCCCCTGTGACTATGTCCTTGAAGATGGGTACCTATACACGTAAACCATGTCACTGGCAATTAAACAACTTTCTTCTACAACACACCCCATCTAAACTAGAACTCGAGTCAACCTTACAAAACTATTTTCTTGAAAATGACACACCAGATGTTACTCTTGCCACTCTCTGGGAGGCCCACAAGGCGGTCCTCAGGGGGCGGTGTATAGCACTATCCTCAGCCATGAAGAAAGATGCAAAGGCATCCAAACTTCAGGCGGAGAAGGATCTTAAAACCTTAGAACTCCAACTACAGACTTCGCCATCCCTAACCCTTCTTAAAAAAATTGTTTGCTTGCGTATTACACTTCGGGATCTAGCGTTAGGCCAGGTAGAGAAAGCTCTCCTTAGACTAAAACAAACGTACTACGACAAAGGCAATAAAGCCCACTCATTACTAGCACGTAAACTGTCAGAAAGATCACATATGACCACCCCTCATCAAATAAAAAAATAGAAGAGATACACTTCTCTCACACCCCCAGGATATAGCTCAGGCTTTCGGAGAATTCTACACAGCCCTATATAATGACCCTGAAATTCCACACGACCCACTTTCCCCTAACTTAGCTGAGCGTATGCAACAATATTTAGTAGACAGTAATATTTCTAAACTTCAGGCATCTGATTTACTTTCCCTTAACGCCCCGATATCGGTAGAAGAACTGACAGCCACCATTAAAAGCTTACCGTCACGAAAGTCCCCCGGCCCCGATGGCCTCCCTTATGAATATTATAAGACATTTCTCCCGGTCCTCTTGCCCCATATGTGCAGATTGTACAATGCCTTCCTCCAGCAAACCCCTATTCCTTCAGACATGCAGAGATCATTCCTCACGTTGATCCCCAAGCCTGAAAAAGATCCTTCATTATGTGCAAGTTATAGGCCAATCGCACTACTAAACTCTGATTTAAAAATTTTTACCAAGCTCCTCTCGATGCGACTGAACCTAATACTTCCCTCCTTAATACATAAGGATCAAGTGGGCTTTGTCCCCCTCCGTCAGGCAGGGGACAATACGAGACGGATTATTGATCTCATAGAGGTGGCAAACAGGGACGGCCTAGAAACATTGGTCCTAGGGCTGGACGCTGAAAAGGCCTTTGATCGCCTTGGATGGCCGTTCCTGTTTGCCACACTGAAACACATGGGGTTCCAGGGCCCCTTTTTGCGGGCCATACAACACTTATATACAAACCCCTCCTCTCAGGTTAAGACACCCTTTGCCCTATCATCAGCTTTTTCGATGGCTAACGGAACGCGCCAGGGATGCCCTCTCTCGCCGTTGTTATTTGCACTATGTGTGGAACATCTGGCAGCGGCGGTGCGTAAAAATCCAAATATACACGGGGTTCCGGTACGGGGTAGGGATTTTAAACTAGCACTATTCGCGGATGACATTATACTTACCCTGACTCAGCCTAGGATATCACTCCCTAATTTACATGCTGAGCTAGATTTATATCGTTCTCTATCCGGTTACAAAATAAATGCGTCTAAGTCGGAGGCCCTTCCCGTAAATATCCCTCCAGTAGAGGTTCAACATCTACAACAATGCTTCCCCTACCACTGGAAAACTACAGCCCTTAAATACTTAGGAGTGCAGATCACCCCGTCGTACACCACCCTCTATAGAGCCAACTTCCTTCCCCTCTATAGATTTATAAGGGAGTCGTTACAAAAATGGAAGGTCCACCATATATCCCTCCTGGGGAGGGTGGCCTCTGTAAAGATGACCATCCTTCCCAAACTTCTGTACCTTTTCCAGACGCTTCCCATTCCGGTCCCTCGGTCAGATCTGAGGAAACTTCAGGCGGATCTGGTGAGGTATGTCTGGAACTACAGGAGGCACAGAATACCTCAATCAGTATTAGTGGCGGCGCGCTCAGAGGGTGGACTGGCGTTTCCCGACTTGAACAAGTATTACCAAGCAGCCCAGCTGCGGGCCCTGGCGTCCTGGTTTCCCCAACGGTCTTACAATAGATGGACTGAAATTGAAAAAATCTGGTTGGCACCCATACACCCAAATAGTTTTCTCTGGAATGCAAATGTGGAGGTGGAATCGGCCCGGCTCCTGGGTCCTATGTCTCTTCTTCGCTCTCTCTGGCGTAAACTTTCCAGAACTCATAAACTGGGCTCGGAGAGATCTCTCCTCACATCCTTTCTTTATAACCCCAGACTGCCTGCAGGCCTTACACATCAAATGTCCTCACCATGGGCAATCAGAAATTTGTTCCATTTTGGTCATCTAGTACACCCCTGCACGCGCAAATTGCTCTCATTCATCGATCTCCAACGGAAATTTAACCTCCCCCGTCAGGTGTTTTATGGGTACCTACAGATCAGGCACTATGCTCAGTCAATAGCCCCGAATTTACAATTCTCAACTCCAACCGTATTTGAGAACCTGATGTTAGAAGGCTCCGCACGTCGAGGACTAATCTCAGATATATACAAGGTGCTAAATTCATATTGTATTGCCACCCAGGGTAAACATGCATACATGTTGAGATGGGAAAGAGCACTGGGAGAAGAAATACCAGAAGCAACCTGGCAAACAATTTGGTCTCAAGCAGCTAAAAGCTCTCTCTGCACACTCTATAAGGAAAACGCCTATAAAATCATTTTCTTTTGGTATATGACCCCTGATGTCCTCCGAGCCATCTACCCCTCTAGCTCAGATAGATGTTGGAGATGTCAGAGAGAAAGGGGAACACTATACCACATCTACTGGTCCTGCCCCAAGATAGAGCCCTTCTGGAGGGAGGCGCAATCCTTACTAACCCGCTTGCTGGGAGTACAGGTTCCCAGAACCCCTAAATTATTCCTCTTGGGAGTATCTGGTTTACAGATACCTAAGCACTCCAAGAAACTGCTTCGGCACATCCTGACAGCCGCGAGGTGTCTCATAGCCCTCTACTGGAAAAGAAGGGACCCGCCTACTTCAACAGATCTATATGCCAGAATTAAGGATATAGAGCTAATGGAAAAAATTACTGCTAGATTGCAAGACAGATTGGAAACACATGATAAGGTCTGGGAAGACTGGCATAGACGAGAAGATCCTCCTTGAGCCACTGGTGGAGCCTCCCCCATCCTCTCCCTCCCTCCCCTCCCCTCTCCTTCTTTTTCTTCTCTACTCTTTCTTTTATTCCTTATGTTTACTAGATGATGTCAGGTTACATGTCTATATGCATATGTTGATTATTGCACAGTATATGGTAACTAATCTAAGCTTTATACAACTGAATGTTTTTCTCTTGATACCGACTACTTACCAGTTTTGCCTCTGGCATGGCAAATCTTATACAACAAGATATCATTGTCTTTGTAACTTACCTGACTTTTGGATCAATAAAATGTTATTTGAGAAAAAAAAGAATCTCTAATGGCGTCAACAGCGTAACATAAAGCCGCAGGAAGGTTCGCAAACCCCTGGGCCTGCTGTTCAGGCAATACTTTGATGACCTGCTTAACATGGTCTCTTAAGTATTGACAGACTCCAATCGCTGCTACTGCAGGTTGGGCCACTGATCCTGCTAAAGAGAACACATCTTTCAATAAGAAGTCCATCTTTTTATCCACAGGATGCCTGTGTCCTATCTTACATGTGACTGTCAGCTCTGTGTCTCTCCAAAGCTCAGAGCACCTATACAGTGTGCTTTAAATAGCCATGCTTTCAGGCAATGTGGGCGTCTGGGCACGCTGACGCTGTGCTGACACCCCGCCCCCCTCGTTTTTGAAAAACGAGCGCTTCCCGCGCGAGCCGACCCTTTCTGACAACCTGAAGGGAGGCTGGGGTTGGGGGAGTAAGGAGGAGGCCGGCAGTGATGGGCCCTGCTTCGCAATGCGGCTTCGGTGGCGGCGCGGTAGCGGCTGTGACAGTGCGGTCTCACCCGCCTTACAGCGTACCTGAGCCTTTCCCTAGCCTGGGGGGGCCATCCCAGCAGAGAAAACCCCCCACCATCTACCTTTGGAGCTGGAGGACGAGCCTTGCAGCGGACGCTGAGACAGATCAAGCATGAGAAGGTTTGTGCTCTTGGCCGCCCCCGGTGGTCACAATAGGCACAGCATGCATACACTTTAAAGGAGAAGAGCCACTAGAATTTAAAATTCTGTGGAATCTCCTCTTACCTTATCCAGGCCGTAGGGGTTCAGTTTACACAGACCCAGCCTTCGCCTCTCACGGTGGGCTCCGTTTGTGAAAAACCGTCAGAGACTGGGGCCCCCATCAGTAGGGGGATCCTTCAGTTCTGGGCCTGTAAAGCACCTCGCCAGAAATTAGGAAGTTTAAAGCCATTTTCTGATCCGCGGGTCCAGCTCTCTAAAAAGAGAAGCGTTACAGGTAAAACCTCGTTTCTTCGGACACGAGGCCCGGGTACCATTCAATTCGGCCATGAAAAGACACTTTGAACGGATCCGGTCGCCTGGCTTGCCCCAGTATAGGATCTTTGGGATATTCCTTTTGGAGCTTCAGCACAGGACATCTTTACACGTCCAACACCTAAGACACTGGTGTAAAAACTGAGGTATCCCTGGAAGGGGAGGGGTTATATAGGGGGTTGAACTTCCTGATTAGGATGTGACCAGTGTCCAATACCTAGTGATACCCTATAACCCATCAGTAATTACTGTGGCTCTGTGTCCCGTGATGTCCGAGAAAAGAAAAGAGAATCAGCCTTTCAGGAGGTGGCTGTAAAAAGTACAGCTGACCTATAGCGGTGAAGAAAGAGGGACGGCCAGCTTAATCTCTACAACACCTATCTCCCACAGTGCCAGATGTAAGAATGTAAAACAAACCTGGATGATGCAGCTATACGTTGCTAAGCTTAAAGAAAATGAGAGAATTCCCGTAAATTTTGCACCTGTAATCCAGGGGTTGGGGAGTTAACAACCCAAACATGGGTGTAAAATGAAACATGGTGTAAAAAGTTGGACTATGCCTTTAATTTGGGAACAGCAGCAGTAGATTGCAACTCCAGGAGCAAGCTCATCAGACAAGCACTTTAACAACTCCGAATAAGAGCGAGTCTCTGTGGCTAATGGCTCAGAAGACACTAAGGCCAATGGCAAATCAGATATAGACGCTGCTGGAAAGGAAAGCCGTTAATGAAAATTGGGTTGGGGATCCTGAAGGGTCCACTCTAGTATGTGTCTACAATTCAATATGTTGCAACCGTGTGACAGTAAAGCAACGTATAGGCTCAGAGAAATAAGGCTAAGCTTAAAGTACTAAGGAAAAACAGTCAGCTAGTAGTAGGTGAGGGTTGGATGGCCAAGACTTACCAAAGTCACTGTAGGTGGGCAGCAGGAACAGATAGAAGATCGAAGATTCACATAACTTTTTCAAGCAGAGGCCAAAAGCAGGGAGATGCTTCCCTGATGCTGTATGGCAGGAAAGAGTCTACCCAGCAGATGACAACAGTGCTAGTGCCCCCCTTCTGAAGCAAAACGAGTGGGATGTGGGGTATAACAGTACTCAGCGACCCACACAAACAGAGGAAGCTCCCCATACTCAGTTTGACCAGCCTACTCACTGAGCTTTTAGATGGGGTAAGCGCTGACTCAGTGCTGACGTCTGTGGACCTGGAAATCGCTCCGCAGCTAACTTTTACCAGAACGGAATTTGGAAACCACCCAACACGGAACTCAGAGCACCAAAATAACTGCCAGGCTATCCCCGCAATCTCCAGTCCAGCGGGGTCAGGATGCAGTACTCTCAGGTTGAGGATGACCACAACAGCTAGTTGCAATCAGTGAAAAAACTCCAGCAGCAATGTAGAGAAAAGCCTTAAAGAAGAAAACTTAAGTATATAAAAAAGGTACTAGCAAAGAATAAATAGTCAATCTTTAACACATAAGAGCTGAAGAAAAGACATCCATCCTCCTAGGAAACAAGAAAAATAAAACTGAAGCATGTTGGTTCTAGGAGGTTCTGATTTAGGATACAGTTTGTTATGAGCCAGCATCCAATCCTCCTGTAGGTGGCAGTATAACCCAAAGTTGAGAGACTGTGTCCCTCAATAGATGAGAAAGAATCGTTTGCTCTCTGCAGTCACTGGGATTGTGTTCAAGCATAAGCTCTGGTGACCACAGGACCCAGGGGAAGGAAAAAGCAGAGGAGTTTAAAGCAGCTACCACAGTAAGATTGAAAAAATCTCCAACATTTCTGGAAGTGTTGCAGGTTAAAGAGAACTTCAGAGCTGATTGTTGACAAATGGGGGTAACTACCGTATTTCTCGGCGTATAACACGCACTTTTTCCCCCTGAAAACAGAGGAAAAACAGTGCCTGCGTGTTATACGCTGATACTAGGTTTTACCAACAGGGGGCGGGGATCGGGAGGTCCGCCCCAGGAGCCACCCATTGGGGGGTGTCAGGCAGGCCATCCCGCCTCTATTGGCCCTGGGACAGCACTGCCTGCATAGTCTAGAGTTGAAAAAAAAAAAATCACTTGCCAGCCCCTTCTACACTGCTCCTCTTGTGTCAGTGTCATTATAAAGCTTGTAAATATCTCAATAGCTCAGTTTTTTTTCTGACTGCTCTCCTCCTCCTCCTAGCTTTAGATTGGAGGAGGAGAGCGGTCACATGACCATCTACGTAACGTCAGAGAGAGCAGTCATGTGCCCAGGTCAGTGGAAAAAAACTGCGCTTATGAGGTTATATGGAAGCTTCATTTTACAATATGAGTGACACAGGAGGAGCAGTATGCAAGGGGCTGGCAGTGATTATTTTCTTAACTGTAGAGAATGCTGGCAGCGCTGTCCCAGGAGACTCGGGGTCTCCTGGGAGTGCAGGGGGAGGGGGGCTGTGTACTGGGGAGGGGGCTGTATACTGGATGGGGGGGCTGTATACTGGGGAGGGGGACTGTGTAGTGTAAAGGGCGCTGTGAAAAAATGTTTTCCTTAAACTTCCCTCTTAAAATTGGGGTGTGTGTTATACGCCGATAAATATGGTAATTAGCATGGTAAGTATAAATGTTCAAGCATATCAGGCTCTCATTACTGAACAGAACTGAGTCTGTCAGGGAAGGAGAATGGGTTGGCACTGTGCGTACCAATCAGGAATAAAGATGGCAATAAGAACCCAACAAAAGATCGAATCCTTCCCTGCTCTATTCAATATTTAGTATAGCGTTTTGGCTGGAATTGGGCTTTAATGTAAGACATATATGTGGGGAATTGCAACTGAAATTCTGAAAATATGATTTTTGCTGAGATTTCTTTTAAAGAGGATCTTTACCCATGGAACAAAAAAAAACAAATCAGCTGCTCGAAATACTGTAGCTGCTGCCTTTTAATAAAAGTGCACTTCCTATCCAAGGATCCAATGCCATACTCACCCAAGCCGGTTCTACATGTTCAGTGCGGGAAGCTGGCTGTGGCTCCTTGCAGCTTCCCACAATGCATGCATGAGTTGCGCTTTGTGTATGGTTCCTCTGCCTTCTGGGCAATGGCGTCCCTAGGGGGGGGGGGGGGGGGGGGCCAGATGGGGCCCTGACCCCCCCCCCCCCCAACATTAAGCTGTGCCCCACCATGTGCCCCCTCCAATAAAAAAAATCAATGCCTAAGAGGGAGAGAGTCCCCAGTCAGCTCCTGCAGGTGATTCCTCCCCCCTCCCTCTGCTTGCTGACACTGCATAATGCAAGCGCTCACACAACCACGGTCGCCCGATCTGCTCCTTCCCCTGCATCCTCATTGGCAGGGAGAAGAGCGAGTTGCAGGAAGGACTTCACCAGGACTCTCAGTTACTGAAAAAACAGACTGATTTCTCCCATCCTTAGGACAGGAGAACCAGCCTGTAAATTCCAAGAGATGCCAGACCAGCGCTGTCAATAGCAGGGGCAGGACAGCAAGAGGAGGCTGGGGAACCCCACAGTGGCAGAACACCATGGCACGGTGGTAAGACAACCTTTGCAACCCTGATAGTTCTCCCACTGCTTTGGACCCTTATATTTTCTTGGTATGCTGGTGACATATATCTCTTGTTTTCTGCCACCCTGGGGGGCCCCAAAACAGTAGGAAGGGAGCTCACTGCAGAACATGTGAAAGGGCCGTTGTGGGGTCGTAGTAAAGGGCCCCAGGAGATATATATATATATATATATAGATATATAGATATATCTATATATAGAGAGATAGAGATATATATATATATATATATATATATATATATATATATATATATAAATAAAATTGCATTTTATAGTTGCCCCCCTACTTTTGTCCCTGTCCCCCCCATGTGCCCCCCTAAATATGAAAGCTGGAGACGCCACTGCTTCTGGGACCTGTGACGTGTTCCAAAAGGCTGCAGGCAATGGGGGTGGAGAGGGGCGAGTCAAGCTTTCGCTTGGATCCCCTAGGCCAGGGATATGCAATTAGCAGACCTCCAGCTGTTGCAAAACTACAAGTCCCATCATGACTCTGCCTGAGTGTCATGCTTGTGGCTGTCAGAGTCTTGCTATGCCTCATGGGACATGTAGTTCTGCAACAGCTGGAGGTCCGCTAATTGCATATCCCTGCCCTAGGCGATTTGAGCGGAAGTGGGAGAAGAAGAAGCAGCAGCCAGCAGTTGACTTGTACTTACTGGTAGCCCACATTGAAATATCACTTTTATAAAGGACACTTAAAATGACTTTTGTAAGCATCACATCATTAAACACCTTTATTAGTCTCTTACCTCGAGAGCGCAAGTAACCCCCAAATATCTGATGCACTAAAGTCGTAGCTTGACTTTGTCGATCCAACCTAATGAGAGGAGGTAAATATTATAAAATCACTTTTCATAAAATACACTTTGTTTAAAAATACTATCAGCTGAAACATCTATTCTTAAAAGAAAAATGAATCCAGTTCAGGACCTTCTGTCTTATATAAAAAACATATTGGAAAACAAACTCCAGAAAGTTTATATTCTTTTCCTCTTCACAATGCAGGAGCTTCTATGTGTGTCAAAGCTGGGGCTCACAGTCTGCTAGACCACCGAGTCCCTGGTTTTGAAAAAAAAAAAAATATCCACCTTAAAAAAATGGGTGGAGCATGTAACGTGTTCCCAAAGATTAAGTTATCCTTCACCCCAAAAAAGTCCCCCTTCTATTGATCTCAGCCGCCTCCCAATTCCTTTTTTGTTTTTCGCTACGGTGATCAGACTTCTGTTAGAGGACGGCTACTTTTGTTCTCCATGGTCCCACTGTATGTAGAACTGTGGCCACTCTCTCTTGCTTGCTCCTGAGATTGATTATGGGATTTGTAGTGTGTACAGAGCAGAGCACATGTTGCAATGCTTGTTCCACACAAACAGAATAAAAGGGAGAAAGGAGAGGTTTTGGCGCTTATGGAAAACATTACAAAAAAGCAGAATAACAGAGCAAGAAACAATTTCCTGAAAAATAGATTACAGAGCCATTAAGTAGCGGATGTGCAGGGATTATTTGTAGGGAATAAGGATATTGTTTTTGTGTGCCTTTAAAAAGAGAAGTATTTCTTTCTATAAAAAAAAAAAAAAACACCTTATACTCACCTAGGAGAATGCAGCATCGCCCAAATGCCGCATTTGTAACCCGCCAGCTCTGTAGTGAGAACTGAGCAATCAAACACAGCTGACCGTCAGTCACTGGCTTTCTGCTCTCCCCTCCAGTGCTCACTTTAGCACTGAGCTGTGGAGGAAGTGGGAGGGGCTGGCTCAGGCTCTGGGCGAATCACTGAGAGGCTGAGCCGGCTGCCGACCCAAGGTTTTGGGTGGATCCCAACCATATGGTCGAACAAACTGCACTCCTGTGGATCCATAGAAAAAGTACAGCCAAAAATCTTTGGCTATACTTCTGCTTTAAGCTCTGCACAATGCTGTCAAACTAACAAAACAAACATGCTTACAAAAAGGAGTGCTGGTCACTTACTTGGCGTATCCATTCAGACAGGCCTTCTGCATGGCATCAATAGTATAACGAAGAAACTCATGAGCATCTTCTTGGCTCCCAAATCGAAAGTGACGAGCAATTTCTACATTAAAAATAAAAAACACCTATAAACAACATGCCTACCTTCAAATTCATAAACTTAATGCATATATGCCTGGGCAAAATAAAATAAATAAAAAGACTACAGAACTCTGCCTATCCCCATCCCTTTGTTCCTCTCCAAGTGCATACATTCAGATTTTTCCCAGCAAAACAATGCTGCCGTCTTGGCGCACGAGAGCCCAGCCACCTTCTTTGTAAGAAAAAAGGGCTCCGGGGAGATGTAGTTCTGGGGTCATGTCTACAGCCTTAGAAACTGATCTTCTAGTAGCTGGCAATGTGAAAATTTTACAAGCCGGGTGATCATGTCACAGAAAGTAATAAAAGTGGTTTCTCTCTACAGAAACAAGATTAAAAAAAAGGAGTATACTGGGACATACTTTGCGGGGTGGTATGAGAGTAAATGTTGGTCATGCCTACACAAATCCCTTAAAAGAGAAGTGCTGGATTAAAAAACAACAAACATAATCACCTATGTGGATGCAGCATCAGTCTCATGCTGCAGCTGTCCCACGCTGGCTCTAAGACCAAGAACTGAGCAATCACATGACTGCTGATCGCTCAGCTCTCAGTTTCCAATGAGCACAAAGCGATGACTGTCAGTCACCTGCTCTCTGCTCTGCCCCTCCAGTGCTCACTGGAGCACAGGGCTATGGAAAAGGGGGGCTGGCTCAAGCTCTAAGCGATGCGCCGAGAGCCTGAACCAGCTGCCGGCTAGGCAAGTGAGTGAATCCCGACATTGTCAGGATCCCTGCAGAGCTCCCAACGCGTACGAGCGCCTGCTATCCCGATCCCGCGAGCCAACACACAGCTACGACGGTTTGCGGGATCGTGCCAACCTGCCGCAGTATAATGACGGTGGCCGGTCGGCAAGAGGTTAAGAGAGGTATATACAAGTAGACTGCTGCTCTCTCAGCTGCTGCTACTCACTCTGGTCTCATAGAATGGCAGAAATAGTTAATAAATACTGTTTTTTGTGCTTTGGGAGGGTCTACTAATGTTATCTTAAATAAACGCTCCTAGAACAGCCATCACCTGTTCTTTACACTACAACCAACAGATTCTTGCAGTAACGGGCTTACTCTTTAGTTCTCGGATGAAGGCGATGGGCTTGATGGCATTTCCGCTATTTGCAAAGGCTTGGATGAGATGGTTTTGCATGATGCACAGCATACAGAATCCACCCTGCTGACCTGAATAGGACAAAGAGGTGTTAGAAGAGATATCCTGCTGTCAGCAATTAACGGTTGACATCATTCTCCCACTATGCTTCTCCCTGTCTAGGCACAGTCCTTTGACTGGAGCTATAGGACAGCATTTATTAAAGGATGGGTTCACCTTTATTAACATGTTACACTCATGGTTTATTTATTTTACACAATAATTTTTATTGGGTTTTTATCAAAAATAGAAAAAAAAAAAAAAAAAAAAAAAAAGAAGAAGATTGTACACGTTTTCTTACTAAATTAGCCAAAAGACTCAAAGCATATTAAACGTATCAATATCATAAGTAATTTCAGTAATAGTTAGGCCTCATCTATACTGCTGCTGGTAAACGGATGTTGAGGCATTTGGATGCTTTTTTCAGTTGCCCCTGAACTCATCCAATGTTATCTTATGCGTACATGTACACAGGCTCGTTTACTGCCGCTTTTAGGCAGTTGGGTTTAGAGCGAAAAAAAAAAAAAAATACAATCTAAATATATAACTCGCGCTGATGGTGAAAAAAATATAGAGTAATATAAAGTGAATGAAGCTGCCAGACAAAGTGCTAAACACTTGGACACAATAAAGATACATAAATACAGCGCTCACATAGATCCATCATAAGTGAAAACAACAAAAACACGAAGTCCATAAAAAAAACTGAGAGAATGCTTCACATCTTGAGTGCAAAAAGTGCAGAGAAACTGTTGCAGAAAAAACGTTTTCAGGCGTACCAAGACACCCCCACATGTGTCCCCACTCACCAGATCACGACACCCAGCTTTTCAGTCTGGGGGTCAATACAGACTTCTAACGATATCCAAAGGACGTCTACAGGATGGCAGATTCAATGATGTGACTTGATGATAAATAATCCTTCAAAATGATTTCTCAGCCATAAAAACCAGGTACCCAAAAGGAAAAGAAGGGACGGATAGTGAAGTATGCTAAGAACAGGTATTTATTGCGCATAAAAAGGTGCATACTTACAGTAGCGCCGCGACACTACTTCCGGCATGGCTGCCGTCACTTCCGGTCTCGTGAAAAGAACGTCACCAACGGCGTTTGCTGTATTTTCTTCTTAAATTTCATGCCTGTTTTTAAACTTACGTCTGTAAGTATGCACCTTTTATGCGCAATAAATACCTGTTCTTAGCATACGTCACTATCAGTCCCTTCTTTTCCTTTTGGGTACCTGGTTTTTATGGCTGAGAAATCATTTTGAAGGATTATTTATCGTCAAGTCACATCATTGAATCCGCCATCCTGTGGACGTCCTTTTGGATATCGTTATAACTCTGTATTGACCCCCAGACTGAAAAGCTGGGTGTCGTTGTGATCTGGTGAGTGGGGACACATGTGGGGGTTTCTTGGTACGCCTGAAAAAGAGTTTTCTGCAACAGTTTCTCTGCACTTTTTGCACACCAGATGTGAAGCATTCTCTCAGTTTTTTATAGACTTCATGTTTTTGTTGTTTTCACTTATGATGGGTCCATGTTTGTGAGCGCTGTATTAATGTATCTTTAGTTGCGTTTAGAGGCTTTTCTTTGAAGGCAAAAAAAAAAAAAAATATGAGTTCAGACCCTGATTTTTTTCCAATGTTTCAGACGCGCCTAAACCCGGTACCGGCGTTTAGCTGCGTTTTCGTTTAGAAGCGTTTTTTAAAAAGGTGCCTTTTTTTTTTCCTTTACATTACAAAACTTAAAAATAACAAACCACTAAAAAAAGTATTTTAAAAACATGTAATTGCTTGCAATGCTTGATAGAGCATTTAATATACCCCTATAGAGCCTTTGATCCAATCCAATACACCACTAGCATTGCTGTAAGCGGAAGTAGAATTGGAATTTGACCCATATGTTAGGGCTGGGGAAAAAAAAAAATCGATTTAAATCTTGAATCGAGTTGAGAGGTCAAATCGATTCAAAATTTAAGCAAATCGATTTTTTTTTTTTTCAACGCGCCGGTCCTGAAGAGCTGCGGGCAGGATTTTTTAGGCGAGGCCGCGGCTTCTGCCTAGTCTGCGAGGCTTGACGCCGCGGACTAGGCCGAAGGCACGGCCTCGCCTAAAAAATCCTGCCCGCAGCTCCTCAGGACCAGCGCGGTGTCAAAAAAAAAAAAAAAACACACAACTCGATTCGAATCATGAATCGAGTTTTGTTTTGTTTTTTTAAGAAAACCGCAGATTTTTTTTTTTTTTTTGGAAAATCTCCCAGCCCTACCATATGTTCAAATCTTGAGATTTGAACCGGATGACCCCACCATTGAGCTTGACCCCCTCTCTCAGCAAACGTCAGGAGCATTTCCTCACATATGCTCATTATGGGGTCCATAGTCTAAGCACCAAATTTAAGAGAGAGGTATATACAAGTACACTGCTACTCTCAGCTGCTGCTACTCACTCTGGTCTCACAGAATGGCTGAAATAGTTAATAAATACTGTTTTTTGTGCTCTGGGAGGGTCTACTAATGTTATTTTAAATAAACGCTCGTAGACGCAAACGCGGCAAAACGCAGCTAAACGTGACTAAAACGGGCGTTTTTCAAACGCCGGTTTCAAGCTGTCTAGAAAAACGTTCAGAAGCGGTTGCCTCAGCGTCCCGTGTACATTAGGCCTTAGGCTGTAACAGGTTATTAAATTACCTGCCGCCACCCCAACCCCTCTGTGACAGCAAGCAGGGGGATTCCTTTCTCTGCACTCGCTGTTACAATTAAAAAACAGTGAGGCTGTGCAGGGCTCCTCCCACACGCCGGCATTATTCATTCATCTAGTTCTGTAAATGGACTACAACTACCGTCAGCCATTGAGGCTGACAGCTTCTAGTTCTCAATGAACTACAGGGGGCGCTGGTGAGCACTCTAGTAGCTCAGTGATCTTCCTGAAATTCAGTAACTGCCTGCCCGGGCAGACAGCTATATACTGACAGTGTGCAGGAGCCTGGCATTGCACCTGCAATCTACGGATTGTGGGTGGAATGCTTAACAGGCTCATAAGAAGAAAAAATAAATAAAAACACACATTTTTTACCTGCAAAAAAAAAAAAAATTTGCATTTATAATTTTTTTTTTTTTAAAGGTGAACTTATCCTTTAATATGTATATTATACTGCTTGTGCAAATTGTGACAT
Source organism: Lithobates septentrionalis (assembly GCA_037952835.1). Taxonomy (NCBI): domain Eukaryota; kingdom Metazoa; phylum Chordata; class Amphibia; order Anura; family Ranidae; genus Lithobates; species Lithobates septentrionalis. The sequence goes on along the minus strand of JBBDGP010001590.1, from coordinate 145,173 downwards.
ATCAGGAATTTACACAGGTTACAAAGAGGCTGTAAATATTACAGTTCCTCCCTAATAGCAATAAATTCAGAAAAAAAAAAAAAAAAGTATATATACACTATAGTATAGAAGAGTATAGAGTATAGTATAGCATGTGACTTTCTACCCTTCCTCCCTGGATGCAGTGCTCAGTCCCAAACACTATTATATGAGAAAGGAGAGGAGGCTTACACACGGGGAATAGACTCAGTGCTCAGACAGATGAAGAGAGCCGTAGGTAGCACATTAAATAAGAGCATTACTAGGTAGGGGTCTTTCAAAAGAACCTGTCATTTTGTCCTGTATGGGCAGATTTTCCTTATAATCTCTAACACAAATCAAGGTCTGATTAATATTTACTGCCCCTTTAAATATGGTGCCCGTAGTGTGTGGCGGTACTCACAGTTGCGGCTGTGCTCCTTAGACAGCAAGTAGTTGGCGAGAGGAGGGGTGTAGGTCAGACACTGTACTGTGGAGTTGAGAAAGCAAGTGTTCCCCAGATTCTGCAGGCCGGCCCCCACTCTAGAAACTCGCTCCCACTTCATAGACAATCTCTCCATTGGGAAAAGCATCTTCTGAGGAAGAGGTATGCCATCTGATCCCCCAGATGCCAGGTCATTGCCTGCGGAGAGAAGAAAATAAAAGCTCCTATTATACTTTGCTGAAACCAGCACCCTCCACTGCAAGGCTGGGAACCAAATACTCTTTTCACAATCATCATCATCATCATCATCATCCCAATCAAGAAATAAAAGAAAACTTTACAGGGAGAAACATGGGGGTAGCCATGTTTATATGTTGTGGAGATGAGGCGGGTCACTGGAGTTTGGCAAAATTTTGATTTACTTACTATATTAAAGCTCACCTGTAGGTGCTTGAAATATCTCCCAAACCTCCACGATTTACGAGGTATTTACAAAAAAGGCGATCGCTGAGGACTACGGCGCATGTACACTTTAGAAAGGGCACGTCGTGCCGTTTCTAATAGGGGTCATGCCGTGACTGGCAGCTCCTACACGCATGTCACAGAGCCGGAGTTCGCGGCCCCTGAAGGAAGAGGGGTTGAAGATGGACGCTCGCTGCTAGTGGGGACAGCAGTGACATCGCAGGCTTCGGTTTCAGGTAAGTGACACATAAAGGGCTACTATGCGATGTATAGCAGCCCATTATGCTTTACCTTTTCAGGGAAATAAAGAGGAAGTAAAACCCGCCAGGGTTTACCTCCTCTTTAAAGGATCACTAAAGATATTAAAAAAAAAATAACAAACCTGTTATACTTACCTCCACTGTGCAGCTCGTTTTGCACAGAGTGGCCCTGAACCTGGTCTTCTGGGGTCCCTCGGCGGCTGTCTCAGCTCCTCCCCGCAAGAACTAAACACCTTCATGCGAGCTCCCTCGCATTGGGGGTTGAGTGCTTGCGGGTGCGCTCCCATGATACAGCCGGCGGCCATAGCCGCTCGCTGTATCACTCGGCTCCGCCCCCCCCGGCGCGCTGCGTCATTGGATGTGATAGACAGCAGCGCGAGCCAATGGCTGCGCTGCTTTCAATCCATCCACTGTAACCAATCAACGGCCAGGCTGAGCGGCGAAGAGGATGTCGGGGGTGAGCATTAAGAATGCATTAGGGTGAAAAAACTTTTACCTTTACAACCCCTTTAAAGCAAATAGTCTGTGCACTTTGCAAATATCAGTTGCCCTCTGCAAGTGCAGTTGCTCCAGAGCTTAGTAAATGAGGTAAAGCTTCACTTTGCAAAAAATAACCAATCATGTGCAAGGAAAAAAAAAAAGGGAAAACAAAGCTTTTTTGCTTGCATATGATTGGACGATGGAAATCAGCAGAGCTTCAGCTCATTTACCAACTTCTGGAGCAACTGCATTTTGCAAAGTGCACAGCCTATTTGCCTTTAGTAAATCAACCCCAGTGTGTGCTGCCCTGGACTGAGGTACCCTGCTGTGCTCAAGTTGCCCAACAGAGACCATTTCTTTGTTGATCAGCCAGTTTTTGAACAGTTTCATGCGACTTGTCATTTTCCCTTCACTTCCATAAATATGTAATGTACTACACTTAGAATGCACCCTATATATATTTATTTATTTGTTAGCTGCAGTTGAAGGTTGACAGTGCAGGCTTGAATCATGCATACGGCCAGCATTACAATTTTATCCAAAACAGACCATATAACCCAACAAAATCTCAGCACATACCCTGCCTGTGGTTCCCTTCTATACTCTTGTGCGGGGTGGAGGGTTGCAGCGCTGGAGTCAGCAGGACATATTTGCTCTTCAAGGTCTCCAGTTGGTAATGGAAGCTCTTGGTGGCCGGCTCAAACTCGATTTTCTGCAGAAGGATCTTCTTGGCGGAGGACGTGAGCAGCTTTCCGAGTTCCACATCTTCGGAGTCCTTCCGACCAGGCTTCAGGGCGTCCTTCAGTTTCTCTACAATGGGCATGTTTGCTTACTAATAAAGAAAGATGGGAGGAGGTCAGGAAGAATGTTCAAGCAACTACATTCCATACTTCATTTAAAAGCTCATCTCCCAGAATTAGTGGTTGTTAACCTTAAATCAGGGCTCAATAGATCCCCGGCGCTAGAAATTGCGTCCTGGCGCCCGGGCTTTTGTAAGCCGGGTTTACTTGTCGGATTAAAGCATTCAGACGGCTGCACCGCCACCCGGATGCTTCAACACACCCCAGGCGGACCGTCCCCGCTATGTATCCTGGGCTACGCTTGCCCATCTGCAGGCCTGGGACCGGCATAGCTGATGCCGCCGGGTAGAGGGGAGGGAGGAGAGCAGACACGTGTCCGCTCTCCTCCCCTTCTTGTTGCGGACCCGGAAGTGATGTGTATGACGTCACTTCCGAAACCCCGTTGACCGTTTCCCCGACCATCAAGGCTGGGAAATAGAAATGCATTGAAATTTCGCCTGCCAAAACATATCGTCCAAAAATGGGGTTATCAGCATTTTGCCGAGAAGAGAAAAGGGTGCCAATAACGGCGCTGAAAATGCATACGATTTTGCCACGATTTTATTATGCTTATGGTGTGTTTTTCATAGGTCATGCGACTCAAAAACGTGACACAAAGCTTAACACAGAAGCGGTCGGTCTTGTAATCTAGCGTTCGTAATGGAGAATTAACATTCGTGACGTGGCAAATTATGAAATCTCGAAATGCAGCACATAATTCTCTTCTTCTTTAATGGGATAATAATGAAGCTGCTTTGCTGGTGATACTGATGGAGTTATGGCAAACGTGTTTTAAAAGGCTTTTTTTTTTCTAGTGATATCAAGAATAATATTATGCTTTTTTTTTTTTTTGGGCAAGTTACCACAACACCATTATCCGTAGTTTTTAAGGTCAAAGATACAACTATGTTGGTGTCCCTTGTTAATTTTACATTGTATTTTTTAAAATGTAACTGCCTACTCCCAAACTGTCATTTGAAGTAAAACACATAGCCAAGTATTATTCTCCACAATTTTTTTATTGTGCATTAAAAAAATGAAAACAAATAAAAATTAGACATGCTATCTGCCAATAGAACTTAACCAAAAAGTGCATTCTATGCATCCAAAAATATAGAAAATATACCAAATCAAATCATCATTATTAAACCAAAAAAAAAAAATAAAAGCCTCATGCATGTGTCCTGCTTCTTAATATAGGGGGTCACCAATGCCAAGAGTTGGTGAAAGCAGGGGTCTGTCATCCGGAGATAATTCCGAAAATCATCCGGATTATTCTCCTGGAGCTCCCGCAGCAAAGGCATACGACATAATTGGTCACGAATAATAAAGCAACCAATTTTTGGTCCAAGAACTCCTCCTCCTCCTGTTCCTGGACTGAACTTGGGTCAAAGCAATAACTCCAAGGCCAATAATAAATAACACGTTATCTCCTCCGATTCGGCAACATGTCTGGTTGATGAACGGCCGTTTAGAAACAAAATGAAAAGCGCAAAATGAAAAGCGCAAATCAACACTCACCAAACTTCTACTAAACACAAAATTAGCAGAAGGAGCCAAAAGGGTGGCGCTAAAGAGCTGAAAAACCACATAGTACGTCACTACGTTCGTGTTTGTTGGCCGACAATTCCTTGCCGTTTGTATGCAAGACAAAATCCAGGCACTCGGCCTTCGGACAAAAATCAGAGGTTTTGTCTGCGGAAAATTGAGGCTTTAGGCCCCATACACACAGAATTTCTGCAGATTTGTGTCTTCAGATTTACCAAAACCATATAATAGGAGGTCAAACCTTAAGAGTTTCAATTTGTATGCAATCCAGCAGGCCCTTGCACTACATGGTTTTGGTAAAGCTGAAGACAAAAATCAGCAGAAAATCTAATAGTGGGTATGGGGTCTTAATCAGGGGTGTGGAATAAAAAAAAAAAAAAAAAAAAAAAAAACACAACACTACTTGTCCAAGGGACTTAATCGGGGTCCCAATCTACTTGTCCCTTCATGACAAAAAAAAACAAAACTTTATTTCTTCAGGTTACCCTCGCACACGGAGGCACTTGGGTGCTCAGTACAAGCGCATGCTGAGCAGCCAAATCCATCTCCGTGAGCCTCCGGTCACACCTCGGCGTTTTGGGATCCGATCTCAAAATGCACTACAATCACAAAACACGGGTTCAGGCGTCATTATTTTCAATGGCACCTAAAACGCAGTGCGGTTTTGCCACAATTGCGCCTTCTTGGGCGTCGTGCTTCACGCAATGCGATAAATCGCCGCAAAACCACACCTCCTTTTTGGGATTGTAGTGCCTTTTCAGATTTAGATGCGCATTGGCAGAGTACAGTGGCATTCTGAGAGAACACCTTACATGGTGGTTCATAGCCTGTTTTTGTATAGAAGTGGATGGAAGGCGGTTTTGTAGAGAAGAGGAAGGATGGCATTTCTAGCATATGAAGGTAGATGGAAAAAACGCAGCAGTACTAAATTCGCATTGAACAAAGGGGTATTCCCAATCGCATCCCTGAATCTTATCAGAGTCGTACCCGAACCACTGAACGACTACCTTTGACAATCGCACTGAAAACTGCCATGAAAATGGCAACACATGAAGCAAACCCTACTGCTTGCCCACAGCAAGGCTAAATGCAAAAAGAAAAAAAAACAAAAAAAAAAAAAAAAAAAAAAAAACACCTGCCCGGGGCCCGGAACAGAATGTCCGGGGCATCGGGCGGTAGGATTTGTGCTTCCCTGCTTAGTGCATTACTTCCCCCCCCCACCATGAAACCACTGCCCCTCCCAACAGCCCCAAACCCCGCCTACTAAAGCTGCACGATTAATTGTTAAAAAATAGTGATCTTGATTCAACCCCCCCTCACGATCTTATATCCGCCACGATTGATACAGTGCAGAGCTTTTCAAGGCTGTTCTCTGCTCAGTCACAGCTGTCAAAAAAGAGCCTCAATGTTTATCAACATTGGGGTCAGCACTGAGAGATAACCATAAACATTGTATATTTTGGTTCTTAAAAGGGATGAACTTCGGTCTGTAAAGGAGGTCAGTTTAACCACTTAAAGAAGAACTGCAGTCTGCTCACATAATTTGTAATAAAAACATCTTTGCCATTCTGAAGCTTCCCTCCAGCCCCTTTGCATATTATTTTATATATACTGTGATTCTGCACTTGCCAAATATGCTGCAGAAATCTCCCTCCACTGAGTCTGGCTGCAGCCATTTTAACTGTGGGCAGCTGAAGCTGCTGCCTGTTCACTTCCTGGATTTACACAGACACACAGAGTAGAGCTGCACGATTCTGGCTAAAATGAGAATCACAATATTCTTGCTTAGAAGATAGATCACGATTCTCGCGGCGTAACATCATCTTTCACATTAAAACAAAAAAAAAAAATTGGACTAACTTTACGGTTTCGTTTTTTATTCATTAAAGTGTATTTTTTCCCAAAAAATTGCGTTTGGGAAATTGACCGCTGGGCAAATACAGTGTGACATAAAATATTGCAGCAATTGACATTTTATTCTCTAGGGTCTCTGCTAAAATATTTATATATATATATATATATATATATATATATATATATATATATATATATATATATATATATATATATATATATATATATATATATATATATAAAAATTTGCGGGTTCCAAGTAATTTTATAGCAAAAAATATTGATTTTAACATAAGAAAGAAGTGTCAGAAAAAGATTTAGACTTTAAGTGGGTAAACTTCCTGCATTTACAGGTTGTTAAAAAACTTGGCAGACTGCCTGGATTATTTCTTTACACACAGAAGTTTATCCCTTTGATCTAAGAAGGAAGTTAGTTACAATGTTTCATGTTAAAAAAACTTGACAGACTGCCCGGATGTTTTCTTTTGACAGCTGAGTGAGCAGATAAGTCTCTCCACTATAGATATATAAAAGTGGATGTGTACCCATTGAGATTAGTATCCCATGCTACTATGTGCAAACCAGTAAATTCTTAGTATAAAGTATAAAGTGTAGCTATCCTTCCACGCCAGTGTAAATTAATCCAATATATAAAATAGATAAATCAATAGAACATCCCCCCTAGTGCGTGGAGGGGAATATATAAATATATAAATTCATAAATTCAAATCCCCCCTCCAAATAGTGTAATACCCGTTCATTAATAATATTGATCAATAAGTGCAAATAATGATAACATAACGTCCAATAATCGTGCAATACCACGTTCACTCCCCAATAGGATTGGACAGGTGGAGAGTGTGCTCTTAATTCAGTTCATCAGTGTTGAAAAAGTACAATGACACTGGTAAAAAATGAAAAAAGTGAAAGCATAAAAATTATATATAAAAAATTATTAGTAAAAGTCCCAACATAAAAAAGTTGCATAAAGTTTCACCATGAGCAAAGTTCCTGTGAACAGTGACTTTCGTGATAGCAAGAATTTATATCCAGTGACTTGCAGTGCTCCCCCTCAAGGGTCCCCACTCACCGGCTCCCTACACCCCTACAGGGGTAATAGGCATGTAGTATCAGGCAATAGATGGCATCTAAGGTACCAGTGGAGGGGGAGCACTGCAAGTCACTGGATATAAATTCTTGCCATCACGAAAGTCACTATTCACAGGAACTTTGCTCATGGTGGAACTTTTTTATGTTGGGACTTTTACTAATAATTTTTTATATATCATTTTTTATATATCATTTTTATACTTTCACTTTTTTCATTTTTTACCAGTGTCATTGTACTTTTTTAACACTGATGAACTGAATGAAGAGCACACTCTCCACCTGTCCAATCCTATTGGGGAGTGAACGTGGTATTGCACGATTATTGGACGTTATGTTATCATTATTTGCACTTATTGATCAAAGTTATTAATGAACGGGTATTACACTATATGGAGGGGGGATTTGAATTTATATATTCCCCTCCACGCACTAGGGGGGATGTTCTATTGATTTGTCTATTGATTTATCTATTTCATATATTGGATTAATTTACACTGGCGTGGAAGGATAGCTACACTTTATAGTAAGAATTTACTGGTTTGCACATAGTAGCATGGGATACTAATCTCAATGGGTACACATCCACTTTTATATATCTATATATTTTGAGTTGAGGGGTTTTTGCCTATACACACGAGCATATATCCAACAGGTACCCAATACAGGTAGCGCCACTTGCCCCTATCTATAAGCTCTTATTATCATATCTCACCCCTTTGGGGGCGTGTAAGGGGAGGCTGCAAGCCTCTGTCCGTGAGCGCGGAAACTTTTTCTATATTATAGATAAGTCTCTCCACTAGTTATATGAAAGAATCGGCAAACTCTGCAATAGAGATCGTCAGGGGGGTTGAATCAAGATCATGTTTTTTTTAACAATTAATTGTGCAGCTCTAACACAGAAGCACACCTTCAGGTCTCATTGGCCCTCTTATGACTCATTCTACCTCCCTTGCAGGCAAACTCTCAGGAGAGTGAGAGAGAGAGCTGTGCATGATGTCATACGCTTAGGCTAATGACCAGACAAGAAACAAAAAGTGGGCTCTATAAAGGGATTTACTGGCAGAAAAAAAAATGTTTTACTATCCAAAGATTAAACAACAACAAGGGCAGAAGATTTAATAGATGGAAAGATGAAAAAATGACTGAAGGTCCACTTGACTATAAGCCTTTTTCTGACATTTGTTGCTTAAAATCAGTATTTTTTTGCTAGAAAATTACTTAGAACCCCCAAACATTATATATATATATATATATATATATATATATATATATATATATATATATATATATATATATATATTTTTTTTTAGCAAAGACCCAAGAGAATAAAATGGCGGTCGTTGCAATATTTTATGTCACGCGGTATTTGCGCAGCGGTCTTTCAAGCGCAATTTTTTGGAAAAAAATATGCTTCAATGAATTTAGAAAAAACTAAACAGTAAAGTTAGCCCAATTCTTTTGTATAATGTGAAAGATGATGTTACGCCGCGAGAATCGTGAGAGGATCGGGATTTTTATTCTAAGCAAAAAAATTGTAAAAATCATTTTAGCCAGAATTGCTAAACCACTGCCCCTCCTAACAGCCCCAAACCCCACTCCACCCCCCATGAAACCACTGCCCCTCTCAACAGCCCCAAACCCCGCCCCCCCATAAAACAGTTGCCCCTCCTGACAGCCCCAAACCCTGCCCCACCTCCTATGACACTGCTGCCCCTCCTCACAGCCCCAAACCCCACTCCATGAACCCGCTGTCCCTCCTGACAGCCCCAAACCCTGCCCCCATGAACCTGCTGCCCCTCCTGACAGCCCCAAAATCCGCCCCCATGAACCTGCTGCCTCTCCTGTCAGCCCCAAACCCAGCTCCATGAACCCGCTGTCCCTCCTGACTGCCAAAAACCACGCCCCCATGAACCCGCTGCCCCTCCTGTCAGCCCCAAACCCCGCCCCTATGAACCCGCTGTCCCTCCTGACTGCCCAAAACCCCGCCCCCATAAACCTGCTGCCCCTCCTGTTAGCCCCAAACCCCGCCCCTACGAACCCGCTGTCCCTCCTGACTGCCCAAAACCCCGCCCCCATAAACCTGCTGCCCCTCCTGTTAGCCCCAAACCCCGCCCCCATGAACCCGCTGCCAGTCAGCCCCAAACCCCGCCCCTACGAACCCGCTGTCCCTATTGACTGCCCAAAACCCCGCCCTTATGAACCCGCTGCCCCCCCTGACAGCCCCAAACCCCGCCCCCATGAACCCGCTGCCCCTCCTGACAGCCCCTCGCGCCCTGTTTAGTGGAGATCTGCGGGAGGAACCAATAAGCTCCGTGTTGGGAGGGAGAGGATTCCCTCTCTTCATTGAAGGTTATAGTCGGCTGGCCCTGGCTGCTTCTACAAATGCTAGTTGCCTGGCTGCTCGTCTTCCCTCTCAGCACACATGGCGGTGAAGAGTCAGAGCGCCTCCTACAGGAGACACAGAGGATCAGCATGACAGGAGCCGGGCCATGAGCATTGCCAGGAGGAGCTCAGCGAGGCCCCCCCCCCCCCCAGATCTCCCTCATGGTACAGATTGTATACATTCAGAATATCCCCCCCCCCCCCCATCTCTCCTCTCCATCTCCCCTCTCCATGTCACAGTCAGTGTGGTGGGGGGGTGTTTTGTTTTTTTATATCACCCCCCCTCTCCCTCTCCCCAGGCCAGACATGAGGGGGAGTCTGAGGCCCCAGCAGAGCAATGTATGTGCCTGGCAGGCTGTGACATGTGATTAATTAGGGGAGGGGGGTGAAGTGTCTCCCCCCCCCGGAACACGTGACCAGCCCGGTCTCCCCCCCTCCCGACCCGCAGGACAGACGTGTCCCCGTTACTCACCGGGCCCCTTCTGCAGCCTGGAAGGATTGGACCACTTCCGCTCCCCTCCACTCGCAACATCCGCCCCGCACTGCCTGACTCACCGCGCCCACCGATGACGTGCCACCATTTCCACTGCGGTGGCCCGTACCAGGCGACAGGAAATGATGTTCGAGGCACATGTTCCAAAATTGTCTCCAGTTTACAGGGGGCGGCCATGTTTAAGGAGACCAAGTAATGGCCGGGCGCTGATTGGCTCAGGAGGATCACATGACCTCCTTCCTTGTTCTCCTACTGGCTGGCCTGTTCTTAAAGCCGCATTAAACCCAAAAAGGAAACATTTATTATATTGCAGCTTATTAGATGTGGTGACTGCACTAGTTTTCTTTTTTTTAACCCTTTTCCCCCACTCTGTTGATCTAACCAAGGCCCCTTTCACACTGGGGCGGTTTGCAGGCGCTTTAGCGCTAAAAATAGCGCCTGCAAACCGACCTAAAACTGCTGCTGCTGTTTCTCAAGTTTGGAAGCCCCGAGGGTTTTCACACTGGAGCGGTGCGCTGGCAGGAGAGAAAAAAAACTCCTGCAAACAGCATCTTTGGAGCGGTGAAGGAGCGGTGTATTCACCGTTCCTGCCCATTGAAATCAATGGGACAGCGCGGCTATCCCGCCGGCATAGCGCCGCTTTGCGGGCAGCTTTAACCCTTTTTTGGCCGCCAGCGGGGGTTAAAACCGCACCGCTAGCGGCAGAATACCGCCACTAAAACGATGGTAAATCGGCGCTAAAAATAGCCCTGTTTTACCGCCGATGCCCCCACCGCCCCAGTGTGAAAGGGGCCTAACACGCCTCCTGTATTAGAGCACCTCTACTCTGGATGAAGGTGCACAGGGGAGACAGCAGCATTGTCAATCTGAGGAGGGGGAGGGTAGGATGGGTGGATAATGTACTAGCAGATTTAGATACACTAAAAAAAGAGGATCTCCAGGCTCCTTCAGAAAAAAATAAAAGCAGCTACAAATACTGTATCTAAATAAAATCTCGCTGCAACACTTTGCCGAATATATAAACACTGTAAATATGACAATATCATCCACAGGCTCTCTTCACATTCCCATACAAGGTGTAAAGATTAAACAAACAGCCGATATGGTGCGCTACTAATTATCTCTAATCCAACATGTGTATTCCAATCAAATACAAAGGGATATACCCAGGGCTGCAACTAACAATTATTTTCATAATCGATTTATCGGCCGATTATTTTTTCGATTAATCGGATAAAGTCATAAAAAAAACATAATATGCCATTTTCCATTTATTTAAAAGTAATAATGAAAAAACTGAGTGTTACACTCAAACTGCAGAATAAAACACCAATGTTGGGGCACTATTCCTCCTGGGAACACCAATGATGGGGCACTATTCTTCCCAGGAACACCAATGATGGGGCACTATTCCTCCTGGGAACACCAATGATGGGATACTATTCCTCCTGGGAACACCAATGATGGGATACTATTCCACCGGGAACACCAATGATGGGGTACTATTCCTCCTGGGAACACCAATGATGGGACACTATTCCTCCTGGGAACACCAATGATGGGGCACTATTCTTCCCAGGAACACCAATGATGGGGCACTATTCCTCCTGGGAACACCAATGATGGGGTACTATTCCTCCTGGGAACACCAATGATGGGGTACTATTCCTCCTGGGAACACCAATGATGGGGCACTATTCCTCCTGGGAACACCAATGATGGGGCACTATTCCTCCCGGGAACACCAATGATGGGGCACTATTCCTCCCGGGAACACCAATGATGGGGCACTCTTCCCTCCCAGGAACACTAATGAGGGGGCACTATGCCCCTCCCCCTCCCAGGAACACCAATGATGGGACACTATTCCTCCTGGGAACACCAATGATGGGGCACTATTCCTCCTGCGAACACAAATGATGGTGTACTATTACACCCGGGAACACCAATGATGGGGCACTATTCCTCCCGGGAACACCAATCATGGGGTACTATTCCTCCCGGGAACACCAATGATGGGGAACTCTTCCTCCCAGGAACACCAATGATGGGGCACTATTTCTCCCAGGAACACTAATGAGGGGGCACTATGCCCCTCCCAGGAAAACCAATGATGGGGCACTATTCCCCTCCCAGGAACACCAATTATGGGGCACTATTCCCCTCCCAGGAACACCAATGGGGCACTATCCCCCCCCCAGGAAAACCAATGATGGGGCACTATTTCACCCACCCCCCGGAAAACACAAATGATGGGGCACCCCCCCCCCCCCCAGGAATACTTGAGAGTTACTTAGGAGGATCATTCATGGGGCACTTGTCATAACAAATAATGTACAGAGTTTCAGTTTTTACTGTGTTATTACTAGACATTAGCTGCTACCTTTCACACACAGTGTGCAGCTCGGCTCTCCTCACGGCTGCTTCTCACCTCTCTCTGTTCCCTCGAGGCAGCAGTGGGCGGGGCTGTGAAGATCAGGGGGGGAGCTGACGTCAGCGAGGAGGAGAGGCGAGGAGGAGAGGCGAGGAGGAGAGGCGAGGAGGAGAAGTGCGGACGTGCCCGGTCACATACTGCGGCGCCTTGTACACAGGAGAAGGATTTTAACAGACGGACAGGGAGAAAGGTGCGGACCAACTAATCGATAATAAAAATCGCTGTCAACGGTTTTCATTATCGATTATTATCGATAGTATCGATCAATCGTTTCAGCCCTAGAGATATCAATCCAAAACAATACCTAAACTCTTTAAAACATTACATGTGCAAATTCTACTAATAATATACAATATCTATGCATAGCTCCCAACTGTCCCTGATTTCGAGGGACTGTCCCTGATTTGGAGCAATGTCCCTCTGTCCCTCTTTCCTCCTCATTTGTCCCTCATGTTAGTCTGATCCATATAGTTGTATATAAAATGCACTTCAGTGCTAAACCCTTCATCTGATTTCTAAATTGCTGCATTTGTAAATTCCAAAAGCCAATATAAAGGAATAGTAGTGGGAAAAAAGCACTTGTGAGTTTAAACAATGATTTTTTTTGCACAATTCTCCTTTAAGGGGGTGTGGCAGGGGGTGTGTCCTATGCCTGCATACTTTTTCTTATAGGTGTCCCTCATTCCCATTTCAGAAAGTTGGGAGGTATGTCTGTGTGTAGCACCCTCTACTTAGGTAGGTAAAAGAAAAATTTCCTCAAAAAACAGGACTTTAAAGGACCATAAACACTCGAGAGAGAATGTTTGGTAAAAAATACCAATTTTATTACAAATAATTTACATCATATCAAAGAAGCTAAAACACATGATAGCACTGAAGTACACATGAGATGGAAACATGAAAAAGTGGAAGAGGCCCAAACCAACTGTCAGGTAGACAGATAAAATCCAACGCGTTTCGACATGTGGATTAAGGGTCTTCTTCAGGGGAGGGGAAAATGCTGAAAGACTTCTATATAACTACGAACAATCTATAGGACTGATACAGAAATAGTGATTATGCACATAAAGTTATACAATTATAAACAATATATACAACAGTTTAATCAATACATGTGTACTTTTTTTTGGGTTCATTCTCCTTTAAGGGGGTGTGGCAGGGGGCGTGTCCTATGCCTACATACGCTTGCTAGTAGATGTCCCTCATTCCCATCTCAAAATGTTTGGAGGTATGTAAAAAGCTACATAGTTATTATGGGTGAAAAAATCCATCCAGTTCAACCAACTGGGAAAACAACAACAAGATGCATAAATAGAAAACCTCTATCTACACTATCCTATACCCAGAGTTGTGGTAAGAACAAGCGACAATTGGAAAAAAGGAGAGCTGGTATGTACCATTAAGGGATCTGGAACTGCACGGGGGGGGGGTCTTTGTAAAATGTTGCTAAAGGTGAACTTAGGCTTGAACCACTTCAGCCCTGGAAGGATTTACCCCCTTCCTGACCAGGCCCTTTTTTGCAATACAGCACTGCGTCGCTTTAACTGGTGTCTAATTGCGCAGTCGTGCGACGTTGTACCCTAACAAAACTGACGGCCTTTTTTTCCCCACAAATGGAGCTTTCTTTTGGTGGTATAGATCGCCTCTGCGGTTTTTATTTTTTTGCGCTATAAACAAAAAAGAGCGAACATTTTGATAAAAAAAAAGCAATATTTTTTACTTTTTGCTATAATAAATATCCCCAAAAAAATATAAAAAAACGAATTTTTTTCCTCAGTTTAGGCCGATACGTATTCTTCTACATATTTTTGGTAAAAAAAAATTGCAATAAGCGTATATTGATTGGTTTGCGCAAAAGTTATAGCGTCTACAAAATAGGGGATAGATTTATGGAATTTTTATTATTAATTTTTTTATTTCTTTTTTTTTTTTAGTAACGGCGGTGATCTGCGATTTTTATCATGACTGCGACATTGCGGCGGACAGATCGGACACCTTTGACACTATTTTGGGACCATTGTCATTTATACAGCGATCAGTGCTATAAAAATGCACTGATTACTGTGTAAATGACACTGGCAGGGAAGGGGGCGATCAAGGGGTTAAGTGTGTTCCCTGGACACGTTCTAACTGTAGGGGGGATGGGCTCACTAGAACATGACAGAGATCACTGCTCTCGATGACAGGGGGCAGTAGATCCCTGTCATGTTGCTAGGCAGAACAGGGAAATGCCTTGTTTACATCTCCCCGTTCTGCTGCTCCGCTCCACGATTGCGGGCCACCGGCGGACAAAAAAAGTGGGACTGCCCTTTTAACGTTTTTCATTAGTTTGACATGGAAAATACAAAATTTTGCCACTAGATGGTGCTAAGACCCCTTTTACATCGAGGCAGTTTTCAGGCGTTTTAGTGCTTTCACACCTGGGCAGTGGGCTTTGCGGGACGTTCGTAAAAGCCATGCAAGCTGCATCTCTAGGGTGGGAGGTAGGGTTGCCACATGATCCCTTTAATCCAGGACACATATGAATTACACAGGTTCTGAGGATAATTAAATGCAGATAAGGCACCAAGTGAGTTTAATTACCACCTTAGCCACAGAACCTGTGTAATTAATATGTGTCCCGGATTAAAGGGATGATGTGGCAACCCTAGTGGGAGGGCGGTATAAAGCGCTCCCAAAACGCCCCTGCCCATTGCAATGAATGTGCAGCGTTTCTGAAGTGCCTGAAAAGCGATTTGGAAGCCCCGCAACACTGAATTTTTTAACCTATTTTTTGGGGTTAAAAGCACCCCGTTAGCATTCGAAAAGTGGTTTTAACAGCAGTAAAGCACCGCCGAAATTAGCAGCGCTTTACCGCGAACGCGGCCGCAGCCCTGGTGTGAAAGGGGTCTAAGTATCACAGAAAATTTCAAAGTCAATTAGCACCATCTAGTGGCCAAATGCAGTATTTTACTTTTTACATCATGAAAAACATTTGTTCAGCACAAGAACTATCCAAATAACTTGTATTTTTTTGCCCCATTTGCACAGAACGAAAGTACAGGCACTTTCACTAGGTGAATTGCTATGCAATTTTTATAATGTTTATTTTTTTTATAATTATAATTTTTCTAAATATACCCCTATATGTTTGATCCAACCTCTAAATCAGGGGTCTCCAAACTTTCTAAACATAGGGCCAGTTTATTTTCCTTCAAACTTTAGGGAGGGCCGGACTGTGGCCAGTGGAAGTGGAAATTTCCCTGGCATCAGTGGGAGTAAACATTGCCACATTTGCTATCATTGGGAGGAATAGTGCCCCATCATTGGTATGAGTGGGAGGAATAATGCCCCATCATTGGGAGAAATAGTGCCCCTATCATTGGTATTAGTAGGAGGAATAGTGCCCCATCATTGGTATCATTGGGAGGAATAGTGCCCCATCATTGGTATTATTGGGAGGAATAGTGCCCTATCATTAGTATCATTGGGAGTAATAGTGCCCCATCATTGGTATTATTGGAAGGAATAGTGTCCCATCATTGGTGTCAGTGGGAGGAATAGTGCCCCATCATTGGTGTCAGTGGGAGGAATAGTGCCCCATCATTAGTGTCAGTGGGAGGAATAGTGCCCCATCATTGGTATTATTGGGAGGAATAGTGTCCCATCATTGGTGTCAGTGGGAGGAATAATACCCTCATCGTTGGTGTCAGTGGGAGGAATAGGGCCTCATCATTGGTGTCAGTGGGAAGAATAGTGCCCCATCATTGGTGTCAGTGGGAGGAATAGTGCCCCATCATTGGTATTATTGGGAGGAATAGTGTCCCATCATTGGTGTCAGTGGGAGGAATAGTGTCCCATCATTGGTGTCAGTGGGAGGAATAATACCCTCAACGTTGGTGTCAGTGGGAGGAATAGTGCCCCATCATTTGTGTCAGTGGGAGGAATAGTGCCCCATTATTGGTGTCAGTGGGAGGAATAGTGCCCCATCATTGGTGTCAGTGGGAGGAATAGTGCCCCATCATTGGCGTCAGTGGGAGGAATAGTGACCCATCATTGGTGTCAGTGGGAGCAATAGTGCCCCATCATTGGTGTCAGTGGGAGGAATGGTGCCCTATCATTGGTGTCAGTGGGAGTAATAGTGCCCCATCATTGGTGTCAGTGGGAGGAATGGTGCCCTATCATTGGTGTCAGTGGGAGTAATAGTGCCCCATCATTGGTGTCAGTGGGAGGAATGGTGCCCTATCATTGGTGTCAGTGGGAGTAATAGTGCCCCATCATTGGTGTCAGTGGGAGGAATGGTGCCCCATAATTGATGTCAGTTGGCAGAATAGTGTTTCGTATCAGTAGGTGGAATAGTGCTCCAAGGGCCGGATAAAGGCAAACAAAGGGTCGCATCCGGCCCCTGGGCCACAGTTTGGAGACCACTGCTCTAAATGACTGCATGTGTTATTTTAAAAAATGATGATGAGCATAACTGGGGACATGACAGAGATGTGTCTTTTGTCTACATACTTTGTGCAAATGGGTGTTAATCCACCTCATCTTAGAAAGCTGGGAGGTGTGCAATAACTCAGTAATTAATATCTGGATTTTGGGATATCAAGGAAAGCCTCATAGGAGACTAGGCTATGAAGTAATAAAAGATAGAAATGTGTAATTTACAAGAAATCCACCAGATGTCAGAATTGTAATGAATAAAATAAAGTTGTGCCATGTGCCAGGAAAATGAAGAAATAACCTTCTACTGGTAATTTAAAATATATCCACCAGGTGGCAATAGGAAGATTTTTTGAAGGGGACCTGTCAGAAAAGGAACTTAGGAGTTGCCAATGCCGTGCTGTTGTTTCTGATGGTGTCACCTCCAGGACTGTCATCCATCATAGCTCCCAACTGTCCCTGATTTCGAGGGACTGTCCCTGATTTGGAGCAATGTCCCTCTGTCCCTCTTCCCTCCTCATTTTGGTCTGATCTATAGATTTGTATATAAAATGCACTTTTTATCTTTCAAAAAGTGTTTCCCAGTGCTAAACCTTTCATCCAAGTTCTAAATTGCTGCATTTGTACTTTTTTAAAGCCAATATAAAGGAATAGTAGTGGTAAAAAAAAGCCCTTGTGGATTTAATTAATCTTTTTTTTAGGTTAATTCTCCTTTAAGGGGGTGTGGCAGGGGGTGTGTCCTATGCCTACATACATTTGCTAGTAGGTGTCCCTCATTCCCATCTCAAAATGTTGGGAGGTGTGCATTCTTATCCTTGCTTCTCTGTTTAGTGAGACAATACTCCGGAACAAGTATGCGGCTTACAGTAGGTGTTGAGTGTACTTCATTCCATTGGCTGCTCACACCCTGTTCGTGTTGGTATGGTGGACATACACATAACAATCTGGTCGAATGATTCTTCAAAGAATTGGATGATATGATCGAATCTATGAATTATCAAAAAAAAAAAAAAAAGACTCATACTGTGCCATTGTTCGATTTTAGGCAAAACTAATCAATTTATTCTAAATGATTCTGGTCTGGAAAAAAAATCAGTCATGGGAAGGGAGATGATTCAACATGCTCGTAATTGTGGTCATGCGTAGATCGATAAATGATGGATTTCTTTTCTGATCGATCCCTTCCAATCCATAATTGACAATGCAATCGATCGTTATGCCCCACACAGTGAACTGAATTTTGATTGACAGGTAAGGTACGATCCTCAGTTATCGATCGCATCTCTGTTTCTACCATGTCAACTCGTGTATGATCATATTAAAGTGGTTGTAAATCCTTCCATACAGAGGGGAAAAGATTTATTTGAGCCCCTGTAGATTTTGTAAGTTTGCCCACTTATAAAGAAATGAAGAGTCTATCATTGTTATCATAGGTGTATTTTAAATGATAGAGACAATATCATACAAAATATCAACAATATCAACCAAAAATCCAGAAAAAAACACAATACAAATGTTATAAATGGAGTTGCAGTTCAGTGAGTAAAATAAGTATTTGATCCCCTACCAACCAACAATAATTCTGGCTCCCGCAGACTGGATACAGTAGGTGCTCATGTGGTACACAGATTAGTCCTGTCAATTTAAGAAGGTTCTCCCAACGACAACTCGTTATGTGTATAAAAGACACCTGTCCACAGAATCTCTTTCTTCCATTCAAAATTCACCATCTCAGGAGGGATTTTGGTCCACTCTTCTTTACAGATCTTCTCTAAATCCTTAAAGTGGTGTTCCGGCCGAAATTATACTTTTTAAATAAAAATACCCCTATAATACACAAGCTTAATGTTTTCTAGTAAAGTTAGTCTGTAAACTAAGGTCTGTTTTGTTAGTTTATAGCAGTAGTTTGTTATTTTATAAACTTACAGCAGGCCGTGGCCATCTTAAGTGTGGGCATCTGAAGCCAGACTGTATTTCTTCCTGGATCTCATCCTTTCAGATCTCGCACATGCTCAGTGCAACACAAGCAGTGTAATAGGTTTCAGGTCAGGTTTCCATAGCAACGGCAGTGTCAGAGGAAGTTGCCGCCCCTTCCCAGAAGGCATTGCAAACAGGAAATGATGCGATGGGCCACGGCCAGGGAGGAGGAAGTGAAAAATGAATACAGCAGATATACAGTAGGCGCTGAGAATTTTTTTTTTAAAAATATCCAATTAGTTTACAGTGCACAGTTTAGTGAGGGATGCTGAAGAGTTGTAAAAGTGGGTGGAACTCCACTTTAAGGTTTCTTGGCTGTCGCTTGGCAACTCGAAGTTTCAGCTTTCTCCATAAATTTTCTATAGGATTAAGGTCTGGCTACAGTAGGTGCTCATGTGGTACACAGATTAGTCCTGTCAATTTAAGAAGGTGATCCCATCGACAACTCGTTATGTGTATAAAAGACACCTGTCCACAGAATCTCTTTCTTCCATTCAAACCTCACCATCATGGGCAAGACCAAAGAGCTGTCAGGGAGAAGACTGTAGACCTGCACAAGGCTGGAATGGACTACAAAACCACCAGCAAGAACCTTGGTGAGAAGGAGACAACTGGGATTATTCCCAAATGGAAGAAATACAAAATAGCCATCAATCTCCCTCGGTCTGGAGCTCCACACAAGGTTTCTCCTCATGGGGTGAGGATGATCATGAGAAAAGTGAGGGATCAGCCCAGAACTACACGGGAGGAGCTTGTGAATGATCTCAAGGCAGTTGGGACCACAGTCACCAAACAAACCATTGTGGTAGCACAATACACCGCCATGGATTGAAATCCTTCAGTGCCCGCAAGGTCCCCCTCCTCAAGAAGGCACATGTACAGGACCGTCTGAAGTTTGCCAATGAACATCTAAATGATTCAGAGAAGGATTGAGAGAAAGGATTGGGTCAGATGAGACCAAAATTGAGCTCTTTGTCATTAACTTGACTTAACTTGGAGGAAGCAAAATGCTGACTATGACCCCAAGAACACCATTCCTACAGTCAAGCATGGAGGTGGAAACATGATGCTTTGGGGCTGTTTCTCTGCTAAAGGTACAGGCCGACTTTGCCGTATTCAGGGGCCAATGGAGGCGGCCATGTATCGTAAAATCTTGGATCAGAACCTTCTTCCCTCAGCCAGAACACTGAAGATGGGTCGTGGATGGGTCTTCCGGCATGACAATGACCCAAAACATACCACCAAGGCAACAAAGGAGTGGCTCAAGAAGAAGCACATTAAAGGTCATGGAGTGGCCTTGCCAGTCTCCAGACCTTAATCCTATAGAAAATGTATGGAAGGAGTTGAAATCGAGTTGCCAAGCGACAGCCAAGAAACCTTAATGCCGCGTACACACGGTCGGACTTTTCGTCTACAAAAGTCAGACAGCCTGTCCGACAGACTTCCGGCAGACTTTCGGCGGACTTGCGGCGGACTTGCGGCATACTTTCTAACGAACAGACTTGCCTACACACGATCACACAAAAGTCCGTCGAATTCTTACGTGATGACGTACACCGGACTAAAATAAGGAAGTTCATAGCCAATAGGTGCCCTAGCGTGGCTTTTTGTCCGTCGGACTAGCACACAGACGAGCGGATTTCGGGGTCCGTCGTAGTTACGACGTAAAGATTTGAAGCATGTTTCAAATCTAAAGTACGTCGGATTTGAGGCTAAAAAAGTACGTTGAAAGTCCGGAGAAGCCCACACACGATCGGATTACCAGCCAGCTTTAGTCCGTCAGCGTCCGTTGGACTTTTGTAGACGAAAAGTCCGACCGTGTGTACGCGGCATAAGGGTTTGGAGAAGATCTGTAAAGAAGAGTGGACCAAAATCCCTCCTGAGATGTGTGCAAACCTGGCCACCAACTACAAGAAACGTCTTACCTCTGTGCTTGCCAACAAGGGTTTCTCCACCAAGTACTCAGCCATGTTTTGCTTGGGGATCAAATACTTATTTTACTCTACAATCTTGTCCCTGGCATTCTTTGGTCTTGCCCATGATGGAGAGGTTTGAATGGAAGAAAGATTCTGTAGACAGGTGTTTTATACACATAACGAGTTGTAGTTAGGAGAACCTTCTTAAATTGACAGGACTAATCTGTGTACCACATGAAATTATTGTTGGTTGGTAGGGGATCAAATACTTATTTTACTCACTGAACTGCAACTCAGTTTATAACATTTGTATCTTGTTTTTTTCTGGATTTTTGGTTGATATTCTGTCTCTATCATTTAAAATACACCTATGATAACAATTATAGACCCTTAATTTCTTTGTAAGTGGGCAAACTTACACAATTCTGTAGGGGATTAAATAATTATTTTCCCAGCTGTAAACCAAGTAAACTGAATGGCCTCAGGTGATAAACAGAGATAAAACACATCCTCCTACATAAGGTGTACCTGTTTATCTGCAGTCTTCTCTACATCCATTCAAAGTGCCAACATTTTTAAAGCTTGTCTGAGCGTTCCAAAAAAAGGAGGCGGAGAGCCGAGGTTACACCGAGGTTACACTCTGCAGAACTCAGTAAGGAGAGCTCTGAGAGCTGATTGGAGGGAAGGGACACCCCCCCCCCCCCCCCCCCCTCCACACAGCACACAGGAACAGAGCTGAGACTGTCAATCTGCTGGAGGCCCCGTCACCTTTTTTCTCTTTGGTGTCAGGAAAACTTGTAAGAAGTGATTCATGCTGATAGCAAAGAAAGGAAGCAGCAGACAGAAATGACACTCAGTGCTTTTTATTGAGACAAGTACTCACTATAAAGGGGTATGCTTTGTTCATATTTCACGTCTGAGGTTTACAACCACTTTACTAAACAAAGTATCTTGGTGCTGCCAATTGATGCAAAATGGCCACCAGATGGAGCCAGCAATATTATCAATAATATTACGCCCTGGCCTATCTACTAAGTTTGATCGAATCCAATCTAAACCGAGCCTAAATTGATCAGAAAGTAAGTTATGCCTATTGGATTGTTTGCAGATTTGATCATTTTGATCAATTTTCAGATAAAAAAAATAAAAAAATAAAAGCGTGTACGGACACCATTATGGTGGCAATACACGTAAGAATCTGATCTAACGAATTGAATAAAATAATCAGATTTATGGATTATCAGAAAAGTCTCATACTGTGTCATTGATCGATATCAAGCAAAATGGTTCAATTTAATTGAAATTACTCTGATCGGTCTTCATGGAAATTCCGAGCGTAAGAAAGGAGATAATTCGATATGATTACTAAGTGTATGGTGTATTGAACAATCTTTTTTGATCTGATCAGATAGTAAATATTATCGTATATGAAATCATTCTGTGTATGGACGCCATTAGGCTGATGTCACATGGGTGACTTTTGTAGCAGCGATTCCTCATGGCTACAAATCACTGATGTCATCGATGAACACTGATGTTGGCTATCAAATTAATCGTTGTGGTCGCTGGTGGGATGGTTTGTACGCTGTGACTGCTTGTTACAGTGATGATGACTGTAACAGTAATTGTTTGAACTGTCACGAATGGCTTTCATTCAGGACTCATTGTTTACTATTGCGATTGGCCACAGCTATCACTTGGTACAGGGTGCTGTGATTGCCACAGGTACCATGTGATCACTGGTGACCAATAACAGATCACACACAGTAGTAAACAATGATGTTATGAATAGATTCCATTTATGACTGTTGTTTACTAGGTGTCATGTGATTGCAGAGCGTTCACGTGGTATCCGGGCCACTCACATCACCCTGATACTAAGCTGTGTCCACCGGACACAGCAGTCGAAAATTGCAGCGCCAGTGCTCATAAGCGGGACGATGTACAGGTACATTGTGATGCCTGCGCAAGCCGCTGTCCAGCAGTAAAATTAGCAAGTGGTAAAGCGTACACCCCCTGAAAGGGCTGCGTTTGCCCACACAGGATGCAAAAGTGTTTCGTGCATCCGTAGGCAGGCAGGCCCATTCGTGCCAATTGGGATGACAATTGTCATGGAAATGTAGCACACTCTAGCAGTGTGCTAGAGAGGATAGGTAAATTCAGCCAGGCCTGTTTGTCTTCATTCTGGGCTGGGAGTGGCTCAGGGTAGGGCTGGGTGACTCACAGGTGGTGTCATCAGGACCTCCCATGTCTTTCCAGGGGCTTCTAGTGCTTTCTGGAAAGAGAGGTGGGAGGGGAGGTGGAGTCACCTGGGGTGTTTGAGGAGCCAATCCCCAATCTGGAATGGCAGGGGGCAGGCCTCCTTAAATGCCCAGGGTCAGCCCAGCTGGGGGGTTGTTGTCAGGTGAGAGGTTGCAGAAGCTGTCTGGGCCTTTGAGGGAGCTCCCCAGTCTGGGGGGGTGACTTTGGGCCTGGACTCAGGTGCAGTCGGGATCACTTTCAGGACCACATGAACAGGTCCTGGACCGGGTGCACAAGAGACAGAGAGAGCAAGGAGAGGACAGCGGGAGAGAGCACTGCTAAGATACTCCAGGGAGGACAACTGGTCGCAGCCAGGTCTGGTGAGTGAGGCACAGTCGGGAGGACTGGGGAGGCACACCTTGGAGGACTGTGAGCTTGAAGCCTGAGATGGGTACGGAACCGGAAGTGTGGACTGTGGTAGAAAGGGCCGTGGATAGAGGCAGCTGCAGCCAGGGCTGGCAGGGCCTGAAAAGGGCTAACTGGGATCAGTAGCCATAGTTAGGGCAACTAGCACAAGGACTTTTCTGCTACACCATTGGGGCCCACGGTCCCAGCCTGCAAAGGGCATTTGTTGAGGCCTGGCTGGGTCAGTGTCAGGCCTAACCAACAATTAGTGCTAGCTGTTCCTGGGGAACCAAGTGTTACATTGAATAAAGTTGACTGACTACTTTATGTCTCGGAGTGCCTGAGAGTGAATGCAGGGCAGGGTGATAGGCAAACCACAATTCTCAGCAGCCCTTACGGGGGGGTAACGCTGCAGAAAGATTGTATGGAAATTGCAAATTTGTCCTCTTACTAAAGCTCTCCATATTTTCACTATCTGGAGTATTCTGCACAGAACATAAAACATTTCCAGCATAAATGTTCCGAATTTACTTCTAAAATCAGTGTTCCGTGTTTGTCAAGAATTCCCACGCAACAGCAAGGAGCCATGAATAATGCATGTACACAGCCTGACATTTCATTATGGAAATGAGGACCAGATCTGAAAATACCTGAACAGCCCCAACCGGCTCTTCACTCTCCATCTGTTCACCAAAGAGAAACCGTGACAGCCAATCCCTGACAGAGCTACCCTTCACCGCTGTTCTATAGAGGGACGAACACCGCTGAATGAGGATAGATAGATAGATAGATAGATAGATAGATAGATAGATAGATAGATAGATAGATAGATAGATAGATAGATAGATAGATAGATAGATAGATAGATAGATAGATAGTGATTGTCAGTGATGGCTGCAATATAAGCCCTACCCTGAAAATAAGACCTACAAAGACTTTAACTAGGGCTTATTTGGGGGGTAGGGCTTATATTGCAGCCATCACCGACAATCACACTAGGTCTTATTTTCAGGGAAACAGGGTATCTATCTATCTATCTATCTCTTTCTCTATTCAACTATATCTATCTATCTCTATTTGTCTATATCTATCGATTGATCGATCTACCGTTCGATCAATCGATACAGATGGATAGAGAGAGAAATATAACTATCTACAGTGCCTTAAAAAAGTATTCATACCCCTTTAAATGTTTTACATGTTGTCATGTTACAACCAAAAACGTAAATGTATTTTATTGGGATTTTACGGGATAGACCAACACAAAGTGGCACATAATTGTGAATTGGAAGGAAAATAAATGGTTTTCAAAATTTTTTTACAAATAAATATGTGAAAAGTGTGGGGTGCATTTGTATTCAGCCCCCTTTACTCTGATACCCCTAACTAAAATCTAGTGGAACCAATTGCCTTCAGAAGTCACCTAATTAGTAAATAGAGTCCACCTGTGTGTAATTTAATCTCAGTATAAATACAGCTGTTCTGTGAAGCCCTCCAGCCAGGTTTGTTAAAGAACCTTTGTGAACAAACAGCATCATGAAGGCCAAGGAATACACTAGACAGGTCAGGGATAAAGTTGTGGAGAAGTTTAAAGCAGGGTTAGGTTATAAAAAAATATTCCAAGCTTTGAACATCTCACGGAGCACTATTCAATCCATCATCAGAAAATGGAAAGAGTATGGCACAACTGCAAACCTACCAAGACATGGCCGTCCACCTAAACTGACAGGCCGGGCAAGGAGAACATTAATCAGAGAAGAGCCAAGAGGTCCATGGTAACTCTGGAGGAGCTGCAGAGATCCACATCTCAGGTGGGAGAATCTGTCCACAGGACAACTATTAGTCGTGCTCTCCACAAATCTGACCTTTATGAAAGAGAGGCAAGAAGAAATCCATTGTTGAAAGAAAGCCATAAGAAGTCCCATTTGCAGTTCACGAGAAGCCATGTGGAGGACACAGCAAACATGTAGAAGAAGGTGCTCTGGTCAGATGAGACCAAAATTGAACTTTTTGGCCTAAAAGTAAAATGCTATGTGTGGTGGAAAACTAACACTGCACATCACCCTGAACACACCATCCCCACCGTGAAACATGGTGGTGGCAGCATCATGTTGTGGGGATGCTTTTCTTCAGCAGGTGACAGGGTTGATGGGAAGATGGATGGAGCCAAATACAGGGCAATCTTGGAAGAGAACCTAAAAAAGACATGCGACTGGGGCGAAGGTTCACCTTCCAGCAGGACAAAAATCAGAGCTACAATAGAAGAAAACCTGTTAGAGTCTGCAAAAGACTTGAGACTGGGGCAGAGGTTCACCTTCCAGCAGGACAACGACCCTAAACATACAGCCAGAGCTACAATGGAATGGTTTAGATGAAAGCCTATTCATGTGTTAGAATGGCCCAGTCAAAGTCCAGACCTAAATCCAATTGAGAATCTGTGGCAAGACTTGAAAATTGATGTTCACAGAAGCTCTACATCCAATCTGACAGAGCTTGAGATATTTTGCAAAGAAGAATCTAGATGTGCAAAGCTGGTAGAGACATACCCAAAAAAACTTGCAGCTGTAATTGCAGTGAAAGGGGGTTCTACAAAGTATTGACTCAGGGGGGCTGAATACAAATGCACAACAAAACTTTGCACATATTTATATGTAAAAAAATTTGAAAACCATTTATCATTTTCCTTCTACTTCACAATTATGTGCCACTTTGTGTTGGTCTATCACATAAAATCCCAATCAAGTACATTTACATTTTTGGTTGTAACATGACAAAATGTGGTAAATTTCAAGGGGTATGAATACTTTTTCAAGGCACTGTATCTATCTCTCTGTCTCTCCATCCATCTGTATCTATCCATCTGTCTGTCTGTCTGTCTGTCTATCTCTATTCAGAGATGGATAGATAGACAGACACATAGATAGATAGAGATGGAGATAGATAGATAGATAGATAGATAGATAGATAGATAGATAGATAGATAGATAGATAGATAGATAGATAGATAGATAGATAGCAGCAAAAATGATTCCCACTGTTATGGTACCACCCGCTGAACACGCCTCATTCAACTGAATGGGGCCGCCCTGCAACTGGGTGCAATACACGTGGTTGCACAATGCTAGTGCAGGGTTCAAGGATTTAAAGTAGGCAGTAAAGAGGCGATACAACGCTTCCTCGCTGCCCATCAAATGCTCTTTGAAGAGCGATCTGAACGCAGATCACTTCTCAGAAAGCAACACTAGTGTAAACTAGCCCTAACAGCAGTGTAGAAAAGCAAAGTGGGGGACCTGGCTGTGCTACCCATTAGTGGGTACCTGGATACCATGCTGGGTTGGCTGAAGAGAAATCCTTTGGTAGGTGACACAGTACACATATACATATTTTATGAGATAGTTTAGCCTCTTCCCCTTAGTTCTGCTTCATGCTGGTCAAACAAACACACACAAAAACAGTCCAGACTGGTATTGGCAGATAATACTGTTTAATGGCACCTATGAAACTTTCACATACAGAATTTGTCATCGAGCGTCAGAATGAGTGCAAAGCACAGAACATGCAACCTTCCCCTTCTCTCTCCCCAAGTCTCAGACTTCATAATCAGCAAAAAACACAAAGAGAACAAAAGCTTTAAATTAATACTGGCAGCGGAAAATAATAATAATTATAATAATAATAATAAAATACACATTCCGTTTTATATTTACCAAGCAAGAATCTCTACAAGTAGCATTACTGTGAATTACAGTATACTTGTTTGCACAAGGTGGGGGTTAGCTTTAACACAAGGACCAGAAAACCTTAAAAAACGGGAAGATCTCAAATCATATGACATAAATATGAGAAAGGCCTTCGGTAGCACTCATGGGTAAATATATAAAAAAAAAAAAAAAAAAAAAAAGACTATGCAGTACACCAGGCTCATGTCGAGTTGGGTTGAGTTTATGAAATTCGAAGGAAAGGAAGGTGTCTTGCCTGTAGCAACCAATAGGAATGTAACAGTTGACATTCTAAGGACAGGTATTGGGTATTGATGTGACTGTCTTGCCCATAGCAACCATGTAGGGTAATTGGAAAACTAGTTTTGTGGTTCTCAGTGTAGAAAATGGCCCGGTTCTCTGTGGTGGCCACATGAAAAAAAGGAAAGAGGATAGGCAAGAAAGCTATTATAGTGTGGCATTCATTAAAGTATCAAAGATGAGATCATAAGGTTCAAATTTGGAAGTAGAAAGATGGCATCTTACATCAGATGAGGTTGTGAGTAACCATAATGTACAGGTAGAAGACCATGCAGATGCAGGAACAGTCATTCTCAATGGTTTTGTGAGTCCAGGCTTAGGTCCACTTGCAGAACATCAGGATGGTTTAGGTAAAAAAAAAAAATTCTGGTTTCCCAAAGGTGCCCTTGTAAGGATGGATGTACTTTACAAGGTGGATCGCAAGTCCAATCTATAACCAACTGGTATTATCAACAAATGTTTCTTCATCACAACTATATTGGTTGGGATAGTCCTTCCCTCGCAGTCTACCTTAAAAAATTCAACTATCCTTTCACAGGCGCATTTGAAAAACCAGAACTCTTTGAGTTTTATTCACCTATATATTTATACTTCACCATCCTGATGGTGGACCAAGTTAGGTGCACCTAGGATTGGGCTCACATAAACATCTAGAGTGACTGCTTCTTTGTCACAACTATATTGGTCGTGATAGTCCTTCCCTGGAGTCCACCGTAAAAAGTTCAACCATCCTTTCACAGGTGCCTTTGAGTTTTATTCAACTGTACATTTGTTACTTCACCATCCTGATGTCCTTCAAGTGCACCTAGGACTGGGCTCACCTGTGCCCATAGCAACAATGCAGGGTAAATAGAAAACTAGTTTTGTGGTTCTCAGAGTAGGAAACTGCGGGTTCTCTGTGGTGGCCACACCAAAAGAAAGGGAAGAGGATAGACAGGAAATCAATTTTAGTGTGGCATTTATTAAGGTATCAACCATGAGATCCCAAGGTTAAAAAATGGAAGAACAAAGATGGTATCTTAGATTGGATGAGTTTTGGAGTAACCATAATGTAATGGGAGAAGCGACCTGTGGTGAGCGTTTATTGAGAACATGCCCATGCAGGTGCAGGAACAGTCACTCTCCATGGTTGGGTCAGCCCAGTCTTAGGTTCACTTGAAGATCATCATGATGGTGTAAGTAGAAAAAAACCAAGAGTTCTGGTCTCACAGAGGTGCGCTTGAAAGGATGGTTGAACTTTACAAGGTGGATCACAAGTCTAATCTCTAACCAACTGGTGTTATCAATAAATGTTTCTTCATCACAACTATATTGGTTGGGATAGTCCTTCCCTCGCGGTCTACCTTAAAAAGTTCAACTATCTTTTCATGGGCGCATTTGAAAAACCAGAACTCTTTGAGTTTTCTTCACCTATACATTTTTTACTCCACCATCCTGATGGTGGACCAAGTTAAGTGCACCTAGGATTGGGCTCACATAAACATCGAGAGTGACTGTTCTTGCACCTGTGTGCCCAACCTACACAACCAAGTAGGGTAACTCCTAGTGTGGTCCTCTGGGAAACACTCAGCAAAAATGGCTCCTCAGTTTCTAAAAGCTAGTAAGGACACAGCGAACACTGTCAATAAGGCATAGCCTTGTTTTTCAAATTTATCCACTCAACCAAAAAATCATGGTGGCAGGTGTTGTCACCAGAGTTTATCCCCAGGTCTTTGAAAAAAGATGCAGCCTTTGTGGGGTTTAACTAGATAGACATCCAATCTAGACATATGTTTTTTAAGATCGTTTAGTCTAATCTTTTTCCAAGTTGAGGAAGGGGAACATCCCCGAAATGCGAGAGGAAGCCGACAGCATACCTTGCAATTAAAGTGTAAGTAAACCCCCCCATCATTTTCAGCCAAGGAAGCTGCCATCTTTGCCTCTGTTTAATCTACAAATGCCATGATGCTGCACATGTGATCAGTTATGACACCAGCCATTGGATGGTTTGACAGTTTGGTTGAGAGCACAACCAATGGGAGTGTTACATTTCCGGCACGTGCCGGAAATTAAACTGTTTTATGGATGGGTTTACTTCCGCTTTAATGTCAGTGGAGGGAGGCTGTGCGGGTGAGGTATGTGGACAACTCTACCCTGCCTGACCCCAGCAGTAGTGGCCACGTGTGGCTGTGAGCAGGAGCCAGACCGCACCACTAATATGCTCTAGGTAGAAGGTTTCCTTTGTAATTGTCATACTTTGTTTCAACTTTCTCATATTAACCACCTGACCTCTGGAAGGTTTTACCCTCTTCATGACCAGGGCATTTTTTTGCTAGTCAGCACTGCGCTACATAACTGGCAATTGCACGGTCATGCAACACTGTATGCAAAGGAAATTTATATCATTTTTTTTTACACAAATAGTGCTTTCTTGTGGTGGTATTTGATAACTTTTTTTCATTTTTATTATATAAATGAAAAAATACTGAAAAATTAAAAAAAAAAAAACTTTTCTACTTTGTGTTTTAAAACATAACCAATAAAATCAAATTTCTTCATCAATTTAGTCCAAAATTCTGCTACATGTCTTTGGTAAAAACCAAACTGCGTTTTTTGGGGACACTAGTTTAGTTCTGATTGTGATCAAGATATACTGATCCATACAGACACTAGTAATGACGGTGATCAGCCACTTATAGTGCATGTGATAGTGTGGCAGACAATCTGGCGCTAACTGACACTGGCTGGGAGGGGCGCTAACTCGCTGACACTGACGTCCCTAGTGACGCTAACACGGTGATCAGTGATAATACTCTACACCGTACTAATGACACTGGCTGGGTGACAGGAGTGATCAGGAGGGTAATCAAGGTGTTAACTGTGTGCCTAACAAGTGTATGTGTGCTGCTTCTACTTGGCTTAAGTTCCTTGCTTTAAAGTGGATGTAAACCCCATTCATGAAATTTGAGCCGGGAACATATATCTGTAGTGTTTTCTTATCTCTCTTCAAAGCACTAAATCCTGTGGCTTTCTCCAGCTCCGTTCTTCTGTTATCAGCATGATAACTTCTGACTAGTTCTCTGACACATGTGATAAAACCAGCCTGAAATTTGTGTCAGGGCGGGTGCTATAAATAGATTAGCAGACAACTGGCCAATTCACAGCACAGCTCTGCAAGTCTTAGCCTATGAGGAGAGCGGGGTGTGTGCCTT
Source organism: Lithobates septentrionalis (assembly GCA_037952835.1). Classification (NCBI taxonomy): domain Eukaryota; kingdom Metazoa; phylum Chordata; class Amphibia; order Anura; family Ranidae; genus Lithobates; species Lithobates septentrionalis. The sequence goes on along the minus strand of JBBDGP010001590.1, from coordinate 114,701 downwards.
TCCTCCAATCAGCTGTCTTACAGTGTATGACAAGACTTCCCTCCCCCTGCTGGAACAGAAAGAGAAAGTTTTAACAGGACGTGCACTTTCTAAACAGTATATAAATCTGAAGACACCAGATATATATGTAAAACTTTTGTAGGGAGATTTGTTTCATCTCTGTGTATCATCTGAGGCTGTTCACTATGCTGGGTATATGTGAGGGTTTACATCCACTTTAAGTTCTGAACGGTAACTGAAAGCAGGAAAAAAACAGCCAGGATCTGTGTGTTTACAAACACACAGATCTCTATGCTGTGATTGGCCACAGCCGATCAGGTATACAGCCAAAATCATTGGCTGTAACCTGCTGAAAAATCTGTGCTGTGGCTAATCCCAGCACAGATTAGCAGAGGACATGCGCAAGTGTGCCTCTAAATCCTGAAGTTCATTGTGACGTATGGGTACATCGAAGTGACTGAGGCAAGCTGTTAAAGAAGCAATTACACAATGCTGTTTTGTAGCATATATAAGAGCGCTCCTCTCCCAATCTGCTAAGCAGCATAACAAAATTCAAAGCAAGAATTGAAGCTGGCCACCTAGTAACTCCTATAAATGTTCTTTATTGGTTACATCATGTAAAACAAGATCAATGCTAATGCGGGTTTCGGCCGAAACGTGTTAGGTTTGATCTTGTTTTACCTGATGTAGCCAATAAAGAACAATTAAAGGAGTTACTGGGGGGCCGGCTTAAAAGTTTGCTTTACTTTACAGGGTATTTTCGTGATTGCTGTGTGAACGCTGTGAATTTTGCAAAACTCTACCCCTATGTATATGCAAAAAAGACAGGTCAGGTCCAGTTGCCCAATCCGATTGGTTGCAAAGGGTGAGACAATGCCTTTCGCATGTGAGGAAATTGTCATTATGTTAAGAGAATTCTGGGTTATAACTGAGCCTGTGACTCACAGCTTAGACCTCGCTTGGCGGCTTAGAGATAGAAGCATGGTGGGGGAAAAAAAAAGGAAGGGGTGGGTGGGGGGTTAAGTGAGGGAAGGGGCTGTAGACCAGCTACACAGAATTCGGGAATTCTCAATATGGCCTTGTGCGCTGTGATAGGGGAAAAGGTGATGAAAGGAAGTCTAAGAAGTAAGGTGGGTGGCAGGAGTCCATCCACCTTCCGCCTCCATTTAATCCTTTCAGTGCTGCGATCTCTTCAGCAATGAAGGGGTTAAACCCCGCGTCCCATGACAGTTTGGCAGTCCAGCTTCAGTCACGTGACTTGCAGGAAACCGATATTAACCTGGGTCGAAAAAGGAAAAAAAGCCGCCTCCCTCTCCTCCTCGGGCGCTGGCTTCTCAGAACTGGCGGCTGGGACTTGAGAGAGACGGGAGTTAGGGGTCCTCTATGTCGAGGAACTCCTGCTTCGGGGGGGCGGTCCCCCGGTACCAAGAGCACGATCCGTCGCTGCGCTTGATGCAGGCATAGTGCTTGGCCTGCCGCCCGTGTATGCTCTTCTCCGTCATCCAATCTGTCCAGAGGCATTCGTCTTGGGCGCTGACGTAGCAGGGGATGGAAGGGCAGCGTGAGATCTGCAGGGGTACAAGCAGCACAAGACAGTTAAAAAAATGACACATATAATGCAATTGGTCACTAGCATAATAATCCCAGCAGGTTTTTAAGCCTGATACATCATCGTTGGCACAAACTGGAAAATTATGTGTGAAAGTGCTGCAAAAAGTCACAAATTGCATCAAATTATCTATTATATTGCAGTGACCAGAGGCGTAACTAGAACCTTCAAAAACCATAAAGGGCCCCCCTGACCCCCATCCTGGTCGCAAGTGAGACCTTTGTGACCCTGGTAGTTCCGCCACTGGTGTCGGTAGTTTTTTTTTTTCATTTCTGTTATTTTATTTGTTATTATTTGTTACCATTTTATTTTATTTTGTATTAATTTTTACAATTTCTTTAGGAGCCCCGTTGGGGGCTTTGGTGAGATATCAGGGGTCTAAACAGACGTCTGATTTTTCACATTTGAGACAGGGAAAGGAGATTGAGCACACGGCCTCAATCTCCTTCTTTGCAGCCTCAGCTGCACATAATGAATGGACAGGAATAACTCTGTACAGAGCTCCCCGCTCGTTCACAAACTGAATCATAGTAAACACAGTTTGCTATGCCTCAGATATGAATGTCGGTATGGATCACTGACACTATTCATTAAGACAAGAAAGGGGCCAGTAAATGACACATTTACCTGCCCCTTTCCCCCGCTCTCCACCCTGAAAGCATCCCCCGAAGCAGCCAGCAGGATAGGGGAGGGGAAACCCGGAACGGCTGTGGAGGATGGGGGGGTCAGGGTAGTACACAGAGGCCCGATTACAGCAGGATGTGGACAGTAGGGGCTGCGGGGTAGCATGTAGGGAAACCAATCTCTTCAATTTACCTCCTGTAGCCGCTAAAAGGCTGCAGGAGAAAAATGGAGAGGATCCGTTCCTCTATATGCCGCCCCTGCCACCCCTCCAATCCAGGTATACAGAGGGCTGCAGGGGGCCCCCTAGAGCATGGGGCTGGGTCGCAATTGTACGTACACCCCTGGCAATGACCATAGTTTTTCAACCAGGGTTCAACCAGATACCGTTATCAGTGTATTCCTAATAACAGTTACAAAGTGTGATGCCTGAGCGCAGCTTTCTTGCCCCTGATGACATCAGATGTGACGAAACACGTAGGTCAGAGCCAACGCTTGTGACATCATCACGCATCTCGTTGACAGGAAACAACCCGTCTAATTCCCAGGACCGGCTCATATTGATAAGTGATATGTGAGTTGGGGACCTTGGATTGTGGGCTCCTTGATGGTAGGGACCAATGTGAGTGTGCTATGTATGTGTAGAGCACTGCGTAAATTCACAGTGCTATATGGGTTCCTTAAAAAAATAATATATAATAGAGGAGCATCTTAATGAGACACAATGTACAGGTATAGGGACAATTGTAGGCACGCACCCACACTCACTCAGGTTGAACTGGATGGACTGGTGTCTTTATTCAACCTTACTAACTATGTAACTATGTAACTATGATAAGCACTTTTGTCTTTTAATATATTAAGTGGTTAGTACATTTAATACATTTTGATAAATCGCGCTGCAATCACAGCAAACCGCATCACACAAAGCTTGTTGCCCAAAAGAAGTTCCTGCTTTTTTTTTTAGTGTGACAAGCTTTGTGTGATGCGGTTTGCCACCATTGCAGCGTGGTAGAACCACACCGCGTTTAGGGGACATTGAAAATGAATGGCACCCGAACACGTGGTGCATTTTGCCAAGATTGCAGTGTGATTTGGGATCGCGGGCAGAATCGCATCCTATGCATTAAGGTGAAAAAACATCTACAATACCGCCCCCCCCCAGCCCCGCCATTTTACTTGCCTGAGCCTGTTCACCTGCTGCGCTCGCCCCCAATTTCCTCTTCGCCGCTCAGCCTGGCCGTTGATTGGCTAGAGTGGATGGATTGAAAGCAGCACAGCCATTGGCTTGCACTGCTGTCAATCACATCCAATGACGCGGCGTGCCGAGGGGAGGGGCCGAGTGATACAGTCGGCGGCTATAGCCGCCGACTGTATCACGGGAGCGCGCCCGCAGGAACTAAACACCATGAGAGAGAGAGAGCATGAAGGTGTTTAGTTCTTGCGGGGAGGAGCTGAGACAGCCTCCGAGGGACCCCAGAAGACCAAAACGAGCTGCACAGTGGAGGTAAGTATAACATGTTTGTTATTTTTTTATTTAATTACCTTTACAACCCCTTTAAGCGTTGTGCAAACTGTTGGCGCTATAATATATAAATCCTGTATAATAATCATAATTTCTTTCCGACTGTTAGTTTAGCCCGATTGTTAAGGAAAAGAGTTGAGCACAGCCCATAGAAATTGTAGGAAACATACAAGGTAAATCCTGCAACTACTCCATTATTTTTAGAAGATTGCGGTAAATAAACATCTCTTTGTGTGATTAGATATATGGGCAAACAAATCAAATGATTATTAAAATGTAAAATATTTCCTTCTCTCTCATATATAAAAAAAAATCATGCCTTGAAGAAGACCACAATTAGAAGGGTCGAAACACGTAGGGGTTTTATGTGGAAGATAATTTTTTTGCAGTAAAATGCAATTTTTTTTAAGATTTCATACAAATATGTAGTTCCATCTTGAACGATGGTTTTGTCATTTTCATGTGAATGCCTGAGCTTAAATTTTTTACAACTCCTAATTTTTTACAACTCCCATGTAACTGTCAAATTGCTTTTTGAGATAATAAAGAATTTTAATTAATGACTTTTGAATAATTTCTTGGCTGCTAAAAAACCCCACGAGGGTTTTTTTTCCATTATATTTTTAGAAGATTGCATTGTTTACCACAGTAAATGGTATAGATCAGCTTCCTGTATGGGGTCAGGTGTCCATGAGTCAACACACTCCCCAATAAAAAAAAAAATCACACAGAGCTCTCCTATAGTGCGGCCGGTAAGAAGGAAGCCATTATTGTGAGCTCAGGTCTCGGATTACGCTCAGGGTTTGCAACAAACCACTTAGCTGATATTAAAAGCATGTGACAAAAAAGGTTTTAGCGGTCAGACGAGACAAAATTGGAACATTTTGTTCTCAGTCCAAAGGCCCGCATATGGTAAGAAGCTCAACATCAAACGTTCACGAAGGAACTGCTTTGAAAGTGAAAACTCTGCTTCAGTGTTAAAAAAAAAGCTTAAAACAAGAGAAATGCTTTCTTTGATACGGAACCAAAGCCTCGGATCAAAGAGGATTAGAGTTAGCAAAGTGAACGAGTCAAGCGGAAAATACGACCAACAAAATTTGATTTTGTAAATTCAATGTGGTTGGTGGGTGGTCCCAGAGATACAGGAAAAAAAACTTATGTTGGAGCTTTGCTGCAAGGGATTGTCCAGTGTAGATGAGGTTCTGACTTTTTAGGTCACCACATACACTATATTACCATAAGTATTGGGACGCCTGCCTTTACACGCACATGAACTTTAATGGCATCCCAGTTTTAGTCTGTAGGGCTCAATATTGAGTTGGCCCACCCTTTGCAGCTATAACAGCTTCAACTCTTCTGGGAGGGCTGTCCACAAGGTTTAGGAGTGTGTCTATGGGAATGTTTGACATTCTTACAGAAGTGCATTTGTGAGGTCAGGGCACTGATGTTGGCCTGGCTCGTAGTCTCCCCTCAAATTTTTCCCAAAGGTGTTCTATCGGGTTGAGGTCAGGACTCTGTGCAGGCCAGTCAAGTTCTTCCACCCTAAACTCACTCATCCATGTCTTTATGGACCTTGCTTTGTGCACTGGTCCAAATCATTTGGTGGAGGGGGGATTATGGTGTGGGGTTGTTTTTCAGGGGTTGGGCTTGGCCCCTTAGTTCCAGTGAAAGGAACTCTTAAGGCATCAGCATACCAAGACATTTTGGACAATTTCATGTTCCCAATTTTGTGGGAACAGTTTGGGGATGGCCCCTTCCTATTCCAACATGACTGCGCACCAGTGCACAAAGCAAGGTCCCCAAATCATCACAGACTGGGTTGAGGGAGAACATCACACCCACTGCAGTTCAAACCCTAGCACCCCTATTTGTAAAAAATAAAAAAAAATCCTAGTGAAAGTGCATGTACATTCCTTCTCTTCATTCCTCATTCCCTCTCTCTTCTCTGGCAAAAATGAATGTTCTTAGGCTATTTCCTGTGCCAGGCAAATGTTTTAAAACAGAAAATACCACATTTGGCCACTAGATGGCACTAAGTATCATAAGCATTTTCTATGATAGCTGGCGCCATCTAGTGGCCAAATGCACATGCACTTGCTATGCAAATTGTTTTTATAACTACACCCTAAAAGGGAGTTTGTTTCTACTTTAACACTCCATCCCTCAGCAGTAGTGGCAGGCGCTCCATTAGGGCCCCCCTGATCCATGCGCCTGGCCCCTAATCTACATCCACGGTGCCGGACGCATTGATTCCAATAGTTTTTTTTTTTAAGCACATAATTAGAGCCTGAGGCTCTTATTGGCTTCAAAAAAGGGTGGGCTTGGGCCTGGGGGGGGGGGGGGGGTTGGGTGGTTTGTTTGCCACTGCTCAACAGGCAGGAAGGCTGGAGTGTTTTTGTTTTTCCTTTTCTATTTTTAGCCCCGCCCCCTGCTGCAATTCCAGCCTAGGAATCACTGCTGGGAGGGAGAATCAGGGTGAGCTGAGGTCTTTAGTCATTGCGGGGAGGGGGAAGCATTGCCAGCTGAGCTGCTGTATCACTGCTGGAAGGGGGGAGCTGGTATGAGGGTGGACCAGCGTGAGCTGAGCTGATGAATTACTGCTAGGAGGGGGAAGCAATACCGGCTGACTTGCTTTGTCACTGCGGGGAGCTGGAGTAAGGGAGGAGCAGCATGATCCCAGCTACTAGGAGGAGAGCAGGGTGTTCTGAGCTGCTTAGTAACAGCTGGGAGGAAGGGGGGGGGCAGGGTGATCTGAGCTGCTGAATCACTGCTGGGAGGGGGAGCAGGGTGATCCGAGCTGCTAAATCACTGATGGAAAGAAGAGTGGGAGCAGGACAAGAGCAGATGGGTGTTTGGTCATCTGAGCTGGCTTAGATCTGGAATTGAGGGCTTCTGCTGTGAATTTGAGAATGAATTGTTCCACAGTACATGCAGCTACAGAGGTCACTGATGACTTCCTTTAAAGCTCCTGTACTGCATTTTAAGATCAATTATTTGAATGTCTACAGCAGCCTTTCTCAACCTGTTCAACAGGGAGGAACCCTTAAAATAACTTCCCGGTCTCAAGGAACCCCAGCTAAAAATTACTATATCTGTAACTCATGGTACATTAATGGGATGGTCAGTGGGAAGAATGGTCCTTACACTTGGATATTGGAGAATTACATCCTTACAGATAGCTAAAAAGATCAATGGGGTCAGGGGGAACTTACCTGAGTGACAGTTATTGCTCATTGCTCAAGGAACCCAAAACAACATCTGGAGAAACCCTAGGGTTCCATAGTCCATATGGTAAATATTATTATTATTATATTATACACGATTTAAATAGCGCCAATAGTTTACGTAGTGCTTTACAATGTAGAGGGGGGACAGCACAGTTCAAGGGACAGGAGGGCCCTGCTCGTACAGCTTACATTCTAATGGGAGGGGGTGGTGGTACAAAAGGTAATTGCTGCAAAGAATGATTTGATGGGGGTGGCTCGGTGACAGTTGTAAGGTGGGTGTGGGATAGGCTTCCCTGAATAAATGAGTTTTCAGGGATCTCCTAAAGGTGGACAGGGTAGGGGCTGATCGGACATACTGGGGCAGGGAATTCCAGAGGATGGGAGATGCTCTGGAGAAGTCCTGAAGGCGAGCATGGGAGGAGGTAACAAGGGAGCTAGAGAGCAGGAGGTGACGATTTGGGCAAAATCTGCAGATGAGGTTGGATGATGTAGATGGGGGCGAACTTGTGGATGGCCTTGTATGTTGTGGTTAGCATTTCAAATTTTACACGGTGGGGTAGGGGAAGCCAGTGAAGGGATTGGCAGAGAGGGGCAGCAGTCACGGATCGATTAGTAAGGTGTATTAGTCTAGCAGCAGCATTCATAATAGACTGAAGGGGGGATAGCCTGCGTAAGGGTAGGCCATTAAGGAGAGAGCTGCAGTAGTCAAGGTGGGAAATAATCAAGGAGTGAATAAGTTGCTTTGTGGTGTCATTAGTCAGGAAGGGTCGAATTCTGGAGATGTTGCGGAGGTTAAGGCGGGAAAATTTAGCAGGGATTGGATATGGGGGCTGAAGGAGAGGTCAGAGTCAAGGATTACACCCAGCACTCTGGCATGTGTGGAGAGACCAATGGTTGTGCTGTTGATCATAATGGTAAAGTCATGGGGGGGGGGGGGGGGCAGAAGTATAACAAGCTCAGTTTTAGAAAGATTCAGTTTGAGGAAGTGGTGTGACATCCATACCGATATATCATTCAGTAAGTTTGAGATCCGTGAGGAGATCGAGAGGGTAAGTTGAGGAGTGGAGAAATAGATCTGGGTGTTATCGGCGTAGAGGTGGTAATGGAAGCCATGGGAGGTTATCAAATGGGGAACAGTGAAGAGGTATAGAGCAAGAATAGGAGGGGCCCAAGGATGGAGCCTTGGGATACCCCAACAGAAAGAGGAAGAGGAGCAGAGGAGATGGAGTTGTGACACTAAAAGTGCACTGAGATAGGTAGGAGAAGAACCAGAATAGAGCAGAATCACAGAGGCCAAGGGAGTGTAATTTGCTGAGGAGGAGCAGGTGGTCAACTGTGTCAAAGGCAGCAGAGAGGTCTAAGAGTATGAGTATGGAGTAGTGGCCATTGGTTTTAGCAGTTAGTAGGTCATTGGTGAGTTTTAGTAGGGCAGATTCAGTGGAATGTTGTGGCCGGAAGCCAGACTGTAGGGGGTCGAGAAGCTTGTTGTCCATGAGGTAGCAACTCATACGGTCATGGACAAGGCGTTCGATGAGCTTGGAGGCAAACGGGAGCAGGGAGATGGGTCTTAAGTTATTCAAACAGTGGGGGTATGACCTCTGATAGTGAATATGACCTCTGATAGTGAAATATTGTGTGTTGTGACATTCAGACAGTACACTCTATGCAGACCATCTCCATGTGCCTAACAGAATGGTGACATGGGCACATTGTGGTGACATATCCCTTCCTTTACCATATATCCATACACCTAGTAGTAGTGACATTCAACTTGTTTGTACTGTAGAAGATGTTTCATAGCATCTCCAAGCTACTTCCTTAGTACTGTTGAAGAGGTTTCATAGCATCTCCATGCCACTTCTTCTGTACTGCTGAAGACGCTTCATAGCTTCTCCAAGCCACTTCTTCAGTACTGTTGACGTTTCATAGCATCTCCAAGTCACTTCTTCAGTACTTTCGAAGACGTTTCATAGCTTCTCCAAGTCACTTCTTCAGTACTGTTGACGTTTCATAGCTTCTCCAAGCCACTTCTTCAATACTGTGGAAGATGTTTCATAGTATCTCCAAGTCACTTCTTCAGTACTGTTGAAGATGTTTCATAGTGTCTCCAAGCCACTTCTTCAGTACTGTTAAAGACATTTCGTAGCTTCTCCAAGACACTTCTTCAGGATTATTGAAGATGTTTCATAGCTTCTCCAAGCCACTTCAGTTCTTCAACATTACAGGACAAATCCAGTTGAATGTGACTACTAGTTATACCATAACCTAGATAAACGAGAACCTTCACAGACATATATCCCTACAATCGTTCTCTTACCTTACACTCACAGCCCATCTCATATCTCTGGTTAAGACTCTTCTTCTGGGTTTGGGTGAGGGATTCCCATGGCCACACGAAGTCGCACAGTGTGATGTGCATTTTTCCAGTACCCTCTGCTTTACCTGGAAGAATGAGTTTGAATGGTTACCATCTGCTCCAAAAATGCTAATTTCAGAAAACTTAATAAAATTAAAGCCAACCTCCAGGCAAACAGCTAAGTAACACATACAGGTCTTGTCCCTCCCCCAGACTGTAAATGGTCAGTGAAGTAGAAGACTGAAGAGGTCATTTTTCTGTCACACTGCTTCCTCCTTAAATCAGCCTGCTCCTTGTTAGTGAATGAGCGCGGCAAAACAAAATGATTGGCTCCTTGTGTTTTTTACCTATCCCAGTCTGCGCCCTGCTGTAGAGGAGATGGCAAAAGGATGATACCAGATCAAATTTATATAAATACTGTATACTGTTTGCATTAAAAGAATATATACATCGATGATGTAATAATGAACGCTTTGCTGCAATAATATCTTTTAAATCTGCCTGGAGTTTAGCTGTAATAGTCTTTTAATTTTAGACAAGTGTTCCAGAATGATTACAGTCTGCTTTGCCTTGCTGCTGCTGATGACACACAAAAGTGACCCTCTGGAATAATATGAAGCAAAACAAAAGGGTGACAACCTTCCAGGCATAGTGCAATAACATTTTAACAATTTAGGTAAATTAAAAATTAAAAAAAGAAAAATCATTAGCCCCCCCCCAAAAAAAGAAAAATGTGCATCTTGCTGAAATATTTTCTGCTTTACCCTTTCCTGCCACTAGATGTCATCAGTCTTCTGGGTTGAATGTTGGTTAGTGTCATTCAATGCACTTCCTCTGAGTCCAGGCTGTCACAGACCCGCCCCCTGGGGCTGTGTCATTATGGCAGCCTGGGCCCACAGTACTCCTGCACTAGGGTTGCCACCTCATCCCTTTAAACCTGAACACATATGAATTATACAGGTTCTTGGGATAATTGAATGCAGATAATGCACCAAGTGAATTTAATTACCACCTTAAAGAGGAGTTCCACCCAGGGGTCCAGTAAAAAAAAAAAATGAAAAGTCAGCAGCTACAAATACTGCAGCTGCTGACTTTTAATTGGACACTTACCTGTCCCTGGGTGCAGCGATGCGGGGGATCGAAGCCCCGCTCGTCTCCCCCTCCGTTCAGCGGCGCCGGCATTGCAACTGTGGGCGCCAGGCTGTGGCTTCACAGCCTGGCACCCACTGCGCATGCGCGAGTGGCGCCGCGCACCGTGATTGGCCTCTCAGTCACCTGGGACCTGTAATGGGTCCCAGATAATTGACAGGAGGGAGGGAGCAGAGCGGAGCCCTTCCTGTGCCGAGGGGGAAGTGATGTCACCAGCCCAGGCACTGGAAGGGGCAGACTACGAGGGACCTCCTAGCAACAAGCATTTAGAGGTAAGTTAAAAGAAAAAAAATATCCAAATTTTTTTTGTTTTTTGTTTTTAGGATTTTTCATGTATTTTTGTTTTTTTGGGTGGAACCCCACTTTAATCAGCCACAGGACCTGTATAATTCATATGTGTTTGGTTTTAAAGGGATGAGGTGGCAACCCTATCCTGCACTAAACTACACTCACGGGGCAACAGTAGGGATCACCCACTGTCATTACCAAAGGAGAACAGGAAGGACTTCACCAAGCAAGCCAGAAGCAAGCCAGAAGACCCTTAAACAAAAATATATATATATTTTTAAAGTGCTGGATTCTCTGAGTCTCTGGAAGCAGTTTTTTTGTGTGTTTACTAGCTGTGCAAATGCAAGGATTAGATCTGGCCATGATTCTCCCAGTGGAACTGTGTTCACAGAGCTGTCCACAGACAGGGTGGAGAACCATACAGTGTCTCTTTTCTCCAAAAGCCATCCATGAACATTCACTACTTAATGGGCCTGTAATCTGGTTTTTCATCAGATCATTTCCTACTGTGCTTTTCTGCCTTCTTGTAGAAGGAACAAAGGGAAGAAAGCTCCAGCTAAGTGCAGTATCCCAGTTAAAAGTTTAATGGCAATGGATAAAAAACACTCACAAGAAATATAAAATTAAAAAGCTCATCTGGTGCAGAGTGTAGTGGTGTAGATTCCTCCTGGATCCGAGCTGCAGGACCATTGTGAAAGGTTCCAGCTGCTGGGAGAGTTGGATGACCGGCTCAGGAGCCTTGAGGAGCCCTCTAGGAGACCTGCAGAAGGAGCAAGATGCTCAGAGCGTGTAGCCTAGTGCCTTGCCTTCTCATCTGGTCCTCCATCCCTCCACTGACGTCACTTCTGGTGTGCGTTCCACACTGGTTAGCGTGGCTTCCCAGGGCTCCCAAGCCGGCCATCCGTCTCTCCCAGCAGCTGGAACCTTTCACAATGGTCCTGCAGGTTGGATCTAGGAGGAATCTACACCACTACACTCTGCACCAGATGAGCTTTTTAATTTTATATTTCTTGTGAGTGTTTATCCATTGTCAATAAAACTTTTAACTGGGATACTGCACTTGGCTGGCACTTCTCTTTGTTCCTTCTCCTATGTGTTACACAGAGAACCGGTCAGATCTCTGAGGATAGCAGCCGCAGGTGTGCCTGCACTTCCGTATAGGATGAGATATGGTAAAGGGGAAGCGAGGGAGCACCTGCGGCTGCTCTCCTCAGGTATATGACCAGCTCTGTGTAACACATAGGAGAAGGAACAAAGAGAAGGAAGCGCCAGCTAAGTGCATTCTCTATTCAAATTCAATGGTTCCCTATGGGAGCCCATTGATTTGAATAGAGGTCGCACCAGAAGTCGGATCAGGACTTGCGGTACGACTTGTGTGCTGAGAATCTTGAGGGGGGAACCAAGTGAAAATTTTAAAAAACTTTGCGTGAGTTTCCCCCTAAGACGATACCAGACCCTTTGGTCTGGTATGGATCTTAAGGGGAATCCCCACACCAAAAGAAAATGGCGTGGGGGTCCCCCCAAGATCCATACCAGACCGAAGGGTCTGGTATCGTCTTGAGGGGAATCTCACGCAAAGTTTTTTATAATTTTCACTTGGTTCCCCCCTCAATATTCTCAGCACACAAGTCATACCGCAAGTTCTGATCCGACTTCTGGTGCAACCTCTATTCAAATCAATGGGCTCCCATAGGGAACCATTGAATTTGAATAAAGAATGCACTTAGCTGGCGCTTCCTTCTCTTTGTTCCTTCTCCTATGTGTTACACAGAGCTGGTCATATACCTGAGGATAGCAGCCGCAGGTGCTCCCTCGCTTCCCCTTTACCATATCTCATCCTATACGGAAGTGCGGGATCCGACTTCTGGTGCGACCTCTATTCAAATTAATGGGCTCCCATAGGGAACCATTGATTTTGAATAGAGACAGAAACACTGGACGAGGCTTAACAGCTAGATAGATAGATAGATAGATAGATAGATAGATAGATAGATAGATAGATAGATAGATAGATAGATAGATAGATGATGGTGAATAGTAAATGTTTATAAACTGCCTACTTATTAGTGGTGGTCCGTAATGCAGGGTGCATGGGCGCCCCCCCATCTATGCGCCCGGCCCCCTAAACCACATGCAGGGCGCTGGGCGCATGGATTCCAATCAGGGTATTTCTTTATCTATTAATTTATTTTTTTTTTTGAAGCACGTGATTAGAGCCAGAGGCATTAAAAATGATCAGGAAAATTTTTTACAGCAACAGTGTAAAAATTCCAAAAATTTAATAAATTGATAATAAAAAAAAAGTAAAGTTCCCCCATCCCCCCCTGCTTGCGCACAAAGGCGAACAAGCGCACCACATGCACGCAAACAGCAATGGCCCCTAACATGTGAGGTATCACTGCAAACATCAGATCATGGGCAGTAATTCTAGTATTAGACCTCCTCTGTACATCTAAAGTTGTAAACTGTAAAGGCTTTAAAGCGTCGCCTATGGATAGTAAATTTTATGTCATCTATCGCCCTTGCACAGGCGTGCACAATTTTAAAGCGTGACATGTTTGTTTTCTATTTACTCAATGTAATATCATCTTTTATATTTTACCAAAAAAATGGGTTATGTATTGTGTTTTTGTGCATTAAAATCAAAATATTTGCATTCCAAAAACTGCTGCGCAAATAGTGTGACATAAAAATTGGCAAAGACCACCATTTTATTCTCTAAGGCCTCTCCTTTAAAAATATATATATAATGTTTGGGGGCTCCAAGCAGTGGTGGCTGGTGCTCCATCTAGGGGGGGTCAAACAAAACACCCAACACCCCCCCCCTCCCCGATCACACCTACGAGCAACAGGGCTGCCAGCTCTGGGCACTTAGCGGTGATCTGACACTTGCTGGGGATCTGATGACTGTGGCGATGTGCCACTTGCTGCTGATCTGATGACTTTGATGGGAAGTTTAGCAGAGCCACGTGTGATCCAGGTGACCGCTCTCCTCTTACTTGTGTGTGCAGATCGTCCATCCTGGGAAAGTTTGCAGAGCTGATCGGTTACCGGGAGATGGGTGGGTGGGAGTGACTAAAATAGTCAGAAAGAAGGGAGAAGGCTGCCCACCCCCCCCCCCCCTGCTTGTCTGCCCACCAGCCCCGCACCGACCCCATCTAGGTTTTGGGGCAGCGTCTCCTCCTCCTCGGCAGCTTCCCCTGCGTCTCCTCCTCCTCGGCGGCTTCCCCTGCGTCTCCTCCTCCTCGGCGGCCAATACGGTCGCTTCTCCTCTCGGCCAATCGGGTCTCAGGACCCGCTTCCTAATTGGCCCGGAGGAGAATCAAGAAGACAATAGCGAATATAAATTTGCTATTGTCACACGGGTGGGTGGGCTCTGGGCCAATACGGTCACTTATCCTCTCAACCAATCAGGTCTCCGGACCCGCTTCCTGATTGGCCAGGAGGAGAATCAGGAAGACGATAGCGAATATTAATTCGCTATTGTCACACAAGTGGGTGGGCTCAGTGTGCAGTGCCCACCCTTTTTTGAAGGGTCTAATCACCTCCGGCTCTAATCACCTGCTTAGAAAAAACCCCCATTGGAATCCATGCGTCCAGCACCCTGCATGTAGATTAGGGGCCAGACGCATGGATTAGGAGGGCTGCGCCCTTGCACCCCGTATGGTTCCAAGCAATTTTCTAGCAAAAAATACTGATTATTACATGTAAACAAAAAATGCCAGTAAAGGCGTGGTCTGGAAGTGGATATTTCCCCTTTAGAGTAAACGGATGTTTCTAAATCTTGTGGGACAGCTGAGGTTTTGGTGTCATAGTTGGAGTTTCCTAATTATCACTAGGGCTGGGTTCACACCTAAGCGTAGCGGGAAGTTGTGTTCCATTTCACTTTTTTTTTTTTTTTGTATGTTTTGGAAAATTTCCACTCGTCACGCATAGGGCAGCCCATTCAATTAAGTATATTTCCTATGTCCTAACAGTCCTATGTGCCACAAACGCCCCAAAGAAGCCCCCAAAACCTTTTTTGGAGCGGAGCGCGGCATGTTTTTTTTACTGCACGTTTTGGTGCATTTGCATCGTGTGGGCCGTGTGACAAAAACGAGCAGCAAACGTGCACCTCCGACCTGTGCTTGGGGTGCTATTAACAATTAATGGCACTGCAAGTACAACAGGCGTTTGCAGCGCGTTTCAGAAACACGTTCATTTTCACGTTCATTTTCTGTGTGCTTTGTCACACGTTCCACAAAGTGAGAATGGAGCCCAATTCTTATACTGTCACTTTATCTTCAGATTTAAAGTATAATTAAAGGCAAAGTCTTGGATAGAGCAGAGAGGGATTAGAACCCCTATCAGTATTTTTTGCTGTCTGTACCCCCATTAGGGACATTCATCCTTTCTATTTGTCCTGTTTACTATTATCATTGAATGTAAAAGTAAAAGAAAATCACAAATTTTGGGTTGTCCCCAGAAAGGTAATAGAGAGAAAATCTTCCAATGAGGATACTAGTTCTGGTGACTTGGGGGTCCCCAAGGAATTCCCTTAATTTGTAGGGATTTCCTCTCACTTCCTGTTTGGCTATGGGACAGGAAGTGAAGGGAAATCTTTGCAAAGGCACACAGAAAGGGGTTATAACCCTCCCCTACTCTTTCCAAAATGAAAAAAGAAAGTTTGCCTACAGTTTTACTTTACGTTTAGATTTTGCTTATGTATGGCTTACCTGAGGGACACATTTTATGCTTGCTTTTAGAAATTTGTGAAATATATGTATATTTTTTACACCATAAACAAAAATTGTTAATAAACTTGCAAAATTTAAAAATTGACCAAAAGCCACTCTAGTGGGCCTTTATAAGGACAGGAACAATGTACTAACTGCAGCCACCCATCTGAGCCAACAACCAGAGTAAGGCCTCATCTATCAATGTACGGCCATATTCATTACTCAGCAAAATTCTGCATAAAAAGTTGTCCAACCTGCATCTAGGGCCTGGTTTAGACCTTGGGGGCCCGGGGGCACTTCAGGTTCTGGGGGCCCCTCATACACAGAGTTTGTTTACATTCTCAATGACAGTCACACAATTTTAACCACATCCCGCTCAGCCTATAGCAGAATGACGGCCGGGCGGTGGCTCTCCCGTTCTGACTGGACGCTCCGACACACCGCACCTCCGGTCACGGTAAAGACATAGCTACCAACTGTCCCTGATTTCGAGGGACTGTCCCTGATTTGGAGCAATGTCCCTCTGTCCCTCTTTCCTCCTCATTTGTCCCTCATTTTGGTCTGATCTATATAGTTGTATATAAAATGCACCTTTTATCTTTCAAAAATTGTTTCCCAGTGCTAAACCTTTCATCCAAATTCTAAATTTCTGCATTTGTAAATTTTAAAAGCCAATATAAAGGAATAGTAGTGGTAAAAAAAGCCCTTGTGGATTTATTTAACCTTTTTTGGGGGGTTAATTCTCCTTTAAGGGGATGTGGCGGGGGCGTGTCCTATGCCTACATACGTTTGCTAGTAGGTGGCCCTCATTCCCATCTCAAAATGTTGGGAGGTATAGTAAAGAGCCTATGACTTAGGCTCTTTACCATGTGATCAGCTGTGTCCAATCCCAGCTGATCACAGTGTAACTAGGAAGTGTAGATTATCAGCATTCCTCTTCTCACACTGACAGGGAGTGAGTAGAGGAAAGACGATAAGCGGCTCTGACAGGGGGGGATCTGCACTGATAATCAGTGCAGCGATTATAAGTGCAGCCCCATCAGCGATGCCCATCAGTGATGCCTGTCAGTCAGGGCCTTCTTTAATATTGATTGGACCCTGGGCAAAACTTTTCTTGGGCCCCCCATGCAGTTTTGCTCTCCACCTGCTCTGAGACATACAATAAATAGCAGCTGGACTCAATATCAGTTTACTGAATCAGATCAGGCAACTATTGCGATTGGTTGCCAGAGGTTACAGTGTATCATTACTGCTCACTGACTGGTTGCTAGAGGTTACAGCACACATTACGGCTCACTGATTAGTTGATAGAGGTTACAGCACATGATTTCTGCTTGTTGATTGGTTGCTGAAGATTACTGTGGATATGACCTCAGGGGGGCATGATATACATATCAATGCCACTGGCCGCCCCTATTTACATATGAATGCCAGTAATTTACATGTAAACACAGGGTCTGAAGGTGAGTCATCTTTACACAACAATAGGGCAGAGCTGGGCAGCATTAGTAGCAGGACGTCACACTGAGATATTGGGACACAGCACAGGATTAAAACCTCAAGGGATGAGGGAATTTAAACTGGGATAGTTGCCAAGTATGAGGCAGCTGCTTTGGGCCCCACAACAATGACAGGGCCCAGGGCAGCTGCCCCTTTTGCCCTGCCTTAAAAACGGCCCTGCTGTCAGTGCCCATCAGTGATACCTGTTAGTGCCCATCATTGCCCAGCAGTGCCGCCCATCAGTGCACATCACTGGCGCCTATCAGTGCCCATAAAGGCTGCCCATCATGTTCCCTATTAGTGCCACCTATCAGTGCCCATTAGCGATGCATATCAGTGCCTCCTCATGAGTGCCCAAGTGTGAAGGAGAAAACGTACTTATTTACAAAATGTATTTACAAAACATTTTCAGTCTTTTGTTTAGCAGGGGATAAAAACCACAGTGGTGATTAAATACCACCAAAAGAAATCTCTATCTGTCTCAAAAAAAATGGTAGAAATGTAATTCGGGTACAGCGTTGCATGACCGCGCGATTGTCATTCAAAATGCGACAGCGCTGAAAGCTGAAAATTGGCCTGGGCAGACAGGGGGGTGAAAGTGCCCGGTATTGAAGTGGTTAAAATGCATGACACAACGCCATTCTGAGGTCACACATGCCCACACATACACGCAGTCACAGAGCTCTATGTGTGGTTCTCTTGAGCTGCCAAAAACGAAGTTTTAACAACGATAAAATATATCAGTCCACAGTAAAAACCTTTAATGATGGCCGGCAAAATATAACTTCCCAAGATGCATTTAATAAAAGAAAGTCATTTTTTATTATTATTATTATTATCTCCTCGCCGACCGCCTAACGGACTAGTATGGCGGCAAAGTGGTTTCTCTGCGGTGGATCGCGTACCTAGTACGTGATCTGCACGCACGCCGGCCCAGCTGTGCTGTGATTTGCCAGCGGGTCTCGGCCAATGATTGGCCGCCGGCACCCGCTGATCGGCTCAGTGATTCACGGAACAGAGTTCTGCGATTGTAAACAATACAGAGCTCTGTTCACTGACGGGATCTTGATGTTTTTTTATTCCCTGCTAAGCAGTCGAAAAAAACAACAAGATGCTTAGCATAGGTGTGCGCGCCTGGGCACACCCTAATCACCACTTTTGGTGCAGATTCCCCCTTTTTAGACCCCTGATATTTCACCAAAGCCCCCTAACGGGGCTCTTAAATTGTAAAAAAAAAAAATGTATAAAATGTATATAAATATAAAATTATAAGAAAACAAAATTGTAAAATTTTTTTTAATTAAATAATAAAAATATAAACTACTAAAAAATATATATATAATATTAAAATAAATAATATATATATATATATATATATATATATATATATATATATATATATATATATATAAATAAACTGCTAAAAAAAAAATATAGAGATACACATGCGTGTATACAGTATGTACGGACAGTGTTAGTAAAGCAATGGACGGTGTCAGTAGTTTATATATTATATATATATATATATATATATATATATATATATACTACTGACACCGTCCATTGCTTTACTGACACTGTCCGTATATACTGTATACACGCATATGTGTTTGAGCTTTGGAGTGCACACCCTAAGGCCATAGGCTGTGCACACCTATGATTCTTAGTAAAAGTTCATAGCAACTACAAACACATCTACATTCTATGCATGAAGAGGAAAAAAAATCTGTATGCAGCGCCCCCCCCCCCCCCCCCCCCAGGCCCCCGGCCCCCCAATCCTTACCTGAGGCCCCCTCTGATCCAGTGATGTTCACGATAGTCTCGGCTGTATGGGGACTTTCCTTCCTCATTGGCAGCGGCAGGAGACCATTGGCTGTCAATCGCAGCCAGTGAGCCAATGAGGAGAGAGCGGGGGGGGGGGGGGGGGGGCAGCCAGGGCTCTATGGGGTTGATTTACTAAAAGCAAATAAACTGTGCACTTTGCAAAGTGCAGTTGCACTCGGCAAGAGCAGTTGCTCCAGAGCTTAGTAAATGAGCAGAAGCCCGGCTGGCTTCCATGATCCAATCATGTGCAAGCAAAAATTCAGTTTTTTTTATTATCCTTTCTTTGCAAAGTGAAGCCTTCCTCATTTACAAAGTCCTGGAGCAACTGCACATTGCAAAGAACACAGTCTATTTGCCGTTAAAAAATCAACCCCTATGTGTCTTAAGGACACATAGAGCAGTGGCATGTGGTGGTGCCCCCAGGGCATTTGACTTTCTCTGGGGGCACTGCTTGAGGGGGAGGTACCAGGAAGGGACCCGAAAAAAAGAGCATCGGAGCTGCTCCTTGCAAAACCACTGCACAGAGCAGGTAAGTATAACATGTTTTTATTTAAAAAAAGAACGAAGCTTTAATAGCACTTTACTGGGCAAAGCTAATGGCAATATCTCAAAATCCTCATCTGAGAACTGAAAGCTGATTTTTGCAATACAAATATTACAAATATTACATAAACGCAACCTTACTTTGCAAGACAGTTTTCTTGCAGCCGTACGGATGTTTCTACACTTTGGGGAAGCATTATGAAAGCTACTGAGCCACAGCCCTGAACAGGTTTATGTGTAATCCTCATGCCATAAAGTGATAATAAACCCTCAGTTAATTAAGCAGTTTCAGCAGCTGATTTATTCACTTACTGAGTATGCAGCTTCCTTATCTTCTGCTGCTGCTAAATCCAGTGCTATGACCGCTGCCCCAGTTCTCCTGTTTCAGGCTGGCTCCTTTCTCTTGCAGCATACTTGGAACCATACTTGCAGCATACTATGGAACCATCCATGCATGCAGAGACTAGAGCTGTGTCCCCCTACACTGTTTGCATCAATAGAAACACACAGCCCCATAGCCTAGGATGGCAAGGCACTTCCCTGCTTTTATATCCTCCTCCTTTCTTCAAGCTTACAGTCTGACTCCAGACTGCACTGTCTAGTTTTTACTTTGGAAACTGGAAATTCAGGGAAGCGGCATTGAAAGAGCAGAAGCCAGCAGCATTAAGACTTGTAAACTGTAAGTGCCTGGGTAAGAATTTTAACAAATAGTTCACTGGGGAAAGTTTATCCTATTGTGCTCAATGTGCGAAACTAAAAAACGCAGAGAGATTATTACTACTTTAAAACAGACCTTCATCCTCATGCTTCACATTTTTTTTTTTTTTACTTTTTACCCTCCAGAATCACAAAGGTAAATTCCTTTATTAACATTTGTCTACTGGTCCTTCTGCTTTTCTTATCTAGGTGAGAATGAGCCCCCTGCCTTCTGCGATACTCACATCACGCATCGCAGGAGGCTTTAGGGAAATTTAGAGCAGAGGTGTAAAACTCAATTTTATTGCGGGCCACATCAGCATTATGGTTGCCCTCAAAGGGCCTGTTGTATCAGTTCAGGGTTATGCTATGTACAGGGTGCAGAGCTCAGGAGTGCACTATATACAGAGTGCAGAGCTCAGGAGTGCACTATATACAGAGTGCAGAGCTCAGGAGTGCACTATATACAGAGTGCAGAGCTCAGGAGTGCACAATATACAGAGTGCAGAGCTCAGGAGTGCACTATGTACAGAGTGCAGAGCTCAGGGGTGAGCTACGTTCAGAGTGCAGAGCTCTGGAGTGCGCTATGCATAGACTGCAGGGTTCAGCAGTGCGGTACATACAGAGTTCAGAGCTCAGGATTATGCTACGTACAGAGTGCAGAGCTCAGGGGTGCACTATATACAGAGTGCAGAGCTCAGGGGTGCACTATATACAGAGTGCAGAGCTCAGGGGTGCACTATGTACAGAGTGCAGAGCTCAGCAGTGCACTATGTACAGAGTGCAGCGTTCAGGAGTGCACTATGTACAGAGTGCAGCGTTCAGGAGTGCACTATGTACAGAGTGCAGAGCTCAGGGGTGCATTATGTACAGAGTGTAAAGCTCAGGAGTGCGCTATGTACAGAGTGCAAGGTTCAGCAGTGCATTACATACAGAGTTCAGTGCTCAGGAGTGCACTGCGTACAGAGTGCAGAGCTCAAAAGTGCACTATGTACAGAGCGCAGAGCTCAGGGGTGCGTTATGCACAGAGGTCATGGGTGTGTTATTTACAGAGTGCAAAGCTCAGGAGTGCGCTATGCACAGAGTGCAGAGTTCCGTTCAGAAATGTGCTGCAGTATGTACAGAGAGCATGGT
Organism: Lithobates septentrionalis; assembly: GCA_037952835.1. NCBI lineage: Eukaryota > Metazoa > Chordata > Amphibia > Anura > Ranidae > Lithobates > Lithobates septentrionalis. The sequence goes on along the minus strand of JBBDGP010001590.1, from coordinate 93,511 downwards.
TCAGTTCAGGAGTGTGCTTTTAGACAGAGTGCAGGGTTCAGGAGTGCATTACATACAGCGTTCAGGGGTGTGCTGTATACAGAGTTCAGGGTTTAGGGGTGTGTTAAGCACAGTGTGCAACCCCAACTACCCCCTCAAAAGGTTACTCGCATTTCTCTCCTTGCTGGCTTGGCTCTAGTACCTCCCTGTGTAGGTGTCTCTGCCTCACCTTGCTTGGAGATTGTTCTCTCTCTTCTAGATTCTGGAGATCTGCCCCTACTGTGAGTGCATGCAGGGATCTGGTATTTCCATGAGCCACTGAGATCAAAGGTGTCCCTTGTAAACACAGAAAGCTTCTGTGTTTACCAGTGACCACAGGGAGCGGGAGCAGGGGGTGGAGGAATGTAGAGGTGGCGGAATGTGGAGGTGGCGGAATGTAGTTCTGCCACATTCTGGCTGCAAAACTGGGTGACAAGGCCTGGAGGGCCGGATTGGGCCCGTGGGCCTTGTGTTTGACATATGTGATCTAGAGAATATGCACATGCACTGTGGCATGTCATGGGGGGGGGGTGGCAAATGCAAGAACCAGGGAGAGGTAGCCGGCGTCCAATGCCATAAGAGGGGAAGATGGCAGTGCTGGACCTGGTGTGCCGTAAGAGCAGCAAGAGTGGAACGACATCATATACAGTCAGGTCAGGTCCATAAATATTGGGACAACTCCACAATTATAATCTTTTTGGCTCTATACACCACCATAATTGATTTGAAATGAAACAAACAAGATGTGGTTTAACTGCGGACTTTCAGCTTTAATTTGAGGGTATTTACATCCAAATCAGGTGAACGGTGTAGGAATTACAACAGTTTGTATATGTGCCTCCCACTTTTTAAGGGACCAAAAGTAATGGGACAGATTAACAATCATCCATCAAACTTTCACGTTTTAATACTTGGTTGCAAATCCTTTGCAGACAATTACAGCCTGAAGTCTGGAACGCATAGACATCACCAGACACTGGGTTTCATCCCTGGTGATGCTCTGCCAGGCCTCTACTGCAAATGTCTTCAGTTACTGCTTGTTTTTGTTGCATTTTCCCTTCAGTTTTGTCTTCAGCAAGTGAAATGCATGCTCAATCGGATTCAGGTCAGGTGATTGACTTAGCCATTGCATAACATTCCACTTCTTTCCCTTAAAAAACTCTTTGGTTGCTTTCGCAGTATGCTTCAGGTCATTGTCCATCTGCACTGTGAAGCGCCGTCCAATGAGTTCTGAAGCATTTTGCTGAATATGAGCAGATAATATTGTCCGAAACACTTCAGAATTCATCCTGCTGCTTTTTTCAGCAGTCACATCATCAATAAATACAAGAGAACCCGTTCCATTGGTAGCCATACATGCCTACGCCATGACACTACCACCACCATGCTTCACTGATGAGGTGGCATGCTTTGGATCATGAGCAGTTCCTTTCCTTCTCCATACTCTTCTCTTCCCATCACTCTGGTACAAGTTGATCTTGGTCTGTTCATAGGATGTTGTTCCAGAACTGTGAAGGCTTTTTTAGACGTTGTTTGGCAAACTCTAATCTGGCCTTCCTGTTTTTGAGGCTCACCCATGGTTTACATCTTGTGGTGAACCCTCTGTATTCACTCTGGTGAAGTCTTCTCTTGATTGTTGACTTTGACACACATACACCTACCTCCTGGAGAGTGTTCTTGATCTGGCCAACTGTTATGAAGGGTGTTTTCTTCACCAGGGAAAGAATTCTTCAGTCATCCACCACAGTTGTTTTCTCATGGTCTTCCGGGCCTTTTGGTGTTGTTGTGCTCACCGGTGCGTTCTTTCTTTTTAAGGATGTTCCAAACAGTTGATTTGGCCACACCTAATGTTTTTGCTATCTCTCTGATGGTTTTGACTGTTTTTTCAGCCTAATGATGGCTTGCTTCACTGATAGTGACAGCTCTTTGGATCTCATATTGAGAGTTGACAGCAACAGATTCCAAATGCAAATAGCACACTTGAAATGAGCTCTGGACCTTTTATCTGCTCCTTGTAAATGGGATAATGAGGGAATAACACACACCTGGTCATGGAACAGCTGAGCAGCCAATTGTCCCATTACTTTTGGTCCCTTAAAAAGTGGGAGGCACATATACAAACTGTTGTAATTCCTACACCGTTCACCTGATTTGGATGTAAATACCCTCAAATTAAAGCTGAAAGTCTGTAGTTAAAGCACATCTTGTTCGTTTAACTTCAAATCCATTGTGGTGGTGTATAGAGCCAAAAAGATTAGAATTGTGTTGATGTCCCAATATTTATGGACCTGACTGTAGCATTGTCATTTGTCTATAGCAGCCGGGAGGTAGTTAAACGCTGCTAAGCCTTCATTCATTTCAATGGCCAGAATAAATTATTCTGGCCAATTAATTTAAATAATGCCCAAGAGCTTGTCACGTCTATACGTGCCAAAACACGTTACACGAGTTTACAAGCGTCAAGCGTTTTTTTTCTGCTTAAACTCTGCTGCCAGGAGGAACGAAGTCTAGGAGAGTTAGCAAAATGTCCAGTATGCATGAGGCATAATTGTTTTCTGCTGTACCTTATAAACAACTGTCCTGTTTACAATGCCGCTTAGAAAAAGTGATCAAGCCGATGCAGAGGACTCATAATTACACCATTTTTCTATGCAAAATCTCTTTTTTATATGAATCTAAAATAATGCAATCAGTGAACTTGATCATGATACTTGAATTACCCAACTGTGTTTTCCCACCTTTGGACCTTGATCTAAAGACCTTTGGCATATTCCGAGTTGCTGACTGCTCCATTGCTGTGTCTGCCCACCCTCCCCTCCGAAAAGATCCGGCTGTCATTTTGACAGTCTGGTGATGCTCAATGCTGCAGGAGCACCGACAGCAGCTCTTGTGTAAATGAAAGCGCACAGCATGCTGGCACACTGAAGATGGCCATAGATGGATCGAAGCTCAACCAGTTCAGCAAGGACCAGCTGAAATTTGGTCTATGCATGGCCATCCCCATCTAACAATTGACTCTTGACGATCAGGAATGTTGGAAAACTTTTTTGTTCAGCAGCTAAAGCAAATCAGCCGCTGATCAGTGTATTCTGACAACAGAGGAGTCCTGCTATCAGAATATAATGGGATTGACTTACTAAAGGCAAATAGACTGTGCGCTTTGCAAAGTGCAGTTGCTTCAGAGCTTAGTAAATAAGGTAACGTTTCACTTTGCAAAGAATACCCAAAGGGGGGAATCCTTTTTTTTTTGATCGGCCCACTGCCTGAAAAAAATGATCCATCTCAGGTCAGTCTTATCCTCCAATGATGCGATTTTCACACACTCGTCACTCCAAACACTGCGACTGACATTCTCTTTTGAAAGAAAACCGGCAGAGGATGTCAGCATCAGTAATGGAACTTTAGCACCGAGCATCTCCAGGCTGTCAAACTGACAGCAGGGTCTTTTCAGGGCAGACACAGTAGGGGAAGCAATGGGCATACAAGGCATGCCGCAAATTTTTAACTGAAGTTATTTTGCGCATTCTTAGTACCAAGGTCAATAAGTCAGAAAACACAACTGGGTACAGTGTAAGCATCATGATCCAGTTTGAGAATCACACTATTTTAGATTCCTATAAACAAAAAGGGTGTAGTCATGAATATAATTGATGATGTAATACAAGCGGAGGTACATGGGCTCGGCACCTGGCTCCATTACCAAGATCCTACAGATGTCGGGAATGAGCTGGGTGTGTGTGCACTGCGTGGCGGATGCGTCACAGGCAGTGAAGATAAATTAATAAAACAGGAACAAGAGGAGGAAGTTTTTTGGGGCAGAAGAGACTTTGCATGTTTCATGACTTCCACTTGAAGAGTGTGATAGCTGTTACATTATTCATATAATTCATTCTTTCCAGTTCATAGGAGCAAATCAAAGGCTTGTCCTATAGGGACATCAAGGTTATAAGTAGGATCCAGCAAACATATCAGTGGAAACTTGTTATTTAAATAAAAATTGTACCTATTTAACCATTTGTTATCACTTAGTTAACATAGTCAACATTAATTGGCCCCTAATAATTCCCCCTTCTCTCCTAAGATATTTTTTTTTTTTACTTTTCTTTTTCTGTTAAGACTTAAGGATTTATTGTTTTGTTTTTGTTTTTTAGGCACAGAGAGCCAATGATGACGTCACTTCCGGTACACAGAGAGAATGTGTTACGCGTTTGCGGAATATGCGCTCCTTCTTCAGGCCTCTTTAGGCCTGAAAAAGGAGCGTATGCTCCGCAAACGCGTTGCCTATTCTCTCACCGCGTCCCGGAAGTGACGTCATCATCGGCTCCCTGTGCATTCTAGGACTCCAGGAAGCATCGGCAACCACCGGCACGGTCCTTTTGAGTACCACACCGCAGAAGCCATCCTGGTACACAAGCTTCATGGACGCCATTGCACTATTGTGCTCAATGCCTTGTGCTATTTTATCCTTGTGAGTACCTGTATCCACATTTTGTAATATTCGACCTTACTCTATACACTTAGATTGGCGCCGGTGCTTTCTTCTCAGTTGTTACAGAGCTGCTTCTTGCTTATCACTGGGCTGCCTTCCAAGTGGATGTGTATGGACATTATGGACTTTTCATAAGCCACTCTCGTAAATCCTTCTATTGTATTTCTCAATTGTCTTTTCATTTTATATGGTTTAATCTGACCCTGTGGGCTGACACCGGGCTTGTTCTAAAGCGCCAATTCGTCCATGTGTGTGATGTAAAGGGGCCTGCTCTGTAAAGGGGGCACTGTAATGTAAAGGGGGGGCTGTGATGTAAAGGGGCCTGCTCTGTAAAGGGGGCACTGTAATGTAAAGGGGGGCTGTGATGTAAAGGGAACTGCTCTGTAAAGGGGGCACTGTAATGAAAAGGGGGGCTGTAATGTAAAGGGGCCTGCTCTATAAAGGAGCCTGCTCTGTAAAGGGGGCCTGTAATGTAAAGGGGACGGCTCTGTAAAGGGGGCACTGTAATGTAAAGGGGGGCTGTGATGTAAAGGGGACTGCTCTGTAAAGGGGGCACTGTGAGGGCAGAGGTTCTGCTCATTCTGTGTGTCCTCTCCTGGCTCCTCCGCCCCCTGCCCTGCTGATAGGATGACATCATCTCCATCTCCATTCTAATCTGCAGCTCCTCTGGCCAGGTGGGCGGAGGAGCCGAGAGAAGACACACGGGCATGGCCGAACAGCAGGTGGTTAGCGGCGACCGCGGTCTGTGATCACCCTGTGCGGACCGCGGTTGCCGCTCTCCTCCCACTTTGCAGTCTGGTCATCAACAAGCCCGGGGGTTGGGGACCCCTGCTCTATAGAGTTTTAATGTAGACGTTTCATTTCTTTGAGTTGATTTTTTTCCTATCTTTTTTAAACAATTTAAGAAAGCTTCATTGTAATTTTCTTTCAAAGTCAAATTTAATATTATTTTAATTGTGGCGGGACTTTAAATGGCGTGGGGCCCAGGGGCCGGTGCCTACTCTGCCTATTTGGTAATCCAGCACAATGGTACCGTGCATTACCGTGAGTTATGGTAAAAAGTGATACAACGTGGTTTACTATGACGTATAGGTGTGTAGCCAGCCTAAGATGTAGATCCATGCCAATCTCTTCCCAACTGTGGCAAAGCGGTCTCCTAGTGTAAAGTACAGTCAGCTATAGCTGTGCACACCTCCGTCTATTCAGAGTATACATGGTGATGTACAGTTTTATACAATACAGCTAATGCATTTATAAGAACATAAATTACTGTGTGCTGTAACCCAGCTCTGCCTTTATCATTGCTTTTCTGTAGAAACAAAATGTTTAAACTACGGGAAGGTTAAATTCCATGACCATTTTACATTCAACCACAGCCCAGGCTTGTAAATCCCAACAAGGCCAGTCATTGTTCAGAGGTAACATCGCAGGACACTGGAGAGCAGCAACATATGGCCGAAGTGTCATTAGTGTCCACAGAAGTATAATAAAGTTTCATTTGGAAAAACTCTGTACCAGCCTTTGGTAGTACTAGTAAATGTGACCCTGCTCCAGAATGGAAAAGGTTTGAGATATTACATACAATGCAAAAGGGGTGTTTTAGTGAACAGTGTGTGCAAGAGAGAAGTGCTGAGTGTATGAAAGGGGGACTGTATGTGCAGGAGAGGAGTACAGAGGGAATGATGGTGGGCAGTATGTGCAGGAGAGGAGTACAGAGGGAATGGTGGGGGGGTAGTATGTGCAGGAGAGGAGTACAGAGGGAATGATGGTGGGCAGTATATGCAGGAGAGGAATACAGAGGGAATGATGGTGGGCAGTATGTGCAGGAGAGGAGTACAGAGGGAATGATGGTGGGCAGTATATGCAGGAGAGGAGTACAGAGGGAATGATGGTGGGCAGTATGTGCAGGAGAGGAGTACAGAGGGAATGATGGTGGGCAGTATATGCAGGAAAAGAGTACAGAGGGAATGATAGGGGCAGTATGTGCAGGAGAGGAGTACAGAGGGAATGATGGCGGGCAATATGTGCAGGACAGGAGTACAGAGGGAATGATGGAGAGCAGTATATGCATGAGAGGAGTACAGAGGGAATGATGGTGGGCAGTATATGCAGGAGAGGGGTACAGAGGGAATGATAGGGGCAGTATGTGCAGGAGAGAAGTACAGAGGGAATGATGGCAGGCAGTATGTGCAGGAGAGGAGTACAGAGGGAATGATGGAGAGCAGTATATGCATGAGAGGAGTACAGAGGGAATAATGGTGGGCAGTATATGCAGGAGAGGAGTACAGAGGGAATGATGGCGGGCAGTATGTGCAGGAGAGGAGCATAGAGGAAATGTTGGCGGGCAATATGTGCAGGAAATGAATGCAGAGTGTAGGTTGATGGGCAATGTGTGCAGGAGGAGTGTAGAGAGCATGATGGTGGGCAGTATATGCAGGAGAGGAGTACAGAGGGAATGATGGAGGGCGGTATGTGCAGGAGAGGAGTACAGAGGGAATGATGGGGGGAAGTATGTGCAGGAGAGGAGTACAGAGGGAATGGTGGAGGGCAGTCTGTGCAGGAGAGGAGTACAGAGGTAATGATGGGGGGAAGTATGTGCAGGAGAGGAGTACAGAGGGAATGGTGGAGGGCAGTATGTGCAGGAGAGGAGTACAGAGGTAATGTTGGCGGGCAATATGTGCAGGAAATGAGTGCAGAGTATATGTGCAAGAGAAGAGTGTAGAGAGTATGATGGTGGGCAGTATGTGCAGGAGAGGAGTGCAGAGGACATGGCAGCAGGTTATTAGTGCAGGACAATAGTATGCAGGGTATGATGGTGGGGCAATATGTACAAGAGAATAGTGTGGAGGGCATTATGGAGGGCAATATGTGCAAGAAAGTAGTATGAAGGGTGTGATGTGGAGTGGTATGGACATGGGAAAAGTGTGGAGGGCATGATGGAGGCCAGCATATACAGAAGAATAGTGGGGAGGGCATGATGGAAGGCCATAGGTATAGGAGAGGACTGCTGAGGGTATGGCAGTGGGCAGTATGTATGTATCACACTTCTTTCTTCAAGGCACAGCTTAAAATACAAAAATCTTAGGGAGTGGAGGAGACAAAAAGTTTTTCAGAGGAGGAGGCAGAAAGCCTCATCTGCTAAAAAAAACTTCTTCCTCTAGTCATTTTTGTAACCCCTGTGTATACTGTAGTGATTGCCTGTCAATGACTGAAGATGAGCAACAGGGAAATGGGAAGACGCAACAGAGAAGATGGCGGCAGTGGGAGATAGATGACGGCCTGGATCGGATAGCCCTGGAGGAGAACTCTTGTAGGTAAGTGTGCCATAGTGTGCACATTGTGTCCGGAGCCCACAGTGGACTTTAGTATCACTTTGACCCAACAATGACTTTGAACTGTCGAGCAGTCACTGGTTGCTAACCTGCAATCAGATACTCTTTTTTGCCTCCGGTTTCCAGTGTCACTCCACACACAGCGGAAGAAGAAGCTGTGTATATGTACTGGATGTCCTCGGCGGGGCCCTTGAACATCTGCAAAACACAGAACAAGGCAATCCATAGATCATTTCCAATGATAAAAACCTTGTGTGTTTCCAATGAGCATATATTCAGTTAATATTGCAGGATTTATCCTAAAGCTGCACTCCGGCCAAACAAATACATGCACAGTCAAAATGCACATATGAGAGATGTCTTATTGCCAAACGATTTGTATTCCTTTCCTTCCAGTCCCGAGATTTGCACAGCCCTGCCACTTAGCACAGACAGCCTGCTGATCTTTTTTTCGGTAAGAAACACTTTTTGCTGCCCCCCCTATGATTGGACAGTATTAGGAGAAGCAACAGATTTATGAGTTCATCTCTCTGCTTTCTCCTCCTGTCTGCATGCGACTTGTCAGCACATGTGAATGCAGAACATCTATATGGCTTTATGTACTGCCCATCCTTCTCCCAGTCTGAGTGCTGCTGTACAGGGGACTTCAAGAGTCTTAAAACGAGTCAAATGTAGAAATTTATACTGATTGTGTATGTGTGTTTTTTTTAAGTAGTAACCTGAGGCCCCCTCTGATCCAGTGATGTTCACGATAGCCTCGGCTGTATGGGGACTCTCCTTCCCCATTGGCAGCAGCAGGAGCCCATTGGCCCATTGGTTGTCAATCACAGCCAGTGAGCCAATGAGGAGAGAGGGGGGAGGGCAGCCGCGGTTCTATGGGGTTGATTTACTAAAAGCAAATAGACTGTGCACTTTGCAAAGTGCATTTGCACTCTGCAAGAGCAGTTGCTCCAGAGCTTAGTAAATGAGAAGAAGCTCTGCTGACTTCCATCATCCAATCATGTGCAAGCAAATATGCAGTGTTTTTTATTCTTCTTGCACGTGATTGGGTACTCTTTGCAAACTGAAGCCTTACCTCATTTACTAAGCTCTGGAGCAACTGCACTTGTAGAGGGCAACTACACTTTGCAAAGTGCACAGTCTATTTGCCTTTAGTAAATCAACTCCATAGCCTTGCATTGTGAGAAGGAGCAGAAACTTGCATTAATTGTACAATATCTCAAAAGTAGGAAGCAGAGCCTGAGCATGTAATGAGCAAATATGGCTGCTCCATGTAAATACGGTGCCTTGAAAAAGTATTCATACCCCTTGAAATGTTCCACGTTTTGTCATGTTACAATCAAAAATGTAAATGTATTTTATTGGGATTTTATGTGATAGACCAACACAAAGTGGCACATACTTGTGAAGTGGAAGGAAAATGATAAATTGTTTTAAAAATATTTTACAAATAAATATGTGAAAAGTGTGGTGTGCATTTGTATTCAGCCCCCTTTACTCTGATACCCCATATACATTGAAAAAATGTTTTAAGAATATATTGATAAGATTTTTTTTTTTTACATTTAACTACTGTATTTATTGGCGTATAACACTCACTTTTTCACCATGAAAATCGGGTGCAAATAGCGTGTGCGTGTTATACGCCAATACTTCAATTCCAGCTGCCTCGGAGGCAAGGGGGGGGGGGGGGGGGCGGACGAGTGCCATCAGATTACACACAGTGAGAATCTCCTGTTTACTTGGCAGCCTCTGTAATAGCAAATCAATAGATGGCAATGGTGAGGCTGCTGCATTGATGGCGATGGTGAGGCTGCATTGATGTGGACTAATAAGGCTGCATTGAAGGCACTTGTGAGGCTGCAGATGGGCACTGACCCTTATTTTGCTTCAAAGTTCCTTATTTAAAATTTAAGTTTTTTCCTGAAACTTCCCTCTTAAAATGAATGTGCGTGTTATACGCCTGTGCGTGTTATACGCAGATAAATACGGTAATTTATTTTTCTGTCAATGTTAAAAATAAACAAATAAAAAAAATATAAATGCCATTAATACCAAACTAGGGGACACTTAAACATAATCCCTTGCAAGCCCCGAACGTCTCTCTGACGAAACCAAATCTTCCACTGAAATCTATTTCGGAAACTCACACTTACAGGAGTGGCAGATTCCTAGTCCCCTGCTGCACTCAGTGGATTCTCCCGCTGACCCCTGCATCACTAATGTATGCTGTAGTGACATAGGGTTCAGTAGGGTAAACCACTGAAGGCAACAGGAGACCAGAAGATCGAACCTACCAGAAATGTACGTTTCTGAAGAAACTTCAACAGATGAGTTCATCATGCGTCAGTGAGGCGCTTAGTGGTGCAAGAAGTGAGATGTATTGCTATTTTTAGGGCATAATGGCAGCACTACTACCATATAATTTCGCAAAAACTGTTATATAATATAAAACACTTTTGCACATACATGAAAATACAGACAGGAAATCCAAAAAGAGACAATAGGCTCAGGTCTAAGCTACGTTATATGGCCCCAAAAGCTTGGTGACTCCTGACTACCACACCTACCACTATACAGCCAATAATATATGGGTATCCCTCCAAATTATTGAGTTCGGGTGTTTTCCATTGAAGGGTACTTTTAATTCTACACCATATGAATATGATTGTGTGCAACAGTTTGAGGAAGACCCTTTTCTGTTCCAGCATGACTGTCCCCTGTGTCCAAACCCAGCTCTATAAAGTCATGGCTTGATGAGTTTCATGACTTGAGGAGTTTGGTGTGGAGGAACTGGGCCTTCACAGAGCTCTGACCACAACCCTACTGAACACCTTTGGGGTGATTTAGAATGCCAGTTGCAAGGTCTTCTCATCCAACATCAGTACTTGACCTCACAAATGTTCTTTTGGATGAATGGGCAAAAATTCCCCCAGACATCCCCCAAAATCATGTGGAAAGCCACCAAGGGGGAACGGAGAGGCAAATTTTGGAATGGAATCTCTAACAAGCCATATAATGTAGATGTGATGGTCAGGTGCCCACAAATGTTTGGCCACACAGTGTATGACAACTGGTGGACCGCAATCTTCTTTATTTAGCTAAAATAATAAAAAAAAGTGAATTGAGACTATTGTTATTTTATTTCTTACCTTAATTTGTTTGATCTCATACTGGATCCTTTTGATGGGATTCCCATAGACATCATTCCCGCTGTCAATTTCTTTACCCACAATGACCTTGGCTCGAATCACTGCAAGGAAAGAATAGGAAAGAATTTAAATTTAAGAAAATATATATTTTGTTGGCTATATATAGTTCCATATTTTTGAATAGGAAAGAATTTAAATTAAAAAAAAAATATTTTGGTGGCTATATATAGTTCCATATTTTTGAATAGGAAAGAATTTAAATTAAAAAAATATATATTTTGGTGGCTATATATAGTTCCATATTTTTGAATAGGAAAGAATTTAAATAAAAAAAAAAAATATTTTGGTGGCTATATATAGTTCCATATTTTTTTTTTATTTTTTTTTAGCATAAAAAAGTTTTTGTTAAAAATGATTTTGAATAAATTATTATTTCTTTTTTCATGATGTAGCGAGCATAAAAAAAATGTTTATTTATTTATTTTTTGCTTACTGTATGTCAATAATTCTTTTTGTATTAATTCACATAATTACTTTTGAAAGATAAGACTGCACAGAAACAGATTATTATTTGTAATTCTATGAACTGATTTGGATAGAGAGAAAAAAAATTTGCACTCCGTGAAAGTTTTTTTTTTTTTTTCTTTAATTTTATTAATGCTTTTGGCCACGGGACAGAATTTCCCCAATGGGACACAGATGGAAAAAAAAATAAAAATGAAAAGGGGTTATAAACCTTCCTTACTCTATCAAAAAATGAATACATTCTTAAACATCTGAAATATGGATAACTACTGTTAAAGAATGAAAAGTAAAAAAAAAAAACAGTCAGATTTTTCCTTACATTCTTTAATTAATATGTGGCAGAACAGGCTACAGTAGAATAGCTGCTGGGGGGGTGGGGGAGGTGGGGCCCAGACAGTTCTCATTTCAGATATTCTGAAAAAAACAAGGTTGAGCCATTGTGTATTAATAGCAGAATAGGCATATTTCAGCCGTGTCACGCGACCTATTCAGAACCAGCCCACACATCCCAAAATAATTGTGATCCTGCCTTTGAAGCAATCATTAGCATCTCAGCATAATTGCAGAGATGGGGTTAGTCAAGGTGTCCAGGAAAGCATTAATAAACTCCTGAAATGAACGGTCAGCGATCATCTGTATAGGGTGGTGGAGTAAAACGATGGTTGTGGTGAACAGACAGATCCAACTCAGTTCCTCTCATGTGCTGCTGAATCATTAGACAAAAATGCATCCAAATTCTGAGAGGATTTGTTGGAAACAGAGAAGCTTTGTGGAGGGAACTGCTAGTCTGCACTTTCCAAGCCAAAACCAAAGCAACAGAGCCAAGAGCTAGTGCAGAACGCGTGATGGGAGAGAGCGAGAAAGAGGAGACAAGAGAGGACACTGATAAAATGATAGTCAATGATAAAAGCATCAGAGTGGACGGGGACGGATAATACGACCAAGTGCAGCATAGACACGCCATCATTGTAGACGGATCTAGACGATGTCTGGTAGATCATAACTACGGCCTTGGATGACACATTCCTGAATATAGAGAAAGGAAAGGGAGGCACACTGTAGACACCTCCAGTTTATACGGGGAAAAAACATCCCCCGGATGAACTTCAGAAATTAGGTTGTTGCCTAGTCCTGCCAAAAATGATTGTTACCCAATGTAGTGGTTCTCAACCATAGGGCCGAGGCCTACTGCCGGACCGCGACCTTCCTCATCCTGGTCCAACCACCCTTAACCTTCTACAGTGCCTCTCAGCTCACATAGTGCCCCTCAACCTCCCATAGTAGACCACAGTGCCCATAAAGCTCTCACAGTGCCTCTACTCCCCCCAAAAGCCCTCAGAATGCCCCTCAACCCAACTCAAGACCCCCAATACTGCTGGAGGGCCTCCAGCCCCCCATAGTGCCCCTAACCTCTAACAGTGTCCCACAGTGCCCCCAAGACCACTAAGAGCCCCCATCCCCCACAGTGCGTCCTAGCCTCCCACGGTGCCCATCAACCCAATGCATGGCCTTCAAGACTGCTGGAGAGCCTCCAGGCCCTCATAGCGCCCCCAACCTCTAGCAATGTCCCACTAAGAGCCCTCAGCCTCCAAAGTACCCCCCAGCCTCCCATGGGTGCCCCTCAACCTAACACAAGGCCCCCAAGCCTGCTGCAGAGCCTCCAGCCCCCCATAGTGTCCCCAACCTCCAAAAGTGTGCCACAGTGCCCCCAAGAGCACTAAGAGCCCTCAGACCCCAAAGTGCCACCCAGCCTCCCACGTTGTATCCCAAACCAACATAAGGCCCCACAGCCTGCTGCAGAGCCTCCAGCCCACCACAGTCCCCCCAACCTCCAACAGTGTCCTACAGTTTCCCCAAGAGCCCTTAGTCCCCCCAACCTCCCACAGTGCCCCTCAACCCAATGCAAGACCCCCAAGCCTGCTGCAAAACCTCCAGACCCCCCATAGTGACTTCAACCCCCAACAGAGTCCCACAGTTCCCCCAAGCTCCCTAAGAGTCCTCAGCCCCCACAGTCCCTCCCACAGTGCCCCTCAACCCAATGCAAGACCCCCAAGCCTGCTGCAAAACCTCCAGACCCCCCATAGTGACTTCAACCCCCAACAGAGTCCCACAGTTCCCCCAAGCTCCCTAAGAGTCCTCAGCCCCCACAGTCCCTCCCACAGTGTCCCTCAACCCAACTTAAGGCCCCCAAGCCTGCTGCAGAGCCTCCAGCCCCCCAGAGTGCCCCCAATCTCAAACTGTGTCCCACAGTGCCCCCAAGCCCCCTAAGAGCATTTAGCCCCCACAGTGCCCCCCCCCAGCCTTTCACTGTGCCCTCTAACCCAATGCAAGGGTCTTCCAACAGTATCCCACAGTGCCCCCTAACCTCCCACAGTGCTTTCCAGCGCCAAGAATACCCCAGTCCCCAGCCTCCTGGAGAGACCCTTAGCCCCTTCCAGTAACTTCATCCCCTACAGGGCAACAAAGTCTGCTGTAGAGTTCCCCAACCCCCTCTGTACCCCATTACTCCACATTCATCAATGTGCTTCTTTCTTCTCGGTTACCTCACTAAACGAAGAAGCCTTGATACGCCTCTCACTGGTCACTGACCAAAAAGCGCTTGCCACTGGGAGCATTATGATGGATGCTCATTCTGGAGCTGTGTATTGCAGTGTATTGAGTACAGACCGCTGTGCTGGCACCACAGGGCATCACGGCGGGATCCAGAGGGGTGGCCAGGCAATTTGGAGTTAGTTCATTTTTTTCTTTTTCATAAAAAGTTGAACTTAAAAGCAGCACAGTTTGCTATGCTAACCTTAAATCCAAAGCTGCCCTGCCCTGGGCACTTCCTTTTCACCAAAAGATGTCCTAACCCAGCCAGAAAGTCTCTGGACCTACCTTGAATGTGCCGACAGTACAAAAACCGAAATGACTTTTCATGGTCAGGAGTTCTTATGAAAACGTTTGTTTCTGGAGCGCGGCCGGGAGAAGCACAAGACAAACAGACTGAGTCAAACTGTGCGAGTTCCAGGTACCAAAATATCTGCTGAAAGCACGTGAGGGAAACGGCATCGAATGACAATCTGCCTTGGATTAAACTCTGCTTCAACTTTTCTACAGTTTGCAGTGGCACATCTGTTTTAAATCTTTGAAGTGAACCTGTCCTGGGGTCAAAATGCCAAAAGCTCACCATACACTATACAATCTCCTACCATCAACTATGCAGTGCAAGGGGTCTGCCTGATTGGATACAAATTGTAGAATAACCAAAACTATGTAATATAAGGAGAAACATTTCCAGGTATTTATTACCTCTCCTAGAGAGCACAGTACTCCCCCTGACAATGCCTTCATTAACTTTTCCTCTCCAAAAGGATGTCACCATCTTCGTTCGGGCATCATCTATGGACAGGGATCTACTTCCTGGACTCTGAGATACCAGATCAATGGTAAAATCAGAAGGGAACACATCTTAGATTAAATGGATGGAATGCAAATGTGGGTACTGCGACTGCAAAAGTGTCCTCCAATCACTGGATACATCAAAGTAGTAGGAAGTAGTAGTAGGAAGACCTGGCAACTCCAAAATCCTCTTAAAGTGGTAGTAAACTCTATAAGGCCTACCTGTAGGTACAGTGAATATCTCCTAAACTTGCACTGTTTAGGAGATATTTACAGTGCATGCAGTCGGTGGCCATAGGCGTGCGAACAGGGTATGCCAGGTGTGCCTGGGCACACCCTAATCACCCTGTGCTGAGCAGATTTCCCCCTGCTGCTTGGCTGCAGAGAAAGGGACTGGGGAATCTCTGTCCTCAGTCCCTTTCTCTGTCTCCAAAGTGAGACATTAGGGGTCTATTTAGACCCCTGATATTTCACCAAAGCCCCCCAATAGGGCTCCTAAATTGTAAAGAACAATAATTTAAAAAAAATACTGTAAAAAAAAAAAATTGTCAAAAATAATAAAATTGTAAAAAAGTAATAAAAATATATATATAAAAACACCGTCCACCGCTCTACCAACACTGTCCATTGCCCTACTGCCCGATATATATATATATATATATATATATATATATACATATACATACACATATACACACATATACACACATGCACACGCCGTGTTTGAACTTTGAGGTGAACTCCCTAATGCAATAGGCTGGGCACGCCTATCTCGGTGGCATAGGGCGTTCCGGTTCCAGAAAAAAAAGTACATCCTGCTGCATTTTTCCTGCACTGAAATATGTTCTACATCTACCGTGGATCGCTTTTCAGAGGGGCAGCATGTGAGAACGAGTTTTTTTTTTCTTTTAATACCACTTCAGAAAACTCTATCAAGAGACTATTCAGCTTAACGTTCATTTACTGTCTCCAACACGGTTTCACATCATTGTGGTATAAACTTTTTTTTTTTCTTTTTTTCCTTCCTCCCCCTCCCCTTTTTCTTTCCATTCCTTCAAACTTTATTTCATTTCTTCCATATACAAGAAGGCAAAAACTAAAAGATACAGTTCACCTCTGTATCTGGTTTACAAAATACAATACCCTACCTATTTCTCCCTCCTCCCTCCCACTCCCCCCCTCCCTATTCCCTATCTGGTTTGCCATCGCCCCTCTCTCCTGTTTCAAGCCCTGCTGCCCTCCTCCATCATCCTTTCCAAATATTTCCCCGAAGCCTTAAAATCTATCCATCTATAAAAGATATAAGATATATCTTTTATATATCCATCTATAAAAGATATAAAAAAAAATAAAAGATATTGTTATATTTTTCAACCTGCCCTATGTCTCTGCTGCCCCCAGCGCCCCCCCCCCCCCCCCCCCCGTTTAACTTACCTGAGCCCCTTCATCTCTTTGGAGTCGACGCGCTCTCCCTCTCTCCACTGGGATCCCGTCTCTTGATTACATAGATTGATAGCAGCGCAGCGCTCCCGCTGCTGTCAATCAAATCCAATGACGGGGGGCGGGGCCGAGTCCGACACTCGTGTCTGTAGACGCAAATGCTGGACTCGGGAGCGCGCCCGCAAGGTAACCTCCAAGGGGGTTAGCTAATGCAGGGAGGAGCCGCGAGAGCTGCCGGGGGACCCCAGAAGAGGAGGTTCGGGGCCACTCTGTGCAAAACGAGCTGCACAGTGGGAGTAAGTATGACATGTTTGTTATTTAAAAAAAATAAAAAACGATCCTTTACAATCACTTTAAATATTCCATTTTACAGATGTAATCTACTCTTTCACACGACTCCTTTATATCTGGTTTTCCTACAGATACCCATGTCTTTGGTACCATCCTCTCTTTTGCAGCGTTTAACAAAAATGGGGGCAATGTTTTCCTGTAGTGCTTTTTTGTATCTTTTGTATCATGAAACAGACACATCTGAATTGTTTATTATCTTTTCACCAGTTATTCCTCCTATATAGTCCTGCATTTCCTGCCAGTAATCTTTTATTGTTGGACAATCCCACCGGATGTGTGTCATTGTACCGATTTGTTTACATTCCCTCCAACATTGTGGGGATCTATCCTGTTGGTATGTATGAATTTTCTCTGGCGTTATGTACCATCTTACCAAAAACTTGTAGTTAATCTCTATTGTATTTATGTCCGTTGCGTAATTATATACTGCTCCTATCATTCTCTCTAATTGCTGTTCATCCAATTTCATCCCCCTTTCTTTTTTGCTTTTTCCTATATAAGGGGGCGACCCCTGTCCTTCTAGATCTGTCAAGATTGCGTATACCTGTGATATCCCATGTTTTAATGGTGTTTGTGTACAACAAATTTTTTCTAGTGGATTCAGATTCTTTCCACCTCTGATTGGTTGGGGTAATGTATTTACCAAGTGTTTTAATTGCAAGTATTCCCGCTCACTAATCTTCCACCCATTTACAGCACCTTGCAAAAGTATTCACCCAACCCTGGCTTTTTACCTATTTTGTTACATTGCAGCCTTCAGTTCAATGTTTTTTTACTCTGAATTATCTGTGATGGATAAGCTGGTGAAGTAAAATTAAAAAATATATACCGTATATACTCGAGTATAAGCCGACCCAAATATAAGCCAAGGCACCTAATTTTACCACAAAAAACTGGGAAAACGTATTGACTCGAGTATAAGCCTAGGGTGAGAAATGCGCAGCTACTGTAAGTGGAAAAGAGGGTCAACAATGCCCATTTGCAGCCTCACTGTGCCCATTTGCAGCCATAGGTCCCCCGAAACTCAAACTCAGTAGTTAAGGGTTCCTAGATGCCCCCTAGCTGCAGCCAAAATTTGGGGTCTCTGGAACCAAAGGGTCCCAAAATGGAATTGCTGCAGATGGACACAGTTGACCGACTTTGGGGCCCCATATCTCGGGGCCACTTGGTGCTAGGAACCCCAAGCCCAGTGGAACTAGCACTACAACATATCCAAAGCTGGTGTTCCTAGCACCAAGTGCCCCGAGATACGGGGCCCCAAAATCTGTTCGGAAAATGTCAAGCACTTCTGCAGCAGAGAATGACATTTTCCGAACCGATTTTGGGGCCCCATATCTCGGGGCCACTTGGTGCTAGGAACACCAGCTTTGGATATGTTGTGGTGCTAGTTCCACTGGGTTTGCACACCAATTTCCTAGCACCAAGTGGCCCAGAGATATGGGGCCCCAAAGTCGGTTTGGAAAATGTAATTCTCTGCTGCAGAAAAGTGCTTGACTCGAGTATAAGCCGCGTGGGGCATTTTCAGCACAAAAAAATGTGCTGAAAAACTCGGCTTATACTCGAGTATATACGGTACATAAAACTATTTTTAAGAAATAAAAAACTGATAATTGACATTTGCGTATGTGTTCCCCCCTTTGTTATGAAGCCCATAAAAAGTTCTGGTGCAACCAATTACCTTCAGAAGGTAATTGGTTGCACCAGTGTACAACCTAAGTGTCACATGATCTGTTATTACATATACACACCTTTTTGAAAGGCCCCAGAGGCTGCAACACCTAAGAGGCACCAATAACCAAACACAGCCATGAAGACAAAGGAACTCTCCAAACAAGTAAGGGACAAATCTTTGATTATGCCTAGGAGCACCATCAAATCTATCATAACCAAATGGAAAGAACATGGCACAACAGCAAACCTGCCAAGAGACGGCTACACACCAAAACTCACGGACCGGGCAAGGAGGGCATTAATCAGAGAGGAGCACAGAGACCTAATGTAACCCTGGCGGAGCTGCAGAGTTCCACAGCAGAGACTGGAGTATCTGTACATAGGACGTCAATAAGCCATACACTCCATTGGGCTTTATGGCAGAGTGGTCAGAAGAAAGCCATTACTTTCAGAAAAAAACAAAATGGCACATTTTGAGTTTGCGAAAAGTCATGTGGGAGATTCCCAAAATGTATGGAGGAAGGTGCTCTGGTCTGATGAGACTAAAACTGAATTTTTTGGCCATCAAAGAAAACGCTATGTCTGGCGCAAACCCAACACATCACATCACCCAAAGAACACCATCCCCACTGTGAAACATGGTGGTGGCAGCATCATGCTGTAGGGATATTTTTCAGCAGTCGGGACTGGGAAACTGGTCAGAGTTGAGGGAAAGATGGATGGTGCTAAATACAGGGATATTCTCGAGCAAAACCTGTACCCCTCTGTGTATGATTTGAGGCTAGGATGGAGGTTCACCTTCCAGCAGGACAATGACCCCAAACACACTGCTAAACACTTGATTGGTTTAAGGGGAAACATGTAAATGTGTTGGAATGGCCTAGTCAAAGCCCAGAACTCAATCCAATAGAAAACCTGTGGTCAGACTTAAAGATTGCTGTTCACAAGCGCAAACCATCCAACTTGAAGGAGCTGGAGCAGTTTTGCAAGGAGGAATGGGCAAAAATCCCAGTGGTAAGATGTGGCACGCTCATAGAGCGACTTGGAGCTGTGATAGCTGCAAAAGGTGGCTCTACAAAGTATTGACTTTAGGGGGGTGAATAGTTATGCACATTGACTTTTTCTGTTATTTTGTCCTATTTGTTGTTTGCTTCACTATAAAAAAAAAAAAAAAACATCTTCAAAGTTGTGGGCATGTAAATTAAATTATGCAAATCCTCAAACAAACAATGTTAATTCCAGGTTGTGAGGCAACAAAACATGAAAAATGCCAGGGGGGGGGGGGGGGGGGGGGGTGAATACTTTTGCAAGGCACTGTGAAATTTAAGTCGTGTAATGTTCTTATCTTCCCTTGTTCAGTGATATCCTTTATTTGTGCATTTCCCATTCAACTACTGAAAAGTGTCTCCTTCCCTGGAGTAAAAAAATGTGTTCCTGTGAGTGGAATTAGTGGTAAATTTTATATCCATTTTCTCTGTCGATGAATTAAATCCCATATTTTAAATACGTTTCTAGTCAGGTCATGTGCTTCTAGGTCTAGTGTTCTATGCTTCCGTGGTACCCATATACTTTTGTGCAATAATGTCTTTTCAATCTTAACCCACTTTTTTTCTCGCGTTTTTCGTTCACCCATTCTACCATTCATGAAATAATAACTGCTTTATAGTATCTATTTATATCCGGTGCTGCTAAACCCCCGTGTTTTTTTGTTTTTTTTTCTGGTGATTAATGCAAATTTAACTCTCGGCTTTTTATTTCCCCATATATATTTTAGCATCCTTGTTTTTATTGTTCTTAAAAAACTTTGTGGAATTGCTATTGGTATCATTTGGAATTGATATATTATTTTTGGAAAGATCACCATTTTTAACCTATTTATCCTTCCCATCCAGGATCCAACGAAACTTTCTTAACCACCTCAATACTGGGCACTCACACCCCCTTCCTGCCCAGGACATTTTTCAGCTTTCAGCGCTGTCACACTTTGAATGACAATTGCGCGGTCATGCTACACTGTACCCATGTAAAACTTTTATCATTTTCTTTACACAAATAGAGCTTTCTTTTGGTGGTATTTAATCACTCCTGGGTTTTTTATTTTTTTTTTTAAAAAGAAAAAGACCAAAAATTTAGAAGAAAAAAAAAAAGTTTTTTTTAGTTTCTGTCAGTAAATTTTGTAAATAAGTAATTTTTCTCCTTTACTGATGGGCGCTGATGAGGCAGCACTGATGGGCAATGATGAGATGGCACTTATGGGCACTGATGAGGCGGCACTTATGGGCACTGATTAGGTGACACTGATGAGGAGGCACGAATATGCCGCACTTATGGGCACTGATAGGTGGCAGTGATATGTGGCACTGATGATCACTGATAGGCGACACTGATGGGTGGCACTGGTGGGCACTGGGCACAGATAGGCAGCACTGGTGGGCACAGATAGGTGGCACGGATAGACGGCACTGATGGGCAGCACTGATGGGCATTCATGGGTGGCATTGATGGGCAGCAGTGATGAGCACTGATGGGCAACAGTGATGGGCATTGATGGGCAGCACTGATAGCCAGCACTGACTGGCATCACTGATGGCCACTGATTGCTGGCACTTGTGGGCACTGATTGCTGGCACTTGTGGGCACTGATTGCTGGCACTTGTGGGCACTGATTGCTGGCACTTATTGGCACAGATTGGTGCCAATTGTGGCCACTGATTGCTGGCAGTGGCATTGCTGGCACTGTTTGGCACCTCATTGTAATCAGGGCAATGATGTTCAGTGCCCTGATTACATCTCTAGATGTCCTCTGTAAGGAGATGCCGCTGACAGAGTGTGAGGAGAGGAGCGCCGATTACCGGCATCTCCGTATTTACATGTGACGGGCTGTGATTGGACACAGCCGATCACATGGTTAAAGAGCAGCGGCTCTTTACACAGATCGTGGGCACGCCGTATCCTAACAACACGGCGCAGCCGGGATCACTGCGCTGCGCGCCCCCCAGGGGCGCACGAGAGTGGTTGTTCTGGAGGGCCTTCATATGACGTCCACCCAGAACGAGAGCCGCGTCGCCCAGCCATCATTTGATGGCCAGCAGGCGGGAAGAGGTTAAATTCCGTTTTGATCTCATGCAGTAATGGGATATAATTAGCCAAGTATAACTTCTCTAATGCAGGTGTCAGCTTAGAACGAGTTCTAATCCAAACTACACCCTTCAGAATTAGCTGCAGGAATATTGCCAGCACTGGCCGTGTTTCAGAATAGTCCTTTAACCGGACTTTCATTTTTATGTTTATGCCTTTTTTTTTAAACGTCCAGCCTAAATATAGCTTTGGTGTTATTATATTCCTTGCAGAACACGAGCAACAGTTCTTTCCTCCCAAAAAATATATTTTTACAGCTCCTTTTCACAACCATATAATTAGACGACTACAGCGGTATTTCTGTACTAATACATTCGGAGAAAACTCCGTACAGAATAAACACGCAGCCTGTCAGACCTATAAGGAGGAGCTACAGGCTACAAACTATTTTCTAGAGTTTCTCAACTATATAGATCTTTTGAATCTTTAACCTTTTTGCTGCCAAAGCTGTTTTTTTGCGCACGTTTAAAAAAATTATTTTAGACCTGAAGATTAGATAAAACCCTCAAACATGATATTTTCTGAAAGCTGAAAGCAGAGACCCTGGAGAATAAAATAGTGGTAGTTCCAATTATTTTTTATGTCACATGACATATGCACAATGGTTCTTCAAGTGCACAAAAGGGGGCGGAAAGCTGAAGTTACACTCAGTGAGGAGAGCTCTAAGAGCTGATTGGAGGGAAGAGACACACCTCCTTCACACAGCACACAGGAACAGAGCTGAGGCTGTCAACCACAGGCTGTGTGCAGGAGATTCCTCCCGTCACCATTTTTCTCTGGTTGTCAGGAAAACTTGTCAGAAGTGACTTATAGCGGAGGAACAAAGCAGCAGACAGAAACGACACTCGGTGCTATAGGAGTTATAAAGGCAGAAGGTTTTTTATCTTAATGCATTAACCGCTTGCCGACCAGCTGCCGCAGTTATACTGTAACAGGTTAGCTCGGCTGCGCGAATCGCCGCTCCAATACGGTCCCTTTAAACGCTATGGCAGGCGCCGGAGCCGGTGCGCGTGGCCGGCAGCCACGATGTCTGCCGGTCACCCATGATTGCTCTACAGAGAGCCAGAACGGGGATCTGTCAATTTAAACAGACAGATCCCCGTTCTGTCAGGGAAGTCGAGAGAGAGATCTGCTGTTCCTAGTGATCAGGAACAACGATCTTTCTCCTCCTCCAATCAGTACACTCCCCCCACAGTTAGAAATACCCCCCTAGGAACACTTAACCCCTTGATCCCCCCCCCCCTAGTGTTAACCTCTTCCCCGCCAGTGACATTTATACAGTGATCAGTGGCTATTTTTAGCTCTGAACACTGTAATAATGTCACCGGTCCCAAAAATGTGTCAAAAGTGTCCGATCTGTCCGCCGCAATGTTGCAGCCCCACTAAAAATCGCTGATCACCGCCATTACCAGTAAGAAAAAAAACTATATTTAAAAATGCCATAAATATATCCCCTATTTTGTAGACCCTATAACTTTTACGCAAACCAATCAATATGTGCTTATTGCGATTTTATTTACCAAAAATATGTAGAAGAATACATATTTGCCTAATCTGATAAAGAAATGTATTTATTTATTTATTTTGGATATTTATTATAGCAAAATGTAAAAAATATTGTTTTTTTATTATTTTTTCAAAATTGTCGCTCTTTTTTTGTTTATAGCAGAAAAAAAAAAAACTGCACAGGTGATCAAATACCACCAAAAGAAAGCTCTATTTGTGCGGGGGAAAAAAGGGCGTCAATTTTGTTTGGGTACAACGTCCCACGACCGCGCAATTCTCAGTTAAAGCGCCGCAGTGTTCTGTGCAAATCCGACTGCACAAAGGAGGTAAGTATAATATGTTTGTTATTTTAATTTTTTTTTTCTAAACGAGACTTTACAATCACTTTAATTGAAACAGGTACACACTATAGAAGGATATGCTTTGTTCATATTTCATGTCTGAGGTTTCCACCCACTTTAAAATGGCTGTAAAGGCTAAAGGTTTTTTACCTTCATGCATTATATGCAGTGCAGCCTCTCCTCAATACTTACCTGAGCCCGATCTCGATCCAGTGATGTACATGAGAGCTGAGGCTCTCTCGGCTCTCTCACTTCTCATTGGCTCCTGCTGCTGTCAATCACAGCCAGTGAGGAGTGAGCGGGGGGGGGCAGGGCTGAACCAAGCTCTGTGGGTCTTATGAACACACAGAGCGGGGCTCGGGAGCAAGCACGCAGGAGTGCCCCTATAACAAGCTGCTTACTATGGGGGCACTAAGCAGGGGAGGAGCCAGGAGCGCTGGCGGGGGACCCGAGAAGAGGAGGACCGGGGCTGCTCTGTGCAAAAAAACTGCACAGAGCAGGTGAGTTAAGCAGGTTTGTTATTAAAAAAAACAAAAAAATGAACCTTTAAAATAAAAATGCAATTTATTGTTTATTTTTTTTTTTTGGTAGACTATAAAAGATGAGGTTGCGCCGAGTAAATAGATACCCAACATGTCAAGCTTTAAAAAATCTCCCATGTGATATAATATTTTTAAGACAGGTTCTCTTTATTGGGACATAAGGGGACTTCTAGATCCCCGCTGTCTCACCTGCCTTGCATTGAAGCTCTATTAGCTTCTTCCCTGGCCACAAAGACCAGATAAAGTGACAACAGCAACCAGAAGGGACATTTTACATGTTGCTTCCCGATTCTTTCTAGCTGGGGAAGATCAACAAATGGATGTTCACTGGTCTCTGGTCTCCCTTCCCTTCACCCAGCAACACCTGCCATGCAGGTCCTGCAGGTGGGGCAACGGCTGCCCGGGAAGAATGGTGGGCAAAGGGGATCATGCTGGGGAAAGGGGAAGGCACACTCCGGGGGTCACAGAAAGCAATCAAAGAGAGTCGCTGTAAGACTCACAGCAATGGCAGTGAAAGGGATAAAAGGGATAAAGATGAACTCCAAACATTAATGCTGCTCTATAATCCATTCTAGGGGTCTATTTATATAAAAAAAAGCAAGCATTCACCCAAATACCGTATTTTGTTTGATATGTTGATTTCCTATAATTGTCAGCTCCATCTAGTGGCCAGAATGGGGATTTTTTGTATCCTGAAATACCAGAAATCAGGAAAATATCACATTATGGCCACTAGATGGAGCTGATAATCATAGGAAATAATGTCTCGGGGTAAACCACTCTTACTTACCTGATCTTCCACTCTTGCAGACTCCTCTGCAGTCCAGCAGCCTTTTCTCTCCTACTCTCCAACAAACAACAGTCCTTTGGCATCACCAAGACCTATTCAGGGACCATAGCCCTGTACTGGACATGAGGATGCCAAAGGACAGTAAGCAGAGGGAGCAGAGGATCAGGTAAGTAGAAGTTATTTTCCATCCCCAGGACAGGAATGAGCAGTTAATTCTTGCAGTGCAAGTGCAGCTCCACTACAAAGGAGAGTTTTTGGTTTTCCTGGAGTTTGGCTTTAATCAAAATATGGGCAGCACTGATAATGGCTGGGCAAATGCTTGTGACATGACTTTTTTTATAAATAGACCCCTAAATGATTTTTTCTTTAATACAAGTAGTACGTTTCTTAATTTGATCTAGTATCAGCTTCTTACATCCCCCCATACAGCAGAGCTCAGAATGTGAAAGGAAAAAGCAGTACAATGAGCCAATCAGTTTATGTATTGAAGAGAAGCATGCTGACAGGAGGAGAGATTAGAGTGAAAAATAAATAAACTCAGAACTGTGCTGCTGCCTCTTTGATTGTCCAGTAACAGGCTTGGGGGCTTGTCCGGGATGACCTGGCCTCAGACTGAGGACATCTAGTGGCAGAAAAATAGTACTGCAGTTGAAATCTCATTGAAAAATGGTTTTGTTACCTTTTAATGGGCAATTAATTTGATCACATTAGGTGATCCCCTAATACCACAAGCCAAATCTGTTCTTGTTGCACCCTATTGGTTTATTAGAAAATTGTGGCTTCTCATTCTGCAAATGCTAGTTGATTGTCTGTCATCCTGACCCTCTTGTTTTATTAGTTTAGTATATATATATATATATATATATATATATATATATATATATATGTGTGTATATATAAAATTACAAAAGTGAGTACACCCCTCACATTTTTGTAAATGTTTTATTATATCTTTTCCATCTTTATGTAGAGTAACAATTCTTTTTTTCAGATCCTCAGAGAGTTCTTTGCTATGAGGTGCCATGTTGACCTTCCAGTGACCAGTATGAGAGAGTGAGAGCGATAACACCAAACGATAACACACCTGCTCCCCATTCACACCTGAGACCTTGTAACACTAACGAGTCACATGACATCGGGGAGGGAAAATGGCTAATTGGGCCCAATTTGGACATTTTCACTTAGGGGTGTACTCACTTTTGTTGCCAGCGGTTTAGACATTAATGGCTGTGTGTTGAGCTATTTTGAGGGGACAGAAAATTTACACTGTTACACAAGCTGTACACTCAGTACTTTACATTGTAGCAAAGTGTCATTTCTTCAGAGTTGTCACATGAAAAGATATTATAAAATATTTACATGTCAGGGGTGTACTCACTTATGTGAGATACTGTATATTTTAACAACAAAATGTGGTATTAGTATTTGTGTGCAAAATAATTCATTAAAGTGTATTTTTTCCTAAAAAAATGCATTTGAAAAACTGCTGCACAAATACTGTGACATAAAAGTTTGCAACACCCACCATTTTATTCTCTAGGGGTTCTGCTAAAAATATATATATAATGTTTGGGGGTTCTAAGTAATTTTCTAGAAAAAAAATACAGATTTTTACAGGAAAGAAATGTCAGAATTGGCCTGGGTGGGAACTGGTTAAAACCTCCGATATCTGTCACAGGTTGGAGGACCGAGCTAAGAAGACGGCGCGGTATTAGAGGTGAAGGTAAGTGGACCCTACCATTCCTTTCATTTATGGGGGGAGGGGTACATCCTGGCATGACCTGTCCCGGAGCCAATGCTGACATTCAGCAGCAGCCGGCAACCCTTTCCGACCGCAGGCCCTGTGGTCGGCAGACTTCCTGAGTAATAGATTTCAGCTCCGGGCTACAGAAGACACAGGGGAGCATGGAGGGGATTCGTCACCTAGATGAAAGAAGGGGGAACGGCGCCGAAAAAAAAACAAGCTAAAACAAGAGAATTTACCGACGCTCAGCAAGAAAGACGAGCTTTCCTGCTGGCCAAGCACAATACAGAGCTGAGCGTAAACCGTCACCGACCACATCCACATCCTACCATCATACCGTCCTATAGAACAAATACACCGACAAAGCCAAAGCCTGACTCTGGGAAACGTTCGTTTCAAAGCCCCAAAGAAGCTCCTGTACTTCCTGAGCAAGACAATGTGAATTGTCAATGTGACATGTGAATAAGCCCCACACAATGCAATGGAAATCTGGTGTTGATTAATAAAGCGCTCACGTTTCAAATTGCTTAGCTGTGAACGGGGCTTAGAGCTACATTCACACTCTGGGGTTGATTCACTAAAGGCAAATAGATTGTGCACTTTGCAGCTGCTCCGAAGCTTAGTAAATTAACCACTTCCCGTCCGGCCTATAGCAGAATGACAGCCGGGCACTGGTTCAGTTATCCTGACTCAGCGTCTTAACATGCCGGCGCACGCCCGCGGGGGCATGCAGCGCGGCGATCAGTGGTGTGGTGTGTCACTCTGACACACTGCATCTCCGATCGTAGTAAGAAGCCTCTGACGGAGGCTCTTTACCATGTGATCAGCTGTGACCAATCACAGCAGATCACAGCGTGAACCAGGAAGTGCCAGTAAACGGCTTTCCTCGGTTGGCGCTGACAGGGAGAGCCGATCGGCAGCTCTCCCTGTCAGAGGCGGTCTGTGCTAAAAATCAGCAAATTGATTATCAGTACAGCCCCATGAGATGAGCCGCAAACAAATGGGCACTGATTGGCACCATTATGTTGCAGTTATGCCCAGCAATGCCACCCTTAGGGGCATCACTGCAAACAAGCAGTGTCATCAGTGCCACCCATCAGTGTCTATTCATGCCACCTGTCAGTGCCCATCCGTGCCCATCAGTGCCCATCTATCAGTGCCCATCCGTGCCAACTATCAGTGCCACCCATAAGTAACCATCAATGCCACCTATGAGTGCCCATCAATGCCACCTATGAGTGCCCATCAATGCCACCTATAAGTGCCCATCCGTGCCACCTATGAGTGCCCATCAGTGCCGCCTATCAGTGCCTATCAGTGCCACCTATCAGTGCCCATCAGTGCCGCCTATCAGTGCCCGTCAGTGCCACCTCATCGGTGCCCATCAGTGCCGCCGTATCAGTGCCCGTCAGTGCAGCCATATCAGTGCCCGTCATTGAAGAAGAAAACGTACTTATTTACAAAAAGTTTTAACAGAAACAAAGAAAAACTTGTTTTTTTTCAAAATTTTCGGTCTTTTTTTTATTTGTTGCGCAAAAAATAAAAATGCAGAGGTGATCAAATACCACCAAAAGAAAGCTCTATTTGTGGGAACAAAATGATAAAAAATTTGTTTGGGTACAGTGTAGCATGACCGCGCAATTGTCATTCAAATTGCGACAGCGCTGAAAGCTGAAAATTGGCCTGGGCGGGAAGGTGTCTAAGTGCCTGGTATTGAAGTGGATAAGATAAAAAGCCTTCTGTGTGCAGCAGCCCCCTCTAATACTTACCCGAACCCCATCTCTATCCAGCGATGTCTATGAGTGCCTCGGCCATTCCAGAAATCTCTCTCCTGATTGGTTGAGACACAGCAGTGGCGCCATTGGCTCCCGCGGCTGTCAATTTAGCTCAGTTAGCCAATCAAGAAAGAGAGGGGGCGGACCTAACCACGGCTCTGTGTCTGAATGGATACACAAGGCTGACGCTCGGCTCGGGTGCCCCTTGCTGTGGCGGAACTCAACAGGA
The DNA here is from genome assembly GCA_037952835.1 of Lithobates septentrionalis. Lineage (NCBI taxonomy): Eukaryota > Metazoa > Chordata > Amphibia > Anura > Ranidae > Lithobates > Lithobates septentrionalis. The sequence goes on along the minus strand of JBBDGP010001590.1, from coordinate 65,087 downwards.
GGGAGGGGCCAGGAGCTCCAGCCAGGGACCCAAGAAGAGGAGGATCCGGGCTGCCCTGTGCAAAACCACTGCACAGAGGAGGTAAGTATAACATGTTTGTTATTTAGAAAAAAAAAGAGACTTTAATATCACTTTAATACATAGAATCCCTTCAAGGAGAACCATACAAGGCAAGTTGAAACGTTGGTCTCAGCCAACGCGTTTTGGGGGGGAGGAACCCGCTTCTTTAGGTTGAGACTTCAACGTAGCTTCCCTGGCGGTATGATTATGTCAGATTTTTGAATCTCAAAGTGGTACAATTGTTTTGCATAGAAATTTGGCGTTTTATATTGTAGGCCTGTAATTCTTAGGAATACCACACTTAAATCTGTCCAAGCAAAAGTCTAGTAGACATCTTGGGTATAATAAAGTATGAAACACGAAATCATACATTAAAATATGATAAATAACTATAAATAATTATAAAAAATAATAGTATAATAATAATAATAAAATGAATTTCCCCACAAATCACTATCGCTCAATTCTGCAAGTGTTCTAATTTATTATCACTGTTTTCTAGCTGGTCTAAAACCGCTTTTGACGTAAAGGGACACTTTTTGGTTGCTATGGACAATCTCCAGTTTCCAGGCAGAAAGAACCGTATATATAATATAAAAGTGCAGGCAGGGCACTGGACAAAGCACTGGGGACAAAAGGGAGGTGAGATTACAGTGTACTGTATGTGTTATGTTTTGTGTACTTTTTGAATTGGTCGCCAGGCTCCGCCCCCATGCCTTGCGATGCTCACAGGGATTGGAGCCCAGAACACAGAGCTTCGGGATCTGGCGGAGGACACAGCAGGGGGGGGGGGGGGGGCAGACATCGCAGGATCCTGGGGACAAGGTAAGTTACCTGTGCCAGGATTCTGCAATGCTATCCCGAGTGTGGCTCGGGGGGGGTTACCGCTTTTGGTAATGAAAACTCACCCCGAGCCACACTCGGGATTACCGCCAGGGAGGTTAATATTGGCTTCCATTATACATGATGAGTAAGGTGTGTGTCATAGCTAAAATAGGCAACACAGAATATCATGAACATGACATAAGAGCATAATACTGTCCTCAAGAAGAAGAGAGAGAGAAAATAAATAAATAAATACAAATCAACAATAAACAAGAAATATACATGCTACATACATGTATCTCCTATCTTGATATATTTATGCATGTATTTATTTATTTACTGTATTTATTGGCGTATAACACTCACTTTTTCACCATGAAAATCGGGTGCAAATAGCGTGTGCCACACTCGGGAATACCGTGAGGGAGGCTACAATGAATGTGCGTGTTATACGCCGATAAATACGGTATTTATTTTCTTTCTTCTTCTTCTTGAGAACAGTATTTTTTACCACCCCTCAACCACTCCCCCTGTTGGTCGGTGGTGTACACATGCCGCAGCCGCGATGCTTTGCCTCACGGCAGGAATTATAATATAAATCATATGATAGATACTGAGCTACTCATTCACCAATATCCAATACCTAAATAGACACCATAAATAATTCCTATTATACCCCCGTAATGCTCGGCAGGAAGTGCCGCCCACCCAGCGTACCCCATTCAAGTGAATGGAGCCACACTGCAACTGCCCCGCAACTACACATAATGCATGCAGTTGTCTGGTAATTAGGGAGTAAAAAGAGAAGGAAAGACAACTCCTGTCTATTGCTGTGTGAAGCCTGATCCGAATCACACTTCAGACAGCAAAGCAAGTCTAAACGAGGCCTTACCATAAATGATGTGCAGACCTATCCGTTTACGCCACCCCAAATTTTATTACAATAAGGCCATACCCACAGTTTGGTGAGGTGTTCACTTAGCTCCACCCCCCCAACCCCCCCCCCCCCCCCCCCCAATCTCAGAAACTCCAATTTCCAACATTTCCCAGGTATGGTCATATCTCCCAATCTCCTATAAGCAAGGATGCTGCCTGTATTATCTAACATAGAAATCTGTATGGACAGAGAGAACTGTGTAAATCCGGTACAGCAAGAAGGTAGAAGTGTGACACATTAGTGGAACATTAGTTCTGCCATAATAAATCAGACGGCACATTTGCTGAAAATACACATTGTTCTGCTTGGAGCAGGTCAGCTGATGTCTCAGTTTACAGAACACGTATAGATACTCCGCTCATCCAGAGTTCTGCTTTTCATCTGAAGATGTCAAACATGGATACACCATGGAGACCTTGCATAGGTTGTAGTAATGGTTAGCACCTGAAGATGTCAAACATGGATACACATGGAGACCTTGCCATAGGTTGTAGTAATAGGTTAGCACCCTGAAGATCGGGGACCTTGGGTTCAACTACCAGCAGAGACGGTTCTGGCATAGAGTTTGTGGGTTTGCAATGTGCTAGTAACCAGGCAGGACGGGGTGATGCCATCTCTGGGAGTTTTTCAGACAGGCTTCGGGAGGTACGTAAATGGCCTACACCTATATCAAGGGCATTACAGTATTCAACTTTTGTTAGAGCTGCACAGTCTGTTTTTTATCTAAAAACACCCCTTATATGCATAGGCAGTTTTCTGGGAAGAGGCAAATTATATAGTGAGCCTTTTTGCTGTGTCATATTTAAAATATTTGATTTTATTTTTTCATTTCTTTCTGTGTACGGTTTTACAAGGCGATGTCCTATTTAGTCCTCACAGCACATGGCAGTGCGCTCCCAGTTCCAGGTCTGTGTCCTCCTCACACACATGTATGTAAATCTGAGAAAAATGCGGAGAATGTGTATGATCTCTAAATGATGCCCATATGTGGAACGGCCCATTTTAGGAAGAGTGCGAACTCCTTAAAAAAGAAAAAAAACAAGGAATGTTGCCTTTAAGTCGCCATCTCTCCTCCCCATTGTGCTTCATCTGGATGTAGTTAGTGTACAAAGAGGGCGAGCGAGGCGCGCTGTGCTGGGGAAGAGGCGAGCTCAGTAGAAAGCAGGGGGTTGTTAGGCCTGAGGACGGAACACGAGCGAGGACGGCATCACGCCGCACAATAAGATCAGAAATTTATATTTTGAATGACAATAATTAAAACAGCAATAAAATCAAAAGACCAGGAAACCCATAGAAATGAAGATTTCAGTCTTGTATTCTCATACCGGTGAAAGATTGATACCTCTACATCAGGGGGATCAACAATGTTCAATACAACACCCACATCATATCCTTTATATATATCACCGGGGGGGGGGACGACAATTTTATAATATAAAGAAATGAATTAAATTTAAATGAATGAATAAGCTTTATTTGGAGCTTTTTAGGATATAATTCAGAACACCAGAAAAAGAACTGCAGTAGAACAGAGCAAAGAAATTCCAAATAAACCGGAGACAGTCATAAAACAATGTATTCAGTCCGCACCTCTCTCATCAAAGACCCCCCTTACATCAGGAACCCCATTAAAGTCCCCCCTTACATCAGGAACCCCATCAAACTCCCCCCCTTACATCAGGGTCTTCATCAAAGTCCCCCTTACATCAGGAACCCCATCAAAGTCCCCCCTTACATCAGGGTCTTCATCAAAGTCCCCCTTATATCAGGAACCCCATTAAAGTCCCCCCTTACATCAGGGTCTTCATCAAAGTCCCCCTTATATCAGGAACCCCATTAAAGTCCCCCCTTACATCAGGAACCCCATCAAAGTCCTCCCTTACATCAGGAACCCCATCAAAGTCCCCCCTTACATCAGGAACCCCATCAAAGTCCTCCCTTACATCAGGAACCCCATCAAAGTCCCCCCTTACATCAGGAACCCCATCAAAGTCCCCCCTTACATCAGGAACCCCATCAAAGTCCCCCCTTACATCAGGGTCTTCATCAAAGTCCCCCCTTACATCAGGAACCCCATCAAAGTCCCCCCTTACATCAGGGTCTTCATCAAAGTCCCCCTTACATCAGGAACCCTATCAAAGACCCCCCTTACATCAGGGTCTTCATCAAAGACCCTCCTTACATCAGGGTCTTCATCAAAGTCCCCCCCTTACATCTGGGTCTTCATCAAGGCCCCCCCCTTACATCAAGGTCTTCATTAAAGACCCCCCTACATCAGCGTCCCCCATCAGAGTCCTGTAGTGGCAAGGTGGAAGCCATGAACAGGAGCAGGTCCATTCTCCTGAGAATGGTGGGGCAAGCACATGATCAGGGAATCTGATCTGGAATGTGACCTATATGAGCTCACTATGGGTCCACATTGAGAGCATGCTATTGACCCCAGCTGCGGGCCAGATAAAATCTTGTAGTGGGCTGGATTTGGCCCTCGGTCCGTAGTATGGAGACCCCCTGCTCTACGTTATGTTCTTTGCCTAATTAAAGTGGACCAGTCACCATTATATAACATATTCACAAAATTCAAAGACTTGGCTACACTCAACAAGCAAACCTCGACCTTGCTCTGAGCTCTTGCCACTGCAATGCAGACCACCTACACTTACTACCCAATGAGGCACAATAATCGTCAACAGAAGCATGCCATTGGATAGGAGAATGGTGGAAGCCTGCTATTCAACATTAATCATTTCACCTTCACTGGATGCACCTAAACCCAGCATAGGTGTAGAAAATAGACTGTTGGAAGTGGAAAATAGCTTTTTGATCTCAGAGACCCTCTAGCACAGACAATCTCAACCTAGGTTCCCCCGGAGGTTGCTAGGGGTTCCCTGAGCTATGACTAATTGACCTCCCATCTGATGGTGCCTGCCTAGTCCCTGGGCCAACGCCAAGCCGGGGCATGACAGCAATTACCTTTTTAGTTGCCTATAAGGGTGGAATTCTGACCACTAATTTAAGTGGCCTTCTTCTCGTTGACCACCAAAGAAGGGAACATTCTTCCCACTTGATCACTAATGGAAGGGGCATTCTTTCCACTGATCACCAATGTAAGGGGCATTCCTCCCACTGACCACCAATGTAAGGGGCATTCCTCCCACTGACCACCAATGTAAGGGGCATTCCTCCCACTGACCACCAATGTAAGGGGCATTCCTCCTACTGACCACCAATGTAAGGGGCATTCCTCCCACTGATCACCAATGTAAGGGTAATTTTTCCCACTGATCACCAATGTAAGGGACATTCTTCCCACTGATCACCAATGTAAGGGACGTTCTTCCCACTGATCACCAATGTAAGGGACATTCTTCCCACTGACCATCAATGTAAGGAACATTCTTTACACTGATATCCAATGCAAGAGGCATTCTTTCTACTAACCACCAATGTAAGGGACAATCTTCCCACTAACCACCAATGTAAGGAACATTCTTCCCACTGACCACCAATGTAAGGGGCATTCTTCCCATTGACCACCAATGTAAGGGACAATCTTCCCACTAACCACCAATGTAAGGAACATTCTTCCCAATGACCACCAATGTAAGGGGCATTCTTCCCATTGACCACAAATGTAAGGAACATTCTTCTCACTATCCACCAATATAAGGAGCATTCTTCCCACTGATCGCCAAAGTAAGGGACATTCTTCTCACTATCCACCAATATAAGGAGCATTCTTCCCACTGACCACCAATGTAAGGGGCATTCTTCCCATTGACCACCAATGTAAGGAACATTCTTCTCACTATCCACCAATGTAAGGAACATTCTTCCCATTAATCACCAATTTAAGGGAAAGTCTTCCCACTGACCACCAATGTGAGGAGCATTCTTCCTACTGACACCCAATGAAATGGTTTTAGAAGGGCCACCCCAAGACCTAAAAATTATTGTTAAGGGTTCCCCTGGGGTAGAGGTCCAAAGTGAAGTACCAAGTTGATAATAGAAGCATAATCCATAGATCATGTCAGGTTAGGCACTGTTCAGGCACAGCCGTAGCACAGGTAAGGTCAGGTCTGGTAAAAAATGATTGGGAACTTGCAAATGGGCAATAATCAGGTCAAGAGTCCAACCATCAGAATCCAAGGCTCAAGCCAGGTCTGAGTGGGTAAAACAGATACAATTTCAGATAAAACACCAAAGCTAACAAAGACCAGGAACAACCTTTTTTAAACAAGTACTATCACAGTGCACCAAGCAGAAATTATATTCAGTACCAGATGACCTGGCAGCACTGTGGCTTTGTGGCTGGCACTTATGCCATCAAGTCAACTCCTGGCCAGGACACTACCTGTATAGAGTTTGAATGTTCTCCCTTTGTTTGCATGGGTTTCCTCCCACACTCCAAAGACATGCCGGTAGGTTAACTGTCCTGTCTAAACTGACCCTAGTATGTGCGTACAAATTGGCTATACACACATTATCACATTCTACATGCTGGTCCCCAGCCCAATCAATTGGGGGGGGGGGGGGTTGAGGAAAGACCAGGCAACCTACTTCATGAAAAACTCACCAAGAAAATTCTATGGAAAATGTATCGACATTGCCCAGAACCCTGGCCTACACAATCACCGAGACTCCAATATGACTGGATGAACTCTCGGTGACCATGGATAAGCGCAGATGTGGCAAGAAGGGCAAACGGTTCAAAGCAGAGATGACCACCAGATACCCAGGACAGGTGAACAGAAACCAAAACATGAACCTACAGCAACCAATCAGATCAGCTTATAGCCTGTCGTACAGAATGCAATCTGATTGTACAATCCCCGTTAGAGTTACTAAACGAATGTACTGTAGTCTGAGGACAAACCTAAATAACCAATGTATCGAACTGGGCAGGTCCTTGCACTACATAGTTGAGTAGATCTGAAGGAGATTGTATCTGCTGCAGTTGCATGCACTGCCATATGCTTCTACTAACATACTACAGGCATGCTCGTATGCAAAAAAAAAAAAAAAAAGGTTTGTAGCAAGTGTGTTAATGAGCAAAGCACGTGACAATCATATGACGGTAAGCATATTAATCACGTTAACATTTCACAGCCTGAATGATGCATCACTAAGAAGTACATTACCATGTAACGCATAGTCCTCGGCTACATTTTAATCCCTAAGAAAATACGAATTCACTTATTGCAGCTGTTTGTAGTTGAACCCAAAGTACAAGTCCATAAATCCATGCCGTATGTGCGGAAGTATTTTACAAGCATTCCAATCTTTACAAGAAGAAAAAAGCATTCCTTATACAAAGATTGGACAGCTTAAATTTTTTTCTTAACTGATCCAAAATCGCATTTACCCATCGGGGTCACCTCAATAAAATGTGGAGCTTCGTGTGGAATTTGGGGCCCGCAGGCAATATGATGTTGGGATAGTGACAGCAGAAGTGCCTAATAACTGCTGAGCTTATGGCCAAAGGCAACTGTCATGGCGGCACCAACAAGTGGAATGTTTAGTGGACTGGTACATAATGTATTTATTACGGGCAGAATCATTTAAAAAAGAAAAAAAAGTCATGTGAATATGCTAATAACATTCTGCATTCTCTTTTTCAGACAGCAGGTGGAGCTTTAGGCTCCATTTCGCATTTTCCAGGCTTAGTTTGCTTCTTTGATGTGACGCTGATGGTTACCTCACCTCAATAAATTGTGGGGCCTGGGGTGGAATTTGGGGTCTGTAGGCATTATGGTGATTTTTGGATGTGATGGTGGTGTTTACAGAAATCAATAGCTCAAGCTGAAATTTAAAAAGTGATATTAAAATGATTGTAAAGTCTCGTTTTAAAAAAAAAAACAAAACAAACATGTTATACTTACCTGCTCTGTGCAGCTGGTTTTGCACAGAGTGGCCCGCATCCTCCTCTTCTCGGGTCCCTCTTCTGTGCTCCTGGCCCCTCCCTCCTGTTGAGTGTCCCCACAGGCTGTGGGGGCACCCGAGCCGAGTCACAGCTCCCTGTGTCCATTCAGACATGGAGCCACGACCCGGCCCGTCCCCTCTCTCTCCTGATTGGCTGACTGACTTTGATTGACAGCACCCCCTTCATGAGCAGGCCATTTTTTTACTATTCAGCACCACGCTACTTTAACTGGTAATCGTGCGGTCATGCTGTATGCAAATTACATTTTTATAATTTTTTTTCACACAAATAGAGCTTTCTTTTGGTGGTATTTGATCACCACTGGGTTTTTTTTATTTTTTTTTTATTATAATAACAGAGAAAAGAACGGATATTTTCTACTTTCTGTTATAAAACATATCCAATAAAATGAAATTTCTTCATGAATTTAGGCCAAAATGTATTCTGCTACATGTGGAAAGTGCTGCCAGTGATTGGGGCTGATCCTGCTGATACTGTTTTGAGGAACACTATTATAGTTCTGACCGTGACCAGGATACGGACCCCGACAGACACTATACTAGTAATGATCAGTGATCAGCGCAGGGGCGGACTGACCATTCGGGCACTCGGGCACTGCCCGAAGGGGCCAATGCCACTAAGGGGCCCCATCAGGGTTACCAGCCTCAATAAAACCAGGGACAGTATGTAAAAATGTGTGTGTATGTGTATACTGTGTGTGTATATTGTGTGACTGTGTGTGTATATTGTATGTGTGTGTATACTGTGTGGCCCCATAATCTATTGCCCGGGGGCCCCAAAATCTTCTCCTATTGCCCGGGGGCCCTATGAGTTGTCAGTCTGCCCCTGGATCAGCGACTTATAGTGTGACTGTGTTAGGGTGGCAGAAAATCAAGAACTGGCAATAATTGACACTGGCTGGGAGGGATGCTATTCGACTCTAACTGATGCTATCTTACGTCGCTAGTGACACTAATACAGTGATTAGTGATAATAATCTACATACCAGGCATCACTCAATGGCGGACCACGGTCAGAGTTAGGACCGAGTCAATATACTATCTGGACCGCCACGGTACCGCCATTTAGGAGCCGTTCTGCTTAGAGCTGTCTCCGCCGCTGTCATTCTCATTCTCACAGAGCTGACAGCGGGAGGCGGGACATCTCTGGATGCAGGGCGGGGGGGCTGCCTGAGTTAATAAGCAGGTGATTGATTGCTAGGATGCAGGGCAGTCCCAGCAGCCAATCAACAGCTTGCAGCTCCCGCCTGCTGGCCAAACTTGCTGTGCCTCCAGTTCTCCTCCCTGTCTGTGAAAAGCCAGGTACACACAAACAGTTTTTATTCGGTTGCACAAAAAAAAACTGAAAGCTCCGGTCGGAGCCGCTGTACTAACCATGCAAGGTAAGTTCAGCAATCTCTCCCACTAAGCTGTTGTGTTCTGACAGGGGGACAGCCCCCCCCCCCTCCCGCCAGAACACTCCGATCAGCACTCTCTGCCATTGGCTGAGAGCACTGATCGGGAGTCGGTCGGCTGCTGGTTTTCAAGCATGCACGGCCGGCTTCTGTCCAACAGACTGACATACACACGGGCCGAATGTCAGACATTTTTTGTGTGAACCGGCTGTTGTCTCCCAACATTCGGCCCATGTGTATGGGGCTTTAGGTAGGACAAGAGGGGGAAGCGATGTGAAGGGGGGCTGAGAACATTAATGGGATCATTGAAAACTGTAATGGAGGGGTTTAGGACAGTCAAGGGGAAAACTGAAGACAGTTAAGGGGGGGAGCTCAGGACAGTAATGGAGGGGCTCAGGACGCTTAAGGTGAGGTTCAGGACAGTTAAGGGGGGAGCTTAGGACAGTAATGGGGAGGCTGAGGATAGTTAAGGGAGGGAGCTCAGGACGGTAATGGGAGGGGCTGAGGACAGTAATGGAAGGGTCTGAGGACAGTAATGGGGGGCTCAGGACAGTTATTGGAGAGGCTCAGGACAATTAGGACAATTGAGGACAGTAATTGGAGGGCTCAGGACAGTAATGGGGGACTGAGGACAGTATTGAGGGGGCTCAGGACAGTATTGGCAGGGCTTTGGACAGTAATGAGGGTCTGAAGACATTAATGGGGTCACTGCGGACAGTAATGGTGGGCTCAGGACAGAAATGGCAGGGCTTAGGACAGTAATGAGGGGCTGAGAACATAATAGGGTCACTGAGGACAAGAATGGGGGGGCTGAGGACATTAATGGGGTCACTGACTGTAATGGTGGGGAGCTGAGGCCTGTAACAGGGGAGGCTGAGAACAGTATTGTGTGGGGGGGCCCAGGACAGTAATGGGGGGCTGAGGACAGTAATGTAAAGGGAGGGGCTGAGAAAAGTAATGTAAAGGGGGGCTGAGGACAAAAAAGTAAGGGAGGGGGCTGAGGACAATAATGTAAGGGGGGCTGAGGACAGTAATGTGGGGGCTCAGGACAGTAATGGCAAGGCTTAGGGGCTAAGGACATTAATGGGGCACTGAGGATAGTAGTGGGGGGCTGAGGACATTTATGGGGTCGCTAATGACATTAATGGGGGGCTCAGGACAGTAATGGAGGGTTAAGGACAGCAATGTGAGGGGGAGGAGGCTGAGGACAATAATGTGAGGGTGGCTCAGGACAGTAATGTGAGGGTGAGGGGGGTACTGAGGACAGTAATGTGAGGGGGAATTTTGATGTGAAGGGGGGTGACTGTGATGTGAAGGGGGACTGAGGATGCTGATGTAAGAACGGGATTGTGATATGAGGCTCAATTCAGATCAGTGCGTCCGCCAAGGTTTTTTGTAACCTTGGCCAGATCTGTGCCTTGCCACAATTCTGTCTCTGAGCTCTTCAGGCAGTTCCTTTGACCAGGGTTCGACAAACCCCGGGCGCCAGGTCGCATTTGCGACTAGAATTAGCGACCTGGCGCCTGGGGCGGCACAGCTGGGGTATCCTGTGTCCGTTCGACACCCCCACCCCCTCCCGGCGCGATCGCGATGGGCCGCGCCGGTAATTGAGGCCCCGGCTTTGCGGCCTACTGCAGTCCTATGGTTCCTTCTGCAATCAGGCGCCCTCTGGTGGTGGCCGTTGGTATGACAAGACATCCATCAATGCTAATGGAGCTTTCCCTACCTGTTTTCACTGCCTGCTCATCTCCTTCCCTTTACTTAGAACCCCCAAACATTATATATATTTTTTATTCTAACACCCTAGAGAATAAAATGGCGGTCATTGCAATACTTTCTGTCACACCGTATTTGCGCAGCGGACTTACAAGCGCACTTTTTTGGGAAAAAATACTTTTTTTAATAAAAAAAATAAGAAAACAGTAAAGTTAGCCCAATTTTTTTTATATTGTGAAAGATAATGTTACGCCAAGTAAATTGATTCCCAACATGTCACGCTTCAAAATTTCGTCCGCTCGTGGAATGGCGACAAACTTTTACCCTTTAAAATCTCCATAGGCGACGTTTAAAAAATTCTACAGGTTGCATGTTTTGAGTTACAGAGGAGGTCTAGGGCTAAAATTATTGCTCTCGCTCTAACGATCGTGGCGATACCTCACGTGTGGTTTGAACACCGCTTTCATATGCGGGCGCTACTCACATATGCGTTCACTTCTGCAAGCGAGCTCGGCGGGACGGGGGCGCGTTTAAAAAAAATTTTTTCACTGTTCTTTTAAAAAAATAAAAAGTCACTTTTATTCCTATTACAAGGAATGTAAAAATCCCTTGTAATAGAAAAAAAGCATGACAGGACCTCTTAAATATGAGATCTGGGGTCAAAAAGACCTCAGATCTCATATTTACACTAAAATGCATTAAAAAAAAATTGTCATTTGAAAAAAAAAATAATAAAATGTCCCTTCAAGAGCTATGGGTGGAAGTGACGATTTGACGTCGCTTCCGCCCTGCAATGACTTGGAGACGGGTGGGGGCCATCTTCCTCTCACTCGTCTCCATGTCAGGCCAGGGACAGATCCGGATCGCCTCCGCCGTTACCGACGGCCACGGTAAGCGGTGAAGGGCACCGGAGCGTGGCGGTAGGGGGGGCCCTCTCCTGCCGCCGATAAAAGTGATCTCGCTGCGAATCTGCTGCAGAGACCACTTTTATCTGAAAGAGAACCGCCGGCTCTTGAAGAAGATACCGGAGTTATGGTAGCTAGCTGCTACCATAACAACGGTAATAAGACAGGACGTATATAGTCGTCCTGCGGGAAGGAAGTGGTTAATTAAAATGAATTTATTATTTGTCATCTCCCTGCTTGGCCCCTTTCACACGGGCTGTCTGATCAGGTTCGCCTGTCAGTTTTTCAGGCGGACCTGATTGGATCCTTAGCGGGAATATGGTGGTCTTATGTCCCTGCATGGCAGGAAATAAAAGCAGTCACATTCGTTCTAGTCGTCTCTGTGTAAATTTAAGATTGGTTAATTTTTATATTGAAAATAAAGCTGTCGGTTGTTTAAAAAAAAAAAAAAAAAACCTGGCTCCTAACTTTTTTAGCTGGCTCCTAGATTCCAAGCAAATTTGTCAAGCCCTGCCTTTAACCTCATGATTCTCATTTGCTCTGACATGCACTGTGAGCTGTAAGGTCTTATATAGACAGGTGTGTGGCTTTCCTAATCAAGTCCAATCAGTATAATCAAACACAGCTGGACTCAAATGAAGGTGTAGAACCATCTCAAGGATGATCAGAAGAAATGGACAGCACCTGAGTTAAATATATGAGTGTCACAGCAAAGGGTCTGAATACTTAGGACCATGTGATATTTCAGTTTTTTTTTAATAAATCTGCAAAAATGTCAATAATTCTGTGTTTATCTGTCAATATGGGGTGCTGTGTGTACATTAATGAGGAAAAAAAAATGAACTTAAATGATTTTAGCAAATGGCTGCAATATAACAAAGAGTGAAAAATTTAAGGGGGTCTGAATACTTTCCGTCCCCACTGTATACTGGAATTTTATTTGTTTATTTATTTTTTATACTAGTAATGGTGGCGATCAGTGACTTATAGTGGGACTGCGATATTTGCGGCGGACAATCTGACATTAACTGATACTTTGTGGGAACCAGTGACACTAATACAGTGATCAGCACTAAAAATATGCACTGGAACTGTACTAATGACACTGGCTGGGAAGGGGTTAAACATCTAGGGAGATCAAAGGGTTAAATGTGTGCCTAGCCAGTGTTTATGTGTGTGCTGTGAGGTGCTCTGACTAAGGCAGGGGTCTGTTTTGAAACAAAGGGCCAGTTTACTGCCCTGCAAACCTTAGGGGGGCCGGACTGTGGCCAATGGGAGTGGAAAATGCCGTGGCATCAATGGGAGTAAACAATGCCGTAGGCTTGGTGGAGAATGGGAGTAAATAAAATTGCACCATTGTTGTCAGTGGGAGGAATAGTGTCCCATTTTTGGTGTCAGTGGGAGAAAAAGTGCCCCATAATTGGTGACAGTGGGCAAATTCGTTCCCCATTTCTAGTGTCAGTGGGAGGAATAGTCCCCCAAGGGACAGCAAAAGCAAGCACAGGGCCACATTCAGCTCTTTGGAGACCCCTGGACTAAGGCATGTGCTGGATTTTTTTTCCCCTGCTTTGCAGGGAAACAAAAACAACCACATCACCACTGACAGGACAGAGCTCTGTATTGTTTATATATGCAGACCTCTGTCCTGTCCCTCCTCGTCTAATCACAGAATAGCCATGCACCAGCGGTAGGAAAATGCAGAATCACATATATTTATACACAGCGCCTTGTAAAAGTATTCACACCCCTTGAAATTCTCCACATTTTGTCATGTTACAACCAAAAACGTAAATGTATTTTATTGGGATTTTATGTGATAGACCAACACAAAGTGGCACATAATTGTGAAGTGGAAGGAAAATGATAAATGGTTTTCCAAATTTTTTACAAATAAATATGTGAAAAGTGTGGGGTACTTTTGTATTCAGCCCCCTTTACTCTGATGCCCCCAACTAAAATCTGGTGGAACCAATTGCCTTCAGAAGTCATCTAATTAGTAAATAGAGTCCACCTGTGTGTAATTTAATCTCAGTATAAATACAGTTGTTCTGTGAAGGCCTCAGAGGTTTGTTAGAGAACCTTAATGAACACACAGCATCATGAAGGCCACGGAACACACCAGACAAGTCAGGCTGTAGAGAAATTTAAAGCAGGGTTAGGTTATAAAAAAATCCCAAGCTTTGAACAACTCACGGAACACTGATCAATCCATCATCACCTAAAAATGGAAAGAGTATGGCACAACTGCAAACCTACCAAGACATGGCCGTCCACCTAAACTGACAGGCCGGGCAAGGAGAACATTCATCAGAGAAGCAGCCAAGAGGCCGATGGTAACTCTGGAGGAGCTGCAGAGATCCACAGCTCAGGTGGGAGAATCTGTCCACAGGACAACTATTATGCCGCGTACACACGAGCGGACTTTGCGGCGGACTTTGCCCGGCGGACTGGATTTCGTCGGACAATTCGATCGTGTGTGGGCTCCAGCGGACTTTGTTTGCTCAAAAGTTGGACGGACTTAGATTTGAAACTTGTTTAAAATTTATCCGTTGAAATCGAGTCCGGTCGAAAAGTCCGCCGTCTGTATGCTAGTTCGACGGACAAAAAGCCACGCTAGGGCAGCTATTGGCTACTGGCTATGAACTTCCTTATTTTAGTCCGGTCGTACGTCATCACGTACGAATTCGACAGACTTTGGTGGATTGTGTGTAGGCAAGTCCGTTCATTCAGAAAGTCCGTCGTAAAGTACGTCGAAAAATCCGCCGGGCAAAGTCCGCCGTAAAGTCCGCTCGTGTGTACGCGGCATTAGTCGTTCACTTCACAAATCTGGCCTTTATGGAAGAGTGGCAAGAAGAAAGCCATTGTTGAAAGAAAGCCATAAGAAGTCCCGTTTGTAGTTTGCGAGAAGCCTTGTGGAGGACACAGCAAACATGTGGAAGAAGGTGCTCTGGTCAGATGAGACCAAAATTGAACTTTTTGGCCTAAAAGCAGAACGCTATGTGTGGTAGAAAACTAACACTGCACATCACCCTGAACACACCATCCCCCACTGTGAAACATGGTGGTGGCAGCATCATGTTGTGGGGATGGTTTTCTTCAGCAGGGACAGAGAAGCTGGTCAGAGTTGATGGGAAGATGGATGGAGCCAAATGCAGGGCAATCTTAGAAGAAAACCTGTTAGAATCTGCAAAAGACTTGAGACTGGGGCGGAGGTTCACCTTCCAGCAGGACAACGACCCTAAACATACAGCCAGACCTACAATGGAATGGTTTAGATCAAAGCATATTCATGTGTTAGAAAGGCCCAGTCAAAGTCCAGACCTAAATCCAATTGAGAATCTGTGGCAAGACATGAAAATTGCTGTTCACAGACGCTCTCCATCCAATCTGACAGAGCTTGAGATATTTTGCAAAGAAGAATGGGCAAAAATGTCCCTCTCTAGATGTGCAAAGCTGGTAGAGACATCCCCAAAAAGACTTGCAGCTGTAATTGCAGTGAAAGGCGGTTCTACAAAGTATTGACTCAGGGGGGCTGAATACAAATGTACCCCCCACTTTTCACATATTTATTTGTAAAAAAGAATGAAAACCATTTATCATTTTCCTTCCACTTCACAATTATGTGCCACTTTGTGTTGGTCTATCATATAAAATCCCAATAAAATACATTTACGTTTTTGGTTGTAACGTGACAAAATTGTGGAAAATGTCAAAGGGTATGAATACTTTTTCAAGGCACTATACATGGTTCTGCACGCAGCAGTCACTCTGTAGCAGTAGATCTACAGGAGGCGGGTCGCTAAGTGGCTATCAAGTGTATGTGTGCTGATCAATGTATATGTGTATACTGCAGACAGATGAACGTAAACAAAGCATTGTTTCTACCTGTTCTAAATGCACAGGGAAAGGACTTGATTGAATTCACTGGAAAGTCCAAACAGCTGACATGTAGGACACCCCACTGAGTATTCTGGGCTGGGATTTCTCATCCTGTGCTATGGACTCCTCTAGAAAAACACTGCAGAGCAATGTTATGGTGAAACAACAATGATGTTTACAAAACAATTATTTCTAAACAAAAACGTTGGAGTACATGCTTTAAAAACATACACAGTTTTATTGCATAAGGAAAAGGACAGTATTCTGAAATGTGATTTGCTGCCACAAGTTACATCAATTTTACCACGCAAAAAAAAAATAAAAATGTAAATGTACGCTTAGTCCAAACTTTCTATTTCTAGATAAAGTAAGAAAGGGATTAGAGACCCTGCCAGGTTTTTTATAGCTGTCTGTTGCTCCATTAGACACATTTCCCTCACTTCCTGTCCAACTGACAATATTGCACCAGACAGGAAGCTCTCCAACAGCAACACAGACAGACGTATTTGTCACCATGACAAAAAGTGAAATGTCTCTAAAGCTGACCACACATGATATATTCTGATTGTACATTCCCTTTTAGATCTGCCAAAAACTATATGATGGCCGGCACACAAAATGGCATTTACCGCTTGCTGACCAGCCGCAGCAGTTGTACTGCGGCAGAATGGCACAGGCAGGTGAATCGCCGTTATGTTACGTCGGTTCCAAAGGCGGCCACCAGGGGCGTGTGCGCGCGTGCCCGCTGCTCGCCCCCCGAACAGATGCGAGTGCCCGGCGGTCTCGATGACGGCCGGGCTCCCGCGATCGCTCGTGACACAGGGAGAACCCGGGATCTGTGTGTGTGAACACACAGATCCCGGTTCTCTGAGGGGAGAAGTGACAGATCGTTTGTTCATACAAAGTATGAACAGCGATCTGTCATCTCCCCTAGTCAGTCCCCTCCCCCCCCCCCCACAGTTAGAACACACACCTAGGGAACACAATTAACCCCTTGATCGCCCCTAGTGTTAACCCCTTCCCTGCCAGTGACATATTTACAGTAATCAGTGCATTTTTATAGCACTGATCGCTGTATTAATGCCAATGGTCTCAAAAATGTGTTAAAATTATCCGATGTGTCCGCCTTAATGTCGCAGTCACGATAAAAATCGCAGATCACCGCCATTACTAGTAAAAAAATAATAATAAGAAGAAAAATTTTATAAATATATCCCCTATTTTTGAAGACGCTATATCTTTTGCGCAAACCAATCAATATACGCTCATTGCGATTTTTTTTACGAAAAATATGTAGAAGAATACGTATCGGCCTAAACGCAGGAAAAAAAAAAATTATATATATTTTTGGGGGATATTTATTATAGCAAAAAGTAAAAAATAATGCGTTTTTTTTTTTCAAAATTGTCGCTCTTTTTTTGTTTATAGCGCAAAAAATAAAAAACGCAGAGAAGTTCAAATACCAGCAAAAGAAAGCTCTATTTGTGGGAAAAAAAGGACGTCAATTTTGTTTAGGTACAACGTCGCATGACCGCGCAATTGTCAGTTAAAGCGACGCAGTGCCAAATCGCAAAAAGTGCTCTGGTCAGGAAGGGGGTAAAATCTTCCGCGGCTGAAGCGGTTAAAATAGTTGTAAAGGCAGAAACGTTTTTTATCTTCATGCACTAAAGTGATTGTAAAGGCTTGTTTTTTTTTGTTTTTTTTTCTAAAAATAACAAACATGTTATACTAACCTGCTCTGTCACAGTTGGTTTTGCACAGAGCAGCCCGGATCCTCCTTTTCTTGGATCCCTCTTTGCTGCTCCTAGCCCCTCCCTCCTTTGAGTGCCCCTCAGCCAGCTGCTTGCTACAGGGGACACCCAAGCTGAGTCAGAGCTCCGTGTATCCATTCAGACACCTGGCCCTGCCCTCTCTCTCTCCCCTGATTGGCTGACTGACTTTGACTGACAGCCGCGGGAGCCAATGGTGCCTCTTCTCTGTCTCAGCCAATCAGGAGGAGTGTCCAGGATGGCTGAGGGGATCATGGACATCACTGGAGAGAGAAGGGGCTCACGTAGGTAATTAGGGGGGTGCTGGGGGGGGGGGGGGGCTGCTACATACAGAAGTTTTTTTTTATCTTAATGCATTAAGATAAAAAAAATTCTGCCTTTACAACTCCTTTAAGATAAAAAAACCTTCTGTGTGCAGCAGCCCCTCTCAGCCCCCCTTATATTTAACTGAGCCTCATCTTAATCCAGCGATGTTGCACCAGAGACTCGGCTGTTCAGGACTCTCCCTCCTCATTGGCTGAGACAGCAGCAAAGTGCCATTGGCTCCCGTTGCTGTCAATCAAGGTCAGTGAGCCAATGAAGAGAGAGAGGGGGTGGGGCCGGGCCACGGCTCCGTGTCTGAATGGACACAGGGAGCTGCGGCTCGGGTGTCCTCATAGCCACTATCTGAGGACGTCATTGGACAAAACGTGCCTAGAGTGGGGCAGAGACACCGATGATATCACGTGTAGTGATCGGAGACTGTGTTGTGTGACGCGACCAGGGTATAGCGACTTCTTTGAGCTGAGCGTGTTATCCTTAGTGAAATACCTTTCACAAGGATATAAATCTACTTTGTGTGAACCTAAATGCCTTTGCAAACCCAGATAATATCTTGTAAAAGGAGCAGTGACATCATCACTGTGCTGTACATAGCCTATGCAAAGGCCCTGCAGCTCCACCCACTATAGGCTGCCTATAGAAAACTAAAAGGAGGGGGCGGAGACAAGACAGTCACCCTGCACAAGCAGAGAGAGCAGAGCCGTGGGAGGGAACAAACAGACTCCACTCACTACAGGCTGCCTGCAGAAAACTACAGGAGGGGGCGGAGACCAGACCAGTCACCCTGCACATGGGGAGAGAGCAGCAGTGACCGGTCTTTTTTTTACAGGAAGTAAAGTTACACACTGGATTACTGCACAGATCTGGAGGAAATACATAAAGCACACCAAGATTCAAGAAGAATACACACAATGAATATATTGAGATGATATCTGCTGATCTCAGAGTTCAGGTAATATTCAATATAATAAGATTCTAATTCAGATCAGTCTGACTTGGTAAGAAATAATATACGTGTTTTTATTTCTTGTGTTCTTTGTGTCTCCCCGGCTCTTAATAAATGAAGCAGATTATCCTAATCTTTAGAAAGTCTGAGCTCCATGTTTCTAAAAACACTGACAGTCCGCACTCCAATACACACACTTCGGAATTTCAAAAATGATCTGCAGAGCCAAAACCTAGCTTGTGGCTCGCTGCACACAGCCTGTTTATTTCATCCCCTATTACAGTCAACTGGCAGCTCCATGGCACAAATCAAGCAGACATGCCAACTCTCCTGGCCCCCTCGCCAATCTACAGAGATAATCACAACTGTAACCGTTTCTGAGAAATTTTAGGCGGCTCTACTCAACAAAACCACAGAGAAGGACTCCCATCTCATCATCAGCCAAAAAGAGCAATGACACAACACACAGAATGTTCTACCAACAGCAGAACAGCAGGGGTATTGATTAGATAGATAGATAGATAGATAGATAGATAGATAGATAGATAGATAGATAGATAGATAGATAGATAGATAGATAGATACACGGTAGACATATAGACCGGAAGATAGATAGACAGACAGACTGATAGAAGATAGACAGATAGATAGATAGATAGATAGATAGATAGATAGATAGATAGAACACATATGGACAGCCAGATAGATAGATAGATAGATAGATAGATAGATAGATAGATAGACGAATAGACAGGCAGATAGATGGTAGACATATGGACCGGAAGATAGATAGACAGACTGATAGAAGATAGATAGATAGATAGATAGATAGATAGATAGATAGATAGATAGATAGATAGATAGATAGATATAGATAGATAGTGGAATAAAAGATAGATAGACGGTAGACATATAGACCGGAAGATAGATAGACAGACAGACTGATAGAAGATAGATAGATAGATAGATAGATAGATAATACACATATGGACAGCCAGATAGATAGATAGACAGGCAGATAGACGGTAGACATATGGACCGGAAGATAGATAGACAGACACACTGATAGAAGATAGATAGATAGGTAGATAGATAGATAGATAGATAGATAGATAGATAGATAGATAGATAGATAGATAGATAGATAGATAGATAGATAGATAACGAATAGACAGGCAGATAGACAGTAGACATATGGACAGTCATACGGACCGGAAGATAGATAGACAGGCAGACAGACTGATAGAAGATAGATTGATAGATAGATAGATAGATAGATAGATAGATAGATAGATAGATAGATAGATAGATAGATAGATAGATATGAATAGACAGGCAGATAGACAGATAAAGGGACAACCAGAAGGACTGGAAGATACTGTAGGTAGATAGATATGTATAAAGTACATATAGTATATTGCTGATTCTATGTGATGCAATATGAAATTATATATAAACCCCAATTTTTTTGTTTTTTTAATATTTTTTAGGACTACTTAATACCTCTGTTTGTATGGCACAGGAGGGAATTCCCTTCTCTTCCTGTCTTGTAGACACAACAGGAAATGACAGGAAATCCATACAAAGCCCTCTCTCTGTGTTCATAACTAAAATACAAGTTTTCACTTTAGATACACTTTAATATTAAAATTCTCAACACGATCAGTATGATTCCTCCCCTCCCCCTACCATGTTGGCTGCTTCAGGCTATCAGCATCCATCCAAAACTGAACTATGACTTTTATTTGGCTAATAAATGGGTACAAAGAGGTTTCACATGACAAAGCTGAATTTGGACTATTTGCTGGGAATGAACCCAAAATGTGATATCAGGAACATTGCATTGATGGTGTTACCACAGGCCCCTCTAATTTCCTTTCCTTGCACATTTCTTCTATTGGCTCTACTGCTAACCTGTGCCAAGAAGTGCAAAAAGTTTGGCCAATGGTATGACAACCTACAGCTTCACCAGCAGCAACGGAAGCACTGAGGGGGTCTCCCACCAACAAACAGTACTGAACATTGTCAGTGTGCCTGGGCCAGCCTAAATACTGATTCATCATCAAACCTCTGCAACTATCCCACTGTGATAAGAAAGTTTTAGAATTCTGTTGCAATGAAACTAAATTGTTACAATAACTCTACATTGTATCAGTCTGAAACCCAACAACAAACAAGGAATATACAGTCATTTACTAGTCCTTAGGCTGACATCAGACTGGCAAAAAATTTTGTGGTGATAATCTGTTTTTTTATAACGATTTCTCACATATAGATTTGGTATTGGATCGCCAACTTCTCCTTTTTTAAACGATTTGTTGCTTCGATGCTCAAAATCTGAGATTTAATGGCGTTATGGAATGTCGCTACAATCGCTGAAGTAGGAGAGCACAAACCCAAAGCTGTAGCTCTTTCATCAGCGACTTCAGCAACTTAATTGCTGGCTGCATCACTGGCATTAGCGACTTGTAGGACCGATGAATCTCTGCTATAAAATCGTTCGTCCGACATCATTTTTCACAAAACTGCTCCCTTGCAGTGGGTTCCCATCAAAGCCCCCATTACATCAGGGTTTCCATCAGACCACCCCCTACATCAGGGTCCCCATCAGAGCCCCCCTTACATCAGGGTCCCCATCAGAGTCCCCCTTACAGCCCCCTTACACAAAGGTTTCCATTCGAGCCCCCCTTACATCAGGGTTTCCATCAGACCACCTCTTACATCAGGGTCCCCATCTAAGCCCCCCTTACATCAGGGTTCCCATCAGAGCCCCCCTTACATCAGGGTCCCCATCTGAGTTACCATTATATTAGAGTACCCATCTTGCATCAGGGTCCCCATCAGAGGCCCCCTTACATAAGGGTTTCCATCAGATCACCCCTTACATCAGGGTCCCCATCTGAGTCCGCCTCTTGCATCAGAGTCCCCATTAGAGCCCCCCTTACATCAGGGTCCCCATCAGAGGCCCCCTTACATCAGGGTCCCCATTTTACTCCCCCTTACATTACAGTCCCCCTCTTGCATCAGGGTCCCTATCAGAGCCCCCCTCTTGCATCAGGATCCCATTACATTAGAGCCCTCCTTATATCAGGGTCCCTATCAGAGCCCCCCTTACATCAGGGTTTCCATCAGATCACCCCTTACATCAGGGTCCCCCATCTGAGCCCCCCTTATATCAGGGTCCCCATCAGAGCCCCCCTTACATCAGGGTCCCCATCTTACTCCCCCTTACATTATAGTCCCCCTCTTTTGCATCAGGGTCCCTATCAGAGCCCCCCTCTTGCATCAGGGTCCCATTACATTAGAGCCCCCTTTACATCAGGATCCCCATCAGAGCTCCCCTTACCTCAGGGCCCCCAACAGAGCACCCTTTACATCAAGGTCCACATTGACAGATTGGACCCTGATGTGTGTGTGTGTGTGGGGGGGGGGGGGGGGGGCTCAGATGGGGACCATGATGTAAGGCGGACTCTGACAGGGACCCTGATTTAATGGGTGACTGTGACAGGGACCTTGATGTTAGGGGGACTCTGATGTATAAAGAACTAAGATGGGGACCCTAATGTAAGGGGGGAGCTCAGATAGGGACCCTGATGTAAGGGGGAGCTCAGATGGGGAACTTGATGTAAGACAGACTCTGACAGGGACCCTGATGTAATGGGTGACTGTGATGAGGACCTTGATGTTAGGGGGACTCTGATAGGGACCCTGTTGCAAGGGGGTTTCTGGTGGGGACCTTGATATAAGGGGGGACTATAATGGGGTCTCAATGATGGGGAACATGATGTAAGGGGGAACTCTCAGGAGATGCCTGATATAAGTGATGGGAATCCTAATGTAAGAGAAGACTCTGATGGGGGGCTGTGCTGGGGAACCCCTTGTAAGGGGAACTCTGATGGGAACCTTGAAGTAAGTGGAGACTCTGATAAGGTCCCTGATGGAAGG
Organism: Lithobates septentrionalis; assembly: GCA_037952835.1. Taxonomy (NCBI): domain Eukaryota; kingdom Metazoa; phylum Chordata; class Amphibia; order Anura; family Ranidae; genus Lithobates; species Lithobates septentrionalis. The sequence goes on along the minus strand of JBBDGP010001590.1, from coordinate 42,450 downwards.
GAGTTTGATGGTGAACCTGACATAAGTAGGACTCTGCTGGGGGCACCTGATGTAAGTGGGGATTCTGATGGAAATTTTTTTGGCCCCCGAATATTTGCTGAATGTATTTGGCCCTAGTACTGAAAAGTTTAGAGAGCCACGATTTAAAGGACTCCTCAGCTCCCATCATCCCTCCCAATGCCAGACGCTGCCCAGCTGTGCCCGATGCCAGAAGATCCGCGGGTGGCTCCTGCACTGCGCTAATGTGCGTTCTGCCCTGCACGCGCTACCCTCCGCTCCGCACCATCACCTCCGCTCCGCACTATGCCCCGCTCTGTACTCTCCGCTCCGCACCATCCCCTCCGCTCCGCACTATGCCCCGCTCTGTACCCTCCGCTCCGCACTATGCCCCGCTCTGTACCCTCCGCTCCGCACTATGCCCCGCACCATCCCCCTCCGCTCCGCGCTCACATCTCCGGCCTCACCTATGTCGGCGTTGCAGAAGGCCTGCTGGGGGTGTACGGGGGAGCAGCTGCAGGCGTCGGCCAGGCGATCCGAGGACCAGAGCAGGAACAGAAGGGCCACGGGGGCCAGGAGGCCGGTGACCGGGGCCGTCCGCATTCTCAAAGCCGCATGTAGATCCCGGGGAGTGCAGATCGGTGTCCCGGGCGCGGTGTGCTGTGTACGTCTCGCCTGCTGCTCGGGGATGTGACTCCTCCCCCTGGGCGCTCCGCCAGGACCCTCCGTACTGGGTGACGGGAGGATGGAGATGACGGAGGAGGGGGAGGGGGGGATGCTGCAGACACGAGACTGTCACTCATCATCCCGGGAAGAGGGGGAGGGGGACTGACACCCGGATCCGGGCAACTTTCCTCTTTTCTGCGGAGACACAGACAGAGGGGTCCCTATAGGACTGTCCATGGACAGGGGTCCCTATAGCACTGTTAATGGAGCGGGGTCCCTATAGGGACCCCTCTCCATGGAAAGTCCTATAGGGACCCCTCTCCATGGAAAGTCCTATAGGACTGTCCTCTAGAGGATTGTCCATGGAGAGGGGTCCCTATAGGACTGTCCTCTAAAGGATTGTCCATGGAGAGGGGTCCCTAAAGAAATGTCCATGGAGAGGGGTCCCCATAGGACTGTCCATGTAGAGGGTTCCCTATAGGACTGTCCTCTAAAGGATTGTCCATGGAGATGGGTCCCTATAGGACTGTCCATAGAGAGGGGTCCCTTAAAGAATGTCCATGGAGAGGGGTCCCTAAAGGACTGTCCATGAAGAGGGTCCCTAAAGGACTGTCCATGAAGAGGGGTCCCTAAAGGACTGTCCATGGAGTGGGGTCCCTATAGGACTGTCCAGGGAGAGGAGACTCTAAAGGACTGTCCATGGAGAGGGGTCCCTATAGGACTGTCCATGAAGAGGGGTCCCTAAAGGAATGTCCATGGAGAGGGATCCCTATAGGACTGTCCATCGAGAGGGGTCCCTAATTGACTGTCCATTGAGAGGGGTCCCTATAGGACTGTCCATGGAGAGGGGTCCCTAATGGACTGTCCATTGAGAGGGGTCCCTATAGGACTGTCCATGGACAGGGGTCCCTAAAGGAATGTCCATGGACAGGGGTCCCTATAGCACTGTTAATGGAGCGGGGTCCCTATAGGACTGTCCATGGAGAGGGGTCCCTATAGGACTGTCCATGGAGAGGGGTCCCTATAGGACTGTCCATGGAGAGGGGTCCCTATAAGAGTGTCTGTGGAGAAGGAGCGGGGTCCTTATAGGACTGTCTATGGAGAGGGGTCCCTAAAGGACTGTCCATTGAGAGGTGTCCCTATAGGACTGTCCATGGAGAGGGGTCCCTATAGGACGGTCCTCTAAAGGATTGTCCATGGAGAGGGGTCCCTAAAGGAATGACCATAGAGAGGGGTCCCTAAAGAAATGTCCGTGGAGAGGGGTCCCCATAGGACTGTCCATGTAGAGGTTTCCCTATAGGACTGTCCTCTAAAGGATTGTCCATGGAGATGGGTCCCTATAGGACTGTCCATAGAGAGGGGTCCCTTAAAGAATGTCCATGGAGAGGGGTCCCTAAAGGACTGTCCATGAAGAGGGTCCCTAAAGGACTGTCCATGAAGAGGGGTCCCTAAAGGACTGTCCATGGAGTGGGGTCCCTATAGGACTGTCCAGGGAGAGGAGACTCTAAAGGACTGTCCATGGAGAGGGGTCCCTATAGGACTGTCCATGAAGAGGGGTCCCTAAAGGAATGTCCATGGAGAGGGATCCCTATAGGACTGTCCATCGAGAGGGGTCCCTAATTGACTGTCCATTGAGAGGGGTCCCTATAGGACTGTCCATGGAGAGGGGTCCCTAATGGACTGTCCATTGAGAGGGGTCCCTATAGGACTGTCCATGGACAGGGGTCCCTAAAGGAATGTCCATGGACAGGGGTCCCTATAGCACTGTTAATGGAGCGGGGTCCCTATAGGACTGTCCATGGAGAGGGGTCCCTATAGGACTGTCCATGGAGAGGGGTCCCTATAGGACTGTCCATGGAGAGGGGTCCCTATAAGAGTGTCTGTGGAGAAGGAGCGGGGTCCTTATAGGACTGTCTATGGAGAGGGGTCCCTAAAGGACTGTCCATTGAGAGGTGTCCCTATAGGACTGTCCATGGAGAGGGGTCCCTATAGGACGGTCCTCTAAAGGATTGTCCATGGAGAGGGGTCCCTAAAGGAATGACCATAGAGAGGGGTCCCTAAAGAAATGTCCGTGGAGAGGGGTCCCCATAGGACTGTCCATGTAGAGGTTTCCCTATAGGACTGTCCTCTAAAGGATTGTCCATGGAGATGGGTCCCTATAGGACTGTCCATAGAGAGGGGTCCCTTAAAGAATGTCCATGGAGAGGGGTCCCTAAAGGACTGTCCATGGAGAGGGGTCCCTAAAGGACTGTCCATGAAGAGGGGTCCCTATAGGACTGTCCATGGAGAGGAGACTCTAATGGACTGTCCATGGAGAGGGGTCCCTAAGGGACTGCCCATGGAGAGGGGTCCCTAAGGGACTGTGCATGGAGAGGGGTCCCTATAGGACTGTCCATGGAGAGGGGTCCCTAAAGGAATGTCCATTGAGAGGGGTCCCTAAAGAAATGTCCATGAAGAGAGGTCCCTATAGGACTGTCCATGGAGAGGGATCCCTATAGGACTGTCCATCGAGAGGGGTCCCTAATGGACTGTCCATTGAGAGGGGTCCCTAAAGAAATGTCCATGAAGAGAGGTCCCTATAGGACTGTCCATGGAGAGGGGTCCCTAAAGGGATGTCCATGGAGAGGAATCCCTATAGGACTGTCCATCGAGAGGGGTCCCTATAGGACTGTCCATGGAGAGGGGTCCTCATAAGACTGTCCATGGAGAGGGAGAGAGGTCCCTATAGAACTGTCCATGGAGAGGAAGAGGGGTCCCTTTAGGACTGTCCATGGAGAAGGAGCTGGGTCCCTATAGGACTGTCCATTGAGAAGGGTCCCTTATAGGACTGTCCATGGAGAGGAAGAGGGGTCCCTATAGGACTGTCCATGGAGAGGAAGAGGGGTCCCTATAGGACTGTCCATGGAGAGGAAGAGGGGTCCCTATAGGACTGTCCATGGAGAGGAAGAGGGGTCCCTATAGGACTGTCCATGTAGAAGGAGAGGGGTCCCTATAGCACTGTCCATGGAGAAGGAGCAGGGTCCTTATAAAACTGTCCATGGAGAGGGTTCCCTATAGGACTGTCCATGGAGAGGAGACTTTAAAGGACTGTCCATGGAGAGGGGTCCCTAAGGGACTGCCCATGGAGAGGGGTCCCTATGTCCATGGAGGGGTCCCTAATGGACTGTCCATGGAGAGGGGTCCCTATAGGACTGTCCATGGAGAGGGGTCCCTATAGGACTGTCCATGGAGAGGGTTCCCTATAGGACTGTCCATGGAGAGGGTTCCCTATAGGACTGTCCTCTAAAAAATTGTCCATGGAGAGGGGTCCCTATAGGACTGTCCATGGAGAGGGGTCCCTAAGGGACTGCCCATGGAGAGGGGTCCCTAAGGGACTGCCCATGGAGAGGGGTCCCTAAGGGACTGCCCATGGAGAGGGGTCCCTAAGGGACTGTGCATGGAGAGGGGTCCCTATAGGACTGTCCATGGAGAGGGGTCCCTAAAGGAATGTCCATTGAGAGGGGTCCCTAAAGAAATGTCCATGAAGAGAGGTCCCTATAGGACTGTCCATGGAGAGGGATCCCTATAGGACTGTCCATCGAGAGGGGTCCCTAATGGACTGTCCATTGAGAGGGGTCCCTAAAGAAATGTCCATGGAGAGGGGTCCCTAAAGGGATGTCCATGGAGAGGAATCCCTATAGGACTGTCCATCGAGAGGGGTCCCTATAGGACTGTCCATGGAGAGGGGTCCTCATAAGACTGTCCATGGAGAGGGAGAGAGGTCCCTATAGAACTGTCCATGGAGAGGAAGAGGGGTCCCTTTAGGACTGTCCATGGAGAAGGAGCTGGGTCCCTATAGGACTGTCCATTGAGAAGGGTCCCTTATAGGACTGTCCATGGAGAGGAAGAGGGGTCCCTATAGGACTGTCCATGGAGAGGAAGAGGGGTCCCTATAGGACTGTCCATGGAGAGGAAGAGGGGTCCCTATAGGACTGTCCATGGAGAGGAAGAGGGGTCCCTATAGGACTGTCCATGTAGAAGGAGAGGGGTCCCTATAGCACTGTCCATGGAGAAGGAGCAGGGTCCTTATAAAACTGTCCATGGAGAGGGTTCCCTATAGGACTGTCCATGGAGAGGAGACTTTAAAGGACTGTCCATGGAGAGGGGTCCCTAAGGGACTGCCCATGGAGAGGGGTCCCTAAAGGGCTGTCCATGGAGAGGGGTCCCTATGTCCATGGAGGGGTCCCTAATGGACTGTCCATGGAGAGGGGTCCCTATAGGACTGTCCATGGAGAGGGTTCCCTATAGGACTGTCCTCTAAAAAATTGTCCATGGAGAGGGGTCCCTATAGGACTGTCCATGGAGAGGGGTCCCTATAGGACTGTCCATGGAGAGGAAGAGGGGTCCCTATAGGACTGTCCATGGAGAAGGAGAGGGGTCCCTATAGCACAGTCCATTGAGAAGGGTCCTTTATAGGACTGTCCATGTAGAAGGAGAGGGGTCCCTATAGCACTGTCCATGGAGAAGGAGCAGGTTCCTTATAAGACTGTCCATGGAGAGGGAGATGGGTCCTTATAGGATTGTCAATAGACAGGGATAGAGACAGTCCTAATAGACCCAACAATGACAGTCCTTTGTCACAATCTTAGAAGGTCCTCTGCAATAACAGTCCTTAGCGACAGTCCTAGTCCTTTGTGGCAGTCCTAGCATGGATCCTAGATTAGCAGTCCTTTATGGCTGCCATGACAGACACTCAGCAATAACAGTCCTTTGTGACTGTCTTACTATAGACCTAGAGTTACAGTCCTCTGTGGCAGTCCTAGTAAAGACTCTAATGACAGTCCTGACAGGGAGTCCCTGATTTACAGGACAAATATAAAGGTTTGTTTGGGGAAACAATTGTCCTGGAATTCTCCCCAATTTCATTACCGGACACAAGTCCATTGTCAGGACCATGACATGAGAGGTCCCATTGCTGAGATGTTTAGGAAAGTACCTTCCCCACAGCCATTATCCATAGCTTCATTTTCCTCCTCTCACAGTCACTTACCTGAACCCATCTTATGAACATAGCGGAAGGTTTGTGGTCGCTGACCATCACATAGATGAGATTCTTGGACATCCCACTTCAAACCCACGGCCATTAATATGGAGTTGGCTCCCCCTTGTGGCTATAACAGCCTCCACTCTTCATGTTTTGACTCCAACACTCTGCCTATCTATAATTCAACCCTTAACAACCCAAGTGTGACCCAACATCGAACGAAAACTGCCCTATCACCTGGTGAGCCTTTCCTTTAACCAAAAGAATCGACACTCAAAGCCAACAGTTACCATAAGAACAGAGAAGAACCTACAAGGAGAACTAGTGATCCATCTGACTGTGCAGCCACAGAGGTCCAAGGACACAGGGGAGGCACAGCAAAAGTGTCCAACGGACATTCTTCCCACTGATCACCAATCTCAGGAGCATTCTTCCCACTGACCACCAATGTAAGGGACATTCTTCCCACTGACCACCAATGTAAGGGACATTCTTCCCACTGACCACCAATGTAAGGGACATTCTTCCCACTGATCACCAATGTAAGGGACATTCTTCCCACTGATCACCAATGTAAGGAACATTCTTCCCACTGACCACCAATGTAAGGGACATTCTTCCCAATGACCACCAATGTAAGGAACATTCTTCCCACTGATCCCCAATGTAAGGAACATTCTTCCCACTGATCACCAATGTAAGGAACATTCTTCCCACTGATCACCAATGTAAGGAACATTCTTCCCACTGACCACCAATGTAAGGAACCTTCTTCCCACTGATCACCAATGTAAGGATCATTCTTCCCACTGACCACCAATGTAAGGAACCTTCTTCCCACTGATCACCAATGTAAGGATCATTCTTCCCACTGACCACCAATGTAAGGAGCATTCTTCCCACTGACCACCAATGTAAGGGACATTCTTCCCAATTTTTCTTTATTAAAAGTCTTGCAATCAATAAGCATAAAATCACTATATATAATATACATAAATATATACATATTTACATAAATGAAAATAAATATAGCAAATCTGCTCTCAAACAAAAAATGACTTTACAGCAAAAACAAAACTCATCATGAACATGTCATTATTGGGGATAATCTCACTATAACTCACACCAATACACCAGACATCCAAACTGTGAGGTCAAGAAACAAACCCGCACCCATTATGCATGCAGCCCTTCTTCAAAAAGAAGATACTAACCAACAAAAGCTAAGGGAGTGAAAGAAACAGAAAAAGAAAAGGAGCACCTCACCCAGAGATGGGCAGTTCACCAAAGGCAGGTCTGATATTCCTCCACGCCTTTTTCCAGACCGCCCGAGGCTCCCTGCCCCTCTCAAGACCCCGAATTTTCCCAACCTCACCCAGAATATCGTGCACCACCACCTCAACAGAGAGGACTTTTTTCCGCAGGGTAATCTGGCACCGTGCATTCCATGTGAAGTAACGGACAACTATACTAACTAAAAACAGTGTATCCAAATCAAAATCCCAGCAAGTCGGGAATGCCCCGTACACCCACTCCGCATAACTCATGCGATAGAAAAAGGGGATGCCTAGAGCCCTCCCCACCCTTTTATACACCTCTATGTTAAAGGGACACTGCAGCAAAAAGTGGTCCATAGACTCCACTTTACCAACACACTCCGCTCTAGGACAATCCCGATCATCCACAGGGCGATGCTTCAAGTTCCCTCTGACATAAAGCCTTCCATGGAAAGCGAGCCAGGCTTGATCCCTAAATTTCAAGGGGATTCTTTCTAAATTGATTAAACGCAACCCCTCCCTCATTACAGAGCCTGGGCAATCCCTTAAGGCCAGTGACACACCGAAAGCAGAGCTCAAAATCCTCTTCTCCAGAAGCTTCCTGGGGAGGGACTTGATATCCTCCACTGTCACCTGCCACTGCCGAAGTATTTTCAGACACGGGGCAACATAAGCCGGGAGCTTGCCATGTCGGACTCTCAGACTTTTCACTGGCCCGCCATCTTCCCAGCATCGCAGAAAAGGCCTAAAACAAGACTGAAAAATGCCCACCCATCCTGGCGGGTTCTCTGCTAGCATGTTACCAAGATTGTACTTTAAAAAGAGCAGAGAAAAGAAAACTATTGGGTTGACCATTCCTAGGCCACCCTCCCGCCTAGACAGGTAAGTTACATTGCGTTTGATCAGGTTCAGCCTACTTCCCCATAACAGTTGGAAAAAACAGCTGTACACCCTTGCATAGAGAGATGCTGGCAAGATACAGACGAAGCTGACATACAAAAAGATTGGGACCAGGTACGTTTTGATCAAGTCAACCCTCTCCCTCAAGGAAAGCTTCCATTTCTTCCAGCTTGCTACTTTGGCATTGGCACACACCAACCTGCTTTCCCAATTTCGATGACCATAGTCACCAGGACCAAATTGGATGCCCAACACTTTAATTTCCTGCTGGGGCTCTGGGAAGGCATCCGGAAGTTCGAAGCTTTCACCCTCCTCACCCATCCAGAAAACTTCACTCTTTTCATGGTTGACTTTAGAACCAGAAGCCTCCGTGTACTGCTCTATCATAGAGACCACCTCCTGCGCCTCCTCTGTCCCAGAGACAATAACAGACACATCATCGGCATAGGCCACGACCTTCAGAGGCGGCACACCAGCAATGCCCAAAGGCACCCCGCACAAAGATCCACTCTCTAGCCTTCTTATGAAGGGGTCGATTGCGAATACATATAACAGGGGGCTCAGAGGACATCCCTGGCGCACACCAGAGCCAACCTCAAAAGGCCGTCCAACCCAACCATTAACCAGTGGGAAGCTCTCAGCCCCTCTATATAATGTCTTCAGCCAATCTATAAACCTCCCCTGCAGGCCGTATCTACCAAGTAGCAAATACAGGTACTCGTGATTGACTCTATCAAAAGCCTTCGCCTGATCCAATGCCAGCAAGTACTTTCTCCATCTAGCAGCCCTGCATCGTTCCAAAGCCTCCCGGACAGCTAAAACCGCTGAAAAGGTACTTCTACCTTGGACCGAGCAGTGCTGATGACTGGACAACAAATCGCCTGCTACTGACGACAAGCGCCAAAAAAGAATCTTCGCCAGGATCTTTCTATCAACATTAAGAAGACTGATGGGGCGCCAGTTCTCAATCATTGAGGGGTCCTTACCTTTTGACAGAAGAATCACAGCGGATTGCCTCATGGAGGGAGGGAGCGAACCCTCTTCTAGACAGCTGTTATAAACCTCTGCTAAAAAGGGAGCCAGAATGGACTTAAAACACTTGTAGAATTCAGCTGTCAACCCATCTGGCCCAGGCGATTTTTTGGTAGCCAGCTTCTCTATAGCATGAACTACCTCATCCACTGAAATTGGTTCTGTCAAATCCATCAAAGGCAATGTACCATTTCCCAATCCTGGAGTAGAATCCAGAAAGCTTTCCATCCTGTCCCGACAAAGGTCCTTTCTTCCCAGAAGGTCAGCGTAATATGGTCTGAAGATCTCCAGGATCCCTGATCTGGACTTCACCAGGGAACCCGTACTATCCCTTAGGCCTATGACCGTCTTAACTGCTATGCCTTGCTTACAGTTCTGGTAAGGATCAGGCGAGTGATATTTTCCATAATCCCTCTCCAGAACCAAGGAGGCATGCCGGTCGTATTGACACTTCCTAAGAAGAAACTTCACCTCAGAGATCTCCCCTGGATCTCCTCTATACGAGACAAGACGATCAAGCTTCCTCCGCAAATGCTGGTAGGCAATGTACATACCAAGCTGCTTCTTCTTACTTACGGCCTTGAAAAGTCCAATTGTCCTTTGTTTCACAAGCTCCCACCACTCTGACTTACTGCTGCAAAAGTCCAGAATAGAAACCTGTGCCTGAAAAAAATCCTCAAAGGATTGTCTTACCTCTACATCTTCCAGGAGAGCCGAATTCAGTTTCCAGGTACCCCTTCCCCTGGGTGGAGTGTCCGAGGCATTCAGAGTCACAGACAGCATACAGTGGTCAGAGAACTCCACCGCCCTCAACTCAGGAGCCGAGAAAGCAGAGTTCTCCTTTAAAAAAAACCTATCTATCCTACTCTGACTATTCCCTCTCTGAAATGTGAATCCTGTGCTGCCAGGGCAGTGCTTAATATGCACATCTACCAGGCCTGCTTGTCTTACCATATCTCTAAGAAAAACGCTATCATAACCCAGCCTGTCTATGGAGCCTCTCCTGTCTTCAGGCCTAATTATGGTGTTAAAATCACCTCCAAAGACAACCTGCTGGGACGTAAAAAGGAAGGGCTTGATCTCTGTGAGGAGGCATTTCCTGCCCCATTTTGACTGCGGTCCATAGATATTGATCAGGCGCAGGTCCTGCCCCCCAACAGAGACGTCTAAGACCATGCATCTCCCCATTTCTACCTCAATTACCCGCCGGCATGTTACCATATCGGTTTTAAAAAGGACCGCAACTCCGCTGCAGGGCTCAGCCGCAAGAGACCAAAAGGAGGGACCGCATCTCCACTCCCTTTTTGCTAGATGGACATCGGCCAAAGTATTGAGCCAGGTCTCTTGCAAAAATAAAATCTCGGCATCAAACTCGCTGAGTAAAAATAAGGCAATATCACGAGCTCTTGCAGATTTAATGCTGGCGACATTAATGGTCGCCACCTTTATCGGAGTGGGAACTGCCATCAGGATGATTGGGGTAGTCGTTTCTTAACCTTTGTCACACTCTCATCACCCGAAACAGCTCTCTTAAGACTACGTGACTCCCCCTCATCCATGGATGATAAAGAGAAAGATATATCAGACATCTCATCACCCGACAAAACTGAAAAAGTATTACCAAGAGGAACCCCTCCTGGGTCCGACCCTGAGGAAGAAATGACCACTTTACTTGTCTTCCTCTTCTTCTTTTTCTTCCTCCTGAACTTCTCCCACCCCTCATCATCCGAATCCCCCTCAACAGAGGGTGAGACATAGGATATGGACACCCTTCTATCAGCCCCACCCCCATCCTGCACCCCCACATTCCCCTGACCACGTTTGTGCCGCTGAGGGACAGGGACTGGAGGCCGAGTGGGAAGATCCGCCAAACCTGCCCCCCCAGCAGCTTCTGCCAGTCTGGAGGATCTACGTACAGTAGGATTAGGGACCACATTACTAGGTGAAACAGAATCCAAAACAACAGATGTAACAGACACAGGAGGGACAGACTCAGGGACCACATTACTGGGGGAAACAGAATCTGGAACAGATATAACAGAAACAGGAGGGGCAATAACAGTTTTAGCGGCCTCATCCTCCTTATCAAGTCTCTGCAGCTCAGCCTCCAATCCTGGCAAGTTATGTAATGCCTCCGGGCACTGGCTATAAGGATGACCGAGCTTTTGGCACAAATTGCACCGGATTTCAGTACAATCCTTAGCCAAATGGTCCAGATCCTGGCACAGTGAGCATTTCTTACGGGTACAGGTAGATGCAAAATGGCCTTTGTCTCCACATTTATTACAGACTTTAGGCTGACCCTGGTAAAAAATAGTCAGCCTATCTCTCCCCAGAAAAGCTGAACAGGGAAGGTGTTGAACTACATTGCCCAGCATGCCCAATTTTAGTGAGACTGTCCAGGCCCCTGTCCATATCCCATGCTCATCAAGGACCTTCCGCAGTGGAGCGAGGACCTCACCATATCGGCGTAGCCATACTATCAAATCAGCCTCTGGTATGGATTCGTTACGCACCAGGATCGTCACCGACTTTATCAGAGGCTGCCTGGAAATCACCTTTGGCACCAAACCACTCCACTGCGGAAGGCCCTTGCACCTCCTATATCGCTCCCAAAATAAATCCAAACCCTCAGGTTTTACAAAGGACAAATCAAATTCATAACTCCCCACTGGGCAAATCAAAGCAAAGATATCTGATGCTTTAAACCCCATTTCCACAACCAACTCAGCCACCCTCCCCCTTACTGGTGGGGTCCCCTCCCCCTCCCACTTCAATTGAACCACATTCCTCCTTCTGTACCCACCAACCATCCCACCACCAAGCCCCCCCAAATTGTGACCACTAAAATTCCCTCCACCCTCCTTGGTGCGACTCCCCAGAACAGACGCATAACTGCCCACATTTCTCCCAGCAGAAGAAGCATTTGTGTGCTTTGAACCGTCTGTCACATTTCTGGCAGATATCGATTGTACAGATTTGGTCTGCACAATCGCTGAGTCTTTCCTCTGCTGAGCAGGGAGAGCAATGTCATTTTTATTTTTCCCAGCAGTATTAACCCCTTCACCACCACCCACCACATTCATAGTTTTATCATTACTGTCATTCTTAATACTTGCTGGTATATTCACAGTTCCTGTAGTCTTCCCAACAGTGTCCTTTCCCACTGCTGTGCTGGTGGAATCTTCAGCTGGCCTGTTCTCTTCCATCAGGACAGGACTTTCAGCAGGCTGGTCTGACACATCCATGGCTTCCACTACACATGGTGCAATGTGCTGATCCCCTCCCCCATCAGCATCAATCAGCTCTGCTGGAACACAGAGAGGCTCAGGTGAGGCAATCTCTTTGCTGCTGTCAGCCTTACTGTGTGAAACACATGCAGCAAACTTGATAGAGGAACTACTGGTCTCAGCAAATGCAGGAGTAGAAACATCCATGTTCAGGGTGTTTGGTGCAGGTCCATCTTCATTCCCTGGTTTATTTTTCCTCTCATCCTCAGGGATTTCTGATGGATCACCAGAAATGGCAAACTTGTCTGCTCTCAGGGGTGACTCCATCTGCTGGATGAAGGTCAGGGTGCCATGCTCACTCTCTACCCCCTGGCTGGTTGCCGCTGGCGATTCCAAGGCCTTACATGGGGGGAGAGGTGCAGAGGCAGATGGACCCGGGTCATCCATAACCTGAGGCTGCTGATCCATGCGACTTACTGACGACTGGCTGGCAAATCTCTTCTCATTCTCAAATTTTTCTTTAAAAGCTCCACTTCTGGCTTTTAATTTTTCCAACAATAAAGTTTGCTGCTTTACTTTTTCCTCATATTCCTGTAACTCAGGCTTCATGGCTGTGCGATTTCTACTCCAGGCCTGGAAGTATTTGGCTTTGAAGTTCTTATGGTTAGTTTTCAAAACTTGAAGTTTCTCTTCAGCCCTTCCAATTTCCCTAAAGCGATCAACAATCTTCTGTCTGAAGATACTCGCATCCATACCAGGGCCTGGACCCACAGTCAGATCCTCCACCTCCTCCTCACTAGGCCCCATGTCATCAGGGGGATCCCTCCCTGGGCCTCCCCCAGGATCAGGCATTGTTCCTGGGCCAAGCTAACAGGCAAGGCCCAGGCTTGAAAAAAGGCTGGTTCTCAGAGAGCTCCTTGGGTGTGTCCTCCTCCTCCTTCCCACTGACCACCAATGTAAGGGACATTCTTCCCACTGATCACCAATGTAAGGAGCATTCTTCCCACTGATCACCAATGTAAGGAACATTCTTCCCACTGATCACCAATGTAAGGGACATTCTTCCCACTGACCACCAATGTAAGGGACATTCTTCCCACTGACCACCAATGTAAGGGACATTCTTCCCACTGACCACCAATGTAAGGGACATTCTTCCCACTGACCACCAATGTAAGGGACATTCTTCCCACTGACCACCAATGTAAGGGACATTCTTCCCACTGATCACCAATGTAAGGAACATTCTTCCCACTGATCACCAATGTAAGGAACATTCTTCCCACTGACCACCAATGTAAGGGACATTCTTCCCACTGATCACCAATGTAAGGGACATTCTTCCCACTGATCACCAATGTAAGGGACATTCTTCCCACTGACCACCAATGTAAGGAACATTCTTCCCACTGATCACCAATGTAAGGAACATTCTTCCCACTGATCACCAATGTAAGGGACATTCTTCCCACTGATCACCAATGTAAGGAGCATTCTTCCCACTGACCACCAATGTAAGGGACATTCTTCCCACTGATCACCAATGTAAGGAGCATTCTTCCCACTGATCACCAATGTAAGGAGCATTCTTCCCACTGATCACCAATGTAAGGAGCATTCTTCCCACTGATCACCAATGTAAGGAGCATTCTTCCCACTGATCACCAATGTAAGGGACATTCTTCCCACTGATCACCAATGTAAGGGACATTCTTCCCACTGATCACCAATGTAAGGAACATTCTTCCCACTGATCACCAATGTAAGGAACATTCTTCCCACTGACCACCAATGTAAGGGACATTCTTCCCACTGATCACCAATGTAAGGGACATTCTTCCCACTGATCACCAATGTAAGGAACATTCTTCCCACTGACCACCAATGTAAGGAACATTCTTCCCACTGATCACCAATGTAAGGAACATTCTTCCCACTGATCACCAATGTAAGGGACATTCTTCCCACTGACCACCAATGTAAGGGACATTCTTCCCACTGATCACCAATGTAAGGAGCATTCTTCCCACTGATCACCAATGTAAGGAACATTCTTCCCACTGATCACCAATGTAAGGGACATTCTTCCCACTGATCACCAATGTAAGGAGCATTCTTCCCACTGACCACCAATGTAAGGAACATTCTTCCCACTGATCACCAATGTAAGGGACATTCTTCCCACTGATCACCAATGTAAGGAGCATTCTTCCCACTGATCACCAATGTAAGGAGCATTCTTCCCACTGATCACCAATGTAAGGAGCATTCTTCCCACTGATCACCAATGTAAGGAACATTCTTCCCACTGATCACCAATGTAAGGGACATTCTTCCCACTGATCACCAATGTAAGGAGCATTCTTCCCACTGATCACCAATGTAAGGAACATTATTCCCACTGATCACCAATGTAAGGAGCATTCTTCCCACTGATCACCAATGTAAGGAACATTCTTCCCACTGATCACCAATGTAAGGAGCATTCTTCCCACTGATCACCAATGTAAGGAACATTCTTCCCACTGACCACCAATGTAAGGGACATTCTTCCCACTGATCACCAATGTAAGGAACATTCTTCCCACTGACCACCAATGTAAGGGACATTCTTCCCACTGATCACCAATGTAAGGAGCATTCTTCCCACTGATCACCAATGTAAGGGACATTCTTCCCACTGATCACCAATGTAAGGAGCATTCTTCCCACTGATCACCAATGTAAGGAGCATTCTTCCCACTGACCACCAATGTAAGGAGCATTCTTCCCACTGATCACCAATGTAAGGGACATTCTTCCCACTGATCACCAATGTAAGGGACATTCTTCCCACTGATCACCAATGTAAGGGACATTCTTCCCACTGATCACCAATGTAAGGAGCATTCTTCCCACTGACCACCAATGTAAGGAGCATTCTTCCCACTGATCACCAATGTAAGGAACATTCTTCCCACTGATCACCAATGTAAGGGACATTCTTCCCACTGATCACCAATGTAAGGGACATTCTTCCCACTGATCACCAATGTAAGGGACATTCTTCCCACTGATCACCAATGTAAGGGACATTCTTCCCACTGATCACCAATGTAAGGAACATTCTTCCCACTGACCACCAATGTAAGGAACATTCTTCCCACTGATCACCAATGTAAGGAACATTCTTCCCACTGATCACCAATGTAAGGAACATTCTTCCCACTGATCACCAATGTAAGGAGCATTCTTCCCACTGATCACCAATGTAAGGGACATTCTTCCCACTGATCACCAATGTAAGGGACATTCTTCCCACTGATCACCAATGTAAGGGACATTCTTCCCACTGATCACCAATGTAAGGGACATTCTTCCCACTGATCACCAATGTAAGGGACATTCTTCCCAATTTTTCTTTATTAAAAGTCTTGCAATCAATAAGCATAAAATCACTATAATATACATAAATATATACATATTTACATAAATGAAAATAAATATAGCAAATCTGCTCTCAAACAAAAAATGACTTTACAGCAAAAACAGAACTCATCATGAACATGTCATTATTGGGGATAATCTCACTATAACTCACACCAATACACCAGACATCTAAACTATGAGGTCAAGAAACAAACCCGCACCCATTATGCATGCAGCCCTTCTTCAAAAAGAAGCTACTAACCAACAAAAGCTAAGGGAGTGAAAGAAACAGAAAAAGAAAAGAGCTCCTCACCCAGAGATGGGCAGTTCACCAAAGGCAGGTCTGATATTCCTCCATGCCCTTTTCCAGACCGCCCGAGGCTCCCTGCCTTTCTCAAGACCCCGAATTTTCCCAACCTCACCCAGAATATCGTGCACCACCACCTCAACAGAGAGGACTTTTTTCCGCAGGGTAATCTGGCACCGTGCATTCCATGTGAAGTAACGGACAACAATACTAACTAAAAACAGTGTATCCAAATCAAAATCCCAGCGAGTCGGGAATGCCCCGTACACCCACTCCGCATAACTCATGCGATAGAAAAAGGGGATGCCTAGAGCCCTCCCCACCCTTTTATACACCTCTATGTTAAAGGGACACTGCAGCAAAAAGTGGTCCATAGACTCCACTTTACCAACACACTCCGCTCTAGGACAATCCCGATCATCCACAGGGCGATGCTTCAAGTTCCCTCTGACATAGAGCCTTCCATGGAAAGCGAGCCAGGCTTGATCCCTAAACTTCAAGGGGATTCTTTCTAAATTGATTAAACGCAACCCCTCCCTCATTACAGAGCCTGGGCAATCCCTTAAGGCCAGTGACACACTGAAAGCAGAGCTCAAAATCCTCTTCTCCAGAAGCTTCCTGGGGAGGGACTTGATATCCTCCACTGTCACCTGCCACTGCCGAAGTATTTTCAGACATGGGGCAACATAAGCCGGGAGCTTGCCATGTCGGACTCTCAGACTTTTCACTGGCCCGCCATCTTCCCAGCATCGCAGAAAAGGCCTAAAACAAGATTGAAAAATGCCCACCCATCCCGGCGGGTTCTCTGCTAGCATGTTACCAAGATTGTACTTTAAAAAGAGCAGAGAAAAGAAAACTATTGGGTTGACCATTCCTAGGCCACCCTCCCGCCTAGACAGGTAAGTTACATTGCGTTTGATCAGGTTCAGCCTACTTCCCCATAACAGTTGGAAAAAACAGCTGTACACCCTTGCATAGAGAGATGCTGGCAAGATACAGACGAAGCTGACATATAAAAAGATTGGGACCAGGTACGTTTTGATCAAGTCAACCCTCTCCCTCAAGGAAAGCTTCCATTTCTTCCAGCTTGCTACTTTGGCATTGGCACACACCAACCTGCTTTCCCAATTTCGATGACCATAGTCACCAGGACCAAATTGGATGCCCAACACTTTAATTTCCTGCTGGGGCTCTGGGAAGGCATCCGGAAGTTCGAAGCTTTCACCCTCCTCACCCATCCAGAAAACTTCACTCTTTTCATGGTTGACTTTAGAACCAGAAGCCTCCGTGTACTGCTCTATCATAGAGACCACCTCCTGCGCCTCCTCTGTCCCAGAGACAATAACAGACACATCATCGGCATAGGCCACGACCTTCAGAGGCGGCACACCAGCAATGCCCAAAGGCACCCCGCACAAAGATCCACTCTCTAGCCTTCTTATGAAGGGGTCGATTGCGAATACATATAACAGGGGGCTCAGAGGACATCCCTGGCGCACACCAGAGCCAACCTCAAAAGGCCGTCCAACCCAACCATTAACCAGTGGGAAGCTCTCAGCCCCTCTATATAATGTCTTCAGCCAATCTATAAACCTCCCCTGCAGGCCGTATCTACCAAGTAGCAAATACAGGTACTCGTGATTGACTCTATCAAAAGCCTTCGCCTGATCCAATGCCAGCAAGTACTTTCTCCATCCAGCAGCCCTGCATCGTTCCAAAGCCTCCCGGACAGCTAAAACCGCTGAAAAGGTACTTCTACCTTGGACCGAGCAGTGCTGATGACTGGACAACAAATCGCCTGCTACTGACGACAAGCGCCAAAAAAGAATCTTCGCCAGGATCTTTCTATCAACATTGAGAAGACTGATGGGGCGCCAGTTCTCAATCATTGAGGGGTCCTTACCTTTTGACAGAAGAATCACAGCGGATTGCCTCATGGAGGGAGGGAGCGAACCCTCTTCTAGACAGCTGTTATAAACCTCTGCTAAAAAGGGAGCCAGAATGGACTTAAAACACTTGTAGAATTCAGCTGTCAACCCATCTGGCCCAGGCGATTTTTTGGTAGCCAGCTTCTCTATAGCATGAACTACCTCATCCACTGAAATTGGTTCTGTCAAATCCATCAAAGGCAATGTACCATTTCCCAATCCTGGAGTAGAATCCAGAAAGCTTTCCATCCTGTCCCGACAAAGGTCCTTTCTTCCCAGAAGGTCTGCGTAATATGATCTGAAGATCTCCAGGATCCCTGATCTGGACTTCACCAGGGAACCCGTACTATCCCTCAGGCCTATGACCGTCTTAACTGCTATGCCTTGCTTACAGTTCTGGTAAGGATCAGGCGAGTGATATTTTCCATAATCCCTCTCCAGAACCAAGGAGGCATGCCGGTCGTATTGACACTTCCTAAGAAGAAACTTCACCTCAGAGATCTCCCCTGGATCTCCTCTATACGAGACAAGACGATCAAGCTTCCTCCGCAAATGCTGGTAGGCAATGTACATACCAAGCTGCTTCTTCTTACTTACGGCCTTGAAAAGTCCAATTGCCCTTTGTTTCACAAGCTCCCACCACTCTGACTTACTGCTGCAAAAGTCCAGAATAGAAACCTGTGCCTGAAAAAAATCCTCAAAGGATTGTCTTACCTCTACATCTTCCAGGAGAGTCGAATTCAGTTTCCAGGTACCCCTTCCCCTGGGTGGAGTGTCCGAGGCATTCAGAGTCACAGACAGCATACAGTGGTCAGAGAACTCCACCGCCCTCAACTCAGGAGCCGAGAAAGCAGAGTTCTCCTTTAAAAAAAACCTATCTATCCTACTCTGACTATTCCCTCTCTGAAATGTGAATCCTGTGCTGCCAGGGCAGTGCTTAATATGCACATCTACCAGGCCTGCTTGTCTCACCATATCTCTAAGAAAAACGCTATCATAACCCAGCCTGTCTATGGAGCCTCTCCTGTCTTCAGGCCTAATTATGGTGTTAAAATCACCTCCAAAGACAACCTGCTGGGACGTAAAAAGGAAGGGCTTGATCTCTGTGAGGAGGCATTTCCTGCCCCATTTTGACTGCGGTCCATAGATATTGATCAGGCGCAGGTCCTGCCCCCTAACAGAGACGTCTAAGACCATGCATCTCCCCATTTCTACCTCAATTACCCGCCGGCACGTTACCATATCGGTTTTAAAAAGGACCGCAACTCCGCTGCAGGGCTCAGCCGCAAGAGACCAAAAGGAGGGACCGCATCTCCACTCCCGTTTTGCTAGATGGACATCGGCCAAAGTATTGAGCCAGGTCTCTTGCAAAAATAAAATCTCGGCATCAAACTCGCTGAGCAAAAATAAGGCAATATCACGAGCTCTTGCAGATTTAATGCTGGCGACATTAATGGTCGCCACCTTTATCGGAGTGGGAACTGCCATCAGGATGATTGGGGTAGTCGTTTCTTAACCTTTGCCACACTCTCATCACCAGAAACAGCTCTCTTCAGACTACGTGACTCCCCCTCATCCATGGATGATAAAGAGAAAGATAGATCAGACATCTCATCACCCGACAAAACTGAAAAAGTATTACCAAGAGGAACCCCTCCTGGGTCCGACTCTGAGGAAGAAATGACCACTTTACTTGTCTTCCTCTTCTTCTTTTTCTTCCTCCTAAACTTCTCCCACCCCTCATCATCTGAATCCCCCTCAACAGAGGGTGAGACATGGGATATGGACACCTTTCCCTCAACCCCTCCCCCATCCAACACCCTCACAGGCCCCTGACCACGTTTACGCTGCCGAGGGACAGGGACTGGAGGCTGAGATGGAAGATCCGCCAAACCTGCCCCCCCAGCAGCTTCTGCCAGTCTGGAGGATCTACGTACAGTAGGATTAGGGACCACCACATGGGGGACAGACTCAGGGACCACATTACTGGGGGAAACAGAATCCGAAACAACAGATGTAACAGACACAGGAGGGACAGACTCAGGGACCACATCACTAGGGGAAACAGAATCTGGAACAGATGTAACAGAAACAGGAGGGACAATAACAGTTTTAGCGGCCTCATCCTCTTTATCAAGCCTCTGCAACTCAGCCTCCAATCCTGGCAAGTTATGTAATGCCTCCGGGCACTGACTATAAGGATGACCGAGCTTCTGGCACAAATTACACCGAATTTCAGTACAATCCTTAGCCAAATGGCCCAAATCTTGGCATAGTGAGCATTTCTTACGGGTACAGGTAGATGCAAAATGGCCTTTGTCTCCACATTTATTACAGACTTTAGGCTGACCCTGGTAAAAAATAGTCAGCCTATCCCTCCCCAGAAAGGCTGAACAGGGAAGGTGTTGAACTACATTTCCAAGCACCCCCAATTTTAGTGACACTGTCCAGGCCCCTGTCCATATCCCATGCTCATCAAGGACCTTCCGCAGTGGAGCGAGGACCTCACCATATCGGCGTAGCCATACTATCAAATCAGCCTCTGGTATGGATTCGTTACGCACCAGGATCGTCACCGACTTTATCAGAGGCTGCCTGGAAATCACCTTTGGCACCAAACCACTCCACTGCGGAAGGCCCCTGCACCTCCTATACCTCTCCCAAAATAAATCCAGACCCTCAGGCTTTACAAAGGACAAATCAAATTCATAACTCCCCACTGGGCAAATCAAGGCAAATATATCCAATGCTTTAAACCCCATTTCCAGAACCAACTCAGCCACCCTCCCCCTTACTGGTGGGGTCCCCTCCCCCTCCCACTTCAATTGAACCACATTCCTCCTTCTGTACCCACCAACCATCCCACCACCAAGCCCCCCCAAATTGTGACCACTAATATTTACAAAATTCCCTCCACCCTCCTTGGTGCGACTCCCCAGAACAGACGCATAACTGCCCACATTTCTCCCAGCAGAAGAAACATTTGTGTGTTTTGAACCGTCTGACACATTTCTAGCAGATATCGATTGTACAGATTTGGTCTGCACAATCGATGAGTCTTTCCTCTGCTGAGCAGGGAGAGCAATGTCATTTTTATTTTTCCCAGCAGTATTAACCCCTTCACCACCACCCACCACATTCATAGTTTTATCATTACTGTCATTCTTAATACTTGCTGGTATATTCACAGTTCCTGTAGTCTTCCCAACAGTGTCCTTTCCCACTGCTGTGCTGGTGGAATCTTCAGCTGGCCTGTTCTCTTCCATCAGGACAGGACTTTCAGCAGGCTGGTCTGACACATCCATGGCTTCCACTACACATGGTGCAATGTGCTGATCCCCTCCCCCATCAGCATCAATCAGCTCTGCTGGAACACAGAGAGGCTCAGGTGAGGCAATCTCTTTGCTGGTGTCAGCCATACTGTGTGAAACACATGCAGAAAACTTGGTAGAGGAACTACTGGTCTCAGCAAATGCAGGAGTAGAAACATCCATGTTCAGGGTGTTTGGTGCAGGTCCATCTTCATTCCCTGGTTTATTTTTCCTCTCATCCTCAGGGATTTCTGATGGATCATCAGATATGGAAACCTTGTCTGCTCTCAGGGGTGACTCCATCTGCTGGATGAAGGTCAGGGTGCCATGCTCACTCTCAACCCCCTGGCTGGTTGCCGCTGGCGATTCCAAGGCCTTACATGGGGGGAGAGGTGCAGAGGCAGATGGACCCGGGTCATCCATAACCTGAGGCTGCTGATCCATGCGACTTACTGACGACTGGCTGGCAAATCTCTTCTCATTCTCAAATTTTTCTTTAAAAGCTCCACTTCTGGCTTTTAATTTTTCCAACAATAAAGTTTGCTGCTTTACTTTTTCCTCATATTCCTGTAACTCAGGCTTCATGGCTGTGCGATTTCTACTCCAGGCCTGGAAGTATTTGGCTTTGAAGTTCTTATGGTTAGTTTTCAAAACTTGAAGTTTCTCTTCAGCCCTTCCAATTTGCCTAAAGCGATCAACAATCTTCTGTCTGAAGATACTCGCATCCATACCAGGGCCTGGACCCACAGTCAGATCCTCCACCTCCTCCTCACTAGGCCCCATGTCATCAGGGGGATCCCTCCCTGGGCCTCCCCCAGGATCAGGCATTGTTCCTGGGCCAAGCTAGCAGGCAAGGCCCAGGCTTGAAAAAAGGCTGGTTCTCAGAGAGCTCCTTGGGTGTGTCCTCCTCCTCCTTCCCACTGACCACCAATGTAAGGAACATTCTTCCCACTGATCACCAATGTAAGGAACATTCTTCCCACTGACCACCAATGTAAGGGACATTCTTCCCACTGACCACCAATGTAAGGGACATTCTTCCCACTGACCACCAATGTAAGGGACATTCTTCCCACTGACCACCAATGTAAGGGACATTCTTCCCACTGACCACCAATGTAAGGGACATTCTTCCCACTGACCACCAATGTAAGGGACATTCTTCCCACTGACCACCAATGTAAGGGACATTCTTCCCACTGATCACCAATGTAAGGGACATTCTTCCCACTGACCACCAATGTAAGGAACATTCTTCCCACTGACCACCAATGTAAGGAACATTCTTCCCAATGACCACCAATGTAAGGGACATTCTTCCCACTGATCACCAATGTAAGGGACATTCTTCCCAATTTTTCTTTATTAAAAGTCTTGCAATCAATAAGCATAAAATCACTATAATATACATAAATATATACATATTTACATAAATGAAAATAAATATAGCAAATCTGCTCTCAAACAAAAAATGACTTTACAGCAAAAACAGAACTCATCATGAACATGTCATTATTGGGGATAATCTCACTATAACTCACACCAATACACCAGACATCTAAACTATGAGGTCAAGAAACAAACCCGCACCCATTATGCATGCAGCCCTTCTTCAAAAAGAAGCTACTAACCAACAAAAGCTAAGGGAGTGAAAGAAACAGAAAAAGAAAAGAGCTCCTCACCCAGAGATGGGCAGTTCACCAAAGGCAGGTCTGATATTCCTCCACGCCCTTTTCCAGACCGCCCGAGGCTCCCTGCCTTTCTCAAGACCCCGAATTTTCCCAACCTCACCCAGAATATCGTGCACCACCACCTCAACAGAGAGGACTTTTTTCCGCAGGGTAATCTGGCACCGTGCATTCCATGTGAAGTAACGGACAACAATACTAACTAAAAACAGTGTATCCAAATCAAAATCCCAGCGAGTCGGGAATGCCCCGTACACCCACTCCGCATAACTCATGCGATAGAAAAAGGGGATGCCTAGAGCCCTCCCCACCCTTTTATACACCTCTATGTTAAAGGGACACTGCAGCAAAAAGTGGTCCATAGACTCCACTTTACCAACACACTCCACTCTAGGACAATCCCGATCATCCACAGGGCGATGCTTCAAGTTCCCTCTGACATAGAGCCTTCCATGGAAAGCGAGCCAGGCTTGATCCCTAAACTTCAAGGGGATTCTTTCTAAATTGATTAAACGCAACCCCTCCCTCATTACAGAGCCTGGGCAATCCCTTAAGGCCAGTGACACACTGAAAGCAGAGCTCAAAATCCTCTTCTCCAGAAGCTTCCTGGGGAGGGACTTGATATCCTCCACTGTCACCTGCCACTGCCGAAGTATTTTCAGACACGGGGCAACATAAGCCGGGAGCTTGCCATGTCGGACTCTCAGACTTTTCACTGGGCCGCCATCTTCCCAGCATCGCAGAAAAGGCCTAAAACAAGATTGAAAAATGCCCACCCATCCCGGCGGGTTCTCTGCTAGCATGTTACCAAGATTGTACTTTAAAAAGAGCAGAGAAAAGAAAACTATTGGGTTGACCATTCCTAGGCCACCCTCCCGCCTAGACAGGTAAGTTACATTGCGTTTGATCAGGTTCAGCCTACTTCCCCATAACAGTTGGAAAAAACAGCTGTACACCCTTGCATAGAGAGATGCTGGCAAGATACAGACGAAGCTGACATATAAAAAGATTGGGACCAGGTACGTTTTGATCAAGTCAACCCTCTCCCTCAAGGAAAGCTTCCATTTCTTCCAGCTTGCTACTTTGGCATTGGCACACACCAACCTGCTTTCCCAATTTCGATGACCATAGTCACCAGGACCAAATTGGATGCCCAACACTTTAATTTCCTGCTGGGGCTCTGGGAAGGCATCCGGAAGTTCGAAGCTATCACCCTCCTCACCCATCCAGAAAACTTCACTCTTTTCATGGTTGACTTTAGAACCAGAAGCCTCCGTGTACTGCTCTATCATAGAGACCACCTCCTGCGCCTCCTCTGTCCCAGAGACAATAACAGACACATCATCGGCATAGGCCACGACCTTCAGAGGCGGCACACCAGCAATGCCCAAAGGCACCCCGCACAAAGATCCACTCTCTAGCCTTCTTATGAAGGGGTCGATTGCGAATACATATAACAGGGGGCTCAGAGGACATCCCTGGCGCACACCAGAGCCAACCTCAAAAGGCCGTCCAACCCAACCATTAACCAGTGGGAAGCTCTCAGCCCCTCTATATAATGTCTTCAGCCAATCTATAAACCTCCCCTGCAGGCCGTATCTACCAAGTAGCAAATACAGGTACTCGTGATTGACTCTATCAAAAGCCTTCGCCTGATCCAATGCCAGCAAGTACTTTCTCCATCCAGCAGCCCTGCATCGTTCCAAAGCCTCCCGGACAGCTAAAACCGCTGAAAAGGTACTTCTACCTTGGACCGAGCAGTGCTGATGACTGGACAACAAATCGCCTGCTACTGACGACAAGCGCCAAAAAAGAATCTTCGCCAGGATCTTTCTATCAACATTGAGAAGACTGATGGGGCGCCAGTTCTCAATCATTGAGGGGTCCTTACCTTTTGACAGAAGAATCACAGCGGATTGCCTCATGGAGGGAGGGAGCGAACCCTCTTCTAGACAGCTGTTATAAACCTCTGCTAAAAAGGGAGCCAGAATGGACTTAAAACACTTGTAGAATTCAGCTGTCAACCCATCTGGCCCAGGCGATTTTTTGGTAGCCAGCTTCTCTATAGCATGAACTACCTCATCCACTGAAATTGGTTCTGTCAAATCCATCAAAGGCAATGTACCATTTCCCAATCCTGGAGTAGAATCCAGAAAGCTTTCCATCCTGTCCCGACAAAGGTCCTTTCTTCCCAGAAGGTCTGCGTAATATGATCTGAAGATCTCCAGGATCCCTGATCTGGACTTCACCAGGGAACCCGTACTATCCCTCAGGCCTATGACCGTCTTAACTGCTATGCCTTGCTTACAGTTCTGGTAAGGATCAGGCGAGTGATATTTTCCATAATCCCTCTCCAGAACCAAGGAGGCATGCCGGTCGTATTGACACTTCCTAAGAAGAAACTTCACCTCAGAGATCTCCCCTGGATCTCCTCTATACGAGACAAGACGATCAAGCTTCCTCCGCAAATGCTGGTAGGCAATGTACATACCAAGCTGCTTCTTCTTACTTACGGCCTTGAAAAGTCCAATTGCCCTTTGTTTCACAAGCTCCCACCACTCTGACTTACTGCTGCAAAAGTCCAGAATAGAAACCTGTGCCTGAAAAAAATCCTCAAAGGATTGTCTTACCTCTACATCTTCCAGGAGAGGCGAATTCAGTCTCCAGGTACCCCTTCCCCTGGGTGGAGTGTCCGAGGCATTCAGAGTCACAGACAGCATACAGTGGTCAGAGAACTCCACCGCCCTCAACTCAGGAGCCGAGAAAGCAGAGTTCTCCTTTAAAAAAAACCTATCTATCCTACTCTGACTATTCCCTCTCTGAAATGTGAATCCTGTGCTGCCAGGGCAGTGCTTAATATGCACATCTACCAGGCCTGCTTGTCTCACCATATCTCTAAGAAAAACGCTATCATAACCCAGCCTGTCTATGGAGCCTCTCCTGTCTTCAGGCCTAATTATGGTGTTAAAATCACCTCCAAAGACAACCTGCTGGGACGTAAAAAGGAAGGGCTTGATCTCTGTGAGGAGGCATTTCCTGCCCCATTTTGACTGCGGTCCATAGATATTGATCAGGCGCAGGTCCTGCCCCCCAACAGAGACGTCTAAGACCATGCATCTCCCCATTTCTACCTCAATTACCCGCCGGCACGTTACCATATCGGTTTTAAAAAGGACCGCAACTCCGCTGCAGGGCTCAGCCGCAAGAGACCAAAAGGAGGGACCGCATCTCCACTCCCGTTTTGCTAGATGGACATCGGCCAAAGTATTGAGCCAGGTCTCTTGCAAAAATAAAATCTCGGCATCAAACTCGCTGAGCAAAAATAAGGCAATATCACGAGCTCTTGCAGATTTAATGCTGGCGACATTAATGGTCGCCACCTTTATCGGAGTGGGAACTGCCATCAGGATGATTGGGGTAGTTGTTTCTTAACCTTTGTCACACTCTCATCACCCGAAACAGCTCTCTTCAGACTACGTGACTCCCCCTCATCCATGGATGATAAAGAGAAAGATATATCAGACATCTCATCACCCGACAAAACTGAAAAAGTATTACCAAGAGGAACCCCTCCTGGGTCCGACCCTGAGGAAGAAATGACCACTTTACTTGTCTTCCTCTTCTTCTTTTTCTTCCTCCTAAACTTCTCCCACCCCTCATCATCTGAATCCCCCTCAACAGAGGGTGAGACATGGGATATGGACACCTTTCCCTCAACCCCTCCCCCATCCAACACCCTCACAGGCCCCTGACCACGTTTACGCTGCCGAGGGACAGGGACTGGAGGCTGAGATGGAAGATCCGCCAAACCTGCCCCCCCAGCAGCTTCTGCCAGTCTGGAGGATCTACGTACAGAAGGATTAGGGACCACCACATGGGGGACAGACTCAGGGACCACATTACTGGGGGAAACAGAATCCAAAACAACAGATGTAACAGACACAGGAGGGACAGACTCAGGGACCACATCACTAGGGGAAACAGAATCTGGAACAGATGTAACAGAAACAGGAGGGACAATAACAGTTTTAGCGGCCTCATCCTCTTTATCAAGCCTCTGTAGCTCAGCCGCCAATCCTGGCAAGTTATGTAATGCCTCCGGGCACTGGCTATAAGGATGACCGAGCTTCTGGCACAAATTACACCGAATTTCGGTACAATCTTTGGCCAAATGGCCCAAATCCTGGCATAGTGAGCATTTCTTACGGGTACAGGTGGATGCAAAATGGCCTTTGTCTCCACATTTATTACAGACCTTAGGCTGACCCTGGTAAAAAATAGTCAGCCTATCCGTCCCCAGAAAAGCTGAACAGGGAAGGTGTTGAACTACATTGCCCAGCATGCCCAATTTTAGTGACACTGTCCAGGCCCCTGTCCATATCCCATGTTCATCCAGGACCTTCCGCAGTGGAGCGAGGACCTCACCATATCGGCGTAGCCATACTATCAAATCAGCCTCTCTTATGGATTCGTTGCGCACCAGGATCGTCACCGACTTTATCAGAGGCTGCCTGGAAATCACCTTTGGCACCAAACCACTCCACTGCGGAAGGCCCTTGCACCTCCTATATCGCTCCCAAAATAAATCCAGACCCTCAGGCTTTACAAAGGACAAATCAAATTCATAACTCCCCACTGGGCAAATCAAAGCAAATATATCCAAGGCTTTAAACCCCATTTCCAGAACCAACTCAGCCACCCTCCCCCTTACTGGTGGGGTCCCCTCCCCCTCCCACTTCAATTGAACCACATTCCTCCTCCTGTACCCACCAACCATCCCACCACCAAGCCCCCCCAAATTGTGACTAGTATTTACAAAATTCCCTCCACCCTCCTTGTTGCGACTCCCCAGAACAGATGCATAACTCCCCATATTCTTCCTTGCAGAGGATCCATCTGTGCGATTAGAAACATCTAAAACAACTTTGGCAGATAACGATTGCACAGATTTGAGATTGGATTGCACACCTGAAGAATCTTTCCCCTGCTGAGCAGAAGAAATGTCATTTTTACCTATAGCAGCCACATTAACCCCTTCACCACCACCACCCACCACCAACACATCCTTTGCTTTATCAGTAATATTGCTGTCATTATTTTCTGTCACATTCATAGTTCCTGCTGTCCTCACTCACTGCTGTCCCCATACACACATCACCTCCAGGCAGACTCTTAGCCTCCATCAGGACAGGACTATCAGCAGAGCAGAGTGAAGGTTCTTCTAATACAGCAACAGGTGAATCATTGCAGGAGACTTCCATGGCTGTCTCCACTTCACATGCTGCACTATGCTGATCCCCTCCCCCACCTGCATCAATCAGCCCAGGTGAAGGTGAAACAGGCGCTTTAGAGCTGGCAGCCATCTTGCTTGTAGAACTACAGGTCTCAGCAGTAGCAGCAAAATCCATGTCCGGGGTGTATGATGTAGATCCATCCACATTGCTCTGGTGAGCTAATGACACCTCTGCCAGGGGTCTTCCCTCCATGTCTGCAGAAGGTTTCTCCACAGCAGAGACTCCAACAGGCAGCGGTTTGCAGAGCTTCTTCCCTTCCTGTTCCTCAGCCGGGACACCATCCACTACAGCCGGGACACCATCCACCACAGCCGGGACACCATCCACCACAGCCGGGACACCATCCACTACAGCCGGGACACCATCCACCACAGCCGGGACACCATCCACCACAGCCGGGACACCATCCACCACAGCCGGGACACCATCCACCACAGCCGGGACACCATCCACCACAGCCGGGACACCATCCACCACAGCCGGGACACCATCCACTACAGCCGGGACACCATCCACCACAGCCGGGACACCATCCACCACAGCCGGGACACCATCCACCACAGCCGGGACACCATCCACCACAGCCGGGACACCATCCACCACAGCCGGGACACCATCCACCACAGCCGGGACACCATCCACTACAGCCGGGACACCATCCACCACAGCCGGGACACCATCCACCACAGCCGGTGGGGCAGACATGTTGGAAGGAGGTAGCATGGTGCACTGGGATTTCTCCACCAGTGCTGGCTCTGCCGGTCTGTAACCCCTCTGCTCATCCTCTGGGACTTCACCAACAGACCTGTCTGCCCTTAGGGGTGACTCCATCTGTTGGATGAACTTTAGGGTGCCATGTTCATTCTCAACCCCCTGGCTGGTTGCTGCTGGCGATTCCCCAGCCTGACATGGGGGGAGAGGTGCAGAGGCAGATGAAGCCAGGTTGTCTGTTACCTGCGGCTGCTGTTCCACAGAACTCACCGATGTCTGGCTGGCAAATCTTCTGTCATTTTTAAACTTTTCCGCAAAAGCTCCACTTTTATCTTTTAATTTCTCCAAAAATAAAGATTGTTTCTTTACCTCCTCTTCCATTTGCTGTAACTCTGGCTTCATGGCCAAACGATTCTTACTCCAGGCCTGGAAATACTTGGTCCTGAAGTTTTTATGTTCAGCTTTTAAACATTTCAGTTTCTCCTCAGCCCTTCCAATTGCTCGAAAGCGATCAATAATCTTCTGTCTGTAGACATCCACATTCTCACCAGGGCCTGGACCCACAGTCAGATCCTCCACCTCCTCCTCCTCCTCCTCACTAGGCCCCGTGTCATCAGGGGGATCTCTCCCTGGGCCTCCCCCAGGATCAGGCATTATTCCTGGGCCAAGCTAACAGGCAAGGCCCAGGCTTGAAAAAAGGCTGGTTCTCACAGAGAGCTCCTTAGGTGTGTCCTCCTCCTCCTTCCCACTGATCACCAATGTAAGGAACATTCTTCCCACTCACCACCAAGGGGTCATGCACAGTGGCTGAGTGGTCATCAGTTGGATGGTAAGGCAATTGGCTCCTGTCTAGATTAGCACTAGTATGTGTATGTATGTATGCATGTAAGGTTGGGACCTTAAATTGTAAGCTCCTTGAGGGCAGGGACTGATGTGAATGTTCAGTATATGCAGAGCACTTCTTAAATTGTTGGCACTAAATAAATACCAGCAATAAATCGTAATGTGCGGGGCATTCGACCACCACACTGACCACCATTGTAAGAGGCATTATTCCCACTGACCACCAATGTAAGGAACATTCTTCTCACTGATCACCAATGTAAGGAACATTCTTCCCACTCATCACCAATGTAAGGGACATTCTTCCCACTGATCACCAATGTAAGGGACATTCTTCCCACTGATCACCAATGTAAGGGACATTCTTCTCACTGACCACCAATGTAAGGAACATTCTTCCCACTGACCACCAATGTAAGGAACATTCTTCCCACTGATCACCAATGTAAGGAATATTCTTCCCACTGACCACCAATGTAAGGAACATTCTTCCCACTCATCACCAATGTAAGGAACATTCTTTCCACTGACCACCATGTAAGGGACATTCTTCCCCCTGACCACCAATGTAAGGAACATTCTTCCCCCTGACCACCAATGTAAGGGACATTCTTCCAACTGACCACCAATGTAAGGAACATTCTTCCCACTGACCACCAATGTAAGGAACATTCTTCCCCCTGACCACCAATGTAAGGGACATTCTTCCCACTGACCACCAATGTAAGGAACATTCTTCCCCCTGATCACCAATGTAAGGGACATTCTTCCCACTGGCCACCAATGTAAGGAACATTCTTCCCCCTGACCACCAATGTAAGGGACATTCTTCCCACTGACCACCAATGTAAGGAAAATTCTTCCCACTAATCACCAATGTAAGGAACATTCTTCTCACTGATCACCAATGTAAGGGACATTCTTCCCACTGATCACCAATGTAAGGATCATTCTTCTCACTGATCACCAATGTAAGGGACATACTTCTCACTGACCACCAATGTAAGGAACATTCTTCCCCCTGATCACCAATGTAAGGGACATTCTTCCCACTGGCCACCAATGTAAGGAACATTCTTCCCACTGACCACCAATGTAAGGAAAATTCTTCCCACTGATCACCAATGTAAGGAACATTCTTCTCACTGATCACCAATGTAAGGGACATTCTTCCCACTGATCACCAATGTAAGGGACATTCTTCCCACTGACCACCAATGTAAGGAACATTCTTCCCCCTGACCACCAATGTAAGGGACATTCTTCCCACTGACCACCAATGTAAGGAACATTCTTCCCCCTGATCACCAATGTAAGGGACATTCTTCCCACTGGCCACCAATGTAAGGAACATTCTTCCCCCTGACCACCAATGTAAGGGACATTCTTCCCACTGACCACCAATGTAAGGAAAATTCTTCCCACTAATCACCAATGTAAGGAACATTCTTCTCACTGATCACCAATGTAAGGGACATTCTTCCCACTGATCACCAATGTAAGGATCATTCTTCTCACTGATCACCAATGTAAGGGACATACTTCTCACTGACCACCAATGTAAGGAACATTCTTCCCCCTGATCACCAATGTAAGGGACATTCTTCCCACTGGCCACCAATGTAAGGAACATTCTTCCCACTGACCACCAATGTAAGGAAAATTCTTCCCACTGATCACCAATGTAAGGAACATTCTTCTCACTGATCACCAATGTAAGGGACATTCTTCCCACTGATCACCAATGTAAGGGACATTCTTCCCACTGACCACCAATGTAAGGAACATTCTTCTCACTGATCACCAATGTAAGGGACATTCTTCCCACTGACCACCAATGTAAGGAAAATTCTTCCCACTAATCACCAATGTAAGGAACATTCTTCTCACTGATCACCAATGTAAGGGACATTCTTCCCACTGACCACCAATGTAAGGAACATTCTTCTCACTGATCACCAATGTGAGGATCATTCTTCCCACTAACCACCAATTTAAGGGAAATGTTTTCCGCTGACCTCCAATGTAAGGAGCATTCTTTCAAATGACCACCAATGTAAGGGACATTCTTATTATAACTGGGGATGTAGCTGTGTTCAGAATTAATAGGAGTCAGTACACACCTGCCATATTTTAGAGTGCCTCTGATTAACCCCAGATAGTTCAGCTGCTCTAGTAGGTCTTTCCTGATATTTAAGCCATTGTCCGCAGAGAGCTTCTAAAGCATCAGAGGGATCTCATTGTTAAAAGGTATCAGTCAGAAGGGTACAAAAGAATTTCCAGGGCATTAGATATACCATGGAACACAGTGAAGACAGTCATCATCAAGTGGAGAAAATATGGTACAGCAGTGACATTACCAAGAACTGGACGTCCCTCCAAAATTAATGAAAAGACAAGAAGAAAACTGGTCAGGGAAACTGCCAAGAGGCCTACAGCAACATTAAAGGAGCTGCAGGAATATCTGGCAAGTACTGGCTGTGTGGTACATATGACAACAATCTCTTGTATTCTTCATATGTCTGGGCTATGGGGTAGAGAGGCAAAACAGAAA
Source organism: Lithobates septentrionalis (assembly GCA_037952835.1). Classification (NCBI taxonomy): domain Eukaryota; kingdom Metazoa; phylum Chordata; class Amphibia; order Anura; family Ranidae; genus Lithobates; species Lithobates septentrionalis. The sequence goes on along the minus strand of JBBDGP010001590.1, from coordinate 10,281 downwards.
CCTTTTCTTAGGAAGAAGCTAAATTTAGCAAATACACATCTGAAGCCTCCCAAAAGCATGTGGGAAAATGTGTTATGGTCCAATGAAACCAAGGTTAAATTTTTTGGCTATAATTACTAAAGATATGTTTTGAGCAAAAGCAACACTGCACATCACCAAAAGAACACCATACGCACTGTGAAGCATGGTGGTGGCAGCATCATGCTCTGGGACTGTTTTTCTTTAGCTGGAACAGGGGCCTTAGTCAAGGTAGAGGGAATTATGAACAGTTCCAAATACCAGTCAATATTGGCACAAAACCTTCAGGCTTCTTCTAGAAAGCTGAACATGAAGAAGAACTTCATCTTTCAGCATGACAACGACCCAAAGCATACATCCAAATCAACAAAGAAATGGCTTCATCAGAAGAAGATTTTGGAATGGCCCAGCCAGAGCCCAGACCTGAATCCAATTGAAAATCTGTGGGGTGATCTGAAGAGGGCTGTGCACAGGAGATGCCCTCGAAATCTGACAGATTTGGAGTGTTTTTGCAAAGAAGAGAGGGCAAATATTGCCAAGTCAAGATGTGCCATGCTGATAGACTTATACCCAAAAATACTGAGTGATGTAATAAAATCAAAAGGTGCTTCAGCAAAGTATTAGTATAAGGGTGTGCACACTTATGCAACCATATTAGTTTAGTTTTTATTTTTACTTCCCTCCACCTAAAAAAAAATGAGTTGTACAGTTTATAGGTCACATTAAAGGTGGAAAAAGTTCTGAAATGATTTATCTTTGTCTCATTTTTTTACATCTCAGAAACCCGACATTTTAACAGGGGTGTGTAGACTTTTTATATCCACTGTAAATACACCCAGAAGTAGGCTATATGGGCATTATAACTAGGAGTCAGACGTGAATATATATGAATGGTGGAAGGGAGATATACATTTTTTTTATATTAACCACTTGCCGACCGCCGCACGACGATGTACGTCGACAGAGCGGCACGGGCAGGCAAAAGGGCTTACCTGTACGTCCCTGCCTGCCCGCGGGTGGGGGGTCCGATCGGACCCCCCCCCCGGTGCCTGCGGCGGTCGACAAATGTCCCCCGGCGATCGGTGGTGAGGGGGAGGCCATCCATTCGTGGCCCCCCCTCGCGATCGCTCCCAGCCAATGGGATCATTTCCCTGTCTCTGTATTGTACACAGAGGCAGAGGAAATGATGTCATCTCTCCTCGGCTCGGTATTTTCCGTTCCGGGCCGAGGAGAGAAGACTGTAATGTGAGTGCACAACACACACACACACAGTAGAACATGCCAGGCACACATTACACCCCGATCCCCCCCCCGATCGCCCCCCGATCCCCCCCCAATCACCCCCCCCCCGTCACAAACTGACACCAAGCAGGTTTTTTTTTTTTTTTTTTTTTTTTCTGATTACTGTATTGGTGTCAGTTTGTGACAGTTAGTGTGTTAGGGCAGTGAATGTTAGGCCCCCTTTAGGTCTAGGATACCCTCCTAACCCCCCCTAATAAAGTTTTAACCCCTTGATCACCCCCCGTCACCAGTGTCACTAAGCGATCATTTTTCTGATCGCTGTATTAGTGTCGCTGGTGACGCTAGTTAGGGACATAAAAATTTAGGTTCGCCGTCAGCGTTTTATAGCGACAGGGACCCCCATATACTACCTAATAAATGTTTTAACCCCTTGATTGCCCCCTAGTTAACCCTTTCACCACTGATCACCGTATAACCGTTACGGGTGACGCTGGTTAGTTTGTTTATTTTTTATAGTGTCAGGGCACCCGCCGTTTATTACCGAATAAAGGTTTAGCCCCCTGATCACCCGGCGGTGATATGCGTCGCCCCAGGCAGCGTCAGATTAGCGCCAGTACCGCTAACACCCACGCACGCAGCATACACCTCCCTTAGTGGTATAGTATCTGTACGGATCAATATCTGATCCAATCAGATCTATACTAGCGTCCCCAGCAGTTTAGGGTTCCCGAAAACGCAGTGTTAGCGGGATCAGCCCAGATACCCGCTAGCACCTGCGTTTTGCCCCTCCGCCCGGCCCGGCCCAGCCCACCCAAGTGCAGTATCGATTGATCACTGTCACTTACAAAACACTAAACGCATAACTGCAGCGTTCGCATAGTCAGGCCTGATCCCTGCGATCGCTAACAGTTTTTTTGGTAGCGTTTTGGTGAACTGGCAAGCACCAGCCCCAGGCAGCGTTAGGTTAGCGCCAGTACCGCTAACACCCACGCACGCAGCATACGCCTCCCTTAGTGGTATCGTATCTGAACGGATCAGTATCTGATCCGATCAGATCTATACTGGCGTCCCCAGCAGTTTAGGGTTCCCAAACACGCAGTGTTAGCGGGATCAGCCCAGATACCTGCTAGCACCTGCGTTTTTCCCGTCCGCCCGGCCCAGCCCAGCCCAGCCCACCCAAGTGCAGTATCGATCGATCACTGTCACTTACAAAACACTAAACGCATAACTGCAGCGTTCGCAGAGTCAGGCCTGATCCCTGCGATCGCCAACAGATTTTTTGGTAGCGTTTTGGTGAACTGGCAAGCGCCAGCGGCCTAGTACACCCCGGTCGTAGTCAAACCAGCACTGCAGTAACACTTGATGACGTGGCGAGTCCCATAAGTGCAGTTCAAGCTGGTGAGGTGGCAAGCACAAGTAGTGTCCCGCTGCCACCAAAAAGACAAACACAGGCCCGTCGTGCCCATAGTGCCCTTCCTGCTGCATTCGCCAATCCTAATTGGGAACCCACCGCTTCTGCAGCGCCCGTACTTCCCCCATTCACATCCCCAACCAAATGCAGTCGGCTGCATGAGAGGCATTTTCTTTATGTCCTCCCGAGTACCCCTACCCAGCGAACCCCCCCAAAAAAGATGTTGTGTCTGCAGCAAGCGCGGATATAGGCGTGACACCCGCTATTATTGTCCCTCCTGTCCTGACAATCCTGGTCTTTGCATTGGTGAATGTTTTGAACGCTACCATTCACTAGTTGAGTATTAGCGTAGGGTACAGCATTCCACAGACTAGGCACACTTTCACAGGGTCTCCCAAGATGCCATCGCATTTTGAGAGACCCGAACCTGGAACCGGTTACAGTTATAAAAGTTAGTTACAAAAAAAAAAAAAACACATACAAAAATATAAAATAAAAAAAAAATAGTTGTCGTTTTATTGTTCTTTCTCTCTCTATTCTCTCTCTCTATTGTTCTGCTCTTTTTTACTGTATTCTATTCTGCAATGTTTTATTGTTATTATGTTTTATCATGTTTGCTTTTCAGGTATGCAATTTTTTATACTTTACCGTTTACTGTGCTTTATTGTTAACCATTTTTTTGTCTTCAGGTACGCCATTCACGACTTTGAGTGGTTATACCAGAATGATGCCTGCAGGTTTAGGTATCATCTTGGTATCATTCTTTTCAGCCAGCGGTCGGCTTTCATGTAAAAGCAATCCTAGCGGCTAATTAGCCTCTAGACTGCTTTTACAAGCAGTGGGAGGGAATGCCCCCCCCCCCCCCCAACGTCTTCCGTGTTTTTCTCTGGCTCTCCTGTCTCAACAGGGAACCTGAAAATGCAGCCGGTGATTCAGCCAGCTGACCATAGAGCTGATCAGAGACCAGAGTGGCTCCAAACATCTCTATGGCCTAAGAAACCGGAAGCTACGAGCATTTTATGACTTAGATTTCGCCGGATGTAAACAGCGCCATTGGGAAATTGGGAAAGCATTTTATCACACTGATCTTGGTGTGGTCAGATGCTTTGAGGGCAGAGGAGAAATCTAGGGTCTAATAGACCCCAATTTTTGCAAAAAAGAGTACCTGTCACTACCTATTGCTATGATAGGGGATATTTACATTCCCTGAGATAACAATAAAAATGATTTAAAAAAAAAAAAATGAAAGGAACAGTTTAAAAATAAGATAAAAAAATAATAATAATAAAGAAAAAAAAAAAAAAAAAGCACCCCTGTCCCCCCTGCTCTCGCGCTAAGGCGAACGCAAGCGTCGGTCTGGCGTCAAATGTAAACAGCAATTGCACCATGCATGTGAGGTATCGCCGCGAAGGTCAGATCGAGGGCAGTAAGTTTAGCAGTAGACCTCCTCTGTAAATCTAAAGTGGTAACCTGTAAAGGCTTTTAAAAATGTATTTAGTTTGTCGCCACTGCACGTTTGTGCGCAATTTTAAAGCATGTCATGTTTGGTATCCATGTACTCGGCCTAAGATCATCTTTTTTATTTCATCAAACATTTGGGCAATATAGTGTGTTTTAGTGCATTAAAATGTAAAAAAGTGTGTTTTTTCCCCAAAAAATGCGTTTGAAAAATCGCTGCGCAAATACTGTGTGAAAAAAAAAAATGAAACACCCACCATTTTAATCTGTAGGGCATTTGCTTTAAAAAAAATATATAATGTTTGGGGGTTCAAAGTAATTTTTTTGCAAAAAATTTTTATTTTTTTATGTAAACAATAAGTGTCAGAAAGGGCTTTGTCTTCAAGTGGTTAGAAGAGTGGGTGATGTGTGACATAAGCTTCTAGATGTTGTGCATAAAATGCCAGGACAGTTCAAAACCCCCCCAAATGACCCCATTTTGGAAAGTAGACACCCCAAGCTATTTGCTGAGAGTCATGTTGAGTCCATGGAATCATTTATATTGTGACACAAGTTGCGGGAAAGAGACAATTTTTTATTTTTTTTTGCGCAAAGTTGTCACTAAATGATATATTGCTCAAACATGCCATGGGAATATGTGAAATTACACCCCAAAATACATTCTGTTGCTTCTCCTGAGTACAGGGATACCACATGTGTGAGACTTTTTGGGAGCCTAGCCGCGTACGGGACCCCGAAAACCAAGCACCGCCTTCAGGCTTTCTAAGGCCGTAAATTTTTGATTTCACTCTTCACTGCCTATCACAGTTTCGGAGGCCATGGAATGCCCAGGTGGCAAAAAAACCCCCCAAATGACCCCATTTTGGAAAGTAGACACCCCAAGCTATTTGATGAGAGGTATAGTGAGTATTTTGCAGACCTCACTTTTTGTCACAAAGTTTTGAAAATTGAAAAAAGAAAAAAAAAATTTTTTTCTCGTCTTTCTTTATTTTCAAAAACAAATGAGAGCTGCAAAATACTCACCATGCCTCTCAGCAAATAGCTTGGGGTGTCTACTTTCCAAAATGGGGTCATTTGGGGGGGGTTTGTGCCACCTGGGCATTCCATGGCCTCCGAAACTGTGATAGGCAGTGAGGAGTAAAATCAAAAATGTACGCCCTTAGAAATCCTGAAGGCGGTGATTGGTTTTCGGGGTCCCGTACGCGGCTAGGCTCCCAAAAAGTCCCACACATGTGATATCCCCGTACTCAGGAGAAGCAGCTAAATGTATTTTGGGGTGCAATTCCACATATGCCCATGGCCTGTGTGAGCAATATATCATTTAGTGACAACTTTGTGCAAAAAAAAAAAAAAATTTGTCACTTTCCCGCAACTTGTGTCAAAATATAAAACATTCCATGGACTCAACATGCCTCAAAGCAAATAGCTTGGGGTGTCTACTTTCCAAAATGGGGTCATTTGGGGGGGTTTTATGTCATCTGGGCATTTTATGGCCTTCAAAACTGTGATAGGTAGTGAGGAGTAAAATCAAAAATGTACGCCCTTAGAAATCCTGAAGGCAGTGATTGGTTTTCGGGGCCCCGTACGCGGCTAGGTTCCCAAAAAGTCCCACACATGTGGTATCCCCGTACTCAGGAGAAGCAGCTAAATGTATTTTGGGGTGCAATTCCACATATGCCCATGGCCTGTGTGAGCAATATATCATTTAGTGACAACTTTTTGTAATTTTTTTTTTTTTTTTTTTTGTCATTATTCAATCACTTGGGACAAAAAAAATGAATATTCAATGGGCTCAACATGCCTCTCAGCAAATTCCTTGGGGTGTCTACTTTCCAAAATGGGGTCATTTGTGGGGGTTTTGTACTGCCCTGCCATTTTAGCACCTCAAGAAACGACATAGGCAGTCATAAATTAAAGGCTGTGTAAATTCCAGAAAATGTACCCTAGTTTGTAGACGCTATAACTTTTGCGCAAACCAATAAATATACACTTATTGACATTTTTTTTACCAAAGACATGTGGCCGAATACATTTTGGCCTAAATGTATGACTAAAATTGAGTTTATTGGATTTTTTTTAGAACAAAAAGTAGAAAATATCATTTTTTTTCAAAATTTTCGGTCTTTTTCCGTGTATAGCGCAAAAAATAAAAACGGCAGAGGTGATCAAATACCATCAAAAGAAAGCTCTATTTGTGGGAAGAAAAGGACGCAAATTCCGTTTGGGTACACCATTGCATGACCGCGCAATTAGCAGTTAAAGCGACGCAGTGCCGAATTGTAAAAAGTGCTCTGGTCAGGAAGGGGGTAAATCCTTCCGGGGCTGAAGTGGTTAAAGTAGTACTAAAAGCTGAGACTTTTATTTTTTTCATGGATACGATTATTTTAAATATAATGCACAATACTGATAAAAGTTTACTTTAAATGTAATTGTAATGCCTTATATTACCTCCAGTCTATCAGCCTCCACCTTCTCTGGGTTCAGAGGCTCATCTTCCCTGCAGAGTATTTAAAGTCTTGTTTTTTTTTTTTTTTTTTTAGTTAAAAAGAACAAACATGTTATACTTGCCTGCTCTGTGTGATGGTTTTGCACAGAGCAGCCCTGATCCTCCTCTTCTGGGGTCCTCCACCGACGCTTCTGGCTCCTCCTGCCTTCAGAGTGCCCCAATAGCAAGATGCAAAGTATAGTATAGAATGCCTCCATAGCAAGGTAAAAAAAGCTTCTGACTTTAGAACCACTGACTTCCTGCCCAGGACTACATGTCCAATGAGACATTGCTCCTCACACATTCACAAGTTCCTGATCACGGGTGTGGAGAGTCACAGGGGGGCCCTGCATGACTACTTGGTGGTGGAATACCTGTCTTCATGCTTTTTGGACTTTCAAGTATAAGTATAAGGGCCCTTTCAAACTGGAGCGGTTTATTGCGCTAATAATAGCACCTGCAAACCGACCCGAAAGTGCCGCTGCTTTGATTCCAGTTGACACTGGAGCGGTGCGCTAGCAGGACAGGAAAAAAAGTCCTGCTAGCAGCATCTTCGGAGCGGTGAAGGAGCGGAGTATATACCGCTCCTGCCCATTGAAATCAATGGGACAGCGCGGCTATACCGCCGGCAAAGCGCCTCTGCAGAGGCACTTTGCGGTGGTTATTAACCCTTTCTCGGCTGCTAGCGGGGCGGTTTTACTTACAATAGCGGCGCTTTACCGCCGATGCCGCCCCCACCCCAGTGTGAAAGGGCCCTAAGGATTCACTTTCTGCGCTAACTTTAAAGCGGGGTTCCACTCAAATTTTTAACTTAATCTTACCCCCTTCAGTTAATTGCATAGATGTTCAAATGCCGCACGAAAAATTTTTTTATCGCTATAATTACCTTTATATTGTACTTTATTGTGGTACTTCCTGTCTCTCCTCCCATGGGAGTAGGCGTGTTTATTGCCTTTCCCCGGCGCCGCACTCCTGGGAGCTTAGTGTCAGGCTTCCCAAGATTCAGTGTGGAAACAATGATCATGCGCATGAACAAGCTGTGAATGAACAGCATTCTCTGCATCCCGGAAATCAATGCTTGTGGGCTTCACATGCCCACAAGCAAGATGGAAACAGCCAGCATCACATTTTTAAAGTTATTCTTCAGTACGAAAACAGACAGAGGCAGAAATATTACACCCCAACTTAGTATTATTTTGGGATTAGCAAAGTGTCTCAACGACCTAAAAAAAAAAAAGATTTGTCGCCGGACTCCCGCTTTAAACAAACTTATATCATTTTCATTTATTTGCAATTTGGATGTCATTTATGTACTGAATTTATTATTTTCTTTCTTGAACTTATTATTTATGACTAGCACGATTATTTTTAATTAATGTTTACCTTGTTTATATTGGATTAACCACTTCAATACTGGGCACTTATACATCTTCCTGCCCAGGCCAATTTTCAGCGCTGTCGCACTTTGAAATGACAATTGCGCGGTCATACAACACTGTACCCAAACTAATTTATCATTTTCTTCCCACAAATAGAGCTTTCTTTTGGTGGTATTTGATCACCTCTGCGGTTTTTATTCTTCCTGCAACAAATAAAAAACACCGAAAATCTAGGGGAAAAAAAAGTTTTTCTTTGTTTGTTAAAATGTTTTGTAAATAAGTAAGCTTTCTTCTTTAATGACGGGCACTGATGAGGTGGCACCGATAGGCGGCACTAATAGGTGGCACTGATGGGCACTTATGGGTGGCACTGATAGGTGGGCACTGAAAGGTGACACTGATGGGTGGCATTGCTGGGCATCACTTGTCTGTACTGATCCATAATGTTGCCAGTCAGTGCCCATTTGTGGGCACTGATTGGCATGTATTTGGCATATTTTTTATATATGTGGATGGCCATGGGGTACATACCTAGCCATCCACATGCTGGGGGCTTCCCTGGTGGTCCTGGTGGCTTCCCTGGTGGTCCAGTGTGGGCATCCGCCGGGGGGCTGCACTGATAAACAGTCAGTGCAGACCCCCCCCGTCAGGAGAGCCGCCAATCCGCTCTCCTCTACTTGCGTCTGTCAGATGCGAGTGAGGAAAAGACGATCAACGGCTCCTCCTGTTTACATCGTAATCAGCCGTGATTGGACAAGGCGCATCACGTGGTAGAGAGCCTCCGTCGGAGGCTCTTTACCCAGATCAGTGTAGCGGTGTGTCAGATTGACACACCGCACCACCGATCGCCGCGATGCGCACCCCCACGGGCGCGCTGCGGTTGTTATCCTGCTGGACGTCACATGACGCCCAGTCAGGATAACTGAACCACCGCCCGGCTGTCATTTTGCTATAGGCCGGGCGGGAAGTGGTTAATCGCTGCAGTCCTTTAGTATATGCACAATTTATCCACGGTTTATTTTAGCACGGTATAAACCCTGGCAAAAATGATCCCCGCTGTCAGGTTCAGCAGGCAGTACCACCTGCTGGACATGACCCATTCTACTGAATAGGGGGCACCCTGCAACCCCGCAACAGTGTGTAATGAAAGCAGTTGCGGGACAGGATTTATACGGTTAAAGCACCCCACCTCACCACCTGTCAAATGTGCTCTGAAGAGCAATCCTAATACAGATTGTTTTTCAGAGAGCACTACTAGTGTAAACAAGGCCTAAAGGAATAAGCTGTAAAGGCTTTTAAGCTGTCCCCTATTTACAATTTTGGATATTGTTGTTTCTCGCCGACTCGCAGGCATGTGTGACTAATTTATATATATATATATATATATATATATATATATATATATATATATATAATAAATAAATAAATAAATAAATAATGGTACTAATGGAAAGTCTTGTGTTTTATATCGAATGGAATTCAGAGATCAACTTGTATTTTTTTTGCAATAAATATTACACGTGGATAATCATTTTTTTACTTAAAATATTTATTTAATTTTTTTTTTTTTTAGAATTTTACACATTCCCACTTCATTTTTTTATCACCCTGGCCAGTTATTCTTTCATCCCACCCAGATGAGAAATGTTTCTAGGGGAGGACACCGAAATTTACTTGATGAGTTTTATCTGCCAGAGGATTTCTAGTTCTGTTCAGCCGGTCTTGTGATCCACTTTGCAGTTTCCAATGTGCTCTTCATTGGACAAGGAGGAGTCTGCCGAGTGATGACACTCATTCAAAGTCTATTGAGCTGGAAGGTGACACAGGAAGCCACAATAGGAAACCAGGGGGGGGGGGTCACCTGGCTGGCTGTGCATTGTGACCAGTGCTCGATTCACAAGACTGGCTGAGCGGAATTACAAAACCTTTAGCAGAGCTTTTGTATCTATGTACATAGCACTTTGCCTGGAGTTCTGCTTTGGTACGGTTGGGTAGAATTTTCCTGTTGTCAGTCTGAACAGGGCTTTCAGAGGGGTCCTAAAGTGAACTTGTGCTTTGACTATGAAGGGCAAAATAACAGGTTTACCTGATCGCTGCTCCCCAGAGAGATGCGCATACAGTTGTGCTCATAAGTTTACATACCCTGGCAGAATTTATGATTTCTTGGCCATTTTTCAGAGACTATGAATGATAACACAAAACTTTTCTTTCACTCATGGTTAGTGTTTGGCTGAAGCCATTTATTATCAATCAACTGTGTTTACTCTTTTTAAATCATAATGACAACA